>JADHKQ010000003.1:0-1200000 GCA_019925375.1 Sporothrix euskadiensis | reverse complement strand
CTGCGTCCTGGGCCAGGTTTGGCCTGGCAGACAAGTACGTGATTCCCATTTTATTCCCTTTGCGGTATCATCTTCGCTCCGAAGAAATAAAACCAGGAAAAAAACGTGGAAAATTGGGGTTTCCCCTGTCTTTCCTGTGCGCGTGTCAATAAGTCATAAGATGTCGTACAGATTGGGGCAGGCTGAGAGTAAAGAGACATACACGTTGCAACCGAGAGAAGCGCACACACCTTGGATATCAGAATCGTGTTGGCTGCTTAGTAGAACACAGGAATGGATTTGGGCCTGCCCTGTGACTACTGTGGTATTTGTTTCGTTCTGGTTTCCCATTCACCACACACACTCCACCTCTTTCCGGAAACCGGTTTGATGTTGGTGTTCTCTGATTCACGGGTGAGAAGAAGCAAATCGAAGAACAACAGCATGCCATGACTTGGCCCCACAGTTGTTGTGTCCAGCTCACCAAATGCTGTTTGGTCGAGTCCCGGGCCGGGGGCAAGGGAGTGAATAAAATGTGAAAGAAAAAAGAAAGAAATGGATGGATATGGGCTGCACGAATATGTACCAGCATGCTCCTATCACACCGAGGGATTGCCGAGTGGCTCGGTGCTCTGTGCTCTGTGCTCTGAGCTCTGAGCTCTGTGCTCACTGTGAATTTGATGATTGCTGTTAGTGCCTGGTCGTGATCAAAACTAGAACTGTTGGAACCCCGTATCTCAAGCAGCTGAACGCCAATGAACGGCGTGCTCTGCAGTCGTAATGATCACCGGTGGGGAGCTCAGGATGATGCAAATCCCGTGGATCGGCTCGGCGGGCAGGGAATTCTCGCTCATACCCACGTATCACGCATCCAGATGTGATATTTGCTCAGGGTAATACCCCGGGGCGTCGTATCAGTACCCGTATGTTTGAAAGCTCGACAAGTGACATTTTCCCTTTGCAAGATGCAACGTACTTCGTGTGAGCGGACTCTTGTTGAGAGAGATAGTATAAGAAGATCTTGTCAGTTTGTAACTGTGAGCACTCTTCCTGTGCCCATTTTTTGCTGTATATGTATTCTTCTGTTGCCCGTTATTTTCTTCTTCTTTCCTCCTCTTCTCTTCCATGCACGACCCGCATCTGCATGCGTATATTTGCCCCATAATAATAATGGGAAGAAGGGACAGGCCGCTAGGAACTTTGACGACTGAGACATGCACCTAGAAACTCGATAACGGAGAAAAAATACGCCTAGCACGCTGTGCTCCGCATACTCCGTAAAGAGACAAGACGGCATGGTACTTTCGTGTCCTACAGACACGACGTACTTGCCTACGAGTTCTCCGTGGAGACCTGCTTGGCTCCGGGACCCTTTGATTCTGGCCCGGCAGGAACAAGGTGTCCATGCCAGCACGGCCGTTGCGTAGTACGACGTATGGAGGATGTGATTCGTGAACTCTCGCTCTGATCGGATTAGCGTACTCCGTAGTTAGTTTGTTAGTCTTGCATCTGTTTCAACGGGGTCGGATGCCCTTGTCTTGGTTTTCCGCGGGGGTAAGGTCATATGTGTCTGAACGAAACACACAAGAGCTTGCCTCGCATGGTGAAGGGTGTGAAGGTGCAAGCATAGGCACATTTTGGTGCACGAGGCGAGTCCTCTGTCACAGCACGTTGGGGAAAATCCACCATACTAAGCTAGACCAAGGATTGAACAGTCGCGATGTCGGCGGCCAGCGTCTCTTTTGAATTTTAGTAGAGTTCTGTAGCTTTCTGTCGTCTCCAGCCGCTTTCCCTATCCAGGAGCTCACCAGTCGTCCCTTTAGATGGACCACATGGCCTCACCTAGCCACTGGTCAAGGCGCCGGTCGCAGCCTCTTTCCGTGTTTTGATTCCTGTCAGTTAATGGTGGGCTTTCCCACGTTGGGTCTGGCGTACTTTGTAGGCATGCCTCTTTCCCCCATTCTTAAAGCGTTACCTTTCTGTTTTCTGCTTTCGAGTTGCCGTCCCTTGTATGTTGTACGGAGTAAGAGCAAGTAAGATACCTGGTGTATCCGTGGACGGGACACACAACGCCTTTAGCGCTAGAACGACCAGGCCAGGCGCATGGCAAAGCACGATTGACGCTCTGGCACCGACTAGCGTATATTGTCGATTTAGGACAAGGCAAAACGGCTTGGGGAGCGACCGGCAATAGGCGATGTGCAGACGGACAACGGGGGGCAGATAAAGGTGCATGGTGGTGTCAGGAGAGCAGAGATGGACGGCGCGAGAGGCTGTTGAAGAGGTGTTTGACGAGTTTATTGACTGAGTCGATAGCCAGTAGAACCGTCGTTTTGTGGTTTGGGTGTACTGTGTGTGCCATCATGTCCCATATAGCGAGTCCATGCGAAGTAGAAAAACCAATTGAGGTATCACCGGTGAGTATAACATTCTACCAAGTAAAGTGGTAGGCCATGATATGGCAGTTAGAGAAACGAGGCACAGACGCAGAGTCAATACGACGCGGGAACGGAGAGTGTACGACGTGGGAAAGGACAGTGGTGTAGGAATGGAGGAAAACACAACGACCGAGAAAAAAAGAAGAATTGGAAAGAGACAAAAAGGCAAAACGACAAAACGGGCAGGAAGCACAATTTACAAAGTCGACCACCCGCCTGTGGTGCACGAGGACTGGAAACACGAACGCTCTTTCCTCTCTTTCGTAATAATACAGATAGATGACCAACACGGAAAGCACGAAGGAGCTGTAGGAGGCAATAAGAACAAAAAGGAAGGAAACAGACGTCGTATTTCTTGGGAAGGAGCGAAAGAAGTCACAGCCGGCACTTTCTCCACACACCTCGCATCCCGGTGGCCTCCTTTCAGAGCCGGATCAGCCCACCCACTCCCCCCATTTGCTCTGTTCCCTATTATTCAAATAAGATCTGGATCCCGCCTAACTTACTCCTGTCCTTTCCTTTTTCTATCCATCTCGTCTGTCCTGTTATTTATTTCCTGCTCATCGTGTGTGGGTTTCTCCTTCGTTGGTCATTCGCTGGGAGCCTTTCAGTCGTTACTTCTGTTCTGGAGCGCCTTCCTTCTCTGCTCTATTATTTCCAATTCTCCGTAGTATTATTGTTATTATCCTGTCGTATTTTTTTTCTCCTTCCCTCCGCTCGCTCCTCCCTTCATATTTTCGTTCCCTTCGTTCTTTCCCTCTTCTCATTATCACGCACTTTATTTTACACTCTCTCCAATCACTTCCTCTCCCCTTCCTCCCTCGCTCTTTCCTCTTTCCCACATCTTCTCCGCCACAGAAGATGTTCCTTCCCTCACAGGCACCGGTCTCCGTTTTGGATGCGCCGTGCCAGATCACCGTCGAATTTACAGACTACGCCAGCTATCAGCACCACCAACTACGGCAACAGCAGTACCGGGAAGGACTCGAGCGGCAGCAAATACAGCAAGAGCAACAGCAAAGACACCACCAACAGCAGGAGCAGCTCCACGACCACCTGCTGCAACAGCAGCAGCAACAGAAGCAACAGCAACATTTCCAGCAATCGTATCCCCCACAGCCACAGCCTTACCCATCGCAGTTCCAACAGCTACCACAGCAGCTCCCGCCCGACCAACGCCTATTAGTTTACCAACAACAGCAGCAGCAGCAGCAACTATCCGCAATTAGCGGCAACCCTCGAGAAAGCAATCCCGCCGGCTATGGAAGGAACGATGGAGCGCCTGGAGCATTGATCAATATTACCAACCCCGGCGGCAGCAGCGACACGGCCGCTCTTTCCGTCTCTCCTGTACCTGCCGTGCCGGGCGGCCCAGCGTACGGTGTTAGTGGCGCTGGTTCACAAGGAACAGGAAGCGTCTTCATTCACCACGGACCACCAGAAAATTTTCCGCCAACGGCAGGTGCGACTGCAAGACAGCCCGCTCTTGCCAGAAATGCCAACAAAAACCACAGCCAAAACGCCAACATCCCGATAAAGCAGGAGGAGCTCCTTCGACAAAACATCTCGCAAGGACTTCAACGCTTTCCTGCGGCAGGAGCTCCCACTGCACCTTCTTCATCTCCTTCCCCCTCGCCCTCTAATCACACAGCGCGCCCACCTGTGGCCCCACCGCCAACATTAGCGTCTACGCCATCAGCGCCTTTGACAGCAGCAGCAGCACCCATCCCCATCGTAGCGCCCGCCGCCGTCGCCGCCACTACCTACCCTGCTAGCACTGCTGGCAGTCAGCGCGTTAACTCGGGCGCCTCCACTTTTTTCCCGCCCGCTCCTCCCCCTCTTTCTTCTTCAGCCCACAGCAGCGCTCCTGCCGCCGTTGGGGTTGGCACTGGTGCTGCCACATCCACCACCGCTATTGCTGGCGGCCCCTCTACTCTTTCGTCATCACCAGTTGCTCGACAGCTTCACCTCCGACGCCAGCATCATCCAAACCACAACCACCTTGTTCCTCACCACGGACACCACGCCGCCCATCACCACAACCACCACCAGCACCTACAGCAGCAGATCCAGCGTCGTCGAATCTTCAAGGCCCAGTCGATCCCGGGCCATCCCACCGCTGCCTACACAAATAGCCCGAATAGCTCTGTCCATCCTCTTCACTCACAACACCCTCTTCAACAACAGCAGCAGCAACTGGGGCGGGCCGGTTACTCGTTACATCCGCTTGCTGCCATGGCCGAAAACCCCCAGTCCGGCGACAAGGCCGCTATCGACGCTGAGATTGCTGCACAAGAGGCTGCTGCCCGAGACTACCGGCCAGACCTAAATGTAAGTTGCTCTCGTCTCTTTGGGAACAAAACGGTCTCTTCCGAATACTTGCTTTTCAGTCCGCCTGCTGACAAACTATCGTGTTAGGGCCCCGGTATCAACGAAATCCGCTCAACAGAGGAGATCAAGGACCAGTATGCCAGTGCCGACCATATTTTTGTGCAAAAGACTGTGGTATGTTTGACGACAGCGACCTATGCCCATTAAGATCTCTGTTTGGCCGTTGGAGAGAGGGCAGAAAGGCAGAAAGACAGAAAGACAGTCTGGCTCTTAATGTGAAACAGAACTCCATCTAACGTCTAAACTTTTTTTTGCAGAACTTGCCCGGAGCATATCCTCTCTATCGCGCTGTTCGCGGCGACGGCAATTGTGGATGGCGAGGTAAGGCACTTTATTTTCCATTCTCCTACCTCCCCCCGCAAACTGCTTGTTTATTTGCTTTTTCTACGACTATTTGTTATTTCTCATTGCTCGACGTCCTGCTGCATGCCGTGGCCGAATGCTTCCGCATCTTCCCACGTAATCCCGCCTCCTACTTTTGCGTCCGTTCTGCTCCCATTTTGCCCTCCCGTCCATGCATGACCCCGCAACCCAGCGGCCACCTGCCACCCTCCTCGTTGTTAGTTGTTCAGACTGCAAGATGTAGGCCTCTGGTTTTTTTTTGGGGGGTTTTTTTTTTTGCTCCAGCTTCTCTCTCTCACTTAGTCCGTCTTTACTCTCTCTACCGGGAGTGCGTGCATGCGCATTTCTGCGGGTTGCATTTGCATTTCCTGTGTCCTACATGCTCAAGTCGAGTGCGTAGTATCCGGCAGGAGCGGCATAAATGACCGCATGTGAGCAAAACAAGAACAAGCGTGAGGGATTGTGACAAACAATCGAAGACACGATGAGCAAGGCTCGTTTCAACTTTGGCAATACCCCATAACTAGGCTGGGCATATCACAAACAACATCAGACTGCATGTTTTTGGTATCATTAAAGAACGGGGTACTAACAGAGTTGTACAGCCATTGGATTCTGCTATTTTGAAGCCCTGATCTACAACGACAACATCCAACTCATCAGCGACGAAAAGAAACGCTTACTCGAATTGAATAACTACATTCGCGATGTTGGAGGATACGATCCGTATGTCTACGAAGACATGGTTGAAGAAACGGACATTCTTTTTGATAGCATCCTCAAGGCACTCCCAGACACCGAACAGGCGATACGGGTTCTGACGGACGCATTCAATGACGACGGCACCGGCAACGCAATCATCTACCACCTTCGTCTTCTGACGGCATCCTATCTGAAAGGCAACGTGGGAGTCTACGAAGGATTTATTGCACACGATGGCGGTGTTATAGGCTACTGTCAGGAGTGGATTGAGCGGCCCAACTGCGAAATCGATCACTTGCGGGTTGAGGTTCTGGCCAGTATTTTGCTGAAGCCTAGCGACATTGTTTTGGAGATTGCATACCTTGACCGTAGCAACGGCAGCACAGTCTCTGTGTACAAGTTCCCGGATACGAATATCGGCCGTGCCGAGGACACAATTGCGATGCGGATGTCGCTGCTGTTCCGCCCAGACCATTACGACATTCTGTACCGGCCATCGCTCCCATCCAAAGCCGTAGCCGAGACAACGCTCCTGCGGTACCTCCCGGTCGACGCAGCCATGGCTGCTTTGGCACCTGCCCCCGACCCGGCTGCGAACGTTGCTACTGTGGGCCAACCGGCCCCGTCAGACCCGTCTAATCAGCTGTCTGCACCGCCTTATCTGCCGTCGGAAAACATTGCGGCTGAAATCGTTGCACAAACGTACCCGGTTGCGGCAAGATACTACGAGCGTATTGTGCACCAGCCAGGGACACCTTCGATCCGCGAGGATACCCCTGATCTAACGCCCGGGTCATCTTCCCACTCGCCTGCCACACTGCCAGTCAAGGAGGAGCCCATAACACCGGCTTATGCATCTCCTGTCCCTCCTCACACTGCTCCACAGCAGACGACGCTTCGCCGAGAGTCTGGAGCGACAACGGGCACCTCTTCACTGGTGACCCCTACGGTCTCTACGCCCGCCGTACCAGTTGGAGCCGCGCAAGCTCCGTCATCAAGAGGGTCATCGTCGAACGACCTCGAAATCAACCATGTGGCACCGATCGCGTATGGCAACGCCACACAAAGCGCGGGCAGTTTTGTCAACTACCAAGGTGCCGACTTCCAAATTCTCTCGCGACTTCCCGGAATGTTTAATCGGTTTTCAGCACAACCGACTTCGTCACCCTTTGGTATGAACCACAGCTCCTCGTGGGGAGCTCCCGGGCCGTCACAGGGGTTCACGAAGGGGGTGTCGCCCTTCCCGGTCTCGCCGGCAATGGCATCAGCACCACCAACGAGCGGATTGGCCGATGTTCAAAATGCTGTACCTCCAGTCTCAGCTATTCCCCAATCTCCCGCAGCATCCGTCATCCCTGGCACGCCTCTGTCGGCAATGTCGTCTAGCTTGTCGGATTCGTACTCGGAACCGGCTTTTAGCGTGGCGGGAACACCCGTACCTTTGACGGATGCTCCGACGCCGCTGCCATCGACACCAATGGCATATGGAAACGCTAGTCTCGCCGACGGTGGTGCAAGCAGCAAAAATAACGACAACAATGGTGGCAATGGTGGCAATAGTGCTGGAAGATCGGGGAGCAACGGTGCCATCTTCCTCCCCGAGCCGAAGTCGACTCCAGTTCGCTTCACCAAATGGCATTTCAATCGACTGCCGCACGATGCCACAGACACGAACTCGAGCCATTTCCGCAACTCACGTGTCAGCACGGCACATTTTGACAACCCGGACTTTCAACCGCAAGAGTATGATCCGTCGGGCGGAGGCGGCGACGAACCTAGCAGCAATCGGCGAAAGAGCAGCATCCTTCGTGAGGACAACTGAGAAGTTGAGGAGTAATTAATAATGGAATGGCCACAAATACCCGAGGAGGGAGTGAAGGAGAAGGGGCGGAGGCGAACAATACGATACACCGCCGGCCCAAAAAAAAGATCTTATGCATCACGGACTACACACATTACGCATTCACGCATTCACGAGAGGATTCCTGTTTTGTTTATTTGTTTTTCATTCTTCACCACCGCTACTTCATCAATCTAATTAATGGAGGGAACCAGAAGCTGCAGAGAACGCGGGGAACAAGGAGAAGCTGATAAGTAGTCAGATGGGTGTTTTGCTTTCCTCCGGTCCCATTCGACACATCCGTTCATTCCCTCTATGTTGTTTTTGTTTTACATAATACCAAGGCTGCACCTGTTTTTACTTTGTTTACTTCACTTTACTTTTTGTTTGCTCTTCTCACTCACTCGTTTCTCGCACTGGTTCTGGACTTGCATTTCGTGTCTTTCTGCCTCTTTGTTTTAGTGATTTACTTGATGGGACTTTTCGTGCAAGTATTCCTACCCAATTCTTTGATTCAAAAAAACTGTGACAATAACGCGTATGATAATGTTGCTGACACTGTGAAGCTAATTCGCACCTATGCAGCTGTAGCTAAGCTAAAAGTGGCCAAATACAGACCCCGGGCCGTAAAGGCATAGAGTCAGATAATACCTATGACTTTAACAAATACTTACACTTATGTTAGGAAAAGAAAAAAACGCGCAAGGCCAAAGAGCAAAAAGATGCATCAAAGAGTAAAAGGCAGTGCAGACGCAGGAAGACGTGACAGCCGCATTTAGATCAGGCTTTCCTAATTCAGACTCACAGTGCGCTGATGGTGGCCGGCCGTTGCAGAGGCGGCCAGGCGGCTAGTTCTGCGGACGGAAACACAAGCACGGCGGCTAACTGATCGCCAAGCCGAACAACTTGTGCAGCTGTCGAGTCTTTATATCCATGGGCAGGCTTTTGTGCTTCAAGGCGGCAAAAATGGAATAGACGAAATATTGGACAGAATAAAGGCCAAAGCGGCCAACAATCCCGGCCCGCGTCGTAAGGGCGGCCCGCAAAAGAACAAACACGGCCAGTCTCCCTCGTCTTTCTTTCAAGATGCATCCCTCTTTCGGTTGACTTTCTGAAAGGATGGGCCCCTGCTTTCGTGGCCATGAAACAAAGACGGCTTCTTTTTTCTGGGGGTGCTCGTTTTAGTCTTTCCCACTAATCCTGGTTTACTTCTCCCTGCATTGCGTCTCAATCGTTTCTTTCTTTTTCTTCTGTTCTCTTCACAAACTCCATGCGTCTGGCACCGCCGATATTTCTGCTGCCAGCTTCTTCTGCTCCTCCTGCTCCCCCTGCTCCCCCTGCTCCTTTTTGACCTTCTTCTTCGGCCCATCTCATTTCCAAAACATCCCATCGGAAGCAAAGCATTGGACGAGAGGTCTCCGTCGATAGATCGTGCAGTAACATGGCCCGACGTCGATGCACGAAAGAGGCTGATGAATGGACTCGTCCTGCAAGAGAGTATCTACCCGCGGGTCCGACTTGAGCGCTTTTTTCTTCTTCTCTTTTTCTCACCTTGAGTATTTTTGGACGTGGTCCCTCTTTGTGCATGAAAAGGCCCGTGCAGGGCGGAGAGAAAAGGGCTTCTTTGAGAGAAATGTCTTTAAAATGCACGGCGGCTGCAGATGAGAGACGATGGTCTTGCGTTTCAAGACGGATCAAAAGCTGTGCGCTTCCACTGTTCCTTTTCTTTTTTTATTCTTTCCCTTTCATTATGTACTACATAAGAAAGCTGTAGCCACCCCTGCTCTTCTTTTCATTTTATTTTCGATTGAATTTTTTTCAATATCAATCAAACAATAGAGCGATGCCATCTGATATCCATTGTCCGTCACATTGTTGAATATATTTTTACTTCTCACCTTCCATCATGCCTTTGTGGAGCTCTAGCCGTTATGGCGACGACAATTGGCCATCACACATGGAGCGGCGTCGTGACGGATCGACCAAGATCAGAGCCAAGAAGCCGCCCGTCATATTTGTTCACATCATTGAGGAGGGCTACACCAGACGTCGAAACAGACTCAGAGATGGCAGCTTCATCCGTGGCTGCAGTGGTGACCAAGGGCCCTCCTTTTCACGGGGCACATCATCCACCGGCTCGACATTCTCAGCAGCCTCGTCGAGGACGTTGCCAATTCGAGACTTTCGGCCGTCTGTACCGTCACCGCCCATTCCGGCGACTGCTGTGACACTTGGCATCCCTTCCAGCTCAGCATGTGATAGCAGTGAGAGTGCTGTCGGCGGCAGTGACACTGAGAGTGGTCGCCATAGCCACAGCAGCGGAAGTCGACGGAGCATCATCCTTGACGATTACTCGACATATCGACCGAAGAGAAGCTCGTCGCCAACTTCGTCGACGGCTTCCTCCCGTTCCAGAACGTTCCCATTCAGCCTTCACTCGAATGCGTCATCAGTCTCCATTGCTTCGACGTCTTCGTCTTCTTCCAAGTCTTCGCTGCCACACCCAAGGGAGCCTTCACCTCCACCGAGTCCAGTCTTTCCTCGTCCTCCAGCTTCTCCAGCCAGTTCTGTGGCTGGATCGTCGACCACCAGAGCGTCTGACACTTGGTCGTGCCGATCAAAACCCGTCGTCCCGGTCGATGCTGTCACTTGTGAGCCGCCACCGTCCATTGCAGACAGTGACGTCGGAAGTAGCCATACCTACACCACCGACGACAGTGGATATTCTGTGCTTTCTGTGCCTTCCATGGCCACTGTACCCCACAAGCCCATTGCCCTTCGTCGTACTTGGTCACGCCCACAGCCACTGCCTGTTCTTCAGCCGATCCAGACAGACGTCTCCAAGTATCAAGTGGGCTATTCACCGTATGTGCCGTGCCCGGCGTATGGCACTTGGGCACCGTCGATACTCTCGCCAGCCCAGTCCAAAATCAGCAGGGTGCGTTGGGCCGACAGGACACCTCGATCACCGTGGGCGGTTGTGCGGACACCAAAGACTCCAAAGACTCCAAGAACTCCAAGAACTCCAAGGGCACCTCGTCTGGCCAGAGCTCCACGTGGAGTACGCATGAGAACCCATAAGAGAGAAAAGCCGCGCATCATTCAAGTACCGCGTACACCGCATACACCTCATACACCACGCACGCCACTCAAGTACAGTATCCCTTCCGAGCCGCCGTCACGGTATGCACCCGAGGTTATTACAGCCTCGTCCTCTGTTGGCAGTGCCGATCGTGGCCGTCCAGCGAGTCCCACGGGCAGTTACGTACGCACTGAAAGTGGCTCTCGTGAACGTCAGAGGCAGCGTCGTGCAGCACTCGCTGCTTACAGAGCTGCATCTTCAGCAGCCTTTGTGGCAAAGGAGACGGCCGAGGCGCGTCGGACAGGCCTAAGACGCCCGCCGCCACAGATTGTCATCAGCAACAGCGGTAGCACCAGTGGCAGCAGCATCAGCAGCCGCCGAAGTCATCGACCACTGACACCTGTGCGTGTCGTGGCACCTCAACTACCGCAAGTTCGCAAACGCAAGAGTGCACTCGCCCTCTCCCGCCACCGCACTGAGCCCATCCGCTCGCCCATCGTCGATGATCACCGCCCGACTCGCACTCCCCGTCGGCAGTCGGCCACAGCCGGCCTGGGAAAAGACCCTCGGGTGGCCCGTGTCGACGACGCGACGTGGAGTGACTATCTCGAGAGAGGGGGCGTAGTAGAAGAGTCGCGCTCAAGACGTTCAAGACGTTCGCGGTTGCCTCCCGACGCCATGAAGGATCGCTCGAAGAACAAACATTCTCTTTTTGGCGGCTACTATGAGTCGGAAGCGCCCCGGGGTTCGTCGACTTCTACAGCCCGCTCTATGCAGCCACTGGACGACATTCTGGCGTATCTGCGGCCACGGGAAACTGGAAGCAAGCACAATAATATGCCGAGGTCGAGACGGACAGTCGGGAGTATGGCGCCGCGAATGGCAGCATCTCGACGGGAGACTTCAAGATGGAGTGAACCGGTATCGGAGAAGACTTCAGAGTCAGGGTTGAGATCGCGGTCGCAGTCAAGGATGTGAGAAGTGTGTTGTCGAGTTGTCGATTTGTTGAGTTGTTGTTTTATTTTATCCGTTTAATTTTCTGTTTTGCTTGTTTCGTTCCTTTTCTTCTTCTTCTTTTTTATCCAATCGCGTTCTTGCAAATGAAAACCGATTGCTCATATCCTGCCATCGAAACATGTTGTATTCCGTATCTTCCCCTCGGTTCGTGTTACCGGTTCGTCACGGTGTGTGGTGCGTTCGTTTCGTCTGTGTTGTCAATCTAATTGTATCCTGGCATCATGGGCTCAGCCGTTTGCAGCTTTTCTGTTGTTTTTTGTGCTGCTTGAAGTGGAGTTGGGACGACCGCTTTGGTACCTGAAAGACCTGAGCTCGCTGAGCTTCAGTGGTTTTGCCCCGCCTTTTTTTGTCTTGCGATGGCGTAACCCGGTCTCGGCACAGTGGGTGGAGCCCGCGACCACTCATCCCAACCAAGCTAGTCACGCGACCCCTGCGCTAGAGTCCAATTCAGTGGCTCGCTCCTTCTCTTTCCATCAGATAACAGGAAAGTCACAACACACCTTCTGAGACTCTCCAAAAACAGCTGCGGTAGCGGCGGGCCCGCAACTCCAAACTCTCGTGTGGGCAGGCGCGTCTTTGCAGCCCACTAGCTCCCCCCGCTCAGCAAGCACGCTCTTTCCTTACGACGTATGTGTTGAAGAACGCGTCGAGGCAGGCGCATCCGGGCTGCCCGTTGCCCTTTCTACTTTCTTTTGCTTGTTTGGAATTCTTCCTTCTCCCCTCTTCTTTTCCCCTCTTACATCACCAGCCAACACCCCTGCTTTGCACATTGCATGCAGACACGGTGGAACGGCCCATTGATCATTTTATCCTCTCTTTTACGACGTGCCGCCCTCCTCCTCATCACCAGGACATACTTTTGCAGCATCGTGGCGCATTGAGACCTCTTTGTCTCACTCACCTCGTCTTTTTTTGTCTTTTTTGTCTCTTTTTTATTCAACAGCTTTTTTTTTTGACATCACCAACACGTCTCCGGTCACGGCCTGACGACATTGGTTCTTTTCACTATCAGCCGCTTTCCTTCCCCCTCCTCGCAATGTCCGACGAACCTTCGCTCCCGCGGATGCCCCCCGCCCGGGCCGCCGACGCCATCTT
This sequence comes from Sporothrix euskadiensis, assembly GCA_019925375.1. NCBI lineage: Eukaryota > Fungi > Ascomycota > Sordariomycetes > Ophiostomatales > Ophiostomataceae > Sporothrix > Sporothrix euskadiensis. The sequence goes on along the minus strand of JADHKQ010000003.1, from coordinate 1,187,114 downwards.
CGGCCCAAATCGCAAACGCGGCCGCATCTTTGATGCCAATGGCAATGCCGGTGGCAGCGACAGCGGATCACACCACCTGTCGGCCCACCAGCTGGTCCTCAGCAACTCCAGCGACCCTGCCGTCTTCTCAAGCGACGACGACCCGGCCCTCGACAACTATTCCCTGCCTGACCCGAACGGCTCCAGTGTTGGCGGATCTCGCGTCCGCAAAAAGAAGAGATATGTCGGCGCCTGGTTCGCTCAGCACCCAGCCTCAACCGATTCAACATTCGACGAAGACCCATCTCTGCCCGAGCAGCGCGCACGGAGAGGCCAAGAACCAGACGAAGAAGAGCGGGAACCACATACTATGACGCTGCCCCTGCTGTCGTCGCCCGTTCGGCCACGGCCGTCTAAGAAGCGGCGTACGTTTGAGCGGCAATTTGACAGCGGCGTGTGGATGGGCAAGGAGGGCATTGCGGAGGGTGAGGAGGAAGATATGGTCGAGGATGCCATGGCCGAGTCGCCCCCGCCACCCTCGCAGTCGTCCACATCGTCCCAGCTGTCGCTGGCGCCTCCGCCCACCGCCCCCATCCTGACCGACTTCCCTCCTCCGCCACCACGCCAGCGCCGGGTTTTCCAGCGTGTACCCAGTCTGGCTGTGAACAGTGCCGAGGAGAAGGCCCGCAGAATCGTCCAGGACTGTATCGAAGCCGGCGACGACAAGATTTCGCTGATTGGGCTTGGCCTGACAGCCTTATCAAATGCCACAGTCGAGCCGCTCTCGGGCCTCGTGCCGATTCCTGTCGTTACTGAGGGTGTTGCCTTTGAGCAGCGTGATCCCAAACTCAAGCTGTTCCTGTCCAGCAACAACTTGACGCGCCTGCCCGGTGCCCTGTTCCAGCTTCAACACCTCACCGTCCTCAGTCTGCGGGGCAATGGTCTGACCGAGCTGCCACCCGCCATTGGCCAGCTGCGCAACCTCAAGTCACTCAATGTCTCACTCAACAAGCTACAGTCGCTCCCTGCCGAGCTGCTGCCTCTGATCCGAACTTACGGCCAGGGCGGCCGGCTTACCGAGCTACTTGTCCACCCGAACCCGTACTTTTCACCAGAAGCCAAAGAGGGCGACAAGAAAGAAGAAGCGCCAAAACCTATCCGTAACATTGGTGACCGGCCCACTCGTGTGGCCCGTTCACCCGTCCACTACATGGACAGCTGGGGCAAGACCTGGTCCTCCTTCACTCTCGAGCCGACGGCGCTGGGCGCCTGCAACTTGATTCAGACAGAGGATTTGGCAACGACTTCGAAACCGCCCACCGATAACGCGGCTGCCGCCACGTCCCGTGTGCCGACACTCGTCTCTCTGGCTATGGAGGCCTGCTACCGCACACCCCAGCTTCCACAATTAGCCGACCTTCTCCCCCCGGAAGCACCGCCGCGTCTGGCTCGGCAGCTCGGCAAAGCCCACGCGCTGCGCGAGAGCGGTGGCAGCACCTGCTCCGTGTGCTCACACGGCCAGTCTTCACCAAGACCGATGGTGACACCCATGACAGCGTGGCTCGAGTGGTGGGAGCTTGGCAAGCCCGACATGAACGTGACGTACTCGCAGGCGGCTGCCGTGTCGTCGTCGACAGCACACGATGCCGGCGGCAGTGATGCACCACGGCCTGTGCCTCTGCAAGAGAGCGAGATTGAGCTGCTGCCTTTCATGTGGCGCGGCTGCTCATGGGGCTGTGTTCCGCGAGTTGAGGAGATTGTGGAAAATGAAGTACCCAAGTGAGAGAAGTGAGAGAAGTGAGAAGAGAGCGGTGAGAGAAAGAGAGGACGGCTAGCAATGGCAAGAGAAGGAAGAGAAGAAGAAATGTGAATAAGGAAAACGGCACTTCCGTTTCTTTTATATTTTTGAGACTTTGTCTCATGTGATTTAATTATATACTTTAATTTTCAGCACTTTGTGCATTCTTTGTTTTCTTTTTTTCTTCTTCTTTTTCTTTTTTTTTCTACTTCTTTTCTGTATCTCTGTATATTTGTACCGATGTACCTTTTTTTCAAAAAGAGGGCTTGATGTTTCGCCCCCTGAAACCGTGTTTACTTTCCACTGATTGGCGATGATCTGTGATACAATATGACGACGGTGCACAAGGGTGGGTTGTCGGTATGTGCTTATGTACGCAGCAATGGGTAAGTGTCTCTTAACGGGGTGTGGCGTAGGGCAATTGCTGCTTACCTGCTTTGTCTCTTCATCGAGTTGTATTTTTCAAGTTATTCTTAACCTATGGTCCATCTTCTCGCCCCAAAAATGGGTTTGAGAAACGAGAAAAAGCGGCGAGCACCTGGATGATATCAAAACTGAAACGCACATATTTTCTTGTGAGGGTTCGCAGTTTTGTGGACCAGGACACGGTCGCCTTGAAGTTGCCGCTTTGTGCATACAACAGTGACCAGCCTCGTTTAATGACTGGATATCAGCGAGCCCTCACTTTTTTTCTTGACTTTGACAAAGGTGCCCTGTCACTTCTCACCAAGCGCATGGGCCGTCGTCGCCTTGTGAACTCGCCTCCGCTACAATTCTCATCCACACTCCTGAAGCTCGCCTTGTCTCACCCTGTTTTTTAGTCAGTCAATATCGTTATCTGCTTTTGCTACACATTCTTTATTGTTTTCCTTCATTTAATAGTCCCTGACGCCCGGGAGTCTTTGATTTTCGCTGCCCTATTCATTTTTGCGTTAATTTTCCCCGTCGACATGATTCAAGCAATACGACGTACAACCCGACCTGACAGCGATTGGCCGAACGCCTCTTCCTTTTCTCTCCGCCAACCCACACGTCTTGTGCACCACCATCAGGCCGTGCGGCAATTGACTAGGCACTGCCCCGGGTCCATGCATGGGCACCTGTTGGCTTGTGTGTGAGATCAAATCTTGCGCCCAAAATAAACAAGCCCCATCTATTCCGTCCTTCAGTACGACGTATTATGTGCGGGGGCACACATGTGCGCATTTACATGTGAGCCTCGAGGCGTTGGGTAACTGAGTCAAATAGGAATCTTCATCGTATAAAATCACCACCGGATTAGGGAGAAAGATTGAGAAGAGGAGCTAATATGGCTTCTCGCTGTTCTAGACCCCTCACTACACACACCAGTTAATTGCTGTCAGGGGTCAGGGGGGGCCTCCTCTTTGCTGAAGTGTAGAAGAACTACCACAGTGGCTTCCTCCGGGGTACTAGCCAAAGCCTTTGTAGTCTGCTTTTGGATTCCAAGGTGAGCCTACACATTATGTGTGTTCGCGGTTTGCGCTCCGACCTTTGCGCCCTTTTTCATTCTTTCATCGCAGCCTAACTTCACGTTTCTCTTTCAGCCTTTCAAGTCCGGGCTGCTGCCTGCTGGCCCCAGGACGTCAGGTGTCAACCGAACCAGAGGGCGAGGAGTAATACATTGAGGGTACTTGGATCGTTTGTCTCTTTTTGTGGCTTTCAAGTATTCGTTCAGCCTTGCATCGATACCATTGCCGATGTTGCATGGAAGGATAAGTAACTCGTAAGCTCAAAAAAGGATCCAAATTTGAAAATAAAAGAAGAAGAAAATTGGAGAATTGGCAAAATAAAACTCGGAGTGGACAAAAAAACGAAGCAAATCTGTAGAGATGGGATGTTCAGCCTTGTCGATTAACGGCAGTGATTGGGAGAATCCAAGACAGGCCTTCCCCTGTTAACTGTTGGGCAGACATGACACAGGGCCAAACACTGGACGGAGCCGCCTGAGAAAGTTTCCTAATTGCAACACGGCAGTCTGATCAAAGTCAACTTTATTTTAATACGCCATACTGGGTCCGTGGGTCTTCCCCTAATCTGTGGTCTGTCCGTTCTACTCTGCGGGTGTGGTATATGACATTGTGAAAACACATGTTGGGGGACGAGCGTGAGGCAGGGGGCGTGAAAGCGGTTGGACACTGCGCTAGTGGCGTGCTAGGAAGTGGACCACCGTGGTCCCTTCCATGTTTACGACGTAAATTACTTACACAAAATTTAGGGGTCTTTCCTATGTAACGAATTCCAGATTCAACGTCAACCAAGACATCGAGCAGTTCCCACCAATCTTATTGATATGCCATACACCACGGCAGCTGCTACAGTGCTAGAAAATAGCGGCCACGACGCCAAAGAAGCCCGTTGAGCCTGGTAGACAGCCGTGGACAACCCCCTCCAACATCCAGCAGCTTGACCTGAGTTTGTGGTCAACGCCGATTTTCTTTGTTGCTGCCCACTCCAGAACATTTGAGCTATGGTACCGAGCAGTCAGGACCTACCTGTAGTGCAATCCGCTCCTTCTACGGCGAGTGACCATTGGAGTGATACAACTATTACTGCATTTATGCATGCAGGGACGTTTTCTCTCTCGTCTGGTGTTCTTTGTTTCATGGCATTTCAGTACTCCGTACCTTGCAGACAGAAGACGAGCTTGTTCCTGCACCTCGATGCTTAACAGCCAACTGAATTTGATCCAGTATGCAGTAGGTAGTTGGATCACGTAGGCATCCTGCACAATAAATGAGACATAATATGCCCGAGAACTGTTGGCAGTCTCAATCATCCGCAGAGAAAGCTGTTGAGAGCTGTTTCTCAAGTCTCAAGATTCTTCTTCTTTCTTCTTTTCTTACCCTTCTTCGCTGTTGTATTCCTCGTGAAACTTTCTTTTCTTCTTCTTCTTTTTTGCCACTCATCACTTCGCATTTGTCGCCTATTTTCCCTTTCTCGCTCAGCTGCACGAGAAAGCTGCAACATGTATGCATGTCTCAATAATCATTCAGTACTAGAGCGTACTCGAGCGATTAGACCTAAAGTATGGCATATCTGTCTACAGTGCATTGCTTGTTTTTTCAGACACATTGCCCCAACCGCGGCTCACCGTATTTTTTGGGGCTGCCACTTCAATGTTTCTTTTCATAGGGGGTGTCTGAGGTCATAAAAAAGGAGGGGGCGTGAAAAGGCAAGCTCGTTCTTCCATAATGGGGCTGGGTATACTCCGTATCTTTTCTATGATTTGCTTCTTTTTTTTTCTGATTGCAGAAGCTGACGTGCTCGTTCTAGATTGCGATGTCGTCTGCTGGGACCTCAAGTCTCATTTTGCACCAAGATCACACTGTCAACCGGGGCACTGACCGTGTACTGTAAGCTGGCTCTGTCGTCATCTTCCCGGCAGTTGGGTATTCAGAGCAGCCTTAGCACTTTTAAGAATTGCGTACCTGCTTTACGCAGAAGGACCTGCCGACGCCTCGATGAGCTAGATGCTCAGCCCTGGTCTTTGGCATTTTTACAGATACGTGCAGTATTATGCTTTGTTTTTGATTGTCCAAAAAACAAATGTTTCGCCCAGGAGGTAGGTCGAAATAAACAGTCTTCCTGGAGATCATGACCAGATATGTGGCGAAGTAGCAGTGCTCAGCCTGTTGTATTCGGGCATCTACAGAGATCCGAGGCCCAGGAAATAGGCCCTGGGACGGTGCGGGCGGGCTGTAAATTAAAGGGAAAGGACGTGAGGATGATATCGATAAATGAATTGAATGTCAAGCATCGAAGACCGCCCCTGAAAAAACGAGGAGTGGTGGAAACAAAAAAGTTCGATATTACAGCCCGCTACAGGAGGAGTCTAGCCATGCTTGAGAACTGAAGAGATGTGACATGATCCGAAGCAAAAAGCAAAAGGGGGTCAGAGGAGGGGGGAAGTGGCCGCAGGCCGCATATGGCGGCCGCATTGTACATTTTGGAGCCAAACCAAAACAGATTCAGCTCTCCTCCCCTTCTTCTGCCTGTACTTGTTGGTTCTAATTTGAAGCTCTCCTCCCCTTTTTCTGCCCTGTATTTGTTGGTTTTTATTTAAATGTTTTGCTTCGGTTTGTTTTGCTGTCGCCCTTCAAGGTCATTTCGCATTGTGTGCTTTCCAAGAACAAAATGACTCCTATAAAGTCGAAAGAAGATAGAAAGGAGGGAATGAAGAGAGGGGCAATGGGAGAAAACAAGCAATGCGTAAGTAATACAATATTTGTAGATCCCATGACGGCGTATGTGCGCAAGTCAGTGTAGCAAGTCACCCGCGCTTCCCAAATTCTTTAATTTTTATCAACCGCTTCGCTCTTTCCCTCCGTGTCCAGCTCTTTCCTAAAGTTGTTCGCTCTTGCCCTTCCAGCTGAAAACATGCGCACCTTCCGTTACATCCCTCCTACGTAGCGGCCGCCCCCAACACCCCAAGCTCAAGATTTTGTACGGAGTACACTCTGATCTTTCCCCTCCTTTCTCGCCTACCGCCACTGCTAGAACCATACTCAACTGAAGGTGTTTGGCGGAACATTACCGCGTTCCACTAGCTGGGCTGGCGGCGGAAGGGCCGAAACACACAGATTGTAGTGAGAAGCGGTCGCTCTTTCCAGAAACACTTTTGGCTCATTCTGGAGAGAGAGAACAGTCATTGCACCAATTTGGAAAGAACGGCACCGGCCGTAGCCTCTTTTTGAATATGGGTTTGTGGGTGGGCGAAGAGGGGAAGGAAGGGAAGGTGCAAATGCTTTCGAAGCACAATGCACTCGCTCTTTCCTGGCAGAGACGGAATATCCAGAAACACTTTTCAACCCTACTTCTTTCAGTTTTTCTCCCCAACTCTGATTTTGCTTTTCATCTTTCTCCTTTCATGAAAACGCGCCCATCGTCATCCACCTGTCTGTTTTGATCCTCGGGCACCTGGAAAGACCAGGCATCTGTTCACAACCCAGTTCTGCACCAGACAATACAGTCTTGCCCGACTGTCCAACAACGCTATTCTTCGCCCTTTTTGAACGCAGTCTTTTTTATCCTTGTTCTTTGTTTCTTCCCTGCACCCCCTGGACAACAATAAGGCGAGCCGCCTGACCCCACTACTGGCGCCTCGGATACGCCCTCTGTATTCATAACCTCGAGAACCACGGCGGCTTCTCTACCGCCCTCAACATACTCCCTTCCAACTGCCCAGAAACATCTGCCTGACACCAGAAGGGGCTTCTCCATTTTGCACGATTTGAGTGACGCTTCGCTTCGCCCGACAAAAAAATAATTCCCAGCCACTCGGCTGTCAACGCTCACTTGCAGCAGCACAAAATACAGATGGCATGGCAAGGTAATCAGACTGCCGTCTTCATGGTCTCTGCCTCTCGAAAAGCCCTGCGGACTACCTCACCGCAGTCACTGCTTCCATCGGTCTTATTGCCAGATGACCTGCCTTGACCAGTGACTTCATGGGACTCGATGCCCAGGTACTCGGCAAGTACCACTCGACTACCTAACTCAACCTTTCCACATGAACCTCAAGAAACCCTTCCATAAGCTTCCCACCTTGCCCCATTCTTCCGTCCTCTAACGTATCACTTCTCACACCGCTCGCTCGCCCCGTCCATCGCTGTGTCCCTCTTGTCAACACCCCTCCCCCTAATACCAGTGATGTCTTTCCCTACTCTTCTCTGTGCCAGTCACTGACCGTCTTCTATATGAAAGCAGGTGCCAAGATCATTAAACCCAGAGCCCACTACGGCACTAGGATCTCTCTAGAGCCGCCGACGACCTATCGACTCCTGGGGCGCGGGCCTTTTCCATCACCGTATCTCCTTTCGTCACCCACAGACCCACTCGAATCCACGGAACAGCTAGGCATCACACATCGTAACCTTTTCTAAGAGATGCCTCTGTCAATGAACGCCTTATCTTTTGCCTTGTGCTCCTAGACTGATGGGGCAACGGCCGTGGAGACGAGGCCTTGTTTCCAAGCCCTTCCGTCTTCCCAATGCTGTATAAATACAACAATCCTCTTCTCCCCCTTCCCTTTCCCCCGATTTCTCTCTCACTTCTTCACCGTCCAGCCTGCACGCATACGCACCATCTTGGAAGAACGCATCAGCATTAGACAAATACTTACAACAACATCAAGGTACGCACTTGCTACACTTGCTTAGCACCGAAAGAAGTAAGTAAGATCATTTCCACTCCATATGTTTCCATCTCAACAACCATGGACGCCAGTCACGGTGAATGCCAGGCCGACGATAAACCTGCACACATTCTGATCGACGGCGCCATCATTACTCTGTCATTCTGGCATGACCACATTGCTGTGTGGTGTAGTTGTGTTGGCCGTTTGGCAAATATCCTTTCCGCTTCTGGGCCGGCCGTTCGGAACGACATGTCGAGTGACAGACAGCACCCGTCCACTTGGTTGAGTATCCACTTGGACCATTGGCCATGCTGCCTTCAGAGACATCTTCGTCGTCTCGGCATGAGATACAATGATAGCTTCAAGACAACTTGCTGGCATACTCTATCCTTGAGTGCCGTATTGAAGGGTAGAACGAGGCTAACTTTGACGGGTTTCAAAATAGAGCAACCACAGCGAGCGTATCCAAACATGAACAACATGTCGGATAGCTACAAGACAAGCTCGTCGTCGAGCCGTTCAGCAAACAGCACGGCCCCTTCATCAGCCCCATCGTTCCACGAGCAAACTTGGCTGAACTACACAGAGCCGCTCACCGAAGACAACCTGCAACTGCATCTGACAACTGTGTCCCGCGACCACAAGACCCACCGAGAGCCAGTCGTGGGCTGCAGTGCTTGTGTCCATAGACATCATAAGGAACAGTTTTTTTCAAAGTATGTCCTTTATCTTTGCAATTCAACACCCTCTCCTCTGACGGTGAACACAACTGGGAAAAGACATTGGGTCCTGGGGGACAAGGGGGTGAAGGGAACAATATTTGACCAAGAGAAATCTTGCAGCTCACCTCGCACTCTCCTACTCCTTCTCACTACGCCGGAGGACATACCCTTTGAGTTGAAGTTAATTAACACATCCACCTTTGAAGAAAATACAAGAAGAGGGCGAGAAACCAGAACCCGACCGACCAGGGCGACGAGGATGCCCCGACCAAAGAGCTCAACAGAACGGCGACTCACCGGGAGTGGGAAGTTGGTACTGCGTTCGTTGATATTGGCAAAAACTTCTCGGTAGATCGGCGCGACGAGCTCGGACAACCGCAGCCATCTCATCTGCGTCGTGCTAGACGACGCGCCCATCAGACACCCAGCCACGATGCGGCTAACCAGGAGATGCCTGGCAATGTCTCGCCTGACTACGATATGTCTGTTCAAGATCTGTCTGGCAACACGATGCTTCATCACTGGATGTCTCAACAAGAGACTCCCAACTTTTATTCATCTGCCGATTCATGAGCCGGACATCACGCAGTCGGCCGGGGCCATTCTAGGCTAGCGGTCTGGGAACGGTCGTCGTCAGTGAAGCCACCAGCTGGCCCACACTTGCCACCATGTCCACTAGGCGCGGCTTGAGCCGAACTTAGTGGACAATGGCGAACGCCACTTGGGCGCTTTTTGTGGGGTTCATCACTGGAGATCGCATACCATGTTCCTGGATCGGCACTGCCTCATGAAACGTCAAACTTCCGTGTCCCGAGTTAAAAACGCGGCAAACAGGAGGGGGTGGGATACTTTACCTCACAACGCTTCATACTACAAACTCCACTCTCTGCTTTTTTTTTCCCCACACAATTCTATCTTTGATGATCTTTTCGGTTCTTGCTTTCTTCTCTCTTGGACATTTGTCGTCATTTCCTCGGGCTCTGTCTTTTTTTTTTTCTCTGTTATTCAACTCACACTTCTAATTTCACGACATTCGTGGACGCTCAGAGGAGTTGAAAGCTCCGTGCTTGCCTCTTCGTCCATGTCTGCGATTACCAGCCCGTTTGCCTGTCGTCGGTGTATGCTTCCAGCAACGCCTTGCCCCGATTGTCCAAGTATCAGGATGACGGAGATGAACGATTGCTGATTTCGGTTGTCCCCTTCTCCAGAGCTTTTTGTTTTGTTTTCACGGCACAATCAGTGGCAGGAGAGTGGGAGATGGCGCTCTTTTTGAATGGACCATACAATGGCGATTGACCCCTCACCAGATGTGTTTATGCATGCTTCAGAGGGGTTCACAACGTGTCCCTGTATGGGCCTACATTCAGGCGCATCCATCTTCCTCCGGCCCTGTGCATTGTACCTCGTGTTTTGGTTTTGGTTTTGATTGTTGTTTTGTTTTTGCTTCACCTCTACTATTTCTTGGCGTTTGGAATACTTCATCGACTTGTCTCATTGGAAAAGAAGGAAGAAAAAAAAGTACAAAAAAAGTTGAGAAAAAATCTGCTTATGTTTTGTCTTTTTCGTTATTCTTTTCTTCTTCTTTTTCTGATTCATCTCTTATTGCGTTTGCCTAGCTTATAGATTAATAAAATCAAATACTTTGCTGTTCAACATGGAGTACTTTTGCACACCATCATCTTTTGTTCTGTTTTTTTCTCTCCTTCTTCTGGCACAATGACAACGCGTTGATGCCCGAGTGACCAGTTTGACAAATCCCTGCATACTTGTGGAAGTCCGGCACTGATTCTGCACAAATTCAGCCAATGGTCAAAAATAAAACTGTAGTCCTATTGGGTTCATGGTAGTTGTCGGGCCGTGTGAAGGACTTGGTGGATGAGGGGAAGAAAAGCTAAGGAGGAAAGCGGAAACGGGGGGGGACGAAAAAACGAAAAGAGATGATGCTGAGAGTTTCAAACTTCAAACAATGGTCCATTGGCTTAGATTTGCCGCGGCTGCTGTCGGGCGCTCTGCTGACTGCTGACATTGATTCGGGCATACTTGACTTGTTTTCGTACGCAGCACGGGAGTCTCGGATGTGGGGAGTGTTCGAGTGGTCCAACTGCCGAGGCTCGTGTTGTAAAGCGGGTTCGTGATATGACGTCGTCTCAGCTCCGTGTGGTATAGGAGGGATTTTGCTTCCCTTGGATGTTGGCAGAAGCCTTCCTGGATCTTCGTCGGGGATGCCGTCTTCTGTCTGATTTGCTAGCGATGGGCCGCCCTGTGCTGTAATTTGGGGCTTCCTATCCAGTTCAAAAATAAACATATTCGTGTTGGTTGCTTCGCCCAGGTGTCTCTCTTTTCATCCTCCAGGGCTGAGGCCTCGTTGCATAATTTCGACCTTCTTTCTGCGCCGTATCGTATTATTTCGTTCTCATCACTTCTTCTCTCTCCCGGCCTGAGATCAGAGTGTCGTTTGGAAGATGATGACTTTGCCGCCGTGACATCCGTCAGACGGCGCACTGCTTCGTGTCATGTTGCAGTCCAGAAATTGTGTGCTCCGTGTAACTGTCGGGTCGAAATTGTGACGTTGTGAAGCATTCTTAATGATGGCGGGCGGCTAAGGGACCGAAGGGAACGAGCCGAAAGGAGCCTAGGATGTTGTAGTTTGTAAATGGCGGGAAGAGCAATGGAGAGAAGGAAGACAGTTGGGGAGGCGCGATGGGGGCGGGTTAGGATGGAAGATTGAGAGAAGAAAAATGGCAACGAAAGGAGATGTTGAGCTTTAAGTAACCTGATATGAAATGTTTTGGAAGTTTCCATCAGGAGAGAGCAGCCCGTACTCGTATACGACGTAGTGAGAGACAAAAAAATGTAGGAAGACACAGTTAGGATGGGTAAGAAAAAACGAGGAAGGATCGCCACTCATGCAAGAGAACACCCCACTTCCAGGTTCCGGTCCGAACCCGGTGGTGCCGTGTTTTAAAAGAATGTGGCGTTGCTAATGACGAAATGATAAGTGCAATGAAAACAGAACAAGGCTTTGTAGAAAAAAGAAAACAGTATCGGCTTGGATTCTGTTGAAACAATTCTATGACAACGACAGATATTAATCATGAAAGAAGGGTGAAGGAAGGCTTATCTGCGTCATTTTCAGCCCTTTTCTCGTCAAGACTCCCCGAGGGGTGGCGCACTGCATTAAAGAGGCCTCAGAATTTGCCAGCTTGAATTCTTTCGCTCATACGTCGTACTAAGAGCCATTTTTGTGGTGGTCAGTCGGTGCTGAAAAAAAGATACCAAGAGGCCTAAAAGAGGAAGGTTTGTCAATAAAACAAAGGAGCAAAGAGTAGGTGTGACACCGTTGTGGTCAATGACTGGATATTCAATGGAGCTGAGAGGTCCGTTTTCGGGCAAATGACATCGCCAGTCACGGCTCCCGGTAATTGATGCCGGACAGTCCGAAATGAGAGAAAATTCTGAGCTGTTTATCGTCTTTCATTTGTAGTCGTATATCCAAATGACACAACGGATGTGGTGCAAGCTCCCTTTTCGTGGATGTTTCTGGACATGGTCTCGGAGGCAATGTTGATTTGAAAGAGAGACTAAAAAACTTGAAGGGGTAGGCAGACTACAGTACATATATATATATGACAAATGTGGCAACACGCAAAGGTCAGCCTCATGCGTATCGTGGTGCCTATTCTTCTTCGTCCGCCACCCTCCGAACTGCCATTATTTATTGCCTGGAAGAAGCGTCGTTCCGTTTTGCAAAGCCGCACAGAGATTTTCATGTTCTTTTAGTGCCTGTAGTAGATTTTTGAATTGTTGCCTTCATTGATTCTACCCATTGGCAAGTAGATTGAAACTGCCACGTTTCGCAGCACACTCACTTCAAACGTCTACACTTACGTCTTGCCTTACTTTTTTTATTCCCAGATTTTACTTGATCTGTGTGGGTCATTTTTTTCTAGCTCTCTTATTATCTCCTGAGTTCAATCTCGCCTCATTTCAAATTCCAGTTTCCATCCGTCATATGATCGGCATGCAAGGCTGTCCCAAGGCCAATGGTGATTAGCAGCAATGCGCGTCAACCACTCTACACACGCCTACTGCATTCTACAGTCAGTCGACTTGGGGCAATATCGCGAGACTGCTGACACTGCCGACACTGCTCAAGTACGGATGGATTTAATCTTGCCTTGAGACAATTCCAACCATAAAAGTTTCTACAGGTCGTTTGTTCACGTATGCAGCGTATGTTGTTCAGCAGCAATAACAAAAACCAATCATATCAACATGAAACACCCAAACGGCTTCAGTAAATTGGACCATAAAATCACAGAAACGATACTGCAGCACCCGCGGGAAAAAAACTATAATAAAAAGGTCAAGTAACTAAGAGACGTCCAATTTACAAGCTGGTATTGAGCTTCAGTCACAGTGGCACTACAACAAAGGTTGTTAGTTAGCAACGTTCCTCCAGGTCATGTTCTACGCTCCCTCGCCTCCCTGCCTCCCTTTTTTCTCTATCCTCCATGCCCATCCAACCATCCTCCCATCTGTTCCTATTGCTTCAAACACAAAGACCACATATGCACATAGCCACAAATTGCCCCTTCAAAAACGGAGAGGCCCGGTACCTTGATCCGTACATCCGTCTCTCCAAAGGCTACCGGTCCACACCCTCTGCGTTTTGCAATCATCCACCTGCCTTCCTTAGGGCGCCTACTCCTTTCCCAAGCCGACTCATCATATCCAGTCAACATACGAGGCGTATATAATATCTGAAGGATGTCCCGCCCTTTCCCGCCGTATACGCAGTCGTGCTATTCGGTCCCATAAGCCATGAGCAAATCTGCTCATCAGCTCGATGCCTTTTCATCATACCGACATATGGCCTACTCTCTACGAGGCGGTGTAAGCTTTGCCTTGCCCCTTGCCCGGACGCCTGGACGCCTTCTTTTTGAAGTATTGTCTTCCTATGATTTGATACATCTGTCTTTCTAGACCCTTCTGGTCATCCTCGTGATAGGATACCCCCTTTTTCGTTCCCGAATGGCCCAGTTCTGACGCCTTTTTTGCAGAAGACAACAAGGCTGGTGGTGACTGTTTTTGGTAATCACTGCCTGTGTATGAATACACATGTACCAGCGGGATACGCCTTACTCCTCATCGCCCTTAGTAGGGCGGCGTCCAAGGCAAAGGTTGTGCAGGGGCGCTGAACATATCGTGATGCTGCCTTCCTCATGGAGGCACATGTTTGCTATTCGCCTTGTCGACGCCGATTCTTTCATCTTTGCTTTCCCATCGTTGGCTACGTATGTGTCATGTCGTTTTCACTATTTTGGCCTTGAAGTGCTGAATATCCGTGAAATATTTTTTTATTTTCAGTTGATTCTTGTTTTGGTTTCGCACATTATATTTTTGTTACTTTGCCTTTTTCCATTTTTTCCTGTTATTTCTTTTAGAGAAAAAAGGTCTTTTTTGAGTCAGTTCACACTCGTTTAAACAAGCACCCCCCCCCCCCCCCCCCCACGTTGCTCCATTTATCATTTGTGTCCAGCATCATCTGGCCCCTCTGACAGCTTCATTCCCCATATCTCTTTCTTTACCCCCTGTCTTTCTTGTGGCACGTTTGTTTCTACCTATTTTCTTCTTCCTGGCTCTGCTCTTCTTTTGTCAAAGTTTTCCAACTGCGTCCATTTTTCTCAACGTCCCATTACGGCTCCGACAAGCCACATAGTTGGGCGCTTGACTGCATCAAAGCGACTGTTGTGCGCACAAGAATATTTCTGTTGAACCAACAGCGTACGGGACAGCGTATCGGATGTCTTCCTTGCTCATAAGTTGTTGGAACTGTAGCAATGCTGCATGCAGAAAAGCATGCAATGGGCGGAGCGGTGAGAGATAAAATTTTGTCCCTTTTGAATTTTCATTCATTGTGTCAGTGTGTGGGCATGGGGGGCTTCCCATATTCACTACGCCCATATTCACGACGTGAGAAGCTGCAGTATACAATTTGCTTTAACGGTGTCTGATGTTGACGCGATAATGGTGAAGCAAATCGTGGCTCGAAAATTTCAATTTTGCATCTTTGTTGCGTAAGTCAAGTTAGCCTCGGTGTGTTGGGGTTATCGTTGATCTAGAGTCTGTCGGTGTACGACGTAAGTGATGAATCATACGTGGGGTTGATAGACTACTTCTGTAAAAAAAACGTTATCTACGATTAATATTTTTGCACATTGATTCGTTGCACCCCATTCATCTTCTTTTCCTTTTCTCTTTGAACATTCTAGTTTATTTATTCTTCGGCAACATGTTTCCCAACCCGATCTCGGCGACGTAGAGCAGGTATGATCTCTCTTTTCGTATGTCCAGCTGATAAGCCAGCCGGATACATCCACCTTTTGGAGTTGGGCCGTGTTCACACGCGGTATAGATTTGCACAAATTTGTAACAATCCGTGCAAGCGCGTGAGGCGCTCCAGGAACGTATGCGCTGGACAGTAATATTTGAGAGTATGTACAACTCATCGGCACACACCACATTCGTGTCAAGGGGTCATTGTGATTGTCGTGTTTCTGTTTGATTTGACTCATATCGTTGATTTGCTACCAAGAGACTGTTCTTGTCTACGAAAGCAAATGTTTTTTGAGGCGCAACAATTTCCATCGTGGTCCGAGGTGGTAGGAACCAATGATTATGTTCATTTGTTCACCCGCTTTTAAACCCTGAACCTGATTCGCTGGAAAGACAACCATTTGCGATCTGTTTCTCATCAATGGCCACAATCTCCAAATATTGCTGCCTTCTGGCTGTAAGCTTATACTGCAACGCAAGACTGAACAAGCCATATTTGTCTTTTTCGAGTTTATTTTTGGGGGGTTGCGGCAGGCAGCAGTGAGGGGAGATTTGAAGGTTTATTGGCGACGGGGATACCATATTTGGTGAAATATTGCACGGCAATCCTCTTCCATCACCAGAGTCGCAAAAATTATGTGCAGGGCCCTGCAGTTACAAAATGAGCTTCTGCGTGAAGACGCCTCGAAGAAGTAGATCAAAATGAGTCCATTGAAGGTGGAGCTGCTGTTGATGTGGGATGGACTGGCCTTGACACATGGGATCACATTTGCCAGGCAGCTATGCACGTTGAAAGTTTATGGTGCCTTCGCAACCCTTATGGTCACCAGTGCGATGCATGGCACACGGTTCTTCTAGTTGCTTGGAATAAGGCGTCGGCGGGCGTTTTGGACGGTATGGTAATGTAAGGTAGGATATAAGGTGACTTATTAGACTTATTAGTGCAGGCACCCGGGCAAGCACAGAGACAAAGCTGTTCAACGATGCTCCGTCGAGGGATACTATGCGTCTGCATGTCTTCATCAGCCAAGCCTTGATAGCCCGCTTCTGGAAAGTTTAAGGCGGCCTATGAGGATGAGGATTTGCACAGCGTTGCCCTGTTGTCTGACACGACAGTACATATACTATGCAGCATACGGAGTACGTACCCACGAGGGTAGCAGGGAAGGGGGAAAGGATGAGAATTGAGTATCAATACGGGGCAAAAAGGCGTCCACTAGTAATAAGGCGTCTACCAGCCCACAAGGGTCATTTGCTGATGCCCCATCGCTAATAATCATCCGCCGAAAATCAGATCCCAAGCCTTCCGTGGAGATTAAGTTGATGAGTATTGCATCTCCGACTGCTCTCGGAATTTGTCCAGGAGAACACAGATGCAAACTCGCGAAGCATTGCATCAAGAGCGCAATAAGCGACTAAACTACAGTCGCCGTTGGCATTTTGTATGTTTAAGATGGTACGGAGTGTGACGGCTAAAAATAAAGAGATTTCTCGTCAGCAAACCCTGGGCTTTGTTCAGGGCGCAAAAAACATACGTAACAAAGGGGCAGTGGTGGAGTTTTAGACGCCTTCTTGAGCGTTTGTGGCCCGGTCACAAAGCTTTCCGGTCCCAGACTTGAAAGTGGACACCTTAAAGCAACATTCCTCTCTTTTTCTGTCTACTGACCGAGCCGTGGGAAAGGTGCCTTGCTTGCCGCGGCTGAAGCGTGCCCGGATCGTGTCCCAATGAAGAAAGACCAATAGCCAAAAAGTATCTTACAAGGATGGGTGACAAGGATGGGTGGGAGGGTGTGCCTGGAGCTCAGCCTTGTGGTTTTTGTTTCTCGATTGCCGAGCAAATCTCGCCTAATAAGGGGCGAGGGTTTCCGTGGGAAGCGGCTAGCAAGTGCGACGACGCCTAGGTCCGTGCCAAAAAAAGAAAGGCGAAACGGTGAAACAGTTAAACAGAACAGGCAAAATATGCCTTCGCTGAGTGTGTGAAACAATTCATTTAAAAAAAAAGGCGTCAAGGCAGCAGACCGTGAGTAAATTCAACTCGCTTAAGAATGCAATCATATTAAACGAAATGCAATGTTTTCCAATATCCAAAAGCAGTAAACGAAAATAGACAAGGCTGCCGAAAGTGTACTTTTGGGATATCTTTTTGCGAGTGGTCATTCTCAATGCACTATTAGGCGGCTGGTTTTACAAACATCTCTGTCATGATAGAAGAGGTGCATTGGTACTCAGCTGAATCTGTATTAATTGAGAATACTTTAGGTCTCTGATTAGTTGTATTGCTTAAAAGTCCAGCGGGAAAAAAAGGCCATGGGAGAGGAAGAAAATAATTTCACCTCGGATTTGAGAAACGGCGCAGACTGGGTATCCTCATAGGCTAAGTTAGATGATTGTATTGACATCGAAAGCGAATGGTAAGATGGCCGAGCGGTCTAAGGCGCTAGCTTCAGGCTCTAGAGGAGAATTTCCGGATTCGAATCGAACAGCGTGAACATGCTAGTCTCGCAAGAGGCGTGGGTTCGAATCCCACTCTTATCAACTCTTCTTTTTTTTTTTGTCAATTCGACTTTCTTTTATGTCAAACAAAACAGTGCACAATCCTTTGCAACTTGCTTTTCATGCCTGGATTTGTCTTCATTATTTAGTTCAATGAGAAATATGGGCCAATAGTGAGTGAGGGCGTTGATATGAGGTTCCATCTTGGCAAGTTGTCGTCGCACCATTTGCTGCTGCCGCAATTCTGCACTTTTGCAGAGCCTCCATTTTGACTCGTCAGCCTCGCGAGAACCAGGTTTCTCGCACCAGGACGACGTTAACAAAACAAAACTAAAGACACAGGAAAAGAATCTCACGGAACACAGCATGAGGGACTATACCATATTCAGAGAACTATACAACTGTCCCGGTTGTCATAAGAAACGGCCAAACGGTGCGCTCTCCCCCTTGTTTAGATTTTGGCCAGCTTGGGCCTCTTTGGGCCTTCTGCAGCGGCCGAGTGTGGCTGGAGTTGGCCGCCACTGATGCAGGCCGAGAATAAAAAGCAATTTTCGGCAAGTACTCGTATGGTACCAAACATGTTCATCCTTAAAGCAGAAATGTACTCCGTACCCAGCCCAGTGTGGGGGCCATCAACGGAGATGGTGGCATGAACCCTGTCTGGATTGACATGTCGGAACGGCCCAAGGATGTCATGAACTTTGTTTTGCCTGGACGCTGGCAGTCGATAGCACAAAGGCCTGGCAATAACCTGGGCATGCCCCAGAAGAATATCCAGATGCGCCAAAAATAATCATTTATTTTCGATTGAGTTTCGAGTTCTCAACTCTCCATGATTTCTGTAATGGTAATGAATTTCTCGCCCGAGAGGACGGGACTCAGGTGTCTTGACTGCCGACTTTGCCGGATGCCAAGGCAAAGATTATCGTTCTCTTCTCAGTTCAGCTTTGCTGCACAAAATCCTTGGATTTCTGTCGTGCATACGACCCCCGGGAAAGATTCAATATTTCATGCAAGATGGCAGCCATGGCAGTGACAGGGGGGACGTTGATACGGTAATACGGGCAGCGGTGGGTGGTGAATGTGGAAAGACCAGCGGTGGCTGAAATGTACGGAGGGGGGGGATAACGGATGAGAGCAACGTAAAAAGTTGGGGGCCGGCGGTAATCCCGTGTGTTTTTAATTACATTGCATGCACGAAACTTTTGGGCCCTACGCATCTGCGTCGCGAGATTGTCGGCATCCTCCTAGTTCCCCAGAGTTGACTATTTCTCATAGCAATTGATTGCTAAGTTTTTTTTTATCATTTTTTTTTCACTTCACTATTTACTATTTCGAGTATACGCACCATCCGTCGTTCTTGCAAATGCATGTAGACTCTCTGCTCCATCTCATGATTTTAGACCCTTACTGTAGCATCCGCCAACACCCGTCGTCCCGCCCCCCTCCATCTTCCCTTTTCGTCCATGATGTCTCGCTTATTTCAGACCCCCCCTCTCTCTTCGCCCCTGCTCAGTGTTTCTGCTCCCCTCACTTGCAAGAATTCGAGCAAGAAGAACGAAATCACGCATCATGCAGCCCTCGACAGAAGAGGAAAGGCGGGTGCTTAACCGAAAATAAAACGTATGCGCGATGGATCGAACAAAGAAAATACAGAGGCATATTCCCGGTATTCTGCATCCACACCTTTTGCATAGAAACTGCCACACAACAACACCCGCACAAGGAATCTACAATCAAGATACATTATTGGTACTTGCAAGGATTGTGTGGATATGTATGGCACATATTTTTGTGTCTTACCCGCCTCTCTTTGTTTTCTATTTTGGGAACCGGCACCGCGACGTTCTGTTTCTTTTGGGAAGACTATCAACCATTTTTGTCCTGGACTATACACATGCTGAAGCCCATGACGTGGACTATAAGCAGGTCGTAAAAGATAACGGCTGAAATGGCTGCTATCAGGCGACCTTTGGTGTTCCTTCGTAGTTGATCTGCTGGCCGGTTGTATCGATTTGGCAGTTTTACCAGACACGATCTTTCTTTTCTTTTAGTACAATGAGTCGTGCTGGCATTGCTCATTATACGTTAAATATTACCTGCCAACCACTTGTAAATTTTGCTTGGTCCTGCTTTGGTCGTCAAATGATTGGTTGTGATTGCATACAGGGGACGACCGCAGACGACGCTGGGGAGGTTCCCGCCAGAGCGGGTTTGCACTACGGGCCCGGCCCGCATTCGATCCTTCCCTCCCGAAACCCAGGAACTGGTCCTGCTTTCTTTGGGAAGCTACGACTCAGATCCTTCCCTGGGATCGATATTGGTTCATATATGGCATGCAAGGTCGTAATTTTGGGCAAATCCGGGGTAAGAAAACAAATAAGGCGGCGGCCTAAAAAAGCTTGTCTCGTGGCATGTCTGCACACCGAGGTGAAATAAAAGCACGAATCACATCGAGGCGCCTCCACGGTAGACGAAAAGGGAAAAAAAAGAAGAAAAAGCATTTCTGATCAACTATGGTGATATTTTTTTTCGTCACATTTTCTTATTGTTAGCCTTGTAGCCATAAACTGAGCAGCTGGATACGAGACAGGTAGGATATATTTGAAAATTTCTCTGAGATTTATATTGGGTGGTATCAAATCATTACTGGCGTGATAGATCGCAATGTCTGTGGCCCATTATGTACAGCCGTCCATTGCAAAAGCAAGCGGGAAGAAAGCATAGAAATGTGGAAGGCGTGGCAAAAACGTAAAATGTACATGACCACAGGAGCGGTCGTAATTAATGATGAAAAACAAGCAACAGACAAAAAGAAATCCCAAATGGTGAACTTTTACCCCAGGCGCAAAAAAAAAAAAAAGGACGAAAAAGGACGAAAAACAAGAAAAGGCAAATAATCCAAAACACGCCGTGAAAATGCCGGGGCCAGGAAAACAAAATGGTAGAAAAAGGAAAGAAAGAAAAGCGACAAAAAGTGCAACACCATATCCCCTCCTCCATAACCCCACACCGCAAATTAAAACTTGTTCTGCCCGCCCAGCCACCCAATCGTCAAGGAGGGGGCTCATTGGTCTGCCGAAGACCGAGACGCGCAACCCTTTCCCGCGCCATACCTTCCATGTCTGAGAAATTGACATCATCCGCCGGGTCATTGTCGTCCTCTTCAAAGTTGGCAGTGTCGCTGTCATCATCGTCGCAGTCAGGGAGGCTGGCCAGCTCCTTGCCCTTGCCCTTGCCCTTGTCATTGGATTCAGCGGTCGCCGAGGTGGTATCGGCCTGCAAAGGAATGGCCTTCTGCAGGTTTTGATCCGCATCCTGTCCAGTGGGTTTCTCCGCGGGCCGAGGAAGAGCCCGAATAGTCTTGTCATTATCGTTGTCGACAGACATGTCCTGGAACTCGGAGAAGTCTCCATCGTTGGCGTCGGCTTCCATCTCCTCGGGAGGCGAGCGGAAGTCGTCCGTTACAGAAAACACATGGGCGGTTGCATCGTATGTGATCCATCTTTTGAAGGTCGCCAGACGGCAAGCCATCCAGAGAACGCGCTCCTTGCGGGTGAGGCGTGTGGAAGAGGACTCCATGAGTTTCTCGTCCTCATCGGCCGAGTCCATGTTGGCATACCAGCCCGAGGGAAAGTTATACTCACTCCACAAAAGACCGCGCAAATACCAGTCATCGGGCAACGGCTTGTCAGCATCGCTGCGGACGGGTGGCGGCGGGGGTGGGTTTGTAACGCTGACGGTTTCAGTAATGGCAGGAGGGTTGTTGACAGGTATACCACTGGCTACAGCTTGTTGCTGCAGCTGCTGTTGCTGTTGGATCACCCTGATGCGCTCTTCCTCTTCGGCTTTCCGGTCGACCTGCGGCTGCATATATACCTCCTGCTCGATCCTGTCATACTTTTGCGTGGTCAGAAGCAGGTTGTTGAGTGTCACAACAAGGGCTTCCCAGGGGAAAGCATGCTCTACATAGGCCATGCCCTCAGGGACACGGGTGAGACATGTCATCCAGACAAGACGCGCATGAATATATCCATGGCAGTTGGCATCACCAACGCGTGCAAACACAACGCGGTCCATATCAGCCACAAGGCGCTGGGCAGGCTCAAGACCCTTGAGAAGCTCGGGGTCAACATCATATGGCATTTTGGCCATTTCAACAGTGTCATTCACACCAACCATGGCAACATCAACTGCCGCATCATTTGCTGGCGCATCTGCCGAAGCGGGTGGTTCCTTTGTGTCCTTTTGGACCGTTGCGTCCTTTGCACCAGGCTGGCCGGTATCGTTGTTTTGCGAGGCACTGCGAATCATATCCTCGCGCAGAATCCGCATGAGAACATTGTCGTCGCCGCCGTAGGCGAGAAGAGAGCAGCTATTGACGATTGCCATGTACACGCCAGTTTCGACCCAGCTGCGCGCGGAAAGCGCAATGTGGTCGTCGAGGCCAGCCAACAGATGGGTGACGGTGGGGCGGAAGTCGGGTGTGGTTCTCATACCATGCTTGAAAAGGATTGCGTGAGACTTGATGAAATCCAACTCAATGGGGGGGACATGCTGGGTAGTATTGTTCAAGACCGGATCTAGAAGCGTCATGATCGACTCTCGTGTCGAGGTGAAGGGAATTGGAGTGCAGAGACTTTTGACGTAGTAGTATAACTGCGTCACAACATAGGGCCTGGCCAAGATGGCTAGGTGATGATGGAGCCTGCCAGTGGTAGGCGCACGGTCCGAAGCCAAAGAATACCACCGACGCGAGACGTTTGTCCAGGTATCGCGGACGCGCTGGTTGTCATCCTCGATGGCCATTCTGTACCTAGATAGGTCACCCAGGCATTCAACCCAGGTGTCCTCAAAGGTGCGGACGGTCTCGTACAGGAGCGCAATGATGGAGTACGACATGTAAATGAACGTTATCATGTGCTCTCGCGACTCTGGAAGACGGTGTCTCAACAGCTCGAGGAAACTATGGATTCCGTGGCGCCACATACGGGCCGGGATAGCATACTTCTGGGCAACGCGGCGGAGTGCAGGCGAGGCCGAGGGATGCTGGGATGCGAGCATAAAGTCATGATGCTCGTGCAAGAGCGTCCTGTGCAAATTGAGAAGCGCTTGCCACTGGCTGTCGTCCAGTTTGACCTGCGGATCTATGGCACTCGACTCTCTGTCTATCTCAATACATTTGGACTCAACCATGGCAAGTCCCACGTAGATTCCCTTGACCTCATTCACCAACTGGGTGAGTGTAATGGGCCGCGTCTTGGGCTGGAGCTCTATATTCGGATACGGCGATCTTGAAACCATTGAGCCCCCATGCTGCAGATGCGAATGACTCGACGGGAAGGAGCCAGAACGTTGTGGGGGTTGCGGCTGCATCACAGCAGGCCCACCCGATGGTTTAGATGAAGATGAAGGTGCAGGTACATTGCCACTGCTTCCTGATTCTCTCATCCAAGCAGGCTGCCTACTCGGGACATGGCCAGATAGGTGACCGGGTATGTTTGGAGGCCGTTTTGATACGGAAGATGATTGTATGATAGGCTGTGAAGTTTTGTGCAAAGAATGACCAGTAGCAACAGGAGTTCTCGTCTGTGGCGATACTGACACGGGTTGGTTGGGCGAGGCCTCTTGTAGAGAATCAGTTGTACTTTTCAATGTTGTCGTAGCCGGGTCGGGCATTGATATTTTGTTTATCGATATACTCTTGGACGATGCAAAGCCTGGGCTTGCCGGAAGATGGTCTGGTCCATGCGTTGATCCATGAGGGCGTATAACGGTTGACGTTCTGCTTCTTGGCTGGCTGCTGGCCTCACTGGTGCTCTGCGGCGGCTGCTGTCCAAGATTTGCATCCGATATCTGCTTCTCTGGATTCCTGGCCTGTGCCGCTCCCCCGGGAACGACGGTGGATGTTGCAGACGGTGCATAAGCTGCAGGCGATGCGTCGGCCGCAGACGCAGGTGTCGAAGCAGCTGTTTCGATTGTAGGAAAAGATGCAGATTGCACTGTGCCCGTGAATGGTGGTGATGGAGCAGGAGACGCATCAGGCGAGAAGACAATATCTGACGCAGATCCAGATTGCGACTTCAAAGACCGTTGTTTTTTATGTATTTGTGGTGGCATATCATTAAGTTGTCTTTTTCTGTAGGTTCCCAACGGACGTTAGCAATGTCTGACGAATGAGGAAGAGGATAAACAATGTTTGCCGAAAGACGGGGGCAAACAGGCGCCCAAGAAGAGTATGACGAAATGGAAGGAGGGAAGGGGGGGCTTGACGTGGTTGCCTGTTAGACCAAGCGACGCCTGGACGACATAAAGGAAGGAACAGGCAAAGATGTGTGCAGGAGAGGAAAGAGCCAGTGGCACGAGGTGTGGCAGGAGGAAGGAACGACCGTTGCAAACCGGCAAGAGCCTCAAAGGTGGGGCACGTGTGAAGAGAGAGGAGGGGGAAGACAAGGCTGGGCCCGGGGCGCCTATATCATTAGCAAAAGACCGACTTACGAATTGCTGTTTGAGCTTGAGTTTTGTTTATGGAATTGAGAGGGTTCGTTTGACTTTGAAAAATGCGCTCTTTGCTGCAGTTGCAGATGCGCTTGGTGCGCACCAGACTCGCTGCCAGCTTTCCCCCAGTATTTTGTCCTTTCAGATGCAGGCGACACCACTGATGAGGTCCATTTTGGTGACACTGCTCTCGTGGCGTTTGTATCGATGTGATCTGGTGGGGAAGGGCTACCCTCGCTAGGAGGCGGCCGTTCGCTCGTATCATATTCCATGGCAAATCTTGGGCGTGGTGTGCCTTTGATACAGCACTTCTTCACGCCAAATTCAATGGGTACTCCCGGAAACGTCGGAGAGGAAGCAAGGAAGCAAGGAAGAAGGGAAGAAAGGAAGAAAGGAGGAACGGGAAAAAGGGAAGAAGAATCTGACAGCGAGCCTGACAGATATCAGTGGCAAATTGGGAATAAGTCCGCCTGTTGCGTTTTGTGCTCGAGGTTTGTTAATTGCAAAAGTCGCGTGCGTCTGTGTGCGTTTCGTGATAATCGGACCACGAACCTCAAATTTTGGCATAAATTCCGGTCGATGGACCAACATCAGACTTCACATCCGTATGGTGAAAAGAAATATCGAGAGAAGACACGTGGTGAAGCAGAAACGACAGTCGTGGGAGTCGTGATGAAAAAATTCTGATTATGCTATAGAAAGAGGACAGGGAAGTGAGTTCCTTTTCTATCTGTTTTGTTTGCTGCGCCCTTCATAACAAATTAACAAGTGCTCTGTAGTGGGGTTTCCTCTCCGCCGTCGTCCGCACAGGTGGTTTGCAGCGGGTTCGCAAAAAAGCGAACTTGCGGCTGAAAGCTGAGGCGTCGC
The DNA here is from genome assembly GCA_019925375.1 of Sporothrix euskadiensis. Lineage (NCBI taxonomy): Eukaryota > Fungi > Ascomycota > Sordariomycetes > Ophiostomatales > Ophiostomataceae > Sporothrix > Sporothrix euskadiensis. The sequence continues at coordinate 1,162,261 of JADHKQ010000003.1, read as the reverse complement.
TAAATTGGTCGCCCACTCACTCAGCTACTCCGTACAATTGAACACAATGGGCCAACTGCTTCCAAGTCCCAAAATGAAAGGAGCTTTATGGTGATTTTATAACCGTAGAATCAATGCGATAGAACTGGCTTCTTCCCTATATACGGAGTACGGTGTATGCGCGTCCAAGTCTTCTTTTCCTATTCACAATTCGATTGACTATTTAGTTCATTCTTTGAGTCGCTGCATGTTCGCATTACCGCCCTTCAGAGCCGCACATACGAACTACTGTGTTTGCTCCCACGTAGCGGGTGCAGTCTGTGATTGGTTGTCGCCTTAATGTGCTCCGTACAAAGTATCTTATGTCGTACGGAGTACTCCGCTGCATGTGTTATTTAGGAGTCATTATTTAGTCCCAATTCACGTTTGTACTAGACGGGTCACGTGAAGCCAGGTCGCCTGGAGCAACGCGACGACATCGCCACAGAGGCCTCACTCACATTACCAGTACAGCTGAAGATGCGGCAAAACAGCATGATTGGCCTTTATTCCGGTGCCTACTCCGTACAGCTCTTTGCACTCCGGAGAGTTCATCCAGAAGCCGCATTGATGGTTGCCTTTTAACGAGCAGGGAACCTCAGCTCTACTAGGGCTAGGATGGGCATCTTCACAGACGGGTCACGACGACGTGGTTATCTCTGCGTCCTAGGGCGGAGAAAGAAGGCATCTTCGCAGGCAGACAAGTGCCAACCAGCGAAATTTTTTTTTTTTTTAAAGACCACGCTTTCGCCAGGCTGGGGCCCTAGCTCAGGCTTCACCAAGCGGCCGTCTTCGAGGCCATGGCAACGAGGCAGGTGACAAATCCGGCCGCATGTATCGTACTGTTGTGAAATACGCCAATTTGTGCGGACTTGCGAACCAACGTTTTGAAAATAGAGCTGAAAGGGTGATTCAACAATATCGACAAGGAACCCATGAACAAACAGGGATTGGGACAACGAACATCTACTGTTGGCTGCCACGACAATCCCCAGCCGCCTCGGGTGCGAAAACAAATAGGCGTTATCTTGGAAGGCCGCCTTTGCTGGCCACTTGTTTATAAATACAACAACGCCTTGAAAATATAATCAAACAAAACGTGGCTGGGTAACTGGAAGATGACCGGGAGGTTGCGAGCTGCATGGGCCCCATGAGCTTACCATATTTTACAGATTTGGATCACAAGTGTTCCGAACCAGGCTTGCTTGAATGTCTGCATTCTCTCGTTTTTTTATCCTGTATTTATATTCTAATCTGCTGTATCTTACTTTCACTCTGCTCACACCACGGCCTTCATAAATACGCGGGAAGCTTTCAGTTTGTTTTCTCTGAAATTGCATGGCACTTTGTTATGAGAACTGACATCTAGATCTTATAGGTTAAAGATGCATGAACTGGCTCGTTTGACAGACATCTCTTACAGCTCATACGTCGTCAGCTACGAGCGCAACTGTCCATAGAATGAAAAACAATACGGCGTACCTCTCGATTGAAGACCTACCGGATCATTCGTCCTGCAAACTTCAACACCAAATTCACGGACAGCGATCGGTGTGATGAGTCTCTGTAACATTAAAAGGAGAAATAACCTGCGGGCGTGGCTTGGGCATCAACGCAAGGACCGTACCCGTATATGATAAATATGCATATATTATTTGCCGAGCCTTATGGGTTGAGGAGGTGATGCACCATGTATCTATAAAAGTGTATGTAATTTCCCATCACCTCAGTCGTCGCCAGGAGCTAAGTGGCCTGGAGCTGCCTCATAAAAGGACTTGGATACCGTGTGAAGAAGAAATAATAATCGGACTCGTGCACATGTCAAATTGTTCCAGAAATGTGAGCTGCCATTTTATGTTTTGCCGGCGAGGCCATGGCGTATGCAGCCCTGAACCGATGGATTTTGATGCCCAACAAACATGCACACATTAGATAGACGCTTGGGACATATATCATATGGGATTCCTTTCCTTTTGCTGGCAAAATATCACAGCTTCTTGGCGGATTTTATTATTGTACTCACTGCGTTGGTTTGAAAACCTAGCCGCACGGATAAGTGCAAAACAATGTTGTATTGCGGAAGCCATGCAAGCACACACGCGTTGAAAGTGAGGCTACGAATGATATCAATGTCTTGACTGAAAGACTTGGGTATGCGGGGATCAAGCCGCATTCCGTCAAATTCTGGCCTCGAAGCAGATAACCCAACGTGAGAAGCTTCAAGCATGTGGTGCTAAATCCCCAAAATCCATGGACTGTGAAAGCCTTTCTTAGCATATAAGATTTGCGGAATGGAGCAAGATTGAAACAAGAGAAATGACCAAAGGATGGTCGTTTCCATGGAGCACGGAGAAAGTGTTGTGAGCAGCTTCTGTTACATGGAGGTTTGGTTAAATCAGTCCATGTATCAGTGTACATGCGTATGCACATGGCGGCTTGTAGGCTATATAGTTTTGTTCAGTATGTGAAGATATTAAGCAGACACATAAAGGCTCAAATATGGCTTATCCCGTATATTGCTCACTTCATCGTCAGGGAGACGTATGTGCTGTTGACTTGACGGCTCTGCCAATAGAATGACTTGCAAAAAAGTGAGTCTTGCTAAAGCCAATGAGAACGAGAGAAAAGTTGAAAATAAACAATCCCATGGTTTGTCAATCATAGCTGGCAAAGTAAGCTGCCGGACGTAAATCCTCGCGAGGACAGGAGGTAAACATACAGGAGGTAAACATAAATCTGTGTAACGTGGAGAACGATAACTCTTTCCATTCTCTTCGTGTCGGACGAATAAGAAGGCAATGGCTGTTTGTGCATGCAAGTTCACAGCATTCGCATATGTTCCTCAATCTTTCTGAATGGTTTGTACAGCCTATCCTACTTGAAGCTCCTCTTTAATTTGTGCACAACGTACAAAAGACAGCGTCGTCAACTTCATGCTGTCGCAACCAATTATTGCAGTTATTTTTTCTGTTTGCAAAGCTATATCAAACTCAAACGAGACCGACAATCCTCAATTTACTGAGCTGGCTGGTATGCCAAAATCTAGCATTTGCTGACCTACTCGCCGTGTGTGGTGTGCGGTTATTTGATTTAGTCACCCATACTCTAGTGCATACAAAGCAATTATGGCAGCATTCAAGCTTGTTTAACTTTTATTCTTGGAGTTACGACGTATAGCGAAGGGAACTGGCAAGGCCAGAAAATGCGATAACCCTATTGGTCACTGTACCCATTGTCCTTTTCTTTTTTTTTCCGCATGAAGGGGGGGAGGGGAAATGCAGATTTTAAACACCATCTCATTTCCTCACAGCGCCTTGATGGCTTAATTCTTGACTGGGGTTCTTATCCGTTGACCATCTCTGTTTCATTGCAGGCAAGGCTACGAAAAACTTGGAAGTCAATCTGCTTTCACAGGCCACGGATCAAGTCTGCCACAGCCTTTATAGAATTGGTGCGGTAAAGGTGCCATGATGAGTGTGGCGACTGTTTCAAAGTGCAGTCTTTCAGACGGGAGGGTTTACCGCATACCAGGCGTCCCGTTTACAAATTATGCGAAAATAGTCAGGCGACGAGAAAGTGCAATTTTCATGCACCCCCACCCCGTCAAAAGGCCTGTTAGGAGGTGCAAGTTAATACAAGAGACAAATTTGCCAGACATCCGTTTTCGACGCCTCGAACTTCAGGTGTCATGAAGTACAAATTCTGGAGCCGTACGACTATCGAGAGGTAGGCAGGTAATGACGTGGTGATATGGTGGGCAGGTGTCCGTTGCAACAAAATACAAGGCTACCATGTTTTCTGTGCAGAAATAGCATCTGCGCCCCGTAGGACTTTGCCCGGTAAATTGTCATCAGCCATGGCAGTTTCGAGGATGATTCCTTGCCTTGCGTCTCCGGCGGTTTCTCAGAACCTTTGCAGAGGCACAGTAGACAGTGAGGCGACACAGCATTCTTGATGCATCGACCGAAGACGTCATTGGGACGGCAGGCGTCGTCAAGCAACGGTAGGCAACGGTAGGTAGTAATGCAGGCAGGCGGTCCTTAAAGGGAGCGCAAGAGAGGTCGAGAAAGGTGAACGACGTAACTACCGAGACTCGGCTTGATCTCAGCATGTGCGCGCCAGCCTTACACAACAGCCATTGATGGGCTCACAACACACAGAAACCGCATCACACGCGGGCCCCGTCATGAAACTCGACCTTGTCGTTGTTTGTGATTTTGAAAGACTGCGAAGCTGTGTTGTCATTTATGAGCCATTTTCTTCTCAACAAGTCGGGTGTGTGCGGTCTCCCAAAGATGCATGTGCAGCACCCTGCTTGCGGCCTTTTTTGTGAACCTTGTGAAATGCATCATCCAAGGAAGCCGGAGGTCGGCGATGCACGACTTCGTGGCATCGTGCTTCCGCAAGATTCTTGTCACTTGGCAGGTTGAAGGTTGAGGCACATATCTCGCCTTGGAGAGAATAAGAAGAGGAGAGAATAAGAAGAGGAGAGAAAAAGAAGAAAAAAGAAAAAAAGAAATAAAAAAGCCTCATCTGTGCACGCCCGAGAAAGGAGGCGCTTTGGCGGTCAGTGTTTGGGCCAGGTGCCACAGCGTTAATTTTTTTGTGTCCAGCTGCCTTTTTTGTTCTTGAGCAACATCACGCCCTATTTCAGCGCCTCGTCTGAGAGTCGAGAGAAAATCGAGGGCGGCAATGCCGAGCCAGTGGGGGTGACTGCCTTCTCGAGTATCCTGGCAAATGAGTCGGTCGGCGAGACAGGCCATCGGTCATGGGTTGTGGCATGCGAGACGAGCAAAATTAGCAAAAGAGGCAGAGAGTGACAAGACAAACGGACGGAGGCTGGCTGACGCGGGCAGTGTCCAGTGATGTGTAGTACTAGGAAAGAGCAGCCATCTTCCAACAGAATATATATAACGGAGTAGGGAAGGAACGAGGCACATGGGAAAACACGAAAGGGAGGTGCTTGAAACGAATCAAAAGATGATGAAAGGAAGGAGCGAAGAGAGACACTGGCCAAAGATGAAGAGGTCGACAAAGGGCAGGCGGCGGCGATGATACAAGGCTGGAAAGGGCAGGTGAGAGAAAAATGGCGTTCTAGAATAGGAAGGGGTAGAAATTTGGACAAATAATGAGGTAAAGAAAAGCATCGTGAGTTTTGCGTTTTATGTAAATCCAAGCATGAAAGTAAAAAGCAGGGACAAAAAAGTGACGGCTCCTGCTTCCTTTAAATGCCAAACGGGCAATGCAGGTGCAAATGGCTGTGCCCCACAATTATCGTTGTGGGGCTGCGAAGCTAGGCAAGCTTCAAGCTTGGGTGTTGGGAAGGAGCACACAGGGGTAGCCATGTAGCCAATTTTGCAGCGAATGGCGTTCCGCATCGCAGAAGGCGCCACGTCCATCCTTCCACTTCATCCACGGGCCTTTCATCGACGTCGGTGCATCATCACGACAACTCCACGATCCCGATTGACCACCGATCACCACTGTCATCGCCGAACTTTGCCCATCTCCCCGACGACGACGGCATTGCGGACCGCCGCTCGACACACAACGAATCGCCGACCTTGCCCCGCCCCTTTTCTTTCTTTCTTTTTTTTTTGCTTCGAGCAATGAAATAACGACAACAAGACGACATTGACCGCCTTATCGAGACCTATATCATCGAAACCTCCCCATCACCTGACATTCCATCCCGTCCACAGCAATGCGCTCCTTCCGCGCGCTGGCACTTCTGGTGCTGGCTGCCGCCGCGCCTGCTGCTGTCGATGCTGTCGTCTACAAAGACCAGGTCGGCGATATCGACTTCCATCACCAGCTTGTCGGTCTGCCCCAGCGCGACGCCACCTTCTTCCACCGCCCGCGCCTTGAAGACAAGGCGAGCCTGTTGTATACACTGAGCGACGTCGGTGTACTCGGCGCCATCAACCCGAGCACCGGCGCGCTGGTCTGGCGACAGCTGTTGGTCGGCGACGATAGCAGCGACGCTGGTGTCGAGGCCGACTCATCGTTCGGCAAGGGCCACGTTGAGGCCGTTGAGGGCGAGGGCTGGCTGGCCGCAGGGCTGGGCCACTCGGTGCACGCATGGAACGCCGTGTCGGGCCGCAGCGTGTGGTGGGCGGACTTTGCGGGCGATGTGGCGGATGTCGCTGTGGCTGCTGCTGTCGTGGCCGACAAGGTCGAGGGTGTCGACATTGCTGCACGTAGAGACGTGTTGGCGCTGTTTCTTGAGGACGGCCACGTTGTGCTGCGCCGTCTGGCTGGCAACGATGGCCACGTCATGTGGGAGCACCGCGAGACCCACACGGGCACCCCCTCTCTCAAGATTGCCGCATCTTCCGACAGGGTGTACGCTGTCAGCATCGGCTCGGCGGGCCTCAAGGTTCTGACTGTGGACGCATCCACGGGCCATCGCGTTGAGGAGCACAGCCTTGCCAGCGATATTCACGCAGCTGCCAATGTCCTGTTTGTCGGTGGCGGCATCGTGGCTTGGACCGACAATGGCCGCACAAAGGTCAAGGTCAGCGTGCTCAGCACGAAGCAGAAGCACGAGTTTGCTCTGCCCGAGGGCACGGAGGGTGTCATTGTCCACGCTCTGCGCGGCCAGTCGACATCTTCTGCGTTCCTCGTGCATTCGCACACCGCTACGGCCCATCGCGGCCAGGTCTACCACATTGACGCGAAGAAGGGCACCGTACAGAAGGCTTACGACCTACCCCTGCAGCCCGGTGCCGGTGCTTTCGCCGTAACCGCCGCTGACGACAGCTCTGTCTATTTTACGCGTGTTACCGACGATGAGGTCGTTCTCGTCAACTCGGTCTCGCACGGCATTCTGGGCCGTTGGCCAATCGCTCAGACTGCCCCTCTGCACGCATCTGGCGCTGCAGCTGCCGAGGTTGCGGTTCGCCCGGGCGCTGGCAGCGATGCCAGCTATGCTGTTCGGACGGCTGTGCTCACGGCCGACGAGGACTGGGTCCTCATTCGCAACAACGGCCAGCGTGCGTGGTCGCGTCCCGAGGGTCTGACGGGTGCTGTGGCCGCTGTTCTGGCCGACCGCCCCGAATCCGAGCAACTTGTGCGCGCTCTTGAAGAGGAGGAGGCCCAGAGTCCGCTCGCGGCCTACATCCACCGCGTCCAGCGCCACTTTGACGACCTCGAGCACCTGCCCGCTTACGTGCAGTCGCTGCCCGGCAAGCTTCTGCGCAGCATTCTTGGTAGCGCCAGTGCCGACGATGCGACTCCCGTTGTCGACGCTTTTGGTTTCCACAAGCTGGCCATCCTGGCCACTCGCCGTGGTCGCCTATATGGTCTGGACGCGGCCAGCCCCGGCAGTGTCCAGTGGACCGCCAAGGCCGTTGACACGACTTCCGCCCCGTGGAAGGTCCAGAAGATCTATGTTGACGAGGTCACCGGTGTCGCTACGGTTGTTGGCGCGACTGCTGGCGCGTCTGTTGCCGTCAAGATTGAGACGGGCGAGATTATGGCATCGGGCGTCAACGACAACGTGAGCGGTGCCATTGCGAGCGCCGTGCTGGTCAACAGCGCGTCCGGCCCCTACCTTTTGGCTGTGCCCGAGGATGGTGCGATTCCCGCTATCCCTGTCGACAAGTGCCCCACCGAATCGATTGTCGTTCGCGGCCCTACCTCTGGTGCCGGCATTCGCGGTGTGCGTTTTGTCGCCTCGGCCGATGCGTGCGTGCAGGAAACGACCTGGACGTTTGCCGCGCCACCGCAGTTCCGCATTGTGGATGTGGCCACGCGCCCTGCACACGACCCTGTGGCGTCGATTGGCCGCGTGTTGGGTGATCGCACTGTCCTTTACAAGTACCTCAACCCCAACCTGGCCGTTGTCGCTGCCATTTCAGACGAGACGGGTGTGCTCATGACTTTCTTGGTAGACACAGTCTCGGGCCAGGTGCTGTCGACGGCCACCTACGACGGCGTTGACGGCTCCAAGCCTGTGGAGTGCCTCCTGTTCGAGAACACCTTTTTGTGCACCTACTTTGCCGACTATAGCGTGTCCATTGGCGGCGATGCCGTCCAGACCATCAAGGGCTACCACCTGACCGTCAGCGATCTGTACGAGTCGACCGAGCCCAACAACCGCGGCGTGCTCGGCAACACGGCCCAGAACCAGTCTGCTGTCGAGCCCCTCGAGGTGGTGGCCGACACCGCGGCCGGCCAGCCGCTGCTGCTGCCCGCCGTCACGTCCGCCACCTGGGTCGTCGGCTCGCGCCTGACCAGCCTTGCCGTCACACAGACGCGCCAGAGCATTACGGTGCGCCAGGTTCTGGCTTATGTCCCCCGTGTTCACGGTATTGTCGGCCTGCCCCGCGTCGGCGCCGTCCTCGACCCCCGGCGCCCTGTCGGCCGCAACCCGACGCCGCAAGAGGCCGAAGAGGGTCTTATTCCCTACGCACCACAGCTCGAGATCGACCCGCGTCTTGTTGTGACGCACGAGCGTGATGTGCTGGGTATCGAGCAGATCGTGACGGCCGCGACGCACGTCGAGTCGACGAGCGTGGTGCTGGCGTTTGGCCGTGTCGATGTCTTCGGTACGCGTGTGGCCCCCTCGCTGGCCTTTGACCTGCTCGACAAGGGTTTCGGCAAGCTGTCGATGCTGGCAACTGTGGCAGCGCTGGCAGCAGGTGTGTTTGTGCTGCGGCCGATGGTGTCCAAGAAGCAAATCGATCTGCGGTGGAAGGCGCTGTTGTAAAAGTGGATGGTGAGGGACAGCTCCTTGCCCTTTTGGATTGTTTTATTTGTTGTTTCTTTTCTCTGTTTTTAATAATGTTATTTCTGTCTGTTCTTTGCATGTATACTAAAAGTGGGTTAGACTAGACATTGTTCTTGCCATACGCATTCTACGAGTAATTAAAAAAAAGTTAAAAGTCAAAGTTTCAAATGGAAGTTTAAAGTGTAGCCTGCTCCTTTCTATAATTAGAGTCTAATCCGTCTTGGATATGGCCCGTCCAGGTGTTGCGTGCTCCGTAGAAGTCAAATGTCATGATATCGTAATGTCTCTCTCTCTCTTCAAGGTCCCCGTCTCGCGATTCTGTCTCGTCTCCAGTTTATGAAACTGTCTGTCTATCATCGACATCTCACTTGAGATCGTCTCTCGGCAGACCCATCCACACGAGATGCTGCGTCATGCCCAGCTCCTCCCAGTGGGCACGCTCCTTGGTATTCTTCAGCCAGAGCATACCCAGCATGCCCAGAGAACCAGCACCGGTTCCGTCTTTGCCGCCGCGCCGGCGCGGGATCAAGCACATCCACTCGGGCGTCATGATGACATTGTTGGCAATCATAGACGCTGGGAGGTCGTCGAGGGCGGGTGTGTTGTGGCCGGGTGTGCCGCTGGCACTCTTCTTGTGTGTCTTGTAGCCGTTGGCCCCATTGACTCTGTTGATTCCGTTGGTGCCGTTCTTTCCGTTGACGCCGTTCGTGCCGTTTGCGGTTGTGGCGTGTGCCAGCTTCTTCTCGACGTGCTCCTTGTGGGCGCGGCGGACTTCGGCCAGCAGGCGCTGGTAGACGGCCAAGACATACCCGGGCGTGATGGGGCCGGTCAGGCGCTGAACAAAGTGCTGATATGGCACGGTCGGGTGTTGGACAATGGGTGCATTCTCTCCGTTCTCTGTAGTCTCTGTTGTCTCTGTCGTGGTCGTTTCGCTCGATTTCGCTTCAGCCAAAGCCAGCGCTTCCGCAGGAAAAAGGGCGAAGCCTGGGTCCGGCTCGGTGAACACCTGGACGTGCTTATGACCCTGGGACGCGCCGCCCTCGTAGCCACAGTTGTAGATCATCATCGGCGGCAGGTTGGCGCGCTCTTTGATCGCGGCCATGACGGCCCACGTCGCTGCCCAGTCGCCCAGGTCCAGATCGTCAGTCTGCGGTGCAAACAGGCGTGTGTGCAGCACATAGTGCGGACGCATCATGGCGTGCATGCTGAGCTCGACGACATGGTCGGGCCCCGGGCGTGCCACAACAAAAGCCGGGTCTGGGTCGACAAAGGGTCCGCCCTTGCCTCTGCGTTCTGGAGCATCGGCAGCGAGGACGGGCTTCTTGGCAATGGACGTGGAGATTTTGAACTCGAACTGGGAGGGTCAGACAGAGCATCTCTCTCGTATGACGGGGACAAGCGCAACGCACCTTGAATCCTTTGTAGTCGACGACCTCGCCGTCGGTGGGAAAGTAAAAGAGAAGGCCTTGCTCTCGTAGCAGGTCGAACTGGTCGACGGCCGACTGGGGGAACTCTGGCGGCAGCTGGATATCCATGTTGGCAGTTGGCAGTTGGCAGTTGGCAGTTGAGAGATGAGAGAGGAGTGGAGTGAGGCGAGAGAATGCAAAGACAAAGATGTGTTGTGCTGAAGGATAAGAAGTGCAAAGGGAAGTGTCAAGGCGGTGACTGGTGAAAGATGTTATCTGTCTTTCTCGTTTGTCCCTTTTTGGCAGTCGCTGTTTTGGTCTAAAATTTCAGCTCTTTTGCTCGCTCGCTCTTGCCACGACAGCTTATAATTACGGAGTATGTACGGAGTACGACGTAGAAGAACACTGTAGTACTGTACTTCGTACGGAGTACTTGGGTTTAGCGGGTCTTTTGCTCGGTGAGTAAGGTATCGACGATTTTCAGAGGAAAAAGAAAGACCAAGATACACTCTCTTTCGCTATCGCTTGGGCGTCACCGCAAGATGCGAACCGCAGTCTCAAAAAGAAGGGAAAGAAGAAGAGTCAATCAGTCAATTCGAGCTCCTGCAGCATCGCGTTACACGATTGGACACGGCCAATACACCGACGCAGAGCTGCATGCATGGCCGTGTTCTCGGCCCCTGGTTGGTGACGGCAACGCCAGGGGCGCTGGAGGGCACTAATTACAGGCGCGTCAGGGCACTAGACCGTTGTCTAGCACGCTAACAATGCAGGTCACCAGCGTCGACTTTGACAAGTCAAATTAGTCTCAAACTCCCTTCACTTCCGAAATCACATCAATCTCAGACGGCTCTTATACGACGCTCATCTCCTCCTGAGGCTGCTCTACGTGGTAGTCTCTACTTGGTTGTCTTATGTTAATACATGGCTTCTCTCATGGAAAAAGACTGCGATTTTTACTATAAACTTTGGCCAAGTCAATATCGACAAAATCACGAAAAAAAAAATGAAAATGAAATTGAAAAAAATAAGAAAAAGGAAAAAAAAAAACTTCACTCAATTAATGGCCGGTCCATTCACACAACTGAGCATTCTTGATGGCATCATTCCCAGTATAAGTGGCAAAGATTGCATGAGTAAGTTGTGAATTGCATTTGAATAGTCATACATCATAAATGGAGTGGAGGCTTGTGTTCTGTCTGACCATCCTCGCCATGTCCTGCTAGACATTTATTTACACAGGTCTGTTCTTGCCAAACCCGTCCAGTCGGCCATTATTGTCCTGTATTTGCCGTGGCTTTCGCTCCTCCGCACGTATAACGGCCCGGGCGTGCATCAAGGCCCAGCCGAGACGGTTCTCGCCCCAGGTGTCCCGGTACTTGAGCGCCGTCGATTCGGGATAGCCGATGCCCCAGATGCTGTCGCGTGCGGCCGCCTCCACCAGCAGCTTGTCGCCCGTCGAGAGCAACAGCCGCTTCAGTTTGGGGCTCTGCTGGCACTTGTAGTAGCTAGCAGCTTCGACTACGGGACTCTTGACAGCGTCCCAGCTTTCCTCGGTAAAGCCACGCACTTGCTGGCCAAGGACTTTCTGCTTCGCCGGCTCCGGCGTGTCAAGGATACGTTGCTGGCGCTCGCGGTCACCGAAGCGGACGGCCTTGCAGAACATCATAAACTGTTCGGCGCAGCGGAACGTCAAAAGCTCTTGGGGGCCCTCAATGTCTTTGAGGTCGTTGGTCTGTGTGATCTCGGCGACGCGCGTCTTGGAGACGGAAAACGTCGAGCGGGCCCACTGCGAGAATTCGCCAAAAGGGCGGTTCTGGTTGTAGAAGAAGAGAGGCTCGTCAAGGTTGACGGGCGCTCCAGGAATGTCGTCGAATTGACGAGGAGTAGTGGGAGCAGCAGGAGCAGCAGGAGCAGCGGCGTGAAGCGGCTCCTGTGCGGGTTGTATTTGCTGTTGTGTATTGCTCATGGGGGCGGATCTCCTTTGCGTAGTCGTAGTGAAGCTTCGATAAGGTGCTGCATATAATAAGTTAGGTCGTAAAGATATTCTTGTATTCTTGTTGTTGGTGTTGCTCTTGATTTTGTGATTGTATATTTTGAATTGTTGGCAGCTCGAAACCAAGAACGAAAGAGGTGCGAACAGTGCATTGTATGTACGGACGAGGCTCAACCTAGTCAGTGCTTGAAAAGACAGCTCAGCAGGACGCTGTGTCGAGCGGCGGTGACGATATCACAATGGGAAAGGTAGGGCCGATGGCGATCATCAACAAGGTACACGGCAGTTTACACGATTCATGTTTGAGTCACCGGTAAGGAAAGTGCGACCATTTCGCATCTAGTTTGGCGGCAGGTACGACTGGTGCGGCCTGAGGCGACTGCGCCTCGTCGCATAACCCGGCATTGAGGAAGAAAATTAGCTACAACTTTTCACCGACAAGGCTGACTCCCAGAACTAATCGTACAGATGTCCACCCAAACCACCAAATGCCTACCCATTACGTCGTATTTCATAATAATATTACTAGTCTTGCAGTGTGTGTTTTGTTCTTGTTTTTCTCCGACTTTGTTTTCCTTCCCTTAGTTTATCATAACAGCCCCAGTCCCATTGACAAAAACAGAGGAACAGCCGCAGCCGCCGCGGCAGTCCAAGGTGCGGGACCAAACGGCCGGGCAGCAGCCGAATCCTCCCGTGTGTTGGTAAACGGCGAAGAGTCCGTCGTGTCTTCAGCGGGCGCCTGCTTTGTCGTTGTCGCAGCTTGTTTTGTTGTCGCCGTCGATGTGGTTGTATCTTTCTTGTCAGTCGTTGTCTCGGCTGCCACTGTCGTGGACGTTGTTGGAGCCTCAGAGGTCGTCTCTGAAGTCGTTTCTGAAGTCGTTTCTGAAGTGGTATAGGTTGTTGACGACGACAATGTCGAAGTAGCTCCGGCTTTCGGTACCGTTTTGGTCGTCGTCGCATGTGTCGTTACAGTAGTCGGCGTCACGCCCAAGGCAATGGACACCAAGCTGCTCGCCGATGACAGCGCCGCACTAATCTTGCTGGCAGGCACGCTCTGCTTGTCCGCGGCGCAGACATCCGACACGACCTCCAAAAACTGCGAGTCGATCGCGTCGATCACGCTGTTAGCCGTGGCCACGCTGTTGTCGCCATTGCTCAGCAAGCAAAAGTTGGCGACACACGACACGACATTGTCGAGAAACGCAGACTCGGCCGACTCGAGGCAGACGCAGTTGGTGTTTGAGGCGCCGCAGCCGTTGTGGTTGACACAGACGCCGAGGCAGCCGGTGAAGGCGACTTGCGTTGACGATGTCGCCGAGGCCAAAGTGGCCATGGATGTGAGGGCGACGGCCAAAGCGAGGGCTCGCCGACGGGCCGTTGCGTAAGAAGGCATTGTTGTGAGAGGTGAGAGTAAAAGGTTAAAGAAAGCAGGAATGATCATGTAGCCGGGTAGTGGTATGATTTTAGATCCACCAAAGTGAAGCAGTAATATCCTTCTTATGATGGCTCTTTATGATGGTAAAGTGCTCGAATAGCGTCGCGATCAAGAGTAGACGCTGGTCTCAAAAGAATCAAAGCGCTCTGTTTCCGAAAGATGAAGATGAACCGCAGTATGAAGGAGGAGGGCGAGACGCGAAGACGGATCAATTAATGCGGCCAGCGACAATATTAAGAGGACGAATAAGACGAGCAAAGTAAGGGAGAAACTATGGCAATGACCAGAATATGAAGTAAACGAAGAAAGAAAAAAGAAAGAAAAAAGAAGAAGAAGAAGGCGAAGGCGGTTATTTTGAAGGAGGCTGAGATGTGTGTTTTTTCATAAAGAAAAGTCCGAGATACCAGCTGGACGGGAAGAAGAGAAGTGAAAAGCCGCAGACGAGAAAAATAAAGAAACGTACAAGACAAGTGGAAATAAATGATAGAATGGAAGTACAAGAAAAGAAAGAGAGAAAATAAGGAGAGAAGGGTGCACAAGAGACAAAAGGAAAGCAGTCAGGTAGAATGTAGGAGACAGCCGAGACAAGTCAGGAGTTGTCGCACGATGACGGGCCAAGGCCAACCACCTACCACCTATCCTACACGGATGCGAGACAAACAAAAAAAAAAAGGAAAATACGGCGTAGACAAACAGGAAAACCAGGAGCAGGCCATGCCAAGATCATCTTTTTTTCTTTATGGCTCTTCTTTCTTGTCCCAACTCTTGACGGAGGGCCTTTGCTTTCTCCTCAACTTTGTCGCTGTCTGAGGTCTGCAAGCACATTCCGAAAAGACCAAAAAAAAACGAGGGGGAAAGACTCAATGTTGGGACAAAAAGTTGACGATGGAAGGATTTTGTTGGCTGTCGAGCGTTGTTCCGTGACCAGGGCCAACCTCATGAAACACGAAACTAGGCCCAGAGCGCACACTTTTGTGAGGTGCTTGCACGCTCTCGCACGCTCGATACGCTCCCCGTTATCCAAACCGTCAAACAAGGAGGGTGGATGCCCTCTGCGGGCCTGGCCTCTTTCTTTGACAGGTTTTAGAGTTTCGGACGACAGCCACTACTCGTACTTCCCTAGTGTATCTGACTTTCAGCGTGTAAGTGGTTTTCAATGTATTGACATCATAAATTGGCAGAGCTCGGGACAACGACATTCTCTCCTCTGTGCCGCCCCCTCATTATCAAGCTTGAAATTCGTCGTACTTCACTTTTCAATTTTCACTTGACTCCATCGTCTCCCTCACGTCATTTGCCACAAAAAATAACACGAAACAGGTCGCCGGCAGTCTTTCCGAGACAGAGTTGGTGCCAACATTTCACAGAAACCATTCTCGTGAGATTTCGTCATGTCTTTACGGCCTATTTCGGGAGCGCAGACTTCGTTTCCCTCCCGTCTCCGTTCCTTCCGTGGCATCACGTTTTGCGGCGTTTGCTTTTGCTTTTGCTTTTAATATCACTGTAAGTGCGAGATCCAGTAGCTGTTATATTTCTTTCCGGTGACATGTACTCCGTAGAGGCTTGTGCTTTTATTTCTTCTACTTCTTCCTTCCGAACCGCGATGCCATGCAAACACCACACTGCAGGCGTGACACAACGAACGCCTTTTATCCACCTTTTTGACACAACACGGGCCAATTTAATTCTCTCTCTATCTCTCTCTCTCTCTCTCTCTCTCTCTCTCTCTCTCTCTCTGTTTACTCCTCCTTCTCCTCCTTCTCTCCCTTCTCTTCCTTCTCTTCCTTATTCTTTCTGCTAAAAACTGCCCACTCTTCTTTCCTTGACAAACATCCTGCTTCCGGTCCATCCCTCCAACAGTCCCTGGGGTTGACCCCGTGTTTCATAGTCCCCTTGGCTCCACCATGGCCTTTCAACCACAGCAAATTGTCTAGAAGAATGTGCTAGCCTAACATCTGAGGAAGAGGCATTCCAAACTCTACAACGAGGGCACATGACCTCCCATGGGTCACCTGGTAGTCTCAGACACATCTCTCTCTCGCAAATTTGGCCTCGTCTAAAGACACACGTGCCAAGCTCCAGAGAGACAGCGCCCTCCTTCATAGGCTCAGTCATTTGCAACTTTAGGTCACGTCATTTATCGGTCATCTCAGCCTCTTATCACACTGAACAGGCCTCAATGGAAAAGAGAGAAGAAGAAAAGCCATAGCAACGTGGGATATGCTCTACGAGTGCATATTATCACAGGCGCTGGCGAGATACTGAACTCGTTTTATCTGGCTTCTATTTATATCCCTATCTGCAAAGGCAGAATACATGTTTGCACGTCTTTTGCCCCGTTGCCTGAGACGCTGTTTGCGCACCTAGAAGGCCAGCAAGTGCAGGCGCCTGACGCTCAGCAAATGCCAGTGTTTCCCACGAGGCTGGCGTTTTTAGCGCTCGTTGTGCCCCATATTCACTCGCAAATAGCCGTTCATCACACCTGACGTCCTAATTGGAGGCTCAACAGCCTTTCAAAACGCGAAAACGCGACGAATCACTATCGTTCGTTGCGACGCCTTGTTATGCCAACGTCAGCCGCACACATAATTTTGGAGGTCGTTCTCTATGCTGACCTGGCAGAAACTGCACATGTCGCCTTAATTAATGCATTTGTACGACGTAGCTTCCAGCTTATGTTCTTGCTTTTTCGTAATGCCTCACTGGCAAGATGCCAGGAGAAAGGCGACAAGGCTACCCCCCATCGCACCTTCCTTTTCTCTCACGTCGCTCTTTCCATCTGGGCGCGACACCATCGCTCCTTCCTCGGTGACAAGCACCAGATCGAAACATGCTCATGTGGCGTGAAGATCTTCCGAAAGGAGCCATCCCCGCCCTCTACTTCCTCAGCCTTGACATTGCAACCCGTCCTTTTTCGCTACTGACACCACAACACATCACACTGAACATCGGCCATGGCGGCATCCTCATCTGCCTCTTCGGGCGCCGCAACCCCAAGCCCACATGGCATCCTTCGGATGCCGGAGCCGTCCCTTACTCTACCCTACTCTCCACGTGCTCCCCTTCCCCAAAGACCCCCGCCTTTCGGAGTACAACCACATCCGATCCAGCCAGATCTACCGGCCAACGATCCACACCCGGTCTTTTGCGATTTCGACGACCCTGTCGTTTATAACAAGGCTGTCAAAGAAGCCTTTTCCGCTTTAGCCAAGAATTTCGTGGTCGAGTTTGGTGATGACGCTGCCCAAGTGGCCTACGACCTGGAGGAGAATTACATAAAGGAGCTGCTGGACCCAGATAACAATGTCCGCTCTCCCTCCGCGCCCGTCCGCTGGATCAACATATGGGATCCGAGCACGCAGAAAGGCATCGTCGAGGCCATTGGTGATCGCTACCACTTCTCCAGGCGTCTCACAATGAGCATCTGGGCCTGGGACCTGGTCAAGGACAGGATCCTCAAGGAGAAACAAGACGCTCGTGTGCAGCAGCGGGACGAACTGAAAAAGGACTCGCACCACATCCACATCCGTCACCGTCCTGCCGGCACAGGGCCTCGAAATCGTTTCTGGTCCACAACAAAGCCAAAATCAGACCCGCCCTTGGAGGACGGTATTGTGGCAGCCGCTGTACCCGCCAAGATTCTCGGTGCTGACAACAGCGGCCAGTTCGACGGTCCTCATGCTAGTATTCCACAGGCCGGTGCTGCTGGTGTCCGTGGACAAGATGCTCCAATTGATGCCATGATCCAGAGCAACATACCAGCCTTCCGGATCATGCAAGAAAGCCTTCACTACACCACAATCGACCAAGAGCAGCATTGTACGTATGACGCTTGCATCTGTTCATGATCTTTCATCTTCCATACAAATACTAAGGTCTACCATAGTCGTCTGTATCGGTGCCAACTGGCTGCACCAGCGGCCCAAGGGTCAAACCAAGCCCAATATGAGTTTGGTACCACCAAAACACTGGTCTTGGTTTGTGGTCTGTGATGATCGTGAGCTCTGCCCCGCTTACTAGCCCTTTTCTTGTCGTGTCATGGCTCTCTTCTGACTAGCTTTTAGATACGGTCATCTCGTTCCATGAAAAAGCCTACTATGAAAAGGCGCCCAAGCCCGCGGAGAGGCAAGCGTGGGACGCAGAAGAGCTTGCACATATGCGGTCCAACACTCTCAAAGTCTTCCGTCAGCTGTCCAGAGTGGGCATTGAAGAGGACCAGCACAAGTTCTCGCAACTGACCTCGGTGCGCCATGCAGGACGAGGCCAAGGACGAGGTCAGCGGCCAGGTGATAACAAGACCCAGAGCGTCGATGTCGCGAGCAACTTGCTCTACTACCTGTTTGAGGATTACACGGCCGCTTTTGATATTCTCAACTCCTCGAAAGCCGCACTCGATGAGATGGTATGTGCTTCCAAGCTCAAACAGTTCTATTGTCATGTGCATTAATGCTAACATCACAAATAGAGCGGTGTGATTCTAGGGACGGCGGTACTTATTTATGCCCATCCTTATCGCGTACGAGGAAATGCTTGATACTAGGGAGAGAAACTGACAGCTTCGATTACTACAGGGCTGGAAGAGTAGGGAGGACACATCCAATGTTGTTCCCAGGCTTTACAAACTCAACAAGGAGATGCGCCAGCTGCAGCACCTCTTTGCCAACTACAAGACGCTCATTGACCGTCTTCTCAGCAGCAACGCCTACGGCTTTGACATCACTAGCAGCTCCTTCTACTTCAACGAAGAACATGACGTCAACCCTCCGACTGCCAACCTGGACTCTCGTCTCCTGTCGACCAAAGCCGTCAACCGCTTCAAGCGCCTCCAGATCCAGCTCCAGTCCCTCATGCTTGACGCCATCAAGGACTGCCTGGACGAAAAGGACTCGCTGCAGGGCACGTACTTCCACCTCATCACCCAAAAGGACTCGCATTCTACCGAGCGCCTAACACGCAGCGCCACCCTACTGGCCAAACTGAGCGTCTTCTTCTTGCCCATCTCGTTCATGACGAGCTACTTCTCTGTCCAGATTCCCGACCTCACTGACGGGTACACTGCCTGGACTTACTGGGGCGCGTTTGCCGTCATCGCCAGCGTCTCGTTCTTGAGTCTCTTCTTCTTTAGTAAGGTGCTCATGTTTCTTAGCGAGAGACTGGACCACTGGGCCGACAGTGCCATGCAATGGACTTCGGAGCGTGCCGGCTTCAACAAACGGAAAGCCCGTCGGGCCATGGAGGCCAAGGACGACCTGTGAAGCTGTTTCTATACGCACCCGTCATTCATCTACATTTTTGAAGCTTCCGCAAATTATAGCAGTATTGCTTTTTTTTTTCTTCACGACGATATCCCATATAGTGACAGCATTGTTCATGTGTTTTCATACGCTTTATTTATACCAAGTGCTCATGTTCTAATTCTGTCTTGCTACTGTTATTTCACGATACCAATCGCTAGATGCTCTACGGGGAACATATTTCAAACACTGTCTAATCGTTCACTCATAATACCATCACAGTCGTGCCCACTGCTGCCACAGCTGTTAATATGTGCCCAATGGACGGCATTCGTCTCTGCCTCGTGCTGTCGTTGCCCGTCGAGAAGCCCGTCTGTGCTGCACGGCCCGAGAAGAGCGATGAGCATCCGGCCGCATTGGATGGCAGACCACCGCATGCCTGGCTGCTCAGACTGCTGCAGACAGCCGCTGCCGAAGCAGCGCCCAGTGTTACCGTCGGATTTCCAATTACTGCCCGTTCTATCAAAGCAGCAGCAGTGTCCGTAGCGGCACTTCGTTTTGTGATTGTTGTCGAGCCAGAGATGATGACCGTGATAGCTCCACCGCCGCTCCCTGAGCCTGAGCCAACATTGTCCGAGCCCGATTCACTTCCGCTATTCTCGAGAGCTGAAGTACACTGCGAAAAGGTCTGGCTACACTGGTTCACGACTGCATCGCAGGCATTGACGTCTGCCAGTGCTGTGGTCACCGCGACGCCGGCTGGCAGCAGATAGGGAAATGAGTAGAAGCTGTTGGGTACGTACGAGGCCGCTGCCGTCGTGGTGACGTAAGTCGTGGGTGCACTTCCTGTACATACGTCACTAAAGCTGTCAGCAAAGATGTATGTTGACATCAACACTCTTTTTCTTTTTCCTTCTTTTTTCTTTCTCAGACTCTTCAGAGCCATAATCTCCAAGATTTCGTTTCGGCTTACCCAGAAGGGCAGCAAGCCGGCCTGTTGTCTCCGGCCAGCGCGCAGACCTGGTCATACGGACAGCAGATGCCGTCAAACTGCGACCCTTGGCTGGCGCAGCTGTAGAAGTTGGCAGGACAGCTGCTGCCGTCGTTGTCGCTAGACGCCTTGGCGGCGATCGCGACTGCAACGGCGCCGGTGCCGACGGCCGGGGCAATGAAGCTCGACAGGGTCACCAGCAGCACCGCCGTACACATGCTTGTTGCCGTCATCGCGGGTGGCATCTGGTCTCGTCCTAGGAGTATGGTCTTCTTTCGTTGTCGTGTGGTTTCGCTGTTTCCCGATACGGGGCCGCGCCGGTGATGATCGTCGTCGATTCAAGGAAGCGGGAAGTTGGCCAATGATACAATGAAGCAAGCGCGGTTTGATTCATATCAACTCATATCTCGATGGCCTCTCCTTTTCTTTTTTTGGTCTTCATCGTCGTCAACCCATTCTCGCCATTTTCTGCCTCTTTTTTTCTCTCCCAACTGCAAAACCAGCCACTCACAGCCAGCCAGCCCTGGTCGCAGCCCGTTGTGCGACCCAATGGCTGCAGGCCTGCCAGCCCCCAAAAATTTAACAAAATCAAGGAAATGGTAAACAAAAAAGGACAGCTGCCGAGCGGCGCATCCAGCCAAAAACGCATAGAACACACACTCGGTCTGTCTTGGCCTGGGCTGCTTGTATTGAAAACAACAAACATGCACGCGTGGGTCGCGAGAGTGGGTCTGTCGCTCCAATGATATCTCTCGAGAAAGGAAGTCGCAAAGAAAACCGCGCCAGCAGCCCTATGACGTGGGCAGTCACCAGCGACCGCTTTCTTGCTCCTGCCCACTCTTCACTGCAGACTCGTGTCGAAAGAATGGCAGGCAGGAGCCATATGCTGGTCGTTCTTGCTCTTTTTTGCATCTTGCATTTTGCATTCTCGTTCCTTCTTTCTTGGGCATCTAGGGGTGTCATGGCCTGTTGCATCGCTGCCCGTTTAGTTCATTTGAGCGCTCGTTTTGCCTTCTCGCACCCTTTGCTCTTTCCCCGTTTTACAGCAAATCTGTTCTTTTGAGTCTCTGGATGGTCTCAAAGTCCGTATTACTTTTCTATTCCTGGGAGATCGTCCCACTCGTGCTTTCCTCGTGACCGAGTGTCCTGCCTTGCTGGCTTGTGCCCTCTTGCCTCTTTTGTCCGAGTTGCAAGAAACAAGAATAGGCAATTGCCTTTTTCGTATTCTGTCTGTCTGTCTGCCCCCCTTTTCTTCTCGGCCATTTCTTCGTGCATCTGCATCTCTGCCTTGCCTGTTGTGCTTCTTTTTGGCTCTTTTGGTCTCTTTGCTTTTTCACGACTTTTTGGGCGTCGCCTAGTCCTCTGATCCGGATCGGCAACCACCCACCAGGCGAAGCAGTCCCGTCGTTCCGCTCAAGCGCCAGCATCCACCAGCCAGCACACGCCGCACGCACACATCCCTGTCTCGACTCTTTTTCCAGTGTGGCTTGCAGCAATTGGCTTGCGGCGGTGCATGAATCTGATTCATCCGCTTCCATCTTGTCTGTCTCCAGAGGTGACGTCTGCTCTGGTGGTGCACGGGACATCTCGTGCGCTGCGATTCTCAGGCCATTGTGTTCCTTTACCTTTTACGAGACCCTCTTTTTAGGCGTTCGAGGCGCTCTATTGTTTCTGGTTCATCTCAACTCGTCGGCCGTTTCCTCCTTGTCCTCTGTTCTTCTCGTCCTTTTGCCACGAGGGACTCAAAGTGATTTCCCTTCTCCGGGGGACCCGCGGAGCAAAGACCAGGAACGGGATGGACAGTTGAAGCGAAGGACATCCCGGCGGGCGGGTCACCACGCGATGGAAAGATGGGCCACGATGTCCACGGTGGGCCCTCTGGGCCCTCTGGGCCCCCTAGCAAGCATTTTCTAATCGACCGCTCAAGCTGTCCCAAGCGAAGGAGCTGGCTCCATTGAGCTCTCTCCCTCAGTCACCTAGTGGCCCGGAGGTTTTTTACAGGCGGATGTCGCTTGTTTCAACATTGTTCAGAGGCCATATTTTCCTTCTTTAGGCAACTTTGCGCGAGATGCTTCTTTCTTTTACAACTTCGCGGTGTCCTTGAAGGGAGCTTTTTACGCATAACGCAGCCACGCAGCACGCCGTCGCGCTTGCACCACACGTACAGGCTCAATTCAATTTCAGTGTTCCTTGCTAGTCGCCGTCCACAAGGGACCCTCGGCCTCAACAGGGCTGCCGCTGTTGGCTCGCCTTCGTTCAAGATGTCACCACTACTATGAGCTTGGCGTTTATCCCCCCGACGTCTTCGTTGCTTCCGCCTCTCAATGCAGCGAAAACGGGCCCCGATGAACCTGACCCGTACGAATCCCACCGCACCAGAAATTCCGTTCGACGAGATGCTCGGTACGGCCAAACCCGCCCATTTAGCTTGTATCTTATTCCTGTGTAGCTTGGCTTGCATCGGCGCTGTACCGTTTTCTTCCACCGCGGAATGGCATCCTGAAGTGGCAGCAGGTCGAGATACCAAGATACCCAAGCCTGTTTATCAACAACCAAGCATACTCAATACATGGGGACGACTGTCTGGTGGAAGAAGATGGCGGTATTCAAGAAACCCGTCCCCGAATCAATCACACTTTGCCCATTTTGCTGTCCATAATGTCAGTCAATCAAATTTGGCTCAGATGAGCCTCCAATTGCCATTGCCAGCCAAAGATCGATAAGGCCCGAGGTGAAACTCGCCAGCCACTCGCTTCACGTCACTAGCCTGTGAATACGAAGAGCTCCCAGTCGGAACCACATGCCTGGACGAGCGAGCCGAAAAACGACATCGCAAACAGCCCTCTTTTCTTTTCATGAAAACTTGCTCAAGCACACTAAAGTGGACTGCCAAGTGGGCAAGCTCTCCACTCACAAACACCGAAGCTTTTTCTTCCAGTCCCTAGCTCTTATGACAAATATTGAAGGCGAAAATACGGAGTAGAGTTGTCATCTACGACATACACTGGGGAAGACAGAGCCGGGTGGGTCGTCCGCACGGGTCAATGCTTGTACACTCCGGCCACAGAATCAGATCCCACTATCAAAAGATCAAATGAAAGACACAAGAAGGCACAAGGCTTTGAAAATCACAATATGCCTATTCACCAATCTTCCCGCCATCCCCTGTTCTCGCTCCCTTGGGTTCGGGTCTTGAGTCGCTCCGTGTTGGTGGGAAAAGCCATCACTAGCTTTATCATAGCTAGCAAACTTTCCTACCAAGGAAGGTCACTAAATTGATACTGAGCAACTACTCAGTAGAGGCAGCGGACCCCTTCCTTGTCACCAATTAGCCAATGTCGTGTATTTTTTACGGCATTCCGCTTTGGGAATAACGGCCGTTGCAAGACAAAATGAACGCCAGTTTTGCTTTAGCGGCCCGCCAACGTGGAGCCAAGTACGTCGTAAAGTAAGTGCAACTCACAAGAAAACGGTCAGTCAAAACGGTGCAGCCCAAAAGGCGGAGCTCTACTGATACATACGACGTATACAGATACGCATCCCGCATCTGCATCTGCCTCAATTGATTAGAGGAATTAGTGAACACTGCCAAAATCCTCGCCCAAGCCTTCACTTCAAAGAGATGAGGCAATCAAAGCCCGGAACTGGCGACAGTGGCCAGAGTGGCCAACAGGCAACAGCACTGCCAGCAGCTGCAATGACAAATAACAGAGACCAAAATAACAACTACAGAAACGAACAAGCCAGCAAACAAGCAACATCCAAAGAGACCAAAGGAATACGACGGCTAGAGGACTATCAACGATCCCCAGCCTGGTGTATAGCCTCTAATTTGCAGGCGCTTCTTTCGGCCCAAAATGCCATCTCTTGTGTGTTGGTGACGGCCAAGTTTCTCAGCCAGGTCCCAAGCCCAAGCCCCAAGCCCAAGTACAGAGCCAGGTCGGCCGGGTCCCAGGTCTGTACAGTTGGAGCCAATTGCCGTCAAAAAAAGGCGTCGTTGAAGATCAAGGGGACGAATAAGAAACATACTGTGACTCAGTAGAGAAACGCGGATTGACGCCAGCACACTCACTGTTTGAAAGACCACGCACACGCCCCCTCCATCCTGCAAAAATCAGCGTGTGCTTCTTCAGCCCTACGGCCGGCAACAAGCAGGAAGCAGGAGGGAAAAGCAGTCAGCAAAACGGGCGAAATTGTGCGAGGGAAAAAAGAGGGGAGGAGGACCCGCGTTATGGGGTAATAATATTACGACGCATTTTGGCCCGCCGTTCAGTGCCACAGGCCTCAGTGGAAACGGCCATCGAGTCCTGAGCCAATATACAGAGTGCATCCTTCATTCGGGAACAGCTACTAAACAGGCTGCAGGACTTGCAGATTACAGACTCGTACCGCACATACAGTACACGCGGCCATTGCACATCAAGCAACGTTCCCTTCTTCTGCTCTTCGAGTCGATGCCACCAGCACATATACGACACGCTGCTCTGGAATGCGCCCCCGGATCGCTGCTCACAGGGGTAGTTTGTCAGTCAATGAGTGCATCGCCAAGACGACAATGGAGACTTTGTCCGTCCGACTTTGTCCATTTTATTATTTTGATCTTCCCAGTATTGGGTGCTCGTCAACGACAGGCACTCTCCTGCTCCATCAACCTGCATGTCTCCTTTCCCGTGCCGGCCAATCACTATGCACGGCCACGGCGCCGTATTTGCGGCGTCTCCGAACGTGTGGGTTGCAGGCGTGCTGGCGTTGGTGCATTTTGGTGGGTGTTGAGGCGGAGGCCGGACGGGGGTGGCTCGGGTGGCAGAAATGGGGAAGTGATGGGCAGTTCTTTTACTGGTGACCTGCAGTAGCATCACCACCGGACCACAACAGGCCCTCGACGGTCTCGACAACCTTGTCGCAAGCTCGCCCGGGTCGCGGACAATATGGACGCTGATTCGCTGGAGAGGCGCCTGCTAAGAACGGTTCACAACTGTTCAAGGCCCGTTCAAGGCCCGTTCAAGACTCGTTCAGACGGCTAGTGACTTTGTAGATTTAATCGTTGAGTCCTAAAATCCCAAAGCGAAGCGCTGCCAATCACTGACGATTTCTTTGGGCAGTTCGAAACGTTTACTGGCGAGACTGGGTCCCTCGCCCACCGAGACGTTGGCTCGCTTGTCGTAGGGCGGCGTATCACATTGCACGCTCGCAGTCGCAGTCGCATGGCCAGGCCCAAGCCTAGCGGTTGACAATCAACTTTTGACGAGCTTCATCGAGCCCTGCCAAACGTCAAGCTTGTTTAACGACGTCGCCGACCTCGTGGACCAGTTCCACAGCCCTTTTTTCTTTCCTTTTTCTTTTTTTTTCTGGGTGCCAACACAGATTGCTTTTCGGTCGGTCGGTCGGTCGGTCGGCCTTTTGGTACTTCTCGGTGTCCAGTTGTCACTGTCGGCGTCATTATCCCTGAGTCCCTGAACGTTGTTGAATCCTGCGGCGTACTACCTCACTACCTCGTCAGCCGATCGTTCCCCAGCAGACAAGTCGTAAATGCACGGCAAGAAAGGGAGAGACAGCAGAAGACGGACAACGGACAAGCATCCCCGTCGTATCTGTGCGAATGCATATCCAGTGTTTCGATTTGTGTGTCTGCGTTTGTGTTGTTTCTGTTCGGATCGTCGCCATCGTCATACCACTGTGGTCCCCTTTTTCTTTTCCCCCTAGCAGTTGTGCCTTGGAGTTAGCCCTACAGCCGGAGTCGCCTGTCGTGCATCTCTAGCCTCGCAGCCCGTGGGGTGAAAGACGGGACCCAGGGGGAGCAGCAACGCTTGATGTTTGACAGGCCCCCGCTATTGTAGTACGTCGACCGCCGTACGTGCCAGTTCGTGCAGTTGGTTGAGTTGTTGGCCTCACCGCCAGATACAGTTCGACAGTACCGTTCCTCTCGATTTTCTCTCGATGGGCACCGGCGATCGTTGTTCGTCGTTGTGTCCATACATCGACGACCTATGACATCCCCAGTACAAAAAGGCACAGTCAAGAAAGCAAATGAACTTGAAGCAACGTCGATAAACACTGCAAGTATGAAACGACAAGAGGAATGCCGAGAATCTTGGGTTCCGTCCGGGCATCGCGCTCGCCGTTCAACCTCGGGCGTTACTTCCTGTTTGGAAAAGACAAGTCATGCAACGGCGTTCAATTAAAAGTGTTCCACGCCCGTTTTTCTATTGTTAACCTCCCGAACCTCCCAAATGACAAATGTTAGTCATGACAGGGGCTGCATATATCGGAATCGAATCCTCCCGCTTTCTCGGTCCTTCCTTCGTTCTCTGTCACTCCTCTCCGTCTCGTGTGCAGCTTTCTAGCCAAATTGCCTGCCGACTGACAAATGGGTGAGGCCTCTGTTTTCTGCCTTGTCCTTTGTTTAGTTCCCCCGGCATCTCGTCGACCCGAGCCCATATGCTCTTCCCATTCAGGATGTCGTAAAGTGGGCTCTGTCTGTGTTAGTGGGTGGCATCGTAAAAAACAGAGCAGCAAAGCAGAGACGACACAAAAAAGAGATGGACAATGTCGAGATAATGGCGGGATGCACGGCTGGCTGTCACTGACACACTGCCACAGTCTATCGCTCGTCTATGCCGCTTCGTATCTGCACAGTCATGCCCACCCGTCGGCGACAAATAAACGTGTGTACTGCGTATTCTGCAAGTCCGGCCATGCGGTGTGATGCGATGCATGTTGCATTTTCCAGCCCTATGGCCAAGTGGGGCGGGGCGTGTAAATGTGGGCGTGGTCGGTCGCGACGAGGTGAGAAATAGGGGCGCTTTTTGCATGCAGAGAAGAGGGACAGCAAGCCAGAAAGAAGCGAAAGAAGCGAAAGAAGCAAACGAACAGACGCAAAGTCAGGGACCAGCAAAAAAAAAAAAAAAAAAAAAAAAAAAAAAAAAAAAAGAAAGAAAGAAAGAAAAAGTGAAAGAGGGTCGCAGGATCATAGTTGGCTCTTGGCGCCCTCTCTCGATCTGGCTTTTTCCTCTCGCCCTTCTCTCCAGCTATCATCCATTTGGTGCCATCACGCCCTTTGACTCTCTCGCTTGTTCTCTCTGCCTTTGTCGTCCGTGAGCAGCAGTGAGCACCGTGATTCTCTGTCCCTTCACATTGCCGCCGCCCTTCTTTGTCAGCCATCTTCTCCACACGTCCACACCCCTCTCCTGTTTGTCACCACTCCATCCCAAGATTATCCCCCATCTCCATCTCACCCCCATCTCCATCTCCATTGCTGGCTAACGCCATCGTGACTGCCCGCCCAAGGACCCGAGTCAATGGAAAGACACCTTCCCGGGTGGCAGTGAGAGGGAGAGAAAATGTAAGAGAGACCGGCTCGGTGGTGGCCTCCCACAATTCTCATAGCGGTCACTCTCCGATTGACACGTGCCTGCACTTTCGTCCTTAATCGCAGCTTTACTTTCTCTTTATCTTCTTACATCGTACATCCCTTCGCGGCTATCGAGCTGCTGACATCTTTACTCCGTACAGAACCGGCGTTCGCCGGAATCCTTACCAAGGGCCGCTGTCAGAAGCAGAAAAATCAAAGGTAAACAGGTGCGAGGTCAACAAAAGTCGGCAATGTGCTGGGTTATACTTGTAATTTTTTTTTCAGCTTTATTTATTTGTTGCAACTTTCTATTTAGATGATAAATCATATATAATATTCAACTAAAAATATCAAACAGAAGAGGTCCAGATAGAATAATAAAAACGAAATCAAAGCAATAGTCGTCACAGGTATCTTACAAAATGTACGCCCCGGCATATGGAATCGACGTTGCTGTGTCTTGTTGATTTGAGGTCTCGTGGCTTAGACGTACAAAATTGCCGAGTCGGCAAGAAGCGGATTGTCTAACCTGCGAGACAACTCTCTAAAAGTCTGTAGTTCTGTAAGCTCGACTAGTGCATCCAGAAGGCGTAGTTGACAAGCGGCGATAGGGGAAAACAGTGGCAGTGTTGTAAGTCGACAACTTCCGCAACTGTCCCTCTATTTTGTGTCTCTTTTGTGATTTTCTTACTTCGTACGTCGTATCTTCTCATCAACCGCGGAAAGCTCCGCTTTTCTGGCCTTTCTAGAGCAACAATGATACTCTGGGCGGGGGGGGATCTGGAATTGCCACTTTGTCGGTTGAATCACCAAGACAATGGAGACGTTGTACGGAGCACAGCCAGGGCGTGAGGAATAGTGATGATACTTTGTGGCCATTGTTTTACGGTTGGTGCATAAAGAGGAAGGCGCAGGGTCTGGCCAGGGTCTTCCCGACGACAAAAGATGCCCGACTTCCCAATGCAGTAATTCGTCTAGTTCGGAGTACGCCAGCAATCGACGTATGTTAGTGTTTTGTGTACTCCGTAGGGAAGGTGCAACCCGGGACACGATACTATTGATTCTCTTCAGAAACTGGCAACTGCATCTCTTCTCTTTGATCTCCGTTTTCTGCATCCCCTTTCATGTACAAACACAGATTACTTTCGTCTTTCCACTCTCTGCCCCTCTGCAAATCCCAAAGGGGAACGGCGGGAAGAAGCCCTATATCTTGTTCTCCAGTGGCTTGTCCGTCTTGGTCCGTCTTGGCTTTATCTCTGTTTCTTCGTGTCCTTTTTATGCTTCTTATTCTGGCAGGTAGATTGTCCACTGTAAATTGAGGACTATCGTCCCCGCTCTGTTTGCTGGTCCGTATTAGTGCGGCCCAAAACTTCCTTTTTCACAGATTTGGGGACGCCCATATCCATCACCAAGTCCGCCATCGGCGGCGAGCAGTGCTAGGATAAACAAGAATACGAACATGGGATGTCTTTTGACACAAATCAAATAGAAAAGGCGCAAACCAGCCACCTCTCCCCGCGGAGATGTTAAGAAGCTGTGCAGGTCCAAAATGCCAGGGGGGCAAGCGAGAAGATGAGATGATCGACAACGACAAGCGAGAAAATGTGACAGGAACGTTGGAATCGATGCGAGAGAACGGGTGAAAACAACCAGAATCAGAAAGGTCGGGTAGTGAAGCCGCTTTGCTTTGGTTTCTTTTTGTCCAGTTTTGCTATCAAAATGCTACTGTTCTAGACCACATGGTCGATTTTCATTGCAATTGCAGGTGATATTTTCTTAATGTTGCAATGCTACGGAGTACAGTTGTCCAGTCCAGTTTTTGACAAAGCCCCCTTGCTTGGCTGTCTGTAGGACCGACCCAGCTGCGTTTATGTGTTTGCACGGATTGTTGCTCATCGAGAGGCAAATATTTCGTGGCATCGCGGTGTTCCTTCGAAATAGACTCGTGTCCCATCATTAGTTTGATACTTTTCTTTTTGACTTTATATTCGTGTCTTACAACCGTTGAGCCGTTTACCCTTTGTCCTTTTGCAACCGTTCATCTCCTTCTCACCTTCAAAGTATTTGCGCATCTATTTCGTAATGTGACTGCGATCCGACGTCGCAATGTACGTTGCCATGTTTGCTCCGTCCGATACTGTTGCTTCCGCTCTCCCTGGCATTGCACCCCTTTGTTGCACCCGCAAGATGCATCCATACTCTATTTTATGAGCTCTATTTATGAGCTCTATTTATGAGCTCTATTTTATGAGCTCTATTTTACGAGCTGTATTTTACGCGCTGAAAGAACAGAGACTGGAAGCTTGGTTGGTATCGCAGAAGATGTTGAATGCTGAGAGATCAAGAATATGTGTTGAATGTTGTCCCAAGTGAATGTAAGACTGCTGAGGTATCTTACAACCGGAACGATGCATCCGCCTACGTTAAGAGCTAAAACCGTCTCAAATCGCCTGAATTGTCTGTGCTCAGCCCTCTCTCCGCTCGAGTATCTCACCACTATCAAGAAGGAGTAAAAAAAATGGAGAACGCGATAGATTAAAGCGTACAATTTGCACCAACTAGCTTCGTCTCTCGGCCGTACTTTCGTCTCTCTTTCTGCCCTCGTGGCTGGCCGTCATTGCGAAAGCGGCAGCATTTTAAGATACTGCTATTGTTTCGTCAGTCGATTGACGACGATCTGAGGTTTCCGGGGCACGGACTACTACTGCTCGTGCGCGCCCTGTCCGTTGGATATGTCGTTGATTATTCCTTCCCGGTCTGTTTTCTTCCATTTTCCTCCTTTCGCCTTCTATCTCTCGTCTATTTTGAGTCTTGTGTCAGGGTATCACCTAAAGACCCGGGATTTGGTAGAGCACTAAAAAAAACCTAATATAAAGACACCTTCTTATCACGAGAATGAGAATCGAGCGACACAGCATTTGGATGGCGACTTTCGGCAGACCACGTGTGCAGCTGTACGTTTCCTTCATATGACTTTATTTTTTGTGATATCATCGTGTTTTATTACGGTGTAATTACTCCGTACGAGTACTCCGTGCATGTACGACGTATTACACTCACCTCTCTTATTGTAGGAACCTTTTCCAGCCCACCGGGAAGGGCTCGCCTCAGAATAAACCCAACAACGGGGGACGTGCGCCCCATGCTCACTCGTGCTATATCTTACAGAGGCAGGGAGGACAGTCAGCATTCATATTCGTAGGGCAAGATGAGGGTGAGAACCTATCAGTTCTAGCTGGTTGCTTACCTTTGGGATATTTCCACCTTCCTTCCGTCTGGTGTCTCCGCCCCGGAGAAAAAGAAGACAAGGAGTCCCAAAGATCGAGTATTGTGCAGCTCGTGTTTGCTAACCGACCGATACGATATCACGTAGAATGTCACATGCTTTTGGGGGGTGGTGACTGACTGTCGGGTAGCTCATGATTGGTAAAAGAGCTACAAATATCGGAACCACCCACGGTGAACGACATATATGTATTTACTCTCGACAAAACATTTTATGTGACGGTTTCGACCACTCGACTAAAAAGGAAGAGGAGAAAACGTTCACTAATCCTTCAACACAACCCCCTGTACGGAGTACGAGTAGAGATAGTAGTGTTTGCTCAGCAGAATTTATCAGCACTCTCAGGGGGTCTGCTCCAGGGGTGTTACGGGGAAACTACAGGGGCGCCGGCAGAGCGGTAATGCAATTCACACACAAAAGATACGACGTGCATACACATTAGTACCTCAGTACTTTGTAGCTTCGTTGGCTTGGTTGGGCAGGGTGAGGAGAGTCGACAAGGAGGATAAGGATAAGGACAGGGGAGAAGCGAGAAGCGAGAAGAGCAAAAAGATGGGATGGTTGCGTCGTTCATGCCGTTTCTTGGTACGAGACAGGCCTGTTGAGCCTGGACACAAGGTAAAAAGACAGGGGGAAGAAGGACTCAGTTGTTTGGAAGCGCCAGCAAGGGAATAGGGGCAGACAGAAGAGGGTTGCCAGCTTCATTCATTAGTCCAGGGTACGCCTGCTGCGGCACTCTTTACTCCTTCTTCTTTCTCGCTGTTGCTCCTCCTGAACCCCCCTGACCCCTTGCAATCAGAGTGTCTTGAACGTCCAAACGTCCAACACTCGCTAAACGCCATGTGGTTGTGGTGGGCTCCTCCGTGCTAAAATGAAATACGACGTAATTCCACTGAAATAGAGCAAGTTTTGACAGAATAGCCAGCCGTTCTGCCGTCTTGGCCGTTCTACTGTTGCGTTCCTGCTGCCTCCTCCACACTCAAAGCCCTAGTAAAAATTAGTTGAAGGCTAAAATGGCCAGAGGGGCATCTTAGCAGAAACGGTTTGCAGCAATTAAGAAGGAGGCATTGAAGCCTTCGAGATAGTCAAGATAGTCAAGATAGTCTACACAGTATTTGGTCTTCTACTTTGTAGTGGGAGGCAGATCGGGATTTGTTTCGTTCTACTGTTCTCCTGCCCTTTTCGACGGTTTGATAGTTTCGACTGTCTCGTTTGTTTCGAATATCGCCATTCTCTGCCCATTTGTGCCTGAAGTCCTCTACTGTGTCGCCGATATACCACCGATTTCTTCAAGAATATGCGCCTTTGCTGTGTCTTTACTAGTCTTAGCTAGGATGCAATCGGCACCTCTGAGATCTATTAGCAGCGCCTGGATATATCTTCTTCCTTCGCGTCTCGACCGGCCGCCTTTTCTCGTACGAGAGGCAGCGGACAATGGGTCTACTCAGCAATACTCCGTAGATAGTGGACCAGACCTGTGGAGAGTGCCACTGCAAATTCTACAAATACGTCGGAGTACGGAGTACTGCAAACACCGTTGGCAATGCCACGCAAATAGCAAGATACATACTCCGTACGACGACCGCAAGAAAAGGACGTCAAACATGCAAGGAAGCCCTGTAGGACGCGCCTAAACTTCGGCCCCCTCGCTCCTTTGTTCAGTGGACTTTTCTTGCACGCCCCTTCTTTTTCTTTTCTCCTTGTCTGGGAGTCTGTTCCGCCTTCTCTCATACTCATCAACGTCGCATTGGCACACCCCCTACGGAGTACTTTGCAAAACCGCCAGCCCAGAATCTTTCCTCTTTCGGAGAGTCGTAAGGCTGGCCCTGCATGGCTGGCCCTGGCCCCCAGGCTGGGGAGGGGAACAGGGCCTCGCCTCCTCCCTTCCCACTGCAGCATCTGCCCTAACACCGAATCGGTCATATTCTTCGAGATACGTTCGTACCCCTTCTCCATTATCTGCTTCCTTTGGCCTTGGTTCTTCTTTCGATTCTCAAGGCTAGGGTCTTCTTTTTCTTCTTCTTTCTTTCTTCTTTTTCCTTCGCTGGCAATCCTTCCATACAAAACCACTGCTCTTCTCAACGTCGTACCCTAAGACGGACCGGAGCCGGAGAGTTTTATCGAGCTCCTGTTAATGATTCACGGGACTTGAGAAGTGCAAGTACATGCACCTAAATCAAGGTAAACACAATCGAAGAAAAACAACGAGGCCTTGTCTGGAAGGTGCTTGGCATCTTCAAGAGAAAGGAGGGGCGGCTAGCAACATTACGGCTGACAGCGCCTGGGACAGAATACCCCGTCTGCCCGTCCACTAGGGGGACATCTTCCTACTCAGTACGTTCGTAGTATTCTTTTACTTTCACTTGTGAAAGAGAAGCCCACCCACACTTTGACACAATTCCAGGGAATATAGCGAGGGAAACACAGGACGATCACAATCAAGAACATAGTATATGTATCTTTCATTCGGTTTGCCCGCATACGACGTACTCCGTATATTGTTATGAAAATCTTGTTAACCACGGCCCGTAACTCCTTGTCCTTCACATTCTTTCGCCCGACGAATTACTTGCGCCCACCCGGTAGCATGGAAAAGGATTACTCGCTTAGGTGACGGAAGGAAGGAAGCGGATGGTTGACAGGGACAGAAGAACGTGAGCGGCTTAAGTCTGGTAGTTTGGTTCTCGACTGTAATACGGAGACGTTTAAAAGACAATGCCCCTCCTCGACTACAACCATGTCGAGTTTTGCCTCTTTTGGATGTAACCTGAAACATTTGGAACAGCCAGACGACCAAAGACAGCCCAATCCTACTAGCACTTCATCTTGCATCCTTTGCTGACCGAGATGGAGAACATTGGGTGAGTAAGGAAACGTAAAAATAAACAATGAGGCGTGGAGGCTTTAACAGGCGCTGAAAGGCTGGGGACAATTTTGTACGTCGTATATATCAAGGCATTGGTGATCACGAAGACCAGGGGACTTCACTGGAGTGGGGTTTATTGCCAAAATGAGACGGGATCAAATGAGACGGGATGACAGGCGGGAGCGGCTTTCCTGGCTTTTCTGGTTTTCCTGGCTGTCATTTTACTTCCTTTGATCTCTTTTCATCTTTTTTCTCTCTTTTTTTCTTCTTCGCGTGTTTGTTGATTTGTTGACAAGGGACCGAAAAGGTCAAGTGGCACGTCCATCAACATCCCGACTTTAAATGCGATGAGAATACAAGTGACTCACAAGAAAACAAGTATTAACGATATGTACGGAGTACATATACGACGTAAATACTCCGTATTTTGGTAACGGTCCTAGCTGCTGCAACACCCTATATTAGTGCCGTTTACTTTGATATTCAGTCCCTTGTCGCTGTATTCCTCACGGCCTGAACAGTGTTGCATTGGGGCTTGTGCGTAAACCATGTTTGCTGTCTCTTCAACGTCTGTTCTTTGCAGCCTTACCAATGTGATATTCTGTTGCTTCGGCGAGAGCCTATCTCGCTTCTTCCCTGTCAATCATACAACAAATACGGAGTAGTATGATCTGTAATCAAAATATCGCTGCACGCCGCAGTCGGACAAGGAAGGAGCGAGCAAACTGCGCTTTCCATATCCTTCTGTTGTCATTGACGGGACACGGTTGCTGCCGCTTCAAGTTGTCCATCGCTCCTTACTTTCCTAAGCCACGCCGCCATACCGCGTTATGAGTGGAAGGCGCTAGGTAGCGAAAAGGCGGGAAAAGAGGAAAGTGCGACCGTGATACTAGAGGCAGCGTACATTGCATATGTCCTTACAAAGTCGCAAGGGTGGACAAGCCTAAAATGACAATCTTTGTAATGCAAAAAACGGCTTTATTTCATGAATGAAATATTCGTAAATGCATTGGCTCCAAACTCGAGAGCGTATCTCGCAAACAAGGGAAAGTGCGGATGCCGAGAATATTCGTATCCGGCTCCAATATCGCAGCCAACTCAGTAAGAAATTGATTGCAATAGACAAGAGCACCTATGTACTCCGTACACTGTCCACACATACATATTCGAGTTGCTGTTCGCGGGTACCAATACAGCCATATTGGTGGCAGGATTGCAGGGTGACTTCTGTATTTCGGGGGCCGGAGGGACTATCGGGACACAACCACCATTTTCCCTTCTGTCCTTCTGTCCTCTTTCCACTTGCAAGGAGAACGTGCCAGGGGGTCGCTTTGAGCCACTCTGAGGGGGGTGTGCTTTTGTCTCTTTTTCGTCTGGGTCTGACCCACACTCCCGGCCCAATGTCGGCAGCATCATCTAGTCTTTGCCTACTTGTGGTATGGTCCTGTAGGGCTGAGCCGTTTTAGCCCATGCTTGGCAGCCATCGCATGGGGGAAAGGTGGGAAGGTGCAAAACAGAAGTGGGGGGTTGGTGGTCCTCGCTTGTCCACCTTTAGATTGTTTTTGTATTTAAACTTAGATTAAGTTTAATTCTTTCCTGGAGAAAAAAAAAGCAACGCAACACGAAAACAGAGAGGAGAGAGCAAATGGAAGAAGAAAATGGGCAAGAACGACCGTTGACAGTTGACAGTATTACGGCCCACTTAAAGCGTGCAACACAGAGATTGCGATTGGGTTTCTTTTTCCAGTCGTCTCTCTTTACGCTCACTTCAGCTGTTTTATTCTCGTTGGATTTACACAGTACGGAGTATTCGCACTTGACTCTTTCTTCACACGGCCTCGACCGGCCTCGTGGGGCTGAGGCGCAGGAGCAGATATCGTCATCATGGCACCCGTCCGGATCGTGCATCTGCCGGCTGTTAGTGGCGGCAGAGTAAAAGGAGAACGCCGAAGGCAGAACGAGAGGCATATTGGGTGACAGGCCGCGGCTATTCGAAAATGTCCACGTGAAGTTCTTATCATGAGTGTTTGGTGTTAGGAGGCCGTCGTCTCAAGAAAGACCAATGGAAGACATTTTCATTCTCTCTCTCTCTCTCTCTCTGTTGGAGACAAAGCTACTTTGAAGTGACTTTACACTTTGTGATAATCCTCTCAAATATCTCTATTCAAAAGATTCAGGCCTAATGATTCTGAATTGTAGAATAATCCAAGTGTTGTTCGTTCCCTGTTTGCTCCCCCCACCCAATGATAGCAGAGCTCTAAAGAGCGATGCGGTTCCTTTTAAAACTTCAGCCCAACCCACGTTGTCGGTCTTAGCTGTCTCACCTTCAGGGTGAGCGAGACGAGGTAAGAAACCCTATTGGAAGAGCCGGTACTATGCGAGGTCAGTCCCATTAGACCCTGCATTGCACTCACTAATTTTCTGTTAATTTTGTAAGTCCAACTGCTGTTGACTTTTGTTTGCATTGTCCCTTTGACGTCCGTGCTCTCTCGTAAGATCTTTTACACTCTAAATTCTTATGTCCATACAAATGCTCTCACGTATGAACTCTTTGTAATTCTTATCCGGAAGTCTGCAAGCGGTGGGACGGGACAGATATCATATTCATGATCATTACTGGAAAGAGACCAGGGGGAACGTAGTTATTTGTGTTTTACTATGACTCCATGCTTGACGGTATTACGCTTGGACAACGTATATTGCCTCTCGATTCTTGCCTTTTCGTTGACTTCATTCTGTAGCATCGTCTCAACCGAATGTGTTTTACCGGTCAGCATGGCAGGAGTAACAAGCTCAAGTCTTGGCAAGCGGCGGGTCTAGTTCTGACAGCAAGAAGAACAAGAGTCTTCTGAGCTTCTGTTCGTGGCATCGTCCGCGGAGAAACTGATGATCTCGTGAATGGGACCTCAATGAAACTGTGCAAACGGAATAGACACGGTCTGAACAGCAGACAGGCGCAGGTTGCAGTACTGAACCACTTCAGATATGCACGGTAAACTGAGCCACATTACAAAGAAAGAGACCCAAGAATAAAACTTTTTTTGGCGGCGGCGGCGGCGACGTGAGACGGTTCGCTGATACTGGGGCCAGGACTGGGACTTGGTATTATGGGAAGACGGTGAGAAAATGGAGACGAAAATGGAGTGGCTACAAGGTGGCTGATTTGATTTTTACGCCCTTTTTGCCATTTGTTTTTAATTTCTAGAGCTTATCTTCTTTGATTTTTCAACGGTGAGTGAGACGTATGGTCGGAATGGATTTGTCGTCCTCGTACGTCGTAGGGCAGAAGGATTTGTTGGAGATTTGGGGGGAAAGGAGGGGGGCGTGAGAATCAGAAAAAAAAAGGAGAAATAAGGAGAGGTGAAAAGGACCAAATAACGGTGGAGTGGAGAGAATGGGCAAAATGGGGAGAGCGTGGCGTTTTGCATGGTAGTACATGACATGGAGTAGGTTGCTTTCCTATCTCGTTGAAAACTAAGAAAACACGACGGGAGAACGGCAGTGCCGTCCATCGCTCATCGCTCATCGTGCAGTGCAGCAAGGCAAGAGGTGAGGCGGCGTTTTGATTTTGGCTTCTGATTTGGGCAACTTACGAGACATACGATCTTGTCTTCTCCAGCAAAAAGCTCCAAGAATGTAGACAAATCGAGCTCGGAGCAGCGAGACGGATTGCATAAATGCAAATCTGCGTATGCAGGGTGAAGACCAATGTGCAGGATCGAATTCAGTGGAAGGTGATTGCCAGCGCATCGCTGTAATACTCAGTATACATATACGTTGCAGAAAAGAGGAGGAGGGCATCAAAGGAAGATGGAGATGGGAAACAACCCAAGTGCACCCCGGTCACTAGCAAATCAGTGCACGACAACAAATCGAGAGGAACAAGAGCAATGGAGAATGCCGTCGAGCTTGACAACACAAAGGTGTTGGACCAAGTGTAAACACATACTCCGCAGTAGCATGCAAGAACTGCGCCGCACTTGCGGTCGACGACAGGGTCGGGAACATATCAACCTCTCGACTTTGGATCAAATCAAATTAAGTGTTGGGCTTCCATGGAGATTGTCGGTTTGTCGTTTGAGTTTCTTGGGCCAGGGTTCTTTTTTCTCTCTCGTCTTTTTGCAAGTTGATACCGAATGTGGAAAATCTACTCGTAAAAAAGGGTGTTGTGTTCTGCCAAGCAAGGAAAGCTGGAGGAGGGCTTCGTTGCGATGTTGCGGCGGCCCTTCTCTTCGTCTCTTCTTTTCGAGTGTCTTTGAGTGTTTTTGCACCTTTCTCCACGAGAATTTGTCAACAAGAAGGCCCTTGGGGGTGAGGGGCGCCTTCCCTTTGATTGTGAGGATTGACCGTTGGGTTTTTCAACACGGCCAGGGGGTCGGACAGGGCTTGAGTTGGCGCAAAAGGCCCAATCAGAGTTGCGGGAGCGTCTTGGTAATGGGCGCGGTTAAAAATAGGCCCTTACAAAGCACGTGTGAAATGAATGACAGCAGGGACAGGAAGGCCAGCAAGGCTAGCAAAAGGCCCAGGCCAGGATGCAAGTCACGAA
The DNA here is from genome assembly GCA_019925375.1 of Sporothrix euskadiensis. NCBI lineage: Eukaryota > Fungi > Ascomycota > Sordariomycetes > Ophiostomatales > Ophiostomataceae > Sporothrix > Sporothrix euskadiensis. The sequence continues at coordinate 1,124,398 of JADHKQ010000003.1, read as the reverse complement.
AGTCAAAAGGGAAAGAGACAGAGAGAACCGCGAGGGAGTGGGACCTGATATGGGGCAGGTGGTACCTTCCCTAGGTGGGAAGCGCGACTCTCTCTCCCAGGAGGCAGTAATTACGACGGCACAGAAGGGAAAGAATGGCGAGGACCTCCAAGGAAGGAGCGACACGTAGAAAAGTTGGGGGCCAAAAAGTCCCAAGAAATTTGAATAAAAGGTTTTTGCTGGGTGTCTCGCCTTGTCGTAAGGAGACAAGAAAGCGTAAAGGCGGGCCAGGACAAGGGAGCAGCAGGACAGCGGGTGCGATGCAACGCTGGGTTAGCGGGCGGAAGTATTCTTCCTCGAGGAGCAATGAGCGGCACAGCCGCCAGTTGTTGACGGACAGGGGCAAAATTCCAAATACAAGATCCCCTAACAGAGCTCCACCCTTCACTGTTGCATCGTCCTTGTACTCTTGCTTCGGCGAGGCGCTACGGCCGCGAGAACAGACGCCGCGTACAGCGATGTGGAGACTGGTTCATTCGATGCCGATACGGAGTACGGAGACAAGATATAAGCCTTGGGAGTGTGAAAGGCAACTCTCATTTCTCCTATACGGTCTCTGCACCTCCCTTTAATCTCACACGATACGAGCTGCTACAAGATGCGGGACTGCCGCTCGTTCTCGTCGGGTTTGCCTCTCTTTGAATTAATTTATGTAGGCAATTTGGAAAGAAAAAACAGAACATGTGTGCATACGCACGTCCCGTCTTGATGTGTCGTATTCTATAAAAGCTAAGAGGTCAAGGCGAGAACAAGTGAGAAGCTCAGGCAACAAAGAAAATTAGGTTGTAATTACAGCTGCATCCACCATGATGCACTAATCCGACGTTGGCTGTTGTTGGGTCGTCTATTCAGGTAGTCGACGGAGCCGAACTCCCCCCTGTCGCACATCTCTCGTCCGTCGTCTGCTTTCGTCTTCTTTCACCAATCGCTGCGTGTGATTTGGCTATCGTGGGGAGAGAGGAAACGTCGAGCTACGCTCTAAACTACGGCGCTGTCGATCCGACCTGAACTACGTCGTACTTCGTAGACAAAGGTAGACAAAGGAGAAGAAAAAAATGCAACTGGATATGTCAACTTGTCCCCAGTCTCGCTTTGTAACTTTCCTTACCAATACCATCTCACAAAAATATGGTTTGCCAAGTGCGGCAAGACTGTAGATGATTTACCCAAATGTCTCCAGAATATGGAATATTTTGTCGAGGTAGAGATGGAGGGGTACCAGTTGAAACTGTTGTAGATGTTATGTACGGAGTACTGGGGGGAGATGAGCGCACGTGGGCAGCGGTCTATGCAGGTGTGTTTTGGGGGGCGTTCTCAAAACGGGTTCAACAATCGCAAGTGCTGCTCATCTTGCCGGTCTCCCGGGAGCTCCTCCATGGTCGCGTTGATGAGCATGTTTGGTTTCTGGCATTATGGGCTCGGTTCTGTCAGCAGTTTGTTGTCGGCGTCTATTTCCGTGGAATTGTACGTCGTACTCCGTACTCCGTAAGTAATAGGGGCTGTTCGGAAATTCAGATGCGCCGTATGCACCTACTCACTCTCTCGAATGCGCCCTGAAACAATCAAGGAGTAATACGTCGTACGGAGTAATTACGGAGTACATGGAGACAAGAAGGAAGGCCCATAAACACATCCCATTGAGCACAAGACAGCACCTGCAATCACGGACGCGACGGAGACTGTTTGACTTTTGTCAACTCTCACAATTCAGGGAGAGAAAAGCCCATTCCCAGTCCAGTGTTGGTGGCTTCGCCATCGCAAGGGGAAAGAGGAAGCTTGTGAGGAGGAGAAAGCAACGGAGAAACAGGATTCGAAGGAAGCTACAATAGGGCACGACAGGAGCTTGCACAGAAAAGGTTTGGAGGCTTTGGGGCTCTTGTTGCTCTTAGCTGCTTCAATGTGCTTCAATTTGATTTACAGTGAGAGGACAAGAGACCATATCAAAAGTGGCATGGTGTGTATGGAGTGCGGAGTAGAAACAGAAACACAACCGTTGGGGCTTGCTGCTTTCTTTTGGAAGATGTCTGCATTTTCTCCTCTCTCTAGCGCTCCTTCCCCTTTTTCTCGCTTCCAGAGTCTAGGGACACGGAGACGGGACCAACAAGTTAAACAAGAAAGGAAGGGTCCAGGAAGTAACCGTTCTTTCCCCGTTTTTGCCTGGCGCGGGAAGGCGCGAACCAAACGTCCTGTCATATTCCTCCGCCCCGACCGACCCCAAATTGACCCAGCCCGACGTTTGTTGCGCCTGTTTCAATTTTGGAGCGTGCTTCATGAAGAAGAATCCCACTCCCCTTCCTCGAGGCGAGGCGAGCGTGAGCAGCAAATCCTCAATCTGCAAATCTTCAGCCCTGAGCGATGGGTCTATCACAACCAATACCTCCTAAAAGTAGCCGCCGTACTTTGTCGGATGGTTTTGGTCTTTTGTCTGTCTGGTCTGGTATAACAGTAGTTGGATTTTTCCCTTCTCGTGGCCATACTGTGTTAGTTCTTTTAGCTATTGTTTCGATTTTTTTCGTCTTCGTATTTCTCCACCCTCTCATAAGGAAGAAACAGCGACAATTTTTGAGTTTACGAGGTCGTCCGCGTCAGATGCTTTGTATCTCCGTCGACCGACTTGTACATATACGGTAGATAAACCTTCACTTCGCCCCTTGTCTTGTCCGAATTCGCGGGAGAGTGATAGATGCCCTGTCGTGCATTTTGCAACTTTCTCTGGGTGCTTCAAAGTGCTATCTGTTGCTTCTTATCCCACCCTTTCCCTTCTCCCTACGTCGTATTTGCATTTCCCTTTTTACCATCTTGCCGGCTTGTCGCTTCCCTTTTTTTCGTCTCTCGTGCGCTAGCAGGGTCTCCCTCGTCTTTTCTTGGGAGCTCTTTCTTTTTTGTACGATCTGCCCAAGAGGGCCTAGCATCGAGGAATGAATGTCTAAATTTCCCGGTAGATGAGCACAGGACAGGGCTCTGGGGTTTGGGACCGGACATTGAGAGAAAGAAAAAGAGAGAGCACCTTAACCTTTTCTCTTTTTCTTTTGGATCTTGCTGGTGGCTTCCTTTTGTCTCCCAGATTTTCCGGCCATGCTAGGATCTGTCTAACTGTGTACTTGGAAGGATGCGAGGATGCGCCAATACCGCGGAGATTGACAACATCAACCACACCCATGTTGTCAATCAAGCATAGCGAGAAGACATTGAAGACACAGGAGGAAAAGAAACGGCTGAGAAACACGCGAGAGCCCGGGCACATGGGCACATTGCACCCTCGTTAACACACAAATGGCATGAAGATAGGAAATAGCAAGGAGAGTAAGGACTTGCTGCTATGCTAGGTCGAGCTAGAACGGCGGGCAGCCGTGACGCCTATCGAGCTTCCAGAATGAAACGGTCCAGGGGACGACACGAACTGTTGGATCTTTAATGAGAAGGAAATACATTATTGCAGCGAGTCGATAGTAAACAATTATTGTGATTTTGCTAGTTGTACGTCGTAGACTCAACCACCTCGACGCAATACGTGTGTCGTTCGCTCTTGCCTTCTTTGCTGGCGTACCCGAATTTATTAAGAAGGAACGACCAGCGTGTCCGGGTGACTCTTTCCCTGCCTGCTGTCTTGGATGCTCGCCCGCTCCTGCCCGTTTGTCCACTTGTGCTCGTTTTAGAGTTGGCCAAGACGGCGCGAACGACGCCTGCGGAGTATCGTCTTTTGCCCACCTCCCATGGCTTGGGACTAACCAAGTACCATTACGCTCGAGCTTGTGCCCAAGCAGCCAAGTTACTCCGCACTTTTCCCCTTCTCGTTATTTGGAATTCCAATTACGGAGTACAGAGCAAACGGCTTCCTGTTGGGATGGCGGCTACTAGTTTTCCCCCGGGTTTCAGGGCCGCTGTTGCGGCTTTCTGTCGAAAGCAAGCAATGTGGTCGACATCGACTAGGTCGAAACGGCGCCAGGAGATAAAGAGCCAAGCTGCGGCAAAACAGATATGGAGAAGATACTTAAAAAGGAGAAAGAGGACAGGCGACAGCAGAGGTAAGAGAGATTGGGAAGACTCGTCGAATATCAACTCTGATGCCTAAAAAAGACACATCAAGAGACAGAGTCACGTTTTCCTGGAGAACTTCCGTCCGGATATTGGGGCTCGACACAAAATTACTACAGACCGTTCCCCATGCTTGGATCCAGAAGAGTGGCACTCGAAGAATGACTCGGCCATTTGCGTCTGTTTTTCATGTGTAAAAAGGACAGACAACACATAATACACAGCAGCGAGTACTTTTGTTAGAGATGCATGGCAGGTGTTCCCGAGACCAGCGTGGATATCAGAAGTATATCGACAAGTATCTCAAGCAAAGCACAGACGGGTAATTCGGTGTTGAGATAGCGAGATGATGGAAAGCAGTGTCGATCAAAAGCAGGGAAGCCATCAGGGAAGTCTACGTGTTCTCCCCATTGTTCATTTCATGGTATTCTGCCACTTTCTCCTGTTGTCAGTCTCTTCGTTTATTTTTTTGTGGTGTACTCCTTTTAACCTTTTCTTCTCTTTGTGATCGAATCTGTGTTTCCCCATGTTCCAAAAATTCAACTCCGTTGCGCAAGAAATAACCTCGAACTCGTATTCGGGCAATGTGTCCACTTTTATTTGGCATGTGGTTCTTCTTGTGAGATCTTCATCCATGACACGTACATGTATCTTTTCGTTGACGCTCTTTCGCTTCTGTGGCTTGACCCACGCTGTGCCTCAGCCCGCGGTTATCGCTGCCGCTATTCCACCGAGCCCATCCTCGTCCTATCACTTAGCCTTCAGCCTCTTTGCCTCTCCCTGCATCGCCATCTTAGGCTACAGAATGCATGGAATAACGGGCGATACGACGAATGACTGCTTTTACGACGTATTTACCTTGTAGGACTTGCAGGAAGGCTTTCTGTAGGCTGTTTACATGCAGTGCTAACACCGCTACCTGGAACCGCTAGCCCCCAACTATCTGGCATTTTATGGGCACTTGGGCACGCTTTCTGCCCGTTTGCCGGCTGGTCCGACGGAGACAGAGAGGAGATCGAGGAGATAGCAGAAGGCACTGTGGGTGCGACCGATTATTTACTGGGGCAGAAGGAATAGGCGCGGTTCGCTTGGAGTAGCATCAAACCGACCAAACCTCTCGAACCTCTCGAACCTCTCGAACCTCTCTCTTTCTTTCCCAGTCAAAAATCCCAGTCCTCGGAAGGCTTGGTCTATGACGCCTCTCTTTGAACCGTCGACTTTTGATTTTTTTTAACGACTTCCCTTCCACTTGTCATGTCAAGACTAGCAGACCTCTCCTAGGAGGATATCACTTTCGAGAGAAGGGGATTGGCGTCAGACTTGCCAAAACTGCTCTCTAAATCCATTAGTGTGCGTAGAGCCGGCGTGTTCAATGTGCCGGGGGCCGAGACTGTGGTAGAGAGAAAAACGACGGCAAAATGTCCGGGTTCCTTTCACGTTCGTCTTTGTGACGTCTGTCACTTTGTAGCTTTTTTTTCCCGCTTCTCGAGCAACGGCACGCATCTACAAATGCATTCTCCATACGGTTCTCCATATCACAAGCCTTGTGACCACAACTGTTCCCATTTTAATGCAGTCACCATGTCCTTGGAGACTCCATCAAAGACAGCATCGAAAGGGCCGACTAGCTTCGAGACTTGGGGAAGCAACAATGTATATGTACAACTACGTCGTAGTTTTCTCGTGAAATGGGCCGCCTACAAGCATTCGATCTGCTTTTGTACGACCGGATTACTCAATTAAGTAGGAGGGGAAACAAAAGACAACAAAAAGACGGACACGGACACGGGCACGGAAACTCGTGTTTGTCTATCATTCTGTATTGTACCACAATGCGACGTAGAACCTTCTCTAGTCTCATACGTCGTAATGCGTCGTTCTTTTACTCGTACGACGTACTCTTGCTCGTTTTACCCTCTCCCACTCTCTCTATCTACATATACCTCTTCCGCAGTCATCTTATATGCTATTGGCGTTTGAATACGTCGCAGTCTGCGCTTCTTTTTCGCCCTGTCTTACGTCTCCATTCCCACTTTACATACTGACAGGAGCAAGCGCGCGTTGAAGCCCCATCTTCTCTGCCCTACGACGCCACGACCGCATGCGACTGGCTTTCTTTGATATTGTTTTATTTCTTCTTGCCCTCCCCAATTTAGAGTGCTTCCGGTATTTGTTTTCGTTGCGGCCACCCGGCTTGGTATTCGACGGTTTTTACGCCGTATTGCGTAAAAGGGTTGTACGTTGCGCTCTGTATCCACTTTGTCTTGGTATTTTCAAGGCTTGTTACGCCCGCCAACTTTGTCCACACAGCGTATACTCAAGATTCAGGGAAACCAGGTTTTGTAATGGGTCTTGACGCCCCTGTAGAATTGTCAGTTGGCGAGGTCGCGCGGCAAGTGTATGCTAGCAAACGAAACAAAGGGCAGGGAATAACGATGGGTTAGCAAGAAAAAGAAAGAAAAAAGAAGGGGGAAAAGGGCACCCAACCGGGCGGGTTGTCGATCACTTTTGGGGGTATGTTGGGGGCTTTCAACTCCTTTCAAAGAGAAGGCACCCAAGTACTCCGTACCGTCGCAGTCTTACTCTCAACACCCGTTTTCCCCTCAAAAAAGGTTCCCAAACGTCTTTCAAATTCCAAAGATCGACTTCATACTTCCTTTTTCCCTTTTACCTTTTTTGCCATCTTTTGACTATCTAATCCTTTGGGGCAGTGTAAGGCAAGAAAGAACAGGCGCATACACAGAAAATACAAATCGAATGCCAAAAATAAAACCTCAACAATTACAAGCCACTGGTACGAGTACAATAGTTTGTCAATTTGAAGGAAGAATTCAATTGTGGCTCGGGACCGGGGTGTGTGTTGGCGTCTGTTGTGGGTAGGCTCGAGTAGCGAACCTGCACATGTACGACGTATCTCTACTTAAATTCATACTGTGCCCCTACGGCGTGCCTGCGGGATCGGGTTTATTTTTGTACCTTGCCCGACTTTTTTGGTGATGCGTGTTCTCGCCCTACAAGGAGGGGTGGCTTGCACGGCATGGACAGGACACCGCATCCGCTGTCTTTTGTCTGGACACAAAGTCAGGACGACAAAGTGATGGGAAAACATAACTACAGATCAAGCAGTAAAAATGCTCAAAATAAACCAAGACCCCCGTGCAGCGTATTTTGTCTACTATCGGCGAAGACGGCGTACTCCGAGTGGCCATGAGAAAGGATGTTGATGGGACACATCTCTGGCCGTTTCTTGTCCCGTACTCTCCTCTTCCCACGTGTAAATTCATTTACAGACCGCCAGAAGGAGTCCATCCGCGTTTGTCGTCACTTTGTGCATTGTTTAGCATTGTGTAGTCGGCGTCTGTTTCGGCTGGCCTTTCACGGCGGGTTCCTCCAAAATAGATTGGAATAATACTAAGCACATCCCGTCTATTTTGGAATCTTTTACCAATCTGGCAATCTGCAATCTGCAATCTGCAATCTGCATTCTATTGCTCTACATTGTAGTTCCATCCCACGCCGACATCGACATCAACCAATATACGGGTGGTTTGTTTCTGGAATATTTTCTTGGGTCTCGGATCTTGTCCCATCTCTCATCGCTGGCCTTTTGACCTTTTTCCTACTCCCGTCACCTTACTTACCCGGCTCCAGCAAGTTCCGGCCTTGCAGGGCACACTTGATGACAGGAAACAAATCGATCCGGTGATGGCGTCGTCGTATGGAGTCGTATGGAGACCGTGTGTCGTACTTTGAACGGAGTCTGAATTACACGTTCTTCGCAGGTTCCTGCCTTTCCCGGCGCCTGCGCGCGCTTCTTGACCTGCCCTGGTCCTCTTTTATTTTATTTTTGTATGGTGTGCTGCGCATCTGTTTGGATTTGGCTCTACTTGGGAACTCTTACACGGCATTCTTTTTTTACCGTCGTTGTTTCTAATTGTGGGCAAATTCAAATTTAGAACAGGCCGTTTCTCTAAATATATTTGCCCACTTCCAAACGACTTCAGCCATGCTGCCTTCCTGTGCTGTGCAGTTAAAGTGCGGTTGTGTTTGTTGTGCTTCTTTTCTGTGGTCAAGCAAGGTTGCACTCTTGTAGAATGCAAAGCGCCTCAGCCACGCTCCAAAACCAGAAACCCACCCCCATCACCACTCCGTTCCTTTTTGGGGGGGCATCTTTGGGGCTTTGGGGTCTCCATTTTCCTTTCTTCGTTCCCTTTTTGTCCGTTGTCTTACCCTACCGTTTCGCCGGCGGAAGTGGGAGACGGCGCCAGCCCTGCTCCGTTCAACGTTTTTTCCTTTTCCTTTTTCTTCATTTCCTGCACCAACGTGTGCCTTTGACAGACACCGACGGACAGTTGACAACTCGCCCTTCTCACCTCCGTCCGCCGAACAAGACAAACAGACCAACATGGCTCGCTATTTCGACCTAAAACCGCATAGTTGAAAGCCAAGCTGTTTGCTCCATTGGCCGGCTCCAAAATCTGTGTCCATCTCCATCCTGCTGTGATTTCGTTCTCAAGTATTGTCTTCTTATTTCTTCGGGACTATTTTGTGCCATGGTGTTTTATATGGTTGAATGAGTTATCTAGGTGTTTTATAGCTGTTTGTTGATTTATTTTATTTGCTATAGGTGTTGATTGTTTTCTACGAAAATGGTTCGATAGAAAGACAAATTAAACAAGTGTACGGAGTAGTTGACAACTATATCACCTCACTCAACAAACTTACACCGTCTCGTCCACACTTCTTTGTTCTCTTCGACTGCGCCGTCGCTCTTGTTTCGCGCGCTTCTCGGATCTCGTAAAATAAACGCTCGCAACAGGCAGTTCCGTCCTTTTTTATGTACACAGTAGTGGTTGTAATGGCTGTTCCAGCCTCTTCTGGTCTTCCCTATCCTCCCTGCCTTCCTCTCTTCCAAGAACGAAACGATCGACAGAAGTTAAAAAGCAAAAATGGACATTGGACTGGGGTCCTGCCTGCTCTATTGGGGCATTGCTCGAGTCTGCTGGCACTACTGGCACTGCTCGCACTTCGGACTCTCTCTTTTTGTTTCCATTTCCAGACTCATTCCCACCTTTCATCGTCGATCGGCGTTGACGTTGATGCCTAGTATCTGTATGTGTACTGTGTAAACCATGGAAGCTGGGCAAGACAGACAAACGATACGACAGACGAAAGAGACAGACGAGACAAGAATACACAGACGACGTCAAACGAGGATATCGACGTAAAAGCGAATGCGACAACTAGGCTTCGGATCGGTCCCTGCCCCGCCGTCTGTCGCCTGTCGTGTTCCTTTGATTTGCATTTCAACCGTACCTTCCGTCTTCTTCTTTCTGTACGTCGTATTGCTGTGGCTTTTGCTTCTCCGTTGCTTGCTGTACGTCCTCGCAACCCTCTTTCTCGCATCGTCCTACGACCTCTCCCCGCCTGATTGCCAGCCGTATGGGCCGCATTGGCAGTCGAATAGGCGGGATGGGCCCTGCAGTGTTGCGGTGAGTGGTTCTTCTCAGTGGACTAGGCTCTTGCAGGGTACAGAAAACTGTACTGTGTACTCCGTACAGAAAGGGAGTACTGTATCCACGGGGTTTGCGCTTTTACAGTATCCATGTATTTATTACGGGCAGTCTTTTATATTGGGGGCGTTTTAACTCGACTGTCTCGCTGTGCATGTAACGACAGCAGTTGCTGTGGGCGTTTGAGACGGAAAGAGTTTCCAGTGCCTTGGGTACCGTACTAACTGTACGCAGTATGTAACCTTGTAATACGGTCGATCTTTCCATGTGTGCACTTTGCTCCTTCCAATACGGGCAGCTCAACGGCGTGAACGGCGCTTACCCAAACAACAAGCAAAGGAAAGAGCATTGTGGCATTCAACAGTTTTCAACGGAGGAAACAGCGGCAGTCGATACAACGGAACGAGGAAGGCACGATGGAAACAAAGAGAAAAACAACACGCAGACGAAGAAAGAGGAAGATCATAAAGCTACCGAAAAGAATAGAATAAAACGGCATGGCAATTCACTTAGAGCAGTGGAGTGTGGCATTCTGCATGGAGCACAAATTACGGACGTGAAAAAATGCAAATAAAGCAGAACGAAGCATGGAAATACATAAAATCAAGTTGAATAAACTAAAAGAAAAAAGAGAAAAAAAAGGAATCAAACCAGACCAAGAGAAAAAGAGGAAAGAGGAAAGAGGAAAGAGGAAAGAGCAAAGAGCAAGAGACGGCGGCATTCCCAGGGCCAAGAGCCAGGAAATGGAGGGGGCGTGTACAGTGGCCGTCGAGTCGAATATGAGAGGGGGGGCGTAGGGAAGGAATGACAGAGGGGGGGTGCGATCTGGCGTGTACTTTGGGACGTCCCTCGTAAAAGTCAACACTCCCTGTAGGGCCGCCGTTCAGGGCCCCCTAAGCTCCCCTAAACCCGCTAAAGACCGCCCGGCATAAGCACCTCCACTAACAAGCCAAAAGTCACCCAAAAGTCACCCACCACTTACCCAGACCTTCACATCTCTCTCCTCCAGATCCGCTTTCTTTCTGCTCGGATTGCTCTAATCCTTCGAGGCATGGCGTAGCAGGGCCCGTCTTGTCTCCCAAAGGCCCTGTGGAAATATTTAATACCCAGGCTCCCCCTCTCTCTACTGACCACTGCATATCATACACCCCTATCACATCTTTCTTTCTTCCATAAAGCTTCCTCGTCTTCCTAGTCGAGCTTCTTCTTTCCTCGTCCTTGGCATTTAAGACTCAAGACATCCCCCGTCCTTTCTGGATTTGAATCTTCCTACCTACTCACATTCACTTCACTTCGACATCAACAACCACTCGCTCCTTCCTAACTTGATATAATATCCTCTCCTCGCCCTCCTTCCTCCATCTCGCCAACTCACTCACTCACTCACTCACTCACGCCTTCCCAACTGTCAACCTTGTAACTTCTCTCTCAACCTCTCTCAACACCATTCACTTCACTTCACTTTACTCCCAATAACAACAGCAACAACAGCATCATCATCACCACCACCACATTCACCATCGCAGTTCCTTGCTTGGGACACCACAGCCGCCCACCATGTACAGCATGCAACCACAACACATCCAGTACGCCTACGCGTCGCCCATGTCCGCACAAGCCGTTCCCGCAGCTCCCGTGGCCACCAGTCCGTCAAGACAGTACGCCAACCACAGCAACAGCAGTGCCTTCAGTAGCTCGGCAAACCCGGACGAGGACTGGACCAAGATCTCCGACCTGGCTGAGCGCCGCCGGATACAGAACCGCATCGCGCAGCGCAACTACCGTAGGCAGAACTCAAACTCACACGAAAACTGTTTATATTGTGATTCCGTAACTGACAATGCGCAGGTAAGAAGCTCAAGCGCCGCCTGGAGGACCTGGAGCGCCGTGCCGGCACGTCCGAGTTCCCCATTCCCGGTGCTAAGGAGGCAACCGCCAGCAGCCGGAGCAGCTCCAGCAGCACTGGCAAGAACGGCAAGCCCAAGAAGCAGCAGCACACGCTTTCGTCCTTGTCTGCCGCCGCCGCCGCACAGCAGGCCGCTCTTGCGGCAGCACAACAGCAGAGACAAACGTCGCCGTACAGCCAGCACAGCCAGCAGCCGCAGTCAGTCATGGTCCCGCCGCACAAGCAGAGCATCTCTCAGAGCCAGTTCACACCGCCGCTGAACCCAGAGGAGGAGATGCTCTTTGCTGCCCAGGCGTCCGGCGCCGGTGCCTACGACACCGCCACACACAGCAGCCGCGACCGCTCGCACACGCCGCCTAGCATGTTCACGACTGCGAGCGCCTACTCTTACCCGGCTCCCGAGGACGTGATGATGGACACAACGAGCAGCAGCAGCAGCAGATCAACGACGACAACGGCTCACTCTTCACACTCGAGTCACCATGGCCACCACAGCCCGCCGCAACACCACAGCCCTCACCACCAGCACCAGGGTAACTACCGCACGGATGCCTCCGCCTACCAGTACAATGACTGGGCAATGGCCAGCGTGCCCGCCACGCTGCCTTCCATGAACCATTTCACGGACGGCATGATGAAGCGGGACGACCACGCAGCAGCTGCTGCCGCCGCCGCCGCTGCCGTGACCATGGCTCCCTACAACATGGGCTACAATTTCCTGTCGACGGCCGGCATCGACGCCGCGAACCCCTACGACTCCAACCCTCATGTGAGTTTACGACGCTCCTTCTAAGGAACAGACACGAAAGAAAAGAAAGAAAGAGAATGCCATGATTTTCCACACCAAAAAATTGTCTGTTTCCTTTTACTCTTGTCTTTTTTCACCATTTCCTTTGTCCTGTCTCTCCACCCACACTCTTTTTCAAGAAAAAACAAGTCCTGACATGGTTGGCTTTCAGACCCCTCCACTGTCGCACTCGTACGACCAATCGACCACCTGCTCTGATGCAGGTTACGAATACCCGACGACGCCTCTGTCTATGCCTGCTTCGCCCAGCCTGGTGGTATAAATCGCACAGAGAGCACAGCAATGAAACAAAACTACAAAATCAAATCGACAGCTCCTACGGGAGGATAAACACCAAAGAAACATGAAAAAATCAAAATGGGCTGGTCTCCTTTTCATTTTTATACAATGTCTTCCTCTTTTCTCTTTCCACTCCTCACGGGTTCCTCTATTTTCTCATATTCTGCTTTTTGTTTTTATGATACTCTTTGGCTTTTGGTTTCTGCGCTGGATTTTCTTACACTTATTTGTTCTGGGTTTTTATTGAGTTTGGCTCTTCCTATGATGCATGCACGATTTTCTTTACACCTCCTTATTATATGGAACTTTCGGTTAACTTGTGGTTTTTTTATGTTTTTCTATTTTGCCTTTCTACAAATGTCTTTCATGGGCTTAGAACTGTTTTTACCGTCCTCTCACTTTATTGTTCTTTCAACAACGATCGGGAACGGCCGCAAGGGAATAAAAACTGGGAAGACATTTTTTGGGGTTACAAGGCCGGGCGGAATGGGGTTTTTTTTACTACTAGTTGCATATCACTACAACGTTGATCTTTTTGAAGTATACAAGTATTCTTGAACCTTTTGAGCTCTTTGCTCTTCCTTTGCAGCCTTATGTGTGTCTTGAGCCGCATTACTTCTCTCTTATATTGCCTTGTATCTTGCTCAAACAACTCGTGTACAGCTCCTTTATCGTAGAGAAAGTGAGCAATGTAGGCCCAGAGACAGAAAACAGAAACATGCAGAAACAGAAATGTCGACCTTACGCCCCAAAATGGGCTTGCATATTATGCATGGCGGCCATGCCCTTCGAAGTACATAGCGAGAAACATGCCACCCACACTACGTAGTCCAGTAACTGGCTTCCGACACTGTTGTATTTCTAAAATAAATATCATTTTCTCAAATAGACAGGAGACAAGAGCCAACCGGCACGGGAAAGGCCAGGGACAGGGCCAGAATTAACTGTTCTTAATTGTTCTTTTGGGGGCGCAAAAGAAAGGCGAGGGGAAACAACGAGACAATGGAGGGGGCGTGTTCGTAGCCGTCGGCGTGCTCAAAGGAAATGAATTCCGTGCGTGGTTGCAAGTTTAGAAAACACTGAACAGAATAATACTCCAACGGGCGTGGGAAGAAAACGGCCGTCCAAAACTCGACCGAAAGATTAAGAACAGCACATTTGCACATACACGACGACAATCGCATTCTCACAATATCCGGCTCCTTTGGGCACACAGAATTGTGACCTGGCCGTCTCTTTTTTTGCCTCTTTACAGTTTTAGTGGGAATTATTACTCATATATATCCTGTGAAGGATCGCTTGTAATTTCTTGGCAAGTCCTTCGTTGTAAACAAAACGGGCCAGAACAACGGGCGTTAAGCGCCGCACCGCCGTATATTTTTTAGGCAGGTATTAGAGTTAGGGGCCAAAACGAGACGGCATACGGCTTTGAAAGGATTCCAAGCAACGGAGAAGAAACACCGGCACATCTAGCATCTTGCTTTTTCAACAATCCAGAGGGAAGGAGGCAGGAATCGAGAAGGATTGAGAAGGGGACAAGAGAAATAAAAAGAGGAGACATAAGAGGATAAAAAAACGAGAAACAGGAGCAGAATAAAAAAGAAGGCGCGGACGAGAGGGGGCTCGATCGACCAAGACCCTTGGGCCGGATTCCAAAGATTTAAATTCGGACCTCAAGGCGATGGCCAAGGTCCACCTCCACGGCGGCCATTCTTCTTATTTTCTTTATTCTGACAAAGTTTTGATTTTGATCGTGTTACTGTCGGGCGAGACTTGGCAGAGGCTGGGCGAATTGAAAGACTCTCTCTCTCTCTCTCTCTCTCTCTCTCTCTCTCTCTCTCTTCTATCTCTTGTTTCTGTCCAAGTGCCAGTCGATCTATGTCCTCTCTCGGAGTAACAGAGACAAGCAAGGGCGCCGTGCTTTCTTTCTGTTTTGTTTCGATGTCTCGCTTGCCCTCCTTTCTGCTCGCTCCGTGTAACAACTTTAAAGGTGTTTTTTTTTTGACACTCGTTTGCCTTTTGCGCATCTGGCGGAGCAAAATTGAGCGGCTTTTCAGGAATTGTCTGCTCGAAGAGGTGTGCATGATAGACGGGGCTCCTAATAGTCAATATTGGCGTGTTTTGAATGTCTGGGGACGTTGCCATTAGTATTCCCCATAATAACAAGGCTCCTGACGTTTTGACGTCCTCACAGTCTCACATTTTATTTGCGGCTGACGTTTTCTCTTTTGACATCTCGCGGGCGCTCGCGGGAGTACGGTACTTGGGAGTACGGTACTTGGGAGATCGGTCATGTATTTTCTCACGCTCCCCTTGCGGCCCTTACGGCAGTCTCCCCGCGCGCCTGCCAGGTCTGGCAGGTGCAGCGGCTGTGCGTGCCTGTAAGAAAAAGAAAAAAGTCAGAACTAAAAGAGGCGAGAAGCGATCCGTCAAAAAAGCGTCTGACACAGCCGCACTCTTGGTGCGGTAACCGTTGGGCTTGGACCGACGGAGCCGGCGGGGAAGCCAAAAAGGGACCTCAATGACAAAGACGTCGTAATGCAATTCGCCATTTATCAAAAGGCAGCAGTCGATGGAAGTCGAGTTGACTCCGGGGTGCCGGACACTCGGAGCAATGTTTATTGAATTGTCTTTCCTTTCTTCTTCTTTCTGCTTCTTTGCTCGTCTATTTACAAAGCAAGAGAGTGCAAAGATCACACACCGCGATACCGCAGCGACACCACTATAACGTTTGCGTTTGCATTGCATGATTGGTAAAGTATCTGCGAGTGGCCTAGACGGAAGCGCGGGCGTGGGAGTACTTCACTTACACGGCTGTCCACACCCGTTACGACCTTCTTGGGCGATGCAACATTCGACATTTTAAACCTTTGACGGGAACTTACCATTAGCAAGCAATCTTGAGAAAATTATGAGAAAACCACGGACGGATCCGTGCCTCTTGTCTAGAGAGAGGTATCGTGAAATTTGAGCTTGCAGAAAGATAAATAAGGGCGACAGGGTTTTTACAAGGGTTCCCTTGGGAAGGCACCAGAAATGAAAAACCTGAAACGGGAAACGATGCGCGGTCGAAAGAGAGACTAACACGTCTCTGCCGTTATGGCTATGGGCACTACGAGGAGTTATGGTGGACGAACTAACCGTGAAGACGTCGAAGAAAATGTGAAGAAAGAGGCACGAATGTTGCTTACTAGAGTATCGGGCTAGTCCTCAGTCCTGGCAAAAGGGGAAACAACAATAGCAAGATGTTGCGAAGAAAAAGAGCATAACATAACAGGAAGTCTAAAAGAGTAAGGCCGAGTGCTCGTGCACGATGCACTGTAGCTGCAGACACGAAGGAGCAGATGCAAGCCAATAGAAAAGAAAAAGAAAAAGAAGAAGAAGAAGAAAAAACAGCAAAGCAAAAAACAAAACAAAAGGCAGGTCCAGGCATCCACGACAGATCCCTGTGAAGCACACACACACGGGCGTGTATGCAGCCGTTCGGATGTGCCGGTGCATGCCAAGTGCCAGGAAGCAGAAGAGAATGGTAGGCGACGACAGAAAGAGAAGGCGTGAAGACAGGACAAGCCATTGAAAATGGTCGGCCGATGGACCGTTGATTATGGCATCAACTGGGCGATGATCTGGGCAAGGTCTTCGGGCAGGCAAAACGGTTGAATATTGGGAGGGAATTGGGAAATTGGGAATTCGAGATTCAGCAGTCAAAGCTGGCCTGATAGATCGCCGAATCCTGTCAATTACTTGCTCTTCGCTCTTGTCCGTTGTCTCTGATTGCCGCCTGGGCATGCTTTTGATTTTTCTGGAGGATCAAGGACAACGCAAGAAGCTATCTCCGGAGTCCGGGGTTTGCAGCCCAGAGAACCTGATATTCACCGAATCCCAACGGTGTTAGGATGCGCAGTGTTTTTGGCCCATGCAAATTCTTCCACTACGCTTTGGCGTTCGAGGTGCTGGTTTGTATTTTGGCTTGCCTTCCATCACGGACTTTACTGCCATATCATATCCCTGTCCCCAGTTCAAGTCCTGCGCCTGCCCAAAGTCTCCTCGGCGTCCGGGGGCCCTGTCCAGATCGGCCACGGGGACTCTAAGAGTCCGAATTCTTACGACCGACCGTCCTTGAAATACGGTGTATGCGTAGCTTTGTACTGTGAATTTCCAGCACAGCGGAGAGCTGTCGCAATGCGAAGACGCGTCCGTACCGGCCGTTTTCTTTTTCTCTTTCTTCTCTTCCAGGCACGGCCTTGTGCATTAGCTCCTTGTTTGGAGACCTGCAACGCCGCCCGACATTTACGTTGATACTGTGGACAGCCTGAGGTACTCAGGTTCTGTAAGCTTTCTTCTTCTTCTTCTGTCCATCGTATTTCCTTTTTGGAATTCCAAATTCAAAGCTTGCCGTCGGGGCGAGTCCCGCCAACTGTCCCGCCCTTGCCTCCTTAATTGTGGGCATTTTGTGGGACACTCTTCTTTAGGGAACTTTGGGCGAGGATCAGAAGGGCGTGCAAGCGAAGACAAAAGACACAAAGAGTACCCAAGAAATGGTGAAGCAGTTCGTAGGCTCGGTAGGTATCACATATTTGAAATAAAAAAAAAGGCAAACGAGAAAAAGGAAAGCGGCCATCTTGGCAGCCGTTTTGCCTTTTGCTATCGAGACGTCGACTTTATCTACATGTCCAAACCCAACCAACGATTTGGAATCGACAACTACCCCATTTGTTCCCATTGTCGCCACCGTTTTGAGTTTTGACAAGCTTCCCCGCCTGTCTTTTGATCTTGAACCATAATCGAGCCATAATTGAGCCAAACTGACAATTTTGCGGTGACAACTTTCTCCAGAAACTGTCACACAGACGTAACGTTGGAATACGGTGTACAAGAATGCAAGCCTCGACAAAAGCTTCTTCTCTTGAAGATGTGCCGGGCCTTGTCGTGCACGCAATCACTTTTTTTACTGGAGGATTAAAAAAGTGCTAAAGGCAGGGCAGAAAGGCTCTCTGTTTATACAGACACGCCCCCTTTTTGAGCCTCCATCGCTCCTTCCTTTACAGGACATTGGTCCTGGAAGTCCCTGTGGCACTGTAACTTTGGTTTGGAACCACGCTTGTCCCACTGAGGCTCGCTGAATAGGCCACTGGGGCCACTGGAGCCACTGTAGCCGCGCTGTATGCTAGGACTTACTCCGTATAAGATCCAGCTATCATCACCAAAACTGGGAACGTTTTCCTTGGGTTCTTCTAATACGACGTACATTATGAGTCAAGATCTACACAAAATACTACAGGTGCCTGCCTGGCCTTTCTTCGGCAGCACTCTGGGGCTACACAGGGCACATGCAAGAAAGGTGAAAGCCCCTCAAAAATCAACGAGCAAGTAAGCAAGCTGGACATACTCCGTACCAGCAGAATAGAAAGCACGACTGTCAGTAAGAATTATATCCAGTAGTTGCACAGTAGATTATAGGGCACTCAGGACGCCTTCCAGCCTGTAGGCTGTATTCCGAGGACAGGTTCATGTTGTCTTACACTTGACATGTTGTCGAATGCCTGCATTTCTTTGCGGAATTACACCGATGGTATCACAAGAACGACAAGGACGACAAGGACGACCAGGACAACACCATAAAATCTGGAGGGGACGCCACAAAAAGACCAAACAGGCAAAAGGGCCGTGCTATCTCTTGAGTTTCTTCTGTCTCTTGTGCTTCTTTCACAGCCCATCAACATCCGCTAGACGCACAGCATATTTCTACGACTGCCAGATACGATACCGGTGCATGGCATCGGGGCGTCTCGGGACGTGTGCTACACGAGCGCCCCGTAAACTGGCTGACATGATGCTATTTGTTTAAGCCATTCTTGTCTGGCTTGTGACGAGAAGCTGTTTTTTGTGTCGGCTAGACTCGCCGAATATACGGAGGACGCATGTTCCTTAATTCAAGTATCTTCAGTATCTCCCCAGACACGAGACAGGGAAGAGATGTGACGACAAAAGGGCACAAAAAGAATGTGTACAGTTCAAAAAGGGATTGTTGCCCCGAGATTAGAAGGGTGAGCCACACCGGAGAAACAGAAAGAAATAGATCAAATTTCTGGTGTTCGCCGTGTCCACCATCTTCAGTGCCTTCTATCCACCGTTTACTTTTTGTGCACTTCAGCCTTGTTGGGCTCGATTGGGCTTTGCTCCGAACAGTCGCTGGGGAAAAATAAAAGAAAGAAATAGGCAGGGGGCGTGCATGTGTGGGCGTTGCATCCTTAATCCTTCTTCCGTGGGTTCTTTGAAGTCCTCTTGGTTCCCTGGATCGTTTCTAGGTCGCCCTTGAGCTGTTTCTTGTGCCTCGTTCGCCTCGAATTTTGATTTTCTCTCTGTTGCAAATACGACGTACACGACGTACTCTGCACCTTTTGACGTATTGGGAAACTCATTTAAATTTTTGGATGTGTGCCAATATGGCAGAAACGTAGTGAATACGACGTAAGAGAGAAGCCCAGAAAAAAAAGATAGCTCGACCCAAGATTCAAAAGAAATAGGGGGCCGGTTGCCCGTCATTGGTCACATCGCAAAAAGACCGACAGGGTCTAAAAAGGAGGCTCAAAATCAGGATGGATGTCTGGGCAGGCAGGTAGGCCAGCTGCTGAGATACAAGGTTCGCAAGATGGAATGAAAAAGAGAATGGAGAAAAAGAGGAGGAAAGAGACAGACAGGGCGCTGTACGGAAGACGCTTCCTGCGGCTGTTATTGGCCGGGCGATGTGCGTGCGGCTGGGAGCTAGGGCCGGTCGTTCTTGTTGTCCGTCGGACGGCCATTCCGTAGCGTGCTCGTAGCTCTGTCCAATTGCCTCTCCGTTGGAACTGTCGGAGCTCGATGTAGCTCCAGTGAAAAGTAGAAAAAGAAAGATGCAAGGAGCCAAAGACAGTGCTTGTAGAACGAATCGAAAGCTGTTGATGCCATTGCATCTGAATATTGAATCCCAAGATGACATGGTGTAGGCGTTTTCTCAATTGAATCTACTGCACGGCGTTTATTCTATTATATCGTGCGCTCTTATCCTTTTCTTTCTTCCATCTTCCTGTTCTTCTCATTTCTCAGACGTTAAGAGGTATGTCGTCGTTCGTGCTGACCATACTCCCCATTTCTTCATCTTGTCAGCACTTTAAAAAGGGCTGTAGGGCTGAAAAATAAAGGGGCGGCTGACCATCGTAGAAGGTCGAGAACACCTGGAGCATCAGACAGGTAAGAAGAGTGAGAAACGTCGGCTAGAACCCATTCTGCCGGTATTTTTGTCTGTCATCGTCAGCACTTGTCCCAAAACTGAGCGACGTCCGTCTGCACCGTCTTTTTTTTTGTACGTGATACTGGGAACGGTTTTCTGATGAGCAGACGACCCTTAACGTGGTGGCTGTCCTTCAAAATTCCTTTGAATATATGATAGAATGTGCTCGTTACATATGTTCCTTCTAGTAAATTATCGCGCAACAATAGCATATCGCCACGGGACAAACATAAACTCCCAAGGCACCATTGCGAGCTCCTAAAGATGCTTCATTCGCTTTCCGTTGTGCTCCAGTCGTGTATGCGTATAATATATTGTTTTGTGTTGTCTATGCTTTATGCGCTGGCCATATGCCATATGTCTTTATCGGGTTGAAGAGAAATCAAACAGGCGTACTTGTTCTCATTCCCCTTGCCCTGACTCTGCGCTCCGTGGCCTCTAATCGCCGCCAGTCCCGGTAAACCTAGCCATCATCTTGAGGGTACCGGCCTGGCGTGGGCTGACAAACAGACCCTCGGCCTCGGCCAGGAGCTGCTTCGTCTCCTTCTCCGGGTCGGCCGGGTCGCCCAGCACTTCTAGCTTGGCCCGTACGACGGCCTTACGGCGTTCCACCGAGACGGTCTGGGCTGTCAGCACGACGAATTCGCCCGCCGGGGTCGGCGCGCGGTAGTTAATGTTGAGCCGCGCCGTCATGGCAATTCCGTGCGGCACAGCCTTGAAGCAGCAGCGGGCCATAAACTCGTCGAGGACGGTAGCCACAAAGCCACCGTGAACAATGTTGGGGTGGCCACACAGGCCCTTGCCAACGTGCATAATCATGACGAGCTTCTCGCCATGCTCGTCCTGCCAGGTCAAGGGAGGAAGGGCCATGAGCCCCGGTCCGACGAGAGTATCGGCGGTCAGGTTACCCCTGCGGTAGAAGTGCGGGATTTTGTAGTGGGGGTTGGTGGCCCGCAGTTCGGGGTCGCTGTCGAGCTTAGCGACGAGTGGGTGTTCCGCCAGATACTGGGCAATGCGATGGGCCTCGTCCTCGTCCTCGTCCGTAGCGTATTCTGGTAGGTACGTGGCACCTTTGGGGGCAACATATCTCTTTGTAACAAAGCTTGCAATGTTCATTCCGATAAAGGTGTAGACAAAAAAGCGGAAGACGAAGAAGAAGGCGCGCAGGATCAACGGGCGTTTCTTGGGTTGCGGTTCGGGCGGCGGTGGTTGTTGGTAGATTGGTTGTTGTGGGTAGGGAGAGGTTGCCGAGGAGTTTGCTGGAAGAGGGGACGGGTCGAGTTAGATGCGGCACATGATATTTGCAATTGAAATAAGAAGGGGGAGAAGAAGGAGAGAATACTCACATCTGAAGTTGCGAAGGACGATTGCTGCCGGTGCTTGTGTCCGAAGTAATAAAGGTGCGATGCCACGCGGGTGTGCGAGCATGCTACCAAAGCGCATTTCCTGCTGCCATGGCCGCTGATTATTCTGCTGTTGGATGATAGATGGAGAGAAGCGTGTATGCCGAGCCAATAAAGGCCGGAGGGACACAGAGAGGGCGCGTTGTGTTGACATCGTAATGGTGACGACAACCTTTTGAAAGCCCGTGATAGCTCCAATTGGAATAAGGAAGTCGTGGGTGGGCGACTTTTTTGGCGCAAAGGAGAAAAATCAGAGAGGAGAGTCGCCTCAGATAAAGCGTTTGTCGCGGCTCGCCGTTGTTGTTCGTCTTCGCCGACCCGACTGTGTTGACGATGCTGATTATTGCTTATCTATTTGGCCGAGGCTCGATGCACTCAAAAAGGGTGGATGAGCCGGAGCTGTGCTCTGTGATTGGTCAGAACTTACCGTTTTGGGGGAAGGTGCCGACCGTGACTGTGTGAGCGTGCCTGGCTAAAGTGTGGCTGGCAAGTGCACCGCCACGGATGACGTTTCAGGTCAGGGCAGGAGCTCAGTCCCCCTCACTCTATTGCTCTATTTACAGCACTGAGAGGGGCTAGCCTTCTGCGCTAGGTTTCCGTCATAGCACTATCGAGCTTGCTGTTTGATGCTGTTTGATACGACAAAAGACCCCTGAAAGTAGGAGGGAAAGAGGGAAAGGGAAAGAGGGAAAGAGGGAAAGAGCGAAGGAGGGTGACGAGGGGCGTCATCTACCGTCTCGTTTTCCGTTTCTCTGCCGTCACTGCTTTTGAGCTGGTTACCAGGATCCTGTCGGACGTATTTCTCGGCTGTCTGAGGATTGCAGGTATTTCAATTGAGCTTGACTCTCTTCTTTCCTTCTTTCTCTCTTTTCTTTCACCATTAACACAAAACAAATCAATAAATCAAAGTATCGCGAGCATCAACAAAAAAGACTTCAAAATGGTCAGTTTGGGTCACACTGAAAGGGACATCTGCATTAACTCCCGACTTACATACACTAACACATCTAGGCCACCAAAGAAACCTGCGATCTCGGCGAGTCCCACGCGCCCAAGGATGCTTCCATCAAGGCCTTTGGTGAGATTGAGCACGAACTCAAGAAGCAGCTCGTCCATCTGCGCCACGAGCACGACAAGCACGAGCCCCAGAGCTTTGCTGCTGCGGTGAGTACCCCGCGTAGCTGACAGATGGCTAACACCCACTATTGGTCCTTCACTACTAATATTGTGTAGCGCAACATTTCCGACAGCGAGCTGGCCTCGTTTGGCGCCGACGACTTTGTTCTCGTCCGCGTGGCATCGACGGCGTACGGCCTGGTCTTGTTTGGCAAGCTGCGGATCCCCGCTCTGGCCGACAGCGGCAGCAATACCGCCTACGTACACTTCCGCGCCTTTTCCGAGGGCCCAGACCAGCCGGCTCTGTTCCACAGCTTTCACACGGCCGATACAGAAGCGGCCGACGGCCACAAGACGTTCCGGTCGCTGTTTACCGAGGACGATGCGCTGGAGTGGTTTGACTCGTAGGCTAGAGTGTGGACGGGCTGGACAAGACGGATGATATACTGCAAGGTAGACGGGCAGACGAATGATGAATGAAATTACTTTTTGTGCTCGATGCTATGCTGAATAAAATTGTACACTTTTTTATGAAAACTCTGCCCGTAAAATCGACGTTCTATATTACCCAACACCCTTTCTTCTCTCTCTAATAATCCTCATCCTCCTCCTGGCCCAGCATCTCAGCGTAGTCGTCGGCCGAGGCGAACGTAGGCAGGGCCTTGAGCTCCTTGCGCCGCTCACGACCAGCCTTGCGGCCGTTCTTGCTGGCAAGCGACACGAGACCGTCCTCGTCAGCCTCAATGTCATCCTTCTTACCGCCCTCCTCATCGCTAAAGTCGGCAAAGTCGGCAAACTCAACACCGCCGTCGCTGCCGTCAACGTCCATATCGTCAGCGCCGCCAGCCGCGTCTTCACCGTCAAAGTCGTCCTCGTCGTCGAGGTCGTCATCGTCGCTGTCAGACATGTTGAGCAGATCCTTGAGATCCTCCAGATCGTCATCGTCGTCGTCGTCCATGTCCATATCCGCATCGGCACCCTCGTCCTCGCCCTCAATATCGGGCCGCGAGCCCTTGAGTGCCTGCCAAATCTCCTCTTCCTCGGCATCCGACACATCCTCGCCATCCTCGCCAGCAGCAGCCTCGGCCTTGGCGGCTGCCTTCTCCTGCTTGGCGGCGCGCTTGGCCGCACGGCTCGTCTGCGACTGCTTGCCGACCTGCGAGAAGTAGGTGTGGAAGAAGATGTCTTCGGCCGCCACGTTCTCGGCCTTTTGTCCCCAGAAAGCGGCCGAGTTGATGGCCACCGTCTGCTTCGAGCCGCCCGAGGTGCCGCTGGGAGCAACAATCTGCGCGGCGCCCGTCATGCTGCCGTTGGAGGCAGCCACAGGCTGCATGATCGAAGCACCACGGGCCTTGCTGGCCGAAGCATCGACGGACTTGGCGTTGCGGTAGACAAACTTGTCCAAGAAGTGCATGAGGGTATGGTTGGCCATGTCGGGCTTCGGCAGCGACTTCTGGCGCACCAGCAGATTCGTCGCAAAGGCCGTGACGGACGGGTGGAAGTGGTGGAAGTAGGGCACGAGCTCCCAGAGACAGCTCTGCTGCGCGTTGCTGTACGAAGGGTCGCGCTTGCGGCCGTCATAGACGGCATGCTTCTTCTCCTCGGCCTTCTTGGTGTCTTCAGCCGCCTTCTTGGCCGCCTCCTCGTCGCCCTCCTCAGGCACATCCCGGTAGTACTCCTCCTCGTCCTCGTCGTCAAACTCGGGCTCGTTGAGCAGAGACTTGAGGTCGGGGAACGTCGACTCGAGCTCCACCACCAGGAATAGCACACCACAAATAAACGGCGGCTGGTGCAGCGTCGCAATCTGCAGCATGCGCTTGACAAATGCCTTGACACGGCGCACATCGACATCGTTCTTGAGCGCGCGGAACAGCAGGTTCAGGTACATGCCCTGCTTGGACGACATGACCAGGCGCGGGTCCAGCAGAGACTCGTACAGCGTGCGGTAGAAGCGGTCCACCATGATCTGCTTGGAGCCGGCGACCTGCTGCACTAGCATTAGCGCCTGGATGCTCGTATTGAAGTTGGACGAGTGCGTAATGCGGAACAGCGTGTCCATGTGCTTCTCGAGGGTCATGTTGTCTGTGGTGGCAAAAGGAATGGCACGGTTGACACCCGTCAGCAGCGCCGACACGAGCTTCTCGGACACATCCTTCTCGTTGCCCTCATTCTTGTCGGCAGCATTGCCCTTCTTGCCATCCGTTTTCTTCTCCTTGTCGTTGTAGCTGCGTTTCCACTTCTTCTTGCTGTCCTTAGCGGCCGCGTCCTTCTTGGCCTCGGCATTCTCGCCCAGGTTGTCGGTACCGGGAATGTCAATGGCGCCCAGGGCACCGCTCTTGAGCAGCGTCAGGAAGAGCTCAAAGTACACGCGCACCAGGCTGTCGGCAATAGCGGGCTCCTTGTTGCTGAGGATCGTCTGGTTGAGCGTGTTGATGCCATAGTACTTGGCGCGCAGGCTCTGGCCGGGGCGCAGCAGGATCTCCTGCTCGATCGTCTGCACAACAATTGTCTTCATGCCGGGGTGTGTCGTGAGTAGCTGCAGGAGCAGGTATGAAGCGCGCGACGCGATCTTGCGCTCACGGTCGCCCAGCTTGTTGACGAGCAGACGCAGCAAGTTGGCCTCCTGCTCGGGCTTGCTGCGCAGCAGACCGAAGACAAAGTCGAGGGAGCGCGAGCGCGAGTACTCAATCTCGTCGTTGCACCACACCTCGAGCTGCTGAAGCATGCGGAAGAAAGCGTCCTTGAGCCAATCCTCGTACTTCCAGAGCATGAGGTGGGCCTTAGTGATGCCGCCGGGCAGTGGCAGATGCGGCTTCCATGCTGACGCCGTAGCCGGGCCGACCGACTGCAGGGCACCAAGAAGAGCGGGCTGGGCGTGGAAAGAGCGCAGACGACGGTCGCTGGGCAGGACAACGCCGTTACCGAGCAAATCGACAAGGGCACCAAGGGCAGCAATGGCAGCACCACGGCTGCGCTTGCCGGCTAGGGCCAGCAAGTTTTCAAAAGCCTTGCTGTTGTGGATGGGCGCCTCCTGGACCTCGAGTGTGAGGGCGGAAACCTTGTCGGACATGGTACCGGAGGTCATGATGGTGGACATGAAACGGTGCGACGACGAAGCAGAAGTGATGGCGCGGTAGGCGTTGGCGTCGGTCTCAATGAGCGTGTCGGCGTAGTCCTTGAGCATCTGGATGGTGTGCGACAAGCGGCCAATATCGTCCGAAATAGGGGCGGGCAGGTCGCCGACGTCTGCGGTGAACCACTCAGCGCGGGGCTCAAGCATCTGGGTGTGTTAGTCGTGCGCTGTTATACATAAAGGTGTGAAGAAGTGGTTTCAACATACCAGTTGTGAGAACTTGGGGTTTCTTGGCAGAAAGGGATCCGTGGACACGGTAGGCTTGGGTGCAGAGATGACTGCTGGTGCTGGAGCCTCTTCCTCTTCTTCCTCCTCCTCCTCCTCCTCTTCTTCTTCGTCGTCTTCTTCAACCCCCTCCTCCTCATCTTCCTCATCCTCTTCCTCAGCCTCTTCTTCGGCCTGCTCCTCTACCTCCTCTTCGGCAACCTCGTCGTCCTCGTCCTCCAGACGCACCTCGTCGAAGCCAAGGCCGGCCGCAAACTTGGCTAGCTCGCTCTGGAAAGCGGCATCGAGAGATAGACCTCCGTCGGTGCCGGCAGACGACTTGCCGCCACCAACATTTGCACCGCCCTCTTCAGCGTCCGAGTCGATACCGGCCACCAGATCCAGGTCCTCCTCGTCGCCGCCCAGCAGCTTGATCTCGTCGAGCATGACCGTCCTCTTGTCGGCAGCATTGTCGGTGGAAGGCGCAGCAGCCTCAGACTTGGGGGTCTTCTCCTTTTTCTCTTTCCGTTTTGACTTGGGAGAATCGATTGTCGTGGTGGCCTGCTTCTTCTGTGTCTTGGTCTCCTCGTCGTCGCCGTCGGTGCGTTTCCGCTTGCCGCCGCTGTTGTTGTTGTTGTTGCTGTTGCCATTCAGGTTCTTGGCGTTCCGGGTCTCAAGGTCGCGGTCGATCTGTGCCGTCAACTGAGTCAGCGAGGCCTGGCTGAACGCAGCCGAAGAAGCATTGCCGTTGCTTTTGCCGGCTTTGCCCTTGGCCGCCTTGGACTTGTTCGGAGCCATTGTGTGGGTGGATGTGGATGAGAGTGTCGTAGAGTCTAATCACCGAGTGTGCAAGTGTACGCTTGCTCGTCGCCGTTCCTCGGTTGTGAAAGCGGGCGTTTGTGGTCGAGCGAGGCGTTGTGGTGTTTTGGTGATAGTTTCGCCTTCGGGCCTCGTTTCGTCTCGATTTTCACTTTTTTGGCTGGTCCTCACTGGCGCTCGCTCTTTCCTCAAGAAACTTTTTTTCGCCAGGCTTTTTCTGCCCATTTTTCGAAATTTTAGCGGGGCGCCTTCCTAAACGGCGCCAAATGGCAGGGCGGTGGATTGGAGAAGGAGCTGTTGACCGCCTTCCTATTTTGGCAACAAAGAGTGTTAGCGCGGGAAGGTGCTGTCGGTCAGCGGTGATGGGTGCTGTTGGTGGTCGTTGGTGGTCTCCAGCACTAAATGGTCCCTGACTTGCCGCTGCAAAGCGAGATCCGACGGCAGGAACCGCCAACCGCCAAAACGTCACCAAAAACCGACGCGCCACTATCCACGATCGACCACAACAGTGTCTTTTTCAGGGTCAGGCTCTGTGTCTCATGGATTTTGCATCAGGAGACTTATTATAATACTTTCGCTACATGGGAATGGCCGCCCAACAATGGCTCCGGCCGGCATTCCGGCCCACGTCAAGGATATCAACATCGTCAAGCAGTATTTGCCTGTCCATAAGATGGATGCGACAAGAGGTATGTATGGCGCATTGGAGCCTGTCATAGCTCATTATATATGTATATGAATGTGCCTGTATGCTAACTTGGCTACAGAGACGATCCTTGCAGCTTGATCACCGGAATCGGCTATCCAACATCTGGGTGCCGGCACCACAAGTCTCCTTGAAAGATGCAAAGCAAGATGAAGGTGAGTCGACGAGAAGCTTCCGACTCTTGTGATTAGCTCATTGCTGACAATATAGAATCTCATGCAAAACTTGTGCGTGCGGGCTTCTTCCGCCAGGCGCACTCGGGTGTCTTCCACATGTTACCATTGGGTCTTCGCGTTCAGGACAAGATTGAGGCGCTTGTGGACAAGCGCATGAAGGCCATTGGCGGTTCAAGAGTCTCGTTGTCAAGCATATCTTCAGCGAAGCTGTGGGCAAGAAGTGGCCGTCTGGAGAGTGTGCAGTCAGAGGTGCGTATGAAAGGCGAGAGATGATGTAACACGACCACCTGCTAACATTTCCAGCTCTTCCAATTTGCCGACAGAAAGGATGCAAAGTATCTGCTATCGCCCACACACGAAGAGGAGATAACAGAGCTCGTCTCTCAAAATGTGCGGTCGTACCGGGGGCTGCCTCTGCGTCTGTATCAAATCAGTGCGTCTTCCCAGAAACCTGCCTTTCACAAGGTGCCAAACTGACCCCCCAGCTCGTAAATATCGTGATGAGATGCGCCCCCGGCACGGCATCTTGCGCTCCCGCGAATTTATCATGAAAGACATGTACAGTTTTGACGCGTCTGTGGCCGACGCCATGGCCACCTACTCGGACGTGCGTGCCGCCTACGCGGCCATTTTTGCCGAGCTCAAAGTTCCCGTTCTGGCAGCTCAGGCCAGCTCCGGCGACATGGGCGGCGACCTGAGCCACGAGTACCATTTGGCGGCATCGCTTGGCGAGGACTATGTGGCCCACTGCAGAAGCTGCGACCTTGTGGCCAACACGGAAGTCCTGGAGGCAGCAAAGCCTGAAGCGGCAAGACAATCATCTCTGGAGGTAAAATCTGCCCAAGCATGGCACGGCATTTCAAAAGACAAGACGACACTGGTCAATGTGTGGTACCCGGCTGAAGCTGTGAACACGGCAACAGGCGAGACATTGCGCATGACTGACGACGACATTGATACCCATACCGTCAAGACGGTCGTTCCCGAACTGGACTCGAGCATCGACAACACATCTGCCGCCTGGAACAGTGTGCTGGCCAAGGTCAAGGCAGACTCTAGCATCCGACCCAAGATTATCAATCTAGTCGACCAGCGTCTTCTGCAAGGTGACGGCTCGCTCGTCGCTGCCGTTGATATCAAGACGCGCCTTTGGCCTGTACTTGGCTCAAAGAAGACGGCCAACACCGACGACATCACGTCCCTTTTTGATGTGCAAGCCGCCACATCTGTCGACAACGCTGGCCAGCCGCTTAACTTTGCCAAGCCACGCACCGGCGACGATTGTCCTCGCTGCCATAGCCAGGGCACACTTGTGGTCGATCGTGCCATTGAGCTGGGCCACACCTTTTATCTGGGGACGCGCTACACGTCACCAGAAGCCCTGGACGTGAAAGTGCAGGCTGAGGGTGACGGCAGCTCTGGTGAACAGGCGACGATTGTCCCCGAGATGGGTTGCTATGGCCTGGGCATCTCACGTATCCTGGGCGCTGTGGCCGACCACCGTGCAGACAAGCAGGGCCTGAACTGGCCACGGGCGATTGCGCCATACGAGGTCGTGGTGGTTGTTGCGCCGCCCAAGGCAGGAAAGGACGGCGCGGCCAAAGACGCCGGTCTTGTGTCGGTGGCTGAGGGCGTGTATGACGTTTTAGCCGGCCGTGCCGCATCCGAGGCTGGGGCCGACCTGGATGTGCTGTTGGACGACCGCACAAGTGCAACCTTACCATACAAGCTCAAAGATGCCGACCTGACGGGTTATCCTGTCGTTGTTGTTGTGGGCGCGGCATGGCGGAAGAGTGTGGGCGACCAGGCTGGCGAGACTGGTTTGTCACAAGACGGCCTGTGTGAAGTGCAGTGTCGGCAGTTGGGCGTCAAGAAAGACGTGCCGTTGCGAGACCTACGGACTTTTGTCACAGGCCTACTTGGCCAGCTGTGATGTATCATGATGTGACTTTGATAATAAATATTGAGTAATAGCCATTTCCACTTTAAGCTCTAGAGTAATATCCAAGGACCAAAAAAAATGCTTTGATGCCAGTCGTACAAAAGAATCCTCAACGTTGATCGGCCGGTCGAGCTGGACTAAAGGTCTGCGAAGCTCGGGCGGTTTGGGTGACTTGAGCGGTGTTGGCGGCTTGGGCGACTTGGGTTCCAATACCAGACATGCGAGAGGCAAGGTCGTACATGAGGCTCCCAATCCCTTGCAGCTCCTCTTTGCAGCTTGCATCCTGAAATATGGTCGCATGATGAGCGTACATGGCGTCGACAACGCTATCGCGCAGCCCCCTGTCGATTTCTGTCGTCCATTCATAGGCGATTCGCGCAGCCGCCACAATTGCCTTCGTGTCCCATTCATTAACCCAGGCCTTGTTGAACTTGAGCAGGGCAAGTGTCTTGAGCCCATTGATATCGTAGCGATCGGCAAGAACGTAGACCTCAGCATGCAGCTTGATCGCGTGGTGTGCTGGAGGCAACATGGCCGCAACGGCCGCCGTCCCCGTCGACTTTCTTGCGTTGCCTTTGGCCTTTTTTTTGGCAGCGGGTGTCTGTACTGCCCCCGGGCCGTCGAAGCCGGCATCTTCGGCCTGATGTTCGGGAATGTAGTTGTGAAAGTAAAAGTACCGGATCATGCAATGAACGGCCAGGACATCATCCTCAGCAAGATCAATGAGGCTTTCTTGTCCCTCCTATCTATGTAAGCCATCTTGAACTTCCTGACAGGGTTATCTTTTACCATGAAAAGAAGTACTCACTCTTAGAGAACTCCGGAGCATAGCAGCAAAAACTGGAGATCGAGGGCAAACAACTACTTTGTGCATGTGATAGGTGCGGCCACCACAGACAATCGAGAAGTCGGAGTACTCTCCTGTACCATATAACCTTGAGCGGAATAGATGTTAGCAATGTTTTTCTTTTCATTTGTATTGACATTTTGCAATGCACTCACAGTCTGATGGATTTGAGAAACGAATCGGAGCACTCTTCATCTCTCACTGTGTCGACATCCCATCGTGCATTAGCCGGCCGCTTTTGGCCGGACTTCTTGTTGTTAACCATGGCAGCTCGATGTGTCTTGACTCTTGAATGTCTGTTGAGACCCTTTTGTCTCACAGGAACGTAAACACGCGCTTGTTTAGGTTTTAGCGCAGCCAGATCGTATGGCAGGTACGGTCACATGCGCCCATCTTACTGTGTACGAGCTAATTTATGAGATCACCACCAAAGTCAACAAATGCAACATGCCCTCATTTAAACAGTACATTTATTCATGAACTTGACGATACAACTAAAAATAAACAAAGATGAAACTCGACTATTCGGAGCCGGAAGTAGAACGGCTGTCTCAATGTCACTTTACATCACAGTTTCTCCTGTAAGCCTGACAGTTTGTCAGTTTACGAGTACGTCGTAGTATTGACCGGCCTCGGGACAGCCGAGCATTGAGAGCCTCTCTTATCGTGCCGGGTTCAGCCTCGCGATTTGATGGGAACCAAGGTCAGCCCTCAGAGGAAAGAGTGAAGAGAAATGCAGCTGCCTGGCGGCTCTTCGTCTGAAATCCAGTTGGCGGCAGGATGGAGACAGGACGAATGGAGAGGATGGGCGGGCTAAAACGGCGCTGGCTATTCCGTTCTGGGCGGATGCCGCGAGTGAAACAGAGCGGAAGGCGCTGTTTCTTGTCCTTTGCTCTCTTTTGCAGCTCCCTCACAGCCAGGACCCATCATGGGCCATCGCAAGAAATACGGGTGCCTAGTTCGATGGAGTCGCTTTAGAGTTGTCGCATGGGCGATTTGCGTTGTTAGCTTGCGCGGCACCTCCCTCCCACTGGGCCCTCCAATGGCGTATTTTGGATACGCTGGAAACGGCGGGTGATAATGACGCTCTCGAAACACGAACTGGAGGGTTTTGGGTGTTTGGCTGGGAATTGCCCTGGGTGTTTTTCGAGGATCACAGGGAGGCAGCAAGCAAAACATAGACAAGTAACGGGGCTGCGCCTCTTTCCCCCAATGGGGTCGAATCAGGAACAGCTATCTCGGGTCGCTCTTGCCAATCCGGTCTCCGTACTTTTTGTACAAAATGTAGGCAGGCTCCGTTTCTATGTTTAATTTTTGTTGTTATTTATTATTATCGCGCGGTAGTTCCTTCCCTCTTCAAATAAAATCAACAATCGCAAGAGGAAAGCACAAACGTGAGCAGAGGTATCCCGAGGAAGGAACATAGAACCGAGCCGGCAGCAGCGACACAGCACCAATAGCGCCAAGTGCCCCTCACCTGAGCGGCCTAGTTCCTTCTAATCAGCGGCCTCTCAATCTCTCTCTCCTTTTTTCCCTCCACTTACACTTTACACAACACAACAACCAAAATCACCAGAAAAAAAAACCACAACCATGGCTTCATCAAGGGCTGCCAGCTCCGAAAAGGGCCGGCTTGCCGAGCACTACAACGGCCTGGCCGTCGTCACCCCGACCGAAGAGCACAGCGAAGAACTGATTGGCGTGGAGAGCGACACAGACGAAGAAACAGCAGCGTCTCGAGCAGGACCGTCTTCTTCTTCAGCTTCGGCTTCAGGTCTAGCTTCAGGCCACGCAGGGCCAGCCGACCATGCGCCGCCATTATACTCTGGGCCAGCATCTCCTGCACACGAAGCCGCCCTCCAACGACAAGACGGCAGTGCTGCCGCTGCTGCCGTCGCTGCCGCCCAGAAACGCCCCTTTCCACGATATCCTGGCCTGCCCTACGTCGACTACCGCATCTACTCGCCGCCTCTGTTTACACTGTCTCCCGACAAGACATCCCTCAAGTCGTCTGCCCCCTACCTCTCGGCCACCGCCTCGGCTCTCGCCAATCTGATCCGCACACAAGCCGCCGTGCCCCCAAAGCCCCTGATCCACATCCAGGGCACCCGCGGCAGCAAGGTCGACTTCTCCGTCAAAGCCAACATGATGCACCTGCTCATCTCCGAAGACCCCCGGCGGCGGATGAACTACGTGCGGTGTGTCGGCCGTGGCGAGCTGGCGCTGCGCGGCGGCAACTCCAATAAGCCATCCGCCGTGCCCGAAGTCGAGAGCAGCGACGCCGGCAGCGCCATCGATGCATGGTGCCGACGGTTCGTCGAGGACCAGGCGTCGGTCAAGTCGTTTGTCTTTGAGCGCCAGGTCGCCAACATGGACATTGGCTGGCTCGAGGGCCAGATTCGCAGTCTCGTGGCCACCACCGGCTACAAGGGCGTTGTGACGGTCACGTTCCCCGTAACACACGCCCGCGTGATTGTCCAGAGCCCCGACAAGGTCAACAAGTTCTTTACGTCTGTCGCGACTCTCTTCACGGGAAAGAGCACGTACGAGGTCGTCAAATCTGTCTGGCCGTTTGCTACCCACAAGAGCGGCGACCCAGCCCGCAAGTTTGCCGTCCAGAGCGAAGAGATGTGGTGGAAGGAGTGGCGCGATCCTATCCGCTATGCCGTCAGCACGAAGCGGTCCGGCTGGGTTACCAACGAGGACAAGCTGGAGGCGCTCATGGAGGGCGTCGGCCGCGGCATCACCGTCGTTGACTGGGGCAGCGAGTACAGTTGAGCAATGACAGTGTTGAGTTGCACAGCTTTGCTTTCGTCTCATATCTGCTTTTTGTTCCGTCAGTCCTGGGTGACTTACAACTAATATTCTTGGATTTTTGGTCTTTTGGTTTTTCGGGTACCTTAATGCTTCTCACTGGCACGATACGAAAGAATTGGATATCGCGGCATACCGCCTTTTTCAGCGACGGCGTTGGTTTTTTTTTATAGTACTGGGTAATAATACATCTTGGAACTTACACTACATTTTGGATATTCTCTTGTCATTTTCTTTCGCGGCTTTCCCTCGTCTTGTCCTCCCATTACACCTGCTTTACACCTGCTTTCTGTCTATTGTCGAGACACTATTGTTGAGACAGAGACAAGGCAATTGGACGGCAGAAGCGCACATTCCACTAACAGCAAGGCTGCGCCACGGCGGATGCTCCACAGCCTCTTGGACGAACGACAACTTTCAATCACTCGACTTGCACAACGCCCACTTCCCTGCACTTTTTGTGCTTAGCCACCTCTTTTGATCTTTTAATTTGTTCAGATCCATACCGATCCATACCTTTGAGTTTATGACTCACTCTCTGCCTCGTCTCGAACTTTAGCATATTTTTTTCGAGCTTAATCGATGTTTCAAACCCCAAAAACGACTCTTTTGAGGGCTCTGCGCGAGACTGCTTGCTCTCCATGAGTCACTGTCCGGGTCTGGATCAAAACAAGCAAGCCACAGGAGCCACGGGAGGCCACAATACAGCAAAAATACGGGACTGGACATACAAGCTATGGTCTGATCAGTCTAATACACAAAGCTCTGAATCTGACGCCGGTTACAGTCTTATTCCTTGAAGCCTTGTCTTGCAAAAACACATCTTCGGGCACCAGTGCATCTGTGGGGAATGCCAAACAAACGACATCCTGCAGGGGTCAACTTCAAACTCGACGAGATTCAGCCCCACGATCTTGGCTTTTTCGTGATGTGCAGACAGTTTGCTGGTTCGGTGTCTTCTACTTCGGTATAAGTAGGCTGGACCTGCATTCTGTTTACCATTTTGAGATCTGATCTGCAGAATCATCAAGAAGAAAAGAGACGACGACACGACTGCATACGATTGATTTTCAACATCAGCAGCATATCAGCAAGCGGTTTAATTTTGCATTCATTACCGCATTCTTCTTCTTTTCTTTTATCCCCTTTATACCCCCACCCTTTTGTTTATTAAATTTGTCAACAGTTTGCAACAACCACTTATGGCGACTCTCGACTCCGATTTACAGGGTATTTCCTTTACCCTCAACTCACACGCAACGGCGCTGTGCTTTATACCACCTGAGAGCGAATGGCCGGTCGTTGACCGCCTCCGTACTCTCTACGACAAGGCTGCACGCAAGTGGCCCCCGCATGTCAACCTGATCTACCCGTTTGTTCAGCCTGACAGCCTCGATGCCGCTTCACAACGCATCCAATCCTTTTTGAAGGACGAACCGCAGGAACCCATCCCCATCCGTCTAGACACGGCCGGCGTGTTCAGCCAGCGCCACGAGAAGACGCTGCACATCAAGGCCGACGACAAGGGCGCCTGTGCTGAGTCCCTGCGCCAGCTTCGCTACCGAATCTTGAAGTCTTTGGCTGGCAACGATGCAGCCAAGGCCGACCTCGACGCAAAGAGCTACCGGATGCACATGACGGTGGCCCAGAGCAACAACAGTGCATCGGGCTATGTTGCTGCTGCCGCTGCGGCGGAGACAGTAGACGATGTTGCCGCCGATTCTTCTGCCACACCCAACGACACACATGGCCATGCGCATCGCTTTTTGCTGCACAAGGTCGAGCGGGTTCCGCCCGTCACCTGGACGGCCGACCGGCTGCACATTATGACACGCGAGAAGCTCGTCAAGACACGAGGCAACCGCAGCGACGGCGAGGTGATTGCGACATCAAGCCGGATGCGTCTTTGGGGTGTGATCCACTTAGATGATGGCCGGATCGAGAAGCTGAGTCCGACACAGACGTTTTATGACGAGCTGCCGTTTGATAATGAAAAGACGTCTGCCGAGGCCGAAACCGAGGCCGAGGAGGCGAACGCAGACAAGGACGACAACGATGCTCAGCTGCCCACATTTGAAGCCGTCACGTTTGCGCCCGAAGACAATGAATGGATCCGCTGTTCGGACGAGCACGATCTCTACACCTCGCTTCCTTCTGTTTCACCAACCCCCGGCGCGCTTTCCGTTGCCACCTACAATGTCCTGGCCGAGTTTGAGTGGCCGCCCGTCAAGGACCGCTTCCCGCTTTTGATCAAGAACCTGCTGGCCGCCAATGCTGCGGCAGACGTGCTGGTCCTGCAAGAAGTGACCGACCACTTTTTGTCGGCCTTGTTATCTGACAGTGGCGTGCAGTCTGCATATCCCTTTGCATCCCATGGCCCTCCCGACCAGGAGGACATGGAGCCTCTTCCCAGTCTTTTAAATATGGTCGTGCTGAGCCGGCGCCCCTTTTCATGGTCCTGGTTGCCCTTCCACCGCGCTCACAAGGGTGCAGTGATTGCACGCTTTGATCGTGAGGATGCGGGCGAGGACGAGGTACAGGAAGACGACAAAGCGCACAAGAAGTACGGCCTGGTTCTCGCCACAGTCCACTTGACCCACGGTCTCACCAACGGCTCGGTTGCCGCCAAGCGTGCCGAGCTGCAACGTCTTTTTGGCCATCTGCAGCGTTGTTATCCCTCCCACTGTGCCGATGCTGTTGTTGTCGCTGGCGACCTCAACATCCACTCCTCGTCTTTTGCTATCGAAGCGGCCATCCGTCGCAAGGGCATTTCTGCTCAGACGGCACGGTATGTCGAAACGGGCTTTGACGACCTGTTTGCCCAGTACGGCTTTACGGATGCTTTCCGTGCGGCACAGAATCTCGAAAAGAACGACGACGACGACGGCAAGCACGAGTCAGACGAGGCCAAGCACGAGCTTCGGCACGACAACGGCGATATCCTCCTGTACGACGGCGAGGAGGGTGCCACCTACAACCCATTCACGAATACACTGGCTGCCCGGATCATTGGAAGTGGCCTCAACACTCGCCCTGAACGCTTCGACCGCATTCTCGTTCGCGATGTTGCCAAGGACTACGAGAATGAGGACGAAGACGGGGATGGCGAATACGGCCAGACCTGGCACCGCATTACCGGTTACAACTCGTTTGGTTTCCCTTCCACGAGCGAGGACCACAGCTCTGTCAGTGCGTACGCCAGTGATCACTGGGGCATCCGCTGCTCTCTCGAGCTTGCCGACAACGAAGATGAGGATGAGGGTGGCAGCAAGACCCCGGCTGCATCCACTACCCTGGCCATTTCCGAGGCTATTACGGAGGCTGAACAGCCTGTTATCTCGGCCGACATTGAGAAGCTGATTGTGCCCGTTGAGCCTATCCGTGCCCCTGCTGGTCCTCTTGCCGACAGAGATGCTGTACTCTCTGCTCTTACTGAGCTCGGTGTCGTCCCATCCGACAACGAGATTGCCCGCCGCAAGGCAGCTTTTGAACGTCTCAAGGCCATCATTCTCGACGAAGAGCCCGGTGCAGCCAACTCGGGTGGTCCTCGCCAGCTGGCCGTTGTTCCTGTTGGATCCTATGGTCTTGGTGTCTGGACGCCCGCTTCGGACATTGACTGCCTCTGCATCGGCACATTTGGCCCGCAAACCTTTTTTGCCCTGGCCGCTCAGCGCCTTCGGGCTGCTGGCGTTGCTGCGGCAAATGGAGGCGATGCAACTCAGTCTGTCAAGATTATTCGTCGTGTCCGTGCTCACACTGGCACCATGCTCGAGCTCGAGATCAACGGCATCCGCATGGACCTACAGTACTGCGGCGCTGCTGTTGTGGCCGAGACCTGGCCGGCTGTTCTTGTGCTCCCCCCGACGCACCCCGTTTTTGCCCTGTCGCCGCAGACACTCTCGAAGCTCAAGGCGGCTCGCGATTTGTACTACATCCGCAAGTCGTTCCCTGAGTCGACCGACACCACAAAGATCTGCACAGCCAGCAACTTGCGGACCGCTCACCGTGCCATCAAGACCTGGGCGCGTGCCCGGGGCCTCTATGTCGCCCGCTTCGGCTACCTCGGCGGCATCCAGATAGCTCTTCTGCTCGCTCGTGTCATGAAGCTGATGCAGCGAGAGGTCGAAAAGATGTCCGAGGACGGTGATGCAAAGGAATACACAGTCGCCGACATTCTTGTCACCTTCTTCCAGCACTACGCTGATTTCGACTGGAAGACCAAGATGGTCTTTGACCCTTTCTTCCACAATCAAAAATCTCCCTACTCGCCCTCAAACCGCGAACCCCTCGCTATCCTGGGCTATCACCGCCCGCAGCTCAACACCAGTATGGCCGCGTCGGTTCCGTCGGTGCGTGTTCTTGCTGAGGAGTTCCAGCGGGCTGCTGGCCTTCTTCGTGAGGGCAAGGACAGTATCACATGGTCCGACTTTTTGAATGGCGGCACCGTGACAGCACCACCCGGTCTGGCTCTGGCCGCTGGCCCTGCCGAGTTTGTCCGTGCCTATCGCTCCTACATCAAGCTCAACCTGCAGTACTGGGGCCTGTCGCTGACCCGTGGCTCGGCCTTTGTCGGCTGGCTCGAGTCGCGCTGTGTCCTGTTGCTGGTCGACCTGGCCCGGCGTCTTCCTGATCTGAATGCCCGCATCTGGCCCGGCCGATTTGTTCAGGCCAATGAGGATGATGACAGCGACAATGAGCGAAGCAAGGACGACAACGAGGACGACAACGGCAATGACAACGATGGAGCCCGCCAGTACCAGGGCTGCTACTTGGTCGGTCTTGACCTTCCCGCGACCATGACGCGCGAAGAGCGCCGCATTGCTCTGGGCACACTGCAGTCTGTCCTCGCCCACTTTGAGAAGCAGATCCGCCGTGGTGGCGACGGCCAGGCCAACACGGGCAACTTTGACCCGCAGTGGCAGTGGATCGATGTGAGCATTGCCAACCGCGCCGACCTGGGCAATGTGGACAAGCTGCGGCTGGATGAGCGTGCCTGGGGTGAGTACACTCCGGGTGACGAGGAAAGCGAAGTGGATGATGACGATGACGACAATGATGAGGATGACGACGACGACGACAAGAACGGCAACGAGAACGAGTTCAACGACTTTGCCGACGAGAAGCCCAAGAAGGGCAAGAAGAACGCCAAGAAGCTGCCCATGGCCGTGGCCCATTACCCTGGCGGCGGAAAGTTCCGCACAGCCCAGGACGTCATCAAGCGTCTTCGCTGGGACCCTCACCTTGACCGCAGCGACTTTATTGTTGGCTACGAGGACCGGTTCCTGGGTGCGCGTGAGCGTGCCCTCGAGTCGTGGAAGTCGGAGCAGACGGACGAGGAGTTTATCCCGCAGCACCGCATCCTATACTTTAAGCGGCGCAGCGACGGCGTTGTTGTCTGGGACCGGCGGACGCGCAAAGATGATGTCTTTGGGAGTGGTGTGTAAGTGGGGTGCAAGTTGATATGATATGTAGCCTGTTATTGTAGCCTGTCATTGTGAATTGCTATCAAGGTCCTCTATTTAAATAAATCCTATCGGGGTATCTCCAAAATCTTGCGCTTATCTTTTTGTGACTTCTAAATATACAACACGACGACGCTCTGTCACATCTCTTTGGCTTGCTCGTTTGCTTCTCTAGCTGCCTCCTGTGCCTTGACGGCTGCTTTCTCCCACTCGGCCTCGTACCTGAGCGTATCGCGCCAGTTGCTGCCCGTCTCGATAATCTCGTCGACAGGGAAGCGTCGAGCATCTGCCGAAAAGCCTTCGACATGTGGAGTTGCGTCCTCGTCAAACTCGTCCAGTCCCAGTTCTGGTGGCGGATGTTGACCCAGGACGGCCCACAAGTACAGCTCATCCTGGCGGCTGGCATGTTCGTCGACAGCACAGGCATATTCCTCCTCTTTGAGCTCATCGCGTATGCGGTTCTTGAGGCCTGTTTTAGCCCAGGTGGCCGTCGGGAAGCCCGTGGCAGTGTAGTGGATAATCTCATCGGCTTCGTTGTTGACGCGCTGCTCTGTAATAGCGGCATGTTCGTCCATTTGTTCGCGGCTGCCGTCGCTGCCGTCGCTGTCGTCGCTGTCGTTGCCACTATCTTCATCGCTATCGTCGTCTTCGCCTGACTCGTCGTCATCGTCGTCTTCGCTACTGTAGGCCGAGTCTTCGTCTCCGTCTCCAATGATATTGTGTGAAGATGGCTGCCGGTTAGCAGCATATTCTAATCCTTCTGGAAGAAGCTCTCGCTCGACCTCGCCGTAAGTCGATATAATGTCGCTGTCGTCGTCGCTGCTGCTGTCTTCTTCCAAGCCGCTTTCATTCGAATCGTCTTCCGAGTCGTCTTCTGGGCTGTCCGACGCCTCGTCTGACGGGCCCTTCTCGACGACTTCCACCTGCACGCCCATGCCGTCCATGTCGGCAAAGGGCAGAGCCGACCTCCTCACTGTAAGACCAAGTCGCCGAGGGCAGCGGGCCCAAAATACTTGGCTGTCCCTTTTCAGGCCGAGCGAGGCCACAGCCGTGCGCACGTCTCGTGGCCGCACCAGCTTCTTGCCGCTGCTGGAGATTTTGCTTCGGGCCTGGTCGCGGGACCGGCAGATGTGCATAGCCGTGGCCACCAGTCGTTGCGTAACGGCGTAGACGAGCGAGTACAAGTCTTGGATGGCCGCCATGTCGATCGACGGCAGCTCGTCGCCCAACCCCATGTAGTTAGCATCCTCTTCGGCGCCGTTCATAAAGACCCGCTCCGACAGCAGCAGCATCGTCCGCACATTCAAGAGGGCGAGCATGGGGGCTGCCCGAGAGTTCAGTTGCTTGCCCAGCTCAGCAGCGGCGGAGGTGGGTGCGGGCGACTGGTTGCTGGCATCGTCGTCGTCGTTTGTGGCGTTGGCGGGCATGCCGGCCATCTCGAGAGCGGCTTTGGACAGGTCTTGGCAGTTGCCGCCGGTGAGGAGCCAGTGCTGTCCCCATTTCTGTTGCCCTTCTTTGGCTCCCTGGTTCCTCTCGCGTCGCATGGCGGCGTCGGCTGTTTTCTGGAGGGCGTCGCAGCAGGCCTCGCTGATCTCGGTCGCTGCCGGGAAATCAGAGAGCATTGGCCGGTGCAGAGGCGCTCGGATATCGCGCTTCTTTTCTCGCACGCCTTCCCTCAAAACGTGCATGTAGTGGCGCACTTCAACCTCGCTCTTGGACCCTTGGAGGCGAGATGCAATGCCCGCAATGTCGTCCCTGCCGAGCCGGCCCGCCGACTCAAAGAACATCTCCTTCTCCTCGGCCGTCCAGACTGTTAGGCCTATCTGTGTGTCCGACAGCTCTGGCCAGTCTTCCGGTATGTGCTTGCGGCAGACATCGTCCGCGTCGTCTTGAAGAAGCTCCATGTAGTGCTTGTTGAAGGGCTGCCTGGCCTGCTTCTTGGCCTGCGGCTCGTTCTCGTCAGCCAGTGGCGTGGAAAACGTGCGTTCGCGCGTCCGTTTTAGGCCAGACCTGTACAAAGACGAGGAAGCGCCATCGTCGTTGTCGTCGTTGTCGTCGTTGTCGTCGTTGTCGTCGTTGTCATTCATACCATCGTAAGCCGTAACATTGCCCATTCTGACACTGCCGTCCCCCTCTTCGTCTTTGATCTCGGGCTCTTCAATATCGCCAGGCTCATCGACCTGATCATCCTCGGCTGATGGCTCCTCCGAGTCTGAAGGCTGGAAGTCGCTGCTGTCTGACTCCATTTCTCGCCGGCCCTCTACCCTGCCGTCGTAGTCGTCCATCAATGGCCATTGCTGTGTGTCGTCGTGCTCGACAGTTTCTGCCGTCTGGCCGCGGATAAAGCCACCGTCCGACCGGTTCCCGTCGGATGTGGCTACACTCACAGACCGTGGCCGTAGGGCGTACGGTGATGAGTGCTGTGGATTTTGTTGCCGCGAGTCTCCGATTCCATTGGGTGTCGATGGCCTTTGTATAGCCTGTGGCAGAGACGGAGATGGTGATGTTGAGTTTGGTGAAGCCATGGTTGTTGTCTCATGCGCCGGGCTGTTATTTTGCTGTCGGTCCCCTCCCTTTCAGCCGTATGAGCCGAGCCTCACACCTCATGGTCGTCTGGTATGTTTCGAAAGAAAATACCTCATGGATGGAAGCTCGTTGTTGCTGAATGGCCTCATCACGGTTTTGTTGTTGTTTGACGTCGATCGTGAAAGACGAAGAATCTGAGCTCGAAAATTTAGTGGAGCAAGGCCGCTAAAATGGTTGCACTGTTGGTCCCTGTCAATTGGGACTTTCGGGAGGCTACAGGGACCTCAACGTGACGTGAATGCGAAAGTGGTCCGTGCAGCTAGTACACGTGACACCGCGACCATAGAATTTGTATGTGAAAACGGGCATCGCAACTCGAAAACGGTGTCACAACGCGTTTTCATGTAAACGAATTTTTCTGTCATAATCAGAATCTGGACTGAAGCATACGATGCAATGCTCGGAACAGGACGCTGGCGGATAGCATGGCGCACTCTGTCGGCCATCTCGCAGGCAAAACGATGGCAGGGCACAGCTGCGACCACTTCGGCAGCCGGCCAACAACTGTCCAAGATCCTGCTCCGTGATTACCAAGAAGAATGCATCCAGTCTGTGCTGGCGTCCCTCGAGAAGGGCTCAAAGAGGCTCGGCGTGTCTCTGGCAACGGGTGCCGGAAAGACGGTAATCTTCACACAACTTCTCGACCGCATCAAGCCGGCCACTCTTGATGCCAATCAGACTCTGATTCTGGCCCATCGGCGTGAGCTTGTCGAACAAGCAGCCCGTCATTGTACACGTGCCTACCCGGACAAGACGGTCGAGATCGAGATGGGGTCGCTGCACGCGAGTGGTGTGGCCGATATTACCGTCGCGAGTGTGCAGTCCATCACATCTGGACATCGCATCGACAAATTCGACCCTTCGCGCTTCAAGCTGGTTCTCGTCGACGAGGCTCATCATATTGTGGCACCGGGATACATGCGCGCTCTGGGCCACTTTGGACTGGCCGACAAGGAGACGTGCAAGAAGCCCGGCACGCCTGCCCTTGTCGGTGTATCGGCCACCATGTCGCGTTTCGATGGCCTGGCCCTCGGCGCTGCTATTGACGAGATCGTCTACCACAAGGACTACCTCGACATGATTGGCGATGGTTGGCTGTCCAATGTCATTTTCACGACAGTTGAGTCGACGGCGGACTTGTCGCGCGTGCGCAGTGGCATGGGCAAAGACTTCCAAGCCGGCGACCTGTCACGGGCCGTCAACACGGAGCAGGTCAATGAGATCACTGTCCGCACATGGCTGGCCAAGAGGGTGGCAACAGAAACAGCACCGGAACGGAGATCGACACTCGTATTTTGCGTGGACCTCAACCACGTTGCCGACCTGACGAATACGTTCCGCAAACACGGCATCGACGCACAGTTTGTGACGGGCGACACCGACAAGAGGGAGCGCGGCAGCCGGCTCGAGGCTTTCAAGCGAGGCGACTTTCCTGTGCTGGTAAACTGTGGTGTCTTCACGGAGGGCACTGATATGCCGAGTGTGGACTGTGTCATCCTGGCGCGGCCGACCAAGTCTCGCAATCTGCTGGTACAGATGATAGGGCGCGGAATGCGGCTGCACGAGGGAAAGACAAATTGCCATGTCATCGATATGGTATCGAGTCTCGAGACGGGCATCGTCACTACACCGACATTGTTTGGTCTCGACCCTGGCGAACTGCTTTCTGGTGCCTCGGTGGAAGAAATGGCCGCCATCAAAGACCGAAAGGAGGCAGAGGCGGCGCGAGAAGACATGGCCTCACGAGGTACCCTTCCACGCGGCTCTTCGGCAGCAAATGGAGTGCCAATAAAGAGTGTGAGCTTTACCGAGTACAGCTCCGTGCTCGACCTTATTTCGGACACGTCCGGCGAACGACACATTCGGGCTATCAGCGAGCACGCGTGGGTACAGGTCGGCAAAGACCGCCATGTACTCTGCGGACCGACAGGCACATACTTGCGGATCGAAAGACTGGGAGGCGACGGCGATGACGCTCTGTACGGTCTCGTCGACCCCGACGACATTGAACATGCGATGACAATGAACAGCCGCAAAAAGGGCATCAAAGACGAGTGCCAGTTCCGCGTTGTTGAAGTCCGCGCTCTGCCGGCCGGCCTATCCAAATCACCATTTGCTGCTCCACGAGAAGTGTGCCGCGGCGTGACATTCTCGGATGCTGTGCATGGTGCAGACAACTATGCCTCCAAGATTTTCCCGCGAGCGTTTATCCACCGATACCAAAACTGGCGGAAAGGGCCGCCAACGCAGGGGCAACTGGACTTTGTCAACAAGATCCGCGGCAAGGGAGAGGAAGAGCTGACGTCTGAGGACATTGATAAAGGAACAGCTTCGGACATGATCACAAAGATCAAGCACGGCGCGCGGGGCCGATTCGCAGATATCGACGCTGTGCGTAAACGAAAGGAGAAGAAAGAAACTGCAAAAAAACGTGAGAAAATCCAGAAGATGCGCGAACAAGTCACAGTTGGACCACTCGCGGCATAGGCTTCGGGGAAAACTCACTTGAATTAGCTATAAATGCTCGCCATACCCTTCTCGCTCTAAAACTCAGAACAAATCGCAAAACGTTTAAACGAAACAACGAAAGAAGTACAACAATATGTGTGCCGAAGTGCTGCTCAGATGTAAAAAGACAAAAAAAAAAAAAAAAAAAAAAAAGGGAGAAAGAAAGCAGTGAACAGAGAAGCAGAAAAAGTGTCTATGCGACTGAGGCGCTTCGGAAGTTCATCATCGAGCATGGCCGCTCGAAGGCAACTATCGTCTCGCTGCCTTTTTGCAACCACTCGAAGTTTTGTTCGACGATACTCCTGGACGACTGGGAGCCATTTACAGAGTCTGGAACTGGAAAGGAAGACAAACGCTGTCCGTCAAACTCGTCCTCACCTAGGCGGGGAGATGATGCTTGCTGATTAGCTGCTGCGGTTTCTGCTCTTGGTGTGTTGTCGTCAACGTCGTCGAGCTCAACAATGGCCGGAATGACGAGGCCTCTCGGTTTCCAAGCCAGCTTGTTCTCACGCTCTTTGAAGAGGGCAATTTCCTTCTCCGACTCCCGGAGCCATGGATGTTTCAAGGCTTCTGCAGCCGTCGGTCTCTTGTGGGGCCGGAGGTTCAGACAGGCGATGGTGAAGTCGACTCCATTTTGCGAGACGGGCCCATTATCTTGACCAGCACGCCCAGTATTTCCCAGGACCACCGACTTTTCTATGTCCTCCGCACTTAAGTCCTCGAAAAGCTCAATGCCAGCTGGGTCGTTACCGACGATTAACTGCACGGCTAGGATCCCGACAGCCCAGATGTCCACAGCAAGGCCATGGGGCTTCCCAGATAGTTGGACTTCCCTAAAACGGTTAGCGTTCGTATACTTTGGACCGCCGTAGCCAGCATGTTTACTGTATACCACGCGTCAGTGTAGACGTACGGTGCGCGGCTGTTGGCAGTGCCAACATAGGAGTGCATTCTTCCTCGGCTTGTGACGCCGGCACATCCGAAGTCTGTCAGTGCGATACCGTGCTCCGAGGACGAGCTCGATGAGCACAGGATGTTCTCGACTTTGATGTCGCGATGTGCAACTCCTTTGGAATGGAGGTACTCGACTGCACGCAGGAGCTGGATGATAATCCATTTGATTTCGAGCTCTGGGATGGACTTCTCACGCTGTAGGAGGGAGAACAAGTCGCCGCCGGTAGCCAGGTTGCCAAACGTGAACCTGGCATGTCAGAGCCTTTTGTCAAAAGTAACCGAAAAAAAGAGTAATTGGTGGGCTTACACTGTTTTGCTTGTGTAAAAGGCACGTT
This sequence comes from Sporothrix euskadiensis, assembly GCA_019925375.1. NCBI lineage: Eukaryota > Fungi > Ascomycota > Sordariomycetes > Ophiostomatales > Ophiostomataceae > Sporothrix > Sporothrix euskadiensis. Next base: position 1,079,543 of record JADHKQ010000003.1, on the reverse strand, counting down.
GGAAGGCGACGATATTTGGCTGCAACAAATGTCAGTCGGGGCGTGTACTTGCATTGTCTAGCTAGGATCTAGACGTACATGGTCTAGCTGGCTCCAAATGGACATTTCTTGTTCAACACGCTTGATGATATTCGTGTCCGGAAATCGATCTTCAATAGTGGTCAGGTCGTGAATCTTGCAAAACATCTGCTGCTTCGTTTCGACATTCACCGCCAAGTGAACGGTAGCGAAACTGCCACTGCCAAGGATGGTGTTTTTGATGAGAAACTGGTCTGCAAAGTGCTGTTCAATTGTGTGAGCGTTTCTTTTACAAAAAAAAAAAAAAAAAAAAAAAAAAAGAGGAAGGGGAAGAAAAAGAAGAAGAAGAAAAAGGAAAAGAAATTGTGTAAAAAGTGAGAGAAGAAAACAAAAGAAAAAAAAGAAACGAGAAACAAAGAGAAAAAAAAAGGAGGCACGGAGTACGGAGTACATACCGAAGCCTCTTTCTGTTGCAAAGGGCTCAAAGTCGACTGGTCGTCATAGTCACCATAGTCACGGAGCCGAAGCGAGCAGGGCCCGACTGAGATGGTATCGTCCTGCTCCAGCATCCGGCCAGGAGTCACAAATGGCCCCTTACCGATCAGCTCGCCATTGACAAGCGTCCCAAATCTGGACTGGCAATCGCGGACGTAGATCAGTGGCCGGTAGTTGGTGGATGTGTCGAAGAGGACCGAGTAGATCTCGCAGTGCACCGCCGAGACGGTCTTGCATTGGAACCGGAGGTTGCTGGAGTGTTAGATGTGATGAAAATGTGATGAAATGGCCTTGGCAGACAAGGATTGACTGTTGCTTACCAGGCCTTTGCATCTCTTCCGATGGTGATGATTTGCCCTTTAAAGAAGGGCACTCTGACGACTGTTGGCCAACGTAGAGACTAAGTCAGTCACTGTCTTCCACTTGCACAGCTGGCTGAGAACATACTTTGCTTAAACTCCCCGTAAGTAGAACTCTCAATCTCAAACCATGCCAGCGGAGTCCGCGGCTCTTCTTCAGAAGTGGGTGATTGTCCGTCGGCATCGGACGCCACTGATGGCTCGTACTCGATGGCATGTTGTTCCGTCATGATGTCGTCACATCGCAGCAGGAAAAGAGGCGATTCGTGTCGATGGGGACAAAAAAAGGCCCGAAAAGTGGGAAAACAAGATTCAGGGGTAACTTTACAATACGTATGCGTGCATTTGAGATCGTGGACGGAAGGACCGGTGGTGGTTCTTTCCCAAGCAGGCGCAGGGTCTCTTCACGGAAGGAGCGAGGGACTGTTACGACAGCATCGCCAGCTTGGCCCATCAAGAGAAGGCAGGGCACTTCTTGAGGCTTTGATATTGTTCTACGATATTGGGGATAGTGTTTCGATACTGCGTGGCTTCTGATCAAGACTCGGAGCTTCCAGCCAACCTGAACTGGATCAAAACACTCGAGCGCACAATTTTGGAGATGTACGCGTCCGAGTTTAAACTCGGCCAAAAAAGCGAGGTGAAGTAACAAAACACGGCAATAAAGTACATCTAATATGCTTGCGCTGCTATGTATGTACTCCAAATATACAAGAACCCTGTTTGGGAGCTTGGAGCGGTGCATTACCTGCTTGATGTTGTGCTGAGTTTTGGTGTGGCTACACAACGCAAAATTGAGACATCGGCAGCATCTAGACCAAGAAATCAGAAGCAGTCATAGCAGAGCTTTGGCTGAGCTTCATCAAGCTTCCAAAAGCCAAAAGCTTCTGCAGGACCTCGGCTGGCAAGCTTTTCGGCACTCTCGCAAGGTCAAGCTGCGCACACAGTAGCTATGCACGGCATTTGGTCGCGATGGGCCGTCGCACAGAAAAATGCAGACAACAATACGCACGCACGGATCCACACCTTGTTGATTTTTTTCTTTATCGATTGTTTGCATGGCACATTTTGACACTTTTGCAGGGCACAGATGGCACAATTATTTAGAAGCAAAACTCTTTCAATTTTTTGTTATCTTGTCTTGATCAGCTGTTGGCTAGGTTTTTCGTGTCTCCCGAAAGAAAGAGGAAAATGAACAGCGTCTCGGCGTCAAAAAAAGTAAGGCTCCGACACGGTATCGACCGGTGATAAACACTTCCATCGTCCCTTTTGTGTGTGTGCTCATTTCACTAGGGAGTCACGACGTTCTTCCAATTTGTCCCAAAAAAAGTTTCGATCAGTCGCGGCAGGGAATCCACCTCTGAAAAACTCGTTCCTCCTCCTCGTCCATGGTCCGTTTGGTATGCACGACACCAAGTGTTCCGCTCCCCGTTTGGACTGCTCCGTAAAATGCAAGGCCGAAAGCTGGTAGGTTTCCGTTTGCTGTAGCAGTTCGCTCAAGGATTGATGCTTTTGTTGGCGTGCCGAAAGATGGCGTTTGAAAAAGGAAAGCGGGCTTCTCCGGGTTCAGTTGTCGAAAGAGGGATCAGCAGGTGAAGCTGTGGTCCTCTTCATTGGAGTGAAGCTGCGTTGCTGACAAGAAGTCGTGGCGAGGGAAGTTGTTTATTTGCTGTCGCGTGTGTTAGCAGAAGCTCTTCCTCTTTGGGAGGAGTTGGTGAAAAATGTCGACGACAAGAAAACTTACGATCTGGCCCGCATCTTTCTCCGCTTACGCTTGAGACGACGAACGCGCTTCTTCCTCCACTTGGCTCTCATCTTGAACTATCTGCAGAAGGTTGCATGTCAGCTTTGGAGCTCTCCCCAAAAAAGGTTTGTCGGCACCGGCAGCTCGCGGCAGATGCGATCGAGGTCAGGCAGCTCGTAACGAGTACGTGAAGCAGGTCGAATGCATTGCGAAGCGATCTGGAAGCTCGATTGAGGGCGCGGTAGTACTCACTGGTTCTTGGATGAGAAAATTGTTGGTGTTGTGGTTTGGTTGAGGAAGGGAGGAGAGAAGGTTTCGAGAAGAAAGAAGGAGGGGACATAAAGCAGTCAAGTTTATTCAGATCCTGGGGGACGGAAACTTTGGTGTGTGCCCTAAAACCGCGCCGAGAGTTTTTCCGCAGGATCCCCGCACCTGTATGATGTCAAGCGCTGGCGAGGGTGTGTCATGCCACCATACCGTGTGAGGGGTAGTACAAAAAGACAGAAACGCACTGTGTAGAGCTCGTGACCACTCACATGACTGTTAAAGCTTTTGGTCTTCCACTTGACCGCCTTTTTTTGTCCAACATTCTGCCGTCTTTTCACTTATTGACTTTTGCTTTTTGGGTGGAGAGCAACAAAATTTTCGGGCTAATAAAATCTTTGGCTTCTCCAGGAACCGCCTTTACGCCTTTACGCCTGGCGATACTTCACTGTTGGGAGACGAGACACGACACGACGTAACGCAAATCACCCAAGCAACAGTCCATGAATTCTCTCGTGCAAACCAACACAATGGCAGTCGAAGGACTCAAAAAGCGGAAGAGAGATGGCGGAAGCAAGTCGTCGAAGAGGGTGTCGATCCAGGAACCACAGCAGCTCGGCGCCTCGGTGATCCGCATCTCGAGTGTTGTCCAGCCTCAATACTCAGCACCGGTTGTTGGTATGTTCACCTTGACACCTTGCCACCTTGACAGCATTGTCTGGTCAATTGGAAAACAGGAGTACTGATTTGCCATCTCAGCAACAACACCAGGACTTGTTGTCCCTGACGAGCTCCAGTTCGACAGCTTCGCTCGCAAATCGTCAAAATCGTCAAAACGGCAACGACAGATGGGCCCGGCCGCAGAAATGCTCTTGCACACATCCAAACACCGCTCGGTCGACTATACCGCCAAGGAGGACAAGGCTGTCAGTTCTGATTCGTCGCTGCAGCACTACATTGGCATTTACGACCCGGCCACTGGCGAGCTCGAGGTGGTCAACGCAAAGAAGATGGAAATCCGGGGCAACGTGCGGGCACGGGGCGCCACCCAGGACCAGATGACCGGTGTACCAGTTCGCAAGGTAAGTTTTACCACCATCACTACTGTTCTTGTGCGTACCTGGCTGGAACTCGTGCTAACTCGCCTCTTACAGACCAACATGGACCTGAAGAACGACCTCGGCCAGACGTTCGGTACAAAGAAGGCCAAGAAGGCCATCCAGTCAGTGGCCGAGAATACCATTGGCACACGGAGACGCAACGCCGACGGCTCGTGGATTACGGAGGAGCTTAATGCCGGCGACCGTGTGCTGATGCAGGACATGGCCAAGTTTACATCGACCATGGCCACGCGCGAGGAACTGCAGGCGGTCGTCGACAAGGCCAAGCCCGTGCCCCGGGGCAATTTTGAGGCCGAGGAGATCCAGGATGTGTACGTGCCCAGCCAAATTGTGGGTGCCGATGTTCTGGCCTCGATCCCTGTGCGCGACTGGCAGCAGCTGGCCAAGGCAGGCGACGAGATCGAGGTCTACTCGCGGTTCGTGGCCCAGCGCGTGGCAACGGTTGCAATCCGCGACGATGCCCTCGACCACCTGCGCCTAATGCGCTACCTCTACTGGCTCATCATGTACATCCAGGCCGCCCGCCCTGGCAAGGAGCGTGGCACCAAGCGCCAGCCGCCCCGCGACAAGCTCAAGGAGCTAATGGACGGCGCACCCGACACAATCATTCAGCACATCCGCCAGCGGTTCTCGGACAACGGCACGATCCGCAAGTTCCACAACGACCTGCTGATGACGCACTGCTGTGTCTTTGCGTGCATCCTGGACAATTACGAGGTCGACACGCTGGATCTGCGCGAAGACCTGAAGGTCGAGCAGAAGCAGATGTCGCAGTACTTTTCGGAAATTGGCGCGCGCATCAAGCCCGTCAAGGACGAGGAGAAGACCAAGATCATTGCGAAGCTGCGGCTGCCATTGCAGTTCCCCAACAGCGTGCGGCAGCGGGCGAGAAAATAGTGGCACTCGCCTGGCCATACGCCGGGGTAGGCCGTGAAGACGATAGGCGGCATGTATAAGGATTGGAAAGAGCACTGAGTAGCAGCATTGCATTTGACATTTCGTTTCCAGGAGTTTTGGCGCCTAAAAACAGGTTGGTTGACATTTTCAGCAATGTATTTCATTGTGCCCAGCATAAGGCCAGCATTGGGGCCAGCAGATGGACAAACCCAAATTTACGATAGAACCGATATCATTAGAGCAGCAAGATTGTGATACAGTGATGCATGTGAAATTTTGGTAATTACAGAATTGCTCAACCGTTGTGTGAGAGGTGATGTGTGTTGGAGGTTGTGTTGAGCTGGCTGGTGTGGCCGTTTATATGATGGATTTGGTGTAGATGAATGACGGCTTCTGATTGGCCAGAATTACATAGAACAAGACCTCACTTTATCTCGGCGATGAGAGGTCAACACCAAGCAGCCACAACAATGCCAGAATTTCAAATAAAGACATTTTTGAAGCCTTTAATATATTTCCAGACAGTTTATATGTTTTTCTCACTTGGTTTCGACCGTTGTGGCGGATGGGAGAGTCGTCGAAATCAGCCAAAAAGTAACCAAAAATAAGCGGCGAAAAGCTTCAAAATCGCAAAGTAAGCGACGCCCAACGCCCGTTTCTGCACCCAACACAGCCTCACCACGACCACCACTGCCACGCCAGAATACTCCGAGATGCACTCAAAAACGTCTCGAATCGTGTTTTGAGACATTTTCAGGTACATATAGTCCATAATGTCCACATCCCAACGCGATATCAACATGACCTCGTGGCCTGCCAAAATTTGTCTTGCTGCCCATCACGACTTACACGAAGCCACCACCGCTGCCCATGCTGCCCACCCCAACACGCCTCGCTCCTCCAAACAGCCAAGGCTGGCCCCAAACTCATTTCTGCCGTCGGCGTGGCCCTCGAGCCGCATCGGCGCAGCCCCACATAGGTTACCGAGCAAAATGTGTGTTCAACTCTACTCGTTATTTCCTATTTTTCTGCCCGCCGCTGGCAGTAGCCTTGCGCCCCCCTCTCTGCCCCTGGGACCATCATGACTTATGACGACAGTGCCCTTTGTTTTCGACACTCGATCAAAATTTCTTCTTTTTTCTTCATCACCACACAACATTGCCATTTCGAAGCCACCGACACAGCTCCCAACGGCCCTCGCACCGGTTAGCACTTATCGTCAATCAATTGTCGCGAGCAGTCTCGTTTATTTTCCATTGCCGCAATTCATTCAAACACGCGTCGTCAATGGCGACGGGGGGGTGGTTGATGAATCTTTTTTATCGCCAATGTTTTGGCCGCAGATTGCGCGCCACGAAGCCCAAAAGAGGGGGCGCAAAGGGAGTTGCAAATTGAGCAGAATGGATGCGGACAATGGGCAGAATGGCAGGGCAGGAGCGAGTCGCAAGGCCTCTTGCCCGCGCACGGACCAAGTGCTAAATAGCAGCAAGGGGGAAAGTAGGCCTCGCTTGTTCTTCATTGGTCATTCACGGTGAATAGGCCCCACAAATCTTTCACTCGCGACTTCCCACGCTTTCTCGCCTTCCCATTTCCTCTCCCCCCGTTCGCCAGAAAAAAGAAGTCTTTGTGGCGTTGCGCGACATCGAACAGATCTGACTTGAGGAAGGAGCGAAGCAAGCGACCTCCCTGAGTCCCAAACTATCACGTCTTTTTTTGCTTCCATTTCCCTTTTTCACTTCTCATTCTCTTGTTTTCCCTCCATCAGCTCCACGCTTCACCCGCACTCCGGCCCATTCATTTTCGTGTTCTCGGCACGCTTGCCTACAATCACTCGATCGCATCGGTTATTTCCATCGCGAGACCATCGACCATCCATCTTGCATTTGTACCTCTGTTTTCCGCATGCTTTTTTTGATGACTACAAACAATCATCGCCCATTTCTCGAGATCCGATTCTTTCATCTCGACGCGCCCTCGATCGACCATCCGACCGGCCGTGATAACCAACTTAGCATACAATCGACCATCTCCCTCGACACCCACATCACTTCCTCTCGCCTCGTCTTTTCGCCCTCCTATCAAATGGCCTTACTGCGGTAAAAGCACAATCGAACGAGCTGTGAAGGTCCATTCAATCAAGCCCTTCCCCCCAACAAAAGACGTGTGCTCAGCTTTTGGGCATCGCCGGGTTAGGGGCTGCTTTTGTTCCGTTCATTCTCACCACAACGACACCACCTCCAAAAGATGCCGAGCAAGCGCAAGCGGGATATCCTCGATTTTGATCCGAACAAGTCGGACTCCGAGGACGAGAACTTTGTTCCAGGCGACGACGGCGAGCGTCCGCGCCGCACCAAGAAGAAGCAGAAGGGCCAAAAGGGCGGCCAACGATCCACCTCATCAGGCCACCGCCGCCGGCAGAACCGCTACCGCGGCTCCGACATTGACGAGGACGACGAAGAGGTCTCCGACGACAGCCTCGGCAAACCATACGAGTCCGAGTCGGACGAGGACGACGAAGACGGCGAGCCCGTGACCACTGCCACTGGCCGTCGCGCACGCAAAGCCGCTGTCAACCACATTAGCTACAAAGAGAGCAGCGAGGACGAGGACGAGATCTCAGACTCGGACCGTGACGAAAAGAAGAACAAGAAGACGTCTCCCACAAAAAAGGCAGCTGCCACTATCCCTGCCACACCTGCTCTTGGCCGGCCCTCCCGCATCGTTGTCCTAAAGACAAGCCCTAAGAAGCTGCGCGAGCGTCTAGCAGCAGCCGCACCAATGACGCGCCGCACACGAGCCACGACCGAGGAGGCGGACGGCTTCATGGAGCTGACCAACTCTGGTCGTCACGCCCAGCCATCTCGCGCTTCAAGAAGTAAAAGCCCCGAGGCCTATGCAGCTGGCCGGCAGACACGCCGTGCATCCAAGGGCCTTAAGAAGCCGCCTGCACCGCCCATTGAGGAGGCAACGCAGGAGGACAGCGTCGTTTTCGGTATGAACGACGACGACGACGACGAAGACGACGAGCCGCTCACACGCCTTGGTAGCAACGGCGGTGTGCACAGCCAGTCACTCGATAAGATTGTCGGTGACGTTGATGTTGCTGGCGACGACGAGCTTGCCCTTGACGGTGCCCAGCCCGATGAAGATGCAGCTGGCGACGAAGACTACGCTGCTGTAAATGGCGATGTTGATATGAACGACGACGCAAACGAGGACGACGAGGACGAGGACGACGTTAAGCCGCTCGGCCGACGCACCACACGTCTCCGCAGCTCCATTACCTCTGCAGCCGCAGCGGCTGAAGACGGGGAGTTCACAGAAGAGGCCGCTGCCGAAGCCGGTGACGAGGGCGACCAGGAGGCAGAAGGTGTTAGCCGGGGCCTGCGGCGTGGGGCGCGCTTGCGCAAGAAGTCCAAATCCGTCAAGGAGCAAAGTAGCGACTTTGAGCCCATTGACGACGATGGCTCTGGCGACGGTGGCATGTCCGACAGCGACGCCTCGCAAAAGAACAACAACACCCGCCCCACAACGGGCGACGACGACTCTAGCCAGAACTCACGAGGACGCCGCCGATCGACCCGCCTCAAGGCCGGCGGCAAGCGCAGCCGCCACGAATCCGACGAGGAGGATGCTGTCGACCGCGATGAGGTCGCCTTGGAGGCTGAAGAGCTCCGCAACAGCTCACGCGCCCGCACCCGCCGCAGACGCCGCTCACCGTCTATTGTCTATGAGGAGACATCCCGTCGGCGTACGACCAAGGTTGTCGACTACAGCATCAAGCCCCTCGACCAGTTCCTTGCCGAGCAGGAAGAGGAGGAAGAGGTCGCCGCCCAGACGCCGGCACGCCGGCGCAACGCCAGAGGTGGAGTCAACTCCTCGCTGTGGCAGCGCAACCTCATGTCCACGTTCGGTCCCTTTGGCGGCGGAGGTGGTGCAGGTGCTCTTATCGGCGGGCCTTGGGGCACCGGTGCCGCTGGCGGTGTTGACTCGGACAGCAGCGACGACGAGATGAACTTCCGCACAGCCAACCCTGGCGGCGCTGCAGGCGGCGCTGTCGGCATGACGCCCACAGCGGGCACTGCACCCGCTGGATTTGCTGCTCCGCTCAACCTCGAGGCCATAACAGGCGTCACGGCCAACGCCGGCGTCGGCAAGGTTAAGAACCAGAAGGCGCTCGCTGATGCCGATCCTCTTGGCGTGGACCTCAATGTCGACTTCAGCAAGGTCGGTGGTCTGCAGGGCCACATCAACCAGCTCAAGGAGATGGTCACTCTTCCTCTCCTGTACCCGGAGCTGTTCCTGCGCTTCAAGGTGACACCGCCTCGCGGTGTGCTCTTCCACGGCCCCCCCGGTACTGGTAAGACGCTTCTTGCCCGTGCCCTGGCCAACTCTGTTGGTGTTGGTGGCCGCAAAATCACCTTCTACATGCGCAAGGGTGCCGATGCTCTGAGCAAGTGGGTTGGTGAGGCTGAGAAGCAGCTGCGTCTGTTGTTTGAAGAGGCGCGCCGGACACAGCCGAGCATCATCTTCTTTGATGAAATCGACGGCCTTGCGCCGGTCCGTTCCAGCAAGCAGGAGCAGATCCACGCTTCGATCGTATCGACCCTGCTAGCTCTGATGGACGGCATGGACGGCCGTGGCCAGGTCATTGTGATTGGTGCCACGAACAGACCCGACAACATCGACCCGGCCCTGCGTCGTCCTGGTCGTTTCGACCGCGAGTTTTACTTCCCGCTACCCGATCTCGAGGGCCGTCGGGCCATCCTCGACATCCATACCAAAGACTGGGGCCTGCAGGACAACTTCAAGAGGATGCTGGCTGAAAATACCAAGGGCTATGGTGGTGCCGATATGCGCGCGCTGTGCACAGAAGCTGCGCTCAACGCCATCCAGCGCACCTACCCGCAGATCTACTCGGCGCCCGACAAGTTGATTGTCGACCCGGCCAAGATCAACATCCATGCGACGGACTTTATGCTGTCCATGAACCGCATGATCCCGTCGTCGGAACGGTCTGCCGCGCCTGCCTGGGCCCCTCTTCCCAAGGCTGTGGCACCGCTCCTCGACGACCAGCTGGACAAGATCAAGAAGCTGCTTGACGATGTCATGCCGCGCCGCAAGAAGACGACTGCGCTGGAGGAGGCCATGTACGAGCCATTCCAGGACGCCGACCACGGCTTCGGCCGCGAGAACATGGTCCAAGAGTTTGAGCGGTCGCGGACATTCCGTCCTCGTCTCCTGCTTACAGGCACTGGTGGCATGGGCCAGAGCTACCTGGCGGCGGCCATCCTGCACCATTTCGAGGGTGTCCACATCCAGAGTTTCGATCTGCCAATCCTTCTTGGCGATGGACGCGTAAGTTAACCTTGTCTTGTCTAATTTTATTGTTCCCCGGCACTAACATGTTATATATAGCCCCTTGAGCAAGTTATTGTTGGCCTGTTTGTCGAGGTCAAGCGCCACAAGCCAGCCGTGCTCTACGTCCCCAACGTCGACTCCTGGTACCACAGCCTGCCTGCCTCGGCCTACATGACCTTTGCGACGATGCTCAAGACCATCCCGCCCAATGACCCGATTCTTGTTCTCGGCACATGCGAGTGCGACCGCGAAGATATCCCCGAGTCTGTCCTGCGCGACTTTTTCAGCTACTCGTCCAAGAACCGCTTCGCCCTCGAGAAGCCAAGCCGCGAGAACCGCCGCACCTACTTCTTCAACTTCCTCAAGCACGCGACCAAGAACCCCAGCGACTTTCCCGACCCGGCCAACCGCAAGAAGCGTGTTCTCGAAGAGTTGCCCGTTGCGCCGCCGCCGCCTCCCAAGGTCAAGACGCGGGAGGAGCTCAAGGAAGAACTGCGCAAGGACCATCTTCTGCTGAACCTGCTCAAGGTCCAGCTGCAACCCATTATGGATCAGATCAAGAAGTACAAGAAGTTCCGGCAGCCCGTCATTGCTGAGACGCAGATCCAGTACCTGTGGCAGGAGGCCGATCCCAACTACGTGCAGCCCGACATCCCGACCGACCAGCCACGCCCCTTTATCATCTCGCATGACCGTGACGGTGTCCGTGGTCTGCTCGAAAAGGCCACCAACAAGTTCTACTACAATCTGGATCTGTCGACCATTGAGGAGCGTCTCTCGAACGGCTTCTACGCCCGGCCCAAGGACTTTTACCACGACGTTGTGTCGCTGGCCAAGGATGCGCGCAATATTGGCGACAAGGAGCGTCTGCTCAAGGCCAATGAGCTGTCGACCAACGTCGAGGTCGATGTTGCCGAGGCCGAGGCTCGCCTGTCTCAGGTGGACTGGGAGGGCCTCTACCAACGGCAACTGAAGCGGGCCAAGGAAGCCGAGGAAAAGGCTGCTAAGAAGAAGGCTGGCCTGGCCATCTTTGGCGCCGCACAGAGCAGCCTCGAGGACGACCCGCTGCCCATCATTGGCTCTGATATCATCCCTCCTCCTGCCAACGGCGATGCTGGTGCCGCCGAGCCCATTTCCGAGCAACAGCAGATGCAGTCACAGGCCCGGTTCGAGCTCAAGCCTCTCGGTACCTCAACACCGCCATCGTCAAACGGTTTCCACCACCCACATCTCAGCAACGGCAACTCGGTGCCCTCAGCATCGTCCACATCCAACAACGGCGAAGACGTCGCCATGGTTGGCTCTGACATTCCCGTGCCGCCGCAGTGGCCTCGGTCGTCCGCCATTGCAACACAAGGCAACACACAGGTGTCACAAGTGTCGGCACTGACGGGCATCCCTGCCGGCATGTCTCCCTCTGCCATTATCAACGAGGCCTCGACAACCAAGACGTCCGACCCTTCGACTGGCCCGCAGAGCACCCAGGCGACCAACGGTCATATTGGCACCACGACCAACAACCACAGTATCCTGCACGGCAACACTGTCAGCGGTGCTTCCGGTGGTGCCGATGCCGGCGACGGATCTCAGATTCCCGACACGCAGTCCATCTTTGGCTCGCTACCGAGCCAATCCACCTCGAACAACGACTGGGTGCACTCGCAGATGCACGCCATGGCCAAGGGCGAGGGTGCCGGCGACAACTTTGACAACAGCAGCAAGTCGGGCAACGCCAACAGCAACGGCGGCGGCGCCTCCTCGCCGCCTTCGCAGGTGCAGGCACCGGGCGCAAACTCGTCATCGCAACAGCAGTCGCCCGTGCAGCCGCTCGGCCCGCCACCGCCACCATCTCAACAGCAACAGGTACAGCAGAGCGCCAGCCGGCTGTCGTCACAGGGCTTCCCTATGAGTGTGCCGGATGCCAGCCTGGACCCGATCCTGGACACGATTCTCGACCGTACATCGGGTTGCACAGTCGACCAGCTGGAGCAAATCAGCCGCGAGATCATGGACTACATCTGGACATCGCGGCACGAGCGCAACCGGTCGCGTGTGATCAACAACCTGAGCAAGGTGTTTAACAGCACAATGGCAGACATGGAGCAAGTACAGGAAGGGCTGGCCTCGTCGTTCAGCCAGGATCAGTAGGATTAGTAGGGATTAACTGCCTCCGGTTCTGTCCTCTGCCCTGTTCCTTGTACTTTACACACCATGGACTCCCACAAAAACAAACCTTGATTTTTTCATCATTATTGCGCGTTGGCTGCGGTTTTTATTGCTTTTCTTGCTTTTAGTTTTGGTTCCAGGCAAAAGCCTTTGGTTGGGAGTCGGTTTCGAGATTCCAGGGATGTATATTGCAATTGTTTTGCGTCGAGTGGTCTAGACAGGTGGTTGCTTGGCCTCGCCTATGCCTCGCCTATGTTTCGCTTCTTGTTGTTGTTCGTCTGTCTCTTTATTTTCCCCATTCTCATCTCTTGTTTTATCTGAGCTTTTCTTGGCTTCCATGGCTTTTGTTTTAACTGTGTCATTTCAGTGTGTTTCTCTATTTTGTTTTATCATTGCTAAACTCATACGGGCGTGTACAATACATATTTTTACTACAATTTTCATATCGTCAGAACAGTTTGTTTCTTTTATTCAAAACCACATCCATACAGCAATGCACTTTTGATACGTATTAAGGAATAGAATCTTACTGTAATAAATAACATCGGTCAAGGACTGATTTGTATCATTAATGATGGTTGTGTCCGCCTCCCAGAGTCCCAGGACCAACGTAGAACACCAAAATCCATTACTTTTTTGCCTTTTGCCCATTTTTAGACGCCCTGCTTCGTGAGAGTAGAGGAAGTGAAAGGCAATGATGCGTAAAAGAATGAAGACCAAAAGTCAAAAGCCAAAAGTCAAAAGCCAAAAGCCAAAAGCCAAAAGCCATGAGTCAAAAATCAAAAACAAGAAACTAGCAGGGTATCTGATTAAACCTGCGCGGTTCTCTGGCGAGAAATAGACATGAATCTGAAAAATAGAGAATAAGGAAATAAGAGAGGAACAAGTGGTCGTTCCTTTCTCTCGTACAGGTAACTTTTCTTTTTTGTTTCTTCCCTTCCAGTTCCCCCCCAAAGTCGTCCAATAATTGCGTTGCGTTGTAGTTTTCCATCATATGTTTCCCCCTCTTTATTTTTCGTGCGTCCGTGTTCGCATGTGTGTGTGTTTCCCAATTCATTTGTTGCTTTTGTGTTTTTTCCTTTGGATCTCTCACGAGGTTTCGAGCCTCGGAGATCCTACCCAGTTAACGCCCAAAGATACCAAATACCCCAAATAAGAAATAAAAAAGCAAAAAGATATAAAGAAAGACAACAGGATCAAAAACAAAACCAAAAAAAGAACAATTCTAGGACGCCGCCCTTTTCCAGTCATCACAAATACGTTATAAGATAATAGCTCGTCAAAAACATGAAAAAAAGAGTAAGTATGTAGTCAAAAGACACTTGAGGTTGAAGAAGGGGAAAAGGGGAGAAGAGTGAGGGGAGTGAGTGTGTACGTTTAGTCCCGGATAGGGACCAGCAGGGACGAGCAGAACAAAAGCTCAAAAGAGCGCGAGTCAGTCGGCGAGAAGTTGGGGTGATCGTGCTTGTTAACGACGTCGGCGTCTAGCTTGTTAGCAAGAAGGCTCGGCAGACTTGGAAATAGCAACAGTGTGGCAGTGTGGCAGTGTGGCAGTATGGCTTACAGTTAAGTTTGATCGTCTCGAAAAAGTTGCGGATCACCGGGTCTTCGTCCTCTGTGACGAGCATGCCGTCCTCGGCTCGGCAGGTGGTACGCGGCAGGGCTTTGCGGATGCCCAACAGCATGCGCAGCAGGTCGGCAATAACGTAGCCCTGCTGGGCAAAGTCGTGCGGCGTGCGCTCGAGCGGCCACATCTGGCGCAGCGTCTCTTGGTCCCAGGCCTTGAAGCCCCAGGTGGACTTTTCGACGCAGTTGAGCAAGATCAAGGTCGTAAAGTACATGGTATAGTCGATCTTGGTCTTGCTGTCCTGCAGCAGACGCTGCATGGTGGTGAGCAGGCTGTTGCTGATATTGGCGGCCTTACGCTCGGCACCGGCGGTCAGCTGCAGACAGAGCGTGGTGTAGGTCTCTTGGTCAGTGTCGGCGCGAATCTGGTAGGGCTCTTCGTCCTTAACGTCGGCGCCGTCTTTGCCATCGGCAGAGTTGTCACCGGACTCCGCGGCCTCCTTCGACTTGGCCTTGCCGGTATTGTTACTGCCCGGGATGGGCTTGACGCGGATCTGCCACTGGCGCTCGCGGTCGAGAATCTCTACCAGACCCCAGAGCTCAATGGCCTTTTTGAGGAGAACACTGTTGGTCTCCTGAACCAGAGACGTGGCAGTTTCGAGCATTGTGCGGACAAAGAGCGAGGGTTCGCGCTGGATGAACTCGGGCAGCATGTTGCGCATGTAGTACTCCATTTTGAGCGGGACGTCATCCTTGGCAGTGTCGACCATGACAATCTCGCCTTCTTCCCACAAATGCAGCGGGGCAATGGGCGGTGCTGGCGCCGGCGCTGGCGCCGCCTCTGTTGCAGACTGCTGGGGTTGTTCTTGCTCTGCGGTAGGTTCGGCCGAGGGTTCTGAGGCAGGCTCGGCTGTTGGTTCGGCTGATGCGGCCTTGGACGCTGCTGCCTCTGCGCTAGCTTCTGAAGCAGGAGCAGTAGTAGCAGCCTCAACCTCAGCTGGTGTCGCTTCGTCTGTAGCGGTGGCAGCAGCACCATCACTGCTGGCCGCTTCGGTCGTTTCTGCCGCAGCCTCACCTTCCGTAGAAGGGAGGTTCCCGGCTGCGACAGCCGCCGCGGAAACGGCAGCAGCAGCAGACACAGCAGCCGCGGCCGCAGCTGCAGCCGCGGCAACATCAGCAGCAGTAGTGGCAGATGGCGCAGACGGAGCAGAGGCAGAGGCAGAGGCAGAAGCAGCGGTGGCGGTGGCGGTGGCGGCAGCAGCAGCTGCAGCAGCAGCATTTTCGGCCGCGGCCGGGTTTTTGGGTCCGTTGCTCTGGAAGACTTCGAGCGTCACGGAAATGGCCGGGTTGTCACCAAAATGCGTCGCCTCAATCATGAGGCCCCTGTTGACGACATCGACTGTCTCGCGCAGCTGGTTGGCGCGGTGCTGTGCCAGAACAACCTGCACGCCCGCACAAAATATGTCGAGCTGCTCGGTGAACTTGGTACGCACACATCCGGAGCGCCAGACGCGCGGCGACAGAACCTTGCGGCACTGATCGCAAGGACTGCCCTTGGAGCAGGTCTTGCGCAAAATGCGGCAGCGAATGCAGGCGCCAATGCGACGGACTTCCTGGACCTCCTTGCGGCGGGTCGTGTTAAAGCGGGCGCGGCCCTGCTTGGGGCGGCCGACCTCGTTGGGGTTGTTCATGTTGAAACTGATGCGGTTCGGGTCACCAGGGCTCGCAGGCAGTAGGTGGTGGTGGTTGTGACCGTCGGCTCCAGACGAGGGAAAGATGGGCAACGCGACGTTCTCAGCCAGGTACGTGATCTCACCCCAGGGCTGGTTGGCGGCTACGTTGGCAGCGCCGACGCCCGAGGTGGCCGCGAGGAGCGCGTCAGGCATGGGCTCGTCGCCGTCGACGTTGACGTGGACGTCGGGTGTCATGACAGCCGTCTCGGCCATGTTGGTGGTCGCGTCGGCAGGCGTGTTTGCGCCAGTAGCCCCAGCGCTCTCCACGTCGAGCTTCTCAACACCGGCGCTCGCTGCAGCCATGTCCGACTGCGGTGTGCTGACATTGTTCGACGAGGCTGTCGCTGTCGCTGCTGCGGCCGCAGCTGCTGCGACGGCGGCGGCGGCTGTTGCCACGGGCTCTTCTGTGCGAAGCTGGGGATCGAGCAGGGACGGGTTGAGCTGGGCTGAGGCTGCCGCCGCGGCCATGGACAGATTGGCCTCCTCGAGCCGCTTGATCTGGTCAAAGGTGATTCCGTCCTGGTCGGCGGCCGCACTGAGCATCTTCTCGACCTCGGCCTGCTGGAGCTGCTGCTGCTGTTGCTGGAGCTGCTCCTGGGTCAACTGCTTCTGCTCGGTCTCAGTGTCCTCCTCCATGGTGTTCGGGTCAGATCGAAGTAGGTCAGACGGGTCGAAGTGGCTCGAGGCGCCGTTGGCGTCGCTATTCCGCTTGCCGCCGTTGGCATTCGTGTTGTCGTCGCCGTTGACGCCGCCCGAACTGCCAGGCACGCGGTCGTCGTGCTTCTCGCTCAGGTCGATCTGGCGCGAGACCTCGGCCAGCGTCTCGAGGGCGGTCCAGTCGCGCTGGATGGCGGCCGCATCGACAGCGGAGGTCGAAGGTGACGACGAGACAGCGGCTGCGGCCGCAGCCACAGCCGCTGCCGCCGCCGCTGCTGCTGCCGCATTGTTTACGCCGTTGTTCTGGCTGGCGGCCAGCAGGTGGTGGTGGTGCGCGTGGGTCTGGCTAGGCCCGCCGTTGGCCGCCGCGAGGCGATGGGCGTGCTGCTGGAGGCCATGCAAGTGCTGCATCCGGCTGTTGGCTGCTCCACGCATTCCTCCTGCTCCAACCCCTCCTCCTCCCGGAGAACCTCCTGGACTGACGCCGCCTGCACTTGCCGACGCCGCGGCCGCTGCAGCAATGTGGTGGCTCAGTCCATTGAGCGAGAGGCACGCATTGATGCGGTCGGCCTCGCTGATGGCAGGACACTTTTTAGAGATGTGTGTCATGAGCGATTCAGCACGGCCTTTGGGAAACGACTCGCCACAGGCCTTGCATCGGTGCGGATAGCGGTTGCTGTTGTCGGCCAGCCGCGGCCCGCGTTCGAAGAACTGGAGGATAATGGGGTTCGGCTTGCGGCCCATCGTGTCGTGTGTATCTAGCAAACTTGACGAAATCGCCGGGTTTGTCGAAACAGCCTCAGAATCGCGCTTTTTGGGGCTTCAAGTGATTGTCTGACTGTTTAGCGACGTGTCCGTCGCTTTTGTCAGTCCGTCGTGTTCGCAGGGAGCGGCGAGGATCGTCGAGGATCAGATGGTCGAGGGGGGGACTCTTGTCGCTCCTGGCGGTGAGAGACGGGGTGGCTCTCGTTCGTTTAGATTGTGGGTTCGATTTCGTGGATTTGCGTGGGTTCTCTGCTATTTTTCGCCTTTTGGCGATGGGCGGTGATGGACGGCAGGTGTGCTTTTTTTGGACCTTTTTTTTTTTGCACAAGGGCGGGGAGCGAGGGCAGGAGCGAAAAAAACAATAACACAGGCTCGGCAGGGAAGGCGCCAGAGGCACACCGAAAGGCCAAAATCGCCCAAAACGGGAAAGGTCCAAAAAATTCTGCCGCCTCCCGCCACGCACGATAAGAGTCGATAAGAGATTTCGTGGTTTCCAATGATTTTCAGGCGTTTTTGGTGCGGTCACGTGCATGGCAGGTGCAGTCGGTGTACGGGCCTTGGCACGGGAATCGCAGAGCAAGCGAGGGAAGGGACGATCAGCCAAACCGCGCGTGTTTTTCTGCCGGTCCTATTTCCTCTTGGCAACGAGGGGTGCTAGTGTCGAAATGGTGGGGGAAGCGGCAGAATGGAAGGAGCCACGGAGGTGAAGATGCGAGATGAAATGAGACGAGACGAAATGTGGGAAGAAGAAATAAAACAGTAACAAAAAGCAAAAAGACGAGAGAACACCAATTGACTCATGGCACAGCTTGAACGACTTGGATACTCGGCAACTTTCACGGACACGCTTGTTCTATCAAGAATAAATCTCTGATTTTGTACTCCTGACGGGAGTCTGTGAAGACTAGATCTTGTATATTTCGATATCTCGACGGCAGATTTACTGCTTCTTGTAAAGGTGGCCAGCAGAGCCCTGTTTGTTCGTGTTAGAGGAGACGGAAGGGGTAGGATATTGTAAATAGTTTTGCGACTGCATACCTGGTGCTGGGGGAAGATCAGCGAGTTGGCAATGACGACGTTCTCCGGCCGGGACGCAGCAAAGACGACAACCTCGGCAATGTCCTCGGGCGTCAGAGGGTTGACGCCGCTGTGTTGTCAGTAAATAGGTGTACACAACAGTAAATTTGTAGACGGGGCGACTCACGCATAAACGGCATCGGCCTTGGACTTGTCGCCGTAGAAGCGGACGACAGAGAACTCCGTCTCGACTTGGCCGGGATCGATCTCAATCACACGCACGCGCGTGTTAATCAGCTCCTTGCGCAAGCTCTCGGTGAAGCTGCGCACAGCCGCCTTGGTGGCGCAGTAGATGCTTCCGCCGGGGTAGGGGTCGAGGCCGGCAATGCTGCCAATGTTGATGATGTCACCGGCGCCGCCGTCGGAGCCGCGCTTAAGGAAGACGGGGAGGACAGCCTGGGTCATGTGGATGAGGCCAGTGACGTTCGTAGCGAGCATGACGTCGATGTCCTCCTCGGCGATTTCAGGGGCACGGGCAACGCCCTTGACGAGGCCACTAGACAGTTAGCAGAGAGCGACGAGCGAAGCAAGAAGTGAAGAAGTGAACAGGGAATAGGAAAGCGGAGAGCCATGTGCACGTGGGAATTCGAGCGAAGCGAGGGCTAGAAACGTACGCGTTGTTGACCAGGACATCAATGTCGCGCCACTCCTCGGGCAGGTTGTCGACAAAGCCGCGGATGGCAGCACGGTCGCTGACGTCGAGCTGCACGGGCAGGACCTTGACCTTGTCGGCGCCAAGCTCCTTAACGAGCTCATCGGCAATCTCGCGGAGCGTATCGATACGGCGAGCCGTCAGAATCAGACGCAGACCACCGGCAGGGGCAGCCGAGCGGGCAAACTCAAAGGCAGTGCTGCGGCCGATGCCGGAGGAGGCGCCGGTGACGACGACGGTCTTGCCGGCGAGGCGCTTAGCAACGGCGGACATTGTGCTGAAGGTGCGGGAAGACAGAGGGAGAGAAGGAGAGAAACAGGTGGTGGTCGGACGAAAAAAGGCCGGACGGACTGTCGAAGAGACGAAAGACGATGCTTGCCGAGAAATGGAGAGGCTCAAGGACCGTGTCGAGAATGCAGCTGCGGCAGGACGGCGGAGGTGGGAGACAGCGCGGGCGGCAGATGGCAACATAAGTAGGGGGTGGGTGAGGAGTGAGATTTATAGGTTGTTGTTTGTAGAAGAGAAGAAGAAAAGAGACAGAGAGGAAGATGGTAGGGGCAGATACGAAATGACGAGGCAATCGCGGTTGTTTTCATTCGAGGGAAGGAAGGGACCGGCGAGATCGTTGCGGAAATGGCGTATTATCCCCCTATTCCCCGCCAGTGCAGGCAGGCGAGGCCCGCACAAAAACCCCGCGGCCGGTGATGCAATCATGCCCCAATATGCTAACTCCAAGCTCTCGCCCGGGTGCTCTTTCCGCGACGGCCCACCACCCACGATTAGCTTCCTTCCTTGAACAAACGGCTTTTCAGCTTGAGGAAGGTGCCCCCTTGACGTTTAGAAATAATTAGAGCCTCCAGAAAGTGGAAACCGATTCCGTTTTCCAATCTTACAGGAGGACGTAACGGAAAGGTATTGCGCGCGTTGAAAGAGCGAGTCAAGGCGAATGGGCGAGCTGCTGTCAAAGACGGCCATGTCAGTTGCGCCAGCCCACAAGCTAAAGCCGCAGCCCGCCCCCATCTTTGCGATGAACGGCGTTTGCCGGTAATTTTCCTTGTTATCGCGGGGGCCTTTTGAGCCTTGATAGGAGGCAATACACAGCCATGAAAGAATACTCCTGTTGTTTGCCATATGCACTGTATCAACTGCTCCAATGTCTTTTTCCAGACCGGTGAAGCTTTGTTTGTTACGTTTTCAGGGGGTTCTTGATTAACAACATAAAAGCCGGCTAACAAGTTGACGCTTGTACCTGACTCGGTGTAAGTCGCCGTCTTGCTATCTCTGTTGTTCGTTTCAACCACCTGATGGTTGATAATATGTATTATTTGTTCCCTTATCAAGGTACAGTCCTTCTAACTGAAAAAGCAAACCAGACACCATAATCAGACGCCATGTAAGTGAAATCGAGCAACATTGAAAATCCCGAGCGAAAATGGTAAAATCCCGATGTGGAAACAGATACTCCATAACTAAATCAACACTTGCTGCTCTTAGTTCGCCGTTTCCCTATGTTCCCATAAGTGCTTATAAACGCCGTGCCATAATATTTGTCGCCGTGGCTGTCCCGGGGGTATTGCTGTTGCAAGCCGTCTAGAACGAAAATGTAAATGAAAACGGTAAAAAGCAAAAATTAAGGTTGAAGCACCCCCGGTGCTACATCTCTTCTTTCGACGCGCTCTCGGCGCGTGGTACGGCGTCTGTTTGGTCGGTCGTTGTTGTTGCTGTTGGCTTTTGAGCTGGTGTAGTGGTTGTCGCCGTCGTTGTTCCTGGGGTCACCTCGACTGTGACTGCTCCCTGCTTGGCGGCTTCTTGTCTTGCCCTTTCTTCAAGCACGGCCAGAATTGGCTGGCGGTTGCGTGTGTACGTGCCGCAGGCGATGGCCATGGCCGCCGCTGAGACGATGGCACAGATGCGCATATTCTCTGTGAAAGCCTGTGTGAAGACTTGGCGCACGAGGATGGCTGTGGGCGAGTCGCCCGTCAGATCGGCGGGCACATCGGTCGTGATGACAGTGCCGAGCTTGGACATCTCCTGCCGCGCCAGGATGGCCGATGAAGCCGCAATACCGATACTGCCGCCGAGCACACGGGCCTGGGCGATGATACCTTGGGATGCGGCATGGTCGCCTGGCGGTGCTTCGGTAGCGGCCAGGATTGTGGTAGCGGACGCGCCGAGGCCGAGGCCGAGACCAATAAAAGGCAAAAAGCCCAGTGCTTTGGCTTCGAGTGTGGCCGAGTCGGAGAGCGTCGTTTCGAGTGCGCAGCCAATGATCATGAGTCCACCGGCGACGACCAGTGTCTCAAACAGGCGGTTGTGCTTGAGATTGATAAAGCCCGTGAGAGCGCTGCCAATGGAGACGCCGGCCAGTAGCGGGAGCAACATAACACCCGCCATGAGGCCGCTTTTGCCGTTGACAATTTGTAGGCGCAGCGGGAAAGTGAAGATGACGGCGAAAAAGGGGAAGCCCAGAAATAGAGTTGTGAGGGCGGCCGATGCATAGACATGGTTGCGCAGAAGCTTGAGTGGGAAGGCGGGCATAATGTGCTTCCAGCGCTTCTCGACAAGTGCCTGCCAGAAAAACAAAGCGGCCCAACAAAAAATGCCCGTGATCAGAGGTGCCAAAAAGATAGCCTGATTCCACTGGTCTGGGCTAACACCGGCGTTCTGGAAGGCAAAGGTGACGAGGGCAGCGGCTGCAATGAGTAGAACGGAGCCGACAATATCGAGCGACGACCATGGGTGGCGTTCGATGACGGGCAGATATTTCTCATTGGGCCATGTCAGGGCAAAGACTGCCATGGAGAAGAAGCCAATGGGGCCGCTGTTTTGTCAGTATGCAGGTTGAAAAGAGCAATCACAGCATGGGGACACAACGTACTTTATCCAGAAAATCCAGCGCCAGGAGACATAGTTGGTCAACAGGCCGCCCAGGATCGGGCCCAGCACACCGGCCATACCGATGACTACACCCGCCAGACTGGCAATGTGACGCTTCATATGGATGGGCGACAGCTCCGGCCAGATGATCATGGACAGCGAGTAGAGACCGGAACCGCCAATGCCTTGGAGGGCGCGGAGGGCAATCAGCTGGTGCAGCGTCTTAGCGAAACCGCAGCCAATGGAGAAGCTGAAGAAGATGAGGAAAGCGGCCAAATAGGCATTGCGGCGGCCAACAATATCGGCGATGCGGGCGAAGATAACAGCGCAGCTGAGGTAGGCCAGAGTGTAGGCGAGAGCAACCCAGTTGATGAGCTCAATGGAGCCGAGTTCACGGCCAATGGCGAGCAGGCTGGTCGCCACGATGGAGGAGTCCAACATGGCCAGGAAGAGGCCGAGTCCAACACTGTTTAAGTCAGCATAAATTGACAATGTACAAGAACAGCAATGGACAACTCACCCTAAACTGAGCGTCCAGAAACGCCATGGCGCGAGGTTGGATATAGGAAACTCATTGTCAGAGGCGCTTGCTGGTGCAGCGGCAGCTGCCTCAATATCGTCCGCCGTTGTCGTTGTAGGGCGGCTGTTGTCGACGGTCCGTTCTTGCTTTTGCCGGGGCGATTCGAATACGCCCTCGGACTCTAGCTTTGGCGTCGGTGCTATCGACGAGATCGACTCGATCGAGGTCGTTTCTATTGCCGCCATGGCCACAGAAAGTGTGAAAGGTCGGTCGGTTGTAGAGCACCGTGAAAATGGGCAATGCTTGGTCTTTATTGTTCCGCCTTTTGTACTCTTGGTGTGGTCGTATCACTCCTTTGTTCAGCGGTGACGGCGTGGGACGTTCAGATGAAAGCTCTTTGCTGTTTTTGGTCTTGTTGGGGTGTGGCAAGAGCTGTTGTGGTTGGCGATGCGGGCTTGGATGTCGGATGGCAGCGCCGATAGAGGCGGTGGTAGCGAGGAGGGAGAGAGGTGAAAATCAAATATATATAAAATTTTGTAAGATGTTCAGTGTGGTGTATGCACGACACGGAAAGATGAAAGAAAGAAAGAAAAACAAGATCCAAGAGAGTCAAAATAGGTTGTTGCTGTACTCAGACGGGAGCGGTAGTTTGTCTGTATTGCGAGGGACGATGTGAGGACGAGGGAAGCGATGCTAACAGATATGGGATAGAAATTGTGCGAGGCCAAGACAATTTGTAGATGATGCCACTCGTATAAGGTGCAGGGGAAAAGGCTGACCTTAAAAAGTCAAGATGATAAGAAGTCGGAACAGGAGAGCGAAAGGCTGCAGAAAAACGCTGCTTGGCACGGCCGGGCAATTGTCTGTCCGGAAGGCTGATGGCGCAGGGATAGGAAGAGTGCCGGGAACCGATGCATGCGGGCTTGGTCCATCATGTCAGGCAGGAAAGAAAAGGAGCAAAAGCAAAAGTGGCGGGAGGGAAGAAACGACAACAAGAAGCGACAAAAAGAAGCGACGACAAAATGAAGATGCACCGATTTGGGTGGAGCAGACCCGGCGCACGTTTCCACCAGTGCAATACCAGACTACGGAAGCGACGAGGGGAGAAAAGGGAAAGAGAAAGCCGCACTGCTTGTTCGAGCACCTGAAAAGCTCAAAATGGAAGGGACGCGCTGTGCATGTGTCGTTCCTTCTCCGTTGGGCTCGGGCAGTTCAGGTGATCACGGTCACTTTTGTTCGTGAAAGGCAGGTATGTTGGTTCGTTCCTTCCTCGATGGGAACTTGCCCTTTCGCATGTGTAGATGGGCTGAGCTTCGGGTTGTTTCCGTGGATGCCTAGAGCTTTGGGACGGAAGGCACGACTGAAAAAACACAGTTTGTGCAGGCAAGGCCGACAGCACTACGCTTCTGTGCATGTATCGTGATTTCTACAGCCTGGTTTTCATCTCAAGATATCTTACGATCGTTGCAGATGGCGCGCACACTTGTACACGGCACGATTATGTGTCTCTCTAGGCGCAGCCCTACTGCCATGTTACAGTGACGAATTGGTGCGCCCCGAGCAAGCAAAAGACCATTCTTGAAAAGAAAGAGTCGGAATCGTTCCTGCCTGTTTGAGTGCCGATTGCATTCGTACATTCTCCCAGGCATCTCCCAACGTGACGGTCGTGCCTTCCTCAATCGCGTGGATGCCGCGTGTAAGTGGTATTACTGTAGCTTAATTTTGTTCGCCTCGTTCCTTTTTCATATTATTCTTCTTTCTTTTCGCTTTTTAAGCGAGTGAGAGCCCCACTTCGGTCCGGAGTACTGTGGGCTTTGGGGCAGTTTTTTAGACTCTACAGAGGGACGGAAGCTATTTGGTGCATTGTTAGCGTGGTATTTCAGCGAGTGGCGCCAGGGCCAAAGAGGGAAATCGAAGCGAGGAAGGAAGGAAGTAGGAACGAGAACGAGAACGACGGAAGTAAACAAGGAAGGATTGGGTGAGGACAGGGAAAGTGCGATGGTGTACGGAGTACATAGTAAATCGCATTGAGATAAAAGCACACTTTATACCTACAATAACGAATAAGAGTATCCCTACAAGTAATATAGCCAACATGCAGTGTTACCGACAGCAAACGTGTGGTATACATAAGCGAATATATCGAAACCTCAGGACGAGCAGCACAAGACGATGAAAGGCGGGTTATGAAAAGAAGCAATTGACTGAAGGTCTAATAATTTTAAAAAAAAAAAACATTGAGAATGGAGAACGGAGAGAATGAGTAGGACAACAGCCGCCTGTACTCCTTGCCACGGGCTACCCTTTGTTTTGTGCTACTCAAGATTGGCGTTAAACTGCAAGATCGTGCACGGCGGCGCGGTGCAGTCATGGCTGAGATAGAGAAGGGGCACAAAAGAGTCGGCCGTCGGAGCTGATCCGGTCCGTTGCGTGGCGATCTCAACGATAAAGGACACTGAAGCAGGTTGACGCCAAGGTGGGTGGCACAGCATGCAACAGACATTCGGCCGTTTCTGCTCAATGTCTTTACTGTTTCTTGAATGGAAGCCTTGAGATGAATGTCGAGCTACAACAAAGTTAAGGCTTATGGATTGCAGCCATGAATCCAAAATATCTTGATAAGTAAACACGCATACACCTTATAACTGAACCTACGCAGAGAGGCCTACGTCATAACGGCAGCCGAATTCCGGGGTATCGCGAGAATTATTGTGGAAGTTGTGGGGAGATCGTTGATGGTCAAAGTAAAAGTAAACACGAAAAAGGCCAAAACACACACACAAAGCAACGTGGATTTTTAGGCTGCTATGCTCCGTATAGGTGCGCTGATGTATTCAACATGCGACCTGTGCTGTAGATGGCAAGTGTTGCATTGTCGAGTCGTTCCACTCGTGGAGTGACATACGATAAAGTGGACGGCACCAGCAAAAAGCATATGCAAATACGACGTAAATTCCTGAACTCTCATACCGAGGCCATTCGCTCATATTGAGCATGTGTTAAAATGAATGAATGAATCAAAATGGGATGAAATATCTGTGAGAGTGAGAGTGTCGATTCTGTTCTTAAAGTAAATAAGCGCTTCTTCGTTGACTGAATGGGCCAAACCGTGTTCTTCCGCGACAAACGCCAATGTTTCTGGAAACAATACAATGTGCATGACTCTTGTTAGTAATGCTTTTGCTGTGCTTGGATTTTGCAAGCAGTTTGTCGCATTGCTGTCCCTATTGGATCTAACCGGCGGCTATTGTTTATCACGGACTCTGCATCAGCGGAGAATATCACGCCTCCAGATGAAGATCATATCGAGAATGCTCCTCAACGAGGTAATCAAACATCATTTATTCTTCCAGTGGCACTGCATTTGTTGGTCCATACAATAAAATTGAGTTGACTGAACGAGCGCGGGGGCAGAAGAGATACGGTGATAAAACAAGAATCTGTAGATATATATATCATCGTCAAGACCAGACTTCCAGAATAGTGTAAAGAGCTGTCAGGACAGGAAATACATTCGCTGCACGCTTCTTCACTAGCACAATTCGTCCAGTCCGCCGTCCAACATAAAGCTCACAAGAGTCATCGTTGCCTCCCTGGCCAGCCTCGCCGCCGCCGCCACTGAAAACACTACATACGACACGTTTGGCGAGTGAGACTGCGGCGGCGACGCCACGCTCGGCTGGACGACGGTGCTACAGTGCGCCTACAATACGTCGTACACCCGGCTCCAAACGGCTGTACAACATCGGGTTTCTGCCGTAGTACTGTGGCACAGAACTGAATCATTGCTGTTTTTAAGTTATGTCTATTGCACTCAAACTTCTCGTGCATGACAGGCCGTATTGATCGGCCCTCTTCCAAATGCCAAGTTGCTGGGCCGGCAGCACTAATCACACCGGCCGACTCTCGTGGTTCTGGTTTGTTTCGTTTCACAGAGCTAGAGAAAAAAAGCCGTGCGTAGTGGAAGAAACGGCTAAACTTCCATTTTGTATTAAAAAAATGGACAGAAAAGAGAGTCGCCTGCATCTTAGCTTGTTACAGTACACTCTTCGTACATTAACAGGCTGTGGGCTATGATAGTTGCATCCATTAGCAAAACGGGTGACAAGTATCAGAAGTTCAAGTAATTGTGTAGAAACAAAACGGCATCCTCATTTCGGGTATTTTCTCATCGCAGAAACGTGACATAGAAAGCTTCAGGGCATACAAAACGGCTCTCAAGTAATAGTGTAAATTTTGTAAAAACGTAGAATGAGATAAATTCAAGAGATAAATTAATAAAAAAAAAAAAAAAAAAAAAACTCCTGGGTTGGCTAAAACAAGATAAGCATATAAGGGCCTGTCCCTGTTTTTGTATTTTCCGTGGCAATAAGCTGCTCGAACGCCAGACAAAACGAAAATAAGGGTAGAAAACAGGGATCCTCAAACCCGGGGCATCAAACTTCCAGTAAGAAGTCGTAAAAGTGTACAAGTCGTGAAGAGTTGTAAAAGCGAGTATATCGTTTGTCGTAAAAAAAGAAAGGGTGAAAAATCAAATTGAAACGTCGATTGTCTAGTGAACGAAAGAAAAAGTGCTTGCTGCGTAATTGTTCATCGTCCCATGATCTATGGGTATCATGCCGTCGTGAACGCTGTGGTGGAAAGAGACTGCTGAAGCAGCGGTAGGGACGGGAACACCTGCTGCTGAAACAGCTGCTCCAAATCAACATCTTCGTCCTGGCCCCAGTACATACCGTCTAGGTCCCAAAGCCCTTGCTGGTCCAGCATACCCAGCATGCCCACCTCGGACTCAAAGCCAATGGGCGACATGTGGAACTCGGTCTCTGTAGCAGCGGCGGCCGATGCGGCGTTGATGGCGTTGCTGAGCATGAGGCTGTGGGATTGCTCGTTGACAAGGTGTTGGTGCCGGTGTTGCTGCTGCTGTTGTTGCTGCTGCTGTTGCTGCTTCTGCTGTTGAGTGTGCGTATTGTGGGAAACATCAGCGTGCATAGCAGCAGCCGGGTGCGGTTGCATAAGTCCAGGCTGGCGCGAGACCTCGTACATGCGCCAAACGACCTCGCGGCTGCGACGGGCCGCCAGAGACCACTCCTCCATAGCCTCGAGCATGGCCAGGACGGACTCAATCTGCTTGTGCCACTCAGGCACACGCGGGCTCGACCACTGCCAGAAGATGGACACTAGGAGCACCATGGCGGCCTGGTAGACGAACCAGACGGCATTCCATCCAGACATTTGGTTGCGCGACCATTCGTGTGAGATGTCTTCGATGGTCTGTTTGGCGAGCTCGCGACAGGCTTCGACGGCTGCAATCTCGGACTCGGGTGTGTGAGTTTGGCCACTGGATGCCAAGCCCAAAAGAACGGGCCGATGAAGAAGCATGCGGACATTCTGGTAGCGCCACTTCATGATGCAGCGGGCAATGTACAGAGGCTCGGCACAAGGGTCAGTGGTACGCAGGAGCCAAGGCAAGCCCTTGTACCAGCTCACCAGCTGCGCATCCAGGCTGCAACGGTCGTCGGGGCGGAGAAGCGGCGAAATGGCGAGCATATCCTGAATCTGCGTGGCGATCTTGCAGAACTTGATGTTCTCGATGAGCGGGAGACTTCCGGCATGCTGGGTAGTGTCACGGCCTGCTGCAATGCCGAACTCGGGCGACTGGATATTGATGGCAGGACCCCAGCGTCCGAAAGAAGGCCGGCCCATGGTGGTTGTTGCCCAAGTATCAAGGCAGAACAAACTCCACCAGGTGCGGCGACGGGTCTCGGCGGCTGCAACGTCGGTGTTTCCGCCGTGAGCCAGGCTCTCGCGGTGAAGACCTAGAGCACTGGCCATACGGATAGCGGCACCCAGGACGGCATTGGCCATGTTGGGACGGTTGATATAATGGAGGTAGTAGCCACCAATAATGGCCAGGGCCTGGACTGTCTCAATATGGCTGCTGCCAAAGGCATCCATGGGCAGGTGCTCCATGGCACGGTTGTAGAAGGTGAAGTGGTTCGTGTCTTCAGACTTGGTGCCGGCCACGCTGCCCATCGCAAAGACCATATTTAGCAAAGCCAGCCACGGCGCATCAGAACGCTGGCCCTCAAGATAGTCAGCGCGGATGGCAGTCTCGTCGAGCATGGGAATAAAGGCGTGGATGCGTTTGAAGTAGGCGTCGATGAGCATCTGTCCCTTCCATGACCACGAAACATGTTGTAGATCTTTGTGTGATGACGATGTGGCACCGGCTGAAGCCTCTTGTTTCTTGGCTTGGAGACTCGACTGGAGCTTGGTGGCTGGAATGGTGTGCGACATCCCGACGGCATTGCGAATCGATACAGATGCAAGTGAGTTCCGGAGGTTGGGCTGGACCTTGAGCATGACCATGAGAGCGGCCTTGATGGACGATGCGCCAAGGTAAGACGTCTGACGATCAACGGCCAGCGACAGAGCATTCACATCATCGGCCTCGGCGGGGATGGGATCATGGTCCCGGCGCTCTTCGTCCCACTCGGCACCCCGGGTCGGAATCTGTTCAAGGCTAGACAATGTATGCTCTGACTTTAGGCACACTGGTGATTGCAGATCGTCCCCCATTGGCGATGTGTTGAAGGGTGGTGATGGCAGGGCGGGCAGGCCCGTATCGCCTGCTTGCCGGTCCAGTAGAGCGAGCAGGTCTGGCCGAGACAACGGCAGAAGCGACTGCACATCATGGCCGGGATAGAGGCGCTTCAGAATCGACCTACACTCCTCAAGCGACTTGGACAATGCCTCCAAAGTCTTTCGGGACGGAATGACCCGCTGGCGATGCTTGTCATAAAAGCAGCGCTTGGGTGCACGGCTGGAGAGGCATTGGCCACAAGGCTGTTTGCCGTCGCACCGACTTTGGAGAAGAGTGTTATGTTAGCAGACTATGCTCCTGGGGTACCATTGGTGGAGGTGAGGAAATAAAAGTAAGTGCACAAGCGGCCTACATTTTGCGGCGTTTGCATTCAGCACATGCATGGGGCGTTGCACCTCTCTTGGAGGTGCTGGCAGCGGTTTTTGTGCCATCTTGAGAATCGGTGGGCCGTTTCCGCGGGGTGACGCCTTGAAATGTGTGGAACATTCCAGCCTGGGTCGTCGCTGGGACGGTTGGCGCCATGATGGCAGAGGGTAAACTGCGATGGCTTATCTGAGGTACAAAGTCAGTCTGCGAATTGGTGCAATGTGCCCGAGTTGTGAGACAGGTACTGTCAAGAAAGTGAATGGTAAAATGGCATGAGACTGGTGAAGTTTGTAAAATATGTAGTGAGTGAAGTTGGTGTGAGAGAGACAATGTCGTCTTGGATGATCGAGACCGGAATGGCGGGAACAGAAACGACTATGGGGGGAGGGGAGAAAAATTGGCGAGAAACTGGATGAGAGATGATGAGGAAAAGTGACCCGGCGGGAGACGTGAGCTGCCCTTCCCCACAGACATCCCGCTCGTGAAGACCGGCCGAGTCGAGCAGATGAGAGTGAGCCTGTGCAGGAGGAGGGAGTGGGCCCGTTAGTGAAAGGTTATTTTGGGGAAGTCAGGGGTGGGGAGAGGGGTAGATGGGACCAAGTGTGAGGACGCCAGATAGTGTGTATAGCTGGCGTCGTAAGGTCGGTATAAAGTAGGGCGGCGTCGAGAATAAAGAGGAAGGGTATAAGAGCGTTAGCAGATGAGCTGTGAGTGTAAAAGGGATTGATGAGAGTGATGGGGGCGCGAGGGAACGAGAAGGAGCCATGTGAGAGACTCACAGATATGGGTGGGAAGTAGAGTGGTAACAAGATAAAATTCAAAAAAAAATAAAAATAAAAATAAAAATCGGAATTTCGCACGACAGGTAAGAAAACAGCGCCGCGCAATACCGTGTGCCGTGCATTTGGAGACAACTGCTCTGTTGCTTTGCGTGTATATTTAGCTGAGGCTGCTGGCGACGCATATACAGGTTGCATATGACTTTGCGACTTTTTGGCCGGGCTGGCTGCGCGCGTGCAAAGTTGCATATTCAATACAGAGCTGCGCGTATTGCAAGGGAAGCGAGACTGACCGGGCGAGGAAGAAGACGACGCAGCACAGCACAAAGACACAGACAAGCAAGCCAAATGCGGCGAGCGTGAGCAGTGGTTATTTCCCCCCCTTTTTCTTTTCTCTGCATCGTATAGTGCGGTATGGGGTATAAGACGCGGGCTCGAGCGGAGGGTGTTTGTGCAGCACGGATGGCCGCATGATGGGAGGTAGAGAGGCAGAGTAAATGGACAGGAAAAGATGTTAGAAAAAAACAGATAGGAACTCGATATTGGGGTTGTTATTACTCACAGGGGCAAAGCCGCCGACTCAACCAAGCCACGAGCACGCGGTGACGGGAAGGTCGAGTGGCATTGGCCAGCATTGCTCAGGCACGGACTCCTAGGAGAGTTGGGTGGATGCACGTCGTAGATGGGCTGCATTGCGGCGCGTGTTGCACCACTCGGACGGAAGATGCGGACAATAATACAGGAACAGGTTGAATAGGGCCAAAAACGTCGATGGTGGCATTTCACGATATATTTACTAAACCAGCGTCAGGCACCCGGGCGGCGCCTTCCCTTGACGGTGTAAACTAATAACAATACAGAAAGAAGCATAGACGGCGTTTATAGCGGCGACGATAGACATAGACGTGTTGGGCTGATACGATAGAAGGCGCGATGGATTGTATTATCGTAATGAACGATGACATGGCAGGCACGGCGAGGCAAGTAGTGGACTGTGAGGAAAGAACGATGCGTGTCTTCTAACATACTAGGCCCTCGATATGCTGAGTTTCAGATTTCGGGGCAGATATTCGAGTGCCCTAAATGGAAGGAAGGCAACGAGACTCAGGAAAGGGCCATCAGAACAGAAGTCTCCCACAAAGAGAAAGAACGGCCTTAGCGGCGCACGTCCAGAATCAAATGTGGCAAGTGCGAGTTGCCTACAGTACGGACGGCATACGGTGCAGGCCCGGAGTCCCGAAGATGCAAACCGGGGCTCTCTCCCGAGAATAATCATTCTGTAAACAAGGAGCAGTGTCTTGCAGCCAATGTCCTTCGCCACTGAGGACAGGACGTTGTGTATCCGGCCACGAACCAGGCCATGGCGAGCGGTAGAGAAAGAGAAGTGCGTCTTCCTCTCAGGCAAGAGGCAGGGGCCCAGAAGGAAATAAGAGCATATATTGGAAAGAACGATGGATACCAACAACGTCAACACGGAAAGAAGTCGTACACGCTAACGTCTCATTTGTGTTATTGGAGAGGGAAAGAAAGGACTTGCAAGCACCTTCTGGCAGGTCACAAAAGCACAAAACTTAACAAAGACATCCCTCAAGTATCATGCGTATCATGCCAGACCACCAAAGAAGCACCCAGGATAAGACGTCGCAGTGATATTGAATTTTCTGTCAGGCGTAAGATGCCCCGATCAAAGGATGCGACAGCGCAATTTATCAGTGTCTGGAATCAGTGGTATGGACGGCGTTCTCGCACGGCCGGCTTCCCCTCTCTTGAGCCGTCAGTAGGCGAGCCTCAGTTGACGCCGGGGAAGCCGAGGTAGGATGAAGGAGGCAGGAGCCAAGTAGGAGCCGCGTGGGAGGCGAGTGGATGGAGAGTGAAAACGCGGGAGAAGAAAAATAAGAGACGATAAAATCAAAATCAAAGAAAGGGCAGACAAGTCAGAACGGCCTCCCAAGAGTGGGCCAAAAAAAGAGCATAAACTCGCCAGATTCGGGATTGCAGAGACTTGTATATTAGATCCAGCCGCTCGCTTTTCATCTTTATTTTCAGATCACCTCCCCTCCACAGTTTTTATTCTCAATCTCCTCTCTCCTTCCCCTTCCTCCACGTTCACCTGTTCATGTGTGAGCCGTTGCCTACCAAAGGTCATCTATTTCCAGTATTATGGTTGGCCAATAACAGCCCCATCGATGCCCAATAACACGGCTATATGTTTATTTGCCTGCTGTCTATTTTTGAAATCGGCTCCAGCTTTTTCCCCTCTTCCTTTCCCATTTTGCCATTCTTGCTTTCCTTTTTGCTTGCTATTATTCCATCTGCCAATTAATGTCTATCGGAAACTAGCCAGACTCTTATCAACCTGAGGACGATCTCGTTCATGCCCTGGCCCAGTGGCTGGTCAGCCCCCCTTCTTTTTGTATTTTTTTTTCTCTTTTTGCTGTTCACTCCAGTCCCCGTATAAATTGTGCCTCCCATAACACGGTGACCGGCGATTTCCATCTAGATCTTGACCTGCACAGCTCCGTATCACTGCTACACTTCGCAAGACCCGCCGCTTTCTTCTCGGAACTCTGGATTTTGGAGGATACAAAACCAAAGACAAAACTAATTACGGGCTGTACTTGGCGGGAAGAAATGGATATAAAATCCAGAAGGCGGGAGAACAACCGCAGTGCCGAGCCCGAGAGTCGGCTCTGCTCTCCACTCGTCCTTTTTCATCCCATACTTTCACCCCATGTGCTCTCCGTCTTGTCGTCCAAGATTCTGGTGCTCCTCTGCCAGTTGGCTGTTTTCTCTGTCTCCCCGCAGCCTCTGGGCCGTCCACTCACCCGGATTGGGGTGCAGTGCAGCATCTGCCACGTTGCTTTCCCGCCCCGTGGTGGTGCCGTTGTAGTGTCTTTGCGTTGCCGTGTCTTTTTTCTACCCCGTGTCCTGCTGTCTGTTTTTCTGCGCTCTGTGTCTGCTTTCGGATGGATTGATGACGAGAATGGACAGACGGGCAGACGGAATGAGTGGTGGGTGCGCGAAATATGCAGAGCCGGGAGGGCAGCACAGACTCAACGGAGCAGAGAGCACAGAAAAAAAGTATAAAGTAATGCACAGCCGGCCAGCAACCCTGGGCTAATTGCGTTGTTTTCTTGTCTCCTCCACCCTCGTCTTCTCCTTTCGTTCCCCTTTCTGCTGTAACCCACCATCTCTACTTAGTTCTATTTAGCTTCTGCCCGTCTCCCCGCTCTGCCATGCCTCCTACCCTGCAGACAAAGAATCCATGTCCTGGTACACCAGTTCGGCCTGCCACGATCGTACTAACATTGTGGCAACATCGATGCCCATGCTCACCTCTGGCATTAGTCTCACTTCTTTAGATTGGGTGTAGTATGTGTAGTATGCGTACTCCGTAGTATTTTGTGGTCATTGTCATGTCTCCTCGTCATGTATCATTTGAATGTCTAGACCTGTTCTCCAATCCCCTGTCCATTTAGGCTATCTTATAAGCGCAAAATCTGGCATCGGCTCGTGATTCCGTCAAAGATGCACGTATTATCGATTGGCACGTACTGCTTCGTGATGATCTTGATCATCTCCTGTGCCACCATGCCGCCCGTCAGTGCCGAGATGTTGTGCAGCTCGCCGCCGCCCGTCCGGGCCAGCTCCTTGGCAATCTTAGTGACGCGCTCGTGCTGGCTGGCGCCTGGGACCAATTCGTCAATGTCCTTGATAATCGTCTCAGCGGACGATGATGGGGCGCGAGCTGTCGCCTGCAGTGCCAGGTAGATGGGCACCAGCGATAGCGGGGCCATTGTGATTTCGACGTTTTCATCGTTGGCCATTTCTTCCTCTGTAAGATGCTTAGTATAAGTTGACACATACGAAAGGGAGGGAGGGAGGACTCACCAAAGATCTTGGCCAGACGGTTCTCGCCGGGCGGCGTGGCATTGATCAGCTTGACAAAAGCAGCGTTCTTGCAGAACAGGTCAACCTCGCCCGGATCAATGTCTTTACCACCCGGAGTTGCCTGCACCGTCGCCAGCACCTCGGCCGCGTCTTTCCGAGCCTTGGTCTTATAAATGGTCTGCAGCCTGATGTACACCTTGGACTGCGCCTTCATGTCGGGGACCTTGCCGGACAGCGGCAGTGCCTTGTGCTTCTCGTAGAATTGCTTGACGGCAGAAACAATAATCCAGAATCCAGACTTGAGTTCCTGAGCGTGTTAGTACACATCCGTATCTGACTGTACAGCATGGCAAAGGCGGTGGGGTTACATACGAATCCTTTGGGCTCGTACTCAAACACCTCTCGAAGACCGGACGGCAAGGATGGTCGGTCAATGTTCCTCAAAACAGCGCTTACAGCCTCATCAAAATTCTCCTCGCCGCCCTCCGGGTTGTCTTTGCGTGCAGCATCCGCAACAGTTTGCCGGAACGCGGTCTTCTCTTTGTACAACGTCGGATCCTTGCCGTCGTGGGACTCGCGCCAGCGTTCCAGGTAGTACAACAAAATCGCAATATACGGCAGATGGCCATGCTCGTGAGCCTCCAGAGAGTCAATATTGGCTGTCAGCTCGTGAGCAAATTCCGCCAGCTCGGGCCATGGTGCTAGAAGACGAAGATCTGTGGTAGCCGTCTCATCCGGGTGTGTGTCGACGATGGGAAAGGCGCCGGGTAACCGGATGCGGAAGTACGAATAGAAGCCCGCCGAGTGGACTGAGATAAGCGGTGTCTTGTGTTCTTGGCCGTATTTATGGAGGAGATCGAGGGTGTCTTGTTGAATGGGATGGGCGTAGAGGATCATGGTGAATGTCGACGACGTTTTGAGCAGTTTCTCCAGGTTGAGGCTGGCCTGATCGTGTAAGTCAGCAGCTATCCGAAACATCCTCCGAAAAACAAATCTTTGAACTCCTTTGACATACCTCTAGCTTCGGGTGCCATTCACCCTCGACTTCGGGGTTGAGCTCCAACAGAAGCTCCGTGCAGCTCTGTGCCCGCGACTTGCCCAGACTTGCTTCGTCGAGGAAGAAATTGACGCCCAGATCAGCCTCCTCGACCACCGCCTCGTCGTAAATCGTAAACCGTCCGATTCCTAACTTTGTTGGCCTTCAATCCTAGAGCACCGTTCAACAAGGTACATCAGACGACCTACCTGGCAAAATGAGGTTCTTGAGCGCCTCAACGGCCACCGTGCCACTGCCCGAGTTTAGCACCAGGATATTGGCCGACTCGAGAGCTGCCTGGCCACTGGCTGCCCACAGCCGAAGCTGCCGGTCATATTTTCGTTCCTTTTCGGACGGTCCGTGCAGAATGGGCGGTGTTTGGCTCGCCACGATTTCGGTCATTTCGGCGGCGGCGGGGAACAGCCGCAAGGTCGAGAAGATCGCGCTGTGAGATGGGGAGGAATGTAGATGGTGATCGGTGAGATTGTGTAATGTAAATTTTCGACTGTTGGCTAGATATCGCGAGATCTATGTAGCTGAAGCAATTTTCGCGTGCCTGCCGTTTATGTCTGCTGTTCTATTCGTTTGATTCGTAAGGCAGGAGCATCGCAGTCAACAGCTCCTTCCTGCCTACGGAGTACAGGTGTCAGAGTGGAGGGGTTGTTAGCGGGCGTGGCGGGCAGGAGCTTCCGCGCTTCCAGGGGAGTCAAATAACGGCTTCTGATTGGTCGGTGTGGATCTAGGAACGGAAAGCGCAATGTAACGACCAAAAAGGCGGTCGCCATTTCCCCTTATCGATAAGACCGTTCCTGCCATTTTGCGATAAGATAGTCCAGAAATTTTTTGAGATGGCCCAGAGAACTGAAGCCGCCCAAAACAGCAGGCGCAAATTTTCTGCCAGGCGTTCATTCGTTCCTACCTCGACTTTTTCTGTTGTCTCTCCGCCATCCGATCCTGTTCTTCTCAACGAACCGACATCACGACCCACGATTCTCGCCAAGTGATGCGGCAAGATGGAAGACCAAGCCCATAAGCCCCATCGAAAGTCGAAGGAGAAGAAGAAGCACTCGGGTGAGTACTCTTTTTCTTGTTTCGCGGCTTCTTGCTTCCATGATCACGAGACTGACTTTTATAGGGCCCAATCCCAAGGCTTTTGCTTTTTCGAACCCCGGCAAGCTCCAAAGAAGTGCGGCCCGGTCTCACGATGTAAGTGATATAGAGGGACCAATCGAAGATCACAGCCGAGTCCGTCATGTATACTGACATTTCTTCCCTCCCCAGATCAAAGAAAAGCGCCTCCACGTCCCCCTCGTCGACCGTCTTCCCGATGAACCACCACCGCGTCTCGTCACCATTGTCGGCCCGTCCGGCGTGGGCAAGACGACCTTGATGCGCTCCATGATCCGCCGCTACGCCAAGGAAACCATTACCGACCCCCAGGGTCCCGTCACCGTCGTCACCTCCAAGAAGCAGCGCCTTACCTTCCTTGAGTGCCCCAACGAGCTCGAGGCCATGGTCGATGTCGCCAAGGTTGCTGACATTGTCCTGCTCATGATAGACGGCAACTACGGTTTCGAGATGGAGACACTTGAGTTCCTTAACGTCCTGGCCGCCACGGGTATGCCCGGCAACGTCTTTGGTGTGCTCACGCATCTCGATCTCTTCCGCAAGCCGCAGGCGCTCAAGGATGCCAAGAAGCGCTTAAAACACCGTCTTTGGAACGAGCTGTACCAGGGCGCCCATTTGTTCTATCTTTCGGGTGTCATCAACGGCCGCTACCCGGACCGTGAAATCCACAACCTGTCGCGTTTCTTGTCCGTCATGAAGAACCCGCGTCCGCTCATCTGGCGCAACTCTCACCCTTATGCCGTCATCGACAGCTTCCGCGACGTCACCCATCCTACGAAGATTGAGGAAGATGAGCTGTGTGACCGCTCCATTGCTTTCACCGGCTACCTGCGCGGTACCAACTTTGCCGCCCAGGGCCAGCGTGTACATATTCCCGGTCTTGGTGACTTTACAGTGGCTAAGATGGAGGCCCTTCCCGACCCGTGTCCGACACCAGCCATGGAGCAGGCTGCAGCCAAGGCTACCGGTAAGACCGGCCGGCGGCGCCTTGACGAGAAAGACCGCAAGCTGTATGCGCCCATGTCCGACCGCAGTGGCCTAAAAATCGACGGTGATGCCGTGTATATTTACCGTGAGAGCGGCTTCACATTCGACAAGGATGCCGTCGGAGTGGAGCGCAGCGAGGGTGAGGAGCTGATTATTGGTCTGCAAGGCGAGCGCAAGCTACTGGGTGAGACGGAGGAGGGTGTGCAACTGTTCTCCAAGGGCCGCCGCATTGTGGCCGAAGAGCTCAACTCGGGCCGCAAGGAGCAGCGCAAGGCTCGTCTGGCTGGCCATGTCGAGGGCGAGGACGAGGAATACGATGACGACGGCTCGTCTGACGAAGAGGGCGGCTTTGCCAACGGCGACGGCGAATTCGACGAGGATGAAGAAGATGACGAGGATGACCAGTTTGAAGAGAGCGAATTCGACGAGAAAAAGCTCGGCAAGATGTTCCGCAACCGTGGCGGCGACGACGACGGCGAGGAACTCGAATTTGCCGACAGCGACTCGGACTTGGGTTCGCTTGACGGCGACGAGGGCAACGACTTTGACGACGACGAGGACGCGGCAATACGGTGGAAGGACAACATGCTGGAGCGGGCACGGAATCTGCATAAGCGGAAACGGCCATTCCAGGTGAAGGACCTGGCACGGATGCTGTACGACACCTCCATCTCGCTCAGCACGGTCGCCAAGCGCTGGCGCGGCGAGGAGGAGCCCGAGGATGAGGCCGAGGACAACATTGAGGAGGAGGAGGACTTCTTCAAGAAGAATACGGATGCCGACAAGGCCGAAGACGACACTGAAGACCGCTCTCTCCCCTTGGCCGACAACGACGCGCTCAAGTCCCGCTGGACACCAGATGCGATCGAAGCGCTGCGGTCACGATTCACGTCCGTCAAGTCCAAGAAGAGCAGCGGCGGTGGCGACGACGACGAGAGCGGGTTCGATGACGAAGACGGCGACGGCGACGACGATGACGACGACGACGACGAGAGCCCCTTTGGCAGCGACGCCGAGGGTGGTTCGGACAGCGAGGGCGACGGTGACTTTGAAGATCTCGAAACGGGCGAGAAGCACGGCCCGCGGAAGGACAAGGCCGAAAAGGCCGAGGCCGAGAACTTTGAGAACGAGCGTGACAAGAACGCACGGCGCAAGCAGGAGCTTCGGCTGCGGTTCGAGGAGGAAGATCGCGAGGGTCTAAACAACGCCAAGGCGCAGGCACGGAAAGAAGCCGGCACGACGGCGGACGAGTTTGGCGAGGACGACTGGTACGACGCGCAAAAGTCGCTGATCCAGAAGCAGCTCGACATCAACAAGGCCGAGTACGACGAGCTGGATGACCGGCAGCGCGTGGCTGTCGAGGGTTTCCGTGCCGGCCAGTATGGCCGTTTGGTGCTCGAAGGTGTGCCGGCCGAGTTTGTGCGCATGTTCCAGGCACGCATGCCGCTGATTGTGGGCGGTCTGACTGCGACGGAAGACCGCTTCGGTTTCCTGCAGGTGCGCATCAAGCGCCACCGCTGGCACAAGCGCATCCTCAAGACCAACGACCCGCTCATCTTCTCGCTGGGCTGGCGGCGGTTCCAGACGATGCCCATCTACAGCATTTCGGACTCGCGCACGCGCAACCGCATGCTCAAGTACACGCCTGAGCACATGCACTGCTTCGCGCAGTTCTACGGTCCCTTTGTGGCGCCCAACACGGGCTTTGTGTGCTTCAAGAACTTCTCGGCGTCGGCGCCCATCAACCAGCAGGGCCTGCGCATTGCCGCAACAGGCAGCGTGCTGAGCGTGGACGAGTCGACGGAGATTGTCAAGAAGCTGAAGCTGACGGGCGTGCCGTACAAGATCTTCAAGAACACGGCCTTCATCAAGGACATGTTCAACTCGGCGCTCGAGATTGCCAAGTTTGAGGGCGCAGCCATCAAGACAGTGTCGGGCATCCGTGGTCAGATCAAGCATGCACTCAAGCAAGAGGGCGCGTTCCGTGCCACGTTTGAAGACAAGATTTTGCTGAGCGACATCGTCTTCTTGCGCGCGTGGTTCCCAATCAAGCCGCACCGCTTCTACAACCCGGCCAACAACTTTATTGGCTGGCAGCCGATGCGCCTGACGGGCGAGATCCGCCGCGACGGCGACATTGCCACGCCGCAGCAGCGCAACAGCCAGTACCGCGCGGTGGTGCGGCACGAGCGGCACTTCAACACGCTCAAGGTGCCGCGCCAGCTGGCGGCATCGCTGCCGTTCAAGTCGCAGATTGTGCAGACCAAGAAGCAGAAGAAGACAACGTACATGCAGAAGCGTGCGGTCGTGGTGGGCGGCGAGGAGCGCAAGGTGCGCAACCTAATGCAGAATCTAACGACGATCCGGCGCGACGTCACGCAGAAGCGGGCGGCCAAGAAGGAGGAAAAGCGCGCGGAGCACCGCAAGGCAGTGGCGGATGCCGAGGAGAAGCGGACGGCACGCGAGAAGCGCGAGACGAAGGAGTTTTGGAGCCGCGAGGGCAAGAAGCGGCACATGCAGGAGTCGAGCGGCGGCGGCGGCAAGCGTCGTCGTGGTTAACGATGTGGTTGGTGTCGGGGTTGGAATTGGAATGGACGCAGACAAAAAGCATGTTCCTAGTTGGAATAATCGGCAGCGTGGAATTTCTGTACAGTATTTATTCACACCTTTCATTTTGTTCTTGATTTCCTTGTCGTTTATTGTTTCATACTTTAGTCATTCTGGCTCTTGCGGGAGTTTATTCTTTTTTTTTAAAAAAAAAAAACCCAAAAAAATAAAATAAACAGATGGCATGTTTCCTTTACATTATATATCATACACGTACAGTCAAAGCTAAACCTGAAGTAACCAAATAGTAGACACACTACACCTTGCAGCCCGTGCTCCTGTCATGGAGCCACCACGCGCATCTTCATTACTGTCAGCTCAGAGCTCCGGGCCCAAGAGCCGTCTGGCGTCTGTCGGTAGCACAGCAGCTTGCCGTCGTCGCCCACACTGCCCAGAATCTGGCCGTCGTCGTCAAAAGAGACGCGCCACACGGGTGTGCGGTGGTTCTCCAGCTTGGAGAGCTCTCGTACAGTGTGCCGCACCTGTCCTGCCTCACCTGTCCAGCGCCGGTCGGCTGCTGATATGCCGCCGTTGTTTGACGATGCATCTGGGATGGGCGGCAGGCCTAAAAATGAGGTCGCCGCCGAGCTGGCGGTGCTGTTGTTGCCGTGGGGGTCGTGCAGAGTGCCGCTTGTGTCGTCGGATGCGCCCACATCGGCAGCCAAGTCGCGTGTTGTCGAAGAGAGTGAGGATGCTACCGAAGCCGGTGTCGATAGCGAGCTGGGGCCCGCCGGTGTCGTGGATCCTGATGCTGCTGCTGCTGCTGTGATTAGGCCACCTGAAGATCCCGGTTTGCCGTCACGTTTCCGCCTGGAGTTGCTGGCCGCACCGCCGCTAGCCCCGTCGCCGCTCTTGGCCACAACATCGTGTGCTGCCCATGTCTTGCCGTCCTCGTTGGCCGAGTAGGGGGTGTCGAGGCGCACAACACGCACATAGCCGTCTTGGCACGCCGTCGCAATAATGTCGTACCCCCGGAAGTTGCCCGGCGCCCACGCAATGTCCCGCACTAGCCCGCGGTGGCCCTTGACCTCGGCAGCTAGGTAAAACGCGCGGCCCATCCCCTGTAAGCCGTACGATGTCGTCGTGATGGGCCGTGTGCGGTAGATCTTGACCGAGTCCATGGCGGCGACGACCAGGCTCAACGAGTCGGCACGCACACCTGCTCGCAGCGCAGTAAAGCACGGCTCTGGGTTCGGGTCGAAGCGGACACGGAAACTGGCCTCCTCGCCGCGGGCGGGTTTTGGACAGACGCGCAGCTCGTCGACGTTGGCATAATCAGAGAGATTCTCGGGCACCTCGTTCTCGAGGACGGTGAGCGTGCCGTCGGCCGCGACAAGGGCCAGGTAGGTGTGCCGTGTCTCGTCGTTGTGTTTCATGGAAAACGAGCGGTACGGTGACCGGGGCGATCGGGTCTCAAAGGCGGCTTTGGCGTTACCCTTTGCGCGCTGGCTGAATCGACGGCCCGGTGCTGCCGCTGGGTCCTCGGTCCACAGCTTGAAGCGGCCCTCGATGCCAATGGACGCCAGCAAGTTCGGGTAGATGGTTGGCGGCAGCCATTGGAGCTGTGCCGTTAGTAGGATGAATATATTTTGACATCTCAGGGATTTTTTTTTCTTTGTTTCTTCTTTCTTCCTCCTTTCTTCTTCCTTTCTTCTTCCTTTCTTCCTCCTTTCTTCCTCTACTCACTTCGAGAATCTCGCCGCCGTGGGCGCCCCAGTTGTCGCATAGCCGCCACATGCCGTCGCGGTGGCGGTTAAACACGCGGATCTTGCCGTCCACCGACCCTGTCGCGCAGCGGTCGCCGTAGGCATTGAATGCGACGGCCTGCACGAGATCCTGGTGGCCGTGCTTCATGATAATCTCAAACCGCGCCTGGTCGTCGAGCGCCGGCGGCTCGCCCTGTGGCGCGGGCATGATGTCGGTATCCGGGCGCGCGGCAGAGTGTGGAGTTCGACAGTGGAGAGAGGCAGTACGTATGTATGCAGTCGCGGCTGTCGTCGGCTGCTGAGTGACGTCGTCGAGCGGTGTGATGCGGATTGAATTGGTGTGGATGTGAGGGAGAGGTGTGCTCATATGATCGCTGCAGCTCCTTCCTGCTGTGTATCGCGGGTGTAGCGGTTTGCATAGCTTGGGAAGGCGCTAGTGGGGCGGGCTACGCTGTGACTGCTGTGACTGCCTCGACTGCATTGACTGCACTTTGGCTTTGGGATGACGGACAGATCGGCCAGCCAATGATGCGCTGTATTCTTTGTATTTCTGGACGAACCGCTGCGACCACGGGCAGAGAGAGGGGGCTGCGCAGCCAAGCACCGCCTGTAAATTCAGTGCTACTTGGGTCCTGTGTCGCATTCCTCCACTACCGCTGCCGCTCGCTGTTTCCTTCTTTCTCTCCTCCTTCCTTCCCATAGGCCGGCGCACCTTCGCTGCATTTGGCTCCTTCTGGCAATCTGATGGCCGCTCTTTCCCCTCTGGCTGGGCTATCGCAGAATTGGTCCCATGTTCCTTCTATTTGTGCCAACTCTCGATTCTCGTTGGCTGCTGCCCCTTTTGTCGTATATTCTTTTCTTTCCGCAGTAGGAAGGCGCTGACGTCTTTACGCTTCTCCTTTGAATTTCTCGGCGTGTTCTCTAGTCCGCATCGTCAGTATCACGCAATGTCAGGAATGTCGGTCTTGTGTTGGAGACCTTTGGACTACGAGATAAGAGATCGAAGTTCGCCTGGAAAGCGGCATAACCTACTGTCTACAAAACAAGGCCCGCTTAAACAGAATCGAGATAGTCCGTACAAATCCACTTCGTGCAGCCTCGTCCCAAAAAAGAAGTTGCAACTCCTCGTCAGAACCGCACTTTCCCACCCTCCTCCTTCCTTGTGTCACGCTCCTTTTCACTTCCTTAGGCTGCGAGGTCCTTGTCTATCCCTAGCCCGTCCCTTCTTTCTACCTTAAACCTTACCCTTGAAACCTTTTGCCATAAGACGTAATAACTTCCCCTCCATTGCACGCTTCTTCCATACCGTACCCGCGCCTTCTCTACCGCCTGCCACGCTCCTTCCCCCCTCCGCACGCACAACCCCGGTCGCTCCCTCCCTCCCCTTGCCAGCCAAAACATCTCCGCTACTTGGGTCGTATCTTGGTCCTTCTCCTTCTCCTTTTTTGTCTATCGTCGGCACCCCTCCTTTTTTTATTTCTTTGGTCATCTCCGTCTCCGCCACGGCCTCGTTCTTCGCCTCGACTCCCACGACAGTCTCTCCTCTCCTCACATCGTCGTCCGTCGTTGCTGTCGTCGTCGTCGACAATGTCCTCGCTCGAGGCCAAGATCGTCGTCGTGGGCTCGCAGGGCGTCGGCAAGACGTCGCTCGTGACGCGTTTTTGCAAGGGCCAATTTGATCCGTCACAAGTCACGTCGACCGTCGGCGCTAGCTTTCTCACAAAACGCGTCGTCGACTCGGACTCGGACACGGTCGTTCGATTACAAATATGGGACACTGGTAAGTGTTTGGCGTGCTGACGCGTTTTCTCGCCGTTTATAAGATTACAGGGAATATCTAATATCTAACGCCCATCGTCTGCCAGCCGGCCAAGAACGTTTTCGCTCCATCTCTCGTCTCTACTACCGCGGTGCCAACGCCTGCATCCTCTGCTATAGCATCACCGACGCTAACTCCTTTGCCGAAATGGGCATCTGGCTGACTGAGCTGCGCCGCAACCTGCCCTCTGATATTGTCCTCCACGTCGTTGGCACCAAAGCCGACATCGTTGCCCGCGAACCGTCAAAACGCGAGGTTCCCTTTGAACGCTGTATCGCATACGTTGCAGAGAACCTGGCGCCAGGACTGGGTAGTACACCACCACCAACAGCTGGCGGGCTTGTCAGTGGCATGTTGACAGGCAATATGGGCGGCTTTCCGGGGCTGGTGCCAGGAGCTGCCGGCTTCGGTGGCGGTGCCACACCGGGCCTCGGAGGCTCTTTGAACCCACCAGTACCACACCCAACACCCTTCTCCCCACCCGAGCAGCCACGAAGTCCTAGCTCAAAACGGAGCTCCGGGTTTTGGGGCCAGGAAGCCGGCTGGGACGCCTGCCACGAGATCTCGGCCGAGAGTGGTGAGGGTGTTGAGGAAGTATTCCGGGTGGTTACACGCAAACTCGTCGAGCAAAACCGCAAGATGCAGCAAGCCCTGCTGGCGGCTGCCTCCACACCGGGCGGCCCTCCGTCCATGGCAGGTGACGGTAGCTACGGCTCTGCCAGCGGCGGTGAAAGCAGCCAAGGCTACGGCTACGGTGGCGGCTACTTTGACGGCAACAACCCACGCGGTAGCTTCCGAGTGGGACGCGACCGCCGCAGTTGGCTGTTTGCCCCGGGCTTCTCACCAGAGGTCTCTGTCGACCCGAACGGCACGGGCGCCTCGGGTGAGCCACAACGGAACGACAGCGTCCAACGGCGCAAATGCTGTTGATTCATCCGGCCTGGCCTTTTATTTCTTTTTACTCCTTTTCGTTTTACAGTCTGGGCCTAGTGGCCTGCTGTGTGTATTATTTTGACTATCTTCCAGTTCCCTGTTTATCTTTTTTTTTGGCCTTGTTTGGCGGGTTTTTGCATTGTCTCTTTTGTATTTTTTATCGCCCGTTTCTTGCATCACATGATGCATTTTTCTGCGTTCTCTTCTTCTTTCTTCTCGCATCTGCCTTTTGTCATGTTTTGGATCACGAGCATCATGGGTCTCTGGGTAAAGGTTTGCATACGGAGCTGCATTAGGCATCCTACGAGTGTACAGTTACTGTGTTGGAATATGTTTGTTTTCTTTTCAGTCTCTCATCAATCAACTGTTTCTTCTGACGTCCTTTTTGGTTGTCCTTTTGTTTCACGCATGTCTTATTCCATCTGCCAATCTCAAGGGATGCATGCCGATCACTATCCGACACGCGTGGCACGACATCACCGACACCCTCACACGGCCACATGAGCCACCCGAGACGTCCTTCTGTCTCGCGTCTTGTCTCTGAAAGTTGCTCTGTCGCTTCCGGCATCCCAAGGGTGAGTCCGACAAGATTTATTGA
Organism: Sporothrix euskadiensis; assembly: GCA_019925375.1. Classification (NCBI taxonomy): domain Eukaryota; kingdom Fungi; phylum Ascomycota; class Sordariomycetes; order Ophiostomatales; family Ophiostomataceae; genus Sporothrix; species Sporothrix euskadiensis. Next base: position 1,034,817 of record JADHKQ010000003.1, on the reverse strand, counting down.
AAGACTGACAACGCGGCACCGGTGTGTCGATTCAAAACCCAAGGTCGACTACCTCCATTTTGCTCAACGCGCGTTTGCTTGCAAATTCTGTTTTCAAATATGATGTTTTAGGCATTGAGGAACGTCATCCGAGTTCTGAGTTTTCCACTCGTGATTTTGCGGGCAAGGCCGCATCTGTTTGGTCGTCGTTGTTGATTCTCGACCTGGATTTTGCTCGTGATAGCCAAACTACGACGTCGATAAGGGCTTATCTTATCTAATCGCCACGCACCCCACCTAAAAAAACAACAGTTTGCCCCTCCGGACCGGCGAATTTTACTGTAATATCCTGACGTTGTCAGATTTTATAGCGTGCATCAGTTGCCTGTTCGAGTCGTGTTAGACACCTTACACGAGAAAAAAAAAATAACCAACACGAGCTCTGATCACATTTTTTTGCGTTTTCTCGGGTTTTTCGTCACAACCACCCGCGATCTGTCCACATCGTCCATCTTCGTCATGACGGCCCCTTCTGAACAGCCCGAGGCCCCGGCCGCTGGTGATGCGACCGTCCTTTCCCTGCGCAAGTCTCTTTGCGACGAGACCACCCCCCTGCCCATCCGCTTCCGCGCCCTTTTCTCGCTCAAGCATTTGGCCAAGCAGGCCACCGAGGGCACTGGCGACAACGGTGTTGACCTACCGGCCGCCAAAGCTGCCATCGACGCCATCGCGGCTGGCTTTGCTTCCCCTTCGGCCCTTCTCAAGCACGAGCTTGCCTACTGCCTCGGCCAGACTGGCAACATTTCTGCTGCTGCGCCTCCGCTGCGCGATGTCCTTGCCGACGTGAACGAGGACGCCATGTGCCGCCACGAGGCCGCTGAGGCCCTTGGTGCTTTGGGCGATGCCGAGGACCTTGAGCTGCTCCGCCACTACCGCGACCGCGAGGGCGAGGAGGTTGTCGTGCGCGAGACGTGCGAGATTGCCATTGACCGCATCGAGTGGGCCAACTCGGCCCAGCGTGCCCAGGAGACCCTGCGCCCAAGCGACTTTGCATCCGTCGACCCCGCACCACCGATGGCCCAGAACGCCGTCGCGGCGGAGGCCGCACAGACTGTTGAGGCCCTGGAGATTGACCTGATGGACACTTCTCTGCCGCTGTTCCGCCGGTACCGCGCCATGTTCGCCCTGCGCGACCTGGCCTCGCCGCCCGACCTGCCGACCGCCGTCCCGGCCGTCCTGGCCCTCGCCAAGGGCTTTGCCGACAGCTCGGCGCTGTTCCGCCACGAGGTTGCCTTCGTGTTCGGCCAGCTGTCGCACCCGGCGTCGATCCCGGCCCTGACGGCTGCGCTGAGCGACACCAATGAGGCTAGCATGGTGCGCCACGAGGCCGCCGAGGCTCTAGGCAGTCTTGGTGACGAGGAGGGTGTCGAGGACACCCTGAAGCTGTTCCTGCACGACAAGGAGAAGGTTGTGCGCGAGAGTGTCATTGTGGCTCTGGACATGGCCGAGTTCGAGCAAGGCGGCGAGACCGAGTACGCTCTCATCCCCGAGGTTGCCGCTGCTTAGGTCTTTGGTGCGCATTGCATCTGCGATTTTCTGGTGTTTTATCTTGTCTATTTCAAGCAAAAAGGAGGAAGACACAAAAAGTATTTGGGACATTTCTTTTTATTATGTAGCGTTTGTATATGATACTCTAACGGAGTTTTTAGTTGTTATGCTTTTATATGCTTTTGTTCTATCTGTTAATACAATCGTGGGCAAAATGGGTATCATTACATAAGAGTCTCGCCAGTGCGCCATAACGGAAGCACTGAAGATCCCTTGTCGTATGCCGGGAGGTCGCAAGGAGAAAGAGAAATGAAGAAAGAAATTTAGGTACTGTTCTCGCCTTCGCCTTCCTCTGGATCTCGGCCTCTCAGTTGTTCTGCGACCATCTGAAGCCACAGTCGCAGCGGAAGAAGACTGTCGAACCCTCATCGGCACCACGGATCTGCGCCGTCGTAAACCGCACCTCGGTGCGTCCACACTTGGGGCATGTCTCGTTTGTCGTGGCCTCGCCGTTGACCTTGTGCTTCTCGACTACCTGGACGGACGACAGCTTCTGGCGCAGTGGCGAAGGGAAGTCCTTGGGCTTGGACTCAGTCAGGATAGTCTGGGCGGAGGCAGCGTCTGCGAGGAAGTTAGCAAGATCGTCGGTACAGCGTCATATTCAATATATTGTCGACGTGAGAGAAAACGCACCCTTGTTTTCAGCACCGCAGCAGCGGCACACGAGCAGGTTGCGATTCGAGCCCGTGGACATGGGCAGGACGTTGCCGCAGTCGGTGCAGAACACCAGTGATCCAATAGAAGCCATTGTGAGTGATGGTGGAGAGGACGTGGGTCAAGAAGTTTGGTTTGCAGGTGCGTGGTGTAAGGATGTTCGGTGATAGTTGTCGTGAAATCGGTATGGAGATGGTGAAGCAAATTCCAAAAGCAAGGCGAATCTTCACCCAGATGCTCCTTCTCGAATTGCCAACTTTTTTTTTTGCCGGATCTAAATCTCTATGGGCGGAATGCGGTTGCTCTTTCCGCCTTTCACTGCAGTCCCCACACCTCGTGCCTGCCTCATCCGCACTGAGCTAAGGGACCAGCGATTATGCACGGACCACTCTGCCTTCCTGCCTCAGCTGCACAGTGGCGGGCCCACCATTGGCTCATTGGCTGGCCTGGACTGGTTGCTGGATGGCTCCTGCCTTTCCACCCCCATGTCGCGCAGGGCGAGTCCAGCGCGCTCATTCGCCAGCCCCGACTTTCAAGGTGTCGGCCCCCGTTTGCTCAGTTCACACCAACTCCCGCTACGCTGCTTCTTCCTCTTTCATCCCTTCCTCAATCCACTACCAACCGACGCAAGACACCAGACGGAATAGATTCTTATTGTTTTTTGTTTGGATTTTTCGACATTTACAGTCATTTCTGCATCTGCATTTTGGACATCTTCCAGGAAAGACTTGCTAGTTTGCTCTTTCCTTCTTCGCCAATTCGCTACGTCTTCCCCGTCGGCGCAAACCAGACGCACCCCCCTTCGCTCCTTCCCTCAAGGCCCGCAACCTCCTTCCATCGTCGACGCCCGCAAGCCGACCATTGAGATCATTGCGGCAAACGAACGCCGTCCCTCCATCGCCCCTTCCTTCCCCGGCCGCCGACGCCTTCCGTTCCAACACCCCACACACAGTCGCACCTGCCATGCGCGGCAGGTAGTGCAGTCGTTCCTGCCATGGCCGACCCCAGCATCCTGCTCGGCGAGCACCACGAGCCTCAACAAAATGGCTTCCAAAACGGCAGCGGGGGCATCGACCCCAGCATGCTTCTCCTGAATCCCATCTCTACTTCATCCCAACTCCCCTCGGCCGAGCCGCTCGCCATCTCCATCTCCGCCCAATCGTCGTCATCCGCCAACACGATCTCGCCGTCGGCTCTGCATCAGCCTCCGATGCCTGCACCCCCACCGCCGCCGTCATCGTCCGGCCCGCAAAAGTTTATGCGTCCTTTTGCCTTTGGAGAAGCTCTGCCATATTCACCCTTTACCTCCATCTCGCCGTTAGAAACGCGTACGTGTTCCGGTCCTCTCTGTTTACAATGTGTTCTGCGAGCAATACTGACCCTACTTCGACAGGCATCATCCCTATCCCGACACTGGCAGCCAAGGCAGCTTCCAACGAGCTATCACAGCTCGTCTCACAACAAGAGTTCAACACGTTGAACAACAATGCCTTTGGCCAGGCAGCCTCTCTGACAGATCGCAGCGTGGACGACCTGCACCAGCTCCTGGCTAACGGCCGGGTGCCTCAGTTGTATGTCTGACTCTCGCTCTTCCTCTTCGTGATGTTATGTAGATTTTAACACATGGCAGCAACTTCAAGCCATTGCCCCGAGCGAGCGGAAGCGAATCGAACGGTGCGGCATCCTCCTCAGACCCATCGACTCCCAACCCTGCATCAAGCCTGAAGCCCATCACGAAGGCCGTGTTTGAGAAAGCCAACATTCCCTTCCGCTACCCGAGCCCAGAGTCACCCAGCCAGCCGCCGCCGTCAAACGGCACGACTCCCAAGACAACGGCAGCGCCCGCCACGAAGTCTACGCCGACCAAGAAGTCGGGCACGTCGTCAAAAGCAAAGGAGAGTGCTGTGAGCAACGGTACCGCTGCTGCCACCACGAGTAACGGCGTTAACGCCAGCTCCAATTCTGCTCAACTGAACGCTCAAGCGCACGCGAAAAACAGCATGGCCAAGATCGAGATCAGCATTCCCTCACTTCCGCCATCATATGCTGCAGACGCCATTATTGCCGACGAAAGCCCCATCAGCACCTCACCCCAGGCAAACGGATTGTCTGCACCAGAAATCAAGCCGGAGGGTGGAAGCATTACTGTCGCTGCGCCCACCGTGCCAAAGGAGACGCCCGTGCCCGTGCCTTCCGTCTCGAGAAAAGAAACGCCAATAAAGCCGCCAGTCCCTGGACAACCTGCGCAAGACACCAAGGGCTCCATAACAATTGAGCTTGCAGCTGCACCAAACTTCAACCCAAAAGACTACCAAGTCGTCGCAGACCTCCCGGATGACAACACACAAGACTTCTTTAGCGATCTCGACCAGCGCCAGAGAGCAGAAGCGGCCTTCCAGGAGCTCCTTCGCCTTTTCCAGGACATTTTTGAAGCTGAAATGAATGTCAACAAGCAGCCCGGCAATGTCCCCCTCATCTCCCTGACTGCCGACGATGAGCCGACACTCACCGACAATGCCTTGCGAAAGGCACAGAGCACCATTCACAAGGCCATCACATTGGGTTGCTTTGCAGACATCCCTATCGACGATCTGCTGCACCTGCAGCGCCTTTGCGATGGCGCGTTACGGCATGCTCTTAGCCTTGGCCTCAAGCTCAGCTCAGAAGCCACCGAGTCCGAAATCGACGAGTGGGTTGCCCAGTTGCGCATCGCTGACACCGGCCTGAGAGCCGCTCGTCTGTCATTGAAGATCATGTCGGGCGGCCGTGAAGACAAGCAGCTCTACTCCGAGAACGTCATCCAGTCGTCTGTTGACCTCTTTAAGAATGTCATGGACAACGCCGTGGTCCCGATTGCTGAGCTACGCAGTTCGGGGCCCTTGGAGCGTCGGTTCAAGCAGCTTTCGTCGTACAAGAAGGCCATTTCGCCCCTGTTCATGGCTGCGCAACGTCTGTTCTCCGGCATGACCACGCTTGTCCAGGCGATCGACTTGTCTGAGCTTGTTGTCAACTCGCTCGAGTTCTGCGCGTCGCACCTGATCTTTGTCGAGAACGCACATACTGAGCGTGATTCGGTCCTGGGCGTCCAAGCATTTGATGGTCTTCGTCTGGCGGCCATGGACATGCTTTCACAAATCTTTGTCAAGAAGCCCATGCAGCGCCGCGGCATCTTTGACGACATTTTGACGTCGCTTGAGAAGCTGCCAGTCGGAAAGCTGAGTGCGAGACAATTCAAGCTGGCCGATGGCAAGAGTATCCAGCCAGTCTCGGCCCTCATTATGCGCCTTGTCCAAGCCAGCGCCGGCCGTGTGGCTGAGAAGGAGAAGACGTCGTCCGGAATCATCGACGAAGCAATGGACGACGATGACAAGGATGCCGAAGAGCAGGACCAGGCACCGAGTGCCCCTGTGGCTACCATCGCATCGGAAGAGGAGGGCGCTTATGAGCACGAGCTTTCGATTGCCGAGCTGACGGATGCTGCCTCCCCTCTCAACAGCACGGCCTACGTACACGCCAAGTACGTCATCAAGTTCATCGTCGAGCGGGCCCAAACCTCGTCCAAGTCGGCTGACACACCGTACCGCAATCTGCTGGATCTGTTTGTTGAAGATTTCACGGCATGTCTCGAGACGCCCGACTGGCCGTCTGCAGAGCTCCTTCTCCGCCTTCTTATGATGTCCATGTTCAAGCTTACGGAGAACGACAAGATCCCAGCGCCCGTAAAGAACATGGCTCTCGAAGAGCTTGGTGTCATTGGAGCGGCTCTTGCCAAGCTGCGGTCAACCATCCACCAGTCGGCAAACTCGCCCGAGAACACTGGTCCCGACGAGCTCGACCGGATACTGTCCAATCTCGCCGGTGCAGCACTTGGCGACAACCCGCCAGCCGAAGAGTTCCTCGCCTGGAAGGGTCCCTTTTCCCCAGCTTTGGAATACCTTGAAGACCGCAGCTCACAGGATCCTCACTTGCGCGGCGCCATCTCTTACACCGTCGCTGACTGGGCCGCCCGGGTCTGCCGTCTGTACTCAACACGCGCAGAGGCTGCAGCAGCCGCCGCTGCCGCCGCTGCTGCGGCCGGTGGCGACGACGACGAGAATGCGGAAAGTGCCAAAGCCCGCGACAACCGTCTGTTGGAGCGGCAGAACCGAGACCTGGGTAGAATCGCCTACCGCCTCCGTGTCATGATTGAAGATGGCCGCGGTATGTCCGGTAACCGTGCGTTCAAGGGCGTGACGGCAGCACAGGCCAAGCTTTCGTACGCTATTGTCGCATTACGATCGCCGCTGGGTGGCTCTTTCAACGACATCATCAACATCTTGGCTATGGGTATGGGCAGCGACCAAGCTACCGTGCGCAGCAAGAGTTTGAAGAGTATCACAGAAGTCCTCGAGACAGACCCGTCAATCTTTGATAACCCAGCTTCGATCGTGGGTCGTCTCATTCGCGAATGCTGTGCCGATTCGTCGGTACAAGTACGCGACTCTGCACTAGGCCTGGTCAGTCGTGCCATTATCCTGCGGCCCAACCTAGAATCGACTATGATCAAGACAGTCATTGACCGGTTCACGGACTCGGGTGTCGGTGTTCGCAAGCGTGCCATCAAGATTGCGCGCGACGTGTACCTTCGCAACCAGTCCAAGGAGATTCGCAGCGACATTGCCAACGGCCTGCTTCACCGTATCCAGGACCCTGATGAGGGTGTCCGGGACTTGGCCCGTCAAACCATTGAGGAGGTCTGGGTGACGCCTTTTGCCGATACAGTCGCAGCCGCTGCCGCCGGCACAGAAACGACAGCCGACAAGTCGTCTCTGACGGAGCATGTCATTCTGATTCTGCAGACGGTCAAGACCGGGTCCATCACGCCTATTCTCGACAGAGTTTTCCAGGCCATCTTGTCGCCCACTGCCAAGGCCGCAACAGCAAATTTCGACGTCTGCAAGCGCTTCGTTGCCATCATGTGCGATCTCGCCGACAATCCCGATAGTGACGACCCTGCCGTGCCGTCTGGCAACGAAGCACTCCAGCTCATGATGATCTTTGCCAAGGCCGACCCGCGCCTTTTTACGTTTGAGCAGATTCGCCTTCTCAAGTCTCACATTATCAACGTGAAGAACGTCAAGACAGCTCAGGACATGGCCACGTCGCGCGCCGTCGTGGTGATCTACAGCCGTGTGCTTCCCCAGCTGTCGAGCGTGATGAGGCCATTCTTGGAGGAGATCCGAAGCCACCTGCTACCGAGTGTCGTCGCTGTTAGCAGAACACTCTTGGACGATGTCATGGGGTGTATCTGGGTCATCAGCATGCTCTTGAAAGATCCCAAGCCGCTTGTGCGCGTCGTCATATCAGCCATTCGCGGCGTGGTCAACCAGGAGAAGATGACGGACAATGACGCAGACTTTGACAAGAAGGCAAAGCGGTTTTTGCGTTATGCCCTGATTGTTGGCATGGCCGGCAAGCACTGTGACTTTGACAGCGAAATCGATACTTTCCGCGGCCAGTTCCCGGCCTACAACTTCTCCTCTGTGTCGAAGCTCATGGTGGACACTCTGTGCCCGATCTCGATCCCGCCCTGGCCCCTCGCCATCCGCAGAATAGCTTTGGACGCCATGGGTCTGATCTGCCAGTCCTGGCCGCGCAACTTTGTCGAGAAGAACGTCTACACCTCTTTCCACATTGCATTCAAGCAGCAGGACCCCAGTCTCGAGGTCAAGATTATGCAGTCCCTGAAAGAGTTTCTCACCAAGGAGGAGCTGCGGTCCGAGTCTGGCTCAGACGCGACAAAGGCGCAGAAGGCGGCACGCAACAAGTCGGCCGGCGATGGTGACGGGCCTGGTAAGAAGAGGCAGCTCACTGTCATGGGCGGCACGAACCACGATGACGTGGCCAGCGCAACAACACAGCGGTTCATGGGCGACATTACCCGCATCGCCCTTGGCTCGGTCAGCGAGGAGGCCTACCTGGCTGCTGAGATTTTGGCCAGCATCAGCCGGCAAGGACTTGTGCACCCCAAGGAGACTGGTGTGACCATGATTACCCTGGAGACGTCGACCATGCAGAAGTTGGCTGAGCTCGCATTCCGGGAGCACCGCGCTCTGCACAACAAGTACGAAACTGTGCTTGAGCGCGAGTATGTCAAGGCCGTGCAGACGGTGTTCCAGTACCAGCGCGACGTGATCAACGACACCCGCGGCGCCACGACCGAGCCATTCACGTCGAAGCTGCACCATCTCATGGACGTCGTCAAGGACAGCAAGTCCAAGAACCGCGGTCGCATGCTAGAGAAGATGTGTGGCCAGATCGACTTTGAGCCCAACAAGCTTGATGTCTCCGAGGAGATGCCACACCACCTAGAGTTTGCACGGTTCGTCATTGAAAATATGGCCTTCTTTGAGTTTGCTACCGTCGCCGAGCTCCAGTCTCTCGTGTCCACTATGGAAAAGATTGTCCACACAACGGGTGTGACTATCTCTCAGACCATCGAGGCCGACATTTTTGACCCGTCGTCTGCATCCAACAACGGCCCCAAGGAGACGCCCGTCCTTCCTCCCAACCCCGAGACGGGTGAGACGTCCACACCAGTGCCCACCGGCCCAACCCTGCGTCCTGGCCTCGACCCGCGCCGCCTGAAGCAGATTGCCACTGGCTGTATGGTCCTCCTATGCCTCTGGGAGGCCCGCACATTCCTGTGCCGGCAGTACGGCCTCAAGCGCGACGGCAACAAGGCCAAAAACGCCACGCGCGACACGACACGCGCTCCAACCAAAGTCCAAGGCATCACGGGCGACAAGTTCTGGGAGGAGATGAGCAATATTATGAAGGGCCTCGACTCGGAAGCGCTCATGGTTGCCCGCTGCAAGGGTCTCGTGGAGCTGTTGACAGTCGACTCGGACTTTAAGCTTGAAGAGGACGACGGCAACGGCATGGACGACGACGACCCGGCGACGCCTAGTGGCGGCGAAGACGACGGCGGCCTCGACCGCGGCCGGAAACGCAAGGCGGGCGGCACGCCCGGTGGACGCAAGAAGCGGCAGCGGTCAGGATCACAGCAGCCACGTAAGCGAGGCCGGCCACGGAAGAATGCAAGCCCTGAAGAGGACGCCGATGGTGATTTCGATTTTTAAAGAAGACATTATTAAAAAGGGGTAGAAATTGGGGCGATGACTTGGCGGGGAAACGGCATATGGATGTGCATCTGGGATTCGTTATTTGTTCGTTATTGTCTTTTACTCTGTTACGTTGATTTCTTTTACGTGTACACGGTACGAACGCGACCTCAAGGATGAGGGATATCGGTCAAGGACGGCTGATGGGTGGGTGTTTGAATGTTTCTTCAGCCTTTTTTTTTTTTACACCAAGGCTTCTTTTTTACTTTTTTTACTTTTCTTACGTTAGTTTCCATGTTTGGGACGGTAGTGTCACGAGCCCACTCGTTCCAAACTTTGTACCAAAAACAATCAAGGACCTGGCTTGACTTTCCGAAACATACGAGAATATTGTCGTACATAAGAATGTGTAGGCATCTTTTGAGCATAATTATTACACTACATTTGGTGTACGTGCATTGCATTCAATGAATCAATCGTGAGTAATGCAGGTAAGATGTGTGGTGGCATAAACGGCGTGATGAATTAAAATGCAAGACAATAGATAATCCTGTCTCTGCTGTATCTGTTTCTCTCAAGAAACCTCATAAAAGTATCCAATAAGAGGGCCAAAACAATAACCAGTACACCAATAAAGACCAATTAACCAAAATACCAAGTAGGAAATAGTGTAAAAGATAAAAGATGGACGTTTTGCAAGGGGGGTATATACAAGTCCAAGCAGGAAAAGGCCCCAAGCAAAAGTGAAAAACTCGGGCGTTTTTCTGTTCTCTTTTTTGGTCGCAGAATTCGAAAGATGAGCACAGCGATCGGGAAAAGCAAAATGAAAAAGGTCCCAAAAAAAGTATCCCAAATATACCAAAAGAAATATAACGCCGGGTATGAATGCCGTCCTGGGTTCCGCCTCCACCGTGATGATAATGGTAATGGGGCAGGTCTATCTGTACACATTCCTCTTTCGTTCTTTCGTCTTTCGTTCCGTCATCTTTTGCAGGTTGTCTCTCCAATCATTACGACAAGAAGCCGACTAATACGGTACTCCTGCTGTCATTTCAATACAAGTCCCGTAACCAGGGCGTACCACTTTAGCACGCACAAAGCTCGGGTATGTCGTTCGTTTTGTTATCGCCGGGTCGATTACACGGCCAGTGTCGATGTGTTGAGGTGGTCGGCGTTCGGGTCAAGATCCGCGCGCTTCTCCTTCAGGGCACCACCGGTCGCGGGACGGTCAAAGGCGCCATCGGGGCGGGGTGTCTGGGGCTCGCGGTCGGAGTCGTCAATTGACGAAGTTGTGGGCTCGGCGGCGTGTCCGGTGTTGGGGACCTCGACAACATCGTCGACCGAGTTTGTCTTCTCCACAACTGTCATGTCGGCGGCAGACTCGTAGGCTGACGTGTTTGCAGAGGACTCGGGCTCCACGGCAACGGCAATGGCAACGGGCGGGCGCTCCATGGCCGAGTCAGACAGGACAGGGCTGCCGGCCACCTTGGCGGTCTCGGCGTCGAGCGAGTCGGCAGGGACATCAGAGGTCACGTTGCTCTGGAACGAGTGGCGAAGCGGGCTGCCGATAGCAGAGAGGTCGCCGTACTCGCTCTTGCTGGCTCTCGAAGTTCGGGCAGGGCTGCGCAGCGGCAGAGGCGGGGCAATGCGCTTGGGGATGTTCACAAGCGCACCCTTGGCCTGGATGACCTGGGTAACTTGTGTGGCCATCTGAGCCGGCGCAACACGGACAGGGCGCACAGTGGTGGAGGCGACTTCGAAAATGACTGGCTCCTCCTCCATGTCGTCGTCGTCCAGATCATCATCGTCGTCGTCATCAAAATCGGCGGCATCGTCAAGCGTCTCGTTGCCGTCCTCGTTGCCGAAGCCGTCGGTCTCCTCGTCCTCGTCGTCCGCATCCTCATTACGCTCATCCTCCACAAAGCGGCTGGTCGCCGTGGTCTCGGCTCCATCCGATAGTTGGTCGTCAGTCAAGCCACGGTCGACCGTGAGGTATTTTGAATTGGCCGTATCGGTCGAAGAGTCGGTAGCGGTCGGGGTGGAGGCAGCCACGGCAGCCACGGCCGCAGTAGTAGCAGCAGCAGCAGCAACAGTGATGGCGACAGGGCGGTTCCGTGGCGGTGGGACGGGCGGGCTGCTGGACATGGCGAAGCCAATCGTGGCATCTTCCTTCTCGGCGGGCGCAGAAAGGATAGTCGGTTCGGTGGGCTCGATGGATTCGGTGGGTTCGGCGGTCTCCTCGGCCGGTACGGAGAGCTCTGGAACAGGGGATGGCACGTTCCTTGTCATATTGCCGTGGATGGTCGTCTGGGCGTCTTTGCCGTCGTCCGAGTGGGTAGGGCTGAGAGAGGTATCCGGGGTGCCGGCGGCCTCGGTCGTCTGTGTACAAGCATCAGTCATTGATGTTGCTTGAGTGCGGGTAGACATGTAGCTTTGACGGCTGGTGCCGTTCTCCAGGGCGGCGATGTCGGCGCTCTGGCGGCTGAAACGAGAAGCAAAAATAGGACTGGTGGGACTTGCGTTGTTGTGGTAGTTATCAAACTGGTGGCTTGAGGGCCGGTGCTGAGAGCCAGCTTCACGAATCTCCAAGCCAGCCATTTCGAGGGCAATAATGCCAAAGGGATCCGGGTCGGCGGCGTCGGGAATACCAAAGGTGGCAGAATTCGGGGAGGCGGGGGTCAGCATGCCTGGGGTATCGGCAATGTCGGCATCGCCGGGGGCCGGCTGCTGTGACAGACGGTCCATGGTGGCCGTATCAAAGTCGATGCGGCCCTCGGCAGCCTTGATGGCCTCGAAGAGAGGGAGGATTTCGGGGATGGATTTGCGGACATTGCCTGCGAGAATGTCCAGGATGTCAACAGGGTGGGAGCCGTTGCCAGAGCCGTCGTCAGAGTAGAAGCGCTCGTTCTCGTTGGACCGCTCGGTGACGAGAGAGCCCGAGAGCTGTGCGGGGCTGTGGCGGCCGCGGGCTTTGAGGTATGTTAACACAGTATTGCCCAGTTCATGGTTCAACCGCACGTCGTTTTCCAGCAGGCCCATAGTGACCAGCGGGCCAACAGTCAGCGGAAGATCGGCGCCCAGTGTCAGCCGTGGCCGTGTAAACAGCTCAAGTGCAGCGACGCTGTTGATAACTAGGACACAGTCGTAAATATCGACGCCCATGACGAACGCGACGGTGGAGGTGTGCAAGAGAATGCCGGAAGGCGGCGACCAGGTGCCGTCGGCTTTGCGGGCGATGAGGATGCCCGAGCCGCCAGAACCCGACATCCAGAGGCCCGAGCGCATGCAGGAAAAGATGGCAAGACCCACGGCCTCTTGGATGATGCGAGGCGGGATCTTCTTTTTGGCAGGCGTGATGCCGGTCGTGGGCGACGTGGGGGGCAGATCGCCCGAGCGCCTTGACGGGAAGCGTGGCGATGTGAGGCTATTCATGCTTGCGCGACTTGCCGTTGTCGGGCTGGTGGGTGCGGGGTCGGCCTCGTCGAGGAAACCGTCGGCTAGAGATTGTTAGACGCGGACCTACGCAAGAAAAAGGAGAGAGAGACAAATGGAGACAGAAAAAAATGTTAATAGTAAGAAAATGGCGATGCCAGAAAACATACTGCAAAACGACTTGAGAATGCGCGCAGCCTTTTCGCATTCGCGATCGAGCGCCGTCGGCCAGTAGGCTTCGCGGCCCATCTGGCCGGGCGGCGAGGGCATTGCGGCGGCATTGGCGATGCTGGGCGACACAGAGAGTGCCTTGTTGCCGCCAATGCGGTCGGCCCAACTGAAGACTTTGGCGAACGAGCGGCCATTGCGCATTTGTGTGCTGTTGCTACTATTCCGGTTGTTGTTGTTGGCGTTGCTGATGCTGCTGCTGGTGCTGCTGCGGTTGTTGTTAAAGGCGTAGCTGATGCTGTTGGGGGCCGTACTTGAGGATGTCGCCGTAGACGAAGATGCAGCAGCGCCGCCGGTATTGCTTGTATTGCCAGAATTAGATGCGCCATCAGCCGTCTTAGCCCTGTCCCAGCTCGGGAGCAAGGAGGAAACGCGCTGCATGGTGGGCGGGCAATGCGGCGGGCAGCGCCCTCTTTGCTGTTGAGGGTGGTTGTTGTACTCTTGATCTGGGTGCAGATCTGGCGAAAGAAATGGAAGAAAGGAAGGGTGCTCGGTTTGCTCGCAGCCGCGGGTTGCGTCGAGGGGAGGTTGGTTGGCAAAGGCTGCTTGCGCAGGCAGCAGAATATGCGATGACGATGGAAGAGTGGCCGGTGTGTGAGAGGAAGAGATAGGAAGAGGAAAGAGAGAGAGGGGGGGAAGAGAAGACCAGACGGAGAGCGGAGAAAAGAGAAAAAGAAAGGCGGAGGAGAAAAAGAAAATCAACGAGACAAACACAGAGAGACACAGACAAGAGTCAAGACAGAAAGAGAAGAGACAAGACCGCAAAAAAAGAGGAGACAAGGCCAGATGAGCTGGGCCAGATGACGGAAGGGAAAGGCGAGTGGGAGGTGACAGGTGGAGCAGGAAGGTTTGTGTCTAGGTTTGTCTAAGTTTGTATCTTAGTGTACGTCGTAGGTTTGTTTGCTTTTTGCTTTTGCAAGGTGTGCCAAACTGGCAGGGGTCGAACCAGCAAGTGCGTCGAGAACCTCGTAGCGGCGGTGGCGGCGGCGGACGGACTGGGGAGGGGGGGTGAGAGCGAGGGGGTGGTTGTGGTGGAGGAAACCAGCAGGAAGTAGTATCCATCTGCAGGTTGGTGTACGGAGTAATACGTCGTTCGAGTGAGGTACTCGATAATGCAGTACGAGTAGGTTGCTGTATCTGACTCTTCTTTCTTTTTTGCCCTTTTTTCGGGCTTCTCTCGATTCTCGATTCTCAATTCTCGTCTCGATTTCTCGTTAGTTGCCGAGAGGATGTGCCTCGTGGGCTCAATGGCGCATCAGAGCTTGTGTCGCTGGTGGAGAAGCGAGAGACAATAGACAATGTGGGCGAGAAGGGAGAAATGGAGGAAGAGGGGAACGAGCGGCGAGCGGCGAGCGTAGGCAGCGGCCACGAGTAAAAAAGAGGAGAGCCTTTGCTGGGGCTTGCTAATCTCGCGGCTAGCAATACGTCGTGGACAAGAGTGCCCTTCGAGGGGGCCTTTCTGGGAGTGCCCCGTTTCTTTTTTTTTGTTGCTTTTTTGTGCTTTTTTCAGCCCAGCACCTTTTAGTCTCTTTGCCCTTTTTGTTTTTGTTTCTGCTAATTTTCGTAATTCTCGTGTCTCTTGGTCGCTTGTCGAGGCTTGTTCGTTTTTTTTTTTTTTTTCGTTCTTCTCGTTCTTCTCTCGCCTATTCCAGGCGTTGCTCGTCCTGTGTCCCAGGCCGCGGGCCCACTTGGTGTGCTTGATGGATGGTTGGAATGGCGGCTGGTTGGTCTGGTGGGAGCATGAAAAAGAAAGGAACCCGCAGATGGTGCACACATTCACACGTTGGTCCAGTCGAATTGGGTGTTGCGAGGGTTGAGAGAGCACTGGGTATGAAAGGAGGACGGTGAGCTGTCACTAAAATAGAGAGAGGGTGTGTACTTTTTAAGGGGGAGGGTTAAAAGTGACTTGAAAGTGGTGTCCGCTAAAAAGCGTGAAAGGGTAAAAAGAGAGGCTGGAGAAGTGTGGGAAAGGAGAGGGACAAGGGGACAAGGAAAGGATGCAAGTTGAAAAGGGGAGACCAGGGGAAGTAAGGCACAAGAAGAAAGAGCCGACTGGAGGAAATGACGAAAGCAGCAGGCACGGCAGGAAAACAAAAAAGAAGCAACAAAAAAAAAACAAGAGAGCAGGAAGGAAGGATTGGAGGACCAGCCAGTGGTGACGTGTGGAATTTAGGGAAGCAGCGAACGAGGGCCGGGGCCTTCTGGACCAGGGCCGGGCAGGGCATGGCAGGAGCGCCGGTGTTTCCTGAAGCAGGCACATCCGGCGTGCCAATTGCGGCAGGCGGGGTGCAGCACAGCTCCACTAACTGGGCCCCAACAGGGCAGGCGCAGGGGGCAGAACAGGGCGTGTGTGTGCCTGCCCATTTTGCGCAATCATCCCAGGGCGATCCACTTTGAGTTTACGCAAGAGCTGCCGACGAGATACGCAAGGATAGAGCAATTGCACTACGAAAAGCAAGTACGAAACAACAAAAGGCAGGAGCGTTCACACAAACACGTCGTAAACGGAAAGCGGCAGCAAGCAACAGTGCTCTGCCGCCAGTTGTTTTCGAAAGGCGGGGTGGCCTAAAGGCAACGGGGCAGAGGCCGGCCTGTGCTTTTTTGTGCGTGTTGTGCGTGTCTGTACGTGTCCGTACGGAGTACGTCGTACCTTAATGTGCGACGCACCGGCTGCAAGACGAGCAAAAGAGACAAAAAGGATGTTTGTCAAAGGTACGAGAGCAAGAAGAAGGTACAAAGTATGGTGGACATCTCGAGACAGATATCGAGATACTGGCGCCGCGCGAGGCAGGAGCGACCAGGGACGGCGGCAAGGTACTTACACACCCAAGTGGAGGAACGCCAGCGAAATAGCAAAATAGCAAAATTGGGCATTCGCAGCGGCGATCTCAGATATGGGACGAGGTTTGCATCTTGAGAAGAGTACCTCAGTACCTTTTCCCCGTCGTAGTACGGGAATACCCCGTACTTGAGAACCCTTGTGATACACCGCGCTCCGCATACACGCCGAAACTGACTGCAGAAGCGAGGGCCGCTTGGAAAATGAGCGACCAAGACACGGCGAATAGACGTTTGCTGTCTCGGCTCGGTTACAGAGAGATGCGGGACTAGGAATGAAGGAAAGAAAAAATGAGAAGAACGAGAGAACGAAAGAACGAAAGAGAGCAGCAATTGGTACGAAAAGAATAGTCCGTGCTCCTTTCGCTCTTGCCAAAAATAAACCACACCACAGCGGGCACTTTTATCTGGCGCCTGCCTTCTAGCGCATCTCGTATTGCCTACAAATCGAGCACTAAAACGGGCAGAAGAGGGAAGGAACGGCAGGAACGACAGGAAAAGAAGAGGAGCCGACGTTGTATCGAGTCTCCCAGTTTTGTCGTCTTTTGTTCTTATTCACGTTCTTGTTCGTCGTCATATTGCCGACTCCTCCGTTCAAGGCGCATACTCCGTACTATGCTTGTCCTTGGCACGGAGTAAAGAGAATGCATCGCAATCCCGAGGGACACTTATCAAAGTGCATTCTGTTCCTGAAATTACGTTCCGTCTTTTGTCGATTTCTGGCTTTATTTGACCATAAAATATATTAAAACAGGCCTTGCACAGGATAAAGTTAATTGCTTGCTTCGGTCCCCATCTATGCCCTTACTTGCCCTGCTTTGGTCCCAAAATAAGAGGCGCGCGGATAGATTTAGACAAGAGGTTCAATAAAGAGTCTAGGAGATCAAGAAATCCAATCTATTTTCTCGGCATGTACGTCGTAGCAGTAAACCACTACTGCAAGCTGTATCCTCCTATGTGAACATCAAAGACATTAAGAACGCAAAAGAGTTCAGCACACGCTTGTGGTCGAGTGTCGATCGTTCCGGGAGGCTGCCGGGATGCTCAGTCAGGGTTTACGACATGGGAGGGGCGCTGCCATCGAACGAGACAGGGCTGGCCCTGGCAGCCTGGCACTGGCAAACGTCATCCCGGGGTGGTTGTGTGTGTTTTACACAGTGCTGTGTATAAGTGTGTGCTTGTGTACGACGTATATCTCAGTATCAACGTGTGCCAAATAATAAATAATTGATTGGTTTTAAAGACGTAATTTTCTTTGATCGCGGTTCTGTCTTATTTCCTTCTTTGCCTCTTCCGTCCATGTTGAAAGCTTCAGGTACCATGCGCTGAGCGAAAGCGAGACAAAGAACCAACACAGAGACAAAGCGAGACAGCTGGGGGACAATCATCTCCCAAAACAAACTGGGCATGAACACCGAGCCAAGAAAGAAAAGAAAAACAAGTTCCTGGACCATGTGGACAGTCAGGAACTAGTACTACGGCATGGCAATTCGAGCAGGTATGGAATGCTTGATGAAAAAGAAAATAAACACATTAAATGAGGGTGAAGAAAAGAGCAGGAAAGAATACTGAGTAATCCAAAGCCACAAGGATGCGGCTTGTCCACTCGAGGTCTCGCTCATACGATTTGACGTGGCGTGAAAACGTGCTCGCAGGCGTTAACACCTTTCTCGCTCGAAGAAGGAAGAAGAGAAACAGTATGTGTAAATAAGAGCGGAGATGCAAGGCTACAACAGCCAAGTGTGCGTGCCAGAGGGCTGGAAACAGCCGCAGCAAGCCAAGAGCATAAAATGGAGAGCGAGAGTACCAACCAATCCTCTGACAACATGAGAAGAAGAAGAAGAAGAAGAAGAAGAAGAAGGCATTCAACTCGCTACGCGTACGGACTTATTCGTCGATGCCATCACAAATCCGCTCAATGCAGGGCCGTCCAGCCAATTTGGGCAGCGGAGACACCTCCCGTCGCAGGCCAAAACAGGCGAACGGCCGTGGACTGTGGCTTGCCCTGAGCATGTTCTCTTTTTCTTTGAGTGTGGGAGAGAAAGTCTCTCTAGAAAGTCTGTCTTGGGACATATTGATGACAGAAAACGACAGCCACAACGGAGAATCCACGCGGGCTGTAAATACGGAGTAGGGAGGGCACAAAGGACGAAAGAGGGTGTGCCTGTTCCTGGACCATCTCTCGGGACGTGCCCACTCCGTACTGTGTAGATCTGCCGTCCCATGGTGCCTGTGGACAAGAGCTGAGGTAGTGGTGTCAACCTGACCCATGAAAGGAAACGGTCTTGGCAGCCCATGCCCGAAAAAGTACTTTGTAATTTTACGATGCGAACTCAGCTGCATCGCGCTCCATTTTGGTTATCTTTACTAGAGAGTGCAGAGACCCGTATTTGGAATGGCGCTCGATAGACGTGCGTGCGACAGGCGGCAGGCGGCAGATGGGAGACGCCGTACACATACATTGCACTCGCAAGTACACGGGATCCCAAGCAACTTGCGAAAGCCAATACTACCACAATATATTTCAAATAAACTGTCGTAGACCCTGATAGATTCTCATAGACGCTCGATACATCGTAGATCTTTGATAGTTCTCGTTGCCAACCTTGTCCGTGGCGCAAGCCAAACTACAGCAAGAGGGGTACAAAGCTTTGAAGTATTGAAAGAGCGAGGCAAAGACGAGAAAATGTTTCGATCTACCAACTGTGGATGTTCATCTGGTCTATCCCGCAACCCTCTTTTTTGTGGCCTTTCCTTCCGATCGTAGCAGGGGTAATTACGGAGTATGTCTATTTTGCGCCCAAAAAAAGCCACTACGCGGGTCTTCTTGGTCCACCTAGCTAATAAAAGGTTGAATAAATGGGAATAACCCTGTATGCACGCCCCTGTTGAGAGCGTCTCTAAATCACCTTATCACAGATGACGAGTTGAGTTGGATCGATAGAATCGAGTTAGGGAGGACCACACAACACCGAAAAGATGAAGATGCAAATTAAAGTGCATGCAGGAGCAGCAGAAAATGGCCAGATCAGTGGAAGGATCGATCACAAGCACAAGAGGGAGGAGGGAAGAGAGGGCTGTGTCGAGGTCGAACCAGGGGTTTGATTTTGCGAAGTTGTCCACCAGGATTTGGAGGGCCTGGGAGTTCTTGGGTCAACTGATGAGCAGATGTGCTGCCAGGATAAGAGGTGAGAGATCGGCAAATATTGAAAATGAAAGTGTGGTCCCATTGGGCTGTGAAAACTGTGAAAAACTACGACGTAGTTACAGAGCACTATTTGAATCTGGACAAGTTCGAACGGGGGCTAACCCTGACAAGCTGAAAGTTGGCGGCTCCCAAGGCGCTGGGAACGAATATTCAAATGTAAATAAGGCGTGCCGGTATGAAAGGTTATGAGCTCAGATTGTTGCGAACAAAAGTACACATACATCACGGAGAGCTCATTGTAGTGATCGCCAGAGAGCGCAGCTGTACTTGTAAATAAAGGCTCTGATGTTGATGTTGCTTCTTTCAAGAAATCTAGACAGCTCCCGACCTAAACGTGTGAATCGCCCCTGGACGCGTAAGGCGCGTACGACACTGGGGCCCGCGGCGTCTAAGAATGTCTGCGCAAGAATGGGCAGCCACGTTAGCCCAAGACCCAGGCCAGTGACTAGTCAGGAACACAGGAACACAAGGTAAAAAGGACAACGGGTGGTGGGAAGAAACAAGCTCGAGAATGCAATGCAGGTACAGATGCAGATGCAGATGCAAGCGAAGAGGGACCGTTCATTTCAGCACGGAGGTTAGTTGTTGAGATCGGATGAACTTCAGATGTCAAGAGGAAGAATAGACGGAAATAATTTGAATAGGGAGAGGTCCCTAATTTGAGGGCTGCATCTTGTTGGCTGTTCTCCTCAGCCCTTGCGCCTTTACGCCTAGTTGACAGTTCGTCGTGCAAGCTTTAAAGTGACAGGTTGCACAAGACAAGGAGGTACGAATGTAAGATGAAATAAAATATGGGGGCAACGAAGGCTCCTTGTGCAACTGCTCAAACTCCACAGAAAAAGAAAGAGAAAAAAAAGAGAAAAAAAGAGAGAAAAAGAGAAGAAAAAGAAAAGAAAAAAAAGAAGAAAAGAAAAGAAAAAAAAAGAAGAAAAGGAGAAAAAAAAGCCAACTGCCATGAGCGAGTTACTGGTAACAACGGGCAGAGGCGGTTAAGGGACAGCAACGCCGTAGAGAGGAAGGCTCTATTTTTGTTCACAACAAACGACGATGCAAGGCTTGAAGGATAAAGTCAACAGACTTCTAAATAGGGTCGAAGGGCAGTCTTTGCCGCCCCCTCCGCTGTCTGTGCCGCCTTCTCCCTACTTAAATGTCCAGTCTGCAGCGCGGGGCCTTGGACGCTTCCCTTGAGATACGTGGAAAGAAGGTGATGGCTGCAGACCAACCTGCTTCTTGGTGGCCCTCTCCTGTCAAGATAATTTCTTTTCAGGGCGCTTTGCATCACACCATTTGCCCTTGAGCGGTGATGGTTCCTTTTAGATATGCAATGTTCAGACGAAAATAAAAGCAGGAAAATAGTAGGAAAACAGCAGGACCATAGCAGGAGAAAAGCCGGGATAACAGGAAAGTCTGCCACTAAAATGTCTCAGACACGCATTGTCCGAACGGCAAAGGAAATTGGAAAGAAGAAAGGACACGAGAACAGCCGCGGTGCTCATATTCTTTTTGCAATTTATTTTACTATTTATCGTCGTTCATTTCTTTTTTTCTCCGCCAAACTCTCTCCGTCGTTCCTTCTGGCAATCTCGCTTCTCCTGCTGTTTGAGTTTGTTTCTCTCTGCTGCAGTTCTGGGTCTCTCGTTTTCGTTTGCCGCCACCTGTTTGTTCTCTTCTTTTTTACCGTACGAACGTACGAGGTTTTGATATCCTCAATATTACCTGCCTCTCATCCCTCTTTGCGAACTGACCTTCGACTGAGCGTTGACTCGAAACACTGCCAGTAGAGGCTCCAGAAGCATGCTCCAAGCCGTGGCCATAGCTTCAGCCCTGACCTTGACCTAGACCTTGAATATGTGGCTGTGAGCGGCGTAATTGTACTGAGCTGAGATATCGTGGTCCCGAAAGGATGACCCTGGCCCCGTCTCGGAGGGAATGCCTACCTTGCCCGAGCAATCTCGAAATTATTATGAAAATAGGAGAAGGCTGTGAAAAATATTCGTAAGAAAAAAACAAGATCAAAGTGTGCTATAATTCAATACTCTTCAATTTTTTCAAACATTTTTCTTCGGTGTAGATTCCTTTTCTTTTCTCTGCCTCTCTTCTCTCTCTCTCTTTTATTTTTATTTTTTATTTTTACAACAGAATCCAAAACAGAATAAATCTTTGCTTCCAATTAGGAGAAAATCGACGCCACGGGATGCCACAATCGCTTGTTCCCCTACTTGCCTCGTTAAATGGGATTAGTTTGATCCGCCAGTCAATTGCGCAGCTCATGTTGCGCAAGAAAATATAAGGGGAAGGGTGATATATCAGGGCTCAATCTTGTCATTCGCACTTGCCGTGTAAGAAGCCAATTGAGCAATCGTGGGGAAGGTGCAGGCCACTGAGAGTTTGCTCAAAGTCGCTAATTAGGGAAGGCGGTAAGCGCACTTTCTGCCGGGCGGTGTACACTAAAATAGTCCATACCTGAAAATTGAGGTTTGCGCAGCCCATCGGAGCTTGGGGAGGAAGGTACAGTGGGGGGTGGCCAATGGGAGCAGGCCAAGGCAAGGCTCGTTCAACCTCTCTGGTAAAAAAGTAGAGCGACGAGCAAAGGCAGACGACCCGCGACCAACGATAGAGCTTCATTTTGACCCCAAGCATCCCAACGACGACCCAACGCACAACCACCACGGCACCGACGACGACACGATCTTCTCCCCTTTTTCTGGAGAAAAGCGACCAGCATTCTTTCACGCCCTGAATTGACGACGCGACACGACATCTTTTCTCTTTCCTCCTTTCTTCCTCCTCGACTCGAACCGCGCCCGGGCGCGTCGCTGAGCCTCTACCTCCTCTTCCGCTACCACTCATCTCCTCCCCTCCTCCTCCTACACCATCATGGCGGACGTCAACATCCAGTATGTCTGCGCAGATCCACGCACCGTGCCGGGCGATCCAGCCTGGCCTTTGTGCAAGCTCTTCAAAGTGTGCGACAGTAGCTGACCGTCTTTCTTCTTCTTTTGCAGAGAACTCCTCCAAAAGCCTCGGAACGAGTGCACGTACGTACCTCAACTCACTCACTACATATATGTATATAGATACATACACACTGGACAAACACTGACAGAACCAGGGAATACGAGATCGCACAGCTCGAACAGTGGGAGTTTAGCAACGGCCCGTTGTCGATTCTGCAGACCGCTGTTCGCACGCACTCCCAGGTCCTCATCAGCATCCGCTCGAACCGCAAGCTGCTGGCCCGCGTCAAGGCCTTTGACCGGCACTGCAACATGATCCTGGAGAACGTCAAGGAGATGTGGACAGAGACGCCGATAACCAACGGCAAGAAGGGCCGGCCCGTCAACAAGGACCGGTTTATCAGTAAGATGTGAGTGCTTGGGCCTGAATGAAGAACTCGAGAGCAAGATACTGTGAAATCATATACTGACTACTTCTTTTAGGTTCCTGCGGGGAGACAGCGTGATTCTGGTTCTGCTGAGCTGAGTAATGAGGATAATGGCCTTGGCTACGGAATACTATGAGCGGGGGGTTGGTTTTACTTTGCACATTTTGATTTTGATTTCACATCCTGTCGTTTCTGGACTGTTAAAACGCTTTATTTTGGGGAAACTTCCATACGTTCTGCTGATCTGCATTTGATTTAATTTTCATACGTTTCTGAAATGCCGCAACGAGGTCAACTTGAAGACGAGGCCGTGATGTCTTGAATGTTTGAATGTTTGAATGTCATAATAGAGGATGTTGGGATACATTGAGAAAATAAGAGAGGAGTAGACTGGAAGACAAGTTGGAATTTGCGTTGACAAAAAGAAAGGCGTTAACACAATCCTTTGGTGTCTTCATTGCACGAGAGAGTTGCAAAAAATGGCAAAAAAATAATTGAGAATTCGAAATGGTGCTTCTGTGAAAGAAGCGCATCAGGATTTGAGCCCGATGCGGGGGTCGAACCCGCAACCTTGAGATTAAGAGTCTCACGCTCTACCGATTGAGCTAACCGGGCGTTCGATCTCATTTTGTTTGATTGATGGAACGAGGCGATCGTTTCACGGTACAAGAAGGGCGCTACTGTTGACGGTTCAGGGTGGGCAATTTTTTTTTCTTCTTTTGGTCTTCTTTTCTTGCCTCGAAAATAGTGGCGGATTTTCTTTTTTGGCCCGCATCCCGGGGAGCGGATCCGTATCGATAACAATGTTGACGTTGGGCGGTGGACACACCAGGCCAGGTGCATGGGTGGGTGCGTAAAATTTCTTCATGTGTTTTTTGTTTGTTTGGATCTTCTATCAAAACGGGGCATACACTCACTTGGTTTTTTCCAGTGTTCCTCACTTCCCAATATCCTCAAATGCCTTCCCAAAAACTCTGCTGCGCTACTATGTTCCCCGTCACCATAATTGTGTTTATTTTGTGCTTCCTTTTCCCTCGTCCCAATTCTAAACTCCCTCAACTTACGCCTCGGCCTTGGGCTCCTCCTTGACCTGGATCTTGTCGGACAGATCCATATCCAGACCCTTGTCCTCCCGCAGCTTGACCAGACGCTCGACGACCTGGTCCAGCGACAGGGTGGTGAGGTCGCCCTTGGAGTCGCGGATACGGATGCTGACACTGCGGTCCTGCATCTCCTTCGAGCCGAGGACTGTAGGCGGTTAGTAGATAATCATTGTGTTTAGTCTAGAAGAAAGATGACCCACCGAAAATGTAGTTGTACTGCAGCACCTGGCCGTTGCGGATCTTCTTGTTCATGGTGTTGGCGCCCAGGTCGCTGTCGACATAGAAGCCCTTGGCCTTGAGCACCTTTTGCACCTCACGCACGTAGTCCTCGGCGTCTGCCATGACGGGCACCAGCAGGATCTGACGCGGGCTCAGCCAGAACGGCCACTTGCCGGCAAAGTGCTCGCTCAGCGTGGCAATGAAACGCTCGAAACTGCCCAGAACGGCACGGTGGATCATGACGGGCCGCGAGTAGCCCGGAGCCAGGGGCTGGATAACAGGGCCACTAGCAGGCACGGACGAAGCGGAACCATCGGCGGGGGCGGCAGCAGCTTCCTCCTTGGCGGGAGCAGCAGCCGGGGCCTCGGCAGGCTTGTCAGCAGGCTTCTCGGCCGGCTTCTCGTCAGCCTTGGGGGCATCGTTGGGGTTGCTGCTGGCAGCCGACATGTAGCTCAGGTTGAACTGCTGCGGCAGCTGGAAGTCCAGCTGGACAGTGGCACACTGGTGCCACCGGCGAAGGGCGTCCATGATCTGGATGTCGACCTTGGGGCCGTAGAAGGCACCATCACCGGGGTTGAGCTCCCACTCGTCGCCGGTCTTCTGGGAGAACTCGTCGAGGGCGCTCTGCAGCGTGGCCTCGGCACGGTTCCATGTGTCGATGTGGCCAAGGTATTCCTCGGGGCGCGTGGACAGCTTGAGGCGGAACTTCATGCCGAGCTTGCCATAGACGGTCTGGAGGAAGTCAAACATGCCGCGAATCTCCTGGCCAATCTGGTCCTCCTGACAGAAAATGTGGCAATCGTCCTGGATGAAACGGCGCACACGGGTGAGGCCCGAGAGGGCACCGGACGCCTCGTTTCTGTGCAGGACACCGAACTCAGCCATACGGAGCGGCAGTTCGCGGTACGAGCGTTCTCTGGAGCCGAAGATGAGACAGTGACCGGGGCAGTTCATGGGTTTTAATGCTGGCTGTTGTTAGTGACTGCAATGACGGCAAAACGTGTTTGAATACTTGGGAGCGGACGGTTGACATACCCCACTGCTGCTTCTCAACTTCGAGCGTGAACATATCCTCCTGGTAGTCTGTACGAATTTGTTAGTGTCTGGTTTGATGGTCCCAGATTTATAAAGTTTACACTGGCGGGAAACCTACGCTGCCAATGACCGGACGTGCGCCAGAGGTCAGCGTTGAACATGTTGGGCGACATGACCTCGACGTAGTCGCGCTGGTGGTACTCGCTGACGATAAACTCCTTGAGGGCGTTGAAAATGCGCATGCCGTGGGGCAGGAAGAAGGGCGAGCCGGGCGACATCTTGTGGAAGAAGAAGAGCTCCTGGTCCTGGCCAATGCGCCGGTGGTCCTTCTTGGCGGCCTCCTCGAGGAACTTCATGTAGTCGGAGAGCAGCTTCTTGTCGGGGAACGAGATACCGTAGACACGCTGCAGCGAGTCGTTCTTGGCGTCACCGAGGAAATACGAGGCACTGTGCTTGAGGACAGCAAAGGCCTTGATGCGGCCGGTGTCGACAACGTGGGGGCCCAGGCAAAGATCGATGAGGGGGCCGCAGCGGTAGACGGTGGTCGAGGTGCCGTCGGGGATCTTGGAGTTGATAAGCACCTGCTTGTACTTGTTGAACTTGAACATCTCCAACAGATCCGCCTTGGACATGACGAGACGCTCAAACGGCTGGCGCTCGCGCACAATGGTCTCCATCGACGCAGCAATGCGCTTCTCGTCGTCGTCCGTGACGGCGCTGCGGGTGCTGGGCTTGCCCTCGGCGTCCTCGGTGGGCATACCGAAATCGTAAAAGAAACCCTCGTCGGTAGGCGGGCCGAAGCACAGATGGCAGCCAAAGTTCTTCTCGGCAGCCTCACCCAGAATATGGGCGCTCGAGTGCCAGTAGACGCGCTTGGCCTCCTCATCCTCAAAGTCGAGCAGCTCAACGTTGGCGCTGCCCTCAAAAGGACGCATCAGATCCCACAAAGTGCCATTGACACGCGAGATAACGGTGCGGTCGGCCAGGGACTTGCTGATGCCGCGGGCGATGTCGTAGGGCGTGGTCTGGTAGGAGGTGCCTTCGATCTTGCGGCCGTCGGGCAAAGTGACGGTGATGGGCTCACGGGGCTTGCTGGCGATCTCGGCGTCGGCAACAGCCTTGAGGCGGTCGTAGACGGCAATACGGTGAGGAATGAAGTCGAGGTTCGGCGGCGGGCCGGCGTCAGCCACGACCGGGACGACCTTGGCGGCCTTCGGGGCCTTTGGGGCCTTGGGAGGCATCGTAGCAGACAGGGGGTTGAGGAGGGGGTGGAGTGTCGGGTTGTATCGAGCGAGTGGAGGGGGTCGATGAAGGACGTATTAATTGCTTATTATATGAAGCAAAAAAGGAGAGATCGCGAGATTCGTGAGTCACCGCAAGGCAAGGCAAAACAAAGCAATGGCGGGAAGGCGTGGCCGGGGGTTGGAGGTGTTGTTAAGGGGGGGAGGCAGGTGCGAGGGAGGAGAAACGAAGAACAGGCTCGGAAAACGGAAGGAGCCACCTGTGAGTCGTCGCCGCGCAAAGAGCAAAAAGCAAAAAGCAAAAAGAGCCGGCACTCTTAATTTTTTGGTGTTGGTGCGGGGCAGTTTTCAATGGGCGAGGGATTAGTCTTTCTGGAAGCCAGGGCCAGACGGGCGGGGCAGGCGGTTATCTTTTTAGCGTATGCGCTGAGGGGGGAAGATACGAGATGGGGAAGGGACGAGTGACGAGACAACAACACCGCATCCTTCCTAAAACGGCGGCAGCTTCAATATTGGGCACACCGCTATTATCAGGACTTATTTTGCCTGTTGTTATTGTATTTCTTGCCACGTTCATTCGAGTCTCTTGTTTGGGACCGCCTGACAAAGGGGACCATTATTGCCAGGCACATACGACGTATCGGGACACAACATACACACACACCTGTTTATGAGTCAACATTAATTGGAGGGATATCGAAATTGCATGTCTCGCTATTTAATTTCTCGTATCTTTAATTTTACATCTTATCGTGCAACTTCTCGCCGTTTATTCCGTTTCGACATTATTCCTGCTTCTTAAACATGAAAGACTAGAAAATACAATATCCAGTCATTCTTAGTTGTGCTGTTGTGTGGTTGTAGCCATGCATTTAAGCATTTTTCTTCAGTCCGCCAACCGATCCGAGACCGAGCTTGACATCCTCAGCCTGCTGGGATCCATCGAGTTGGCCTGTTTGTACGTCTTAGTTGGGGTCTTATAAATGTGCCGCAGAGACGCATTGACTCATTGCTTACCCTTGACAAAGTCTTGTCCGGCACTGAGACCCTCAGCCTCGAGCTCCTTCTCCTCCGCCTTGGCCTTGGCCTTGAAGAGATAGACACTGTGCGTGTTAATAGGAAGAATAAGATCGGAAGAAATATGCGCTGCCATCTTACCCAAGCTTTTCAATCAGGGGGTCGGCATAGCCCTGCTCGTAGGCGAACACGGAGGCAAGCACCATGACGAGAAATGCGACAAAGTAGACGAAGAAAGACATGATTTCGGTGGTGGTGATGTTTGCGATGAATAGAATAACACTGTAGAGTAGATTGAATACAGAAAGATGGAAATTGTATTCGAAAATGTCGAGGATGCTAATCTCCTCCTCTTATATACGCTGTTGTGGTCTGCGGCGGTGATACAAAAGGACTGGGGCGATCGACCGATGACGTCCAAATCTACGTCAAGACTGCATCCTAACAAAAAAAACCCACACTTCAACAACCACCAGAAAGTCGGGAAACTTGGCAATGTAGCTGCAGTTGACCGCAATCGAGGCCCTGCACAGCCTTTTCAATGAAGAAAAAAGCAAACTAAAAGACAAAAATCGTGAATGGACAGCTGAAAAAAAGAGAAGAAGGGGAAAAGCAGGAATAAGCGAAGCAATATATTTCCGTACGTATGACAAGAGTATACAGGAGTATCGTCCAAGAGAAACGAAGGGAGAAAACGTGAATGTCCAAGAAATCCAAAAGATCCCAGTCGCGGCCCGCCAGTGTACTTTTTTTGGTCCTTTTTTGAGTTGCCTCAAAGATGCAAGCTGTATAGAAGAAGAGAAAGTAAAGCGAAAAAAAAGTAAAGTGGGAATATGTGTTGGAAAAGGAAACACAAGAAGAAGAGAAGGATGAAAGAAAGCAGAAACGCCAGCCCCCAACCAACGCCGTGAAGTCAAAACGTAAAAGAGAAAGTCGTCAATGTGCCCTGGGTCGGCAGTGTCTGGTTTTCCCGCCGTGCCCGGTCATGTGTATTTTCATTGTTTGTTTTTATTTGTTTTTGTTTTCATGTTTTCGTTTCGTTTCATTCGTATGCGATCCAAACTGGTGTATCAATCTAATCGTTCAAAGGTGGAGGAAAGAGAGGAAAAGCGCAGCAGGCCGTTAACATGATAAAATGGAAAGTGCTGTCGCCATTATACAAAAGACGGTTCGTGCCACTTCAACTCTGGAAGCGGCCTGGGTATTCAAGCTGCCGACCGAGCACATACGCCTCAAACGGCTCACAGGTTGTGGAACGTGTCGAGATCGGGCCGCTGCGGTCTGATGTAGCCGGCTCCCACTCATCGTCTGTGATGGCGCGGAACAGGTAGTGTTCAAACCGTGTGCGGGCAATGTTGGGGTGTGTTGGGGCGGGGGGAGGAGGCGGTGGTGGTGGAGGGGCGGCATCGGGGACAGCACCGCCCATCTCGAATTCAGTGTTGTCAGCGTTGTCGTTAGGATCTCCGGCGGCAGCAGCGGCTACGGCATCATTTCCTATGCCGGGTCCTTCGATAAGTGTTCCGCTTTCGCAGAAGAAGGCACCCTCGAGGTGCATCCGCTCGAGGTGGGGCAGCTTGCCACGCAGGCTGCTGAAAAGCGACCAAAATGTGCCGTTGCTGAGCCGGACACCTCCCATGGGCAAATCAAAACTGCCACCGGCCATGCCACGGCCACCGAGACGTAGGCGCTCAAGCGTGGCAGCATGTCTCAGCAGAAAGCCGCGCAGGTCACTCTCATCGCAAACGACACCCTCCAGTTTGAGATCCGTTAGAGCACGGAAACGGAAACCAGTATCGGCAGAGCTTATACTGTTGGCTCCATAAACACCGCTGACCAGCGGAGGCCCTTCCAGACTGCTCGTCTCGCCCAGCAGCTCACGCAGCGACAGCATAAACAGCTCCCGGGCAATGGAGTGGTTGTGGAAAGCCAGAGATAGATGGGTCAATTGTGACGCCATACGCAGGACATAGCCCAGGCCATTGACGGCCTTGATCTTGGCTAGGGGAAACCCGACATTGGATGTGTCGAGTGCCAGATCGAGCCGTGTCAGACCACCAAAGACATCGCGGCACTGGAACCACAGGCGGCGGTCAGCCTGATGGCGGAACAGCTCAAACGGCAAACGGTCGATAGAAAAAGAGTTGAGGCGACAGCGGCTTGGTGGGTCATCTGCTGCTGCCGACGGAGATGCTGGGGATGATGGAGCGGGTGATGATACGGCTGAGGACACTGGGGAAGATGTGCGCGTGGAGGCAATAGAGGCGGCGGCAGATGCTACGGCAGAGGCCGGTGCAGAAGCATATGCAGATGACGAGGACGGGAATGAGAACAAATCGCCGCGTGAGCTGTGGCTGCTGCGGGTGCTGTGCCCAAAGGACGACCCGGATGTGGGACGAGACGCCGATGCCTGCTGCAGAGCAGCCATGAGGACGTTGAGCCGCTTGATGGCGGCACCGTGATTCATCTTGGCGCTTGTAGGCACGGTCATGGCCATCCGCAACTCTTCAATGTCGTAGGGCGTCTGGCGGAAGGTTACGGTAAGTTTGCGCATGTTGACGAGCGGGCGGAAGGCGGCAGCCAGGTCGGCCGGGTCCAGAGCGTGCAAAGGCGTGATGGCATGGCGGCGTTGTTCAAATTCGGCACATTGGCGCCATGCCCTTGTCAATACATTTGTCTGATGCTCTGGGCGGTAGTGCATCGTCTGATAGTAAGTAGCTTGGCGGGCATTCTCGATATCTACTTCAGTGAAGTTGAAGGTGACGGACTTGATGCTAGAGCGGAGACGATCATGGGCCGCAATGGCCCGGAGCCGGGCAACATCGTCTCGCCATGGCAAGGCATAGAAATCCGGCGGCAGCAGGTAATCGTAGCCGATGTCGGCCAGAGTTGGTGTGACAAGACGGAGGTTGCGAATGGATTCCGGGTCACAGAAGCCGATAATCAGCTGGAGCAATTCGACCGGAAGAGCATCCATCCTGAGGAGAGGGAAAGAAGAATAGAAGGAGGAAGGGAAAGTGAGACAGGGAAGGGAATAGGAGCGAGGCCGGGACGGCCTGAAGAGAGTAAGGTTCAGCCAGACGAGGCTTTGGTCACGAGACCACGGTTGTATGCCGCTGGATGTGACGGCCGGTGAGAGGCACAGAATGTGTGCGTATGGGCGAGACAGATGAGAGACGGATGTTTGCTGTGTATAACAAAGTGCAATAAGTCGATGGGGGTGGTGCTCGGCGAAGCGTTCATATACACTGTTAATGCACAGAGTACGGCAGAACCAGAGGATCTGACTTGGGTGGCGAGACAGTTTTGAGTAGTGCAGGAACAAGAGACGAAAAAGGAGAATAACGGCGGACAGCTACGAGACGGTCACAAAATAGCTGAAAAAAGCTGGAGGCTGATCGGCGTCTGGGGGAGGGGATGGCAGTTGGCGGCGTGAGGCTTGGCGCCTCCAAGTCGAGGAGACGAGAAGTCAAAAAAGAGAGAAAGGACAGGAAGAGAGAGGAAGAAGAAAATATGAATGGAAATATGGGATAGGAGAAGGAGAGAGGAAGAAGAAGATTTAAAGGAAGGTGTGTCTCAATTAGGCCATGGCGAGGAAACTGCGATGCAGCATGCGACAGACGGGGGAAGGAAAGAGCAAAGGGACAGGGCGAGTCGGGAATTAAATTTAATGCGAAAATAAAAGATATAAAAAATGGAGATGCAACCCACAGCCGGTGAGAAGTCGGTGAGCTTTAAGACAAGGCAGCAAGGACCCCTGTATGGGGGGCCAGCGAGGACGATTTGATGTATCTTCTGTTGAGCTTTTGAGCTTATATGCACAATAAAAAAGTGTACGAAGTAGAGACGATTGGGACGCCTCTTCTGTACTTGTATTACTCCGTACTCCATTTAGACAGCAAGCACCCAAAGCTGGCTCCATTTTGTAGCTCGTGTGACTGCCGGGCCGCTGCAGCCCAGCGTGGTTCGAGAAGGAAAGGAAGGAAAGGCGGAGGAGGGAGAGGAAAGAGCGAGGGACAAGATGAAAGGAAAGAGAAGGTGCGGAGGACATGGAGAGTGCCGGCTTCTGTCGTTCCTTCCATGGGCCTTCTTCTCCTTTCTGCTTCCTTCCCGCCTTGGCTGGCCGCTCTTTCCTGATGTCAGTTATTAGTAGCGTGCGTGCAACGGGCGACTTACACAGCGGCGACGATCGTTGGCGCCTTCCCATTGCGCTTTTGGACGTTAAGAGTCGCTTCACTTGCCCCTTTTCTCGTCCTGATATGTTCTCTCAAAAGACTCACATTTTTTGCATTTCCCGTCCAGTTTTCGTTCCTCACTCTCTTCACCACTTTATGGCCTCCGTGTCTCGACACAGGCACTCTCATGCAGGCCGCCCCATATCTCCTCACATCGTCACATCCCAACAAGCGGTGATGGTGCGGCACCCCCTGCCCATTGGCCCAAAGAAGAACGCCAGAACGGAACAGAGAAGATCAAAAGGAAAAAAAAAAAAGAGAAACGACTAGGGCCACAGGAGCCACAGGGAGCCAAAACGAGACCAAAGAAGGTCCCAAAAGTGCTCTGCATCTTTACATCCGCCACTTACAGTGCAGGCTGCCCGCCCCCGTTGCCCCATCGGTTGGGCCCAGCAGTGTTACAGACGGGGAAAGACGAAAGGCGAGGCCAGAAGCAGAAAGTGGACCGCCTGGGTCGCCCTGCATCGAGCGAGGGCGACAGAGCAGCAGAAAACTGCAAGAGCTGCAAGGCCAGCAAGTGCAAGAACTGCAAGAACAGCAAGAACAGCAAAAACAGCAAGAAGAGCAAGAGGAGGTGAGCGAAGCCAGAGAGGCAAAGAGGCGGAACGGCTTCTGGTTGGTCTGCACACCGAGGGCCCGCTGAGGTTTTGAGGTTTGCTGGCGGTTTCTGATCTCCACTTGCTGCAGCCAGACTTTCTTTTTGCAGTCCGCAATCTGCACGCTCTGCAGAGCCGGTGCAGCTGCTGCACGGCCAGGGGATGCAAAAGGCTCGACCACTCTCACGACGACCAGACGACCAGACGACCACAAGACCACAAGACCACAAGACTACCCACCCATACATCATACAAGCACTCCAGCATACCCCAGCAGAGAGCATGCAGAGTACTACGACGCAGATGAGAAGGCACACACGCGAACAAGCAGATACCGCCCCCAAACAAGCAGCATGAAAAAAGAACATTGGCGAGCTCCTCGTTGGGCACTGTTTGCTGGCAAGTGTGCAAGTCTCTTTGCTTCACCGCCAAAACATGGGGCTTGACACACCAACCATTCTGGCACCGTGGATGCCCTGGGGCCCGATGCAACACCAACTCGTGCAGGTCGCCAGGAACGGCACGCCGTTGTCGATCAGCGATGAGAGGGGTCAGAAAATCCCAGGAGAGACTGGGAGAGAGATGTTATGGCGAGACCTCAATGTTCTGGCCTTCTGGCATCCAGTTGTGCTCAGACCTGAGAACTAAAAGGCTCAACTATGACGGACTATCGTTCATGACGACAACCCCCCACCCCTCGCTATTTTATGTCGGGCCCAGGCTTTGTCTGTCTCCCGGCTGCAGCTGTCCGTGTCTCGATCAAAGGAATGTCGACAAGGTACACACAGCTTATTGTGTGCCTGTTTTCCCTTTGATTTCTCACAATGCTGCCTTTGTGCACGCCACGGACGACGACAGAGCAAGACACAAGACTCTGGCCCATTCAAAGCCGTCCAAGCCATTTGAGCCACTTTGCTCCTTCTTCTCAGATTCTGGCTCGTCACAGGTCCACGTATACGACCTGCTGTGCTCACGTCTTTTACGTCTCGCCACAAATCAGGTGTCAGATTCAGACAAGAAAAAGAAGAGCAAGACAAAAGAAAAGGAGCAAGAAGACAAGTGCAAAGCCCAGTGGAATCTTGTCGCGAAATGCAAGGGAGCTAGAGTTCAACAACTGCGCAGGCCGCGGAAAACATTGACTAAAGTCCGGCCCCAGCTCCATTAGCCATGCAGAAACACTACGAACTACGGAGTACAGAAACCCGAATCGCCCGACTGATTAGGCTCCAACGTTGGAGAGGGGCAAATAGACAAACATTGCTAAAGGTGCCCGGGCCAGGGTCCAGTGTCCAGTTTAGCACATATATTTATTGTGGCACGCTCTCCAGGGACGTTCCAGTGACTTTCCAGCACCTGTCCCAGAACTCTTACCCAATCTTGCCCAATCTTAGCACTGTCCAGCCCTATCTAACCGCCAAAACGCGGCTACGCCACAAGCGACACGAAAACTCCAAAACACGCCGCGCCACTCACCATCTCATTAAACCCCCAATTTGCGTCCTAATCTGGCCAGCCTCCTCGCCGCAAATAGGACGAAGTGCATTCCGTTCGACAACATTGACCATTACCCACCACCGCCGCGACGAACGTGAGATTATCAGCGGCCGCCCTCCTGTTCGTTGCAACCCTCGCCGTCGACGGGAGACCAACACGTTTTTCAGCATCTGATACTCGGTATCCGATATCGACATACCGACAAACCGACAAACTGACGACAACAAAGTGTCACCAAATATCGACATCGACTAAAGTATACCTCCATAGGCCGACAGCATCAACTACAAAGTATCACGGCTTAAATCGCGACTACTCACGGTATGATCGATCGCCTCGTCTCGCTCCAGCAATGACACAAACAGCCGCCGTTCAACGGCCATCGACATAAGATCGACACCACTACCAACCTGATATTCTGATACCACGTCCTCTAGACGACAAACGACTGCCGCAATGGTCTTCGCCAGTCTCTTGGGCAGCGCCAAGCAGCCGCGCCGACGGCCAGGCTCTGCTGCCAGCAGCCGCAGCGATTTTCTCCGACCAGGATCATCTTCGAGCACACGCGCAGACGGCGAGAAGGAAAAGGACAAGGGTAAGGCTGTCGAGAATGCGATGGACGACGACGCCGATGAAGACGACGCCGGTGAAGACGACGTCGGTGACGGCGACGACACAAACGACGCTGCATCCATCCGGACGACGAATAGTGCCCGCAGTGTCCGCAGCGGACGAAGCACACGCAGTGGACGCAGCACAGCAGCCACCTCGGCGTCACCACCGCCTCTGCCCCCGCCGGACTTTATTGCCGACGAGGCACACCTCGCGCCGCTCTTTCCCGAAGCCCCCGATCTGCGCGAGCTCAACAACAGTTTGGCGGCTTTGGCTGTCGTCTTTCCCGATGTCCAGGTGGACGTGTTCCGTGAGATGTTGACCAGCTTCGACGGCGAGTCGCGGCTGGCGCTTGTCGCGGACGCGCTCCTCAAGAACCGGGCCACCTGGGTCAAGGGACGTTGGCGCATCGCCGACAAGGACAAGCCGACGCCGCCGCCGCCGCTGCCAGCAGCCCCCCCCACTGCTCCTTCAACGTCCTCCTCCTCCTCTTCTTCCGCCTCCGCACTACCTGCTGCGACTACCCCCGCCATCTCCACTGCAGACCGCTTCCGCACCCCCGAATACAAAAAAGCCGTCAAGACCCTCGCCAGCCACGAGTTCATGGGTCTTTCCCGCTCCACCATCAACGCTGTTCTCGCCGAACAGAACTACTCCTATCTCGACGCCCGCCGCGCCCTCGTTCAAATGTCCTCCAAATCCTGGCGCTTCACTATATCCTCTCTCTTTCTGAGGCGCAAACCCGTCACCTGCACCGAGGCTGAGAACCACCCGCTTATCGTGTGGAAGTCTTCGGGCCAGGGGTCCATCATTCCCACAATCAAAGCCACAGGCAGCGCCGAGCTGGACCGTGAGCTGTATACTTCCCTTGTTGCTCCACTCCGCATCCAGCAGCGCGCCGCCCAGGAGGATGCCGATCGCACCATGGCATCTGCGCTCAACACGGCCGAGGCCGAGGCCATTGGTGCAACCTACGAGTGCGCGTGCTGTTTTACAACGGCCACGTTCGAGGAGGTGACTACGTGCAGCAACAGCGATGCAGATGCCGACGACGGTGCTCACATCATTTGCTTCCGCTGTGTGCAGCACTCGGTCCGCGAGGCGGTCTTTGGCCAGGGCTGGGCCCGCACCATTGACACGAGCCGCGGCACTTTGTGGTGCCCGGCTGTCTCGCAGACCGAGTGTGGTGGTGTCATCCCCGTCGACCACATGCACCGCGCACTGCTCGACGAGAAACGCGGCGCCGATACCCTGCACCACCTCGAGCGCCGCCTCGCCGACCACAGCCTTGTCGGTAGTGGCCTGCCGCTTGTGCGCTGTCCCTTTTGCGCCTACGCCGAGGTCGACGATATCTATGTGCCCTTCCACGAAGCCCCGCTGCGCATCCGCGCTGACAGCCTGTATAGCCTAGCTCTCATCTTGCTTGTTTCGGGCGTGACGCATGTCCTCATTCTGCCTCTGCTTGTGCTGCTGGTTTTGGTCACCGTCCTGCCTGGGTTCATGGCCCCCGTCGGCTTGGCCTCCTGGGTCGTCACTGCATGGAGTGCCCTAAAGTCCAACTTTGGCGGCCTTGGCAACAACAACGACAACGACAGCAGCAACAACAACAGGACTGGCACACTCCAACGAAGAAGGACGGCGCCGCCCAGTAAGCCGAGCTACTTCCGTGAACAGCTGTCGGCCGCTGTCACACGCTTCCGCCGCCGCCGCCGTGGCCAGCAGTTCCGCTGCCAGAACCCGGCCTGCGCCCGCGTTTCTTGTTTGGGCTGTTCCAAGGCATGGACCGACATCCACGTCTGCCACGAGTCCAGTCTTGTTGCGCTGCGCACCCAGGTCGAGCAGGCCATGAGCATGGCCATCAAGCGCGTCTGCCCCCGCTGCCACACCTCCTTTGTCAAGACGGTCGGCTGCAACAAGCTGACCTGCCCCTGTGGCTACAAGATGTGTTATGTGTGTCGCAAAGACATTAGCGGCAACGACGGTCCCGATGCCGGCTACCGCCACTTTTGCGAACACTTCCGCCCCCACGGCGACGGCCGCGCCTGCAACCAGTGCCGCCGCTGCAACCTGTGGGAGACGGAAGATACCGAGGCTGTGCTGCAGGCGGCCCGCGAGGAGGCCGAGCGCAAGTGGCGCGAGACGGAGCGGCGCGAGCTGAGTCTGTCGGAGCGTGCATACTTGGAAACGGGCATTGCCATTGGCGGCGGCACGGCAGCTGGTGGCAGTGTGGTCAGCAGTAGTGGCAATGGTGGTGCACTTGGCACGCGCGTCGGCGGCGGCCACGGCCATGGCCACGGTATCGGCGGGGCGCCGACCGGTGCCATTATGGTTCGGCGGGTAATTACGGGCGCCGTATCGTTGGCCACGTCGCCCCTTTCTTGGGCCTTCTTGTCCGACAAAGACAGCGACGGACCGCCGTCAGCAGCAGACGCCTCTGACACGGCGAACCAGTCGCGGTTCCCGACCTTGGCGGAGACGCTCGACTGGCTGTTAGAGAGTGTACTGGTCTGAGTAAGAACGAACGATGCTCAGATTGAAGGCGACGCATTCTAATCTTGAACCATTGTGGTCTTTCTTGGATATGGCCTTGCTTACTTGCTTCCCTTTTGTCTTTCCTTTCCATCCCTTTATCTTCTCATTGTAGAAGCACGATACGCTTGGGTATACTCCCCTGTTTTAATATCTCTTCTTTAGAAGGCCTGCAATCCCTTCTTCTCCTTTTCATGACTCCATACTCTTTTTCTTAATCATGTCTGCGGGGCGTTTTTGCTTTCCCCATCTTTTTACTTTTTCTCTCGCGAACTCCATTACTGGGCTTCTGCAGTCTCTATAAATACTCTTTCCCTAATGATACTCCTTCACTCATTTTTAAACACTGCTCACTATTGAAACTGGAAGACAAAGACCTTTATATACTCTTTTACTCTTTTACTCTTTTGTATTTTAAATTCAAATGATATCCAAAAAGGTTCTTTTCAAAACCCAACACAGACTCCCCTGAAAAGGGAAACCAAGTAAATCATACAAAAACGCAAGAAGCACACCGCAAGAAACTATAGTACATTCTTTTTCATCCACTCGTTCGCTTCTGGCTTCAACTTAGATCTTGCTCTTCTCCGTCGACGAAACCAGCTCGGCAGCAGCACCGCCAATGGCCAGCTTGCCCGTCTCCTTGACCTTGGTCTGGAAGATAATCTTGCCCGGGTTGGCCTTGTCCTTCCACATCTCCGTCACGAGCGTCTGGCCAGGGAAGACCGAGCCGGCGAAGCGCACCTTGATGTTCTTAAAGGGACCAAACGTCTCGTAGACGGCCTTGCCGGCAAAGCCAAAGAAGCACAGGCCGTGCAGAATGGGCACCTTGAAGCCGCCCATCTTGGCAAAGGCCGGGTCGACGTGCAGCGGGTTGTAGTCGCCGCTCAGACGGTACAGGGCAGCCTGTTCTTCAGTGGTCTTCTCCTCAACAACGGCGTCGGGCGCGCGGTCCGTGGGCACGTTGTTGGCAGCCGTGGCGGCGCCGCGGTCCTGGGCCTTGGTCTGGCCGCCGAAGCCGCCGCAGCCGCGCAGGAACACAGAGACCTCGTTGTAGAACAGCTCCTCGCCGGTCTCGGCGTTGACGGTAGTAACACCGTTGCGGACAATAGCCGACTTGCCCTTGTCGACGACCTCGAGCAGCTTGCCGTAGGACAGCAGGCGGCCCGACGTGGGCACGGGGTACTTGCGGACCTCGAGGTACTGCTCGCCGTGCAGCAGCATCATGGGGCTGAAGTTGGGCACAATGTCGTCGAAGCTGTAGGGCATCTCGGCGTCGAAAGGCGGGATTACACCGAAAGTCGGCAGGACCTGGAAGTCATCGGCACCCTCACTGTGCAGTGTTAGTGGCATTCAACGAAAAGACAAAGCATCATATATAAAGCGGCGGAGGGGTCAACTTACAAGACGTATTTGAGGTCGGTGCGCTTGGCGCCGACACCCAGGTTGTAGAGCATCGAGTCGCGCTCGGCAAAGGTGTACTCGGACGGGATGGGCTTTGCGGCCTTTGCAGCCTCGATAGCGCGGAGGTACTTGTTGGACTCGCCAGAAGGAGTGGTATCGGACTGCAAGATGGGAAAAAAGAACGTTTAATATCCAGTAAGATTATTTTTTCTCTAGCTATAGAAACGAGATAAGACGACGCAGAAACGGAAAACAGAGTATCATAGGTAGGCATAGGCATGGTAGCGCCTTTCCCAATAATTTCCAGCCACGCGTACGTGTACATGGTAAAACACACACAAAAGAAGAAAGCAGACAGAAATAGCTCATACCTTGGCCTTGATCTTCTGCTCAGCCTTGATCCAAGTCAGGCTGGCCTCCGCCTTGGTCGGGTGGTCGGCCTTGCCGTTGTCAAAGTCGACAATCTGGTCCCAGGTCTTGGCGATGTCCTCGGGCGTAAGGGGCTTGCCGCGGGGGTAGGCGACACCAAACGAGCGCTCGAAGCGGGTGCGGCCAGCCCAGCCGCTGCCGACCTCGTACAGGAGACCGGTGGGGTTCTCGGGGACCTTGTCGCTGCACAGGGCGAGGACAAGGGGCGCAATGTAGTCGGGCTTGAAGGCCTGGACCATCTCCTCGGGGAGAATAGTGCGGGTCATGGCGGTACCGGCGTTGGGGGCAATGGTGTTGACGTAGATGTTGTGCTTCTGGCCCTCGACGGCGGCAGCCATGGAAAGACCGAGGATGGCGCATTTCTAGAGGTAAAGAGTTAGTAAAGAAGTTATCAACGACAGGGGTAGGATGAAAAGGACATACCGCTGCAGAGTAGTTGGCCTGGCCAAAGTTGCCGTAGATACCAGAGGTGGAGGCGGTGTTGACGACACGGCCGTAGTTCTGCTTGACAAAGTAGGGCCAGGCAGCCTTGGTGACCTTGAAGGTACCGCGGGCGTGGACGTTCATGACGGCATCCCACATCTTGTCGTCCATGTTGGCAAAGGCCTTGTCACGCAGGATACCGGCGTTGTTGATGACAATGTCAATGCGGCCAAAGGCGTCAATGGCAGCCTTGACGACCGTGTCGCCATCCTCGGCCGAGGCCTTGACACCGACAGCCTTGCCGCCCATCGCCTTGATCTCGTTGACAACGTCGTCGGGGTTAGCCAGATCGTTGACAACAACGGCAGCGCCGTACTTGGCGAAAGCCAAGCAGTAGGCACGGCCAATACCGGCACCGCCACCCGTAACGAGAGCGACGCGGCCCTTAAAGCTGACCTCCTCGCCGCGCTCGCTGGGGCCCAGCTGGAGAGAGTCCTCAAGCAGGGTCATGAAGTCGTTGGGGCCGTTGGGGTATTGGGAGTCCTTGGAAAAGTCGCCAATCTTCTTCCAGTTCTTAATGAGGGCGCCAGGGGTGTAGGTCTCGTCGCACTTGAGCAGCAGACCGTCGGCACGCTGCCAGCGCATCTTGGAGATGTGGGCACCGCCAACCTCGTAGACGTAACCGGTCTCGGTCTCGTTGGACTTGTGGGCCAGGAAAGCGACGAGGGGCGTGACCCAGGCGGGCGACAGCAGAGACATGATCTCCTTGTCGAGGCCCAGAGTCTCGTTCATGCGGCTGGCTGCGGCGGGGGAGACGGCGTTGCTCAGGATGTTGTACTTGATGCCCTCCTTGGCGAGGGTCTCGGTGAAGCCGATGATGGCGGTCTTGGCGGCCGAGTAGGCAGCCAGGTTGCCAGCGCCGTAGATGCCGGCAGCCGACGAGGTGTTGATGACACGGCCGTACTTCTGCTTGCGGAAGTGGGGCCAGGCGGCGCGGGCGCACTTAAAGCTGCCGCTGACGTGGACACGGATATGGTCGTCCCAGTCCTTATCGGTGGTCTTGGAGAAGGGGAGCTCGCGCAGGATGCCGGCGTTGTTGACCAGCACATCGATGCGGCCGTACTTGCTGATGGCGGTCTCGATGATCTTCTCGCCGAACTCGACAGAGTCGTAGTTGGCCACGGCCTCGCCGCCGGCCTTCTTGATCTGGTTGACGACATCGTCGGCGGGCTGTAATGTGTTAGTGGATGTAATTCAACACTTGCGATTCCAATTGTAATTTCAATCAGGCGGTTCGCCCTTTATCTGCCATCCAGCACCCAACTCTGACTTACCCGTGATGAAGCACTGCCGCTGCCCGACACCGAAACGCCAATATCGTTGACGACAACCTTGGCGCCGCGCGAGGCAAAGAAGAGAGCGTAGTCCTTGCCGAGGCCGCCACCAGCACCGGTGATGACGACGACCTGGCCGTCGAAGCGCAGCTGCTCAGCCATTGTGAATGTGTGTGAGGGGGAGGGAAAGAGGAAGAGGAAAGAGAAGATGAGGTAAAAAGGATAAAGAGTGAGAGAACTGAGGATGGAAGAATGAGAAAAAGAAAAGAAGAGGAAGAAGTAGGAGATGGATTTTACAAGAAGAGATCTAGATAGAATGCCAGATTCACCTCCACATGCAAAAAAGAGGACAGGAGAACTATGAAAAGGACCAGTCAATTTCAGCCGGCCGCGTTCAGGGTGGTGTTCTGGGGAATGCGAGTTTATAAAGGTGCACAGGTTGGTAGAAAAAAGAGGGAGAAAATATGGAGGGAAGAAGGGGAAAGGAACAATGGGAAGTTCGTTATGAGCTCACAAGCTTATGCCCCCTTGGATTACTCCGGCGATGGGGAATTATGGAGCGGAGGCAGGCGCGAGCGGCGGTGATTGTTCGCAGCTCCTCCTTTGGGTCTGCCATTTTTTGGAGAAACAGCTACCACTGACGCAAGAGAGAAAGAACGCTCTCGGCAACTCCAAGATTCCTCGCATGTCTCAAGCCGAGGCACTGCCAGCTGCTGGCGCAGAGCGAAATGGTGGCCTGGTATTGGCGGATACCCCGGATGGGCAGGCACGAAATGTGGGTACCTTCCCCAGCAACGCACACAGAGGCCTGACTCGTGAATGCCGAGCGGGGCGCTGTTGCGAGTTGCGCCTGCTGTCTACGGAGAATACTGCGACCTGCTGCTCTGTAAACTGATTCAGACAGTCGCCCGAGTGGACTGCTTCCTGCCACATGCACAAGGAACGATACCTGCGAGACCCACCGAGCCACTGCGAGGGGAGACCGAGTTGGGGAAAACCGCAGCGGTTGCGACTGCCCAAGGTACCGCTCGGAGTCGGTCGTGCCTTCCCCTGCGAGCAATCAGAGCATACAACGGCAAGAACAGCCCAACTGATTCCTCAACGTTTGAAAGCCGGAAGGCACTACTCCGTATTGCCCACTCGATTCAGTCGACAGTCATTGGGATAATAAGAGCGGCCGCCATGCATCCGCCATTCAACTCATCTCCTCGTTTTAGCAAAGTATGGAGAATACGCTGCATGGCGAGCAGCGTTGTGGGGTTCCGCGGTCAAAGTGCTTTTTGAGCATTTACTACGGAGTACGAACTACGACTAGATGCAGAAGTGCTGTTGTCCGGGGGCGACTTGGCGAAGTATACAGTAGTTGGGTGCTGCAAACGTGCTGACAAGAGCAGGTTTGATCTTCACATGTCAAAAGCGGACAGTGCTCAGCACAGTATTTCTCAGGCTTTTGCAGGCTTTCGCAGGCTTTCTAAGGTGTGGATGCCTTTCCTGTTTCGGCCAGTCGTGTGTTCGCTCCTTCTCGGCATGAGGTCAGAGGCCACTTAGCGTCACGAGGAAGGAACGCGGAAGGCGAAACCACAAGTGCAAGACGCAAGAACGACGCGACTTTATTTCTACTGTTTATTGGAGCGAGGAAAGAGCGATGCATGTCTTATGCTATGTGGTTTTGCTGATCGTCAGATTCGTGATCGTTTTGAGGTTTTGCAGCGCACCCCAAGCCGCCAACCGTCAAAAACGTCAACATTTCCCCAAAGCTGCAAAGCCGGGGCATAATACATCAAACAGGCCTAATGTCCCCAGAAGGAAGCAAACTTCCAGTGAAATGCGCTCCGATACGGAGGACAACGGCCGCGCTATTACCCCGCAAAGGCAAACGCCCTCGCCAGCAATATTTTCGATTCCGTTTATGAGGCAATATTGAGAGAA
The DNA here is from genome assembly GCA_019925375.1 of Sporothrix euskadiensis. Taxonomy (NCBI): domain Eukaryota; kingdom Fungi; phylum Ascomycota; class Sordariomycetes; order Ophiostomatales; family Ophiostomataceae; genus Sporothrix; species Sporothrix euskadiensis. Next base: position 992,785 of record JADHKQ010000003.1, on the reverse strand, counting down.
ATCCGTGAACAAGACGGTGCAAAATCAAAGATATCCAATTGAGAATTTGCCAATCGACAATTGACAAGGCAACCCCCCCCCCCCCCCCCAAAAAAAAACGGCAATGACCTCCACACCAGACGCCCCGCTGGGGTCGCGCATCATCGACGACAAGTCGCCCATCTGCGTCCCCTTTATCCTCGAGCGCCTGGCCCAATACCGGGAGCAGAACCCCGACACCCAGCGGCCGTTCGTCGTCGGCATCAACGGCGTGCAGGGCGTCGGCAAGACCACGCTCGTCCAGACGCTCTACGAAACACTGCAGGACCGCGAGGGACTCGAGACGCTCGTCGTCAGCATCGACGACTTCTACCTGACCCACGCCGCTCAAAACGCCCTCGCCAGAGACCACCCGGACAATGCGCTCGTGCAGGTCCGTGGCGAGCCTGGTACACACGACACGCAACTGCTGGAGTCATTCTTTGACGCCGTATTGGCAGGAAAGCCAGCCCACGTGCCCGAGTACGACAAGGCTGCGTTTGATGGTCAGGGCGACCGCTCAGCCCCAAGACCCGAGAACCCGGGCCGGCTTGTCAATGGGCCCGGACAGCCGCCGCTGCAGGTGGTCGTGGTCGAGGGCTGGTGTGTTGCGTTCCGCTCCATAACAGACGCCGAAGTCGAGGCCAAGTGGCAGCAATCGGGCGCCTCGCCAGACAGCAAGCTGGCCTCGAAGCTGCACACACACAAGCTGGAGCACTTGCTGCTTGTCAACGACCGGCTCAAGGCCTACGACGCTGCCCTGACCAACCGCATTGACGCACTGATCCACCTCGATGCCGAGCACACGCCATATGTCTATGACTGGCGGCGCGAGCAGGAGGCAGCGCTGCGCCAGGCGCGGGGCACTGGCATGACGGATGAGCAGGTCGAGCAGTTTGTGGACGCATATTACCCAGCATATGAGCTATTTGCGGACGGTGTGCGGAAGGGCATTTTCCCCAAGGAGGACGGTAAGCCCGGCCGGCAGTTGCGGCTTGTTGTCGGCAAAGACCGCCGGGTCAAGGAGACCATTGAGCTGTGAGGTGGTCGGTAGAAGGAAGGCAATAGAGAAGTCAAGCAAAAAGTAAGAGCGCAGAGTGCCATATTGAGCAAACAAGTTTAATATAAACGAGAGGCTGGGTTTCATAATGTCATACATGCTCATAAAGAAAGTTCATCGCGGCCAAAATAGCGTAGATCGCATCAAAGTTGACAAAGTCAACAAAGTCAGAGAAGTCAAATGAAATCAAAAACGAAATAATGCACACGCCCGCAAAACAAATACCGAGACGGACGTAGCACAGAAGACATAGCAATATTTGACGCGATAACATAATGCAGAAAACACCCGCCGCGCTCTAACCATCCATTTGCGAACCTTTTCCTTTCGCAATCTGCCTACCCATGGCATGCGCTGAAAAGAAAAAGAAAAAGAAACCCCCGAAAGCAGTGTCTGTTCTTCAGGTCCGCGATCGGTAACTTTGATTGCTGTTAAAATCGAATCGTTCTGGGGTGTTCTCCCTGTGTGCTCGGCCTGATTGTTCCGAGGGTGGAAAATACATTGCTGGGCAAGCTAGCCGCCGGGTAACCATAGTAGTGACAGTATCAATAGCAGCTCTAGGCTTTAAAGCTCCACAAGTCGATGGAGCTCACCTTTGGTATTGTGTTGTTACAACTTCAACTGCCTTTCTCCTGCTCCCTTTTTGTTGTCTCCTTCATCCACATCGTATTCTCCGCACCTCCACACTCAAAGGTCCACTACCTTGCCGCGCATCATCCCTTCGCCTTCGTGTCGGAGGTCGCCCAGCGTGCGCTCTATGCTCTCCGCTTTATGGCGCACAGTCTTTTCACGCTCGGAAATTTCGTCTTCAAAGTCAGCCATCCGCCGCCGCTTAGCCTGTCGCTTCTCGCGGATCTTGTTCGACAGCTCGGCAAATTGAGTCAAGAACCAGTCGCCGCACTCGTCCCACTCCTTGACCGACATCTCTGTAAATAAATGGTGCTGGCTGTTGGCGTCCTTGCCCTTGAAGTGCACCAGTCGGTCTTCAATCGTAGCTAACTTGGCCGGTGCCGTCGGCGGCTGGTGGACGGCCATGCGGGCAGGGTCGTGATCAAAGGGCTCGTCGCGGAGCTCTGAATAGCTCATAGCATGCAGCATGCTGTCATCGTAGTCCGGGCTGTGACGCCGCTTCCGGCTGCTCGTCTTCTTCTCCCGCCGGCTACCACTGCCACCGCCACCACCCACTCGGGGCAGCGAGCTTTCCTGCAGAACCCGTTTTTGCTGCAGCAGCTGGGGAACAGCAGGCGGCGGCTGCTGTGGAGGCGGCCCCGGTGGCGATGACCGGTTCTGGCGCGGCGTGCGTTGGTTGGTTGCCTCGTCGCCCTGAGACGGCAAGTCACTGCCATCGTCCGTCTCGGGCCGGGCAGGTGTTCGTCCCAGCGGTACATCAACGTCACGGAAAAATGTAGAGCGCTGGGTACCCAAGTCATGGTCCAGGCCTACACCGCCTCCTGCCATGGCTGCTCCGTTCAGCTTGGGAATGCTCCCGCTTCGTTGGTGTATGCGCCGTTCGGGAGAGCCGCCAGTGGCTGCTTCATCCATGTTGCCATGTGGCTGTCTCTCAGAAAACGAAGACCGCCGTGTGGCACCACGAGCATCTCGCAAGGCGTACTTCGAGTGCTTCAGGACAGGCATGTGTCTGGAGGGAGAGCCGTAGGGGGACCGGTCCACATAAGGGTCGTCCGCATGGGCTACTGTGTCTCCGTTGGCGTTTGTTGGCAGTATACGAAGTACACCTCGGTCGCCTACCATAAGAGGAGCCGTATGTTCTTCTGTGCCTCTGTCACCAGCTGCCGTCCGTTCGTAGTGGTGTTGTGCCCGTTGTTGTGGGAAGGGGCTATCGTAGCGGCCCAGGTTGGCCGAGCGAGGTGGTGGCCGTGTTGCCGTGGTCACGCTTTCTGCAAACATGGAGTTGATGCTGGACTCCTCCCAGATCTGTTGCTGCTGCTGCTGCTGCTGCTGAGATAGCTCAGATGAAACAGGTGGCGGCCGGTTCTGGTCTGAATTTGATCTTGTCCGCTGGAACGAGGGTTGTCTGTGGGGCTGGTCCTGTGTGCTTGACTGCTGATTTTGCTGCTGCTGTAGCTGTTTTGGTGACGAAGAGGTCGATGCTAGGCCGCCATTCGTCTGGTGATTTGGGGTCGTGCCGCGGAGGGGTGAAGGGACGGGAATCTTTGCAGCTTCGGCGAGCTGCTGCCGTGCGGAGAGCGGAAGCGGCGCATGGATTGTCTGGGGAGGGTATTGTGTGCCGGACTGAGAGGAGGAGGGCAGCTTGGGACTGCCGCCGGGTGCCCCGTTGGCATTGATACCTGCGGCGTTGTTGCTGGTGCCTGCGATGTTGCTGCCGTTGACTCCGTTGGCCCCGTTGCTGTTGCCGTTGCCATTGCCGTTGCCCTTGGGCTCGGAGCTTCGCATGTATCGCAGCATCTTGAGTTGCGTTGCTGGCATCATCGCCCTGCGTAGGCAGGACAGACAACTATGGGCAGTCGCGGCGGCAGCAGCTGCGGGCGAGGTGGCGGCCAGTTGTGTGGGATGAGGGCCACCGCTGGACTGCGGTGCGGCAGGAGAGCAGTGCAGTGTGCTGCTTGTTGTTTTCAGAGTGGTTGTTTATGTCGTGTATTTAATTTGTCAAAATGTGTGCAAATGCTGCCAGGCTGACAGCGTATTAGAGGCAACACAAAGCGTAAGCTGCCGCGTCCACCAACTATTCTCGCGCCCGGCTGCTCGTCTTTGCTTCTCGAGCTATCGAGGGCGTGTCGGCTGCGAGTCTGTGTGGTCGACAAAACAAGAACCTGCTTGCTGCCTTGTTCGTTTTAGGAAGCAGTCCGACGAAATATCGGGGGTCGGTGCAATCGGAGGGAGTTATAACGGTTCGATGCGCGTGCTGTTGGCTGCGTGGAGCGTGGGAACGATGCGCTGGTCGAAAATCGCGTTGGGCCGCGGACGGGTTCGAGAAAAGAAGTTGGGTTGCTTTGCGAGGCGGATGAGGAGACCAGGAGAAAAGGGGGGGGGATGCGGAGAGAGGAGGAGAGAACCAAAAAGTGCGGATTCGTAGGATATGGAGAAGCAGACGAGACAAGAAGGCACACGAAGTCAGGTGAATTGCAGGGCCTCTCCTTCCCTAAGTGGTTGCATTTAATTGAATTTCTGGGGCATCGGTTTGGAACTTGACTTTGGGGGTCGCTCTTTCTCTATTTCCGTGGTTGTCGCTGGCGCGTGGCGCTAGCGTGCCGCGTTCACTAGCGGGCAGTCCCACTCGCGCCTGCCAATTGCCATCCAACGGTTTGCTCTTACAGGCCGCCTCACAAATCGCGAGCTGCATCAACAGTTTGAAGATACCACCCTGCAGTTCTCATCCTACGCACTGCACAGTCGGTCCAGATGCGACGGCACTCGTACTACCATTACTCTTGCCTGCAATGAGATGAGTTGTCAATTTCGCGCAATTAACAAATAAGCGTTGACTACTTTACGCTCTTTCTTGTTCCTGTTATCCTCGTAGCCTTTTCGTCCCTCAAACTTCATCTCATCTCTTGTGAAGCTTTATTCCCTTTCTTAATCGAATCTCATCCATTCCCATAGTGTGCTGTCTCTTAATTGTAACTATGGTATATTTTGAATATAACAACCCACTGCGGTTTATTGTTTACACCGGCCCCAAGAGTTCGTCTCATGCATCACGCAGTACCCCCAGCGTCTTTAAATCGAATGCAACCTGCAGCCCAATCTCTTTTACACTCCTACACCTGTAGGAGCCTGACAAGAATGAGGGTCTTTAGCATCAACAGGTGCCGTTATATATGTGAGAAGTCGAGAACTTCCCATAGCAACTAAAGGAGTCAGATGTAACCTTTCGCGATGAACAGCTGGCATTGGGCCGCCATACAGGACTACATCCCATGCCATCCTATCACGAGATGCATCAAAGACAGTAGCCAAAACGTATGTCCAATGAACTCTCGGTATTTGTTAACTGGGGCTGGCCCCTTTTTGTTGACTTGTATTGAGCGCAATATCTACATCAGGCCAAGTCAACTATATATGTTCTCTCCATTACTCCATGCTTCCTCTCACTTGTCAATTGCTAGACTGAAGCGGCATATACCGGACAAGACTTTCTGGCTTGATAGTTATGTAAAATTGTCTATCGTGAAGGTTCAACATCCAGGCAACATCCAGGCAACATCCAGATGATAAATGAACTATGCTTTTGCCATATGTCAACTTAAGTCATGCTTAGTGCATAGATTCAGAGCACATGCAACCGATGATAACATGCTTAACCGGTGTTAATTTGATTCGCTTTCTTTGGCTATTATTCTTAGTATATCGAGCATACTGATATTTATTTTCAACTTTTCTCCCTTGTATATCTTTGTCCGTCGTGTGTAATTTTTTTTTTTTTTTTTTAGAAAGTCATGAAAAGTCTCACTATACATAAGTAAACAAAAACCAAGATGTCCCAAAGTACCTCTTTGATAAACAGCCCTCAGCCTCATACCCTATCCTTGCTCTAACTACCTGCTCTTTGATAGCAAAGACGGCTAACCCGAGGAAAGCAGATATGTCAGGAGCACCACCAAACATGAATCACAGAATACGGAGAATACCAACACAGTGGAGATGTACGGAGTATATCTTATTTGATGGTATTGGTAAAACGAACAAGGAATACATAATAGTAGAAAGATAAATGAAAACGCAATGGAAAGAAGTAAAGTATGAACCAAACACAGATGAAAACTGGGCAGAAAGGAAAAGAAAGGCACCAAATGTAAGAGTAGAAGGAGCAGAGGCGAAAAGGAGAAAAAAGGGAAAAAAGGACAGTTATAATGACAGAAGACTCCTTCTCTGGGTGGCCAGTCTATATTGCGTCTTCCCCGTTGCTCTGCCCCCATCGTTGTGCACGATGTAAATTACTGACAGCCTATTCTGCTGTCCAAGCCTCGACTCTGCATATCCGCCGTCTCTATACTGAAAAAGAGACAAAGAGACTCAACATCCACCCTCCTCTTGGCCTTCGGCCTCGTCCCCCTATCACCAGCAGATCCGACCACTTTAACACGCGCAGTTGCCTGCGGCTTGCGTGTTGGAGCCCTCGGGTGCGAGGCTGACGCCTGGCCGCTGGCCCGGCCGGGCACGGCCGCCAGCACCGACCTGGTCGGTCGGGAGCTTCTTTGCTATCGCGGTGAAGAGTTCCTTGACGTTCTCGGCGGTCTTGGCGGAGGTCTCGAAGAAGAGCAGGCCGGCCTCCTTGGCGTAAGCCTCGGCGTCGGCGGTGGGAATGGCGCGCTTGTCGGGCTGCTCGGTGACGAGGTCGAGCTTGTTGCCGGCGAGGGCGATGATGATGTTTTCGTTTGCCTGGCGCTGGAGTTCCTTGACCCAGGCCTTGGCCTTGTCGAGGGAGGACTGGAGGAGGAGTTAGCGACTGAGCGACTGAGGGAGCAAAGCGATGCGAAGACGCAGGAAGCGATGCGAAAGAGATGCGAGCGAAGCGAGGCCAAATTCGATAACGAATAAAAAAGGCGAGCGAGGCGAGGACATAAAAACTTACGGCTTGGGTGATATCGTACACAACGACGGCGCAGTTGGCGTTGCGGTAGTACATGGGAGCGAGAGACTTGTAGCGCTCCTGGCCGGCGGTATCCCAGATCTCAAACTTGACGGTGGTGGCCTCGTCGAGGGAGATGGTCTGCGTTAAGAAGGCAGCGCCGATGGTGGATTCCCGATAGGAGTCGAACTGGTCCTTGACGAAACGGAGGACGATAGAGCTCTGCATGTGTTAGTGGAGGTCGTCGACGTATCAGCTTAGCCACGGGATAAAAGGAAACACACCTTTCCGACGGCAGACTCGCCGAGAAGCACCAGCTTGAACTGCGCAAAACGGTTGTTCAGGCCGCGAGCGCCAGGGGGACCGCGGGCAGCCATAATGAAGTGTGTGTGGTTGGAGAGTTGTGTGAGGAGAAAGAGATCGAAAGACCGGTTATCGTCGCGAGGATGGGTGACGAAATGTGACAATGACGACGGTCAGATGCGAGTCGTCAAGATATGCGGCGAAACAGAAACAATGTCACTCTACCGTGGACCGAATGTTTCGACGGGTGTGTCGGAGGAAGAGGGGGTCGTTGATCGGCGGATGCGAGGTGATGATGATGATGAAATGCGTGGCGAGACGGTTGTGGTTGAGTGCGTGCGCCGAGCCGGAAGAAGCAGAAATGACAATGACGAGGAAGATGAGGCTGCCGAGTCGTTCGAGTGAAGGTACGAGGCGTGTGAAGTGTCGAAGATGTGGTAATCACCAGGAACAGGAGGAAAGAGCGATCGGGGGGTACTGGTACAATGTTGGAATGTTGGTTGGCTCGTGGTTCTGGCGAGATTGTTCACAGTAATTAGATTGTTGGGAAGGGGCTGCCCAGAAGGAAATTGGTGCTTTCGTGGATGCCTTAGAGACCCGGCGTCAGGCTTGTCCAGGAACTGGCAGTGGCTGGCGGTTTGGCAGGGAGCCATTAACAAAGGCAGTGACAAAGGAAGGAACTGCTAGTCCGTACTCCGTACACAGTACGAAGTACAGAAGAAAAATAGAGGGGCTGAGCGCTCAGGGCCCCTGCCTAGTTCAGTCGTCACAGCGGCCATGGCTGCCCGCACCTGCCCTTCACAATCACTCCTGCTAAATTCCAGGTTTCTCAGTCAGCTGCCGCTCCCACCCCCAAACTAGACTAAGGTGGCTTGCACGTGACAGCGCCATGACCGTTCTGCGGCCGTCATTTTGCAGGAGTGGGTCGCTTCCTCCCGTTTGGGACGGCAGCCAATGGAAGGCACGCCTGGGGCACCTTGCCAGAAGGGGTGACGACACCAGGGAGTAGCTGGGGCGAGGGAAAGAGCGCCCGGCGGGCCAGGCCCTGACAGGAGCGTTTGGGGCAATTGGGGATTGCGCTATTCCGGCGTACGTATTTGCTACGGTTGCTACTGCCATTACATCCAAAAGGGGACACTGCGAAGCCAAATCGTGCGTTGATGCTTTTGCTCAGTATTTCCCAATTTCACCCATTTCGAGATATCGGACGACTCTCGCCACCACGAACGCCCGTCACCCTCCCGTCGAGCTGGAAAGCTTCCCTGAGCGCTACTTGACACCGTCTGCGGTCCTTTTTCGATTCCCGGGCCCTACCCCTGACAATAGCGGCGTCAAAAAACAACATAAACAGCTCAGAATCCGGCTTTAGCATCGACATCGACATATCGCCATCGATAGCTTTCTTTGTGTTCCATCAACCCCCCCAACATCTCCCACGATGGCGCTCCCATTCCGCGACATCAACGTGCAGGTCAGCCCTGACTGCTACATCTTCAAGTCGCCGTCGACGCCCGATGCCCCGGCCCTGACCATCGACCGCCCGACTGGCGAGGTCCGTCTCAGCGATGCGGCTTTGTTGTCTGGCAAGCGTGTGACGCGTGTTTTCAGCATCAAGGGTATTCTTGGCATGATCCAGCTGCGTCTGGACAAGTACATTATTGTCATCACCAAGGATGAGCACATTGCGCGCCTCAAGGGCCACATGGTGCACCGCATTCTGCAGGTCGACTTTTTGCCCGTTCACGAGCGCCAGCTGCACGACCCCGACGAGGACCGCTTCCTGGGCCTGCTGCGCGGCTTCCTCAAGTCCGGCTCCATGTACTACTCCTACACGCTCGACCTCACCAACAGCTTCCAGCGCCAGGCCGCCCAGCAGGACGCCGCGAGCGCCTCTGGCCAGCCCGAAGCTCCTCTCTGGATGCGCGCTGACGACCGCTTTTTCTGGAACCGCTTCGTGCAGTCCGACTTTATCGAGTACCGCCACCGTGGTGCCCGTGGCCAGTTGGGTGTCCAGGCCGGCATCGACCCTTATATCCTCCCTGTCATGTTTGGCATGCTCGAGATCCACCCGACGACCTTTCGCGGCCGGCCCCTGACGATTGCGCTGATTACGCGCCGCTCGCGATTCCGTGCTGGAACACGTTTCTTCTCGCGTGGTATTGACGAGGACGGCCACGTGGCCAATTACAACGAGACCGAGCAGATTGTTGTGCTCAACGACAGCGGTCAGAGCAATTTGGGCGGCTACTCGGGCACGGGCGACATGCAGACCGGCCGCCAGCTGGTGGGCGATGCTAGCAACAAGGACACTGGCAAGGAGACGCAGATCCTGTCGTACGTGCAGACCCGCGGCAGCGTGCCCGTATTCTGGAGCGAGATCAACAACCTCAAGTACACCCCGCGCCTCGAGGTGCGTGGCGACGCTGGCGGTATCGAGGCGGCCTTCCCTGCTGCCAGCGCCCATTTCTCTGAGCAGGTGCGCATCTACGGCGACAACTACCTCGTCAACCTCGTCAACCAAAAGGGCCGTGAGCGCCGCGTCAAGGAGGCCTACGAGAGCATGATCAAGTTCTTCCAGGGAGGCGCTGGCGGTCGTGCCCGCAGTGGAGCCAGCAAGGAGCTGAACGAGAAGCTGCACGCTCTTGACGGCGCCTCGCCTGCGGCGGCTGCAGCTGCTGCTTCCCGCCGTGGTGGCAGCATCGGCGGTGCTGTCGAGAGCCAAAGGTATACGCAGAGCCAGCTGGACCGCGTGCACTACATCTACTTTGACTTCCACAGCGAGACAAAGGGCGCGCGTCTTGACCGTGCCAAGCTGCTGCTTGACCAGATGCACGACGCCCTTATCGCCCAGCAGTACTTCCGTGCCGCCGACCTACCCGGCCACGGCGGTGCCTCTGCGCGCCTCGAACCCCGTACCCTGCAGACCTCGGTCGTCCGCACCAACTGCATGGACTGCCTCGATCGCACCAACGTCGTCCAGAGCATGCTGGCCCGCTGGACCCTGGAGCGCATGTTTGCGGACCTGGGCATCATGGCTCGTGGTGGTACGCTCATCGACCAGGACCCGGCCTTTGAGTTGTTGTTCCGCAACCTGTGGGCCGACAACGCCGATCGCGTTGCCCAGAGCTATGCCGGTACGGGTGCCATGAAGACCGACATGACCCGTCTCGGCCGTCGTACCCAGGTGGGTGCCCTGCGCGATGGCCAGATTGCCGTCACACGGTACTGCCGCAACAATTTTCTGGACGGTCCCCGCCAAGACGCCTTTGATTTGTTCTTGGGCGCCTACACACCCAACGAGGCTACGGCCCAGTTTATCTTTGCCGACCGCCGCCCCGTGCTGATCCAGGCCGTGCCCTACGTCCTGGCCTTTGCCATCTTCTTCTTGCTGGTTGGCCTGTTTACGCGACGGCTGCCGGATGCGGCCGTGCTGCCGATGCGCATTTTCCTGCTGTTCTGGGCTGTCATCGCCGCCTACAGCGGCCGCTTTATCCTCCGCAGCGGTGAGCTCTACGTCAACTGGCCGAAGCTGATCCCGCGCCCGGCCTCGGTCGAGGACTACCACGCGGCTATGGCCAAGGCGCGCAAGGACAAGTTGCTGGGCTCCTTCGTGGCACGCCATGAGCGTGGCTTGAGCACTGCCCGGTATATGAGTGCTGAAGAGGGCAAGAAGAGGATTGAGTAGAGAGGGAGGGGGTTTCTCAAAAGACGAATATTGTCTCACCCTTGACAAACGTCACATTTCCTTTGTCTTTCTCACTTTTACCTGAATCCTGTATACAATTTTCTATGTTAGAAGCTGGCAGCACCTTTTTTTCTTCTTATTAATTTTCTATCTATGTTTTTATAGGACTCTTCATGGTCACTTTCGTCGTTTTTTCTTATGAGGCAAGGCACTTTCGATGCTGCAGCGTTTTAGAAACAAATGTGATTTAAACTCTTTTAATTTACACTCCAAAATAGAGATTTGTGCAAAGGACGAGTGATGTAATGCTCTAATAAAAATAGTATTAAAAGTCATAAGAGAGAGTCGTAAGAGGAATTACAAATGTCATACTATGGTAAATACTAGGAAAAAGTCGTCTTTGGGTATCGTCCAGAACAAACGCGGAGAAGAGTAAAGAGAGAGAATGAGGAAAACAAACAGAAGAACGATGAAAAAAAAAAAAAAAAAAGGAAGAGATACGCCATGATGCAGTTTAGACTCATCCCATGCTATGCGTATTCTTGAAACGGATGAGATCAAAAAGGGAGAAAAGGGAGACACAAAGGAAAAGAAAAGAAAGAGTAAAAGAAAAGAATGAAACAAATAATAACAAAGCACACAGGCAACGGCCATCACAGCCACAACAGCCAGCGCACGCCCGAGTAGATGCCACGACCAAAGCCGAAGATGATCCGCGCCAACATCACCACAAACCACACGTACCACATGAAACCCACCAGCAGCCACTCCACTGTGAGCCAGCCAGCACGCCGCACCCACCGGAACCGACGCCGGCGCCGACGCAGCATCTTCTCGATGCTGTCCTCGACACGCTTCACCTGCAGCCGCTGCACGGCCATGAGATCGCGTGTGACTTCGTCAGCCTCGTCAGCCGCCTGGCGCGCCAGACCTGAGAGCTCGACGGCCACGCGTGTGCGCACACCCTCGATGCGCTGCCGCAGCTGAGGAACTGTCGCGTTGGCAAATGTCTCTGCAGAAGTCTGCCACGAGCGACCGGATCGTTGGATGGCGCTGCCGAGAACCTGAGCGGCAAGCGGGTAGAGTTCCACTTGCTTCACTGGGCGGCGGGCCAGTTCGGCCGGATCCGGACCATAGGCGGCAATGTCGGCCCAGGTCAACGACTGCTCGCCGTTGCTGCCGCGCACAATGACGGGGCCACTGTCGGTGGCACTGGGAACCGTCGCTTCAGCATCATCGTCGTTCTGTTTCTGTTGATCGGCTTTGTCGTCGGCATCGGCAGCCGTGTCGGCCATGGCGGCATCTAAAGCTGTGGAGGAGCGTCTTCGAGCACTACCATTCGCGTTGACATTTGCCTTGGGCTTGCCGTTCCCGTTGGCACTGTCCCAGGACCGAACCAGGATCTTGGGTTCGTTGGCACGTCGAGACAGCTCTTTAGCCAGAACAGCCGAACTGTACATGGAAGCACGGACACGAGCAAACTCACGCCGAGACAGAGACCCATGGTGGTGGTTATAGGCGGGCTGCGACAGTGACCAGCGAGGACGGTCGCCCGTCACCCCGCTAGTCGCTGACGTCGAGCTGAACTTGCGCGGCAGCGGCTGCAAAGCGCCAACACCACCGGTAAGGCTACCCGAGATAGAGGATGCCGCACCACTAACACGGCTGCTGCGGCGGGACCGGGTGTCACTCTCAGAGTAGTCCGAATCCTGAGAGCCGCGATGCGGCTGTCGGCCCAGAGGTTGCAGGGACGAGTTCCGACGGCTTGCAGTCGACGATGACGCCTGGCCGAGCTGCTTGAGGTTATTGGCAGCGTCGTCGGCGCTGGGCGATGCATCGTTGACATCGATCCGGGGTGGCTTGAGACGCTCGAAGCGGGCAGACCCGCGGCTGATTGGACGAGTAATAGGGTCTTCACTGCCGCCACTCCGGCCAAAGGTGGGCATGACGTCAAGGTAGTGCCTCTCGCTAGGTTTGAGGGTCGAGTAGGGCGACTTGTCGGTAGTCATCGGTCCTGGATTGACCGAGGGCGTTCGCGAGGGTAGCGTCGAAGTTCTGAAGCGGCCTCTAGGCGCAGCCTCCGGCTCGGAATCTTCGTCAGATGAGGACTGCTGAGACATGTGGGCACCAGCACCAGCACCAGCAGCCATAGCCGTAGAGGCATCGCCGTAGGGCGGCTCACTGCCTTCACGGCGCCATAGAATGTCGCTGACTTTGGACACACCACTCCGCAACATCGTGTCGATGCGCGGGCCACCCTTGAAGAAGCCACGGAGTGTGCCACCACCGGAGGAACCGCCCTCCTCGCTGCGGTTGTAGTTGTGATTATGGCTGTGGCCGTTGTGGTTGGTATTGGTGCTGTAGAGATGGCCGGTGATGCTAGAGATGCTGCTGTGCGACCTGTGGGTATCGAACGTGCCGGGGCTCGGACGAGTACCGGTCTTGCGGCTAGGGCTGTGTGGGCCCTTGGCCTCGTTGCTTGATGCGAAACGGAGATCGTCTGCCACAGTGCTAACAGTTGTGAGGGGAGCAGACGTTGATTCGACGTAGTCTTGGTGTTGCGCCTGCTGCTGATTTTGTTGTGCTGTTGTGCCTGGCCGTGAGCTAGGTTCCATGTAATCCTCTCCACGATCAAGAATGGTGTTGTTGGCGCGATCCCGGTGGTCACGCTCGCGACTGTGGTCGCGGAAGATGCTCTTGACTTTGCCGAAGCGGTGCCGCGGCGGCGAATGAGCTCGGCTCGGCGGAGGGGAGAGGTCACCACCCAGTGGAGGCACAAGCCCAAGACCATCTTTAGAAAACGGCCGAAGCTCGGGTGACGCTGGCCGTGACGAGTCGTATTCGAGAGACAGACGACGGCCGACGGTGGGGATCTCGAGACTGGCTCGGCCAGGCTTCGAAGGAGAATCGATGGGTGCTGCCGTTGCCGGAGCCTTGGCAGCCTTATTTGTTGATTCGGGGTGTGCTGCTTGCTTGCCATTCGAGGGTGTCACACTGACAGACACAGGCGGTTGTTGTTGTGCAGCCGTAAGCTTCTGATCCTTCTTGGAAGCGGCAGTAGCAGCAGCCGCAGCAGCAGCCTCGTCTCTCTCGCGGTTCTCCTTGGCGATCTTGCCCATCATATTCTTGTTGAGCACCTCGGCACCATTGGCCGTGCCAGAATCAGCCCGAGCACGACTAAACCACCGCCTGTCGTTATCGGAGTCGGACGTATCTGAGAACGAGCCCCGACGAAGACGCTGGGCATCCTGGCTGTGGACAGAGCTGTTATGGCGGTGGTGGAACGAACGAAGCTCGCTGAGTTTCCGGCGGGCCCGCTTCCGTGCCGAGCCATGGTCAGGTTCAGGCGAGTTTTCGACTGGCCTGAGATGGGCTCCCACGGGCATCGCATACAATGGCTTCAAGTTTGCCGTGGAGATGTCACCATCGGCGGCCAGCGTGGGTATATTTCCGACAATGTCTGCTTGCTCGCCCGCCTTGGTACCGGCCATGTTGTCGTCTGCTTTTTGGAAGAAGGGTTGGTAGAGAGACGAGTCCTGTGGGAAGACACGACGCCAATGGTGATCCTCCACAAGCTTCTTGTTGTCACCCTGCTCCAGCCAGTAGACATCGGCAATCATATCAGCCGGATCAATGACCCAATCAATGCGCGGCCGCTTGGGCATGGCCAGGACAGATTGACCGGCGGCTCGCGAGGCGGGCGGCGGAGAGCTTTGCAGGGCAGTATCGGCATCGGCGGTGGAAAAGGCAGGCAGCGTATAGCCGCCGAGCATGCGGCCCTGGCCGGTCGCGGTCCATTTCGCAACCTCGTCGACCCAGCCAGTAGCCCTGACCACATCGCCAAAGCCCTGGGCCTGGCCGTCAATGGTCCTGCGCTCCCGGACGCGCACCTTGCGGTTCCGAATGTACTGCAGGGGATTGTAGGGCCGACCAAGCCGTGTCGATCCGAGCACAGGATCACCGTTGCTGTTGGTTCCGGTCAGGAAGAGCGACTGGGGCAGTCCGGCGTTGGTGGAGGTTGTGGGAGGCGAGCCGATGCTTGTAGCGCGACTGCGGGCAGCGGCGGCCGGCGTCAAGGGTGGGATAAGTTCGAGAAGGCGTCTGTGCTGAGCCAGGAGTTCGAGGTAGTCCTTTGCCTTTTGGGCGCGGGCGAGTGTCGACTGTGAAAAGTGGTAGCGGTATTGGCCTGGGCTGCCGGCTGTGCCGTCGGGTAGCAGTTCGAAAGGAGGTTGCAATGCACTGCTTGTGCTCAAGCGCGGGCTCTGGCCTGGAGGTAATTGGCCAGACGAAGACACGCGGCCACCGGCACCTCCCCTATCGGGCTTGGGCGACATTGTGCGGGAAATTCTCCGCTGCTGCTGGAGTTGGCGTAGGAGGCTGCCACCGACGGTGCTATCCGGGAGCGGTGCTAGGCGAGGAGGGAGCTGTTGTGAGACAGAGACGTTACGACGGGCGGCAAGACGACGCGATTCGCTGAGGTTGAGGGCCATGTTGACGATCTGTGCCGAGTCAAGGTCGAGAGGCTGTCCGGTGGGTAGCGCAGGTGCAGCCGGTGCGGCTGGAGAAGAGGACGAGGCCGGAGCTGCATCTTCTGGTGTCTGCGCTCTGGCCGTACCGCTTGTCGACGAGCCATGGCTTTGGCTGCGCCTTGACGACCCGCCGCTCTGAGTGCTGTGAGTGCTGTGAGTGCTGTGAGTGCTGTGAGTGCTGTCTGGCGTGTTGTTGTTGGCAGGCGAGCTTGAAAATGCTCTCTTTTCTGGTGTCTCGGGCGCGGCAGAAAGACGAGACCCGGTAACACGGCCAACACTGCTCCGGTTCTTATGAGAGCCTGTTGACTCGCGCTGCGAGGACCTTGTATGTGCTGACCTGCCATGGCTGCTGGTCGAGTGGCCGCCACCCCCGAGAGAGTCGGAAAGCAGGAATGCGCCACTGGACCGTTTGTGTCGATGTGAGTTGCGGTGGCTTGCAGTGCGGCTTGCACGAGCATTCAAGGTGTTTGTATTTGTGGCGGACAGGTTGGGCGGTGAGATCGAATTGGAGTCGGAGGGGGAGGGTGAAAGTTCATAGTTTTGTCGAGACGAGGAGGAAGAGGCATTCGAAAGGTAGGACGTGTCGGGGCTTTGGCCATGCCGTTGTGGCAGCTGTGGTGGCGAAGGACCATAACGGCTGTCAGAGGAGGCTCTCGTTGTCGGCTCTAGAGGAGCCCCGTGGGAGCTTGACGCAGAGGGCGACAAAGTCAAGAAGGAGCCAGCAGCAGTCGAGCTGCCGTGGCTGCGTCGATCCCCCGAGGCCGATCTGCGCCGACTGCCGTCCAGGACGTCGTCCCCGGCCGTCAACGATGAGGACTGCATCGCTGGTGGCTGCAGCGACCTGGCGGCCTCGTGGAGGCTGTCAGCCATGGAGGGAGGAGAGGAGGTTGCTTGATATGGTAGTAGTGAGGCCCCGTCGAGGGGGAGGAGATCGTTCGGTGAATGTCGAGGTGGTGTTGTAGAGCTGGAGCTGAAGCTTCTGGGAGTCGTCCGATGTGAACGGTCACACGTCCATGATGGCAGGAAGGGTGGAAGAGCGAGGTCGAGACTGCTATGAGTGTCGTACAGGGCTTCTGGCCAAGCTTGGCAAGCTGGTCGGCCGGGCTTGGCTTCGCTTGGCCAAAAAGGAGGGAGGCGGCCGACGAAGCTGAAGAATGTTTTGTTTCGTTTTGGTGTTGTTGTCGACAGCTCGAGGTAAGGCACGAAAACGAGAAAAAGGGGTGTGCCGGACCGCGTTGACTTCGGAAGGCAAATGATGCAGACACAGTGACGCACAGAAAAACAAATAGACGAGGCCGTGGCTCGTGAAGGGAGTGAGGCAGGGTGCGAGACGAAGGACGAAAAGAGACGAAAAAGACGAAAGGAAGAAGCAAATGAAAATCGTGAAGACGGTGCTTCCTTCCGAGCGGTGGTCCCTTCCTTCACGTGTGAAAAATGTGGTCTTTCCTCGTGGTTGACAAATGGCAGAAGCTGAGGGAAAGGGCGATAGACTGTTGTACAGCAAGAGAAAAGGCACATGCGGTCACGCTTTCCGCAATCGTCAAACGTCAGTGCCAACTGCAGGTGCGGCTGCGAACAAGGGCAAGGACGACTGCTGAGTAGTAATTTGCGGGCAGCAGGCTACAGCGTGAAAGGTGCAAGCGCAAGCCGAACACGAAAAAATCAGGGAAGGCGCGCCTGGCGATCAGTAAGGGAAAAGAAGGAAGCATGGGCAACAAGGGAAGCGACGGTCTGGGCGAGGCCTGTAAAAGAGCTCGAGTCCCCCAAAATGTCCCTACCAGTAAATCGTCCTTAGTCTAATACGCATACAGTGATCGCCTCGAAGCGGACGCCGGCAAATTTAGCAATCTCCACTGCCCCTGTAGCAGGCATTTTACCCTTTTGTCTCGCCTTTAGGGTCCTTTCATGGTCCTTTTCTGCGACGCATTTACGACGTAGCACACTCGCAAAAGCACAGAGACCCACAAAATCTCCATAAATATACTGGAAATCGAAGAACATCGGCTGCCTCCAGCTGTGATAATTGGCCGATGGCAAGCAGCGGCATTTGCGGGCGGCAGGCCTTGGCAAAGGTTGCTAGCGGCCGTCAGAGCCTTAAGATAGAAATACGGGGCATTGATCGGGTTTGGGGTGGTCTTCACCGATTTGCATCTCATCGAGATTGTCATACGCCGAGAAACAGTTCAAAACGACTCATAGAGTGCATACGATATGAATAGATGTTGATTTGAGGTTATTTCAAGACTTGTCTGACTATCGAAAGTCAAGACAAACCGGTTATGAAAGCACGAGACAGAATAATTCAACCCGGCACGAAAAGAAAAAGAAAAGAAATAAACGCCTGTGATATTCAGTCACATGCAAATGGCTCTTCATCCTGACTTCAAACCCCTCTCCTCTCCCCTTAAAACACCGTCAACGCACTCACATAGCCGTTGCGCAGCACCTCAAAAACCAACCCTGGGAATCCGTACAGCGTCGTTGTCGAGTCTTCCGTACCCTTGGCACCACGGAGCGTGCTGCTACCACCATTGCCGGGGTCGCCCCCTCCGCCAGCACCACCGCCGCCTCGGCCGCCCCGTTGGTTGCTTGCAACCCGCTGGCTCTCCTCCCAGCCGCCCAGAAGCTCAATGCTGCTGCCCGGACTGTCGCCCCAGCCCCGGTTGAGCACCATGCCGCGCTGGCGCTGGCGGGCTTCCTCGTCGGACGAATAGATGGAGCGCCAGGCGGTGTGCAGCTGCTCCTCGATCTGGGAGAAGGGTGTCTCGGCGTTAATGGTTCCAGTGGTGTAGGCAATCGACCAGCGGCAGCGGCGGTGGCGGTTGAATGGGTACGAGCCCGGCACGTTGCCGTGCAGAACAAGCTTGGTGGCCACGAGCCGGTCAGGTGCCTCGGTCTTGAGCGGCCGGCTGGCCGACAAAGCACTGGTTTGCGCATCGTGTTCGTCGCCTGTCGCCCGTGGTGGACGCCGCGAGGGTGTCGTGGGTGTCGAGACGAGGACATCGAACCCCAGATAAAAGTAGTTGAAGAAGCACTCGCTCGATACGTTGCCCGCCATAAACTCGTCCTCGATAGCTTCGTCGTCGTCGTCATCGTCCGACGACGCTGTTGGAATGGAAGACTGGTCCGTGTCGGTCAGCGCGTCGTCAGGACGCCTATTGTAGCCGTGTGGGTCGCTCGTGCCCAGGCCACCGACGTTGCCACTGTTTGTAGGCCGCCGTGAATGGCTGTTGCTTGCTGTCCGAATCTTGTGAATGTACATGCGTTGGTCGCTCTTACGGTAGATGGCATCGGGCGGGCCTAGTTCTGCGACCAGCTCCTGCGGCGTGGTTTCGCCGAGCGTGATCCAAAAGGAAGAGGACCCATCGGCCGATGCTGTGTCGTCTGCAGAGGATGACCGCTGTTTTCCTGGCCCTGATGTCGATGGCAGATGCTGGCCCTGTGCCCAACGGCGGAACAGCTGCAGCTTGCCGCCGCCGTGGATGCTAACCAGCGAGACTTCGTCGGGCGCAACGTCTTTGCCCTTGGCCAGGGGCGCAAACAACTTGACGGCCGGAAGCACCTCTGTCCACAAGTTGTCGCGGGCCTGGGCCCAGGAGTCACCGCTGAAGACGGCCATGGAGACCGCAGCCAGGTTGCTGGGTGTCGACAGCAGTGTCACGACGTCCTTGTCAGGCGAGTAGGCAGACTTGGCCATGGGGAACGTGAAGGCGACACCAGGGTATGACAGAACATACGTTCCGCTCGCATTTCCATTCCCATTTCCGTCTCCAGGCACAAACTCGCCGTCGTATGTCGGGCCGAGGAAGCGCGAGTAGATGTGTCGAAAGGTCGGGCCGCTGATCGGTGCTGGTGCGTCGGCGCTGCTGGGCTTGACCAGGTCGCGGTCCTTATTCTGCTCCCTGAAAAAGATGTGGTTCTTGGTAAAGTCGAGAATCTCAATCAGACGCAGACGCTGGTCGGGGCCATCGAAGCGTAGCCGGAGACCGTTGGCTGGCAGAGCGAGAACGATGGGATCGCGGACAGGGTCGGTTGGGGAGTATGTGAGGTCGAGTTTGGGGAACCGCTGGGGCTCAGCCTTGAGCCGTGTCAGAATATCGTGGAGAGACGCACCGAGGACTGTCAAAGAAGAGTTGTGGTCAGTAAGTGATCAATAGCCGCGGGCAGTCTTATCGCCCTAGATTCTGATTGCAGCTCACCTAAGAAGCCCAGCGCCCGGCCGGGGTGGAGCTGTGCTGTAAAGACGGACATGGTAGGAGAGGCGATAACAGTTATGAGAGAAGTAAAGGAGACGATCGTCAAAAGAGTGAATATCGCCAAAGTTCGAGATATCGAAAGAGCCTGGATAGAGAAGATGGCTGGTGAGCCGTCTTCTGGAACAAAGAGACCAGCCCCTCAAGGTTCCGAAAGAGGAGGTTCGTTGTTCGTTATCGCGATGCGGGCTGATTGTCGCGTCGATAAGAGGTCGCAGTGGGTAAGTGCATGAGGTTAGATGAGAAGAGGAGAAGAGGAGAAGAGGAAGACGAAAATGGAGAATAATAGTGAGAGGCTAGAGACTAATGAGACTGGAAGGAGCTCAGGACGGCCTTCGACCAATGTTGTCAGGTGCGAGTCACTGCCCGTGATGCCTCGTGACAGGCTGCTGGTCGTTCCTGCCCGCCCTGGCTTGCCTTCTGTGGCGCGGGGCAGCTTCCCTGTTCCCTGGGCGAGACGTCATCTGGCTGGACCTGGTCAGGGACCCTCTTTCCGCGCTAAGCCCAGTGGGGCCAAACCTCCAAACCAACGGCAGCCAACGCCGACCACGCCAACGGCACTTGACGCGTTTCGCGACTTATCACGATAAATTGCATCTAATTACCACCTATATCATCAGGGAAACCAACACAACAACACACAACACACAACACACAACCAGGATGGAGATCACGCTAGAGCAGATTGGTACCGCTCTCAACGCCGGCAAAGGCCCAGCCGGAACTCCCTCGACGCATGCACGGGCAGCGATTCTCGGCGCCGTTGTTGGCGGAGCAAAACAAACCGACGTTGCGCGCGCGTTTGGCGTCTCAAGAAAGAGTGTGGGCTTGGTGATCCAGCGCTGGGTCGAGAACGGCTCATTTGAGGACAAGCCGCGGAGCGGGCGGCCGCCGGCCGTCTCGGAAAAAGACAGACGGTACCTGGAGCAGCAGCTCAAGCGGAACCCCAAAATTACATACAGCGAGCTCGCCAAGGGCCTTGAAACGCCGCCCTCGCGCACGACGCTGCGGCGCATCCTGAGCACAACAAGAAATGCCCAGAGTGGTGCAAGTGGTACAAGTGGTGCCGGTGTGACCAAGAAACCCGCTAAGGCGGGAAACAAATCTACAGCCAAAGCCGCAAGCCGGAGAAAAAGCACTGGCAGCATTGCCAGCACAGCCAGCACAGTCAGCACGGTTGAAAACGCAACTCCAGATGTCAGTCGTACCATAAACGGGATCACGAGCGAAACTCCGGGCGGGATTACGAGTGGCATATCGAGCGATATCTCTACGCCAAGTCTGATCATCGATGATGCGATTTGAGTTCTTTTGGTAGGTTGCGCCGTGCTTCCGTTGGTGCCTTGCAATCTGCTGGTGTTGATACTGATATAGACAGATTTGACACGGCACTTTCCTTTTTATTTGATTCATACAAGCGTGGAGCTTCTGTCAATACGGTAGTCTATTTGGAACTCAATGCAGTTTGCTTTCTTTCTTCTTTTTGCCTTTGGTGTATTGTGTGCTGCCCGGGCACTTTACTATTAGTCCGTCGATTCTCAGTCTCGCCAGTGTGTCCACGGCACCCCCCCTTAATTCAGCTCGAGCTTTCCGTCTTCTGCGGCATGCCGAACGCCAGTCAATCCTTGTTGACTGGGCAGCTCCTGATTTTCCTGCAAGTCCATGGTTGTCTGTGTCTGCTGGCACCCAGCAGCTTGCAGCTCCCGTTTGCGCACGGCAGAGCGAGAATGGTCTAACCTCGGCCGTCCACGGCCCCGTTTCGGAGTCGTCGGCTGCTGGTTGGTGTCGACAGTTTTGATGGGCATAGCTTCTTCGTCGACTGTAGCCTGTGGGCTGCTCCGACTATTCTCAGCGATCCCGTCGTTGAGTAGCCAGTACGAGGAAAGCCGCGGCGAGGAGCGGACCTGGAACCGTGCCTGTGAGTGTGCCTGCGAGTTTGTCTGGGCTGGGACCAGAGTTGGGGCCAGGTCTGGTGCTTGACTTTGGCCTCGAGCTTGGCCTCGGCGCGCTTGGGACTGTGCTCGCTTCTGGGCCTGATTTTGCTCTGGTGCCTGTGTCAGCTGCTTCAACTGTTCTAGACGAGCAGCCCACGAGGGCCGCTCCGGTGCCTGCCGCTGTAGCGGGCCCGTACCCTGGCTGCCCGATCCACAGGCCCGCTGGTGGTGCCCGATCGGGTCCATCTCAATCTCAAAGCGCGATGTCCCCGCATGGCCGGTCCAGTGACCCAGGTCGACCCAGCTGCGGTCGAAGCCAATGGCCACGAGGTATTCCTCGCCCAACTTGAGGTTTTGCACCGTGATGTAGTCCGTCAAGAGCTCTAGTCGAGGGACCCCGGGGACAATCGGATCCTGCGACTGGCCATCAGCCATGCCTTGGGCCTGAGCACGGGCGTGGGACGGGGCTGGCTTGTCGAGCGATGTGTAGGGCCAGTTGCCAAACAGTTCGCGGTCGCGAGCATCAATCTTGGCGCGGATCGCCTTGTCAAACTGTTTTTGTTTTGTCAGCTCTCCGTTGTAGAGGCCACGGAAAGCACGCTCTTGGGCCGCGGAGAGACGCAGCAGCTGGATGGCCTCGCTGTATTTGTACCAGGAGGTGAGCTCCTTGACAAGAATCAGCTTCATGCAATCGGGCAGCCGGTCCCAGCGTGAGCGCGGCGGTGGCGACGGCGGAAAGAGCTGCGACACAGGGAACCCCAGTTCTGGCATGTTGAATGGTCGCTGATGGATATCGTGTATCTTTTGCGCAGCAGTCGATCTGCCCCTGGTAGATGTTGTCGTTCTCTTGAGGTGGAGTCTGTGGCTCCAAGACGTATGTCGAGATGTTGGTACTGTATTGCCTAGGAGCGAAAGAAGCGGGTGAAAAATGTTCTTAGAGCCGGCTGAGGGAAAGTGCACAGCTTGGGATGATGTCAAAGTGACTTTTGATGTATATGTCAGTGTACATGTCTGTGGCGAAGAGAAGATTGGCAGGGTGGATTGCTGGTGAATGATGCAGCAGGTATTGCGACCAAATGTTGATGGATTGACGGATGGCTTGTATTGTCTGTTGTAGACACCTGGACCTCTCTTATGACTTTCTTTAAGTACCCTTCTATTTGGGTCGTGGCAGAAAGTTAATGCATGCGTGAGGTTTCAGACGCTGGTGACGGGGTATTGAATTTCCAGCCAAGACTGAAAGGACGCTGATATAAAAGTGAGAAAATTATGAGAGTGCCGAGGAAAAAAGCTGGGAGACATAAGTGATGATATGGAGGACGGTGATCAGAAAGATGTCAAGCCATGCCTCTCTTTGCCTTAAAATAAGATCTATTATTACAACAAAGGGCCTTATTTTTGTGACGAAAAAGAATATACAATACTGTTTGACGTGAGGTGTCTTTGTATGTGAACTGGGCGGCAAAGTGCGGGCTTCTCTCGACTCTTGCCCACTTCTATCAGTTTTTACTACACCGAGGGGATGAAAGGCAACCGCGCTTGATACATTGAATGCACGTCGAGAGGACAATCAATGGTAGGATACACCGACACGTTGTATAAAATGGTATGTTTCAAGAAGAAAGAGGAAGGAGAGAATGCTAATAGACATTAAACAGGAAAGAATGGGGCAATGCTATTCCAAACAATACTAAGATGCTGGCTCATCAATCATCCTTCGTAGTTACATAAAAGAGGACGCCATCTGTCTCGTCTCAATCCATCCCCATGTCGGTGAATGGCACAAAATGTGCCCGATCCATGTACCGTGCCTGGTCAAGATTGAGTCGTCCAGGTTCCGCAGAGCCTTCACGCGACAGAGCATGTATACTGGCGCCTTCGATGCGGTCGTCCTCCTCGTCCATGGTCTCTTCTACACTCCGCTTGGCCGGCCGACTCCGGCTGCGCTCACCTCGTAGGGAAGGAACAGCGAGGAATCCTGGTCGTGTGTCTATTTGGGCGCGTGACAGACGGCCGTCGTTGCCGCCAAACCCGACGCCGATACTCTCGACGCTTTCGTGAGTACCGTGGGTGTCATCATGCTGCATCCGTTCGTCGTCGCGCTGACCGTAGCTGTCGAAAATGCTCATGTCGTCTGTTGTGTTCTCCATCAACGTCTGCTCGGCCACATCGGTGCGTGCATTCAGCAGGTCGCCAAAGGACAGCAGCATGTGCTTAGCTTCTTCGTCGAGGCTGATACAGAACCGTCTCCTAGACAGGACGCGGAGCGTGTCAACTAGTTCCATACCGTACATTGACATCAGGTAGGCGGCCACGACCGGCGGCGCCCGCACGTTGCCTGTCTCGCAAAACACCAGCACTTTGCCCGTCGAGATGCCGTCGCTGTCGGTCGGCACATCGTGGAGCATGTGCTGGTTGATACTCTGTACCGACGTGGGAAGCGCATTAAGCAGCCCGCGTAGCCCAGTCACGTCGATGCACTCCGACACAATGCCCAGTTGCTCGGCTATGTGCTCGACAACAAGCAGCCTTGCATCGGCCAGCCGACTGTCGCGAATGGCAATGACCTTGGTGATGCCCGCGCGCTGCAAAAATGCCGTATCGCGCGCCGCATTGGTAGGCCCGAGGTACAGAAAGGGGAGGATCTGCTGTGCTTCGCGGCGCATCTCGTATGTCCAAAGGTTGGAAGGGTCCACAGACTCGGCAAACTCACACCCGCCGGTGATCTGGTGCATCTGTGCGCCTGAAAGTCCCAAAACGGCAGCATTGCGCATCGTAGGCCTGGCCACATTGTGACGAGAAGAGCCGTTTTGTGCTGCTGCTGGCTGTAATTGTGTGCGAGCTCTCAAGTCACTGCTGCCTGTTTTCGTGTTATAAAATGACGAGAGTGGGATGGAAATATGCGGCAGCATCGGCGAGGCTCCTTGGTATGGCGCATTGGCAACAACCCCTGGTGGCAGCTTCATTCCCGCATGCGCCTGGGCATTGAGCAGACTCTGATCGAGATCCATGGTTGTGATGTGCCGCGCAAACAAGCCGGTCGGCCTCTTGAGGGTGCGCAGGCGAGTCCAAAAATATTTGAAGACAGGTGGAATATGTAGGCGGATGAGTGAAGATTGTGAAGACGCCAAAAGATGCAAATCGAACGTTGGGGGAGAACGCGTCGTGAAAAGAACTTGTAAAAGACACCCCTGGCGAGAATATGAGTCTGTAAATGAGACAAGCGGGCGAGGCGAGGCCAGGTGAAGCGAGACGAGAGCCTGGAAACAATATGAGGAAGCGCCGCCGATGCGTACTGAAACATCCAACAGCCGGATGGCGATATTAAAAATTAATCTAGAGCGTTGCCCGGTGGTGTTGTGCGTCCCGAGGTGCGCTGCGTCTGCCGGTGTCTGCGCGTAGTATTGATGGGTACTGTGTGAGCGAATGGGTGAATATTCAGTCAGGGGGATGTTTTGTTGTTTTGTGATGATTTGGGAGGTCATGGGTGCGGCTCGAAAAAAGGTGGGAGATATCAATATGGCAATCGGTTGGCAGTGAGTGAGATGAGGCAAGAGCAGTATGTGCATATATCATAAGCTGCGTGAGAAAAGTGCGTACGCAGCTATATACACATACTGCGGCTAGTCATCGGTAGCGCCTTCCGTCCGCACACCTCATGAGGCGAGCTTAATTTTGGCAGGCGCAATCGGCGAGCTGTCGCATCGCCTCTTTAATGTTGGGAAGGATCCGAAAATGCAAGATTCAGGGCGCAGGGCACGGGGCACCGTTTGGTCGGATGCATCCCCGTTTGGAGTTGAAAGAAGTCGCCATTCTCTTCTCCACTCGCTCTTTCCGCGCATCTTGTTTTCCTTTCCCGTTTGACAGTCATTCACGACAGTCGTTCTTGCCTCAATTCACTTTCAACGGTGCCCGTTACGTTTACCAGAGAAAGGGCGCAGCAGCCAAACGATCAGAAACAGAAGGCGCATGCGGCAACCTTTGCCCACGTTAAATATCTGAAGATGTAGCTTCCACCTCCATGAATCTGTCCTGGCTTTCTTCCTCTCTTTTTTTCTACGCAGGGCCATCATCGTGAAGACAGAACAAGACCAATCCAACATCACAACCCAACACGACACAAGTGAGCTGACAAAACAATCATGCATATCTTCAAAATGCCGCCCAAGTCCAGGGCCTTGGGCACTAACAGCTCTGATGAAGACGTTGACTACGACTCTGACTACGGCCCGATAGACCAACAAAAGTGTCTCGAGTTACGCAAGGATATCATCAACAGCACGGCAGCGGCCATTTCCAATGCTGACGAACAAAACACCATCCGGTGCCCCATCTCCCCTGGGCTGGTCGGCTCGCTTACCAAGACATTCAGCAGTTCTCCTGTCCAGGACCTTGGCAGCCTCGGCAACCTACCGCTTGAGCTTGTATATGCCATCAGTCTGCAGCTGGACGTCAAGTCGTGCCTCTCGTTCCGCCAGACAAACCGCCGGGCCCGCGAGATTGTGACCAGCCTCAACGAGTATGCGATTGTCACAAAACATGCTCTCGGCGTCGTGCAGGCCGTGCTTTGGTCGGACATGGCCCCGCGAGTGACGTTTGGTGATCTGCACCGTCTGCTCTGTACGCATGAGTGCATGATCTGTAGTGCACCGGACAGCACTGACTCTTTTCGGTTCTACGACTCGCGTGCACCCAAGCACCGGCCCCAGATTGCGGCTGGTGTCAAAGGTCTGGAGGTCGGTCGAGCGGCTCTTGATCTCGCCGTCACGAGCAGTGCACATGCCGCAAAAAAGGCTGGCGGCAGCAAGAGCAACAGCAACAGCAACAAGCGGAAAGAGCTGGATGAGCCGGAAGCTAAGACGCCGCTGAAGAAGAAGCCGACGGCACTGACGGTGCTTAGTATGGCGGCCAAGGCAGACGAGGCAAGCACGAATACTACAAAAGCAAACGAGACGGCGGCCGGCTTGTACGTGTTCCTGCCCACGCTCACTCGCTGCTGCAAGCCGTGCCTTGAAGAGTCGCCGCGGCTCCGCGTTGTGCCTCTTGCATCGCTGCGTGCAGCATCCGACCTGCCACGCCGTCACTTTCTCGCATATGCATGCGTGCCGTGGCTCTCTGAGGAAAAAAAGACACACTCGAAGCGAGGCAAAAGCAATAGCAAGGGAAAGAACAAGGGCAAGGCCTCGGGGAAGAACAAAGACAAGGGCAGTGTCAAGAGTCTCACCGCTTACGAACAGCGCAAGATCAACACGGGCATGGTGACGCAGGACCTGGCCACCAAAATCTTGTTCAATGCCGGGTTCACGAGCAAGGGCGTGGAGGCGGTGCTTTACCAGAGCGGCTATCTTGACGAGTTTTGCTGGTGGGACGAAGTGAGCAGACGCAGCGACTTTACCGTCATGATGCCGTTCTTCGACCGTTTGAAAAACACGGCCGAAGGCGGGTACACGTGCAAGGCCTGCGACAGGGCCATCCAAAAACTGTATGGCAAGCTCAAGGTGGCCCTCGTGTACACCAACACGGTGTTTAGTACTGAGGAAGCCTTTATAAACCACTATTACGACTGTCCCGATGCCATGGAGATGTACAAGGCCCACACCCAAGCGGCCCAAAGCACGGCAAACACAGCAGGCAAAGCATAAGAGGAAAGCACAGGAGCGAGGCACATATAAACGTCATGTAGACAGGTGTCAAGGAAAAGCAATAGAAGACCATTTTCATACCATAAATCTCTAGCAACAAAGACACCTATGCTCCTAATTTAGACTTTTGATAAATGCTGTGTATCCCACACACTTATTTCCTCGCTAGCATAAGTCGTACATGATACAATACAACCACCGTCAGAAAGCAGGCCACAACATGAAAATAAAGGCTCATGCCCGATTGCTGCGCCGGCCCTCGGACGTGGCTGAAGATAAGCTGCTCTCCTTGGCTAGCGGCGAGGGGATATCGGGCGTGGCAGAGCGCGAGTCGGACGTCACAGCTGGCCGCCGCAGCCCTGTACCAGTGCCTGCACCACGCACCGACGAGCCACTCGCACCCGACGCGGTAGACTTCTTGCGCCGGCGCTCAGGCGCGCTCGATCCCGTGCTCGTCTTGCGCGTGACAGTAGCCTCACTGGCGTCGTCGGCGTCCAGCGTAGGAGTGCCGCTGCGGGAGCTTGACGTTGGCGCCTTTTCAGTGCCGCCGCCGCCCGACGCTGCCGATGCCGATGCCGACATGCTGCCCCTACGCGAACTGTTGCTACGGGTGCGGCGGTGCTCGCGCTCGACAGCGGCGTGGCGCGGGTGCTGCGGGTGGTGGCCGTGCTTTTCACTGACTTCGCTGCCGCCACGGGGCGTGTGCGGTCTGTGAGACGAGTGGTGGGCGTGCAGGTGGAGGTGTGCTTGGGCAGCGGGCACACTGCGGCCCGGAACCCACCAGAACCAGCCGCCCGTGGCACGAAGCAGAGCACGGTCCTGTTCTTTGAGTTTTTGGCGGACAAGAGCGCGGCGCTCGTTCTCGCGGTCCCAGTATTCCTGGCGGTACAGCTCCCAGTTCTCGCGGAAGGTGGGCGAAAAGGGTTTGGCGAGAAGCAGCAGTTTGACGTAGTCGCCACCGGGAGCCAAATCTTCCTCATGTCCGTGGTTGCTATTGCTGTTGCTAAAAGTGGTGCTCTGGCGGCGAAGGCCGCTGCTGCCCTTTTCTTCATCACGGTCGAGACCGCCGCCGGAGGGGACCGATGGGTGGTGGTGGCCGCCGGCTGCGCCCGTATTTAGATTGAGCTCGCGGTCGACCTCGCGCAGCAGCGCCGGCTCGACATAGCGGTAGGATGATGCGCCGCCCGTGTTGGACAGCAGGCCGTAGGTCAAAAACCAGCCGAGGGTGGCCAGCCACTCGGCCCACCATGGCCGTTTGAGGAGGACGAGCTTGCAATTGATGTGGCGCAGTCCGCGGTTCGACACACTGAACCAACGGCGAGGCCAGCGGACACCACGGTCCCAGATGCCTGTGGCCCACACGAGGGCAGCTGTTATGATGCCACCCATGAAGCACACCTTTTCAAGCACTTCGACGACCCAGTAGACCGAGCCGCCGACGCCGCTGCCGTCCTCGCGTGGAGCCAGGAACAGCGCATAGCCGAAGCCCAGGATCCACGCACCCAACAGCAGCAGAAAAAATGTGTGGTGGCGGCGGCGTGCGCGCAGAGCCAGGTACTGTGCGCGGAGCGAGGCCTCGAGGATGAGGAGGTTGAGGTAGATCATGGACGGCGAGCTGGGCGTGTGCGACAGCGGGTCGTTGGCCTTGGCCGAAGTGCTGGCTGCAATAGAGGCCGTGTCGGATCCGCCGTCGGAGTTGCCGCCGGCATCGCTGCCAAATACACCGCTTGTCGGCCCAGGTGCCGGGATATCCCGTCCGGGCAAAGGAGCTCCCTTGACGAGGGAGTCGAGGTCGTCGGCCATAGTGGTTGACTGACAGTAGGGAAGGGGAGAGCGAGAAATAAGATTAAGTGGGATATAAGCACTATTGTCGGATCGTCATGTGCTGTCGTCGAGAATGCAGAAGAGACACAAAAGGATGTGGTCCGATCGAATTTGTGGTCGATTCGATGGAGGGGGTCGCGAAAGGGCGGCTGGGCTACCGAGGCCCTGTTGCTGTCGGTGTGCGCTCTCGTCGGCAGTGTTGATTGAGTATGTCGATGCCAGATGCCAATAGAGATGGCCGTGTCGTGGATGGCGGGTGTCGAGTGCACGACGACGGGGCCAGTCTGTTGTGTTGACGTGCTGCGTGCTGCTGTGCTGCTGTGCTGCTTTCCTAGGAGTTTCCTAGCTCCTGGCTTGCCTGGGTTTTGGTGTCCGTTGCTCCTGCTTGTTCTGGAGATCCTCGTCATCCAGTGGCTCGTGTCAGATGACTAAGCGGGACTAGTGGGTCACAAGGTCCACGGAATGGCACGCTGCGCATCAGGTAGTGGCGGCACGGGACCAGCGGAGCGGCCTAAGAGCGTGATCGGAATGGCTACGAGGTTTACAGAGGCTCAGGAATGGAGGGGAAGTGTCCTGGACTAAAAAGGAGGCCCAATTGATGTGTTGTGGTCTTTACGCGTTGAGTGTTGTTGAGCCTCCAAACTGCTGTATTTTAATATTTTACTCCATAATAAGGAAAGAGGAAAGAGTGTCCCAAGTTTATGGAGAATATCCCGAAAATGCACAGTGCTGTTGAGAGCTGTTATTAGCGGGTCTTGCCTTGGTGGCCTTGTAACGCTTTCTGCCGAAATCCACCAGCAAGCACCTGCCTGCCATCGGCGATCCGTCCAGGCTTGTGGCACTCTCCCTCTGTTTCTCGATGCAGAAGGCACCCCTCGGGGCCGTCCTCTAGCGGCATTTTGGCTCTCTGGCTGTGGCCCACCCTTGAGGCCTCGGTTCTGATGGTCTGCGCTCTGCAGAAATAAACATAAAAGTGGAGGACCCTGTTTTCGTAGTCGAAAAATCCCGACAATAGCCAAAGGCAAAGGGAAAGAAGGAAAGAACGAAGGAGATAAGTGGTCATTCGCGCCTGCCGCCGTATGAAAGTCGCACGTTTCTCGCCCCTAGGGAAGGGGCGTTCTGGCATTTTTGGGGGCCGGGGGGTTCACTTTTGGGGGATTTTTGGCGCGGGAAGGGGGCGGGCAGGCGCTCTTGCTGGTTGTTTTCTCTGTTTTATTTTAAAAAATTTTTTCTGCCTGTCTACGCCATACTAAAAATTTTTGTTGGGAAGGCTGTCGCGCGCAAATAGAAGAGGCAAGGGAAAAGCACGGGAAAGAGCCAAAACAGCAAGAACGACTGACAGGGAAAAGGACGACGTAAAAATAAAAATAATTCACTGTGTAATACCACAAGAAGGAGCGAACGGCTCTCAACCGACAGGTACACCCGAATAAATCCTCATGTCCTGCCCTCTCTTTCCCTCTCCTTGACAGCCCGCCCATTCTCTCCTTCCCCCCACACGTCAATTCCGACAACAACTTTCTCTCACTCCCTCTTTCCTCTTCTCTCTGTTCCTGCCGGTTCACCTCCGCAAAAATCAGAAATAGAAAGAACGAAGGATCTCGAAAAATCTCACACTTTTAAGAAGCCTCCTCAACTTTTCCTCCGTCCAATTACTCCCACCCACTACCCAAAGACCATAGACGACCGTACTTCTGCGCCCACCACTCCTGGCAACGCTTGCCTAGCCGACAACGCCGACGGACGAACGCCGTGCTATGCATACCCTCTGCTGCCTGCCTCCAGCTGCGTCGGCGAACCGTGACACGGAATTAGGAATTTACGGACTATAGCGACCCCGAATTCTCCTTTTTTTCAGCAATCGAACCTGTTCAAGCGCCCCCTGGGCTCTTACTAACCCATCCTCTCCAACCGCCCTTCCTTCTTTTACCTCCTCTTCTTTCCTCCCTCCCCGACGCCAGTAATGCTCCGCAGTCCGCAGCATCTCGTCTTGCAGCTGTCTGTCGCGCCAACTCGACGCACATTGACCACTGCCGCTGCTTCCTACAACTCCGAAAAGTCTCCTCCACCGCCGCCACCGCCATTATCGACTTCGCACACTTCGCACACCTCACACACTTCGTCTCATACCCATCCTGCCGCACAATCGCACACAGCTGCGGCCTCTATACACTATCCAGCGGCTCCCGTCGCCGCTGCGACCGTCCGCGTCTTCCGCCTCACCTCCGAACCCAACGTTGCCGCGCGCAGCAACCGTCGTGGCGCCATGGCCAGCCAGTCCCAGTCGCAGCAGCGGTCGCGGTCCGAAGAACGGGCCATGTCACAGACCGACGCTGACCATGCCGACAGTGTGCAGCAGACGCGCACGCCGTCTCGCTTGACATCCTACTTTCCCCTCGGCTACCGCGACGCCGTGCATCAATGGGTGAGTTGTCGTGCGCGGCCTCTCCCTGTCTCCCTTTTTTTTGTCCCATCTGCTAACAAAAAAACAGTGGTCTTGTGTATCGTCATCGGCCGCCGAACGCGGCGTGTTGGCGTACGTTCCCTTTGTTCGTGAGGCCAAGGCCGGCTCCCAGCCCGATCTCAGCATGACCACGCAACAACAACAAGCCAGTGGCGCCGCACTCTCGGCCATCAACAGCACAGCCGGCGAGGATCCCTACGGCGCGCGACTCTGGCGCTCGCAAATGGTGCCTCTGTCTGGCAAGAACCGCGCGCTCAACGAGTACTCGATTGAGCGCGTCGGTGAGGAGAACGAGGAGACGCTGGTGATGCTGCACGGCTACGGCGCTGGCCTGGGCTTCTTCTACCGCAACTTTGAGCCGCTGTCTCGGCGGCAGGGCTGGAAGCTGTACGCCCTCGACATGCTCGGCATGGGCAACTCGTCGCGGCCGCCGTTCAAGGTCCGCGCCAAGGACCCGCAGGCCAAGATCACCGAGGCCGAGAGCTGGTTCATCGACTCTCTCGAGGAGTGGCGCAAGATTCGCAAAATTGAGCGCTTTACGCTCTTGGGCCACTCCATGGGCGGCTACCTGGCCGTGTCCTATGCTCTCAAGTACCCGGGCCGCATCAACAAGCTGATCCTGGCTTCGCCCGTGGGTGTCCCCGAAGATCCTTACGCCGTCAACGCCGCCATGCCCGAGCCCGAAGAGTCGACCCTCGTCAACGAGTTTACGCAAGACCAGAACGCCGTCGCCGAAAGCACAAATACCACCTCCCGTCACCATAACCACAGCCTCAAGAAGGCTGCAGCCGCCGCCAAGCCAGAACGCCGGCCACTTCCCGGCTGGCTCGTCTGGCTGTGGGATGCCAATGTATCGCCGTTTAGTCTAGTGCGCGCGTCAGGCCCGCTTGGCCCGCGTCTTGTGTCTGGCTGGACGTCACGGCGGTTTAGCCATCTCGAGCAGGACGAGGCCGACGCCTTGCACACTTATACGTATAACCTCTTCCGCCAGCGTGGCAGCGGCGAGTACGCGCTTCCGTATCTGCTGGCACCGGGGGCCTACGCACGCAGCCCAGTGATCAACCGCATCCAGAACGTTGGCCGCCAGGTCGTGAAGCCTGCGCAACCCGCGACCGCCACGACACCAGCGACGCCTGAAGTGAAGGAAACCGGATTCCCGATTGTCATGATGTACGGCGACCACGACTGGATGGACGTGGCGGGCGGCTATGCGGCCGAAGAAAAGATCAAGAAGCGGATCGAGCAGGCGCTGTTGACGGGCACGCCCGAAGAGCAGCGTCGCGAGAACGGCAGTGCCAAGGTGTTGATTGTACGGAATGCCGGCCACCATCTGTACTTGGACAACCCCGAGGAGTTCAACAAGTACGTCGACGACGAGCTGGCCGAGACACAGAAGTCGGAGAAGCGGCGACGGCAGCAGCTGGAGTAGGCCTGACTCGACGTGGAGGCGGCCGACATACAAAAAGGAGCGATGCATTATGACAACATACACAAGACAACTTACACTCACCAGACTTTGGAGCGGCGTTTTTTTTTTTTCACTTTTGCCTTTTGCCTTTTGCCTTTTGAGTTTTGAGTTTTGAGTTTCTTTTGTTCTTACATTATGGAGTTTTTTATCTTTATCATCTGATTTCTTGGGTGCATTATATGTTTTATTCACGGCCTCTCATGGCCTTTTTCTTCTTACTCTTGTCTTGCGAGCAATGACCAAGACGAGAAACGCGAGAACGGGGGGCACAGCAGCATTTATATACGTCGTACATTGCGGCGTGCGGTACGGAGTACTCGGTAGAAGGCACGAGGCACGGGCACAGGCAGGGCACGGTGCTATTTATGGAGGATGGACAGATACGAGGGAACTGATATGAGAGTTGGTAATTGGACGAGTTCGGGTGCGAAGCGAAGTTGGATACGGAACAGCCGGGTGTATCATCTAGTCTCCAGCTTTCAGGAGTGTCAGAGGCGTCAGATAGTGTTTTCAACAGCATTATGTCGTATATAAAAGCGAAAGCGAAGGGCGTTCGTTGAGCTCGCCGTGCCTTTGTACAATACAATACAGTCAATCTCAAGTAAATCGCAAGTCAACATCCACCAAACATATTCATGTGAACTTTTTTATCAAATTACTCGATTGTGCACGAGGTAGGGTGCTCTTCTCTTCAGAGACTTCAGAGAGGGTATCTAGGCTTTCTTGTAAAGGAATGGAAGAATAAAAAAGTGAGATGGGCAATGAGAAGCGTAAAGGTGTAAAAGTAAAATGCAAACTGCACAAACGTGTGCACAAAAAAGTGTGAAACCCAGAAACCAGTGACCCAAGGGGAAGTCGGATGTGACCCCCTATGATACCCAAAAACGAACAAAAGCGAGCCAGAAGCAAATAAATAAAAAACAGGGCCATGTGCATATGCATACTTCGCTTCCTTCTTCCTTCGCATCCTTCAAACTCATCTCCCGCCATTATTAGTATCGCAGCCAAAACGAGGCAAAAAACAGCACGCTCTTCTCCAAACCCCCCAAAAAAAGAGTAAACAAACAAACAATGTACCCTCGCATCCTCCATGAAGTGTATTTTTTTTTCCTTGCTTCGCTCGATGACATGAGCCGGCGGGTCATTTTCTTTCATTCATTTTTCTCGCATTCTCTCGCAATCATAAAATTTTTGTATGTCGTAATAAGGAGGGCCGCCTGGGGTTCAAATGTGAATAGACATTAAGGAGTGACGTGAAGTATAATGCAAATAGATCCAGAAGAAGAAAAAATAGAAACATCAAACACCGCTTTCAGCCTCCCTTACAACAGGAACACCGCGGCACAGAAGGCGGCCATGACAGAGGTCACGCCAGCAGCGACGCCCATGCGCGATGAGGCGTTGACAGTGACAACAGACGGGGTCGGCGAGACAGTCGACGGGCCCGTAGAGACGGTGCCGTTGCCAGAGCCAGGGCCGCTGCCGGAGCCACTGCCGGAGCCAGAGCCCGAACTGCTGCCCGAGGAGCCAGTGCTGGTCGAGCCGGCACCCGTAGCCGTGGCACTAGCACCCGAACCAGAGGCAGCAGCAGAACCAGACGCGCCCGAGCCGGAGCCAGAAGCACCGCCACCACCAGAGGCAGCAGCACCGCTACCAGCGGAAGCGGAAGCGGAAGCAGAAGCAGAAGCAGAAGCAGACGAACCGATACCGCTGCCAGGGCTAGAGCCAGTGTTGCCACCAGTGCCGGCGCCGACACTGCTGCTGGGAGCGGCAGCACCGCCCGAAGCAGAGACGGCATCACTGCCACCACCACCGCCAACAGAGCTGGGAGAAGTGCCACTACCGACAGAGCCGGGGCTGGGGCTGGTGCCAGCACCACCGGCAGAGCTAGAGGGCAGAGTGCCGGCCGGCGAGCTCTGGGCCGGGTTAGACTGGGCCGGGTTGGACTGGGCCGGGGACGAGTGCTGAACGGGAGTGGACTGAGCAGGAGTGGACTGAGCAGGAGTGGACTGCTGGGCCGGAGACGACTGCTGAGCAGGCGAGGACTGGGCAGGCGGGGACGACGACTGAGGAGGAATCGAGGCCGGCGAGCTCGAGGGCTGAGCAGGTTGCGAGGACGGCTGGGCGGGGGACGAGCTGGGTGTGGGAGCGCCAGCGTTGCCGCCGCCGCTGCTGGAGGGCGGAATCACGACAGGAGGAGAAGAAATGCTGGCGGGCGCGCTCTGGGCGGACGAAACGAAAGTGGGCGTGCCGGACTGCTCAGACTGAGGAGCAGTGCCGGCCGACTGCGAGGTGGCCGGGACGGTGGCGCAGTAGTCTAGGAACTGGCCAAACTTTTCCACGAGGTACGCCTTGGTGGTCAGCTTGCCCTGGACAGTGTTGTCGGTGACACAGGAGTTGCAGCCGTTGTAGTAGTTCATAAAGGGCGAGGTGGTTGTGCAGAGAGCAGGTGTCTTGCCGACAGACTGGGCCTCGAGGTAGGCATTGTTGCAGATATCAAAGCAGACGGACGGGATAATCGAGTCGTCACGCTTGGTCAGGACACTGCGCTTGCCGTAGGCGGCAGCAGCTGGAGAAGAAGCTGCCGACGAAGTCGAGGGCAGAGGGAAGTGGGTAATGGTCGACTGGGTCAACCAGGTACCGGTCGTGACTGTAAAAACGTGGCCGTTGACCTCCTCGATAACAAACTCTTCCTCAAAGATGCCGTACGACAGACCAAACGCCGGCGGCGCCAGGTTGAAGTAGCCCTCGGTCGGCGGGTAGTACGAGGTCGTGTTGCCGGGCCAGTCGACAACCGGGAAGTCGGGGCTGGCGATACAGTCGCAGGGCTGGCAGACAAACGTGTCCGAGGGCGAGTCGGCGTACAGGTTGCAGCCAGCGGGCTTCTTGGGGCTGCAGACCGTGCCGGGCGAGCAGCCCCAGGTCAGATCGCTGCTGGGGACAAGCGTAGCAAAAGCCTCGCCGCTGCTCGAGGGAGCAGCACAAGTGCTAATCGTGAGGGTAGCCGTCGTCGTGATGGTCTCCGTCTCCTCGGGCTCAACAAGAGTGCTGGTGACAGTCACATCGATAGTCGAGCCGGGGATCGTCGAGGTCACAGTGACTGTCGTGTCGCTGCCCTTTAGCGTGAAAGTAGTCGTCGACCCGGGCAGAGTCGTCAAAGAGCCGGGCAGAGTCGTCACAGAGCCGGGCAGAGTCGTCACAGAGCCAGGAAGGGTCAGTGTCGACGCAGGAATGGTGACAGTCGTGCCCGAGAGCGTCAAAGTCGAGGCCGGGAGAGTGACGGTCGAGGCCGGCAGAGAAACAGTGACCGACTCGACGTCTGTCTTGATGCTGGAGACAACATCGGTGACTGTCGACGCAGGAAGAGTAATGGTGGATGCAGGCTGCGTGATTGTGGTGCCGGACTGCGTAATTGTCGAGGCAGGCAGCGTAATCGTGACGCTCACGTCGTGGTCGACCTCGCTAGTAACGGTGGCTGTGGCTGTTGCCGTCGACGCGGGCTGCGTGGACGTCACCGTCGTCGTGCTCCAGAGGACTTGGGTGGAAACAACACACTCGTAGTCGCCGTCCGCCTGAACAGCGCGGCGGTTGCGGTAGTAGCCCGAGGGCGTGGGCGTGGGCGCGGCCGAGCCGGCACACTCCGTGACGACAACAGTAACAGGGTAGGACTATGCTGTTAGTGAGGGCTTTGGGCACATAATTGTTTTTTCCTAAACAAGAGCTTGACTTACAACAACGTAGGAGCTGTAGTCGGTCTGGGTGGAGGTGACATAGTCCGTCTCGTAGGCGATACTGGACTCGACCTCGATGCTCGTCACGGTCTCGGTCGACACAACCGGCACAGACACAGTGACCGTCTCGTAGCACGTCTCCGTCTTTGTCTTGGTCTTCCACTCGGTCACTGTGCAGTACTCGGTGACGGTCTGCGGGTGGCAGTTGCCGTTGTTGTTGTTGCCGTTGCCGTTGCCGTTGTTGTTGTTGTTGTTGTTGTTGCCGTTATTAAAGGGGCTGTTGTACAAAGTAGTGTTGGATGCGCTCGCTGTGTCGGCGGCCACAAGCGGCGATGCGGCCAACAGCAAGCTGGCCAGCTGCCAGAGTGATCCTTGAACCATGCTGGCTGTTGTGTGTGTTCTCTTTTTGCTTCTTTTTTTTTCTGTCCCCCCTTTAACGAACGGTCGAAGCTTTCGGTGAAGCTTCGTTGCCGAAAGAAAAAGAAGAAGAAAAGACACAAGCGAATGTGTTTTGGTTGTTGTTGCTCTTCTTGATAAACGATTGTCTGGTAGAAAAGGGTAGGCGAGGAGAGGAGGTGGAAGAAAAAGAAAGAAAAGAAGGTGAGGTAATAGAAAGGAAGAGAAAAAAGAAAGAGAAAAGAGAGAAGAGAAAAGAGAGAAGAGCAAATAAGAGGAGAGATAGAGAAAGAAACAAAAGAGTGTGCAAGTGCAACTGTAAAGAGAGCGAGCTAGCTAGGTTGACAGGCAGGGGTAGACTGAGAGAAAAGAAGAAAAACAGTCAGTCAGAGCAGACAGACTGGCAGGTAGGGCCGGCTCATGCAGCCTGGGTCATATGTGGTCAAGCTATGGGCATGGGTGCAGCTGTCAGGATAGACAGGCAGACAGGGAAGAAAGACAATGGAAGCTTGTCCGAAAGTGCAGTGGGAGACAGTGGAGGACAGTGGATGCAGAAGGATGGCAAAGGATGAGAGGCCACGCGGAGGGCATGAAGCCTGACTTCTCTACGGAGTAATACTCCGTACACAGTGAACGTGAGCGGGCTGGGAGACCACTGCGAGGAAGACAGGGCCTCAGCCCAAGAGACAAGACCGACAGAACATCAGAATAGCGGGTGTGCTCCGATGGGGAGACGAGAATCGTGGGGCGGTTGAGGCTGTTCTGTTGTTGCCAGGTAGTTTTGCGTTTCTCTTTTTTACAAACTACTTAGGGGTTTTTTTTTTCTTTCATTTTTCTTCTGCTCATCTTTTTTTTCTTGGGACAGGGGTGGCCGATGGGGAGGGGTGTGGATGGAGCCACCAGCATGGCTCTCCTCAGTAGAGCGGCTTGGGGGAGTGAGATGCAACAGCGGAGCGAGCCACAGAAGAAGACCAAAAAAAAAAAAAAAAGAGAGAGAGACTTACGACGACTGCTGGGCAAGGTGCAGGTATGAGCAGCTTCGGACAGGCGTGTAAGTGGATGTGAGTGGGAGCAAATGGAGAACGGGCTGTCGATTATTGCAGCGGCTGATGGTCCTATTTTTCGGGCTTCTTTTTTATTGAGACAGCTTTCGAGCCGCTTTATTTACTGCCAACCCCTCCAGCTACGGACATCTACAGCCCTGTTCGGCTTTCGTTTGATTTCAGCCAGGCCAAGAGATGAGGCGGGGAGGAGAAAGAGGCAAGAGAGGCAGAGGGAGAATACTTTGTAGGAAAGAATATCGTAAGAAAGAATATCAAGCAAAAGAGACAAAAGTGGCGGGAAGAGGGGTCGCCGATGTAGCTTTGCAAGCTGGCATCACATCATGCAATGGTGTACGGAGTTACTATTACATTGTAAAAGTGCAAATATTGTGTCGAGCTGGATCCCGGCATGCATGGCTTGCATGGCTTTTGCGGAAAGGGAGACAAGAGAGCTCCATTTGGAAACGGCTTCTTCGCTGAAAAAGAGAAAAGAAAAAGCCAGGAAAGAGAAAGAATACGAATACGTCGAGCACGCATTGAGCTCCAGGCAAGGGAGGACGACGAAAAGCAAAAGACATGCTGTATGAAGTACACGGTGGTACAGATACTCGTAATTAGCTTGTGGCTGTCAGTTGAGATGCATCTGCCACCTGCCATCTGCAAGAAACTTTGTCCACAAGGGAAGACGCATTCGGAACCGATGGTGCGGACGACGGGCGAGAACGACCCAAGGCCCAAGGACGAGAAGGGAAAGAAAACAGAGACGGCGGCGACAGCGAACAGGCGAAGAACAGAAAAAAGGCCGCTAGCCCAGACAAGCCAGGGGACATCAACAAAGACAAAGAAGCGAGTGTGAACAAAGGACGGAATTGGTTACGATGCTGTGCATGTGCTGTGCTGTGTGCACTCAGTACGATGTTCAGAATATTCAGAAAATTCCGTGCACACAAAGTATACAAAGTACGTCGTCGACAGTGGTTCGTAGGATGGAAAAGGATTTCGAGACAAATGAAAAAATAGGTGCAAAGCAAAAATTACAGGGGCAGCAGGAGTCACAATAGAGCCAGAAAATAGGAGGAAATGACCAAGAAATGCGCTGGCATAATAGGGGATACGGCGCAAACGAGAAATGCGAGACAGCAAAGGCCCTTGGAAGCACACCCAGAACAATAGCAGATATCAGATAATTAATTGCGATGATCCGTGTGGGGAGAGGCGTGAGATTTGAGTGGAAAAGTGTAAGCGTGGAAGAGCCGCCTGAAGAGAGAAAAGAGAAAAGAGGAGCCTGGAAGAACCTGGACCCAGAAGGCGAAAGGACGGAAAGGACGGAAAGGGACCCAGGAATTTTGAGAGTGAAAATCGGGAGCAAGACAAGGGAAGCCATGCAGAGTCAAATCGGCATAGCGAGCCTTGTTTCTGTGGGCACGAGAACAAGGGAAGGCAAAAAGAAAACGGACGAAAAGCGGGAAGCGCCACTGGAAGCAGACGAAAATTGACGGACAGAATTGACATTAGAAACAGCAGAGAAAGAAACCCTGTCGATTTGAGGCGCAGGCGTGCAGATGTGCAAAGGTTGCCGAGTCGGGGGGATGAGCAGGGAAGGCAAGGACGCAAGCAACGTGGAATGCAACCACGAAGCACGAAAAACGCCGCATAACGTATGAGTCTCCTCAGAGTACGACGTACTCCGCATGGGTGGTATTACCAGCCACACACACCAAGAGGGGACTGCCCAGCCCGACATAATGACAGAAGCTGTGCATCTTATTCTTATTTTGGGCGCCCGACCGTTCATTGGAAAGAGGGGAAGCACTCAGTAAAACAAAAGACGGGAGGACCAGAA
The DNA here is from genome assembly GCA_019925375.1 of Sporothrix euskadiensis. Lineage (NCBI taxonomy): Eukaryota > Fungi > Ascomycota > Sordariomycetes > Ophiostomatales > Ophiostomataceae > Sporothrix > Sporothrix euskadiensis. The sequence goes on along the minus strand of JADHKQ010000003.1, from coordinate 953,041 downwards.
AAGAAAGAAAACAAAAACTGAGTGATGACGAAAAGGAGGGGTGTAGAGTAAAAAGAGTATCCGGCATGTTCAAGCGAGAATAGCACATACGGCAAAGAGATTATTTGAAGGGCTGGCATAGACGTATGGCGGCCAAATATACATTCAAAATGATGTGCTTGTTCAAATCAAAATAAATGAAAACAGCCTCACATGGTTAACCACGAGCGCAGAAACAGAAACAAAAGCAGGAACGAGGAAGCACGCAGAACACAGCACGCATCACGCAGGCACAGCACAGAAGCACACTGGTAAGATGCATCGAAAGTACGTTCTTACTCCGTACACATACACTAGCACAGACAACAAAGTGCCAATACGCAGAATGCGAGATGCAGGGATCGTTGCAGGAAATAGCACAGCAAGAGAAAAGGATAGCGCGGGACCCACTCCAGTCACCAAAGTCACCCAAGAAGCCTAGTCACTTACTATTTACACATAATAAGAAAGTTGCTATTGAGATACACGTATCGACGGCCACGCAAAAACAGCAAGGTATTGACAGGCAGATGGACAGACCCAAAGTCTGTTGGCCCCTAATATCACATAGTCCCGGCTGCTTTTGTCACGAACCCTCTCATTCTGTCTGTTGGCTGCTGTTCCCGACCAGGTAACCGCGGCAGAAAGCAAAGAAGAAGCGAGGCAGAATGTCGACATGTCGACAGAAAACATGAAAACATGAAAACAAGAGAGAGAGAACCGGCATCGCTCAAAAGGATCCAAACGAAGGAGCCTGCAGATGAAGGACCGGGAGGCTCAAGAGGATGAGGATCACTGCTGCCATCGATCGACATCTACGACTTGATACCCCAACTCTCCAAGAGTCTAGACGATGAAAGCCACCTCTGACACTACTTCTCTCCTCCGTCAGACGTGGCTGGGTTTTCTCGACGTCAGCCCTGACTTGACCTCCCTTTTCAGCAATCAGCCGCATTCTGACCTCTAACCTGTAATCTTTCGGCAGATCTTTTGGCGTGGCTGAGCCGTCTTCCAATCGTAGACTTTCCATCGTAATTCGTATATGCCTTCTCACGTCTCGTCGATGGCTGCCTCATCTTTCTTTCGTCTTTTTACTCTTCCCGTTCTCCCAAGCGACGCGGGGTCCTTGGCTTGCGTTGATGCGATGCGCAATGAGGTGCGCAATACAACGTTGGCTTTCTACGATCCAGGGTCCTGCCATGAAAAGGAAACAGGGAGATTGTAAAGCTCATACATCAACATCGCAAAGACACAGCACAGAAGCTTCTCACCAGCGGTCATTGGTTTCCGTTATACGTGCATCCCCGCGGTTGGTTTTGGCGTCTTGGCTCTGCAAGGCTTTTCAGGCTTTTTATGTTTAGGCTTTCTTTGTTCTGCGAGACCTTTTCAGACTTCTCAGACTCTTCGTGTTGCGCAGGCCGTTGTTTTGTCTTCTCGTGGAGAGTGGTGTAAGTCAAGTCGAGCTGACTTACATGGCATCGTAAGACACGCGGGAAACAAGCTCGTTCGGGCTTCCCCGCCCGTCGACTTCCCTTGGTGCAACCATTGCAAGTCCATAAGGCCATCAAAGGAACACTCTATCAGGACTGTCGGACAGATCGAGGTAGAGTCAGTATTGGCGATCATGAAAGGAAGCACGAAACTGCAAATCATTGATCGACACTCAAAATACGTTCATAGCGACCTAAACTGCCAGTGCACGCCGTAGGGCAGAAAACCGTCAAGCACGCACTCCCAACTCCCACGCAGGTTCCCCGATTGTCGATTGTGGCGTTTTTAGTAGCAAGGGCTGGAGAGGCTGTGGATCTCTTGGACTCTTTTCTCTTTATCGTGGCCATTCCCCAGCCATCGCCAACCACAAGTCACAGTACGTCGTACGTTCGTAAATATGGTGCTGCTGGTTTTGTCTCGGTCATGTTGTTGCCGGCCGGGACATGTAGCCACGAAGAGGCTGTGCGTCTTTTTTGTTCTCGAGATTTTCTGCACTTTTGGCTTTTTGCGCTCCCGTCTCACCGATCTTTCTCTCGTCTCTCGTCTCCTCTGCTGCGAGGAGCCGCTGGCGAGAAACCAAGACCGCAACGCTGCACACTGCAAACTGCCGCTCCACGCAAGCTCGGCAGGTCAAACGAGAGAGCAATGTGCCCTCTCTCTCCACTTATTTACTTGAGGGGGTGGAGGGCTGGGAAAACGGGGCCAAGGGTCCCTGGGCGGATTGGTGTTCTGTGGTTGGCCAGTTTCTTTTAGGACCAACGTCTTATGGTATGGTCCATCCGAGAGGTCGGCTTGGGTTGCATTCAGACATGGGGGTGTTGTCGAAGAGCTTGGAGACGACAGAGGAGACTTGAGAAGCTGAGAGAAAGTGGGACAGAAAAAGTATCTTTTGTGTCGTCGTTCGGTCCATTGGATCGCTCTTGCCTTTTTCCACTGTCGAGGACGGTTGCAAGACCCTGAACAGGAAGGCACAAGGCTTAGGGCGCTGGGGCGCACCTGCCGCACCGTTTTTTTATCTGGCGGGTTTACGAGTACCTGCACTTGTGCAAGCACGTTTATGGCAACTGTCACCCGGCACTGTGGAGCCACCCTTAAAAAGCTTAAATGAGGGTCAAATACAGTGCTCAAACTGTACGGAGTATTACTCCTCCAAAAGCCCTTTCTCACGCCATGGATTGCGTCCACCGGCGAGGTACCGACGATGCACTCTCTCGACTCGCTTGCCCAATCCTTCCATCACACCCGACACGGACACAACTCCCTCTCTCTTCTATCTTCCCTCTTTCTCCTCTTTCTCGCCTCTTCCTGCAGTCAGCATAGGGCAGAATCGACTCAGAAATTCGGCTCGGTGGATCGGCAGAAGGCAGGTGCGATGACCCAGTGTGAGGAAGGAGCGATTGACCAGAAGAGACTGAGGACGATGAGGCTCTGCTCGCCATAACGGCGACAATGCGGCCAGAACACCTCGCACCCCTCGCACCCATAACACACACAGTACTGTGTGGCCGTGCCTGCCGCCCCATTGCTGGAAATGAACTGCAATCCTTCCAGGGCAGTGCGCCGCAACAGATGCACTGCGGCGGCAGCGCAGGAAGACTATCATTTTCTTTTTGGGTGATGCGACCGACACGATGGATTCGGTACATAAATAGTCCAGGATAGACGCAAAAATAACAGGAAAAAGGACCCCAAGAGGGCCCGCCCATGTCAGACACAGGATCGTGTTCATCGTGTCTGTCGTGGAGCTTCCATACAGTACGACGTACGCGTCAGCTGACAGAAAAGGAGAAAAGGACAACAAGACGAGCTCAAATTGCAAAACGAAGCGAGAGTGTCTGAAATAAGAAGGGGAAAGAGGCCGGCTCCGCCGTTCGTATTATTCTTTGTTAATTGTTCGTGGCAATGGCCGCAAACAGCAAGGACAGAAGCTTTCTGTCTGTTAGTGATGAAAGATATGAGAGACTGGGAGAAGAAAGGAGGAAATATCATATTGAGTACGGAGTACGACGTAATTACTCCGCAGAGACCACCAACACCAGGCAGGGCTAAAAACTAAAACTAGGCCAGGAACGTTCAGGCCCCCCTCATACAAAAAACGAGTTGGCCCATAGTCTCAATGGCTAGTAGAACCGTGAAAGTCGAACTTACAGTGTCCAAGTCTTTACAAATTTCTTTTGCTGACGGGAAAAAGCGAGACCAGAGTCTTCGCTGCTTGGCACGAAAGCACGAAATACGACCCGAGGCCTGCCCGAGTTCCTGTGAAGATGGCAGGGACGGACGAAAATGAAAATACATTTGTCAGTTGACACTACGAACTACTGTGGAAAATCCCAGCGACCTGTGTCTGGCAGCTCCGTCGGCTGTGCTCCGCTAGAGGTGAGGCGCAAGGCGAGGAAAGAAGCAGAAGCATGGCTTGTCAGTATTTTCTTCTCCTTCTCTTTTCTTATCCATCTGTGGACACATCGTCCGTTTCTGGGCTTCCGTCTGTTCGCCTCCGCGGTCAGGGATCTCTCGGTGGAGAGGCTGGAAATTGGACGGCGTGAGACGAGAGCACGACAACAGACGGGAAAGAGTCGAGACCACAAATGGCTTTCGTCCTGTGGTGAGAGTGCCCCATGTGAAGTCGTATTGCCCCCGTCTGTCTGTTGTTGTTTTTGGCTGTTGGTCCTCCGTAGTCTGGGTCGTATACGACGTACTGTGTAGACGTCTGTTGTAAAATTCTTTCCTGTTCTGTCAAGTCTGTCAAGTGTCTTCATCGTCTTTTCTTTTATTTTGCCTCTTTTCTCCTCCTTCCACGTCTTCCTCACTCACCTTGGCAGCATCTTGGCAGGCATTGGCACACACAAAAAAGGACATATCTTTCACTCTCGTCCGTCTCCTCCGATGCTGTCGCCGTTGCCGTGATCTGTTTTTATATGTAAAAGTCCGCCCTGTTCCACGTCCGAAGTCCGACAATACTGGGTAGTTCGATGTGGAGGTCCCCCAGCTAAGACCGGCTAGTGCAAGCCCGAAACGCCCAAACGCCACAGCTAGCCTCCTGAGACTCTCAAAAAGCACGGTATTGGCCTGACATTGGACTTTGGCCCACGAGGCTGAAGTTGCAAACGGCGGGATAAAGCGAGAAAAGAAAAGAGGGAAAGAGGGAAAGAGGGAAAGAGGGAAAGAGGGAAAGAGGGAAAGAGGGAAGGGGAGGCTTATGCCGAAGAGATGGCGGGATATAAGAGAATAGCGCATGCTGCCCGTGATAACCAAGAAGCACATCAGCCCTGCAGGAACAAAACAAGGCATATAAAGCATTCGCAGAGAAGAAGAGGAAAGAAAAAGAAACAAGCAGCGCACATCACCGAACCCAACATGGAAGCAAACGCCTCCGGCCTTCTCTCTCGGAACTCCAACGGAGGAGAACCCCGTCACCAACCACCACGTTTTCAAGCTCTGTTGTTGTTTGTTATCTTCTTTTGTCTTTTCTCGTCCTATTTTCACCTGGGCCCTGCAATATGCCCATATAAATGAGCCCTATGAGAAAAACATACACGGGCTGTCCCTGTAAAACCTGTAAGACCTGTAACCTGTAAATTGTCCCCGAATAATACGCCATAGCCGTGTTAGTCGCCTGTACGTCGTACCGTACCCACAACCTCGTGTAAGTCCACTCTCGCTCTTGTGTTCTTTTCTGGATTTCTTTTCTCACTCACTGTTTCTTTTCTGCGCATTCGCTGCATGCTCCGTCAACTGCTCTTTTTTTCTGTCTTGTCTTCTCCCTCTTCTCACCACCCTCCACTACACACCTGCATACCGCCACCGTCCATCTCGACCAACAGCATCCAAGCTTCTTCCGCCATCCACCCACTCCCAGCGCTCCTCCACCCGTTTCCTCCACTCCTCTTCCTCCACATCCACGCTCACTCCGGCCGCCCACTCTTTTTCCCTTCTCTTCCCTCGCCTGGCCTTCCCTTCTGTCTTCCAAGATCTTGGCCCGACGATAGTTTGCTGTGAGGTTTCGGAAAAGAAAGTTGGGCCTTTCAAGAGCTTCTTTTCCAGCTGTCTTGCGTTTCTCTCGTTTTCCTATTTTGTCTTTTTGACCTCATCTTTTTCCTTGCCGTTGATCATCGTGCCTTGTGTGTGTGTGCAGAGTGCTCCGTAATACTTGTGTCTCTCTGTAAATTCATCCGCTTGTTTTGTCGTCAGCCTCTTCCTGCTTCTCTCCTTCCATTTCCGTCGCTTTCGACCTTTCGTGGGTTTCTCGCCTCCTCCTTCGTCTCTTCGTCTCTTCGTCTTCTTCCTATTCCTCCACCACCTCCACCACCCCTTGCCTCATATTTCTCTTTGTTTGTTCCTAGAAATTCCAGCACCTTTCTCTTATTTGTTTTCTTTTCTTTTTTATCCAGCACGCACCCGCGCACCCACCAAACTGCCCTAAGCATGGGTCCTTTCTGCAGACCCAAGAGTCCCAAGAAGAATCCACTCCCTCCTTGTCCTTGTCCCACCCACCGCCTGTGAGATAATCCTACCCTGTCCGCTGGCCCTGTAGCCCTGTCGACCCTGCCTCTCTGTGATCCTGCTTCTTTCTGCGCCCTCTGCCTTTTGCTCTGCTCTGCTCTGCTCTCTGCTCTCTCTCTCTCTGGAACTCCCTTTTCCGTCCTCCGCCTTTGCCGTTCTTTCCTTTTTGCTCTCTTGCTCTGCTTTTTTCTATTATTATTTTTTCTGCCGTGTTTCCTCTGCTTTGCCTTGCCCACCTGGATCGGCGACTGATTCTGTGCTCTTCTGTGCCTTTTTATGCATCCTAGCCAGCCCCAGATCGCGGGTTCCCCTCCATCGACATAACACGTCCGTCAACGTGAAACCTCGACTTCACCGTGTCTTTTTTCTGTTTCTTTTTTATATTAATTTATTTTTATTTTTGGCTCTCCCTCTCCCCCTCTCTCTCTCAACTTCACTTTCTATCCTATCATCTGATTAATTTTGTGCCCTCTTCCTATGCGGCATCATACCGATCGTCTGTGAAACGGGGTGGGCCCTGTCCGTCTTATTCACCTGCCTTCATCGGCCTTCCACCTTTTGTGTTTTTCTGCGTCCCTCCCCCTCCTCCCATCATGAAGTCTTTTGCCTCCCTCATCCTCGCCGCGTCCGGCCTTGTCGCGTCGGCCTCTGCCCAGGCCGCCGGCTGGGTGCCCGGCCAGATCAACGCGACCATGTGCTACTGGGAACAGCCGCGCGCCGCCGTTGTCCGCGACACATTGTACATTGACGGCGGCAATCTGTGGTGGATCCCGGGCATGAACGACAGCTCATACGGCGCCGTCACCAGCGACCAGAACCCGCTGGGCATCGTGTACACGCTCAACTTTAGCGTGCCCTTTAAGACATCCGACAACCTGACGGCCGACATGGGCGTGCTCTACAAGGTCTCGCCCGGCTCCAACGCCAACAACGTTGCGCCCAACTACTTGGACGGTGCCATGCTGGCCAACGACGACGAGTGGTTCTTGTATGGCGGCCTGCTCCGCAACACGGCGCAGTACAGCATGCCCGACAGCGACGCGGCACAAATGTACCAGGCGGACCAGTACGGCGTCAACAAGCCGTCGTTCCGGCCCGGGTTTGTCAATGTGGACTTGCCCACGAATGTGACACGCTACGTTGCCTACGGCGGCGCCGCGAGTGCGCCCTCGGAGAACAAGGCATGGTACTTTTCGGGTCTGCGCGCCCCGTCGTGGGGCCCCATCTACACGGTGTCCGGCGTCGACTCACTGACAGCCATCAATGTCTCCAACACACTCATCACGGTCGACATGGCCACGCAAAACTCCGAGACCTGGACCAACGTCACACTGCCACCTACCGTCGACGGCCGCGCCAACCCGGAGCTCGTGTGGGTGCCTGTGGGCGAGCAGGGTATTCTGGTGGCGATTGGTGGTGTCATCGACCCGGAGTGGGTGTCGGTCAACGGCAAGTCCGAGAACTCGGCCGCCAGCAAGGCCGCCAGCCCGACGTTTGTGACGACGCTTGATGTCTATGACGTCGCTGGCAAGACATGGTATAAGCAGCCGACGACCGGCGGCGGCAATATTGGCCAGCGTGCGCGTGCTTGCGCTGTTGTCGCCACGGCCGCCGATGCTTCTAGTTTCAACATTTACTACTATGGCGGTTTTGACGGCATCAATGTTGGCGATACTTTTAACGACGACGTCTGGGTCCTGTCTCTTCCGTCCTTCACATGGACACAGGTCTACGAGAGCAACGATGCCTCGACCCACGGCCGCGCTGGCCACAAATGCGTCGCGCCCTACCCTGACCAGATGTTTGTTGTCGGCGGCTACACGCCCCAGGCCGGCGACGCGGCGGGCTGCCTTGGCGGCGGCGTTGTGCAGGTGTTTAACCTGTCGTCGGCAGCCTGGATCCAGGAGTACACGCCCACCAAATGGTCCGACTACAGTGTGCCGGATGCTGTCGTCAAGGTGATTGGCGGCAGCGGGAAGGGTGGGGCTACCGCGACGGCACCTGCCGCTTCGGGCGGCTGGGCCGCGACGGGCCTTAAATCGGTCTTTGCGACTGCCTACCCGACCTCCAAGCTGACCACCTACTACCCGTACCCTCTCAATGCGAGCGCCACGGCCGCGCCGAACAACACGCATCCCGATGCGCCCAGCTCGTCGACCACCAGCGGCCACCACACGCCCAAGTTTGTGGCGCCCCTCGTCGGTGTCATTGGCGGTCTTATTGTGATTACGGCCATTGCTGTTGCCTTTCTTCTCTATCGTCGCCGCCGCATTCTCATGTACGGCAGCTCCGGTACCCAAAGCGGTGCTGGCGGTGCTGGTGGCCGTCGCTCCAGCCGCGGCACGGGTCCTGTGGGCGGCAGCGGTCTGCCGGGCACCGAGAGTGTCGCCACCTACGATACAGGCCGCAACTTTGTCTTCTCGTGGCTGCGTGCCCAGCCGAGTGTCAAGCACGCCTCGACGCCGGCCGCTTCCTCGTACGATGACCCCCACAGCAGCACCAATGGCCGCATCAAGAGCTATGGTGGGCAGTACAGCAGCAGCACACCCATTTCGCCCGAGATGGAGCAGCTGCAGGCTGCCAACTTGGCCGCACAGCACTCTGGCCAGGGCCAGGGTGGTGGCTACTTTTATGGCCACGGCCAGTCTCCCTTGGCGGCCACTGGTGGTGCAGCTGTCGCGCCTGCTGTCGAGGCCGACAACACGTACATTTCTGAAATGATTGCCGACACCAAGTACCGTGCCGAGCTGCCGGGTTCATCCGACTTTACGGGGTCGGCCACGACGGATGCCAACAGCAGCAGCAGAATGGTGCGTGGCGGCAACTACAACCACAGCGTGCCCTCGTCGTCGGCCGAGCTAGAGAGCCCGTTGAACCACGGCGCCGCCAGCAACGTTGCCAACCACGGCAGCAACAGCTCGTACAGCAACCTGCCGCTGCAGACACAGCAGACGCAGCAGCAGCCGCCCGTGATTGCCCGGGCCGACTCTCCATCACTCGGCCAAGCGTCGCAGTTTGCTGCTCCTCCACCCCAGCAGCAGCAACAGCAGCAGCAGTCGGCACAGCCGTCGGTCGCACACTCAGTCGCCCGGGAGTCTGGCGTCTCGGACCTCAGCGAACAAGACCGTCGCCATCTGCGCCAAGGCAGCGAGGGCGGCCAGTCAGCTGCTTCGGGCGTGTCGTCGGCCGTGGGCACAAACGGCCACCAGCAGAATAGTCTGATTCTGAGCGGCGCCGTCTCGCCGTTGGGTTCACAATTCCCGCCTTCTGTGACGGGTGTTGCGGGCGGTGGTGCCCAGCCACATGCAACGCAGCCTATCCCCGAAGCCGAGGCCGGTGCCGAGGCGGCAGCAGAAGCGGCAGCACAGCCGTCGGCGCCGCTACCTATGCCAACACCACCTGTACAGACAGACTTGGACCACAACCCTCTTCAGTCGCCATCACAGACAAGCCTGCAGGGCAGTGGTGGTGACAGCCCCGGTCAGCTACGGCGAAGCGTCTTTCGCGAGAGCGAGGCCGATTTGAGGGAGTAAGAAGTGAAAAGGAGAATGAGTTGATTTGGTTTTCATTACGACTGTTCATTTTTGCGTTTTATGTCATTTTTTGTACGCTCATCTTATTCATCTTGCAAGCATGTTCAGCCTAGATTTATTATAATTTGTAATGTTTTATTGCTTGACTTTTTTTTTTTATTCATGTGTCTACTTGAAATTCAATACTTCAAAGACCGATGTGAGAAGCCACGAGATACGAAAATATGATATGAACATGTGGTCTACACACGGGGGACTTGTGTAAGTGAAGGTAATCAAATGTAAATTGTGGAAAGAACATTTTTTGCAACTGAAGGAGAAATAGTTTGCTGTATACTTTCACAGCAGAGTCAAATTCACTTCAAACATAATCTTATAATTCGTACCACACTGCATTAGTATTGGAACTTAGGGATAACTGTTATGGGAAAAAAAGGCTGTTGTTTCTATTTATGCAAAGAAAAAGAACAAAAAACAGTAAAACTTACTAGAAAGACTTATCAGAGACGTCCACATTAAGCATCAAAAAAAAAAAAAAAAAAAACTTACCTTACCTGTCCTTCTAGAAGGCGAACGTGCGCCTTTGATTTTTCTTTATCATTGGCCGTCCCCGATCTCTCTGCAGAGAGTGTTGGGCTTGATTCGGTTAGTTTCTCTCAACACATAAAAAACTACGATCCGGCTACGAGGCAGCTCTACGGAACGAGAGTACGAAAAACTACAAGACGAGGAAGAGGAGGAGTGACACGAGTGACACGAGTGAAATGATCACTTGATCATCTCTACTCTAAATCTCATGAGCCTCTTAGGCCTTGTAGATGTCAGTCATGTCCTCCTCGCTGCTGACGCTGCCCTCACTACCACTCTCCTCCTTGTAGTTGGGCTGGTCAGCACCGGCCGGCGCATCATGACTGCGCAGCGACATCCGGTGCCGCGGCACAATGATGATCTCACCGTTGGTGGCCACCGACTGGCCCTGGGACCGGGTCACCATGCCATGTTGAGAGTGGTCGTTGAAGGGAGCCGGGGGGTTAGGGCCGGAGTTGTTGTTGTTGGAGTTGGAAGCGACAGTAGGAGCAGGAGCAGCGGCGGCGGGAGGAGGAGGAGGAGGAGGGTTGTTGTTGTTGCTGCCGTCACCGGCAACAACAATAACGGGAAGGATAGGGTCAAGGGGTTGGGGAGGAGGGGGAGCCTCCATCCGAGGAGGCTGGTTGAAGCCGGTGAGTTGGAACCGGTCTGGCCGCCGGCGGCCCTCCATCTGGAGGCTGTTGTTGCTGTTGGCGCTGGCAGACATCTTGTCAATGGATATCAATAAAAGTATTGGAGTAGTTACTGATAATCAAAAGGGGCTGAGAGATATCGGGAGACTACGAGTCAAGTGATATCACAAGAGGCTTTCAAAGATGTTGATTGAGAAGATGAGCTGCCGATTGCCGAGAGCCGCTGCTGCTGCTTTTGCTGTTGAGTGTGAGTGTGAGAGATCTGGAGAGGATGGAGAGAAGAGAAAATCACAAAATCCAGAGGCAGAATCGTCACCAGCTTTTTATGCAAACGCCCTTGACGGGCCATGTCCATCTGTGAACAACATGATGATGCTCTGCAGTGAACGCATCGTGAGCATTGCGAGAATCATGTTCATGGAGATACCTAAAGTCATGTTTGGCTCATGAACACGTTGGCTGTACAGTGTGCCCGGTGCACGGTGGATTGATTGTTCTTCTTAAAGAGACCTCCTCAAGAGACAACCGTGTTCACTGTCCAGCCAGTCTTCTTTGTTCTGTTCTGCCAACTCGTTCCACTGAACTCAAGCTGCATTCGGCTTTTCACTTTCATCCTTTGAACAACGGTAGCAGTGCACATGCAGTTTTGGTTTTGTTTTGAAAATCCTTTTCTTTCATCGAGTACTTTTCGCCAAACAAAGAAAAAAATAGATAGAGAGAAGGACGACATGCACGAGATAGAGAAGGGATAGAAAACAGGAAAAAGAGTAAGAAAAAATGATAATAAAATAAATAGAGATAAACAGGGGGGAAATAGGGAAGACGTGTGCCAGAAATATCAAAAAGTGAAGCAGATGGTAGAAAAAAATAAAAAGGAAACAAATGCAGAGACGTGAGACTCGGCTGGTGAGCAACTCTGGCAGGCGTCTAATAAAAATCATAGACACGCAAATAGAAACAGAAAAGAAAAACAAAAAAGAGACGGGGTAAAATAAAGAGAAAATCAGTAAGGACCTCTCTTTCCCGTTGGCAATGTCGCAGAAAAAACGACGGCAAAAAGGTCGGTGTTTGTGATGTAAAGCAAGGCTTGGACGACAAGACAAGACTTGTACAAGGCAAGCCTTGTTATCCAGCTAGCCGCACTTTCTAGAGCAGTTGGCAGCCCGTGCAGAAACGGTCATAATGATGTCGCTGTCGAGAGTGTCCAAAATGTCCGCAGTCCGTAAACGAGCGCCTGTGTTCTACAACACGCCCGCGGCGTTGCAATATTCGAAGAAAAGACCGCGAGAAAAAAAAGGCGTATGTGTGTTCTCGTCGTCGCCATTCGAATTAGAAAAAAAGCATCGCGTCGTTTGCTGTCCCTTCTCGCTTTATCGTTTATTATCGATGTTGCTTGGAAATTGTTGCGATGTCGATCTTTTCGGTGTCGTCGTTCTCTACTACCGCATTCGATGTCCACTCAACGGGACAGCACCTCCGCCCCCACGAAAACGCGTGTGCACACGTGAAACCGCTTACATCAGGATGCACTTGGAGCAGCACCCTGGCTCGGTGTCGTTGTCGCTGACCTCGATCTTGTTCGAGGGGCCGCCGACATTGGAGGTGCCGCTGCCGGTGGAGTAGCCCTGCATTTCGCGGTTGTACCGTCTGATCTCGCGCACAATGTCGTAGAATGCCTTGTCGACATTGATCCGGGACTTTGCCGATGTCTCGATGAACTTGCAGCCGAACGATCTTGCGAGCGCCTCGCCCTCTGCAGTACGTTTTGTTAGCCTTTGCCGATCCTTATTCGCTGTTGGGTTGTTCGCCCCAGTCGGCTGCTCTAGTTGGCTGTCCCTGGCAGTGTACACCAGCAATCAGCCACAAATAAACCGCAACGGTTCCTGAACGTACCTTGTCTGGTCACCTCACGCTCCGACTCGAGATCGCACTTGTTGCCCACCACGACCATCGGGAAGTAGTCCTTGTCCTTAACGCGCAGAATCTGTTGCTGGAACGTGGTGATCTCCTCGAAGCTCTGGCGCGACGTGATCGAGTAGACGAGCAAGAAGCCCTCGCCTGTGCGCATGTACTGCTCCCGCATCGCCGAGTACTCCTCCTGGCCAGCCGTATCGAGAACGTCGAGCAGTGCAACCTCATCGTCAATGACGCACTGCTTGCGGTACGAGTCTGTGGAAAGGAGAAAAAGGATCAAAAGTCAGCAACGCTGTCGGGACTAGTGCAATGTGGGAGCCCATTTCGCGGACACTGTAAATCCAACAGTAGAGGACGGGGAGGATGCAGAGGATGCGCACCTTCAATCGTTGGGTCGTACTCGTCGACGAAGTGGCTCTGAATCAGCTGGATGGTCAGGCAAGATTTGCCTACACCACCGCCGCCGACGACGACCAGCTTGTATTCTCTGAGGAACTGTGGGTGGTGAAGAGATAAGACGTTAGTCAACAAGGCTCCCATAAGCTGGCATATTATCGACACAATGGGATTGGCTGGAGCTGATGGACGCAGCAAAGACGATAGGAGGTGAATGATGGAATGATGGAATTGGACAGCCGCGCCAGCCATGCATGCACGCCGCGTGAGACGGCACGCAGCCACGGCACGGTTGTCCAAAGGCCAAAAGACCAAAAAGGCACAAAAACAAAAGGGCAAAGACGGTTGAGATAGACAATGGCATAGGTGGACACAAAATGGCCGGCCGATGCTTGTCGTCGTTGCTGGGGAGCTGTCTAGTGACGGCCAGGAAGCAAGGACCGAATAGGGGGCAAATGGGGGATGCAGGAAAGCAAAAGCAAATGCGCGCGCGCGCGCATAATCGTCGTGTTGTCGTATCGCCGTACCTTGGATGCCATTGTGATGATAGTCTACTGCGTGATCGCACGACAGAAGATGGTGCGTAAGGAGGAGAGTAGAAGGTGAGTCGAATCGAGCGAAACAAATCGAAGCGGGCTGTTTCGAACAGTCAAAGCGAAAGACGGCGAAAGGTCGAGAAGGCGAAAAAGGGTTTGAAAAAGAAAGCGATCCTCTTGTTGTCGTTGGAACAAAAGGCAAATGTGTTTCTTGGAAAGTCGAAAACTGGTGGTCTCGAAAAAAAGAAAGGAAGCCGGGATGGATGCACGATTGCAGAAGATGGAAAACAACGGTGGTTGGGGAGTGTGCTTTCTCTCGTGGTTCTATTTGGGAGAAGGCGAAAAAAGTGGAGGGGGGAGAAAGAAAGAGAGGAAGAGAGCAGCCAGAGAGAGGAGAGGAACCGGCGATCGCTGTGCTTTTTTGCGAGGTTCCTTATTTTACCCTTTTTTTTGCAGTCGCTTTTCTGGGTCCGGGCGGGTTTTTCTTTTTCAGGAGGCTAGGCCTGAAAAGCAGAAACAGCAAAAGATACGGGACAGGCGTGCCTATGGGGAAAGGTCGCCAGGTGCAGGTGTGAGCTACTGTGTGGATAGTCTTTCGATTTGAGGGCCTCTAGACAAAGTTGGGACTAGTTGATGATCAATTGGTAGCGGAGAGGGGTTCGCATTTGTCTCCCTTTTGCTTTTGAGTTGCTTTTCAGGGCCTCCCTGGTCGGACTCCTTTTCTTGGTGCTCTCTTGGTGCGCTTTTGGAGCACTTGTGCGTTGTGTTAGGCTGGGGGCCAAGTGAGCACTGAGACTCTGAGACGATCCGATGGAGGTGAGGATTGGAATTGATACGATATGGATGTGGGTTCTGAAGCTTTTGTTTGAAGGAACCTTTTTGAAAGGTCACGATACGATGCACTGTACTGTGTACATATAATGAGTTGCTGAGTTGAAGGACGCGAGGCGGAAGAGAACTAAAACATACAATACGTCGTGCCCGTTCGAGAATAGCAAATAAGAGGCAAAAGTAAAATGGGGTGCTGGCGAGAAAGGGATGAGGGAGAAAGAGAGGCGAGTAAGGCGAGAGAAGCCAACCGGGCAAAAAGGCGAAAAAGAGAAAAGGAAGATGCGGCGCAAAATGGGTTCGTGTCGCGGCAAAGGGATGCGATTGATTGAGGTTTCGTGGCGGCGAAGGAAGAGGATTAACAGGACAAGGAGAGGTGGTGATGTCGAGATGTGAAGAAGAAGAGAGGAATGAAAAGAAGAGACATCAAGACACAATGGAGATCTGGAGTAGAAACACAAACAGAAACACAACACGGGGCAGGAGCACTCCTTGAGGAAACGAAACCAAAACCTGAAAGAGGAAGTCGCGGTGCACCAACTGAACATCGACAAAGCCACGCAAGGAAGCCGCGATGCATGTCCCGACTCACGGGAAACAACCAACAGGGAAGGCAGGCTCGCAGGACACAGGAGGAAGGGACCAAAAAGGCAAGTGCAGGGGTGGCAGGTGGAAAGGGGGGGCCCGGCGCCAGAGCACTTGAACAGGGTGTGTGGGTGTGTGCACCCAGAATGGTGTGGTGGCATTGGTGGGCTCGGTGGGCTTCGCAGGTTAGGTTTCGCTGGTTTCTTTTTGGGGTTGGATTGGGCGTGGCCGCGCCGGCCGTCAAGCGCCCAGAGACACTTTGAAGACACTTTTGAGAGACTGCATCCATCCTGGCGCCCACCGAATGTGAGCCCCCTGCTCCTTCTTCTTCTGAAAACTGAAAAGACTGAGAGGGGGTTGCTCTTTGCCCACACACCATCCCAGCAACCGCTCACAGACCCACCGCTCCTGCTGCTTGTCTTGCTTCTGGTGGTGCTGCTGCGTGCCGCCGTTCCTTCCCTTTCTTGTCGTCGGACGGGGACTTTAGCGTGCAGCCGGCAGGAGCGATTGCAGCTGGTATGTCGCGAAAAGTCATGTGCCAGCGCCGACGTTGAATGCTATGTATTGTACGTCGTATATTGAGATTAAAGTACAATTGTCCGACTCTTACAGCTCGACATACGAATCCATGTGGCACGCCTCATATTTCCCGATTCCCAACTCCAGGCTCTCACTCCCACGAGGACGATGCGCTGCATGACGTTTGGTGGGAGCCATGGGCACTGCCGAATGGGCTGCTTTTCACAGAAAGTACTTTTAAAGAACGATTAAATAATACGATCTACAAGACGTGTGTACCTTGTCACTCTCCTGGAAAGGGTAGATACGGAGTACACTGAACGCAAACGACACAAAGCCGTTGCAGGCCCAGTGGCGATTGCGGTACGTTGCCCGCCGCGAGCTACTCACCCGCTTTTCTCTCTTCTTACCAGCCTCGACCAGTTTGCCGTATCTTTTCCCAACTACGCCAGTAGCTACAGGAGCTACCGTGGAACCAATGCAAGACCAAACGAGGCCCAATGCAGTCAAATGCAGCCAGAATACAGCCAACAAAGCACGCTAAACGCCTGGTGCGCAGCTTGGGAAACTGGGGCGGCATGGTGCAAGTTACGACAGGCTGGACGGTAGTGTGCTTTTTGCCCTTTTGCCCTTTTTTCGTTCTTTTTTTTCTAGTTGGCAAGAGGCGGAGACAGCCTTTTACTGTGAGCGTCGTGTGTCTTTGGTGCATTGCAGAGAAAATGGCTGAATACTTGCTGCATTGCGCCGGCAAGCCAGGGAAGCACAAGCACCAAGCTGCGAGGCCAAAGTAGGATGCGGAGAGGGGATGGATGGACCCTTACTCCGTACTTTGGACGTCGCAGTGAGAATGGAAAAAGCACCACACAAATAAATAAGAGGGAAAATATATGTAGCAAAAAGACAGAAAAAAGACGACACAAAAGGCACAAGCGAAGGCAGCCAATCGCTCTCCGGCACACAAGGCGTGACGCTGTCCGGCGGTTGACGAAGGAGTATGTTTGGACGAAGGGCACGACGGCGGCAAAGAGGAAGAGGGGAACAGAAGGAGGCGGCAAGAGTAAAAATGAGAATGGTAAACACTACGAGAATGATGATGACGACGAATTAAAGTTAAATATTCAGAGTAAGATACCCTCTATCTCGCTCTTTCCTTCTTGATCATCGTCAAACGGTAGGGCAAGCACAAGCCAGGCAGGTGACAAGGGAAAAGGCAAATACCCTATTTCATAGGGACCATTTGCATTGCTGCAGCATCCCCAACTTTGTTGCTTTGATACTGGAGCCTTTGTCGTTTAGCTATGCTTTCTTCTCGCCTCGTTTGCATGGCTATCGCAGGCTTTAAAGCCCAAGCGGTGAGGCGGATACGGCACTGTGCGGGTACGGCGTCTACATGTATATTTAACCATGACAGGGACCGCAGAGTGGTTTCCGGAGACAGAGGCTCAGAGGGAAGGAACAATTGTCTGGAATACTCCGTGTGGAGTGGGAGTGGAAGTGGCGGCGGTCCTACCTTCTTACTTTTGGCGAGCAGCAGCCTTGGGAAGGCAGGAAGGCAATGAGGTCGACCAGCAAGGAAAGCACGACTGGCGCAAGGGCGGCCGGGCGGTAGCAAGATCGTCAATGATTGTCAAGTGTCTGTGTGTGCAAGGAGACTTTTGTGGCATACGGAGTATGGAAAAAAACGTCAAAAAAGACACATTCAACCAGCGGCCGCCCGTTGCGCTTTTGCACTTCGCTCGCCCGTTGCCCGCCTGCAGGTCAATCTGCACCTCTGCATGCAGTGCACGTTGCCGCACGAGCATCGAACCGTGCTCGGCTGTGCGTCTGCGGTGTATCTTACACAGCATATATGGGCGGTGTGTGGACGACAAATTTGAGGTAGGGAATATATCTCGATGGAGTTCTCCATATGGCGTACAAAGTACTTTGTCGGGTCGAGTTCATCTAGATGCAAAGCCGCTTTCCAAGTACTTTGTACAGTGTTCGTCTGCGAGGGCAGGAGGTAAGGATATTGAAGCAAGACAAGGCAGGTGGCAGGCAACTTCCATTTGTACGAATCGTGTTACATCTTTTGGATAGCTCCTGCCCCGTTTTTGCCAAAATGCCGTTTAGCCAAAACACCCTAAACACCCAACAGAACATACAGTCAAAAATATACAGAAATACACGATCTCGGCTGTTTATCCAACGCCTCCCCGCTTTGCAACGCCATATGTTTCCTCTGCAGCGGGACGAAAGGAAGAAATCGTGTTTTCCAGAGGTTCGTGCTCCGGAAGCAATCTTGCCCCATTCCTCGCATTTTGCAATACCCGGAAACCACTGGCTTGCCGTTCTTGGGAGCAACGGCTTTTTGGTTGGGTCATATTGAGCAGAAGAAGATGAATAAGGGAAAAGAAAGCAGAATTGATAGGTAGAAACATGTTGGAACGCTCCTGGATATCGCGGCTTTTCTTCTTGATTTGCCAGAGCGAGACCACAAGAGATGAGATCAGTACATGATTGCGACTCTACTCCGTACATACGGAGAACGCCCCAGCCGACTGTCCACAGTTTTCCCTACTGATGCGATACTTTGCCCACTGATACTGCATGATTGCTTGACGGCAACTCACTGGGTGGGTATCTTAGATATGTGTGCACTTCGTACATAAACAACAGCATCTGATTTGTGCCATCAAGATTTGTCTCAAGATTTGTCTACGATGTCGAATCTGTCGAATCGGGTCTGGCCAAGGTATCGTGGCGACCTGAATGAAGCACGGCGACGATCCTCTCCCAGCGATCAACACCAATCCATGAAGAAGAGCATACCCTGATTACGACGTTCCAACGTGTCGAGCTTGTCAGCATGCCTTCCTTGCCGACTCCGCTCAGTACGGACAACACGGCCGAGAACGAAAGTGGCAAATAAAGCGGGAGCGCGATAATCATGAAATACACAGTACAGGGACCGAGGGACCCAGTCGAGGACGGAAGGCATCGAATTATTCTGTTGCATTTCCTTCCCTTGAAAAATCTCCGTAGTCCACCGCCCACTCCGATCGAAGTGAAACAAGAAATCCGGCACGCTGGCACTAGCACAAATGCAGCAGATGGCAAACAAGGAAACCGAGAGTTGGATGGCTCTTGGTGGGTAAGAAAGAGTGGGAAAGATCGAGAGTCCAGACCAGCCAGGGGGGAGCAACAAGAACAGAGAATGATCGACATATGAGAGCATGTTCATCCTGTTCTGAAGCCCTGGTGATCGGTTTGCGGTCTGCGCCAGTGTCGAAAGGGGGTCTGTTTAGGTCTGTTCATCGGTGTCGACGGCTATCAGGCAATGAGCAACGACACACAACCCAAACTTGACAGGTGACTGCGAACGAGCCAAGCTCACCTTCCCGTGCAAACCACAAGGAGAGCGAATTAGGAAATTGATGGTGTGGTCCGACGTCTGCCTTGATCCAAGGAACAGTTGCAACGGAAACGACAAAGACCCAATGGTAGCAGCCGCGTTGGGTTTAGTTTGGGAAGAGGGGCCCAGTCCAAGAGATTAATCAAAGGAAGTTTTCTAGAACGAATTTGAGGGGAAAAAAGGGGGAAGAGGGACGACAATTTACGACTCAAAGATAATACTAAAAGAACATTCCAATGAAAAGGGAGGCACGGATAGGGAAATGGGAACGGGGAAATTTGCTCCACGGCGTGGCCGGCCGTTTGAAAATAAGGTTTGCAGGCCGTGGTCTCTTACACGAAGTATGTAATCTTACACGACTTATTTGCGCGGCCAGGGGTGCTTATCGGTCTACACAAACAGCCTTCTTGTGAACTTATTTCCAGTTTTCCTTTTGAATATCCCTCCCTCTCCTTCCCCTCATATTCATACGGTGTACGAACGTACATTTTGTTTGCACCTTTTCTCAAGATGCATGCACACTTAACATCTTGGATGGCTGGGGGCTCAATGCTTCCGCACAGAGCTGCAATCTAACAACAAGACCGGCAAGGCGCGAATCAAGCGAGAAGACGGACATGGCGAACAGACGATCAGGCCGCGCTAACCAGAGGCTATTGTTTTCGTGGTGGTACCCCCCTTACAGACACAGACCGAAAAGGAGAGTGTGTGAGTGCGTACGGAGTATGTCGGTAAGTATTCCATATTGTCAAATAGCTTCTGCAAGTCTCCATCCTCCGTGCGCGCTTTTCTCACATCTCTCTTGACAGCAGATCTAGAGATGAAAAGATAACAAATTGTCTACTGTGTAAATAGATGCCCAGCGTCCAACGTTGATACCGGCACCCCCGCTGATCGTTTGCTCGCTGTCGCCGATGCGGAGGCGGGCTTGGCCTTCGGAGGATTTATCTCAAGGATAATGTTGAAGACTATCTTACGATGATGACATAAAAATCATAGATGCCGTTCGTCATCAGAACACGATGGGCTGTGCACTTGGCCATACGAGCATCATATGCAAGCCCCTGTTCAACGTTAAGAAGAACGTGGGGGTGACAATCTGACCGAAGCTGTTTCTGTTGACTGTCTTTAACTCGTCTTCCTTTTGTACGTCCTACGGAGTATTCTATCTCGTCTTGCGCCAATCAGAGAAAAATGCCAGCATACACAGCATCTGCATTCTGTTCCTTTTTGCTCTTTTTCATTTTCTTTCTTCGCTTGCACCGGTCGAGTACTCAGTAATCTCCATCTCGAACCCTTCGTCGCTTGTCTCCGACTTTGTGACGCGAGTCCGGGAGATGGAAGGACTATGCTGGCTTCCATTTTCTATGCACCACACAGCACTGCATGCACCACAGGGTAGGAGCCGATGCTGACATGCGCGTGCCGACTGGGGGATTGCCAAACCTACGTGTAGGCACAGCGTGGTACAGAACGACGTTTGCAGAACATGCCCTGGCCGGGGGCAGCCCAGGCTGGCGGTCCTTTGGTTTTCAGGCTCTGGCCGGCCATCGGGTCATGAACCTTGGATATACACACTTTATGTTTCATCATTTCGGTGTTTTGTTTGTTCCTATTTTGATTTTCAGTGATACGGTTCATAGACGTTGACCGATAGTATGTATCGAGAGCACCTGGGCTTGATATGCAAGTGCCCGCGCGATCTCTGTTGGCCACCCGTTGACCGTGTAAGTCGACAAGTTGCCCCCTTTTCAGACCTGCACTCGCCGCCTACTTCTCCTTCTCCTTCTCATCGCCGGACTCGTCATCCTCGCCCTCCACGGTGATCCGCCGGCCTTGCACATTCTCCACGACCTCGGCCACCAGGCTCTCCAGCAGCGCCGCGTCCTTGCCCACAAGCGTTACCGTGTTGCGCTTCCGCTCCCAGCGTGGGTAGCTACCGACTTTCACGCCCTGCGGCTCGACCTTAGCGGCCAGCTCCGTCAGGTACGGTGCCACGACGCTCTCGGGAAGCGGCGTCGAGATGAGCACACGGGCAATCTGGCGGCCCTCGAGCCGCGGCAGCAGCAGCGGTGTCATGTTGTCGAGGAGCATTTCGAACAGCCGAGGCACACCGGGCAGGATGTGTACGTTGCCATTCACGACACAGACGGGCACCCACAGGTCATCGCGGGGGAAGATAAACTGCTTCTCCGGCGCAATGGCTGGGTCCGTGGGCAGCTCGACCATGCGCAGACGGGCACGCAGGGCAGGCGAGTCGACGTCCCAGTCGACGACGGGCTGTTTGGGCCGTGGACGGGCGATCGAGATCTCCTTCATGCGGCGATAGGCCTCGTCGTAGAGCTTGACTTCGAGCCCGAACGCCTTGGCAATGGACGGGTACGTAATGTCGTCGTGTGTTGGGCCGATACCGCCACTGTGTGTGTGCGTGTGTACGTGTCAGTGGCGTACTCTCACAGGAAATTTGAGACATACTCATACGCTGTCACTCACCTCGTCACGACAAAGTCGTAGTTTTCACTCATACGACGGACGGCCTCGATGATTTGGCTCTCATCGTCCTCAATCACCTCGACACGCTTCAATGACTACGAAGGGTCAGTATCAAGTTTATTTTGAGTGGAGACAAGGGAATAAGAAGGCGTCACTGCTGCCAACTTACAATTCCTACTGAGAAGCACCACTTTGCTACGTATGCAGAGTTTGTCTAGACACAGTCGTCAGTCAAGGTCGATGGTCACAATCTCTCGAGGTATGAGAGACACTCACATCTTTTGTCTAAGATGGTTAGCACAGGTCACATAATTCTGATAACGGCGTATACCGGCCAGTTCCAACTTACCTTGCCGCCCAGAACCTCGTCGCCGATGATGAGACAGGCTGCCGTGTGGATGGGCTTGGCGTTGTTGCGGGCCGCTGTGGAGAGCTCGGCCATGGCGGACAGTGTGGGCCGGGCCGCCGTGAAGCTGCTGGAGGGCGTAGAAGCGAATGCGGCAGAAAAGCCGGGACAGGCAGACAGAGACGACGCAGAGATGGAGGACGAGGCTCGAAGAAGCGGCGATGTCGGCGCAGACACGTGACGCAGGATATGGGCGAGGCGCTGCGACATGGATGTGGAGGGTGTGTGGGAAGGAAGAGGAGGGAGGGGAGAAATGAGAAGAATCAGACAGATATGTCGTGAGAAAGAAGGGCGGACAGACAATTGGTCACAAACTATGTGTGGTTAAGTGGTGGTCAAGTCAAGCACGTAAGTTCGGGACGCTCAGCCTTTTCCGCCCTTCGCATCGCTCTTTCCTTCCCAGAAACAAGGCCGCAACTGCCACTTACGAGCGGAGAACCGGAATGGCGGGGATAGGAAAAAGGGCAGGGGCGGGACACAGCAGATAGCACGTTCGAATTGGAGTGTTAGCGTGCTGCTTTCCGCTGAAGGAGAGTTTGTCAGTGGTCTGTCCAGCGAGGTGGATAGCGGCCATAGTGGACTCGGCACGCTGCGTCTCGCTCGTCAGCGCCAACGGGCTCGGAGACACCTGCCCCGCGAATATGCGACGTAACAATACTCCGTATATGGGCAGTTTTTGTTGGGGGGCGCTCTTTCCCCGCGACGTCACGACTGCCTATCGCGACTGCCTTTCTTCCTGTCATCGCCAAATCGCATTATACATCGCAAGCTCCAAGCCCCGATCTCGACTTTGACTTTCTCCTCTCCTGTCCGCACTCCGTTCTCCAAGCCCTGTCCTCCCCCGCCCTTTCCCGCTTGTCCTCGACTCTCCGTTCCGCCTCAGCATCCGCCTGCAACACACACACAGCTGTCAAGATGGTGAGTATCACGTCTTAGCTGCGTCGCTCTTCGATCCTCCCTGGTGGCACACCCTAAAAACTAATATTCTTTTTCTTCTCCCTCCAGAGCTCAGAAGCAAGACTCTACACCTTCTCCCAGGAGACAAAGGACCAGCTCCGCAAGTTCCGCCTCGGCACCTCGCGCGCCCGCGACCCCCAGGCCGTCATCTACCTCATCGACCGCGCCACCAAGGAGATTCGTCAGGACGAAGAAAAGACTGTCTACAAGAGCCTCGACGAGATCGCCGATGACCTGCCCGAGAACTCGCCGCGGTTTGTGCTGCTGAGCTACCCGATGACCCTGCCGTCCGGCCGCCTGTCTTGCCCGTACGTGCTATTGTACTACTTGCCCATCACCTGCAACAGCGAACTGCGCATGCTCTATGCCGGCGCAAAGGAGCTGATGCGCAACACGAGCGAGGTGGGCAAGGTGCTGGACGTGGAGTCGACGGACGACTTTGAGGAGCTGCCGGAGCGTCTGGGGTCGGCGTAAGCAATGGGACGGCGAGGCGGCAGAAAGATGACGGGCAATGTGTCTTGTGTGATACACGAACAAACAGACGGATGCGAGCAAAGGAACGTAAACGGACGAGGATGCACAGCTACAAGCTTTCATAATGACTCTTGCTATTATTCTGGACAGATTTTTCTTTGGGCTAATGGGAAAGGCGCTTTTGATCGAATTCACTCTGTTCTTTTACTTCGTTTGGTACCTCGCGTAGACCGCATTTTCAATGATTTCAGTATTCTGTAGTTTATTTCGTAGATATCCTAGTATCATGTCCTGATATCCTGTGCCGTTATGTCGTGAAAAGTAGACGCCATGTAAATGCAAACGTTGTATGTACAGATTCATCTTTACCAGCACCGCCCGCACTAGGCCTTGCCGGCCTTCCCTTCGTCATCTTCGGGTAGCACTTGCGACCCGTCGAGGCCCAGCTCGCCCGCCAACGTCCGGACCACCGTTTTCAGTGCTGCACACGCGGGGCTGTCGGGGTAGCTGTCGAAGAAGCTCTCGCCGTAGTCGCAGGCCATGCCAATCCGCGGGTCGAGGGGCACGGCTCCCAGGAACGGCAGCCCAAGCTCTTCAGCCAGTCCACGTCCGCCGCCCGTTGTTGCGCGGAAGATCTGGCTCTCGTGCCGGCACTTGGGACACACGAACCCGCTCATGTTCTCGACAATGCCCAGCACCTTGATGCCGGCCTTGCGGCAAAAATCAATCTCCTTGCGCACGTCCAGCAGCGCCACCTCCTGGGGTGTCGTCACCACGACGGCGCCGTCGATGCCGCTCTCGCCCAAAAAGGCATTGACGCTCAGGTGCTCGTCGCTTGTACCGGGCGGCGTGTCCACCAGCAAAAAGTCCAAGTCGCCCCAGTCCACATCTTTGAGAAACTGCTTGATGAGGCCGTTCTTCTTGGCGCCGCGCCAGATGATGGCATCGTCGCGGTTCGGCAGCATAAACTGGATGCTCATCACGCCCAGGTTGTCCGTCACCCACACTGGCGACCAGCCTGCGCTGCTGACGTGGATTGTTTCCTCCTCGACACCCATCATCTTGGGGATGCTCGGCCCGCAAATGTCCGTGTCCATGATGCCGACGTTGTTGTCCGGGTTTGCTGAGAACGCATGTGCCAGCAGCGTCGTGAATGTACTCTTGCCCACGCCACCTTTTCCGCTGAGCACCAGGATCTTGTGCTTGACGTTCTCCAGTCGTGCTGTGATCACGGGGATGTCTGGGTCTGGACCCTTGGGCGCCGATGCGCAGATCTCTTGGTTGGGGCAGCCGGCGCAGGAATCGGCCTGGCCTGCCTGCTCTGATTCGGGGCCGGGACAATGTTCCGGCTCGGGCGCGACCAGCTTGGGCTTGGACTTGAGCGGGTTGGCGAGGACGTCCTCGACCGGTTCGGGCAGCTCCAGTGCCGGCGACATGACGGCGGTTGTGTGTATGAGAGGTGGGAGAGTGATGTGATAGCGGGGTGGTGGTTCTATTTCTTGGCAATATGCTTTTGTTTTCGCTTATGCCGTCGTGGCTGTGCCGTTTGTTTCTTGCATGTTCTTCGTCGACAAATACGATTTTGGCGATTTTGTGAGAGTGATGTATGTTGCTGCGACGTCGGAGACTGAATGAAAGCGGTTCAAGAAAATTAATATGCTGTGATTGGTAAGTGGCGAAAAAGATGGCCTGCGCTTGTTTCGCTGGATTGGAAATCCATCGCCGTTGTGATTGGAGGGGGTCTAGGTCACTCTTTCTCTTTGAAAGAGCTTTACGCACTTGCCAACTGTTGAAGCGTTCAGGCTCTATATCTGTCCTTCCTTTCCTATTCTTTCAAGAAAAGAAAAAAAGAAAAAAGATAAAGAAAAGAAAAAAGGAGTTGATCACAGCATATTCCATCGGAATGCCTCTTTCATTTGATGTACCAAAAAAAAGTGCTCAAGGGCAAAAAAGGTAACAATTGCGACAAAGGCAGGATTCGAACCTACGCGGCCGAAGCCATATGATATACTATCGAATCGGGGAATTCGAGTCATACCCATTAACCACTCTGGCACTTTGCCTGAATGCATTGTTGTGGTTAAGGCCGAAGAACGCTAGCTTATATAGTCCCGCTCAGGAGCAGATTGTGCCTGCCAATTGACGGCCAGACATTCGTCGCTCGTTCGTTCCTTCCCTTTACAACTCACCAGCACTCTCTCCTGTCCATTTTGACTCTCTTCTCGACAATATAAGTCCTTCTGGTGTTGATAGCAAACAGCAAACGGATTGCAAAGTACAGTCCTTGCTTAGCCATGCTCCATATTAATGTTTACTTGACAATACCATGTGAATTATGCACCTGCAGCGCTAGATCTTCACTAAGCTCCAGCACGAGAGAGCACCTTCCAGCGGCTCCGTGCTGTAGCGTTGGAGCTAGGGGTTATTTTAGGATTTAATTTAGGATTTAATTTTATTCCATTCCCTTATTGCCGAGCTAACTTTATCCCTCATCCGTCATTTTTTCGAGCAAGGAAACGGCAGGAACAGGGAGCGACAGTAGGGAAGGGGACGCCCCAGTTGCAGGGAAAAGGAAGAAAGAGCCAACGAGAAAGAAAGAAAAAACTAGCCTGACCGGACGGGAAAGCACCTCAGCGCCATGCCCAAACGCTCCTGCCAGCATTAGTTGCACCACACGCGACGCTGCCTCATCTCAAAAAACTAGCCATTTCGACGCATCAACGCATCGACGCATCGTATTGACCACTTTTTTGCATTCGGCCATCCATCACCACGCCGCCCCTTTTCCCCCATCGTCGCTCGTTTCGCCATCTGCATTTCCATCTGCATTTCGAATTGTCTCTTTTTTGTCGCCGTCGTTTCCCTCCATCTGCCACAATGCTCCGCACGTCTCTGCGCTCAGCACGAGCTCTGGGCAGCCGGCCTTTGGCCGCGACAGCTTCTTCACCTGCCGCGTCTGCCCGCACATGGCGCGTTGTTGGTGCTGGCCAGGTACGCAGAGTCTGCTGGAGAGCCTTGGCGAGCTCTCCGTCCATTGCCTGTTATCAAAAAACTAATTGATGTCTTTTCTTCGTGACAAACAGAGATTCTATGCCGATGCCCCGAAGCCGCCCGTCCTGCCGGCTTCCGAGACGAGAACAGCTGCCTCGAGCCCCGTGCCGCCGCCTCCCACGACGACCTCTGCTCCCATTTCGACCGACAGCGTGCCATTGACGCCTCCGCCCCCGCCTCCGTCGCAACCGGCTGCCGCCGTGGCCGCTGCTGCTGTCGGCGCTGCCCGCTCGGCTCCTCCCCCGCGAAAGGGCGGTTTCTTCCGCAAGCTGCGCAACTACGTGCTGACGCTGTCCGTCCTGGGCGCGCTGGCCTTTGGTGGCGGCGTGTGGTACTCGCGCATCAATGACAATTTCCACGACTTCTTTACCGAGTACATCCCCTACGGCGAGCAGGCCGTGCTCTACCTCGAGGAGCTCGACTTCCGGAAACGCTTCCCCAACATTGCCGACCGCGTCGGTGGCAACAAGCCCCGCGACACCGGTGCTGATGTCCGCGTGCCTGCCCAGAGTGGTGCCTCGTGGCGCGTGGCTGACGTCGAGACCAGCCGCCAGTCGGCTGCCGTGCCCAGGAAGGGTGCCGAGGCTCCTTCTCCTGCTAAGAAGGGCGGCGACGTGCCTGCTGCACCTGCTGTCTCGGCCAAGGCCGAGAAGCCTGCGAGGGCCAAGAAGGCCATTGTCGATACCCCTGTGACGAGCGCAGCCGAGGCTGCCGTGATTGCCAACACCAAGGACACCAAGGATGCACCCGCATTCCGCGCGCCCGAGGTAGACGAGCCCTCGCGCTGGCCCCCTGCATCGCCCATTGACCCGCTCGCCGTCCAGGATGCAACCGAGCCCGTCGTCCAGGATGTTGTGCGCCTGCTGAACGACATCATTACGGTCATCAACGCCGACAAGGCCGACGCCAAGTACGCCGCCACGATTGGCAAGGCCAAGGAGCAGGTCAACAAGGTCGGTCGTAAGATCAAGGACATCCGCACAGAGGCCGAGAAGAGTGCGGCCGCCCAGGTGGAGGCCCGCACCGCCAGCTTCGATGCTGCCGCACAGGATCTGGTCGCGCGCGTGGAGGGCGCCATGGCCGCGCAGGAGGCGCAGTGGCGTGCCGAGTTTGACGAGCAGATGGCCGCCGTGCGCTCCAGCTACGATGCTCGTCTGGAGCTTGCCACGGCGCGCGAGCGCCAGCTTAGCGAGGAGAAGCTGCAGAACAAGCTGATTGAGCAGGCCGTGCAGATGACGCAGCAGTTTGCCGACGAGCTGCACGACCGTGTCGAGACGGAGCGCAACGGCCGTCTTGGCAAGCTGAACGAGCTGTCGTCAAGCGTCGCCGACCTTGAGCGCCTGACGGCCGGCTGGACCGAGGTCGTCGACGCCAGCCAGCGCGCCCAGCAGCTGCATGTCGCCTTGGACGCCGTGCGTGCCCGCCTGGCCGACGAGGACGCCACTGCCAGCCACGGCGGTGTGCAACCCGTGCTGCGGCCGTTTGTCAAGGAGCTGGTCGCTGTCAAGGAGATTGCTGCGGGCGATGCTGTCGTCGACGCTGCCATTGCCACGATCCCGCCTGCCGCCTACCAGCGCGGCATTGCCACCACTTCGGAGCTGATTGACCGTTTCCGCCGCGTGGCCGGTGAGGTGCGCAAGGCTTCGCTGCTGCCCGAGGATGCCGGTGTTGCCAGCCACGCCTCGAGCTACGTGCTGAGCAAGGTCCTGTTCCGCAAGCAGGGCGCCTCGGCTGGCGGCGCTTCGGCTGCCACGACGTCCTCGACCACGACGGCCACTGACTCGGACGACGCCAATGTTGAGACGATCCTGACCCGCACGCAGGCTTTCCTTGAGGAGGGCAACCTGGACGGTGCAGCCCGCGAGATGAACGGCCTCAAGGGTTGGGCCAAGACCCTGAGCCGTGACTGGCTGGGTGAGGTGCGCAAGGTGCTGGAGGTGCAGCAGGCGCTGGATGTTATTACGGCCGAGGCCCGGTTACGGAGCCTGCAGCTGGAGAAGAGCCGATAAGGTAGGCGACACGTCTCTTTGGTGTGCGTAGACGGGAATATGGGAGGAGCTCTTCATTCTCATTCTCATTTGTTTTGATCTTTTGTCTCCTTTTATTTGTTCCTTTTTTATCCATGTTCGATTTTCTTTTGTCATTTTGCCACCTTGTTTTTCTTGTGTCTTTATTGTTTCTGTCGTTATATGTGTATACTTTTTATTTTCATTTGATGGAGCTGGCAAAGGAGGAAGGCAAAAATAGACCACGTAGAGACAAGGGAAGATGTTTTGTATGAGAAGAAGAACGACGAATGGAGGAAGAACAGAGCCGAAACATGTATGTGTATAATACAATAAAATATAGTAACATACAATCAAGTGCAACAACCAACCAAAGCCCTACGATACTGTGAAGAATTACTGTATAAATTTTAAATTAAAAAATGTATAGAAAAAAGCCACTCATGTATCATTATCATTAAGCACAGAAGATGCTCTGGCATCATTGTCAAAACAAACGCCCAGACAGTGCCACGTTTACGACTGCGCTCTCTAAGGCAGAGGTGCTGGTGTCACTAACGTTTCATCATCGCCAAATAGCATGTTATGCATTAGTTGTAGGTGGCGCCTCATGTTTTGCCGTCTCGTGAAGCCATCCACGGCACGCGGACAATTGGGCCGCGGGCAGTACCAAATTATAGGCGTGGGCTTGGGTTTGGGCGTCGTCGGCGCCGTCGGCGTCATCGGCAGTGGTGCCCTCGAAATGACTGGTAGAGGGACAGCAGTAGTCGACTGGAGCCGGACTTGCGTGGGCGTTTCCTTTGCCTGTACATCACCACCTTCGCTTTCGTCGTTGCTATCGCTGTCGAAAGCCTCCTCCTCCTCCTGGCCTGCAGGATCCGACTCACCACGCTGCCTTTCCCACCCGGCCAGCCTTTCTTTGATAAATGCATCCCGCTTTGCCAGTTGTGCCTGTCGTCGGACATGGGCCCGCCGCACCGCAATGGTGATGTTCTCCAGTCCTGTTGTATCGGTCTCGTCGGGCAATTCGGAGAGTCCTGGGTAGGGACCTGCCGCCCCAGGATTGTAGACGTGCCGGTCAACAGACATCGGGGGCTTGTGGGTGGTGCGATACTGCTTGTAGTTGTCTGGAACTTCGCCCTCGCCGAGCTCAACACCAGCCAGCGTGTCCATCGATATGCTCTGCCCAAAGAGGTCGGAGCAGCGTTGGGTTGCGCGGGCCAGTACCTCGCCGCTGAACCCGCCGCTGAGGGCCGCTGCACCCAGTACATCGGCCCAGTTGCGCAGCGGCCAGCGGGACATGGTCCTGTCGGCTGGTCGACCTTTTTTGACGGCGCTGCTGATACGCTTTCGTTTTTGGGTGCTGGTCTCCTCGTCTCCGGTCTGCCAGTCGCTCTCGTAGCCTTCATTGATGTCGGTGTCGCTAGCGCCGTCATCGACAAATCTCTTCAGGTTTTTGGGTGTGCCGGCATCGCTGTCGCCATTTTCGGCAAATGAGACTCGTCCTTGCCGTGCAGGAGACCTTGCCGCTCTGCCTCGGTCACCAATAACTCGGGGTATAGGGACCGATGTCTCTTTCCGCACCGAAAGCTGTTCTGGTGTATCTTCTTCTTCTTCTTCCTCCTCCTTCTCCACCTCTGGGACGCCCTTCTGGCCCTCGCCCTCTTCGTCGTCAGAAAAGTCGGGAAGCCGGCGGTGTGACTCCCGGGCAATGCGAATCACAAACTGCTTCTCTGTCTCTCCCGGCAGTCGCTCCCGCTTCTTGGTCAGCCGTTTCTTTGATGGTCGTGCACGCGCCTCGGCCTCCTTCATCAGGCTCTTTCTTGTATATTTCGGTTTCTCGTTTCTCCTCTGATATGAAGGAGATGCTGCTTCTTCTGGCCGAAAGATGGGATCCAAAAGATGATTCCTCTCCCACAAAACTTCCCGTGTCGTTGCTAGCATCAGCTCAGGACTGGACTCCCAGTCTCTAGGTCGACGGCAGATATGCTTCTTGCTGGGTGGGGGTAGTCGTAGACGTCGTCCAAGTGGGCGTGCTCCTGTAGCAGTGCCTGCGTCCACAGATGGTGATCGCTGACGCCGAGATCGTGCTGCTGTTGCCGCAGCTGCCGACGATGACTCCCCATCTTCGCCAAAGGCAGCTGTGGAAACACGAGCATTGTGCAAAATCGACAGTACTTTGTCGACCTGGGTGAGCAGGTGTCGGACGCTCGGCTGCAGTAGATCGGCCGCCAGCTCGTCGTCAGCGAGAACCACAGCTGGAACATCATCGGTGTGGGCGTTGGCATCGACATTGGCCGTATTGGGTGCTGTAGTTGCTGTCGAGGGCTCGGATGGGGCCGATTCTGTGCCATTGTTCTCTCCAGACTGGCCGGGACCTGCCTCCTGTCGTTCTTGCTGCTGTTGCTGCTGCTGCGTCTGCTGTCTCAAATAAAACTGCTCACGGGCTACGCGCTGGATGGTAGCCGTCAGCATCTCTTCGAGTGGCCCACTGGGTCGGCTCTCGGCAGGCGGCTCGTGATTGCTGAAGACTGGTGGATCGTTTGCATCAGGAGCATAGCCAGCTTTAGCATGTCGTGCTGCAGCAAAGATGGCACTGTGGTTGCCGTTATCGTCAAACACGTTCAGTCCCAGGATGTCGCGCAGCCTTAGTGGCCACGCCGTCCAGTAGGATCTGGGTGCCCAGGCATCCGGGTCTGTAGTAGTGTCGACGGCCTGCTTCATGCGGAAGGCATTGTAGAGGTGTGCAGCCAGGTCGCGGTCGCGCGTTCGGCTCGTGGCATTGAACACGGCGCGATCGAGCTCTGTGATGTGCTGCCAGGCGCGTGGATTGCCGCGCCAGCGGTTGGGCCGGCGAGCCGCTAGATCATCCGAGTCATGTGAGGCTATGCTGGCCGTGTCAGGGTCGGACCAGTCATCGCGGAAGGGCACAGGCGTCTCGGAGAGTTCAATCCTGTCGCGCGGGTCTCTGAGTCTGTGATCGCCTGGAGGGGTGGACGCCTTGCGCCGCCGCAGATATGCCTCCCCCATCGCACTTTCGATGCCAATATCAGAGCCGTCATATTTTCGAAGTCTCTTTTGACTTGGCGGAAACTCAGTCTGTTGTGTTGAGTGTATGCCGCCATTTGTGTCGTTTGAAGCCTCGTTTAGAACGCCTGCGATGCTGACTTCTTCCTGCGCACCCGGGGCCGCGGCCAGTTCATCCTCAGCTGCTGCCCTTATTCGGGCTTCTCGGCGATCCCTGACCCGTTTTTTGGCCGGGTGGATCGCCATGGTGTTGTGCGGTGCGTCGATGCTTGAAGAATGGGAGTTGTGGATGAAGTAGATGAATGTGAGCGACGTTTGTTGATGTGATGAAAATTTAAGTGGGGCTATTCTAAGCCTTACACATATTGCCCCTTTCAGCAAGAGCGTTGGCGACTCCCAACGACTACGTCCCTCCTTCCCTTTGCGGACGGCACAAACATAGAGAATAGTCTATAGGTAAAACGTACTTATCTTTTCAGTGTTTGCTCTACGGGCAGTCTCTTGCTTTCACACGGGCAATTTTGTAGAAAAGTACAGTATGATTGATACGTGAGTTACAGGATTCGTAAGTACAAACTATAGACGCCCTTTCTTGACCTAATGTAGTAGTAAATATTGCAAAAAAGATAGTGGAAAAAGAATAAGAAAACAAATGCAATGATAAATGAAAAAATGCAAAATAAGAACAGAAAACGAAAGCAACTTTTTCTATAAAAACAAACATCAACAGCGCCTGGCCACTCTTCCAAAAGCCTACGCTTGGGCCTTGGCGTTCTTGCGCTCCAGCTTCCGCCGCTTGGCCCGCAGCTTCTCGTCCTCGGCGCTGCGCTTGGTGTTGGTGTAAACCATCTGCTCGTACAGCCGGCGCTTCTTCTTGGGCAGCATGCCCTTTGCGCGCTCCAGCTCGTCCTCCTTCTGTTTGGCGTCGCGGGCCAGCGCCTTGCGCGCGTTGGCCTTGGCCTTGGCGCGGGCGTCCAGCTGTGCTTTGCCGTTGCGGATGGGCTTACCGGACAGCTCGGCCTCGAGCTCGAGCTGGCGCTGCAGCGCACTGTCGGCCTCCTCCTCGTCGTCCTCGTCGGCGTCCTCGGGTGCGCCGACAGATTGGGGCTCCTTCTTGGTTGCGGTTGTCGTCTCCTCGTCCTCGGACTCGTCGTCCTCGTCGTCGGTGCCGGCGACGTCCATGCCGTGATCGCTGTCGTCGTCCGACTCTTGTGTTGCCGCAATCTTCTTGGCAGCCTTGGCGGCCTTGACCTTCTCGACAGCCTTGGCAACGGCCTCCTCGCCGTCATCGTCTTCTTCGTCCTCGTCGTCCTCGAGCTCGGCATCCGACTCGAGCGCCTCCATCTCGGTCTGCTGCTGGTCCAGCGGCAGCGACGGGTCGTACTGGCCCTGCACGCTCTTCACGAAGGGGCTCAAATGAGGCGGCAGCTGCGCGCCGGGTGCGTACACGTCGGCCGGCAGAAGCTCCTCGGCGTTGACACTGTCCCAGACCCACTGCGGCTGCACGTAGATGCGGCCGGCGACGCGGCGGTTGGCGGCCAGCTTCTGGGCAGTCTGGTTGTCCTCTTTGTTTTCGGCGGCGGCGTCGTCACTTGCAGTCACCTGCACCGGCGGCCGGTCGACAATCTGGTGCGTAATGTTGGGGTCGTGCTCGTTGGTCGTGTAGGCGCCCTCGCCCAGCACGGCGTCCCAGCCCACACGCTTGCAGCCGAATGCCCGCAGCAAAAACTCGAGCGAGCCGCGCGGCGTCTCACGCGACAGGTAGATGGTGCACTTGGAGAACAGCTGGCGCGGGTTGCTGGAGCTGTACGAGGGCTGGGGCAGGACGTCGCCGCCCTGCGCGGCCGGCTCGAACTTGTCAATGGCGTCCGAAGGCTGGTCCTCGGCGCCTTCAGCAGCAGCAGCACCGTCTGCCACATCCTCCGCCTGGCCGGCCTCCTCTTCCTTCAGCTCCTGGACCAGCTTGTTGACCTCGGCCTGCACCTTGGGGTCAGGGCCGCGCTCGGCCTCGGCATCGGCAGCCGCCTTGGCCTCGCCGTTGACGGCGGCCACGTCCTCGAGCGTGAACGCGCCCAGCTCACCAGCACCGTCGTCCTTGGTCTGGTCGAACTTGGGCGGGTACTTGAGGCCGACGGCCGTGTAGAGGCGGAAGTTGACAAAGCCCAGCAGGGTCATGTAGAACTCAACAAAGGTGCCCATGATGCGGAAGTCAATGTCGCCGACAACACGCTGGTTGAACTTGTAGGGCACGAGCCAAGTAACAGTCTCGCCCTGGATGTTGGCCTGGAAGTAGACGCCCTTGATGGACAAGAACGACTTGCGCAGGCTGTGCGAGACAATCAGGTAGTGCTGGAACTCGAGGCACAGGCGCTCGCAGCGGGCAATCATCTTGGCCGGGACAGACGACGTCGACGGCAGGTTGGCAAACAGGAAAAGCATCGACAGGCAGTCGTCGAGGTCGCGCAGCGAGTCGACAAAGGTCGGGTAGCGCTCGCGGATGACATGGTCCAGCGTGTAGCGGGGGCGGCCCGTCTTCTCGGGGCGGGCAGCGTTCTTCTCGAAGCGCTTAGCATCCGTCACATCGCCACGGCCGAGCGCACGCGAGATCTTCTTCTCGAGAGCCTTCTGCTCACGGAAGCGGTTGACCAGCGGCTCGTGCAGCAGGTACTGGATGTCCTTGGCATAGTAAAAGGTCGTGGATGCCGTCGACGACTTGGAGACCTTCTTCTTGCTGCGCGGCTCGCGCGGGTAGATGCCCTTCCAGATACATAGCTTGCGGAAATCGGGCAGACTCAGCTGCAGCTTGCGGACCGCCTGGTTGCGGGTGACATAGTTGCGGGCGGCGCCGACCTCGCCCTTTCTCTTCGGGCGTGCCATATTGCGTGTGAGAAATGCGTAACAGGAGAGAAGGGCGAAAAGGGGAGGATACTGTCGTTGGGCTAGATGTCGCGGTTCGTCAATCACAAAAGTGGTGATCGTGGACGTAGGCCAGAAAGAAGGAAGGAAGGGTTTTCGCTGTTGATGCCTCCAAAAGCGGTGGCCGATAGCACTTTCCCCCAGCGTAAACTTTTTTTCCAATGGCCAACCAAATTTTTTTTTCTGCCACTCTTTCTCGTTCTGGCGGCCAGCCTCCTGCCGCAGAGACTTTTTCACCACCTACGCTCACCGCCTTTTTGGACCCACTTTGACCTCTCCTAGCTTTTTGAGCCACAGCGGACGCCACAGAACCCTTAGGCCTCCTAGGCCCCTTTAGACCCCTCTTTCCCCTGGCTCCCTTGCAGCTCTGTAAGTGGGACACGAGCTTCGTCTAATTAGCGCGTGGCGCGTCTTGAGGACAGCACCGTGCAGCGCACCTTCCCCCTAAAGGCCAGCACCTCCATCCGTAAATGGCCATCATCACGAACCTCCTTCTCCCCTATCACGACTAACCACCACCACCACAACCCAATTTGTCCACTCCCTCCCACCACCACCTGGCAGGGCAATGAATGGCGGACGTACCATGACCCTCGGGAGGACGGCGGCGCTGTACGTGGCCGCGGCCGCCGTGCGCCTCGCGCTCTTCACCGTCTTCCCGGGCCTCCCCGATTTGCTGACCGGACGCGTCGAGATCTCGACACCTGTCACCAGCTTTAAACGCCTGCAGGAGGGCTTGTTTCTCTACAACCACAATGTCTCGCCCTACGACGGCGGAGTCTACCACCAGGCACCACTCCTACTTCCGCTCTTCTCGCTTCTTCCGCCAGCGAGCCTGCCCGTCTTTACCTACCTGCTCTACATCGCCGTCGATCTGTTGAGCGCCGATGCTCTTCTGCGCATTGCCGACTCCGGCGAGGCCGGCGCCTCGACGCTGTTCAAGTCCCCGCGGCGCGAAAAGCGCTGGAGCGGCTTTGTCGTGGCAGCTGTGTATGTCCAGAGCCATCTACTGCTTGTTTTATACAAGCCGCTGAATCCGTCAACCCGACTAACCTTTCTTTTCCCAGCTACCTTTTCAATCCATTCACGATCGCGACCTGCATCGGCCGTTCCACAAGTGTATTCTCGACCTGCGCCATCCTCCATGCCATCAGCAAGGCCATTGCCGGCGCACCCCTCGGCGCCATGGTCTCGCTCTCCTTTGCCGCCTACCTCTCCATGTATCCGCTGCTCCTGCTGCCACCACTGATTCTGCTGGCCTACGACCACCGCAAGACCCTGGCCAAGCCGCTCCTCTCCTTCTCGGCCATCAACGTCTTTTTCGTCGCGGTCTGCCTTGTCGTCCTTCTCAACATGTCCTATATCCTCACCGGCGGCTCCTGGGAGTTCTTGCGGTCGACCTACGGCGTCCAGCTCACGCTTTCCGATCTTACCCCCAACGTCGGCCTCTGGTGGTACTTTTTTATTGAAATGTTTGACTCCTTCCGCGCCTTTTTCGTGGCTGTCTTTTGGCTGCACCTGTCCAGCTACGTCGGCGGCCTGTCCATCCGCATCCGCCGACAGCCGCTCGTCGTGCTGACGCTGCTGACGGGCATCTTTGCCATCTTCAAGCCGTACCCCAGCATCGGGGACACGTCTCTGTTTTTGGCCCTGGTTCCTCTGTTCCGCCACGTGTTCCCGCTCATGCGGTACACGTTCGTTGTGGCGGCCACCATCATGTACGCAACGTT
The DNA here is from genome assembly GCA_019925375.1 of Sporothrix euskadiensis. Lineage (NCBI taxonomy): Eukaryota > Fungi > Ascomycota > Sordariomycetes > Ophiostomatales > Ophiostomataceae > Sporothrix > Sporothrix euskadiensis. The sequence continues at coordinate 917,047 of JADHKQ010000003.1, read as the reverse complement.
CCTGGGCCCTGCCTTCTACCACCTGTGGATCTACGCCGGCAGCGGTAACGCCAACTTCTTCTATGCCATCACGCTGGTGTGGAGCTTGGGTCAGAGCTTGCTGGTGTCGGACCTGACGTTTGCGGTGCTGCGGGATGAGTGGGAGGTGGAGCGGCCGGAGATGATTGGCAAGGAGATTCGGCAGATTTAGTTTCAAGAGGTGACGATGCTGGGGAGAGACGAATAGAAGAAACAGAGAGACTTGGGCTCTCGGGATGGCGTGAGGATGAGCAGAAGCCTCAACCTCTTTTGACCTTTGTTACAAAAGTGTCTGTACACTAGGCATATAGCTGTGGTGTTTTGCTCTTATATTTGCTCTTCGTTGTCTATATGCGCGCATTTCCTTTGTCGGGTACTGGTTATAAAAGGGACGAATACATACTCGTGTTTAATAGCTTATTATATTTCTAGAATTTGTGTCACAAAAAATAGTAAAGATCAGTCCATCTCGAAAAGTTGCAGAGCGACTGTGTATGCTTGAATATAAGAGTGTAGATTATGTTGATTTTCCTGATGCTGACCATTTTCCTATCCCGTTTCTTCCGTGATATTATTACACTATTCTTTTATATTTTATATATCGTAGATCCGTCACACATAAAACGCCAAAATATGCCCAAAACAGAACCGCCAGAGTATATCCCCAAGCCTCACAGCACACTTAGGAGGGCGCCGGCGGCACCCAGGCCGGCAAACGATATCGGTGCCCGCCGGTACACGACAATGCGCGAGCCAAAGTTTGGCAGTTTCCGGTATCCCAAAATCAAACCAACAAACAGTGCTGTGCCCGCCATTGTCGCCGACACCGTGACCAGCCGTTGCCACCTTGTTGCCGACATATCACGCTGCCAGAGGGCGACTGCAGGGTCCGAGTTACCAGAGGCGCCGTCGCCGTCGACACGGATCCGCCGCCACAACCAGACCACCCACTCGCCACTGAGGCCAGGGATGCTGTGCACCAGTCCATGCAGTGTGCGCAGCCACAGCGGGTTGGCATACCGAGGGCCGCGGGGTTTGGTGGAAACAACAACTTGGGAGGAAGAGTCGGCATCGGCTGCCTTGCCGTTGAAGCACACGGCGCGCACGTCGGCGACAAAGACGGCCAGCTCGTGGTGGTGCCGCCGCAGGGCATCGCGCAGGAATGTGCGGGGAACGTCCGGCACGGTCATGAGTGCAAGATAGCCAAAGGCGAGACAGTCGAGAGAGGTCAGCGATGACAGTTGGAGTGTGCTGTTGTCACTGGACTCGCCATCTCGTATTAATGTGCGCATGGTGCCCTTTTGCTCCGACAAGACGGACAGACAGGCGCGGACGGCCTCGTCCAGCTTGGACTGCACCTTGGACTCGGGCGTTTGTGAAGACGCCGACTGTGTGTTTACGCGTGACGCTGCCTCGGCAATCGAGAGTGACTTGGCTGCCGGCTTGGATTCGGTGGCTGTCTGCGCTGGCTCCGCCCTTTGCTGCTGCACCGATTTCCGTATGCGGTCGGGGAAGGCATGGAGTGCGGCTGCCAACGACGATTCTTTGCGGTTGCCGTCCTCGTCGCTGACGTCATTGTCCGTGTCAAGGCTCGAGAATCCGAGGTGGGACGCGCCCGAGGCGTAAGCAGCGCGAATGGCTGGCGGTTCGATCCATGTCAACGGGAAGGGCAGGATGCGACTGTAGGCTGGCCGGGTGGTCTCGATCCAGTTGGCAGAGGAGACGTAGAAGGAGAGGGCGAGCAAAGGAGCGGCCTCGGCGCGCAAGAAGGCAGAGTAGGCAGTGACGTCGGCTGTCTGGGTAGGGGCCAGGCCGGCATTGAGGTCGGTGATTGAGCTGTCCGCGGTCGCTTTTGACCGAACAAAGGACACGATGGAGTCGAAGCCGGCGGCCACCCATCGGCCAGAGTCGTTGTCGCGCAACGCAGGTAGTGTGTCTGCGAGTAGAGCAGTATATTAGCAGCCGTGCCATGCACATAATTTCAATTCTCGTCACATCACGAAAACTCACGAGGAATGGAAGACGGGCTTGCTGCCAGACTTGTCCAAGAGCCCCGTGGCAGGGCGACGCTCAGGTAGGCCACGGCGGCGAGACATTCGGGGTCAATCGACGGCAGGCCGAAGGCCGGACCCCATATGTGCAGTTCAAGGGACATGGCGACGGTGTGGGTGCTGAAATAGGCGAAAGCATCCAAAAGAAAATTCTATCCGTGTGTTGACCGTTGACGTCGGTCGTTCCTGACATTTATGGCCTTTATCGGATGGAGGGGTGTCGCAGAAATTAAGAAAGCGCGGACAACTTATCACCACGTGATCTTCTGGCTCCTTCCTACTTAATCCATGTATGGGCCAACTCCCCGCATCGGAAGCAACTGGTAAGATGGCCGAGCGGTCTAAGGCGCTAGCTTCAGGTTTTAGACGAGAATCTCTGGATCCAAATCGAACAACGTGAAACATGCTAGTCTCGCAAGAGGCGTGGGTTCGAATCCCACTCTTATCATATTTTTTGCCTTTTTGGCAGCCTCTTTTTTTTTTTTCTCCTTCTTCTTGATCTGTACGTCTTAGGCATCACACCATACCCAGTAGACAAAAGTTGTTGGAAGGCTTTTTTTCGTCCGTTAATTATCCTTCTCTCTCCAAGCTTTCTTTAGTCGTTTGTAAACCGCCCAAAATACTAGATGAAGATGTGCCTTTTTTCAAATATTTATTCGACCGTCTTGGGCTCCGTCTCGTGTCTGCCCTTGTTAATTGTCCACAACGTCTGCTTGTCTGCATCAAGAATTCTCTCAGTGGAGATATTGTCTACAGAAACGCAACTTACTCAGTAGAAACGAGTCCTGCGACCATCCTCGTACAGTAAATAATGCCCCATCATTCACGTCAAAAGTCAGATCGACTGCACCCCCTCTCCTCCCCTCTTTCTTTTCTTTTTCTCCCTTCGTCTGAAAATGATGGCACACTACAACGATGAGGTCGTATTGTAGTACATACACCCCTCTCCGTATGAAGACGGGCTCCTGCCTCGTCTTAGTCTTGGGAGCTCCTGGACAGTTCCTTTCTGTTTGGCAGACGAAACGCGCGCTTGCGACACATGGCAAGACAGAATGGGTAGAAGACCACTGAGCATGCATGCGATACGCGAAACGGGAAGCAAACGGGAAGCAAAAGGCTACGAATACGACGCCAGGTCCCTGTTCGCAAAAAAGACACATCAATTACGTCGTTGCCAGGACTTGAGACGGATGTGGCGGAAGAGACATGATATCAAAGTCTATTGTTAGTCGACCGCGAACTCAGCGGAGACAACATCCACACAGCGTAAAAAAGAGAACAGGGAGGCGAGGGGGAGTAATTTCTCTATGGAGTACGACGTACGACGTGCAAAGCAGGAGAACACGCTCCGTCTGAAAGTTCGATACGAGCTTCAGCACAGCGATCACAGTGCCAGCGTATTCTTGAAAGCGCTGAAATGGATGCAGGGGCGATCCGGGGCAGTGAGCAACAGCACAGAAGACACAAGAAGGGGTTTCCTGGCCGTAACAGAGCTGCCGTCTCATGAGGGACCCAGTATTTTGGGATGTTATGGGGCAGTAACGAGACGAAAAAGCATGGCTTTCAAAACGAACCTGCTGCCAAAAATAGTGCACAGACTGGAGCGAGGGGAGATTGCACCAGGAAAGCATACACCCAAAACCAGGTACAGCGTCATCATGCGTAACTTGGGGCCTTTAGGGGTCTTTCTGCTTGTGGTGGATCCTTCTCTCTTGCTGTGTTGCTGGGCATGATGAACGTGGTGAATGCCTAGATAAAATTCGTATTTGGTTCCTTGTTTAATTTGCTTCCCCACAACGTCCAAGGGACCGTTATTTTGGAATTCTAGGACATTTCATCTACGTTCGTACTGTGCATGGATATTGTCAAAAATAGGTCACTGTGGAGGTCCTCCCTCATACTCCGTACTCAGTAAGTGTAAGGAGATCAATATCGTGTTGCGGACGGACGTGCGTGACGTGCTCTGCGACTTTACTCGTTACACTCCCCTCTTTCATGCAAGGATCCTCGAAGACCACTCGATATCATCATTGTTATCTAACAGCTGCTCTCTCTTGATAGGGGCGATCGTATGTGTACCAAGTATAAAATCGCAATACAAGACTGAGATTGTGCCAGCAGCACGTAGACTTGTGCATAGGGCCGACAAGGGCGTGTTATCTGTCGTGCGATACACGACAGATAAGGCCAACCATCCAACTTTTCTGTACTGGACTGGAAGGGAGGGGGAAAGTGATCCGGGAAACGGGATAAGACAAGAATACTCCGTAACGGAAGGGAAGAGACGAGTAACGGACGCCGCGCAGGTCTCACGGGACGGAGAGAATAAAGGGAAGGGGGAGAGGGAGGGAGGAGGGGAGAAAGGAAACCAAAACAGAAACGGATCGCATCTTTATTTTTGGGAGAGAGGAGTGGAGAAAGAGGTGTGTGGTTGGAGTGGAAACCGAGCGTCATGGGGCCTCGCATCATATTGCACCAATTTATACGGAGTACGATGGATTCGTATACTCGATATATATACGACGTACACAAGAGAGGCAGAGTCTCCGAGGAGGCAGAGCCACTTATCCCAAGACAGCCCAAGAAAGAAAAACAGCCCATTCATGTGCTTCGTAGGGCAGTGATGGAAGGCGCGGTTTGTACGTTGTACGACGAAGCCATGTCACAGGCGTAAAAGTCAAATCGGCTCACTGTCAGGCAGATACGGAGTACGATGTGATGATGGGCGAGAGGGGTCAGCAGAGTTAACCGGGAGCCAAGAAACTACTTCGTCACAGGGCAAGGGAGTTTAAGAGCTTTAGAGGAGGCTGCGGATATGAACCCAAGGATAAGGAAGAGGAGGGAAGGGAAAGAGAAAGAGAAAGAGAAAGAGGGTGATCGTGATCCAGAACGGGAAACCGTCGCGAGTGCGATATCAGAGAAGGGAGGGGGCGTGTAAAGTTTTGTGTAAAAAAGAGAGAACGACCGAAAAAGAAAGACGACCGTCCAAGCGTCGCTCGTACGAGGCACCGTTCCCGGATGTCGAGAGATCAAATGCAGGTCAAAAACTCCAAAAAACGTGGCAGGGCGTTTCTAGTAAGGAGACGGGGGGAGACCAAGAAAAAAGGGCACAGGGCACGAAGGAACAAGAAACGGAACGGGAGGAGGCTGCTCAGGCGAAGGAAGGAACGGTTCCTGATAAGTCTTGGTGAGAAAGGGGAGGGAAAGGAGAGAATGAGAGAAAAGGCGGTGGGGAAAGACCGATGGTGTATGCATCGAGTTGAAGGACTGATTGCAGTGATGACGACATTGACTTTTTGATCCGTTCTATCTCCTTTCGATCCCATCGCAGAGCCAGGCCCGAGTAAAGCCGTAAAAACTGCAGGAAGGACCCTCGCGGACTGGAAGGATTGAGGATAAATAAAACTGATTAGGTGGGCTGCTACTGTGAATGAGAGCACGGGAGGGGAGATCAATATGGGGGAGACAGCTCATTATCGGGCTGCTGCTCGCTTGAGTGTCAGGAGTGCGCACGTGTGGCATACATGAAGGCTGATGGACGCGCCTTGTAAAGCAAGGGGGGAATAAGTGCAAGGAGAGACACAGAAAGAGGAGTGTGGCCTCGTAGGGTGGTGTGGGTCAGGACGCGGCGCGTGAGGATCGTTCGCCGGGCCAAAAAAGGAGGGGGAACCAGTCTGCCAGTGACAAGATTATGGATGATGGGAGGGAAAGAATAATGTGAACAAGAACTGGCAGAAAAAAAGAGGAGAGGGATAGAAAAAGAGAAGATGTCAAGGATGTGTCAAGATAAGAGAGAAGATAGCTGGCTGTATTTAGAGGTTGGAGTGAAGGCAAAAGATAGATTCAAAAGACGATCCACGATCTCTTGTAGCCATGCTGATCACCAGAACCGGACTGACAATAGTCGGGGAGGGCGCCCGAGTCTGGCGTTTGGCGCATCACACCAGCACCAGCACCAGCACCAGCTTCACCGGGCTTGCAGGATGGAGGTTTGTTTCAAAATTTCTCGGCTTGATTTATTTTCTTGGGATCTTTGGCAGTGTTTTCTTTGTCTCTGGAAAAGAAAATCGAGATTTTTCTGTCCTCTCGGATCTCGTCGTCAGACACCCTTTTTTTTCTTCCAAGTTTTTGCTCCCCTCCAGCCCGCCTTCCCTCCCTTTCTTGCCTCTTGTTCCTGCTCCCCCGAAGTGAAACATACGGCAGGTCCCAGGCAGGTCCCAGAGCTGCTTTTGGTCAAAACCAGGCACAAGAGCCAGATGTTTTGATGAGAGTTAAAGAGTTTACAAAAAGAAAGCAATGACAGGTACCGGAACAGGTACCAGGAAGAAATGTTCACACATTCTACGTCATCAGTCGCGCAGTCCAAAAATGCGGAGGGCTTGACTCACGGACGGGAAAGCAAGAGTGAGAAAGTGTGTGTGACGGCATCTGTCTCTGACAAAGAGTGAGCGTAATCCGTAAAGTGGTTGCCTATGTCTTACAATACTTTCTTTTGGGTTCACAGAGTTCACACGAGCACACAAATCGAGTGTCGATCACAGGCTTGTACGTAGTTCTTTTGTCAAAAAGTTGCGAGTGTGAAATCATATTGGATTTGGTCGAAATGAGCTGTTGCGTAGCAGACAGCAGAAAATCAGAAAATAAAAACTAATAACTAGAATAGAGATGGGGGGTATCGGACAGAATTTGTTCGTTCTCTTGGGATGACGATTGCAAAACGAGCGTTGGGAGAGAGAGAATGGCAAAAAACATTAACTGAATGATTGAGTTGGAAACGGAAGTATTGTAATTTCAGTTTCTTGGGAATAATAAAAAGCAAAATAGGAAAACGACGCCGGTGTGAAGCCCATATGCTCTTTCTAGTGGTACACCAAAAAAACAAATAACAAGATATGTTGAAGCCAGAGTGGTCGGCACGAAAACAGGATATCCCTTTCTAATCGCAATGAAAAACAAATAAAATCCCAGAGCTGTGTATGAAGAATACCGCCCGAAAATAACAAAAATAACCGGAGATGCTTTGTAACAAATGGGGTAGGCGTCGCGATGTGATGAATGTAGGAAATGAAAGGGAAAAAAAGGAAGAAAAAAACAGAGGGTCGTGATTAAAACAGGAGTGTAATGTTATTGAAATAGTGAAATGGGTAATAAGAGTGGTAGTACAATGAAGGGGATGGGCAGTAGAGAGTTCGCCGAAGAAGGGAAAGAAGAAAGTGTGTCGAAATCGACAAGTGCCGGTCAAATGTGGTGGTGTCGTTGCAAAGCTGAGTGATTATGAAGGGCGAGGACCTTGGCCGAGCCGGCTCGACAAGGTGACCGCGATCACAAGAGAGAAGGTGTGAGAGAGCTCGAGAGTGCAGATATGCGGGAGTCACACAGCTGTAGAAAAGCAGAGAGAAGAGGCGGCCCGTCGTGGCGTGGTTGTACGATGCTGTACGACCAGGCCGGACAGGAGTTTTGCTCGCCTGGCCCTTGTCTTGCTGTTCTCATGCTGTGTTCATGCTGCGTTCATGTCGTGCTCATCTCCCCGGTGTGCAACGCCACGCCCCATATTCGGTGCGGGCTTCAGAGTTGTGTCGTTGTTTGTGTACCCGTAGTTCATAGATTTTTCTGCGCAAGGCGCATCCGAAAAAGGAATCTACCCGCGGTTCGGCAGCGGCGGCAGGGGACGACTTGGCGGCGGGCCCGGGCAGGGCGGCAGCTGGGACGGGCGCTGCTCCATAGAGGCAAACTGTGTAGACGCCATTGCGAATGTGTTGTGAGGTGTGTGGAGGTTGGTTGGTGATGTTCTAAGAAAGAACACGGTTGAAGGCAAGCTGGTAGTTGCGAAGGGGCGAATGTGCTCTAGAGTTGAGAGAGTTGTAAGTTGAGAGTGGTTGAGTTGTGAGTGTTGTCTGCTTGTTGTTGCTTGTTGTTGCTTGTTGCAAGTTGAAGATTTGAGTTGGTGATGAGGATAGAAAAGGAAGAAGAGAGAAAAAAAATACGAGATGGGAAACGAAAGGGCTCGGGGGAGACTCTTGACTTATATGGGCTTTGAGGGGGGTGTGAGAAAATGAACAAGAAAGACTTCTGGGGAAAAGGAAACGACGACACAATACGGAGTACAAAAAAAAAAAAAAAAAAAAAAGTAGTAAAACCGGGCAGAAAGAAAACAGGGCCAAGGCCTTGTAGCTGACAATTTCGTGTTGCTCCTTTCTGACCAGGCAGCCTCTTCCAGCGCTCCAGGGGGGGGGGGGGTGTATTGAAAACTGGAAGACTGAGATCGGCCGTTTCGAGATGATGGGACGGGACTTGATTAGTGGGCATGTAGTAAAGCGAAAGGGAGGGTGCCTGACGACCGGACAGTGGCACTCTCAATGTACCGCCTCTGTTCTCTGTGACACCCTGCCAATGCATCCTGTGAACAAGAATAGCGTGCCCGGCAGGGGGTGTAGACCAGAAAACGGTGGGCTCGGCTGCCTTGGGGCGATTGTTCGCGGGTTCGTGGGTTGCTGGAAGTGGTGTGTGTGTCTGGTGGTGCGCGGGCGAAATAGCATATTGGAAGAAGAGATGAGAAAGAAGAACTTGAAGCGTCGAAGCCAAAACGAAGGGCAACAGCAGAACAGGGGGCGGTGGGGAGCCATGCCTGGACAGGGGTGTGTGGGGGGGGCGTCGGCCAACGCACGCTGAGAGAAGGCGAGGAAAGAGCCAAAGGTGCAAAAAGAGGGAAGGAGCCAGGGGCAGGGGTGCGCTAGCGCCTGCAAACGAGGTCAGGCCGTCAGTCAGCGTCTTTTAGGGCACTCTTAGGCTTCCGTTAGGGCGCTCCAAGATTCAGGGCAGCAAGGCTCGTTGTGGGCTTCACCGCAGTTTACAGACGACGAAAGCAAATTGATTTGCGACGTTTTGACTTTCGACTATGCCGTTCTGGCGACCGTTTTGTCTCGTTCGGCGAGAGAGCCTTCCCGTTCTGCGGCTGAGTTCTTCCCTACAGAAGCCCTTCCCTTCTCAGTTCCTGCCTTCCTGTATCCCGCGCCTGCTGTTTGTGGGATATTTTTGTTGCGCTGTTGTGGCGCTCCTGCCTTTTGTTGCTTTTTGCATCTTGGCGTGCTCGATCGTTACTTCCTTGTGCGCTGGCCTGTGGCCGCCTTTTTGGCCACAGCGTGCAGCCTTCCTCGGCCGTGTTGTGGGCCGTTGCGGCGCATCTCCGTATGTCGGTCTTTTTTTTTTTTTTTTTTTTGGGGTATGTCTGGTATCCTTGTGTCGTTTGTTCGGCAGGTCGTATGCGAATGCCCTCAGTCAGGCCAGTGTCAAACACGAAAGTCGGTGGCCCTCGGGTGGCTTTCATCTCGGCCCTTTTACACCGCTGCTCTCTCAGCAGTTCGCTCCTTCCTCCGGTTGGGCAACAACTGTTGTGAAATCAAAACTCCCAAAACAGAAAGACAACATCTCTGTGTGCGTATGAGTGTGTGCAATCTACGTCGTAGTCGCTCTTTCCCTGCTGAGTACATCTAAGCTTCCCTCGCTTTCTCTGTTTTGGGATGCAACTATATTGTCCCTTAGGACACTGTCTTGTTCCTTTTCTCCGTATTGTGTGCTCCGTACACATATTGAGTTATCTGGGACTTGGTTTGTATTACAGGAGTACAAAGACAATGCACCAATAGTCTCACTTCCCATGTCTTTGTGTCTTTGTGTTTTGTGCGCATCGCTTTAATTAACTATTTGCCCGTAATGATTAGTCCGGCGTATTCATATCGTGGTCATATCTCACAGCCTTCTCAACATTTCGAGATGCCGCGTCCTGCGGCGCATTGTGCATCAGGTCCGATCATTTGTACTCATTTTAGTTGCGTTGGGTCCCCCAGACAAGAGAAATATGGACCCAGAAGACCCCTAGAAAGCAAAACGTGTTTGCAAAATGCTTTAAAAATGAAGAAAAATGCTGAAAAATGCAAATGCCTCCGTACTCAGTACCAAAATGCAAAACCGAACTGCACGAGCAGGGGCTGGCGCAAGTTGGGCCACAAAAGACGACAAGAGACGACACAAAAGACCACTTGGTCAGTCGCCTTGGTCGCCGCCTAGAAAGTGGTCCCAGGCGCAATTTCCGCCAATTTCTCTTGCTTCCAGGGGGTCACCCCAGGACAAGGCTAGTTCGCTTCCTGCGGCTCTTTTGATTTCTTTTGGGTTTTATTTCAGTGGCCTCGTCTCTAAAAGAGTCTCATTTTGCAATTTGTTCAGCTTCCGTTGCGTGTTGGGGCGCCCTAGAGTGCATTGGACCTGGAACGACCATGCTGGAGGCTGGAAATTGGCTAAAATCGAAAATTGGTGCCCTGAAGTCTGGGAAAGAACGACCCGAGACTGGAAATTGCTTTACTTCGTATAAATTGGACCAGGGGACAGGGCCCAGCAGAGAAAAGGACGTGGCGTCTGAGTCGTCGCAGTTGTTCTCTGGCGTTCTAGCGGCCGGGACGCCTACGACATCGAGTCAGGGGAAAGGGGCCGCTGTCCGAGACTTGAAAGGGGCAAAGGGGGTGAGAAGGGGGATATAGGGGATCCTGACGATGATTTTTAAGCCGTGCCGCAAAGGATCGATGGGATGAGAAAGGAGGCAGGCACGGCGGAATGAGATACGGCAAAGAGGGAAAGAGGGAACGAGGGAAGTGAGGAAAGAGGCAGGTGCCGAGGCTGGCGGGCGGTTGAAATAAACAACAGAGAAAGGCACGGGTCGATGACAGCCGCCGGGTGAGATGCGGCTACAAAATAGGCAGGCACGATGGGAACGGGCCACCACATCAACGGCCACGAAAGAAAAAAACGTTTCCGCTGGCCGTCAAAATATCAAAAACGAAAGACAGCCGAAGAGAGTGGAAAATTAACAGCAACACGACAATCCAACAACGCCGTCTTCCCGTGTGACGTGACCGAACGGCATCTCGAAAAATAGGCGGGGCCTCATGCAGCAGAGAATAATTGAAGAAAGCCCCACGGGTGCAACCTGCCAAGACCTTAGGTTGGCGACATATTTCGTGTTGTGCTGGAGAAAGGAAAAATTGGCATGCATCAGGCTTCATCAGATAGTTAAACCACGACCCGCCGACCAAAAAAATTACTTGGCAGCCTCCATTTCTCGCGGCTTCCCTGTCGCGTCCGTGTCGTTTGGCGTCCTTTCTACTTTTTATTTTTATTTTAGGTCCTTCTTTACGGCTTCTAGCGCGGAAGTCGAAAGATGTTGCGGAAACCACAAAAAATGAAGGCAAAAGAAAAAAATTACAAAGTGGACCCGGGATCTTATTTCGCTCCTCAACGTTTTTTTTCCTTCTCTCTTCTGTCAATCTCGGTATGTAATCTCACGGCACGGCCCAGGATAGGCAAAGTCAACTTTGCGTTGAATTGGATGTGAGCAAAAAGAAAAAAGAAAAGGAAGATTGAACGGCGAAATAGGAAATAGGCCGGCACACGAGGTCCAGCAAAAGGCCAACAGGCCCGGGAGTCCCGTCAAACCGTTGGATATGGAACTGTCAAACTGACAAAACACCAGAATGAGAAATGCCACGTTCCAACCGTGTCGTCAACGTCTCCTTGCGTCGGAGGTATTTATCACGCTCATTCCAGACGGGGGAGATGATATCGTCAATGTCGCGGTCCATTTTTTCTCTCTCTTGAATTCCTGTCTCCTGTGGACTTTCTTTTTCTGGCTTGTGACAGTCGATACGACGTACTCGCATTTCCACTTTCCACTTAGATGCACTTGTGGCGGACCGACGCCGGGACTGTGGTTCCCTGTGGACCACTGGCCAAATGACCAAACAAGAGGTCAGCGGAAATACAAACAAGAAGAGCAGTCGGTTTTTTTCTTTTCTTTTTTTTTTTTTGTCTGTGGATCCGAGATTACTCCGGGAACGGTAGCGACTATTTCTTGTTTGTGCAATTCGCAGGCTCACAATGCAAAGAGGACAGAAGAGGAAAAAGAACAAGCTAAACGCAAAAGAAAAATAACCCAATATCAGACACACGATGCCGACCACACCGACACAGCGGACGAACCCGGAAGACAAAACAAAACGTTTGGCGCCAGTTGTCTGTGGGTGTGTACTCTGTAATTGCGAACTGTGTCGTGTCGTGTCTTTTATTCTTCTGCTGCGACGTGAGAGTGCGACGTACGGAGACTACTTAGCGTCACAGTTGCTTTGCAGTTTTTTTCTCGGGCAAGCACAACCTTTCTGTCCTCGTGCCTGTCGATCCTGCTGTATTTTGACAAGAGTGTTGTAGAATTTTTGACAGGAAGATCGTCAAGTATTACGAGTCGCCTTCTTTTCTGTACATGCATTCCTTCACCGCGAGACTGTCTTCCTTCTACTCCGTAGACAGAGAACGGACGTGAGATCAATCTATGATGCCTGTACTTCTTCCCATCTCCCTGGTCAACTGACTGCCGGTTGTCTCGGGAATCAATACGAACGTACGACAGGCCCTGCCCGTTAACTGTTAAACTGGGGAGATAATGCACGGAGATCCTGCCTCGGCGCTAGCAACGTTCAATGCGGTCATTTGGGGACACGCCCAATATTGTTGATAGTACGACGTAAGAACCCAAGAAACCAAGAGGCCTGGTTACACGCCTCAGCGGTGAGATCCAGTCAGATTCAAAGTATTGCTCGGTGCCCAAGCCAGCTAAGCCAAGCCGGGGTGAGGAGTTACGGTGAGCCGCAAGTGCGCCTACAAAATCAGAAATCAAAATCAAAAGTTCAAATCAAGGGAAAACCAAACTGAAGACCAAAGCGAACGGATCTCCGTACTTCGGACAATGAAGACATCATCGATTTTTTTCTTTCTTTTTTCTTTCTCAACACACCCCCATAGCCGCCAGTACTCCGTACGCCGTACTCATTGGGGGTCACGAGGACTCTCTTTGATGGGGAATTCTTTTAAAGTTTTTGAAAGGATTCTTGACTGTTTTACATGTTACATTTTGACAGCCTGCCATTTGGCAGCGCGTGCATGCAAAATGAGCAAATGACAGAAACGGAGCCTCTATTCTGTGTGTTTTGTCTGTTTTCCCACTCTCAACCGGGCAGACGATGTAACCCTTTGCGGGCCCGCGCAAGGCAGCGCTCCGTTCCCTGCCCTTTTTTCTGTGCTGTCGTCCTCCATCCATGACTCATTATTCACCGTTTTTTCTTCCTTTCCTTCCTTTTCATCATCATCGCAGCCAAACTAGGACCATTCGGGCGTGCGTGGCGGTAGCGGTAGGTCAATCTGAGCCTCTTAGGGGCCTTTTACCTTTCTGGGTGTAAGGCGGCATGGCGGTAATAAAGTTGTGATGGGCGAAGGAGCGGTATCCCTCGCAAAAAGCCAACAAATGCCGTTGGGACATGACGAAGCACCGCAACATTACGGGGCACCAGAGTCGACAAGGCTGTCTCGTGATGTGTGCTTTACAGAGTCCAAAAGAAAAATAAGTAAATTTGTGTGCTTGGTATACGCCCGCCATAGGACTCCGGCGTCTTTGAGGTCCGTAGGGCCAAGGCTTTCTGCCACGTCGACGGGTGATCTCATGCATCTCGCGCATGTAGAATTGCACGTGCAGAGCTGCAGATGGGAAAGTACACTGCAGAATGCAGAAATATGCGCTGCAGTGCGTGCTACGTGTAGTGCTTCCAAGATTACTTTACTGGAAAAGAGAGCAGGCTGCAGAACAAAAGGCCGAGCCTCGCGGCGCAGCGGTGGGGTGTCGGTCATGTTCTCTTGTTTGCTTGTTTTGAAGTGACAACGCACACAGCTGGCCACTGACCGGGCGGCCGGGGTGAGGGGTGAAGGAGGGGCAGCACAGCATCCGTCGTACACATGTGCAGTTTTCGGTTTGATTTTGATTTCATGATATGACAGACAGCGATTCGTGAGAATGCAGAGATCGAATGTGCATGCAAAGTTAAAGGAATTCGGGCAAAATTGGCACTGTTTACCGGCCGTGTTTAGTGAGATATAAGCCCCCAATCTTGACTACCTTTACGACCGCGAAACTCCAGGCTCGTCATACAGCTGCCACAGAGCCCGTTCTGCCGCTAACTCTTCTTCATATTGTGGCAGGGCCTCCTTTGCAATAAGCACTCGATACACACAGGGACGCACGATTGCGGCGACGCGGCTTGTCCCTCATAGGTTATATTGTTCCGCCAGCCGCGCCGTCCGCCCAATTTCAAGCCGAGTACGACGTACCTTATGGAGTCCTGAGGACTGAGTGCATGCATCGTATGCACATCGAAAACAAATATATACACAAAACAAAATGTAAGATGACTTGCAGCAGCAAGACAATGGCCTGATAATGTTCAGCCGTACGGCGCGCCATGCATCTCATGCACACTCTTTATTTTTGGGCGTGGCTGTGAATGTCACATTGCAAATACGTCCGACAAAATAGGAAGAAAAAAGGGAAAAAAAGAAAGCAAAGCTGCACGGCGTACTCCGTACTCCGTACATACGGGGTAATATCAGCACAACAAAAGGAAATATCATGAGAGACATCAGACACAGACATGCTGCCGGTAAGGTTTGCGCCCGAAACGAAACATAGTTGAGAGTGAGCTGAGTGACAACAGACACAATTTCCCCAGGGCGCATTTCGGGCAAGCGGCCAATCGCAAGGCCGTCGCATGGCGCATGGCTTTTTGCTGGGAGCCTGAGGCTGTTGGGAAATAAAAACGATGAAAACGGTGGCTTGCGGGGACGTAGAAATCAAAACGGTGGTCTTTTGTCAACACTTCCGTGTGCCGGCACAATTGGAGAGCCTTGTTCCGAGCCTAACAGACTGGCCTGGCGCCACCCCCAGTTAACTTTCTGGCAGGACTCCATCTACACAAAACAAAAAGAGGTCGTGTGACTTGTGAGCGGAGGAGGTCCCTGTTCGTTTTTACAAAGTACGGAGTATGATTTACGACAATCCGCTGGGCAAAAAACAGTCGACCCTCCAGGACGATGTCGCGTCCGATAAAACGAGGGCGAGTGGATGAAGGTCTCTTACAACTGTTGAGCCGAGAGCGAGGAGTGAGGCGGGAGAACGGCGTCAGGAATTTATCCGTGGGCAGAGCATCGTAAGCAGGCGAACGCACGCATGGCTTTGGCCTCGGCGAAAAGAAGAGCACCATGGCGGCATGAAAATCAGAGAGAAAATGAGAAGAGAAAAAGAAACAGAACAGGCGACAATCACCACCCGCGAGAGCGTGCCTGGCCGTCAAACTCTTTCTCTTTACTTCCTTTTTTCCCGTCTTCCAGTAGGTTTTGTGGTGCTCTGGCCCCCTTGCGTCCTTGCCTATTCACAAGCCGTTGTGGTTGTGTACCTGTCCAGCTGAGAGTCCCCGGAGCCGTTCCTGAAAAACGAAGCCAGCCAAGATAGTCGTGTCTCACCTTCACTACTTCACTAAAGTGCCCTTTTTTCCTTCTATATTTTGTGCGGAGACAAAGGGAACGACGATCCGTTTCGTCTCAACTGGCGTTCATTCTTGTTCCGCGGCGCCGTTCTCTTTTGTCTCGCGCGCCCCGTGGTGCCTGGCTAGTCGAGGGGGAGGTGAGGGACGAGAGGACGACAGTGACGCACAACAGTACGGAATAGTATTTCCTGCATCGGCGTTCTTTCTAACAAGCCTTTGAGCTCCTCGTGTTGGTCCGTCCCATTTGGGGCAAAAATAACAAAGGTACGCCGACCAGCATCCAAATGTCATGCGCTGCACAAAGAGGGCCTTTGTGGAATCTCGACTGGACGGACAAGGGCCTCGACCATTGGGAGACAAAAAGAAAGGAAAAAAAGAAACAAAAAGAAACAAAAAAGCTTCGAGCTGCCATATTGGGCCAACAACCGACAGCTAGAGGAAGCCGCAATCGAGGGCAGCAATATATTGGATACGAGTATTGGAAGGCTTGGCTGTGAAAGGCTGTCACTACGGAGTATTACTCTGGTCACTTTCACTTTGCAGTGGTCTGGCCAAACTGTCGGGTTGTCTGTGGATTTGTTTTCCAGCCGAGCCAGTCCACCCAGTCCACCCAGTCCACTCTGCAAGCCGCACCCCTCCCCGAGTTGGGACTCGACCCGGATCTCAGCCCTGGGGAAACCTCACAAGACCACTGTACGGAGTACATGTACATGTACATGTACGAGTAAAACCAATACACTAAACTGAAACGGCTGTCTTTCCTTTTAAACTATCTCACTATTCACGATGAGGCCGCCAACGCTTTATTCAGTAAACTAACAGCTTGAGATCTGTTTTGGCTTTTGTCTTGTTTGACTCGAATGAATCTACCGAAATAGACTGCATCTGGGCCCGTCTCGATCAGTCCAGCGCTCAATAGAGAGCATCAATAATTGCAACTTGTCTTTCACGACGGGCTCTCACCAATCCCAATACGGCGTCCGATTTCCGTTCGTAAACCCACATCCTCAAATCTGAACTTAAGATCTATTTCCGCGGACATGTAGAGAGCAACTCGAGCACTGCAACGTCCGCCCGTCCGCACGAACATGCTCTTCGTGTTTATTTTCCGTCATGCGGACCAAACGACCAGGACTTGCGACTTGGAGAGCGATTTATGAAAGGCCATGTGACAGGTGCTGACTGCACCAAACTCTGCCATACGGAAGAGCTCGTTTGAGAAAGAATACGACAGCAGCGTCCTCGACATGCTGACTCGTTGAACGACGCCAAAAGGCGAAACAACCGCGAAACACCACAGCAAGCACATGCACGCTGTCATGCCGTTCCTGAACGACACCAGTGACGCAGGCTGAGGCACACAGACACTCAGCCTGTCTGCAAACGCCAGCCCAGTGCACACCGCCTTGAGTGTAACGGTAGTGCGGTTGAAGGGCTGGAAGGCTCTGTTCTCTGCCGTCGCGCGTCTCTTCGCGTCCGTCTTCTCGTCCGTATCCGGTATGGTTGCTCCGTTGCTAAGCCTTTCCAGCTCCCGTCGGCCATGTCCGGGACCTTTTGGAGAAAAGGGCGTGAGAAATACTACTCTCCACGACGGCCGTGCTGCCACAAGTCCTTTTTTTCTTTTTTTTTGTCTTTCTTTTCGTGAGACAGGAATCCCCACGAGCCGAAGGTAGAGAAGAGGCCAACCGCACAGGCAAAAGCAAAACGGTCAAACGAGAAAAGAGGGTGGAGGGCAAAAAGAAAAAGAGAAAAAGAAGAAGAAAAAATGGCTGTCTACGCCGCGTTTGGCAAGGCTTTCGTTTCTCTTGTGAGAAGTGTGTGTGCACCCATGTGCCAGAAAGGCAAGAATCTGACAGGTAGGCTGTCACCAACAACGACCGGCCAGCCAATCGTTGCTCTTTCAATGCAGAAACTACGCAAAAAAGGGTGCGCTGCCGAGGTCTCCGGTGCCAGGCTCGCCAGGATGCTGGGTTATGGTTCGTCCGAGAAGAAAAAACTAGCAGAGTCTCAAGACGCCCCTGTTGCCCATTTCGGTATGGATCTCACAGAAAAGGACGTGGGAAAACGCAGTATCGTAGTGAAGAAATTTCAAGTAAGGACCAGGTTTCGACATTAGGGACTTGTCAAGAAGAACCGAAGGAATGGAACGAATGAAGAGAAGCCAAAAAGACGCCAACAGAAGAAAAGAAGGAAGAAAAAACTTCAACTGTAATCAAACTATCTTGGTGGCCGAACGGGCGGCAAACGAGTCGGGTCCCACTTTACTTATTTTTCGTTTCGCTTTTCCACGTGGAAAACCAGACCAGGTACGACGTAGAGGCAAGAGAAAGTGGCCCCCGTTCCTGGGCCAAGTCTTGTTCCTGGTTTTCTTGGAAACGAAACGGCAAGAAAAAAGACGGTGTGAGGGTGTGAGGCTGTGCCTTTGTGTTTTGCCACTCTGCCTTTCTTTCCTCGACAGGGAGACAGGGAGACAGGGCAGGATGGAACGTTCTTGGGAGCACGGGCTTGACAGAGCACATCCAACAAGGACGAAATACAACGTCGAGACGCAACCACTTTACAAAGACAGGCCTGACCGTGAATCCTTGATTACGGAGTAAATTCTTGAATCCTCATTGCCAGTCTAGCATCATTGACTTGCTTCCTACGGAACACTTCGTACTCAATGCTCGTTCCCAGCTTCAAGGCTGCGGTGTGGCCCTTCGCCGTCTTTTTTTGTTTATATTTAGTTTTCTTCAACACGAGGCTCCGTTTCATCTCGCCTTGCCAAAAGGAGATAAAATAGAGAGCCAACCCAGTGAATTCAAGGAAACCCAAGTGGCTAGCTGAGCCAATACGACAAACCGACCAAACGAACCAGGGTTTCTCCATTTGCGGTTGACGAGCCAGTCAGCCTGGCTTGCTGGTTTGCTGGTTTTCCCAGCAGTTTGATCAACGGCGGTTTTGATGGAGCAGGTTTTGTTCTTTTCTCTCCGAGAGTGCTTCTCTCTTTGCCTTCCATCCATGCGCCCCAGCAATGGACCGCTCTGATCGTTGTCCTCGCAATTTTCCTCTCACAGCTTCTGCCATGTTTTTTTGCACTAAACGTATTCTTCTTCTCTCCCACATTGGACCCCTGATCAGCGATGTCTGTTTGTCCGTCTCCCCGTTTTGTTGGCTTCATTCCTAACTATTCGTATGTCATCGATTCATGATGACAGATGGCAGGGCGTTGTAATTAAACAGTAATCCCGTTTCGAGCGAGGCTTGTCAACATGAAGATGCCGCTCGCCGAACGGTGGCAAATCTAGGGGGTGCACACGTGGAAAGGTACTTTTGTAGCAGTTTTGCATAGGCAGGCACACCTTTTCAGTACGCTAGATGTGATGGTGATGAATGGCTTGATGTGATATCTTTTTGTGATAATTCACTCAAACCGCCTTGCCGACGTTCCATCGTCGATGGCCTTTCCACTGTGGCGGTGAGCTGGCGAGAAAGAAAAAGAAGAAAGAGAAAGAAAAAACTCGATCACGCGCCGCCTGTCCGAGTGGCACTTTCCACTCTTCCAGTACTCTGTTAGAGACGGCCACTCCATTCTGGAAAACCTGTCAACATCAAACACGCGCCAATTTCTTTTGCGGTGACGACTTTCTTGCTGCCCATTTTTTGCCACCTCCTGAACCCCTGTGCAGTGCGTGTACGAGTACTCCGTACTCAACAAAAACTACTCTCCGTGTGTGTACTGTGTATGTGCGCTGCAGCGCCAGAGCGTCGCGTTCGTGGAGTGCAGTGCACATTTCCGTTCCTGCAGTAGCGTGCAGGACGCAAGGACGCAATGTGCAAAGTGGCTCTCAGCGTGCATGCAGCCTGTTAACAAAAAGGAGCGTTCGAGTGTCCGGGCGAACGCCTGTTTCGCCGGGTACTCTACTCAGTACATGTACAATAAAGGAGGGGCAGCAATAATGATCCCAGGATACGGTGCCCAAATAAGAAATAATCCTCGAAATAGTGACAGACAGGAGGTCCAGTACCCAGAAAAAGAACCCAGAAAAACCAGCAAAATAAGCAAATACGAAAGAGTGGAGGACGACTCCGTATTTCCCACGACGATGGGGCGCAGGACACGACGGGAAATGGAGGATGACGATGCAGGGTCCTCTTTCTCTGTCTCGCTTCCCCAACCTTGGCAAAGTGTGAAATTGCAAAGTCAAAAGGACAACTCGTGAAGAACAGGGCCCACGGGCCTTGTCCTTCATTGCCTTTTCCTCATTTTACGCAGGAACAATGTGCAGCACAGCCCCCTGTCGCAGACTCCGTCCACTTTCTTCCAATTTGCTTCCTTTTCCTTCTAGAAGGGACAGGGGTGCTTCAAAGAAGACGCTAGTCTCGCCTCCTTTTCCCTCGACCCAGACCGCTTTTCCATTTTCCCAGCCTTTTTTTTTGTTCTACAAGGCCAAAGTCCACCGTGTTTTGCAGGAAAGGAGCGCGAGATGAGATGAAAAAGGAGGCCTAGGATATGATTAGGGATATCGATCAAACCAATAAAACGAAGAAAGGGGGAAAGTGTATCGGCAATTTCCTCGTAGGCCGAGTCCAGCCTCACCAATATCATTCCCGAATCCCAAATCGCGTGGCCCAGACCACCAGACCAGGGGTCGAGAAGAGCCAGAGAAGCCCAGGAAAGCCAAAAGCCATGTGGCATTTTCCGGGGGCGTGCGATGCACGCGTCGACATGTCCGGGGAAGGCGTGTGGCAGCGTTCAATACGGAGTACTCCGTATTACGATGCACTCGTACGGCGATGTCGATGTAGTCGAGGCGTGGGTGCGTCGACGTGGACATGTCTGCCGAGAGTACGTCGTATGTCGTATTGACACGTTTTTACGGCGTACCGGTGCATCTTTATTGGCGTTTTATGGATTTCAAAACGCCGCTACGATGCAATACGACTTTCGGGATATTGGACGTGACCAAGAGCATCGTCGTCTTTGTTCTTGTCTGTGCCCTTCGATTGCCATTAATAGCAAAGGCATCTGAGAGATCGAGTTCTCATTTATATGTCCTACTTTGTCCGGCTAGATTCACGGCCGAGTGAGAGGTATTGCTGTGGCCATGAGATAAGTGTTGGTGAGGGCTGAGAGTTTGTTTACTTTTTAGCTTTTGCGCTCGTACGCTCTTTACCCGCGATGTTTGACATGCCGTGTCTTTGCAATATGGTTTTATAGGGTTCGAAACGACCATGTTAAAAGCCAGACGAATACCTCTTATTTATCGCTATCTACTTTATCATGATAGCTTTGGTCGTGTTTTATTTTGGTTTTTTGTACGTATTTTCCACCTAAATTTTTTTTTGAGAAGAAACGAAAAAATGTATTTCATGGAATGGTCACTTAAGACCAATGCATTTTAACAAGCACTTTTTGACAACTGTTTAACTCCTGTTCACCTATCCTACATGTATACGTGAAAAAGCACTTTCAACTGTAGCCATTGTTGTCCCTTCCCCGCCTAACTCATGATTGTCATCAACATCTCACCCAGCACCACGACATCCTGATCACTGCGGTGCACAGCTGGCGGTGCCCGCTCGTCGTCGATACCCATTAGCCCATACACGGCCAGCTGGGCCGAGCGGGCCGAGTACTCCATGGTGAAGGTGACGTCGCGGTCAATCTCGACAAATTGGCCCAGCAGGCCGAGATTGCCTTTTCCATGACCGGCCGGCAGGACATCAGGTCGGTCGCCGGCTGTGCGCGTCAAAAAGGGACTGCCGATAAAGGGCATTAGACATGGAATAGTAATGACACCAGCGGGATGAGGAGCTGCAAACAGAGCTGCGAGGTCTGCTGGCAAGTCTAGATACGACAGCAATTCAGCAAAGATCTCGGCGCCTGTGCAGGCCATCATAGCTTTGCGGATGTGCAGTCCTTCTTGGTCTGGGTACAGACCGTAGCCCCATAGTACACGGACACCGTCGGGCTGGCCGGTGAAGTATGGCTGGTGCGGCATGGTAATGGACATCATCCACGGACTGTCGCGGAAGGTGATGAGGGGTCCGTTGGTGTTTGTTCCGTCGGCGGAAGCAGTATTCGTGCTATTCGTGTTATTCGTGTCCGTGTTGTCCGTGTTGTCCGTGTTTGTGGCGCTGCCAAAGCCAGCCCACTCTGTGAGATGGGTGAACAGTGCTGCCGCCTCGCCCGACAATGTGATTGTAAACGACAGCCACGACGACTTGGCCACATGGCTGTAGAACACCGAGGGCCGGCCAAAGGCGGCGTGGTGCACCGGATTGGTGACCGGGTCAGCCAGTCGCGACCAGAAGCGCCACACGGGACCTGGGTCGCGCAGCACGGCGTCCTGGGCGGGCAGCGGCGGCGGTGCACGGTCGTTGCCGCCAAAGAGCACACCGGCGGTCATACTGCCGAGCGTCAAGAAGACAATATCGTGTGGGCCGAGCGTGGTGTTTGTCTGGGCACCGTTCTTGGTGGCCTGTAGAGCATTCACATGGAGGGCGTCGCCCTCGGCAAAGACGACCTCGTCCACTCGGGTGCTGTACTGGAAGTCGACGCCCAACTGCCGCAGGTGCTGCTCCATCGGCAGCACGATGCACTCGTAGTCGTTTAGCGGTGCATGGTCGATGCCGGCGAGTGTGCTGATGTGTGAGAACTCGTGCAGGAACCGCAACAGGTAGCGCCGAAACTCGACGGCGCTGTGCCAGGGCTGGAATGCGTAGAGGCTGGCCCAGACGTCCCAGAACTTGCTTTCAAAGAAATCGGGCTGGAAATGTGCCTGGATCTCGGCTTTGCCCTCGGACGTGGCCGCAGCCGCCAAGCTTTCCTCTGTAGCCAGGATCAGACCCAACAGGCTCATGCGTTGTGCTGGGAGCAGGCCCATGCTCTGGACGTTGACAACCTGTGGACGGCCGTCGTCGCCACGGGCTACGAGGCGTGCAGGAAATGCTGGCGCTTTGGCTGGTGGTGGCGATGCTGTACCATTTGACGGAAAGGCGGGTCTTGGTGATGGTGGGATCGTGGGCACGTCAACAATCTCATAGTCGCTGCCGGCAGTTGCCTCTTCGTCTGCTTTGGATTCTCCAGCTCCCTTCTCCATTTCCGTCTTTGTTTCGGGTGTCGGCACTGGCGATCCCTTCACATCGTCCAAGACTGTCCGTCCCAGATGCCGCGCTGACGGCACTTTGGCCAGTGTTTCGTACAGACAGCGGTAGGAAAAGTTGAGCTTGCGTGCAGCCAGGACCGTGTACCCCTTTTCCCAGGCAGGCATGACGCTGTCGACTTTTGGGCTGCCTTCGCCTCCGCCTTTGCCCATGGCGCCCCCGGGCAACGGTGCCGCTTCAATGATATGGATCTGATTGGCCGGCACGCCTGCATCGTAGTGCAGATGCACGGCGGCAGTCAACGAGGCAATGCCGCCGCCGACGAGGTAGGCATGCGTTTCTTGCGGCGGGCGGCGCATTGTGATGGTTGTGAGAGTTGTATTTCGTAAAAGATCTCAATGTTCGAGAAGATCAAAGTTGAAGTACAAAGGTCAGAAAGCCTTCAAATATTCTTGTTCCAGTCCTTGTCCTCCTGTCCTCCGGCGTGTGGCGATGGTTGCCGGGCATGTCCGATGCTGGATGGTGGTTGTTCCGGTCGTCCATTTCTCTGATAAAAAAGGAGACAAGAGGACGGTAATTGGATGTTTCGCTTTTTCGATTTTTTATTTTATATTATTATTCAGAAAAACGATAACCAAGATAAAGGAAAGAATGGAAAAGTTACACAAAAAGGAAGGAACGAAGATTGCCAGACCGCGGAGTGGAGCGTGCTCTTGCCGAATGCAGTAATTTACAAGCCAGGCACGATGGACATCGTATGATCTTTTTCTCTGCGTTTTTTTCTGTGTTGTCAAACACACAGACGTCTGGACTCATGGCGACGATGTACAAAGATGCACAGATAAAAGCCAAGAAGAAGAGAAAGACAAACAGATGCAGGTCTGGTACGAGGAGTATGCGAATGCTGGTTGTCGTTTTTCACAATCGCATCTGTCGCTAAATGCGTCATCTTTGCTCTTTCCCTTTGTGTGGTCTTTTGATCTTCCTCTCCTTTTTTTTTCGACTTATCTTATCGGCCCCCGTTCGTTCCTGCCACTGTGACACATGTACAAGGGTCTTGGCAACTTGACTGCCGACACCGGTCAATCGTGCCTGCCGATGCAGAAGCATAGTCAGGAGTATCTCCGTACAGGCAAGAATAAAAAAAGACAAAAAAGAGGAAGGTACGACGTACAAGCAGGCAATTCCTTCCCCGCGAATAGGAATCGAGTTTATCCTGCGGAAGAACGATGCCGCGGGGAAATACGATACGCCATTTTGGAGCTCTTTTGACACTGTTGTCCCTTTGCGGGGTCTAACATGCCGCCATCGCTTTCGTTCCCCTCTCTTTTCTCTCATCCGCCGTGCCCTGAATTCCTCTAATTTAGACCGCACACGTTGGCGTGACGTCGTTTTCTGGCGCCGCGATTCGCCCTGGACGGGCCTGCAGGTGAGTTTTAGCTGCACGATTGTGACTGTTGGTGGTCACTGATTTGTGGGTGAAGAGCGATTCGGTGCCGGTGCTGGCCGGGAATCGAGGCCCGCTGCGATGGAGCTGTATGGCGAAATTGGAGAGCCTTTTATATATTATCGGGGTCAAGTCGACAGTCAATATCTCAGACCACATTGCCATTGTCTCTCAAACTTCCCAGAATCAACAACTTCGACCTCAACTGCCGTCTTTTGAACCGACCAACTTTTTGTCGAACCCTCTCCTTCTCTCCTTCTCTCCACCTACACTCCACCCTCACAATGGCTCCCACCAAGGTCGCCGTCCTCGACGACTACAAGGGCCACGCCAAGGCGTACTTTGACAAGCTCGACCCGGCCGCGTTCGAGGTTGTCTACTTCCCCGAGACTCTGCTGCCGTACAACCATGCCAGCACCTCGCAAGAAGAAAAGGACAAGCTCGTTGCACGCCTTGAGCCCTTCACAGTCATCTCGACCATGCGCGAGCGCACACCGTTTCCCGCCGCACTCATTGACCGCCTGCCGAACCTCAAGCTGCTGCTGACAACGGGCAACCGCAACCTGGGCCTGGATCTCGAGGGCTTCAAGAAGCACAACATCCCCGTCGTGGCGTCTGTTGACCGTGGCGGACCACCCGTGGCTGGCCCGGACAGCACGACCCAGCACTTTGTCACCCTTTTGCTGGCGGCGGCGCGCAACGTCGCCATGGACGACTTGTCGGTCAAAACGGGCGGCTGGCAGACGGGTCTGCCGCCGTTTGGTCTCGTGGGCAAGACGTATGCCTCTGTTGGCCTGGGCCGGCTTGGTGCCGCGACGGCCAAGCTGCTGCACCAGGCGTTCAACATGACAGTCATTGCCTGGAGCGAGAATCTCACACAAACCAAGGCAGACGAGCAGGCGGCGGCTCTGGGTCTGGAAAAGGGCACGTTCACAGCGGTGTCGCGCGAGACGCTGTTCCGCGAGGCGGACGTGCTGGCGATCCACACTGTGCTGTCGGATCGGACGCGTGGGCTGGTGAACAAGAACGATCTGGCGCTGATGAAGCAGGACTCCATCTTTATCAACACATCGCGGGGTCCCATTGTGAACGAGGCGGACCTGCTGGATGTTCTGCGGCGGGGCGCCATCAACCGGGCGGCGCTGGACGTGTTTGACGTGGAGCCTCTGCCCAAGGACAGCCCGTGGCGGACGACGAGCTGGGGCGGCGCGGACGGCAGTAGCCAGGTGCTGTTGACGCCGCACATGGGGTATGGCGAGCGATTTACAATGGAGAAGTGGTACGAGACACAGGTGGAGAACCTGCTGAAGTGGTCGCGCGAGGAGGAGCTGCCGAACCGGTTGGCGTAGACCACGCCCAGTGTAGCAGGCAGGCTGAAATATACATGCGTAGAAGCACGTTTGAATAGACATGACCAATGAACAGAATGAACAGAATGAACGGAATACACTTGATGCTCTATATACACAAAATAAAAATATGCTATATGTTCATACATGATACGAAAGCCAAATACACTGACGTCGTCTACAATCTCGCGGGCATGCGGCTGGCACCGTCGAGACGGATCACAACACCGTTGAGCATCTGGTTCTCAATGGCGTGGCGCGCCAGCGACGCGAACTCGTCGGCGCGGCCGGGCCGCAGCGGAAACTCCATGCTCTTGAGCAGCGACTGGCGCACCTTGTCAGTCATGGCGGCCGTCATGCTCGTGTCAAACAAGCTCGGCGCAATCGTGACGACGCGGATGCCGTGCTTGGACAGATCACGCGCCATGGGCAGCGTCATGGCCGCCACGGCGCCCTTGCTGGCCGCATAGGCCACCTGGCCCATCTGGCCCTCGAACGCCGCCGAGCTCGCCACCATAATGACCACACCGCGCTCCTTGTCGGCACCGTCGGGCGCACCCACACCGTCGGCGTCGCCGGCACCACTCATGTACGGCAGCACCTGGCGGACGAGGTCGATGGTGCCGCGCAGGTTGATGTTGAGGACAAAGTCCCAGTTGGGCAGCGGCAGGGGCTTGAGCTTGCGGTCGAGGATGAGGCCGGGGAAGCCGACACCGGCCGCCGGCACGACACCGCCGAGCGGCTTCTTTGTGGTGTCCTTGATCCAAGCAACAACGCCTTGGACAGCAGCGGTGATCGATTCGGTTTCGGTGACGTCGACAGGCCAGAACTTGGCGACCTTGTCGCCGCCGAGGGCCGTGGCCACGGCTTTGCCGTCGTCTTCGTTGCGGTCGAGGAGGGCGACGTTGGCGCCGTGGCGAACGAGATCCTCAGCGACGGCGCGGCCCAAGCCGGAGGCGCTGGCAAGAAAGTCAGTGGATGGCAATTGACTGCGGCGGAAAAGAAGCGTATGCTTACCCGCCGGAAATGATGAATGTGCGGCCTTCAATCTTCATGGTGATGTGTGGGTGTTTTGGTGCCAGAGAAGAAGAACGACAAAAGGAAGGAGGTTGTCTGGTGTGAAGTAAAAAAAGGAAAGAATGAAAACAAGAAATGTGTTGTTGGATGTTGTTGGCGGCAGGAGCGGCAGCAAGCAAGCAGAGCCAGTGGCAGGCGCGATCCGTCTGGAGAATTCAAGGTTCAGCCTCGGCATGTGAAGAAGACCCAGACGCCGCTATTCCTACTCCGCATTGCCGCCAGTTGTTCTCCGTATGGGGAACTGGGATGACGAAGGTTTCCACTGTGAAGAAGTGCGATTACAGGTGATCCCAGGCTGCTCCAGACGACATCAGGCTAGCGAGTCGCTGGAAGTGCCCTGTGACGCTGTTTTTGGCACTTTCCTCTTTTTCCTCTACGGGTGGCTCGCTCCTTCCACTGCAAATCGCCCCGTTCGAATTCGGCCAGACCCACATTATTTTACTGGGTGGACATGAGAGATAAGGCGCTGAGAAGGAAAGCACCCAAAGATAGGGCGTCTTTTTTGGGCGTTCGGGGGGCAAGAACGAAGGGCGTCATGCGTTTTTTGGCCTTCGATTATGATTTGAGAACTGCCTTTCAACATCACAACATCACACAAACACACCGCGTCCTGTCGCAGGCTATTTCGCCTTCTGTTTGCATTTCGCATCGCATCGCATTCCGAGCCGTCGCCTTTTCCGACTCTATCGCTTCAACAGCGTCCTGCTTTTTCTACCCTCCGTACTCGACATCCCTCATTTGACCCCTGTTCCGCCACAGCCGCCGACTTCGACGACGACTTCGACGACGCTTCGACGACGATACTGCACGCACGAGAGTGCTTGACAGTGTTTGGCATTCTCGAACCAGCAGATCCTTTTATCTTCCGACAGCCCTCCACCCACACACCACCCACACCGCCGTCATGACGAGGCCGCGCGGGTCCTCCGCCGCAAGCGAGGACAGCACCGGCACAGCGCGCGACCAGGAACTCGGCAGCATGTACGACTACCTCGCCAAGATTATATTGCTTGGGCCGAGCGGGTCGGGGAAGTGAGTTTGTCGTGCGAAAATCCGAGCTATGAACCGTACTGACAGTGACAACACAGATCCTGCCTTCTTCATCGCTTCGTCAAAAACGAGTGGCGCGTCCTCTCTTCGCAAACGATCGGCGTCGAGTTCTCCAGCAAGATCATCAAGGTCGGCAACGGCGCCCGGCGCAAGCGCATCAAGCTGCAGCTGTGGGACACGGCAGGCACAGAGCGGTTCCGGTCCGTATCTCGGTCGTACTATCGCGGCGCAGCCGGCGCCATTCTGGTCTACGATGTCACGGCGCATCGCTCCTTTGACGGCCTGCAGCCCTTTTTGAACGACGCCCGCGCACTGGCCTCACCCAACTTGACGACGCTGCTGGTCGGCAACAAGCTGGACTTGGCCGCCGACCTCATCGATGTGTCTGACAGCCGACAAGCGCCTACGCCCTCGTCAGCCTCGTTCTTGTCGTCCTCGCCGTCCGCCTCCATTCTCGGCACGAGCGTGGCTACCACGGCCACAAGTATACCCGCATCGTCGTCATCGGCCGCACCCGCAACACCTACAGCGGCGGCGCCCGGTCTCGGCGCCCAACTCAAGGCCACCGTTGCCCCTGACGGTCGCGAAGTCAGCACGACCGAAGCCGGCCGTTGGGCCGCCTCTGTCCATGTCCCGGTTGCCCTCGAGGTCAGCGCACTCTCTGGCGAGGGTGTTGACGAGGTCTTTAGCCGCATTGCGCGCATGATCCTCACAAAAATCGAACTGGGCGAGATCGATCCAGACGACCCGATGAGCGGTATCCAGTACGGCGACGCGGGCGCAAGCTGGAATGCGGGTGCCAGCGACGGCGGGAGCACCAAGAGCTATAATATGGCGGGTGGCGACGAAGCGAGCGGCAGTGGCGGTCCACGACGACGCCGCAACGGCACCCTGTCCGGCGGCCGCAAAAACAAGCGCGGCGGTGGCATGGCGCTGCGGGAGTGGGAGGAAGTGTTTGCACTGCCGAGCCGGCGACGGGGTGATGCGTGTGGCTGTTGAGGGGCTCACACACGCGAAAGTCTGAAGACGATACACATCACGATACCTTTTTCCTTTACTATTTCTCCTTGCCCAATTCCCACTTTCCCTTTGTCGTTGTTTGTCCAATCCTTCTTATTGTCCTTTTGTCTGCAACTGGCGAATGCGTTGACTTTGTTGTTTGTTTTTGCCCCGACTCCTTTATCGACTGTTCTCTTCGTTTCTGACAAGCCTTTCGAGTTACATGTTTTCATTCACATTTTGGTTTACTTTCACTCTTCGTCGTTGTCCTTTATCTGTTTGAAAATAGAAATCCTAATGAGTCGAGTACGTCGTACATCGACGACAGTGTCCAAGCTACAAAGGGGCATTCATAATTCACACAATTTAATGTACACTCCAAATCATGAATTCTAGACAAATAGTCGTGAGTGACCCCATAAATCGACTGACGGCACTTTGTAAACGGTTCTTACCCTGTCTTGAACATCGCCGTTCACTGTCCTGTCGTATGTTTTGTGCGTTCGCTCATTTGTTCGCAGATACTTGGCCATTTCTTTGCGTGTTTATTCACGTCTTGTTCTATTTCTGTTCTGTTATCCTGTCATAGCATCGTTTCGTTTCACGTTTCAGCATTTCGAAATTCAAAAATCGAAAAAGCATCACCAATCGGATAGCTACTGCCTGCCGCCCGGCCACACACACACAGCTTCGCAATGTGCACTTGGCCGCGTTGTCGGGTCGCCCAGCGAGGCTCAGTAGTATGTATGAAAGAACTTGGGGAATGCAATCTACCACAAATGGTATTCTCGCGTCGTCTTGCAGTCTGCAGTTTCCCGTTCGGCAGCGCTTGTTCAAACCACAGCGGAGAATGACGAGTCGAGTCGGCCAGCTCTTTGGAAGCATCCTCATCCCAGCTCGTCCCATCGACGCCCTCGCGCCTATTCCTGCAGATACTCGAGTAAATACGTATTTCTCTTGTTCTTCACTTTATTCTTGTTCTCCACGTCCACGCAGCTCTCGCCAGTTAGCGAGCTGACAGTGCAGGGGCATCATGCTTCGCACGTCAGAGACTGGGCAGGCGACAGGGCTGGCGATTGGCGGGTGCAGGGGGTCTCTGCACAAGTCTGGCTCAACTAAACTGGGGTCGTTCCCGGGCGGGCGGCACGCTTGAAGAAACCTGAAAGGAAGGTGAGAAAAGAAGAAAAAAGAGCAAAATAAAGAAAGAAACCCCGGGGTGCATGAAGACTTGGGAGCGAGGAGCTCCGAGAGCTTGCAGGAGCAGATACAGTGCCTTGCAGAACTTTGGTTCAGATTGGCTTGTGCTCGATAGTACGGAGTAGAACGTCGTACTTTGGTACCCAGCAAGTCGAATGGTTCACTTGCCCTTGTATTTCGACTGGCAAGCCTCGTTCCTGACGACAAGCGAGAGTGGCCAGCCACCAGATGACGGAACTGGGGAGAGGCGTGCGCGTGTTTACTATATGTGTTTACGGTGTACGGAGTACTTTGTACGAGCAGTTTCCTTTTGTGCCGTCTTGCCTCGTGCGGTTGTCTCTCACTCTCACTCCCTTGACTTTTGATTCTCTCTTCTTCCCTTCCTTCTCTTCTCTCCTTCTTCCTTCTTCTACCAAGACTCGTATTCGTTATTGGCTGTGCAACGTTCTCGACAAGGGGCGAGCAGGATGTCCCCTGCCTGTGCCTGGATCCTGGATCTTGCTATCTATTCTGAAGTTTTGATTTTCTGGGTGCTTGGTCTTCAGAGGCAAGACATGTGCAGCAATAAACGAGAGACAAGAAAGAGACAAGGGACAAGCAAGGGAGGGAGGCAATATGGTGGAAGAAAACAAAAAAAAAAAAAGGCAAAAGCAATGGTCGGTTAAAATTTCAAAAAGGTACCGGTGAAAGAATGGCCGTGAAAAGAGACAGAAGAAAAGGGCAAAAAATCAAAAAGAAATGTTCGAATGCGTCGGCCGGGAATCGAACCCGGGGCCTGTCGATGGCAACGACAGATTTTACCACTAAACCACCGACGCTTCTCGAGGCGATGGATCGCTTGTTGTGGAGATTCTCGGTCGTCGTGAGGTTTTTGTGGATGTTGACAATATTTTTCTTCTTCTTCTTCATAGGGTGCTGTACTGCATTTTTTGCGCTTAGTTGGGGGCTAGGGCTGAGGCTGATAGGCTGGCATAGCTTCATGCAGGTACCTGTTGTGGACCGTCTTGGCCTGATTTGGCCCGACTTACACGGCCGTGGCCTTGACTGCGTACGGCATCCCACCCGGGCGGCTACTGGAACGAGTCGTGGACATGGTCGGGAATTTATAACAGCGAGTAATGAATGCTGGCAACCATTGGGTAACTGTTGGCGTTCACGGAAGGCTATGAAGCGGCCGCGTCTATGGTCTGTCTGCGGCCTGTGGTCCGATCGATCTAGACGTCCATTCAACGAGTCCATTCGAGATGCTCCCAAAATAGAGCGCGTTTCGAGAACGAGAGGCAGCAAACGAAAAGAGAGACTGAAAAGTAGAGAATAAATAAGTCGGCATTCATCAGTCCACGTCCTGGGGCTTTCCCATCTTTTGATTTCCTTGCCTACTCTACCGTCTCTTCGTCTCTGGTCACACAGACAAGACATAGGTACAAGACACACACGACAAAGAGACAACAAGACACGAATACCAAGAGGGCCCGGGATAGACTGGGAAATCAGAAGATTGCTCCAGATTGCTCCAGATCACACCAAATTGCACCAAATTGCACCAAATTGCAGGCGATTTCTGACGACTCTTTAAATCTCCCATCTTCTTCGACCAGGATCCCCTCCCGCGAACCACGACACGGGGACGACCGACTCTCGTTTTGAAGCGAACAGATCCTGGAGATCGTTTTGGGGTGCCTCGGATTCATCGACTCCAGGACAGGACAGAAGACAGACAAAAAAGAGACAAAAGACAGACGATTGTCGACGCCTCCGGATTCCGCGTGAGCGCAGTGGGTGTGTTCTTCTTCCATCCACGGCTACAGTTGTATCCGTCGTATGGTCTTCGTCTTCTTGTGCTTCGTTGCATTGTCTCCATCTTTCTCTTGCCTGCGTGCTGTGGCGTCTCGCGTCCACTCTCTCTTTTGATTTTGTCGCTCGTCTTTTATTCCAGATTCATTTTTTTCAACTTTCTTTATTATCTTTCGGTCTCCCCCATTTTCCCGCTCTTTTGGCTGTCCTGTACCCTCTTCTCTTTCTCCTTCCTTTTTTTCTCGTTCTCACAATCTCTCACACTCTTTTTGCTCCTCACCAACGATCCTCACTCATTTCTTCCCACCAGCCCTCTGTCCTTCCTTTGACCATTGTTTAATGTGCCTCCCTTTTTGAAACCATTCACCATTCTTTATCCCTTCATTGATTGTCTGCGGTTTTCTTTGTTTTTTGTTTGGTTTGCTCCTTGTTTTCTTTGTTTACCTTGTTCTCACATCCATCTCAACATCCACAACAGCCACACTCTTTTCTGTTTCTCTTTGTGCCAGCTGCCACACTTTCGAACCGATCGGCACCTTCAAATACGGCCAGACGGCCTCACCGCAGACCCCCACGACCTCATCGCCAAGCTATTCGATTTTCTGACCATTTTCATCTCGAACCGACTTGACGACAACAATCGACACGCGCTCATCTGACTGCGCAGGAAGCAGTCCTCCACACACTATCAATTTCTCTTTCTTTTCTTTACACACAACACCGTCGACAACACATAAAGAATGCCTATAGGCGGCCACGGCTACTATGGCTACGCTTTCGTCGGCGCCCGGCCTTGCCAGATCGCCAGCCTCGCTGCCCTTGTCGGCCTTGCAGGCCATTTTGTTGCCCAGGACATACATGCACACTTGGCCGTGCCTGGCGCTGTGACGGGTACAATCGTAACGGCGTCAGCAGCTCTCCTGTGGACGCTCGTGTCAGCCACTGCCTACGACGATGCACACATGCCGTATCTCGTCACAGCCGCTCTTGACCTGTTGTTCCTCATTCCGCTCATCGTGGTCGGCGTTGTCCTAGGCAGGCCATTGGCCGGATTCTCGTGCTCTGTGCTGGCAAGGGCGTCTCCAGAGAATGCAAATGACCTGCTGGCCATCTCTCTCACACCATCCTCTTCGTCGTCGTCCTACATTTTGTTCGTCGGCGACAACCAGACCACATGCACCGAGATTATGGCTGCCTGGGGCCTCGTCTTGGCCCTCTGTGTGCTCTTTGTCATCACCACTCTTTCGACAGTCCTCTTGTTTCTCGGCAAGCGGAGGGCAGCACGGACGCAGCAATCACTGCCAACCGTCACGATCGCCGCTCCCACGGCCCTTCCGCCAAGTGTTGCCGCCGCCGGCTACCGCACCAATGAGCAAATCGAAATGGCTCAGCAGCAGCCACCGAAAAAGTGGAGCCCGGACGACGACGACGACGATGATGACGACTACGAAGATCATAGCAGCGTGCACGGCAGCCTGCACTCGCTGCACTCACTCAACAGCCTGCACAGTAGCTTCTATGGACCGGAGCACAGCACGGTCCTGCCATCGGCAGCCCCTGCGTTCCCTTCTGCTCACGGCCGCAGCCTGCACCCGCGACTATCGGCAGCCGTACCTCTTGGCCGCATAGGCGGCTTGGGCAGCATGGCCGGTAGTCCGTACAGCTCACAATAGGGACGCGGGGCATCACGGCTTCAGCGGAAGCGCGTGCCCCCCAGGATCAAGACAGCGAGAACGTCAATGAAGGGCACCAACAGGCCTTCTTCACTGGCGTTCAGGGAGGGAGAGAAGGAAGACGAAGAGAGCAATGACGCTGACAACGACGACATGTACAACGATGGCGGGCTGGCAACACCATTGTCACCGCCACCACAGACGCACCAGACAAAGACAGGGCCATCTCCTTCGGGAAGCGGCTCCGGCTCTGGATCAGGCCGCAGCTCGGCCGCCAGCAGCCGCTACGCACCGCGGACACCGACATCACTGTCGCCCGTGTTTCTGTTTGCGACTCCAACTGCGTCCCCGTCGCTAATGTCGTCGGCATCACCTCCTCTTGCCTCTTCCCCTTCGCCTTCCACCACTGTCTACTGTCCTGGACCGCATGCCGTGATGCCCATAACAGGAGCAGCAGCAGCTTCATCAGCTTCATCGGCTTCATCAGAGCTAACCACAGCTGCTCGACCGACAACGAATCGGTCTCTCACACAAAAGTACATTCCCAAGCACATTGCCCACTACACACCAGCCAACCCTTCTAAATACGTTCTTCCCACTGCGGCAGTTGTTTTCCCTCCTGGAGCTGTCACACCAACACCGTCGAGTCGCTTCAGAGAAGCCCGCGATACTCTGTGGCCTCGGGCATTCCAGCTTTCGCCTGTTCGGAGGCAACAGGTACAGCTGCCGATGCCGACAAAGGTGCTGCCGATGCCCCTCAACTCGCCCACATCACTCGTCTCGCCGACCTCCCTGTCGCCCATTTCACCCATTTCGCCCATCCTTCCACCACCCGTCCCTGCCGAGAAGCCTCACACCAGCAACTCGTTTAGAAAGACTATCCTCGAGCACCTCGAAGGGTGGTGGGACCTTGGCCTGCTTCGCGGTGGAACGGTCAAAGGCCGACGGGCACTGCCCACAATCCAGACGACGGCACTGTCGCCGTTCTCGTCAAGGACCGGCAGAGCGGCCGAGATGGACCTGTCAAGACACTCACCCGTGGCGTTTGTGTAAACAAACGACACTCGTTCTGTTTCTTCTTCCTCTTCTTTTTCTTTTCTTTTTCTTTTTCTGTTCTCTTTCCATCTTCTTCTTCTTTTTTCGTCACTTTCGGAACTTAGACTGGCCTTGCAATAAGGAATCAAAACACATACAGCGCAACAAATACAACACAACAGAAAACACCAAAAAAAACATAACAGACTAGATAGCACCTGTTTACGGAGTAGTCCTGGCGGCGACCAGGCTCGGATGGGATGACAATGGGAATTGGGGTGTTGCAAAAGGGCAGCAACCCCGGCGATAATAGGGCAAAACGGGATGTTTGCCTCTGCACTTTACGTTCTTCCACTCCTTGTTTCTCATTTTTTCTCGTTTTCTTTCTTTTCTATACTGAGTAGACGTATTAGAGACATTCGTCAATCAATTTATTCAATACTCAACCAGATGCAAAATGCAAAACGCAAAACGCAAAACACAAAACGCAAGAAAATGTCAAGCCCATATCCTACTACTCTGTACCATATCCTCATGTATACTTGTCCAATAATATCCTGGTATCTTTCCATTTGTTTAAAATTCATATCCCGACCTGTCGGTTGCAATATTCTTTCCCAAAACGGCAATCTCACAATTTCGCAAAGTGTCGAGTCTACATTACCTCTCCTCCCTTTAAAAGAGATAGGCCCTTCTCCCCAGAATGTTGAAGCACTGTGCAAAGTCCCATTCTACATGCACACTGCCCGCACCGCCGCCGCCCAACGCCTGCAAGTCCTGCGCCGCCCACACGGCTCGCATGATCCGCAGGGCCTCGCTGACCGTGCCGAAGAGCTCGCTGCCGCAAATCTCGCCAACCATGCCCGGGTAAATGGCCCGCTGCTGGGGACTGGCCGCCAGACAACCCGCAACACACAGCGGCCACGCCGCCACACGCAGACACGACGCCGACGGCAGTGCCGCCAGTTCGCGCAGCAAAGCATCGGCCGTCTCGCGTACATCGTCAGCGGCGGGCTGCCAGCCGTTGACTACGACTTTGAGGTAGGCCAGGACCGCCAGGCCCCATATGTGGCTGACGGTGTCGACACTGAGGTGGGCCGCATAGTCGGCATGCGGTGCCGCTGGCAAGGACGGGTCGTTTTGGCGGTGGTTGTGATGATGGTTGTGAGGGTCCTGCTCCTGGTCGCGGCACCCGTTTTGGCATTCGGCCAGGGCTTCGTCGAATTGTGCTTCGGAGGCGGCAATGAAGCGTGAATAGAAGCCAGAGGGCAGAGCCGGTTCGCCGGCGTACTGGCCAAAGCCGGGCTTGGCTGCCGTCTTCATCTTGTGTTCAAGGTGCTGCAGGTTGGTTCGGAGTCGTTGCTCAATGGGTGCCGCCCGTGCCAGCAGCTCGGATACGGTCAGGCGCCGTGCCGCCGCCGCCTCCTTCTTCCAGGCTGCCAGTGCAGCCGCATCGGCCAACGCCAGTAGCACCCAGTTGTGGATACCGACGACCTCGTGGGCGGCTAGCAGTGTGCTCTTTGTTGCATCAAACAGAACAAACAACGACCGTGCACCCGGCGCGTCGTTGTCACCCTCACTGGTGCCCAACAAAGCCTTGTGGTATTGCTGCAACCGCGGCGGAATCTCAGTGACGGTGCTCGTGACAATGTCCATGTACAGCAGGAGCGAGGCATAAAACTTGAGCGCGGCCTGGTCAGAGCCGTAGGGCACGGGGAGGGCCAAGGTCTGGGCGGTGAGGCTCGCGTGGAATGGCGAGAGCTGGTGCATGATCGCAGGCCAGCCACCGCCATTGGGAGCGGGAGAACCGTCTTCCAAAGTGGTGCCTCCATACTGGTGCATCATCTGCTCAAACAGTGCCAGCGCTGCGTCCAAGTGGACATGCCACCGATCGAAGCGATGCAGCAGGCCTTCAAAGGACAGCAGCTGCAGAATGCTCTCGAGGGCACGCGCACACTGAGCCAAGTGGCTTTCGCTGCCACCGACGGGGCGAGCCGTCTCTGGTGCATGGTTCACCGAGATACAAGTAATGGTCCGCTGCAGTTCCCGGAGTGATAGCTCTTGCTGTTTGTGCAGCTCCGACGCCATGGCCACGAGACATGTGCCGGGGTTGCCAGGTGTGCGGTCCATGCTCTCCATGCCTCTGTCGATGGCCTCGCTTACTGTCGCTGGTGTTGACGTTGTTGCTGCTGCTGTCGTCGGTGCTGTTGCATGCGTTGAATTTGGACCGTTGTCTTTGGCCAGCTTGATGTGGTTGAGAGCTTGTGTCGTGTTGGCCACGACGGCTAAAAAGTACGACGCCAGGCTGAGCGCCGAGTGGAAAACAGCCTTGTTTTTCATCAGAAGCACCAGCAACCAGCCACGGCCACTGCCGAGCATTGTGGGACGACAGAACGGATACAAGAACGGGAAAACGTAGTCGAGGTACATCATCACCAGGTTGAGCTCGCGCTCCTGTTCGAGGTTGGGCGGTGCCAGCGAGGCTTCGGGCGTCCAGGCTGCCGAGGGCATATGCGAGGGGATGCCGGAGGGTGTTGTTGAGGCCGTCGAAGGACCTGTGGCCGCTGCTCTTGAACCTAGACCTAGCGCATGGTGCTCGGCCCCGCTGCTGTCGGACGGCGAGGCAGTCGACGGAGGTGAGGCCGGACGGTCCATCATTGAGTTATTGCTGCTATTGTTTCTGTTGCTGCCGAGTGAGTCGACTGAGAAGATGTGTGTTGTGCCGCCGCTTCCTTCTCTATTAGCTATGCCGTTGGAAAAGTCGTCGTCTATCTCGCCCAGCCGGATCGCCGCCGCGCCCGTTTCAATGTCACGCAAGAACCGCTTCTCCCGCCGCCAGGCCGCCCGGTCTTTGACTGCCAGCTTCAGCCGGTCGGCCATGGCACGCTGTCGGGGTCCATTGTCCATCCAACTCGGGCGTGCTTCGCTGTAGAGACATTCAATCTCGAGCGCCGCGCAGCCTTCGCACACCGGCCTGGCCTCGTCGCACTTTTTGCGCCGCAGTCGGCACGTCCAGCAACCAGCGGAGCTGCGGGGAGGTCGGGATGCCATGGCGGGTATGAGAGTAATTGAGAGTGAGTGAGAGATTGTATGGGAGGATACGAGGAGGAACGGGGCTGTTTGTTGTGATTGCCTCTTTCGTGATTAATGGCTTGACGTCGTCGCACTTGTTGGGGAAGGAGCGATGAAGCGTGCTGAGGCTACAGGCGGCATTTGTCATCTGCGATTCAGTACGATATACGTTCGTACTGTGTACGTCGTACAGAGATCGGAGTTATGAGGTACTTCTATTTTGGTACGCTTACGGTGAGACGCAATGTACTCCGTACCCCTCTGATATCCATCAACCGACGTTTAGCAAAGAGACAGAAGGCAGAAAGACCATCGCGTCTTTACATTTGTCTTCTTGCTCGCTCTTGTGATTCTTAATCATTTAATCCCTCGATTCACATCGTTGTATTCTTCTCTCATGAATAATGACAAGCGCCACGCAGAAACCTTGTGTGCGCATTTTGAGGTTTCTCATTCTACGACTTATTAAATCTTGGTGAGGTACATTAGCAAGTCAGTCGAGGCTTCAGCGGTATTCGGGATATACCAAAGAATTCCACGCCGTGATATTGTTGTAATATGCCGTATAATTGATATGGCATGCGAAAATAACAAGATGTTTGCCTTGCGTGAATTGAATAAGGAGAGAGAAAAACGAATGATTTAGGGCAAAAAAACAAAAAAAAAATAACCAACAAAAGCGCATAAAGCAGATTTGACGTAAAGCATCTTGATGTCATTCCGTCGATGTCGCGATATCCCTACAAAGTTGGCCGTCCGTCGGCTTGGCGTAAGCAAAGAGTCGAGAGTGTGGGGAGCCGGGTGCGTCCTTGGTGAGATGCCGACCAGGCGAGGAGGAACCGTTCCGCGTGACAGTTGAAGTCGCCTGCAACAAAAAAGAGGCTGTGCCGAGCCCCCTGTGCCAGCACTTGGAGTCTACATGGGGAATAAGAGTTGCGGCTCAATATGTGCCCTTTTTGTAGAGTCGCACGAAGGGATTTTGCTCGCGTTTGTCGCTCGTATTTTTCGTGTTATTCACGGCTGTCCTTTTCTACTTTGGTGATTCCTAAAGCGACGCTCTCGTGGCCAGTGACTCTCGCGGGTCTCGAATCTCTGCTGAGCCTCGGCCTGGCGTCTTATCTTTTTCAGTCTCAATCCTTCTCGTTGGTTCATCGTCTTCTTTTGTAGGTAGCTTCTCG
Source organism: Sporothrix euskadiensis (assembly GCA_019925375.1). Taxonomy (NCBI): domain Eukaryota; kingdom Fungi; phylum Ascomycota; class Sordariomycetes; order Ophiostomatales; family Ophiostomataceae; genus Sporothrix; species Sporothrix euskadiensis. The sequence goes on along the minus strand of JADHKQ010000003.1, from coordinate 878,606 downwards.
CGTCTCGTGTTTCAACCAATCTGACGGCAACCTTTCTTTCACCTCTTGTTTTTTAAGATTAAAGTTGACCAGGGGCCAGGGGCCAGGGGCCTGGTTCGTCTGGGTAACCCATGCGGCTTCGTTTGGCGCTTTCCCTATCTCTAGTAGGGCATGGCGCTAAACGTATGTCCTTTGGATCGGCAGTCCTTCCTTTTTGCTCTGCCAGTTTATTGCCTTGGGGACATCACAGGGCCAAGACGAGCCATCGTCGGCCGTTGTTTATTGTCAGACGAAGATGCAGAAACAAGAAAATCAAAAGAAAAGTCGCACAGATGGCGTTGAGCTGAAGAAGATGAGAAACAAATTGACAATTGACAGAGCATAGCATGGTCGCACCGTTCGTCTCGTCAAAAAATAGGGGCATTGTGATACGGCATCTTGGCAGGTTGAATCCTATGAGCGATATCTCGCCTACTGTCTTGCCGAAATTTCTTACTTTTGAATTGACCTATCGTCCCCTCGTATCTTTCGGGTCCGTACGACTTTGATATCAAGTGGAAGAAGGAAGAGGCTAAAAATGAAAGAGGAAACTAGAGTTGAGCCTCCATTCGCATCGTCAGGCAATCGGTGGTGACTAGGCCCTTCCCAGATCAATACAGGGCTTGCAGACAGCCTGACATGCCAGGGGAAGGTCGGCGTCGGGCCCCGAAAACACAAAAAGGAAAGAGAAGGCGGCTGTGCACCATCGGCGGCCAAGTGTGGAATTAAAGAACGAGAAAAATGAGAAACAAGGGCCCAGCTGAAGGAAGGTTACCCACAAAAAGCTCCGGCACCACACACCGGCCATTGGATGGACGGTCCCATTTGGTCCGATCCTGCCTGTTCTTGGGCTAGTCGGCCTTTCATTTTAAGGTTGTTTTTGGCACTGAAAGTCTATTGAAACGCACAGCGAAAAAAAAAAAAAAAAAAAAAAAAAAAAGCGATAGCGTGGTGAAGGGGGCAGTGTAAAGAAAGAAACAAAAAAGGTGCAATATGCACACCAACATGCATTGGCGTTGGCAGACTTGCCTGAGATTTCAGAGCAGAAAGATAAAAATAAAAGCAAACCAGGCTGAGCTCTAGATAAACAACGAACTATGAATGGCAACGGACATGGCCACCGATCGGCCTGGAACTAACGCGCGGATATGCCACTTGCAGGTTGCAGACCAAGAGCCTCCAAGCATCACAAGCATTGCCAGAGTCTTGGAAACGAAAGCTTGGAAAGGCGTGTGCAGTTGTTAGAGTCTTGGAGTCTTGGAGTCTTGAAAGAAACTCTTGGTCCGGGAAAGGTTGGAAGCTTGTCTGGCTGGCGCCGGGGCAAGTCTGGGCATTGTTTGCTTGGCTTTACAGGCCTTACAGGACAGTGGCAATAGCTCGTACATTGCCTTTTATTTTACTTTCTGATGAATCCATTGCAAAGACGTGAGATGACTCGATCGACTGGTCGTTGAGGCCGGGTGGATAGCCTTGTCGATGTCGTACTGTTCTACGACAGGGCTGTTGACTACGACAGTATTCCTCATCGTCGCGTGAAAATACGACGTAATACAGTGCTCTGTCTGGCCTCTGCTTCAGTCATTGCCGCCGTGCCGCGTTTTGATATTTTGTGCCGCAGGCCCTGACTCTTTCCCTGGTCGCTGGATTTTGTCGCTGTAAGCTTCCCTTGCCCATCGCTCCTTCCCTATCTTTCTCGCCTTCCTCGCATGAATTGCGGCTGACCCGCGTGCGCCCGCTACTGCCCGCTACTGCCCGCCTTGGCTCCTGCTGTGGCACACCGCAAAGCAGTCTGTATTGGGAACTGTTCGTGCCTTCCTCGGTCACTTTCGCTGTCAACGTCCATCTGTGCACTCTCTTGCACTTTATTCTGACCCAAATTCGTCGTAGCTTCAAACATCAGCTGCATCCGTCTTTCTCCCCGTATCTTCCGTACTTCCCACCAGTCGTTGCCTGTGAGCCCTGCCAAGACTTCTTACCAAGTGTCCAGCATGCCCTCCTAGCGCGAAGTAAACTATTGCCAGGCCGTTCCTCAGCTCCTTTCACTTTCTTTCACTTGACACTTCAATCTGCCTTTGCCACGACTGCGCCAAGTCACACTGCGGTCGGCGGAAACAGCCCAGTTGACAGTTGTCCTCGTCTCTCAGTGTTCATTGTTGGTCTGACAAAATGGAAAAGAAAAGAAAGAAACAAGAAACCAAGCTCGGGCTAGCCTTGACAGTGGGCCTGCCAGCACCTCCGATTTACACAGTCCTCGTACTCCGTACACTTGATTTCCTTGCTCTCCAAAGTCTTGTCTGTCTTTCAATTTCCCTTCTCGTCGTGCCGTCTTTTGCGAATTGAGGCCGTCCGGCTGCCTGGCTTGCCTGGGGCTGCCTTGAGCGGCTTGGCGGCCAGGGTTCTTTGCTCTTCAGTTCTCTCCATTATGTTTACTCGCTTTGTGTCCTGGCCAGCACGCGCCTGGGTTCGCGGTTCGCCCGCACGGGGGCGGAGCACTTGCACCACTTACAGTAAACAGTGGGTCCTTCTCCCAATTCCGTCTCTTTTCCTCTTTCCTTTCTTTTCCTGGCGGCAATCTTATTTGGGCTTGGCAACGAGCATGGGGTCCTACGATGGGGCTGGCGATGGAGCCGTTTGGCCTCGAAAGCCTTAGTCCCCGTATTTCGTATGGGTCACACCGGCTCGTCCTTTGCGAGGCCCTCATCATGAGCGAGGCTCGAGATAAAGTTAAATAGACGCCGCTGCCCCCTTTCTTCTTCCCGCATTCCCGATTTGAAATGTGAATATCCTTATTTCGTGGAGCATATTACTTCAGGCCCTTTCTTCCCCTTCTTTTTTTTTTTTTTTGGTTCTCGTGTGTTCGCTTTCTCATCACATTCCTCTTCACAATGTCTCGCTATCTTTTCCCTTTGGCCTTGTCGGCCGTCTCGGCGTCAGTTCTGCCTGCTGCACCCGCCGCAGAGGCAGTCGCTGCTCGCGCCCCCAACTCCGGCTCGCTTCTCAGCTTCCCCATTGTCGAGCGCCGTACCTACCAGGGTCCCCCGATCCGCCGCCGTGGCCTCGGTCGCCGCGATGACGAGGCCGTTCTCTACAACCACACCAACGTCGCCTACATGATTGATCTTGGCCTCGGTACTCCTGCCCAGACCGTGCGTGTCCAGCTCGATACTGGCTCCAACGAGCTGTGGGTCGATCCTGACTGCACCGCTGTCACTAATGCGGCCAGCCAGAAGTTCTGTGAGTCTGTGGGCACCTACGATCCCCAGGACTCGTCGACTGTCACCGATCTGGAGGAGACCAACGAGCTCGCCTACGGCCTTGGTGAGGTCGAGATTGCCTATGTCTCGGACAACGTTATTGTGCCCGGCTCGGACAACACCACCCTCAAGGACGTCCAGTTTGGCGTTGCTACCGCCAGTACCGACGCTGCCGTGCCCATTTGCGGTGTCGGCTTCGGCAAGGACTTCAACCTCGACTACAACAACCTGGTCGACGAGCTTCTGGCGCAGGGCGTGACCAACTCGCGCACCCTGAGTCTGGCTCTGGGCAGCGCCACCTCGGACAATGGCCGTGAGGACCCTGGTGACAACATTGGCAACGGTATTGTCATCTTTGGTGGTGTCGATACCAAGAAGTTTGCCGGCCCCCTGTACAAGTACACCAACCTGCCGCCCCAGGCCTCGGACCCCGGCAACCCGTGGCGCTACTGGATCCAGCTTGACTCGGTTGGATTCACCAAGCCCGGCAAGACCGACTCGGACACCATCAGCGGCAGCAGCCTGCCTATTGTCCTCGACAGCGGCTCGTCGCTGAGCTACCTGCCCCAGACCATTATGGACTCGCTGGCCAATAGCTTCGGCGTCAAGGCCCAGTCCGACGGCTCGCTGATTGTCGACTGCGACTACGGCAACAAGGGTGGCTACATTGACTTCACTTTCGGCTCGCTCGTCATCTCGGTTCCTCTGTCCGACTTCATCTGGAATGCGGGCGACGTGTGTGCCGTCGGTGCCCTCCCCTCGGAGTCGACCACTGCCCTGCTGGGTGACACTTTCCTGCGCTCTGCCTACGTCCTCTTCGACCAGGACAACCAGAACATCTACATGGCCCAGGCTGCCAACTGCGGTTCCAACGAACAGGTCCTGGCCAAGGGCGGCAACTACAACCTGACTGGCGAGTGCAGTGTCGTCAAGAAGTCGGCTGCTGTCGGCGGTCTTGTGCCCATGTCGGCCGCTGCCCTGCTGGGTCTGGTCGGCATCCAGGCTGTCATGTCGCTGCTGTAAGCGAGCAGTTGCTGGTTGATGTCTCCTTTATCTCTTCAAATGTTTATTTGCATTGTATCACGATTGGAAAACGGCCTGGATACACACAAGCGGCGTTTGCTATTGCCTTTGCGTTTTGTTAGCTCTTGTATGGAATTATACCAATACCAATTTAATTCATAACATCATGCCGATATGCAGTGTCATGCATTATGTGACGTGACTATAACATGACTGTGGGATATGACCGTGAACCGAATTGACACAACAGAAACACTGGTTGGCATACAGAAGCATTGTCGAGATATCTCCGCCCGCGACACAATGGGATATCTTGCATGACGGCGATCAAGACGAAAAACAAAAGACATGCAAAAGAACGCGATACATATAGAACCAAAAATGACCCGACTCTAATTCCAAACAGTACATTACTTTGCCCACACAGCCACTTTCACCCTTTCCCCATCGACCAGTCACTCATCATACCCGCTTCTTATCCGGCACTGTGTACACCATGCCATCACGCGGGCTGCCCATCAGGTTGTACCACGCATCGAAAAAGTACGTCAGGCCGGTAACCCAGGGGTACTTGCCCGAGGACATGGGCAGCCGGTCGCGGGCCTGCACGAGGTAGCCTGAGCTGTTGGGGAGGACGGGCAGCTTGGGCAGTGCTTCTCTGGTCTCGGGGTTGATGGTGGGCGTGGCCGACGTAGCGCCCTTCTTCCGCATCTCCTTCATGACCGACAGGACAGTCCTGAAGTGGGCGTCGGCACCGGGCGTCCAGGTGCCCGTCGTGTAGCCAATGATAAAGCACAGGTTGGGCACCGACTCGACCATGCAGGAGCGCCAGCTGTAGAGCTTGGTGACGTCGACAGGCACGCCATCGACCAGCGGGACGCGGCCGTTGAGCAGCTGCACATAGAGGCCGGTGGCAGTGATGATCATGTCGGCCGGGATCTCTTCGCCCGAGCCCTTGAGCTTGATGCCAGTGGGCGTGACGGTCTCAATGTGGTCGGTGACAATGGTGCAGTTGTCCGCCCGCAGCGCCTTGAAGAAATCGGCGTCTGGGCTCATACACAGACGCTGCTCAAAGGGGTTGTAGGCGGGCTTGAAGTGGACGTCGACATCGAGGTCCTCGGGCAGGCGGCGCTTGGCCTGGGCACGCAGCACCTTGCGGCCCGCGTTGGGGAAATGTTGCAGCCACCACACAAAGGCCGACTCAATGGCAATTTGGCGGTACCAATCGATCCAGTCGGCAAGGCTGCGCGGCAGCACACGCTGCAGCAGGTGTGTGATCTTGTCCTTGCGTGGCAAAGCCAGCACGTACGAAGGGCTGCGCTGCAGCATGGTCGTGTGTTTGGCGACCTTGCCGACGTGCGGCAGCATAGTGATGGCGGTCGCGCCAGAGCCGACAATCACAACGTTCTTGCCCTCCATCTTGATGTCGTTGCTCCAGAACTGCGGGTGAACGACTTCGCCCTTGAACTGCTTGATGCCGGGGATCTCGACCTTGAGCGCTTCTTCGTACGAGTAGTAGCCAGAGCAGTTGATCAGCCAGCGCGCACGCATCGGCGGCAGCTGTGCACCTGTCTCGGCGTCCGTCACGTCCACTGTCCACATCTGCTCAGCCGTCGACCACCGCCGGTCGCCGACCTTGTGGTTAAAGCGGATGTGCTTGTCGATGCCATGTGTCTTGGCGGCGTCCTCGGCGTAGGCTTGCACTAAGGGTGCATCTGGAAAGTTCATGTCGTGCGGCCAGGGGTGCCAGGCAAAGCGGAAGACGGTAGCAGAGGAGTCGGAGCGGGCGCCGGGGTACTTCCAGAAGGCCCAGGTGCCGCCGATGATGTTGCGGCCTTCGAGAATCGTGAATCTGGCGTCGGGGATCTGCTGTTTGAGCAGGTAGGCTGAGTTGAGGCCGGACAGGCCTGCGCCGACGATGATGACGTCGAGGTCCTCGACGCTTGCGGAACCCATTGTTGCGGTATGGGGATGCGCTGTTGTGGTGGGGCAGAAAGGTACGTGAAAAGGAAGAGCGTAAAAGAAAAGGAGGTGAGAGAAAAGGCGATGCAATTGGTTTTATCAAAAATTGCAAGAAGGGTGCACAATGGCCCGATGTGGAGTTTTGTTGGGATGGAAGGAACCCTGAGGCTGAAAATATGCAGCTGGGAAGGAGCGAGATATCAAGGGGGGGAAAGGACGATTTAAAATTGGAGAGGCAGGAACGAGGGGCGTCGATGCAGTTCCAAGACTTTTAAAGAAAAAGCTTAGAAAGGAAGGAACAAGGAAAAGAAGAGAGATGTCGGAAAGGTCCTGAACGAGCCTTGAGTCTATACGAAGTAGCCTCGATGATGAAGATAGATATGAGTAAAAGCGACGCGCTCTCCTTGTCGGTGTCGGCGTTTTCCAAGGGTTTTTCAGCGTTGCAGTACTCCGTATTGCGTAGGATTTTTCGTCACATGCCGTTGGGGTAGGGGGCGGGGGCAATGAGGAAAGCTGTGTGCGAAGGAAGGAGCCCTAGAGACCGGTCGCATGCTGACTCCGGTATCAACCCCAGGTTGCCTTGGATCGCCCCAGGTTTTATTTGCCATTTACGGCCATTGACGACTATTAATTGTTGTTGGTCTGTTGGAAAATAGAAACTCGGACAAAAATCGAGCCAAACGTAGCCAGAGACGAGGCAAAAGTGTGCTAAGTGGCCCCTAGCCACCACAATTCCATTTGTCTTCTGGCCTTGTCTTCCCCTCTTCCCCTCATTCTGGCTCTGAGTTTGTCTGCTTTCTGGGGAAGGCGAAAGAAGCCTCGGCTCGGATTTGCCTTTCTCTACTGTAAATGTATCGCTGCTTGGCAGTGAGTCGCGACTGGCAGAGGGGAGAGGCTAACAAGGCACCGACAGACTCACAGAGAAATGGGCAAATCGTCACACATGCCAGCCTGGCTCGGCTCGCCATTGCTCTTGCTGTGCTGTAGTGCAATGGCATTTGTGTTCTTTTGTGCCCCTACGAGCACTTTTGCTGTATTTTTACACTGCGAGGGTAAGGTGATCTGCAGACAGTTAACGCTCGTACTTTGAGCACCTAGTGGTCGCGTTCGTTATCGTTCTCGGGCCACGACCTTGAAAATTTGAGCAATGATGCAGAGAAGGGAGACCCATGATACGGACAGAAATATTGACCGACGGACATGTTCGATACTCACGCTGCCTCCACCATTTAAAAAGACCGGTCTGGCCATCACAGGAATGGCATCTTGCCTCGCCTACCACTGCGGGGAATCTTTGCGTGTGCAATCCCGATGGTACGGTTGCATGCCGTATGTCATAAGGCTTGGACCTACTCCGTACTTGTCGCTGCCGCCCGTTTCGATGGAACAAAAGCGCGGCAGTTAAGTCCGGTTGATGGGGGCGTCAGACGGCACCAGATGCGCTTTGTCTCCAAGCGCCGTGCTCCGTTCCCCGACCTCCACTTCAAATCTGGTAAACCTGGGGTACTGTAAAAAAGAGAACGCCCTTCATTGACTGACTCCATACAGGAGCTACTAGAGCAAGGCTACTGTAGTCCCTGGGCCTGGCCTCCAACAAACGGCAGTGTAGCTTTGGCGGATTATTTCCCAGTAAAGTGTTGTCAACAGAGATGCCGGCAAAATCATGCTTTATCTATGGAAAGGGCTCTCGCTCAACTTCCAGTTGTTCGCGGAGCCCGCAAGAGAACGAAGATGTGTTTATCTCATTGGTATAAGTCGTTAAATGTCGAGACTCTTTGTTGGTGGTTGTCAGCACACTGCAACGCTGCAAAAACTTGCTGTTGGCAATACGGCAGTCATGAATATTTCAATTTATTTTAGAGTGCTGACAGGAACGGGACGGCGGATTCCTTCGCGCAATTTATGGCCAGGTACTCTGTACTGTCGAATTAATGAGCAGGATCAGCAAGTGTGAGCGAGGCGCCGAGAGCGGAAATGGGGCAGGCGGATTCTATTTTGCTTCCGATGCCGCGCAAAAGATTTCTATTATCGACACTCATTTGATGAGATGATATCGTTCAGAGACATGATAGTACACAAGAATGAGATTTAAGAGCTGCCTTGTCAAATTCATGCACCTGTAAACGCATTGTGACGAAATCCTGTCACAATATGGGTTTCTTGTACATAGCATACGCCTCATGTACATCTCGATAATTTTTGGACGGCATAATTGTGTGTTGATGCTGCCAGTTTGTAAGATGGTACAGTACATTTTAGGACATTTTTCACACAGGACCAATTCTTTTGTTTTGCCTTCTCCTCCCCGCTTGCCCTTTACTCCGTTTATTGTATATCTCCCAATATTCCAATCTTCCACCACAACTTGCCAACTGGTGATCGTCGCGTTCCCCGCCTCGTGGTGTCTTTGTCCCTTTATTTTTGTTTACTTGCAGGTACACTTGCAGCCCATCGACACGGTGTAATACACGGAGAAAGCGCCCTGCACCCAGCGCTACAAGTCGATTGGCCGGCAGTGATGCAACAAATTGATACAGTGTATGCGTAGAAAAGATGTAGGGAGACCTTATCTTATGAGACTTCTGTTGGTAATCGTCTGAGATTGTTGTTTGTGTGACAAAGTTGGTACTAGTACATCGAGTGTAGTACAGACCATATATGTATAAGTAAACACCCAGTTTCTCAACAAGAACCACTTCTAGCGTCGGTGGTTTAGTGGTAAAATCTGTCGTTGCCATCGACAGGCCCCGGGTTCGATTCCCGGCCGACGCAAATTGTGATTTTCTTTTTTGTCTTTTTTGCTCTCTCTCTCTCTCTCTTTTTTTTCTTCTTCTTTTTTTTGCCAATCGTCTCCTCCATTGTTTACACAATGCATTTCTCAATTCATTGATTTTTTTTTTGTATGTCTTGACAGCAATCAAGATCTACAATATCACCCAAATTGAGTGTTCCTGAGACCTGTCGACCAAAACGACCAACGACACCAATGTCTATTTTATGGAGACATGTCAGCGAGGAGGAAACATCCTTCCGCTCTCACGACTAGTCGTGGCCCCAAATTCAAAATACTGGGAGAGTCAGTGGCTTTGTTCATCGGAGCGTAGTTGTATTTCCGCTCCACACCGGCAGCCCCGGTTTTCTCTCCAAAACAGCTTCCGCGAACTACGAAGTAGATTTACCGGGGATGGCCAGACTCCCGGGGCCAATCATCAATTCTTCTTTCTCTAACTCCCTTTCTGTTGTTGTCTTTTGGGCATGGTGCACGACTCGACTGATTCAATGCGACCTCAGCGTTGCGGCCCGCGGAAGGGCGTCTTCCTTCTTTTGTCTCTGCCCTTGGCTGTCAGTGTCTGTTCACTCTTTTTTGTTTCTCTGGGATTCCTTTTTTCGTCTCTTGACTGCAAGGCGTGCCGACAGCCGGGGATTGGGAGTCCGTCCGCCAGTAGGATGCGTGCAGGCGTGCAGGCGTGCACCCTTACAAGTTGAGGCTTGTATGTATCTTTTTGACTTGAAAGTGTGTTGATTTCTTCTTCTTTTCCCCTGCCAATACTTTTAATCTACCTCCAATTGATGGTCCGCGCGCCTTCACAACTCCCGCTCCTTGTCATTGCCCGCATATCGAGTCTCCACGTTCCGTAGTTCCAACGCCCTGTGACTGTTTTCTTTCTTGCCTTCGTTCCCTCTCTTTGATTATATGATTCAGGCTTTTGTCTCCCAAAGTCTGTCTTCTTTCTATCCCATTTTGTGTGTTTTACCTTCTCATCATACTCAATGGGCACTTCATGATGGCAGACGACAAGCCAACAGCCACGACCGGCACGGAGACGACGGATCTTCAACTTCCGGCGTCCGCACACACCGCACAACCAGCATCACCAGAGCAAACAGCACAACAAACGGCTTCACATTCACAACAAGAGGCAGAAATAGGAGCATCACATATACATCACCACAATCTCCCTCATATTTTCCACGACAAGAAAGACGATGGACTCGACGTCGGCGTTCAGGCGCACATGGACGCGGCCACGCTCTCTACGGCAATTGCCGAGGCGCAGACGGACGAGGCCGAGAGCAATCCCAACGATACGGAGAGGGATGTCGAGAAGGGTATCTTATCGGTAGAAAAGGTGGAGGGAGCACAAAATAAAAAATTGACAGCAGCAACGGCAGCGGCAACACCACCACCTCCACCAGCAGCAAACAGCATACCCGTCGAAGGACCACCCGATCCATCTATTCCCGATGCCGACCTCACTCCTGCCCAACGCGCCGAGCGCATGTATGCCCGCTACTTACCGGCCAAGAAGCGTCTGTTCTGCGTCATCCTTGCACTCTGCAGTCTGTTATCACCCATTGCCACGACTGGCTGTCTGACGGCCCTCGCTGAAATTGCCGACACCTATCACACCTCGGGCAGTATCATCAACATCAGCAACGGCCTGTACACGGGGGCCATGGGCGTGTCTGCCTTTGTTTGGGGTGTGACCGGTGTTCTTGGTGGCCGCCGTGCCGTCTTGGTGCCCAGTGTCATTACTTTTGCGTGCTTTTCCCTCGGTTCAGCATTGTCACCCAACCTGGCTGCCTTCTTTGTCTTCCGTATCCTGAGCGGCTTCAGCGGCACTGGCCTTCTTGTCTGTGGTCCTGCCGTTGTTGGTGATATCTATCGTCCGACCGAGAGAGGCACGGCCCTTGCCTGGATCATGAGCGGCACACTTATCGGCCCAGCTCTCGGTCCTACCATTGGCGGCATCATCGTCACCTACTCCAGCTGGCGCAACATCTACTGGTTCCAGACGGGCCTGGCTGGTATTGCTGCCATTCTCACAGTATTCTTTCTCCCAGAGACTTCCCATACTCGCCGTTGGGAATCTATTCCCAAAGATAAGCGTGTGTCGGAGTGCCTGGCTGCCTTCAACCCTGTCCGCCTGTTCAAGCTGTTCAGCCGGCCCGACCTTTTCCTTGTCGCCCTGGCGTCTTCGTCGCTCATCTGGAACATGTACGCCTTCTTTGCGCCCATTATCTACGTCATCAACCCCCGCCTGCATTTCACAAAACCCTTGCAGGCCGGTCTCTTTTACCTCGCTCCCGGCTTTGGGTATCTGACGGCCACCTTTTTCGGTGGCCGCAACGCCGACCGTGTCGTTAAGAAGTGGATCCGCAAACGCAACGGAATCCGCCGCCCGCAGGACCGCCTGCGGGCTGCTATGCCGTGGATGGGCATCGGTACACCCGCCTGCATGCTGATCTATGGATGGTGCCTGCAATACGACAAGGGTGGCATTGCCCTTCTGGTTGTGGTCATGTTCATCCAAGGTTTTACCCAGCTGATGATCTTCCCGGCTATCAATACGTACTGCATCGATGTCGTGCCAGGGCGGTCGACAGAAGTTTTGGGCGGCAACTTCTTTATTCGGTACTTGTTTGGTGCCGCTGGTACTGCCCTGGCCATCCCGGCCACTGACAGTATTGGCATCGGCTGGTTCTGTACCATTTCCACGGCCTTTATTCTCTGTGCCTTTGCAGGCGTGATGCTTGTCATCTACGACAAGGTACCGTTTGCTGCCAAACCGAACCCCGATGGGACGCCCAAAGAGGCGGAGGCGCCGGTGGCACCAAAGTCGGGATAAAAACAAGACGTGTTGGATCTTTCACCCCTAAACACGTCAAAAGAGGAGCGTACAACTTAGACTAAAACCAAATAATACTCGCTATGAATAGATTAATGATATATCGATATATCTACTGCCATGCCATCATAGTCTCTCCGACCATCACATCATCCTCCATGCCCCCACCAAATTTTGTCCTTCCCGCCGCCTCGTCTACGAAGTAGGGTGGTAGTTGGCCAGGACCAGCGCCTCCTTGGAGTTGCTCGCGTCCAGGAACCAGCCCTTGCTCGTCAACAGGTCAATCAGCTGCGTCTGGCCGTCAGCCGCAAAGGTGTAGTTGTCCGTCTTAAATGACGCCTCCACCAGGTAGTCAATGCCCGTGCCAGCCGAGTTCTCAATGGGCCAGATCTCAATGTCGAGCTCCACACCGTTCCACGTACCCTCGCTGACCTTGGTGAGGACCGGCCCGTAAATCACACCCGACTCCAGCTCCGTCGTGCCCCAGCCCGACGAAACCCAGTTGTCAAACGTCTTGGGCGCGTTGTTAATCAGCATCGTCCGCGAGTCCTTCTCCGTCGGGTCGTCTGTGCCGCTGTAGCCGCTCGACGATGCCGTGTAGTCGCGCTGCACCGACAGCTCCTGGAACGTCAGGTACCAGTCGACCTGTGCCTTGTAGTTGCCCTGGCCTGAGTTCCAGCCGTCAGCATAGGCCGTGTTGAGGGCCGTCGTGACGTCGCCGTTCTCAATATCAAGACGCCATTTGTAGGTCAGATCGAAGCCGCTCTCATTCTCAATGCTGCGGATGCGACAGCTCCAGCCCTGGGCGTCCAGTGCCTTGTCGGCAGTGTCAATGTACTGCACATTCTTCTTGGTGACGGTCGTGGGCATGGCAAACTCGTCGATGACGGCCGACGCAAGGCGGTAGCTCGAGTCAAGAACGACAGTGGGGTCCAGCTGGAGGTGAATCTCGTAGCTGGGGACCATGGGGCCATCCGACGAGGCGAGCACGGCCACTGGGAGGGCCAAGGCCGCAGCCAGAAGGGTCTTGGCGGAGGGCATAGTGAAGAGAAGGGAATGAAAAGAAGAGTAGATAGGATATACTAAAAGCCAATAGTTCTCAAGAGGCTGAAGATGGAAGAGTAGTCTCGGCACTATCAACAAAAGCCAGGCGTCGAAGTCTGGGGGACTCGCCCACCTTTAATATTTCTTCTTGGCATCGCCATGACCGGTGAGCCTTCCCTTTTTGTCAACGACTATGAAAGCCTTTTCTTCTCTCAGTCAAGTCTTTTGCGTGCCATTTAATGGCCGCGCAAGCTTCTATATGACCAAAAGCGAGAAACTCTGGCCTGGTATCGAGCACGTGTTGCACGTTATTGGCATATCGTGTGAAATATCTCACGAAACTACACTCCCCACGAAAGGAAAGAAAAAAAAAAGAATGCAGAGGCAAGATTCAAAGACGGTTCGGTCCGCTCTATGCAGGGATACAATCCAGTTTTTGCCTACTTGTTTGTCCTTTTAAGATGTGTCGGTCGTCGTTTCTGTCCCATAGGCGTCATCACAGCTGCAGGAAACTTGTTGAAATACTGGACATAATGAGAAAGAAAACGCCTCTTTCTTTTCTATGCTATATTTTGATTTCTCGGTGTCCGAAAGAGGCAAAATATAGATTTGATTTAGTGTAAGCCGGAAAGTTGGGAGAAAAACAATGCTGGTGGTGGAAAAGATCGGCAGGAGAAAGGTGCACAACAACCAAAGATGTCGCCCACGTGCTTCATATCTCACACAAAAATTGTCCACTCAGCGCTTTTTCAAGCACGACACAAACGACAATAAAGTGGCATGAAGACATAGCACACGACTTGACAGAGCCAGTCCCACGGGACAATCGAAAGCTTGACTGACACCGCTTAATCCATCCGCCTTTTTTTTGGTTGTTTTGAATATGAGCTTCCCCGAGTATTTTGGGAACCCCACTGGCCGGACAATCGTCAATTGCCGTCTCCCCAACACCATTCACAGCAACACCGAGCCATTTTCCGCTTACAGCTTTTAATTTTCATCTGATAAGGTTCGTAACCATGGAGAAGTAAATGACATGCAATCGTCAAGCAGATACCACGTGAAATGCGGCGCTCACCTGTGGGCAGCAATGCTGTTGTCGACTTACTTTCTTTCCAATTGAATAACAACCAACTGAGTTACGAAAACGTTTCAACTTTTGCCGCTTTCATAGTTTATTTTTGTTCTTCGTGTTCTTGATAGTCTCCTTGTATTATTATCTATTCCATTTCCTTGTTCTCATTCTGGAACAGGTTTGTTTATTTATTTAAAAAAAAAAAATTTGTGAAAAGAAGTCACCCATGGACATCACTATTGACGATGAAAATTCTTACACCCTTTTTTTTCTGACAGAAATAAAAGAAAATAGACACGCAAAAAAAGAAATAAAATACATCAAACCAACAAATCGCTAAAAAGGGCACTTGCATATTTTTCAAGTAACTACACACTGCGAAGACTGTCTTGAAATGAAACACCATCCTCTCAAGTCACCTCACCGCGATGAGGTCTATCAAAATCAACAGCATTCACATTGGAGCATACGCCACTTTTCAAGTTTGTTCATATTACTTGTATTGTCGTAAAGCTACATGCTTGTAGATGCTTGGCTCATGAATGCTGTCTACCCTTTTCCTGCTCCTCAAAAGCTTACACACACCGACCACCATCAACCTCGATGTTGACACCAGTGATGAAGTTGGCCTCGTCGCTTGCCAGGTAGGCACAGGCGTTGGCAATATCTCTCGGTGTCGACGGGCGGCCCAGCGGAATGGTCGACACAAAGCCAGCACGGTTTTCCGCGGTGTCAGGCTTACCGATGAACAGGTGGGTCATGCCGGTGCTGCCAACCACGGGCGACACGGCGTTGAAGCGGATGTTGTGGGGGCCGAACTCAACGGCCATAGTCTTGGTGGCATTGATGACAGCGGCCTTGGAGGCGTTGTACCAGGTGAGGCGGGGGCGGGGGCGAATACCGGCGGTCGAGGCGACCTGGATGAAGTTGCCAGGGCGCTTGTTCTCGATAAAGTAGGGCAGCAGGACGTTGGTCGAGACGTAGACGGACTTGACGTTGACGTTGAAGACGAGGTCAAACTCCTTCTCGGTCACATCCTCGGTAGGCTTGTTGACGTAGGTGGCACCGGCGTTGTTAACAACGATATCGAGGCCGCCAAACTTGTCGACGGCGAGCTTCAGGAGGGCCTCCCAGTCGGCGGGCTTGGTGACGTCGCCCTGCTGGAAGACGGCAGCATCGCCGAGCTCAGCGGCGGCGGCCTTGCCGGCGTCAGCGGACAGGTCGGCGATAATGACCTTGGCGCCCTCAGCAACGAACTTCTCGGCGATGCCCTTGCCGAAGCCGGAGGCAGCACCGGTGACAATGGCAACCTTTCCCTGGAGACGAGACATTGTGATGTATGTGTGTGGGTTGTGGTGGTGAGAGGAGGATGAAGAGAAGTGTTGGAGAAGATGGGAGAAACGCGGTGAAGTTGAAGAATAAAGTGTCAAGATGAATACGGTCGAAAGGAAGGAAAGTACAGGATTCAGAATACAAAAGTCGTGAAATGGAAACCCCCTCCTTTACGGGAACTGGAGAAGCATGCAGCCGATACAAATGAGAATCAATGGAAAGCCCTCGGCGATGGTCAATACCCCTAAAAAACGCGGAGTTGTGTGGTGGGAATAAAAATGTGTGACGAGAGACGAGCGAAAGACGCGAGCTGCGAAGAAACGAGGAGCCAAGATGCCGTCTTGGACGCCAGTGTGCGTGCTACTCGCATTAGTCTTCCCCGCACTGGACATTCATCGTCACAGGGCAGGCAGAACCAGTCGACTCTGGTCAGAACTCCGCAAGAAAGAACTTGAGAAGACCACCCGGACCGTACCACTGCGTTCCCCACCAAAAAGGGAAAGGAATCAAAGTGCCACTTCAGTTTCCTCCACTATTCCCGCCCCATTCCAGGGCACGTCCGGGGCGCACGCCAACACTGCAAGTTCCTTGTGCAGTGGCGACAAGCGTGGTTCTTGTGCCGGTCGCGGCCTAAACGGGTAGCTGTGGACTGGACAGACAAGTTTAAGCCGAACTCGGGGGAAACATGAAGTTGTGTCGTATCCACGGTGTTGAGTTGTCAAAACTTGTCCAGAGTCGTGGAGGGCTTGAGTGTCGATCAAATAAGACAAGTTTGTGATCTTTATTTGCCTCATTAATCACGGCCTTTCGACCATTCGCAACTCCCTCGACACACCTTTCCAAACCCTACCCAAAATCCACAAAAATGTCACAGACGTACAAGCTGCTCGTCCTGCCCGGCGACCATGTCGGCCCCGAGGTCGTCGCCGAGGCCCTCAAGGTTCTCGATGTCATCGAGGCCAGCCGGCCCGGCCTCAAGTTTGAGCGCGACTTTGACCTGGCCGGCGGTGCCAGTATCGACAAGCATGGCGTGCCCATCACTGAGGCCGTCCTTTCCAAGGCCGAGGCCAGCGATGCTGTGCTGTTTGGCAGCATTGGCGGCCCCGAGTGGGCCGGTGCCGTGCCCACGCCCGAGTCTGGTTTGCTCGCCCTGCGCCGCCGCCTCGACGCCTTTGCCAACATCCGCCCCTGTGCGTTCTATGCGCCCTCGCTCGTCAAGCAGTCGCCCATCAAGGAGCACCTCGTCAAGGGCACGCACTTTGTTGTTGTGCGCGAGAACTGCGGTGGTGCCTACTTTGGCGAAAAGCGCGAAGAGGCCGAGGTTGCGTCGGATTTGTGGGAGTACAAGACGCCCGAGATTGAGCGTCTGGCACACGTCAGCGCCGCCGTCGCCCGTCTGATGGGCCGCCCCGAGGACAAGTCCAAGGCCGCCAAGGTCTGGAGCGCCGACAAGTACAACGTGCTGGCCAACAGCCGTCTGTGGCGCACAGTGACACAGCGTGTCCTGGATGCCCCCGAGTACGCCGACATTGATCTCCAGCATCAGCTGGCCGACAGCATGGCCATGCTCATGGTCGCACAACCCACGCGTTTCAACGGCGTCATCCACACCGACAACACCTTTGGCGATATCCTTTCTGACATTGCCGGCGGTATCACGGGCACCCTGGGTGTCTTGCCCAGTGCCAGTATCTCGGCTGTTCCCGGTGGCTCTGGCCGCTGCAACGGCATCTACGAGCCCGTGCACGGCAGCGCCCCCGATATCTCAGGCAAGGGCCTCGTGAACCCTGTTGCCCAGATTCTCAGTGTCGCCATGATGCTGCGGTACTCGTTCCTGCTGGCTGCCGAGGCCGATGCTATTGAGCAGGCTGTGTCGGTTGTTCTCGAGGAGAAGTCGGCTGGTGGTCTGGAGATCCGGACGGCCGACCTGGGCGGCAAGTCTTCGACGCGCGATGTTGGCGAGGCTGTGTGTGCCGAGCTGAAGAAGCTGTTGTCGAAGTAGAGAGGGCGTCTTGAAACTGAAATCAAAGTAGCGTTTGCATTGTACATAGAGAATAAAAGAATGTTAAATAATGTCAAGTCATGTTTTCTGTTTCGGGTCTGAAAGTTACGCTTGCTGTATCAGGATTAGGAAAGTGCAATCTGGCTGTAATGTTGCGGTTTCCTCATTGAAATGGTTTCGTGGCAGTCGCCCCCATTGCCCCTTCCCGCTCTGTAAGCATCGCACTTTCCTGGCTCACGATCGCACCTCCCGCAAACTATGAATGTTACCCCTTTTCTGGATGTTCGCCCCTTTTCTTGCCTAATAGTAAATTTTCATACTTTTCTCTCATGTAAACCCTTTTATCTGCTCCACGACAATGACGCAGATTTCGACCGACGGCGGATGCATCATGAGCATTCGGGCGAAAACATCCACATGCCGGAGCCGCAGCAATTCCACCACGCACACGCAGACGCTTACAGGTTTTGTCAGTCTGCACAACCACGACTCAAACTCTTCGTCCGGCTAGTCTGTCCAGTCAGAACTATTGTTGCTTTGCTGGAGATTGGGTCGGTCCTCATTTGTCCATATTGGAAACGTGCTTGAAAAATTAGTAAGTCACCAGCCTCACCATGAGGACGCTCCCGATTCGAGTGGACACGGAGAAGAGGGGGCGGGGACTAATTATTGTCACAGGGACCAGGAAGCAAATCCGTTTATCCGTCGAGACGGACATCAGCAGGAAGCAAAGAGAGCTCAGTCGAGGGCCAACACATTAAAATCCGCTTCAAGAACTGCCGGTGCGAGATTACGAGGATACTCGACGTCTAGAATTGCAACATCGTCCGTTGGCCGCCTAAAAAGCTCAATCAGTCCAGCCCTCCTTGCCCTCTCTCGCAGACGCATGGGCCCACGGGACCCATGCTTTTCTGCTCGAGCTCCTCTTTCCCACCCCCTTGCTCCGTCGTGGTGCATCTTGGTCGAAAACGAGGGCGCCAGATTGCTCAAAAAGGAGGAGAAATTCGACGTGAGAAAGAGTGAATGAGGGGAGAGAGACAAGCGGAGTTGGCCCCAACCGGCACCGGCCTTTCAAGTGCGAGGAAGAGCAAGAAAGTGCGTGGAAGTTGCAGCAAGCAGCAGCAAAGCGCAAGGGAAACCAAGAAAACGGCCCACCTGTTATGCGTCTGTTGGTTGAACAGCGATACAGCTTCAGCATAGTGGGCCTGTCACTTTGCGCTTTCAAAGGCACTTTCACGCTGCTTTTTTTCTGGGCCGGTTTAATTTTCGCCCCGCTTCTCCGCATTCTCGCAAAAGCGGAGGGCGACGAGGGCGATTGGGCCATTTTGAACAGCTTTTGGGCGATTGTCGGGGCGGAATTTTTTCTAAGCAGCTGCTATTTGGTGGTATTTGGCTGCAAGTTGGCTGCCATCCCCCCTATTTTCCCAGGTGCATTCGGCGCCGCGAGCCAGTGTTGGCTAGGTCATTTCGAACCACTTTTTCGAAGCGATCACTGTCCGTTCCCCAGTTTCTCGTCCGTTTTTCTTTCTCATCCGTCACACGCACAACCTCGCAACATGATCGCACGGCGATGCGAGCAGCCCTGTCCCCTGTGCGACAACGCCTGATCGAACGAGAAAACGACGGTTTACTTGGACGCGATTCGACAAGACTAGACGAAGACGATACTCTGACATTCGGACGACTGCTCTCGAAATGTCGTCAACTGTATGCTGACTTTCCCTTTCAGCGTTTCTCCGAGTCACATTGATCGCAACCCACGTCATCTCTGCCTCGCCTTACTAACATGCCCGTTTCTCAGCCGAAACAGCCGAAGCTCAAGAAGCAGCGGACCGTCGCAGAAGACACCACTCCCGGCAGCGCCAAGACCTCCGCGTCCGGTCCCCTGCGATGCGCCGTCTGCAACCGCCAATTCTCCCGACCGAGCCACCACGATCGTCACTACCGAACCCACCTGCCGCCCGAAGGCCGTCTTTCCCTACCCTGCAACCGCTGTGGCAAGACCTTTGGACGTAACGATGTGCTCCTCCGCCACCTTCGTACTGCCCACGGCGTCGATCCGGGCCCGCAACCCAAGGCCGCACAGAAATCATGCTATCGCTGCGTCCACCTGCGGCGCAAATGCGATCGCCAGCAGCCATGCCGACTGTGTGCTGCAGGCGGCGCCGTGTGCCAGTACCCCCAGGCTGAATCCAGGACCGCACCAGCTACAACCACCCAAAAGTCGGAGGTGATCATCAACGCCTACAC
Organism: Sporothrix euskadiensis; assembly: GCA_019925375.1. Classification (NCBI taxonomy): domain Eukaryota; kingdom Fungi; phylum Ascomycota; class Sordariomycetes; order Ophiostomatales; family Ophiostomataceae; genus Sporothrix; species Sporothrix euskadiensis. The sequence goes on along the minus strand of JADHKQ010000003.1, from coordinate 859,016 downwards.
AACATCCGACCCGAGCGGCATGGCAGCACAGCAGAACCAAGCGCACATGGCCATGTCCGCAGACGGACCGCAGCCTCTGTTCCATGGAAGCAATGCAGAAAGCGGATACAACCCTCACCAGCCGAGCTTCGGTGCAGGGCTTTCTTCTGTGGATGTCATGGATGTCACGCCCAATGTGTCGCCCAACGACAATGCGGGCGGCCCATATCTCGATGGCTCTAGCAACAATGCTCCCCCTGGCCTGCCCGCGAACGGTTTAAGCCCCTCATTCTCCGACGACTTTTACCTTACTGCCGACACGATTCCATTTGTCGCCTCGCTATCTGCCGCAGGCCAGCTCGACTTCCGAACGGCAGGCCTCGACTGGCTGGACTTTGATGTCCCTGATGTCTTCAGCACAGCCGACAACACGGGCATGCCTAAGATTGATCCGAGCCTGGCGAGCCATCAGCAACCGCAGCAACAATATCACAGCCAAGAGCAGCACTACCAACCACAACATCAGCCACACCCTCCACCGCCTCCACCCCCCCAGCAGCCGCATCATCATCAACAACCTCACCATCAATCTCACCTGCAACACCCACAAAATCAACATCAAAACCCTCACTCTCACTCATACCCCCAATCACAGCAACATCAGCCACCCCACTCTCTGGACCGGCCACCAAGTTCCCAATATGCCAACTACCCGGACAATCCCCCCCAATCCTATGGTGGCCCTCCACCTCCCGGCCCACATGCAAGCGGACCTGGCGCAAGACCCCATTCGCAGCCAACATCTGTCTTGCCGTGGCCGTTTGACGATACTCCAGACAGTATGGCACCGCACGGGTACTCACTACCGCCTCTGCGTGAGGTACTCCAGAACACGCTCTCACAATCGACGAACCCGACACCACCCAACAAGTCCGTGCTGGCCAATCTGGTGGCGCTCATGTCTGACACGCGCATGCCGCAGACTGTGGATGGTGCCAGTGACGCCACGGACGAGTCCTCGTCGGGTCATCCGCAACAACAAAAGTCTCCTGGAAACAACACAACCACGCCCATGGCGATGGCCATCAATACTATGGATCCGGGCATGGCACACGCGGCCAGTCTGCTTAAGCGGCTGGTCGATACCTATGTCGCCAAGTTCCAACCCATCCTACCGCTGCTGCATGTCCCCACATGGGACCTCGGTGCCTGCCCACCTGTTCTGGTCTCTGCCATGGCTTGTGTGGGTAGTTTGCTGAGTGATGATGAGCGTGTTGCTGGCTTGGCGTGGTCCATCAGCGACATTTGCATGCCCATGATTGCCTGGCTTGGCTCGTCTGACAGTGCCAACTACCGCGACATTGCATACTTGAGTGCGCTGTGCGTGCACCAGATCTACTCACTTGGCTCTGGTAACCGGCAGCTGTACCAGAACGCTGACCGCACACGCGGCATTCTTGTGGGTGGCTTGCGTGGCATGGGCTGCCTAACGACACGCCTGAGTCTGGAAGACAAGCTGGAGCAAGAACAAAACAGCACGACCGCGGCGCACCCCTCGACACCGACATTGCCCACCGACCCCGCCACACAGCACGAGCAGTGGATGGCCTGGGTGCGGCGCGAGCGGGAGAAGCGGACTGCATGGTCGTCCTTTGAGTACGACTGTAGTCTGTGCACACTGACCGGTCGCCGCGGTGCTGTCGACTTGAGCGAGCTGCCGAGCCGGCTGCCTTGTGCCGAGACACTGTGGGATGCGCCGTCCGCTACTGCCTGGGCAGCACTACGCACACGTCTCCACCCGGATGCCCAAGGTGCACCCGTCTCGCTTGTTTTCAAGGTTGCCCTCTCCCAAGAAGAGGATGACGCCGACGAGGACATGGGTGATGATTACGAGGAAGATCGGGCTAATGAAAACGACAACAATGAAAGCCCTGATGAACAGGATCTTGGCAGCAACGATAGCATCGGCGGCAGCGGCACGTATGTCGAGACGGATCGCGATACGCCTCGCGTGTTGATGCGCACACCTAGCAAGACCAAAACGGAGCGCAAGACCAGCTCGAGCATGGCATCACCGCAAGTCTCTTTCTGGGGCAAGCGGCTCTGTGCCCAGGTTATTGGCCGTCTCCTGTGGGACTTGAAGCAGCTTGAGACGCTGTCCTCATCCGAGTACTTTGGCATGCCCTCGCTGTCCACTGCCCATGCAGCCAACAAAGTCCGCCTCCTGCGTGCGCTCGACCACCTGTTGGTGTCCATGGACCAGCCGGCCACCGTTGCCGACCTGATTAGCTACAACATTGCCAGCCTCATTGGCCACTACTCCCACTTGTACACCGCCCAGGACGTCCTTGACATCATTTTGTACATTGTCCGCAACACGGTTGCACAGGGAGCGCGCAAGCTGCAGTACCACAAGGGTATCCATATGGCCAGGCGGCGGCTCGTAGCAACACTTTCAAGGGATCCACAGGAAGCTCGCCGACTGGTGTACCACGCCGCACAGATCGTGGCCGTCGCCAACGACTACCTGGTGTCGGCCCCTTGTGAGATTCTGCGACTGTTTATGGGCTACACGTTCTTGATCGTCTTTGCCGCCTACTGTCCCAACAGCCACCGATTCCAGCTGACCACGTCGACCACACAGCCTGCATCTGCACCACAGGCACTACCGACCCAATTACAGCTAGGTCTTCCCTCCGGCTCGACTCTGCCGCTGACTTCGCCTTTGCCGTCATCGATTTTATTTTTACCGCCGGCTGCGCCGTCAACGCCGCCAACCGCTGCCATCCAGCTCGACATCCCCTCCCACCGCATTGCTAGCACGGCCGACGTCGACAACTGGATTGCGCACGGCGGTCCCGCGGCCATCGGCTCGGTGCCCAACTTGTTTGCTGAGGGCGGTGCACTGGCCATCAGCCGCGACGCGCAGGCGATGCTGCAGCGACTCAAGTGTTGGGGACTGGCAGAGAAGTTTACCAAGATTCTGCAGAATTTTGAGGCGACCGTGTTGGTGGGCAACCACCAGGGACAGCCCCAAGGAGGCCACGCTCAGCGAGGTCACGCACAGGCACAGACTTGAGACGCAGCCTTGAGACAGAAACTTAATTTGATATATAGATGATAGTCTAATGAATGTACTTTATGATCATGGGGGCTTCAGATATACAGAATGCGAGAATGCAAAAATAAGAACAACATATACAAGATTAACGAGACAAGGACAAAAAAGAGACACAGCGCTTTAAAAAATGGCCAAGCAGTTGGGTGGACTGCTAACACCGCCCGGCATGTTGAGCGGCGAACTGGACACAAAGAAGGTCCAGCGCTTGTGCTCGGCGCACATGCGACTGAGGGCCTCAAGGTCAAACAGCTCGCCGACGGGCATACCCCATGCGGGCAGCAGGTACTCGTGCATAAATATACCGGGCACGTCCTCTGCGCCGCCATCGCGTTTGTACGACTTTTGCGGCGGGTATACCTCAAAGGACACGGCATCACCGGCCACCGCCGAGAAACCCGTGTCCCAGATCCACCGCAGCATCTCCTCGGTGCCCTCGACGCCGGCGTGTTGCGGGTTCGAGCTCTGCGCATAGGCCAGCTTGTCGGCCGGGCTCATCTCGTTGTCCCACTCCTGGGTCAAGCCAATGCGCACAAACAGAATGTCACCACGCTGGAAGGTGACGCCTTGCACGCGGGCAATGTCCTGCAGAACACTCAGCGGCACCGCATGGTCGCTCAGCGCCTTGTACTTGAGGTCCGGCAGGTGCGTCTTGGCGTACTCAACGTAGTCCAGCAGCACGCCGCGGCCGACAATGCCCTCTTGGGCCCAGTGGTGGATGCCGATACGCGTGTTGGAGCGATCGGTGATTTCACCGGGGGTCACGCCGCCATAGAAAAGACGCTGGCTAGAGCCTGGGTAGGGCGACGAGAAGTGCCGCAGGCCGTCCCACTGTGACGACTGCTGCGGGTTGAAAATGTAGACATCGTCAAAGCCGGCACCGCCGAGCAGGGACACGATGTGGTGCTGGGTGGGCGCGCGGTTGAAGTTGGCAATGTCGAGCTTGGTAAGGTCCCAGTTGAGGGCGACGCGTTTGCCAGTGCGGATGGAGGAGGCGGCGGCAGAAGCAACAACGTCTGGGGTCAGCAGGCATAACCGGCCGAGACCTTCCTCGCGCGAGCCAGGTGCACCGGGCCAAACACGGCGCTTGTCGGGGAGTTCGTCGTAGGGAAGGGAGTGGAGGTCAACGGGAGTTGTTGATGAGGCGGGTGTTGACTCGGTAGGAGGGGTGTCGACAACAGTCTCGTCAGCAGTCTCGTCAGCAGTCTCGTCAGCAGTCTCGGCAGCAGTCTCGGCGGCCAGCTGGGCATCGGCCACCTCGACCACGACAGCATCCTCGATGGGCTGCTCTGTGGTAGCTTCTGGTGAGGACTCTGGGGCCGGGGCCTCGGTTTGAGTTTCGATCTGGGTCTGTGTTGTCTCTGTTGCCTCTGCCGTAACTGGAACGACAGCCTCTGCCACCGGCACAGCGGTCTCCGGCACAACTTCCGTCTGCTGAACTTCGACGGGCTTCTCTGCAACCTTGGGAACGTCCTCCGTCTTGGAAGCCTCAACAGCCGCAGCCGGGTCCGGAGCCGAGTGGGTGGAACCCATCGTCACAGTTTGTGTGTTTTGATTTTGTAAGTGGCAGGAGCACATTGGGGCGGATAAGAGGTGTTGTGTCGTATGATAAATGCCAAGTGAAGAGAGTAGGGCTGTGAAGAAAGGGAAGAACTGTGATTTTCGCTTTCCTTCTTCTCCGTGTTTGGGAGAGGCAAAAAAAGAAAAAAAAAAGAAAAAAAGGCCGTGCTTCCCCAGATTGTCCAAGCTCGAATCAGGGCGGAAGGAAGTGCCTTGTGTTCGAGAAATCATGCAACTAGTCTTCTCGTCTGGGAAAAGAGAATATACTCCGAGCTTGTGAACAAAAGGTCAGCACACCCCGGAATATGAACAAGAGGATTGCAAGATGGGGCACGAGTCGGTTTCTCTTCTCAGCCTTCGATCTCTTTCTTTGTGATCTTGTGCCGTTTTGCCGCTCTCGCGTCTTCCCTATCTTCACCCTGTCCACTCCTTCGTTGCCTGGCCCTCTTTTTTCTTCTTTCTTTTTTTGCTCTTGGTGCTCACGCGGTCGCGGAACGTCGCCACATGCAACGCGGTCTCCACGTCAAAAACCTCTGGAGCTTGAAGGGGAAAAAAGCCGACGCACGAGGACGTAGCTTCCCCACGAAGTGCATCAATTTCTGGCCACCCCCGCTCCATTCGAAAAAACCCCAAATGCACCCTTTCTCTCCACAAAATCTCCGCACCCAAGGATCATAATATTGGCTCGTTAGCGTTGCACTCAGCGGAATGTGCCACTTTGGGGATGCTTGGAGGGTGGAGGGGATGTTATGGATGTGTTGCTGATCTGTCCTTTGTTTGTTTCGGCAATCGGCAGTGCTGTTTCTGTCCAATTTATTCATGAAAAACCGTAGACGCAACCGCAACGTGCACCAAAAGTACGGGGAGCAAATGAGCCGACGACGGCCTTCTGAGGAACAGAGGAAAGAAAGTATGTGGGGCCAAAAATAAAATAAAAAAGCAGGTGCCACTACGTCGTACAAGGCAGAGACTACGAGGTATTCTTCAACCATTTGCCCGAGAGGTGTTTCATCCGTTGTGGCACAGCAGAGGAAGACAAGCTGTACAACTAATTGTATGCGTAGAGAACCTGTGTGCGGCATCCACGCAGGGAAATATGGCATGCCAAGAAAAGAAAAGAACGCGCAGCCCCCACGAACCCGGACATCCAACCCGGCAAAGTTTTCCAACGCGGTTACAGAACGGAGACAAGACAGAAGGGTTAGCTGCACTTTTGGATTTCGAGGAGCCTCTGTCTGAAATAATGTATACCAAGTGACTAAATTTTTTAGCATCCAAGACGCCCAAAAAGGAAAAAAAAAGAAAGAAAAACGAGAAAGAAAAAAGAGAGAAATCAACCTAAAGTCACCATTTTTGAAAGCCAAAAAATTTGGGTCTGTCCGTGGATCGAACACGGGACCTCTCGCAAGTTATACTCAGGGTAACTCCCTAAGCGAGAATCATACCACTAGACCAACAGACCGTAATGTGATTGAATGAATTGTTTCATAAAATCTAGAATATATATATGTACGTAGGAGGTAGACGTTTTGAAGAGGCGACGTTGAGTTTGCATGCGTATTAGAGGAAGGTACGGGGTAATCCGTTCCTTAGTTACGCAAAAAGGCAGGAGCAGGGCGGGACGATGCGACACTGATTCATTAGGAAGGAGCCTGGGAGCCGACTTGGGAAAGAGCCAGACTGGAAAAAGTCCGGTCCAAACATCACGCAAAATGAGACGGACAAAAACAAACATTCTCAGCTCAGACCTGACTTCGAAATCGGCCGATTTGAATAACGATCGGCAATGCGCTTTTTGCTGTCAAGAAACTCGGCATGAGGCGAAACGGCGAAATATGTCAGTGGGGAGCGACTGCCGGCCGGAATCAAGACAAGTAAAGCAACGAAACACACTAGTCCTAAACTATTCTCATCAGAAATGTCATTGTCACCGGTGATACTAACAACTTTGGATAGAACACGCTTTATTCTATTCGTTCTCAACTAATGACTACTCTGTAACATCCATCTAATTTGCACCTTGGCAACTCGATCGTACAATCCGTAAATCTATGCCACCTCACGAGGCTGGGCGGCCGGTGTAACCTTCTCCGAGCCCTCGAGGTGCACAATATCTGTCGTCTTGAGGAACTCATCGAGCTCCTTGCGCTGGGCCTCGGAAATGTCGTTGACATGCACAGCGACATCGTCACCGAAACGCTGGCCAACCTCCTCAAGAGACAGCTTGGCTGTCTCCGGGAAAAAGAAGTAGATGATGGGAATGAAAACGGCACACCAGATAATGATAACCAGGTAGTACTTCCAGCCAACGTTGACGAAACCGATCGGAGCCGTCTGCAGCAGGATCAGAGTGGCGGCGAACTGGCCGAACATCGAGAAACCCATGCCGATGGCACGAATCTCCGTCGGGAACAGCTCAGACACGTAGGTGTACATGGTCGTGTCGCAGCACGTGCCCTGGAAGGTAAGGTAGAAGAAAACGAAGAAGACACCAGCCGCGTTGCCGGCCTTGTTGTCCGTGCCAGAGTACCGAGCAATACAGGCAGCCAGGCCGACAGTGGTGAACAAGCAGCCAAAGATACCAACCATAAACATGCCGCGGCGTGAGTTGACCTTGTCGTGCAGCCAAGCGCCACCAGGGTTGTAGAGGATACCGGCCGTCGTCAGCCAGAGAGCGGACAGAAGAAGCGGCATACTGCCAGTTTGGCCCAAGTTGGTGTAAAGCAAGACGGCGTAGTTGTTGATCACCAGCGGGCCTGCAAATTCAGCACCCCACTGCGTCAGGAATCCAATAATCATGCGCTTGCGGTAGCTCTTCTTCTTGATGACGGCCATCCAGGGACCGTAGCCCGTGGCGTTCAGCTTGGCCGCGTCAAGGGCATTCTGCATCTTGGCCTGGTACAGCTCCTCCTTGGCGACAACGTTGTCCGGGTCCGAAGCCGACGCACGCAGCGTCCGCAGAATCTCCCAGGCCTCCTCGACACGGCCCTTTTGCAGCAGCCAGCGGGGCGAGTAGGGGATCCAGAACGAGGTGATGAGCAGGATGAGTGGCGCAAAGCACTGCATCGCCAGCGGGAAGCGCCAGGCAAACGACGCGTTGACATGAGTGGCAAAGTAGCAGGCGTAGCCGAGCCATGCGCTCAGCATGTAGCCAAAGACAAGGAAGATTGCGTGGTGGCCGACGAGCCAGCCGCGCTGGTCGGGTGGCGCGAGCTCAGACATGTACATGGGGCAGACCGTGACGAGAAGACCGATACCGATGCCACAAAAGACACGGCCGACATGGAACATGGCCAGGTTGGCAGCACCGCCCTGCAGAGCACCGCCGAGCAGAGCCCACGCGGCACCCATCTGGATGCAGCGCTTGCGGCCGAGGGCCGTGGCTCCCCACATGACAAATAGCGAGCCAATGGCGCCACCGGCACTGTAAAGACCGTTGGCAGTTGCGATGGCGTGGGTGGTGGTGGTGGCGTAGCCAGGCTCGCCGTCCTGGGGCAGCTTGAAGAACTCGTACCAGCCGGGCTGGCCAATGGTCGAGCCAATGATCGAAGAAGAGTAACCGTAGGTCTGGCAGGTTAGTCAATGGACGCGAAGTAAATAAAGACAGTTTTCGATGGAGAGGACATACCAAAGAGCCGAAGGCGACGGCGACGGTGATGAGACGGTTGTAAAGGTTCGTCTTGCGACGAGGAGTCGCGACGGTGGTGGCCATGTCGACAATGTGTGTTGTTGTGACGCGATGCGGTGCTAATGTTGAGTGTTGCAGGCGTGAAGTAAGTCGATATCACAGGAAAAGTCACAGAAACGCAGGCTGTGGTCACAGGAAATCACAGGAAGGATCACAGGGAGATAATTTTGGGAGGGTATGGGGAAAGAGATAAGAGAGGGTCAATATATATTCTCAGAGGGCATCAGCTGAGAGGAAAAAGACGACAAAAAACTATCAAGTAGTCAGCAGTCAGTGGAGGAAAAGGACGAAAAAGACAAAAAACTCAGACGAGTGGATCTGCCCCATTACCCCGGATTGATGCAGAAGCGTGTGTGGGAGAAAGGCAAACAAGCGAGGCAAAAGGCGAGAAAGGGGTGTGGTGACCCCAGACACGACTCGGCGACACGACAAAAAGAAAACAATCTCTCACAGGGCGAACCAGCGAGAACGAGACAGCGAGAAAAAAAAAAATGCATGTGGGAAAACGCCACCGACGAGCGCTAAACTCGACCGGCCTTGAGCCTCTCTCTAGGGCGTGCCAGGGCGTCCCTGCGTGACAGGCCGGTGAGTTGACAGTGTGCTTGTCAGGGCATTCAGTGGACTGAAAGCGGACTCCTCAGTGGCCCCCAAATGACACTAAGTTTAACGAAAGCCAAATAGGGCGAGCAAATGTGACCAACAGACAGGGGGGGTTGCTTCGTGCGGCCGTGCCACATCGCAGTGACCTCGTGCGCGCATCCACAACGCGGAGCGTGCCTCTTCTCATTTGTAGTGCCACCCAGCGATCCTGTGTGTGCTAATCTGTCTAGCCTGTCAGCCGGTCTGTGTGCCAGTTGCCTGCCAACTTTCTTTTCTTTTCTTTGCTCAACCTCTGCTTCTCCGCTTTCTGCCTCCGCTTTCCGCTCTCGCCTCCGCTCTTCGCCTCGTGTCGCTCCCCGCGCCGACTTCCAGGAACCGAAGAAGAAGAGGAGCGAACCACCACAACAGCGACTGACAGAACCGCGGAACCCGAACGAACAGCTCTTTCTTTGAGTCTTGGACTTTTTTCGTCTTCTTTTTTTTTAATCTCTCTCTTCAGAGGTTGCGCCTTCCCCCAGATTGCTCCTTGGCCCCTTCCTGCTTCCCCCAGACTTATACCGAGCGTTCTTTCCTAAACCGGGCTCTATCGAACGACACTCATCTGTTCCTGCCGTTTCTTCTCATTTTCGTCCCATCTCGTCCCATCGCTTCGTCCCGGCCCCAGCCTATGCTCACCCGCGGACTCGTTCGCACCTTCTCATCTCGACTCGCTCTTTCCGCATTCACAACTTCCATCCCGCCGTCAACCCGCACACTCACAACCGCCACAATGACTTCCACAACGCTCCCCTTCACCCTCAACGACCCCGAACTCCTCAAGACCGACAACTGCGTCAACGGCAAGTGGACATCTGCTGCGTCAGGCAAACGCTTCGATGTCATTGACCCCGGTTCCGGCAAGGCCTGGGCCTCGTGCCCGGACAGCGCTGCAGCCGATGTCGACGAGGCCGTGAAGACGTCCCACGCTGCCTTCCTCGAGTACTCCAAGTGGACGCCGCGCAAGCGTGCGCAGACTCTGGGTCTGTGGCACCAGCTGATTGTGGCGGCCCGCGACGACCTGGCGCGTATCTTGGTCTTGGAGACAGGCAAGCCGCTGGCCGAAGCGCTCGGCGAGATTGACTACGGCACTACGTTCACATGGTGGTTCACGGGCGAGGCAGACCGTATCCAGGGCTCGACGATCAACTCGGCGCTGCCCGGTCGCCGCGGTCTTGTTATCAAGCAGCCGATCGGCACAGCTGTTGCTCTGGTGCCATGGAACTTTCCGCTTGCTCTTGTTCTCAGAAAAGCTGGCGCTGCTCTGGCCGCTGGCTGCACAATGGTCGTCAAGACCTCGCCCGAGACGCCCGTGACGGCTTTCTGTCTGGCACAGCTGGCCCTCCGTGCTGGTTTCCCGCCTGGCGCTCTCAACGTTCTCTCTACAACCCTCGAGAACACACCAGCAGTCGCAGAGTCTCTTTGCCTGCACCCTCTCGTGAAGAAGGTCACCTTCACTGGCAGCACACGCGTCGGTAAGATCATTTCGAGCCTCTGTGCCCGCAACCTCACGAAGTGCACGCTCGAGCTCGGCGGCAACTGCCCGTTCATCATCTTTGACGACGCCAGCCTCGAGCAGGCTGTGGCCCAGCTGCAGTCCCTCAAGTGGCGCCACGCCGGCCAGGCCTGTGTTTCCGCCAACCGTGTCTACGTCCAGCGCGGCATCCACGATGCCTTGGTGGCGCGCATTGTCGCAGAGACCCAAAAACTCAAGCTGGGCCATGGTCTGACCGAGGGCACTACCCTGGGCCCCGTCACTACCCCTCGCGGTCTCGATAAGGGCGAAGAGCTCTTCCAGGATGCCGTCAAGGGCGGTGCCAAGGTCCTGCTCGGCCAGGGCTGCCGTGAATCTGCGGGTGACGGCTACTTCATGTCCCCTACTATCCTGACGGGCATCACTGACTCCATGGCCATGTCGAACGACGAGGTCTTTGCCCCCATTCTGGGTATCTCCGTCTTCGACACCGAGGAGGAGGTCGTCCAGCGCGCCAACAACACCAGCATGGGTCTGGCCAGCTACGTCTTTACCAAGAACGTGGATCGCCTGTGGCGCATGTTTGAGAACCTTGAGGCCGGCATGATTGGCCTGAACACGGGCAACGCTTCTGCTACCGAGGCGCCGTTTGGTGGCATCAAGGACAGCGGTGTCGGCAAGGAGAGCGGCAAGGACGTTGCTGTGAACGAGTTCCTCATTACGAAGACTGGTACTCTGTCTGTGGAGGACCACTACTAGATTAAGTCCCATATAAACGGAAAATTAAATATAATGAAATCAAAATGACGCTCAAATGACGGTTATTCGCATGCATTGTGCTAATCGGCGATGGGCCAATTGTGTACGGAAACGATGCGGCTAGCGACATCGGCATGGAGCAGAACGGGACGAATAGGGCTTAAAGTATTCGCCTAGCACTTCGGCTCCGTCTCCGTTCCAGGCAGTTTTGGAGACAATCACTGATAAAAATTCCATGCTACCAAGGGTTTTGGCTCAGCACAACATTTCCTTCAGATATGCTGGTTTCACATTTTGCTGCAAAGTACCGGGTGTTAATCCGTCCGCTAACAATTCAACACCGGATCTGTACAGAGTACTTAGTTGGGCAAATATCGGGGATCGGAAATGCGGCCGAAGAGGCAATGTGGGGAAGTCTGCCAAAGCTGCCCTTTCAACGGTAAAGGCCGAGGCCACACTATAAACCGTCCAGACAGTTACAAAGCAATGTTTGTCATCCGCAACGATGAAAGTTCAGAAACACGATATAGAGGATGGGTTGGAAAGCTGTCTTTATAATCCACGATCTATCGGAATAACGCTTTGTTGTCAAGGCTGAAGACGGATTCACAAGCAAAATATATTCAAAGATAGACGGCACTGCAGCTACGTTCACTCATTCATATAAAAGCTCATCAATATGGCCTCTCCCCGCACCATCTTCGGAAAGGCAGCAGCCCAGCCATTCAAAGAAGCACCAACCCATTTACGACGTTTTTTTGCGACAACAAAACAAGGCCAAAAATCCGCAACAATGGCCACCACGATGAAAGCATTTGTTGTTGACTCTACAGCCAAGGCCGGCATTGTCGACCGCCAAAGGGCCGTACCAAAGGTAAAAAAAAACCAACTACTCGTCAAGCCTGTCGCTGTGGCCCTGAACCCGACCGATTGGCGCAGTCTCTACGGTGGCCGTGCCAAGCCAGGCTGTATTGTTGGTTGCGATTATGCTGGCGAGGTTGTGGCCGTGGGCGAGGATGCGGCCAAGCAGAACAAGTGGAAAGCCGGCGACAAGGTGTATGGCTGCACACATGGCTCCAACGTTGTCGACCCGGACGATGGTATATTTGCCGAGTACGGCGTCGTGCTGGCCGACTTGCAGATGAAGCTTTCCGACAACAGCGTGGGCTTTGAAGGTGCAGCAACGATCCCTCTTGGTGCCATCACAGTCGGCCAGGGTCTGTTCAAAAAGGCCATGCAACTCGAACTGCCGGATATTGCAACAGCGGCCGATCCTCCCTCGAGAGATGCGACTGTTTTGATTTATGGCGGCGGCACTGCCACAGGCGCCCTGGGTATCCAGTTTGCCCGCTTAGCCGGCTACAAAGTCATTACGACATGCTCACCCGCCAACTTTGAGTATGTCAAGAGCCTTGGTGCTGACCATGTTGTCGACTATCACGATGCCAATGCTGGTCAGCAGATTCGAGACTTGACGAATAACAAGCTGTACCACGCCTGGGACACGGTGAGTGTTCCGGCCTCGGCTCAAATCTGTGCCGACGCTCTCTCGACCGATGTGTCTACTCAGACGCCCAAGTACGGCAGTCTGTTGCCCACCAAGTGCCCGCGCGAGGATGTGGAGAGCACGTTTACCGTCATGTACACATCGTTTGGCAAGGCATTCATGTTCGGTGCGGATCAGGCGATGCCGGCGAGCGCCGAGGACTTTGAATTTGGCACGAAATTCTATGCTCTGACTGAAAAGCTGGTGTCTGCCGGTCTTATCAAGCCTCATACGTACCGTGTTGAGGAGGGCGGCTTGAACGGCATTGCTGACGGTCTGTTGAAGCTCAAGGAGGGCAAGGTCAAAGCCGAGAAGCTGGTTTACAGACTGGCAGATACAAAGTAGGCGACAGGAGGAGCGCCCATCATCACACATCTTCGTTGCACATAAATATAAATAAATAGAGACCAGTATATTATTATCTTTAGTATTACCAGTCCGAGCTACTTATTTTATCCAACTCGTCAACGCATCTTACAGGACATAGCGGTACAGCGGCGAGCGGTCACCCATCTCGAGCAGCTCCTGCTCCGTGTACGTGGCAAAGATTTCCTCCTCGGGTATGGCATCGCGGCGCTTGTTTTCCCTGCTCCAAAAGTAGCGCAGGACGAATGTGCACACAATAGCGTTGAGGAGGAAGGCAAGTGAGATACCGTAGCCCGTCCAGTAATTAGGCGCCTCCTTGGCAATGTAAATGTTGGTGCCGATGATGCCGCCCATGTTGCCAATCATAATGGTTGTAGCTACGCCAACAGCACGCTTCCAAGTGGGCGACAAGTTGTTGCTGACCCATGAGACGAGCGTAGCTACAGCTGCATAGACACCACCGGGGATGAAAAAGAGCCAAAAGTAGACAAGGCCTGGGTATCTTTCCTTGGGTGTGGCCATCACGCCCAAGAAACCGACAAGAGCAAATGTATAAGGGATGACGACAAAGGGCCATCGGGTGCGACGGCGATCGGCAAACCAGGCAATGATGAAGCTGAAAATGGCACCCGTCACATAGACGGGGATGGTCAACAGCTGGGCCTTGGCGGCGGTGTAGCCTAGCTCCAGAATGATGGTGGGTGCCGTGAACGTAAAGCTGTAGACCGTGATGGTGTTGCCCCAGAAAATGAAGATGGTGAACCAGATGCGCCAGTCTTTAAGAGCATCGCGGATGTACTGCCATTTAAATTTCTCGTTCGTCTGCAGTTGACCGGCCGATGTGCCCGAGTCTTGCTGGAGGCGCTGCTGGATAAAGAGCTTCTCGGCAGGCGTCAAGAATGAGGCCAGCTCAGGACTGTCGGGCAGCGTCCAGGGCAAGAGAGCGCCGACAAGGGCAGTGAAGATGCCCTCAATGATGAAAATCCAGCGCCAACCAGCTAGACCGCCAACACCGTCCATGCGTTCCAGAGCGAAGCCGAGCAGGCCTGAAAAGGCACCAGCCAGCGAGGCTGCAACAAACAGCATGGAGACACGGCGTTGCAGCTCAAAACGGCAGTACCATTCACCGAGAAGGTAGGCAGCGGCTGGGAAGAAGCCAGCTTCGGCAAAGCCGAGCACAAAGCGGACGGCAATCAGCCCACCAGAGCTCTGGACGATGCCGTGGAGTGTCATGACCGTGCCCCATGACACGAGCAAGATACCCAGCCACCAGGAAGGGCGGATGAGCTTAAGGACAACGTTGCTAGGAATTTCGAAGAGTGTGTATGGGACAAAGAAAATCTGCACAAAATCTGTCAGTAATGTCTCAAGTGATAGAATGCAGTGGCTAGAGAGAGAGGCTTGCCATCAATGCGAGATTGTATTGCGCGTTGGTCAAGCCCAAGTCTTTGTTCATGCCAGCCACTTTGGCATTGCCAATGTTGCCTTTGTCAACATTGCAAATGAGATACAAAAGCATCAGAATTGGGACCAGCCGATAATCAACTTTCCGGAGGACACGCTTTGTCTCGGCATCGTCGTAGTTGGGCAAGTTTGACTCATCGAGACCAGCGATCGGTTTGACATCGCCGTCTTCATCGCGATCGTTGACAACAGTGACGGTGTTTGTCTCGGCGTGAGCAGCCGTGCAGGTTGTGGCGCCAGCCGTCTTCTCGGCCGTGTCGGCCATGCTGGGAAGAATAATGAATATTGCCGAGGAGAGGAGAAAAAAATCAAAGCAAAAAAGTGCCCTGCAAACGTCAAAATATCAGACAAAGCAAACTATGAACAGAGCACAAGGTGTTAATATTCATCAAAACCAGACGACTAGAGATCAGCGCACACGGATGAATATAAATACTCGTGAGCATCCTTCATTTCTATTACCCTGAGCCACCTTTCGGGACCGGAGTCCGTATCTTCATGTCAGAAATGGATCATTCCACTAAGTCGAATAGCGTGCACGTTTATGGGGTAGGGGCGGATTACGACGGTATCTGCTCCTCTTACCCCGGACGACGCTCCTCATTGCTTGCTCACTCGCGGACGCTTATCATTGCCGCGGAGGCCCGGGGAAAGTACGTCGTACGACGGGACAATTGAGTAATTGATCCAACGCCGAGGCAACCGACAAACGGGGAAAAGTCCGGGGTAAGTATTTGATTTCTTGCCTGTTTTGCGTGCACCCCGTACTGTCCGTACCCCGCTCGGCAATCGCCGCACCGCACGTCGTACTTGGTGGAGGCTCGTACTCGTTAAATTGGCAGGGATGCGTGAGGGGTGATGTGCGTCTCCAACAAAAAAAACCACCAAAGTGGGGATTCTGACTACGGCATACACAAATGTACAAAAGTACCGTCCTCGTCGGCATCAGCTAGTGAGGATACTGGAATAATATCAAAAAGTAGACAAAAGACAAATGAATAAACGACTGCTAACAACGTAATGCTTACGTCGTAATGTTTGTGCCACCAGCACTCTTTTGCACTCTTTTTATACATCGGCCCCGATCTCCTCATACGACACCGTCTGCCCGCAGCTCGGCAATTTCCTCCGCGCTCAACCCGCTCTCTGCAAGAACCTCATCTGTATGCTCGCCCAGGCGCGGAGGGTTGGTCCGAATGGTCGGCGGCGTGGCTCCAAACTTGACGGGGGGTGCAATGAGCTTGATCTCGCCCGACGTGGCGGCATCAAACGCACGTTCAGCCACCATATTGCGGGCGGCCGTCTGTGGATGGGAAAATGTGCGCTGCATATTGTTGATGGGCGCAAAGGGCAGACCGGTGCCCTCAAAGACAGCCAGCCACTCGTCGGTCGTCTTTTCCTGGAACTTCTTGCGGAAATACGGAAGCAGCTCGTCCCGATTTGCCGCGCGCTTGGGGTTCGTCTCGAAGCGAGGGTCGGTGATGAGGTCGTCGAGGCCCAACAGCCTGCAGAACTTGGCATACTGTGCATCGTTGGTGGCACCGCATACGAGATACATGTCCTTGGTCTCAAATGCATCGTAGGGAGCAATGCTGGGATGCTGGCAGCCCCAACGCTCGGCCTCGATGCCAAGGTTGAGCCAGGAGAGGCCGACGTTGGTCAACAGGCTGATCTGGGTCTCAAACAACGATGCATCGATGCGTTGGCCTTGGCCAGTAGCTGATCTCGAGTACAAAGCTGCGAGAATGGCACCATGAATGTACAGTCCCGTAGACATATCGATCATGCCGATGCCCGTGCGGACAGGCGGGCCCGTGCGTTCTCCGGTAATGTGCAGCAAGCCTGCCTCAGCGGCGGCAATAGGATCATACCCGCCGCGTGAGCCATATGGGCCGCCAGGACCGTACCCAGAGATGGAGGCATAAATGATGGCTGGGTTGGCCACCTTCAGTTTGTCGTAGCCCACGCCGAGCCTGTCCATTGTGCCCGGCTTGAAGTTTTCGACCACCACGTCAGCCTGTTTTGCAAGCTTGAACAGGATTTGGCGGCCCTTTTCCTTCTTCAAGTCGATTGTGATGGAGCGTTTGTTGCGGTTGACAGAGGCAAAATAGTTTGACATGGGCCCGGCATCGCTGTTCCATGCCGCATCCTCGCCAGGCATCTTCCAGTGCCGGGTGTCGTCCTGCGAGGGGTAGCTGTGAGCACTTCTGCACTCTTGATTAAAAAAGTAGAAAAGAAAACGGGTGGTCGACCTACTCCTTGCCCGATGGCCTCAACTTTGATCACATCTGCGCCATAGTCTGCTAGAATTTGTGTGCAGAACGGTGCTGCCAAAACTCGGGACAGGTCGAGCACGCGCAGACCCTTTAGCGAGCCTTGCGTTGCTGCCGAGGTTGCTGCGGAGGCTGCATTTTTGTCTGCAGTTGCAAATGGACGAACAAAAGATTTGCGGGTAGAAAATGTGGTCAATATCGATGTGCCACTTCTTCGCAGAGGGCGAGCAATGTGTCGTGTTTGCAGCATCGTCATTGTAAAGCTGGCCGTTTGTTTATTTTGGTCCGTGATTCTCGTAACCTTGGAGAACCGTCTTCAGGCCACATTCATATGTCTGTCAATCTCAATGCTTGATTCGGCCCTAAAAGTTGGAGACCTTGGATAATGCTGTAGTACCCGCAACAGCCTATCCACGGCAGGCTGCAGTAGAGAGGACACGAGAACTGTGCATTTTCTGCAACAATATCTTGCTATTCTCGGTACGGCATTTACCGACCTAATGCGTGTTCTATCTGACATTGGTCTACAGAGTACGCATACGTCCACAAAGCTTGCTGTTGGCTGTCCATCATACCCAACTTGGAGCATCGGAGGTTGCCGAGCCTACTTTTGCAGGTTGTTTTTAGCGCCACCAGCACTGGCAACGCTAAATGCTGGACGACTTACGTGGAATCGGGCTGATCTTTGATATTATTTTCACAATGGCTCTCCACATGTATCATCGTACAGCAGCAATTTGTTTTTGTCACGTATCAAAAACTCGTTATTGAATCCAGATTGTGTACCTTTATAGCAAGATTGAGCACAACTTTTATCTCTGTATTCCGTTCTATGGCCGTCTATTTCTGAATAAAGTCTCCCTCGCAACACTAATAACTCTTCGGCAGTGTGAGGACCTGCTGGCCAATGTAGTTCTTGATCATCTCGCCACTCACAGGAGCAATGCGTGATAGAGTTGCCTCTCTGAGATACCGTTCCACGTGGTATTCTTTGGCATAGCCCATGCCGCCGTGGGTGAGGACTGCCCGCTCGGCCGCCTTGAACGCCGCTTCTGATGCCAAAAACTTGCCGGCATTGGCGTACTCGCCACCCGTGTAGCCCTGGTCATACTGACGAGCAGCCAGGTAGACCATGAGACGGGCACTCTCCAGATTCATCCAGCACTCTGCCAGTGGGTGTTGGATGCCCTGATACGACCCAATCGGTTTCCCAAAGACGACACGCTCACCAGCGTACTGGCTGGCTCGGCGCAATGCAGCAAAACCAATGCCCAGGGCTTCAGCCGCCACAAGCACCCGCTCAGCATTCATGCCGTGCAGAATCATCTTGAACCCGTCACCCTCGTTACCGACGAGATCTTCGGCAGGGATCTTCCAGTCCTCAAAGAACAGCACGTTGGTGTCCACAGCCGCGCGACCCATCTTGGGAATTTCTGTAATCTTGACGGCGTCGCGGTTGAGGTCCGTGTAAAACAGCGAGAGGCCGCGGCTCGGCTTGTCCACTTTGTCCAAGGGTGTCGTGCGGGCCAGCAGCAGAATCTTTTGGGAGACCTGCGCTGTCGAGATAAAAATCTTGGAGCCTTTGGCGATGTAATGGTCACCCTCACGCCGTGCTGTCGACTGCAGCTTCAGCGTGTCCAGACCCGTGTTGGGCTCGGTGACGCCAAAACACGCCCGCTCTTTGCCGGCAATCAGCGGCGGCAGCCACCGCTCCTTTTGCTCCGTCGTGCCGAACTTGGCCACCGGTTCCAGTCCAAAAATATTCATGTGCACCGACGACGCGCCGTTCATGCACGCGCCCGACTCGGCGATGGTCTGTAGCATGACGGCTGCTTCTGCGATACCCAGCGACGAGCCGCCGTACTCTTCTGGTAGACAGATGCCGAGCCAGCCATTGTCGGCCAGATCCTTGTACAGCTCCCAGGGAAACTTGTGCTCCGTATCGTGGTCCATCCAGTACTCGTCTGGGTACTTGGCGACGATTTTGGCAATGGCTTCGCGGACGGAGCGCTGGGCATCAGACCACTCGGGAAGGTTGACGGGCAAGAAGTCGGTGGCTCGGCTGTGGATGAGGCGGGAGGAGGAAAGCGGTGTTGCGTGCCGATTTGTAAAGGAAAGGAGAGGCCGAGCTGGACGCCGCAGACCGGAAGCCAAACTCCTCGTCGTGGAGAAGAGTGAACCCCGCATGTTGACTGTTGTGAGATTGCAACGTTGGAGTAGAGGTAAAGGCAGGAATCTGTTTAGGAGCAGCGTTGTTTGTGCTCTGTATTGTTGTCAAATTTGATGATCAGGTAAGAGGCCTCTACATTTTTTGAGACGGTGGCATCGATTACTTATTGATCGTTTATTAAATGCTTGATTTTCGACAATCTTATCATTGATACTTCCTGCACCCTGTCAATCGATCTGTTTACGACGTACTTCCGTTTTCTTTCACTGATCTTGCAAAGAAGTTGACGACCCACTAATTTTCTGTTCCCGGGACCCAAAATGCGTGGCAGACTAAAATGGCGTGTAAGTCAAAAAGTCGCGGCATGGGTAGCGACGCCATTGAATTCCCCTCGGACAATGCCGAATAGTACGGCGTAGGGCTTTAACATTTATCGGATATCCAAAACGGAAATAGACCGAGGACGGGATCTTGCATGGTAAGTAAATGGGGAGTCACGGAAATTATGTAACACACTTCATTCTGTCGCGTCCTTCTCGTGAATACATATCGATTCTGCTGGGTGGATGGCTGTAATAAGATGAGGACAAGACGTGCGTGCGATGTCCTTGATGCACAGAAAAAAGCAGACTGACTAAACACCACGCAACAAACATCATGGCTATCGATTTACCACAATCTGCTTCCTCGAGGGTCAACACGCTCCTCCGGGCGAGCGTTCCCTTTACGGTTGCCTGTGGCTCGAGTATGGTCGCCACAGTCTGCATCCAGCCCATCGATACAGTCAAGGTCCGCATGCAACTGATGGACAGCGGCAGCGGCACCAGAGCATCTCCTGTGACGGTAGTCCGCGATATTGTGGCTGGACGCGGCGGCATCTTCAACCTCTATCAAGGCCTGTCTGCAGGCCTTCTCCGGCAGCTCGTCTACGGTACAGCGCGGCTCGGCCTCTTCTCGACCTTTGAGCGCATACTTACACAGCGAGCCCATGAGCGCGGGACAACACTCACGTTTGGCGGCCGAGCATTGGCAGGACTCGGTGCCGGGGCCATAGCGGCATTTATCGGCAACCCAACGGAGGTTGCTCTCGTCCGTATGCAGGCAGACACAATGAAGCCGCCCAGCCTTCGGCGCAACTACACATCCGCGTTCAATGCTCTGGCGCGCATCACACGAGAAGAGGGTGTCCTAGGTCTGTGGAAGGGTGCATCACCGACCATTATCCGTGCGATGTCGACCAACTTTGGCCAGTTGGCTTTCTTCTCGGAGTCGAAGCATCAGATCCAAAAGCATTTTGGCGACAAAGTATCGGTGCCATTGCGTACGGTCTGTGCAGCATTTATTGCCGGACTTGCGGGCGCTGTGGTCAGCCTGCCCTTTGACTTCGTCAAGACGCGCCTACAAAACCAGTCGACGGCAGCAGCAACACAAGGCGGACTCCCCCTCTACCGGGGCACATTTGACTGCTTTTCAAAAGTATTGAGGACCGAAGGCCCAATGCAGTTCTACCGTGGATTTTGGCCATATCTCATGCGCATTGCGCCGCATTCGTAAGTTTGCCTTTAACGCAACGAAGAAATATTGAAAATATGTGCACAGGGCTAACAAGAACAGAACAATTGCACTGTTCCTGGCAGATCAGATAAACAGTATGATACAGAGATCTCCCGGTTGGCAAAAACAAATAGAGTAGAAATGAGTAAATAAACAATATCATTTTAGTGACGATGGGTCATTTTTAAAATCTCAAAATCTCAAAATCTCAAAATCTTGCATCGCGTTGTCTGTGGACTCGTTTGTTGTCTCGTCGTCTATGTCATACATCCAGATCCTCTTTACGTACCGTAATCAAGTCATTTCTAGACGTGCTTTGCTCGATGCAACGCTTTGCATTCGAAGTCGGCATACGCCGACGTGTGTGCGGCCGTGGGGCCGAAGACAAAGCGCCACATTTTACTGCTTGCAAGAGACCGACAGCTTCCAAAAGCTCGTTGTGGGGCGAATGGGGCCAGCAAGTGCATCCCGCCTCTCGGCCCTCGGGTTGGGCAGTCCGGTGAATTGTTTGGCACGGCATTGAGAGCCGCTGTTGCTATATGTTTATGTAGATATCGCAGGCCGGAGGAAGCTTTTCAACCTTCGTCTTCCACCTGCAAAACGATCGCAATGCACAACCAGACAACATTATTATCGCCACAATTGGCCGCTTCGGCGAGACGGCTCGCAAGGTCAGCATTGCAGCCTCGGTGCACACCTCTACGGTTCGCAGCAAACACACGGACAAGACATTACCGACTCTACTCAATAGCAGCCGCTCGGACCATCACCAATGCAGACGTTCATATAGTCGAGGTCGGGCCCCGTGATGGCCTCCAGAACATCAAGCAACAGATCCCGACCAAGACAAAAATTGAGCTGATCCGCCGGCTTGCCGATACAGGTCTTCAGACAGTCGAGGCCACGTCGTTTGTGTCTCCAAAATGGGTGCCGCAGCTGGCTGATGGCGCGGCCGTCATGGACGCTGTACGGCCGCTGTCAACCGACGCGAGGCCGCTGGGCCTTCCGGTGCTGGCACCCAACCTCAAGGGTCTCGAGAATGCACACAAGGCACAGGCCAAAGAGATTGTCGTGTTTGCATCTGTGACCGAGCCATTTAGCAAGGCAAACCAGAACTGCACCATCGACGAAGCGTTAGCACAGGCCGAGACGGTGGCCAGGCGGGCGCGTGAGCTTGGTATCCGCGTCAGAGGGTGAGTACAATCTTGGAGCAGGGATGAGCAGGCCAGAAAAAGAGTATTTACTGACAAGAGTTTATTGACACGGTTCAGTGCTACATCGTGCATTTTCTCAGACCCTTTTGCGGGCCCAACACCTCCCGAGGCCGTCCTCCCCGTCGTGCAGCGTCTGCTCGACCTGGGCTGCTACGAGGTGGCTCTCGGCGACACTCTTGGTGTCGGCACCCCAATGGATGTCCAGCGGCTGCTGGAAGTGCTTTTGCCTGTTATTCCTGCCAACCGCCTGGCCGGCCATTTCCACGACACCTACGGCCAGGGTCTCGGCAATGTTGTCAAGTCGTACGAGATGGGCATCCGCACCTTTGACAGTAGTGTTGCTGGCCTCGGTGGCTGTCCTTATGCTCCGGGTGCACGTGGCAATATCTCCACGGAAGACGTCATCTACACTCTCGAGAAGGGGGGTATACGTACGGGTGTCGATTTGGACAAGCTGATTGACATCGGCCAGTGGGTATCCAAGGAGATTGGCATTCCCTACGGCAGTCGTGTTGGTGCCGCTCTTTCGGCCAAAAAGCAGTGGCAGGGCACGTCGTTGGGCAGCAAGACACAAAAGAAGGCGGAAACCCCGGCATCCACCAAGACATCTCGCACTTGGGAAGTCATACAGGACGCTGGTGAGTACCGCCTGTCGCGCTCAGGCACCGCTGTCAAGGTCACTTTGAACCGACCGCGCAACGGCAATGCACTCACAGAAAACATGCTTCTTGGCCTGACGAATTTTTATCGCAATGTCGCCAACGACCCTGGCGTCTACAGCATTATTCTCGAGGCCGAAGGCAAGTACTTTTGCACCGGTATGGACTTGAGCGGAAATACCGATACGCACGATGCGTCTACCGAGGACAACTACTACGCCAAGGTCTTTGCCCTGTACGATGCCATCGACCATGTCCCACAGACGACCATTTCTTTAGTTGATGGCCCTTGTTTCGGTGGCGGTGTCGGTCTCACCTTTGTCTGTGATGTGCGCATCGTCTCTGAGAAGGCCCGCTGGACACTCAGTGAGGCCAAGATTGGCGTCAGTCCGGCCGTCATCTCCAAGTATTTGGTCCGTGAGTGGGGACCGTCGACGGCTAGAGAGGGCATGCTGTCTGCACGCGAGATCAAGCCAGACGAGCTGCACCGCATTGGTGCCATCCATACTGTGGTGCCTGCCTCTCAGAGCCTTGACGAGAGACTCAACGCATACTTGGACCAGCTTGATCGTGTTGCACCTCGCGCAGTAGCCATCAACAAGGAGCTGACACGGCTGGCCTGGGAGGTACCTGATAGCCCTGAGCAGGCGCGTCTCGTCAAGAAGACGTTCAATAATATGATGGCGCCAGGCTCAGAAGGCGAGTTCGGTATCGGCCAGTTCCAGAAGAAGCAGAAGCAGTTCAGCTGGAAGACCTTGTGGGGCGATCGCAGTCCGTACCAGGGCGTGACGGACTTCTAGGGATAGAGCTTTTTTGCCCGTCTTATAACGTAGTAACAGTTGGATATTGAAAAGGTGCCTTTGAAATTATCGAGCACATTTATTCACCCTAAATTAGCAACTGTTCAGTCGTGGCTCAGATGGTGACGCGTATATTCTTTTTTTGATTGGGCTGCCTGGAACTGTGGTTGAAAATTGAAGCCCAAACTTGAAGCATTTGACGAGAAAGCAAATCACGAGAATTGGGCATGTGTGCCGTTTTGTCAATTTCAATTCTCTCCTTTTGCTGAAACCACTTTGGTCTCGGTTGGAAGGCGGGATCTTGGTGCATTTCTAACACAACAATTGCAATAAACGACTACACCGGTGGGGGCTGGGCCGGGGCGGAGTCGTACGTTTTTGGCTGCTTTTTTTGTAGTTGGTTTTTGGATTGATTTTGTTCTCTCTTTTTTCTTCGGTTTTTAACTGAAGATGGTAGTTTATAATAATTGTTTTATAAAGACCTTTTTAGCTAGATGTAAGCCGGTTCTTCAAAAAGAAAAGACTCTCCCTTAGTTTTATCGCAGCTTGGTAACTTCGACTGTGACGGCGATTGAGCTTCTTTCGGCCGTTCAAGATACGTCACTAATACTTATCAAACTGTTGCAAGCAAGTATAACACGTGATGGCATTTTGTTACCTTTTCTGTAATGTGCCCGAGTACGCGGTTGCTCTCTTTGTTCACTAACAAGCTTCAGTGGTTTGTTTTTAGCACAAGCCACCGAGCTTGTTCCAAAGCTATGGCCAGCTTATCCTGTTCAGAATGCTCAGGAACACAGTTACAATACACATTGAGTGTCACATTTTATCTGTCACCTCCAGATACATCAATAAAGCGATGTAATTATCTAAATATGTGAATACAGCTCTAACCTTGTTCATCAATGTTCAAGTATGGAGTACAACTCTACATGTTCAAGAGAGGCGTAATAATTGTTTAAATACGTGAGTCTGTGCCGCCTATTGTCTTGTTGCCTTTTTTCTTATTATCAACAGTAACAGCTCTCACAGCATTCAAGGTAACAGCTTCCAGCAGCTCATTCCCGCGCCAAAAACACCAAAAAATTTCAAGCAAGGCTACTCCATTCACGACATCTTTCACAATATTCGGCATGTTCAAGAAGTCATCTTCTGGCGGTCACCGCCGCTACCAACTGCCCGCCCATCCTGCGCACTTTGCGCCGGACTTTGCGGTGCGCCCTGGCGACTCTTACATTGCCTCTCCCTCTGCTTCCCACGCTTACCAGACCCAGACTGACTTTGTTGTGCGCCACGACCACACCTCTTACAACGCCTCCCAGCCTTTCCAGCCGGACTTTGCTATTCGCCCTGGCCAGACCTACAACGCTGGTATTCCTCCTGCTTCCTACTCGACTGACTTTGCTCCTCGCGCTGGTCACTCCTCTTACAACGCCGGTCAGCCTGTGGCCAACTACAACTCTTACGGTCCCGGTGTCCACGCCCAGCCTGCCTCTCTTTCGTTTGCCCCCATTCCGTCGTCTGCCCCTGCTCCTGGCCTGCACCGCTCCAACGCTCACCGCAACGCTTCGACTTCTTCTCGCTCGAGCGGCCACTCTTCGTCTTCGCATGGCAGCAGCTCGTCTCGGTCGCATGGACAATCCCACGGCCACTCTCACGGTCAGTCCTCTTCGCGCCATGGCTCTTCTCACCACCCTTCATCCCACGGTTCTCACTCTTCTCACTCTTCCCACCACCACTCTTCCTCATCTTCTCATCGCCGCCATCGGGAACCACACAGCTCGTCCTCTCGTCACACGCAGTACTTTGACTGTGTTGAGTACCAGTAAGTGGTACAAGGCCATTTAAGCCGGTCAAGGTTATGGAGAATGTAGATGGTAAGCGGTAGGTGCTGTAGAACGTAGTCGTGTCTTATTTCCTGCTTTCCCACTCTATCGAGACCAGCCTTTTTTTTGTCTTTGGCTTTTGCTGCCAAATAATTACACTCCTCTTCAGGACTCTTTCCTTTGTCATACAGCTCCTTCGGTAAGCCGGCCTACAAGAATACTTTAGCTTTGAAATGCAATCTCAATAATCTCAACAAACTAGAATTTCCATCATATACATAACGTACGTATAAATCTTTGAACTAATAAACCAAGCTAACTACTACAATCTCATCGAATCTCAATGACGACTTTAGAAAAGTGTTTCTGCTCTTCAAGTCTCTTGTATGCACCGATAGCATCTGCCAGACTGAATGTGACGTCGTCAAGGGCAGGTCTCACGTCGTGCTTTTCACAAAAGGCGACCATATCCCGGAACATGTTCTTGGATCCCAACAGGACGCCACGAACCGTGGCCACTGTCCACAAAGCTGCCATCATGTCCACCTTATTCTCCGGGCTGGTGTTGCCTGCATCGAGAACACCCACCAATGAAATAATGCCATCGGTACGGATGGCCTGGAGTGATGGACCAAGGGTGGCAGACCCGCCGCCAACGTCGACGATGTGGTCAAAGCCGCGGCCATCAGGGGTCAGTTTTCGCGCCGTTGTGCCCCAGTCGGAGTCTCTCTTGTAGTTGAGAACATGGGCGGCACCCAGCTTGGTGAGACGGGCGGCAGCGTCGCCATCCTTGCCGGTAGTGGCCACAACAGTAGCACCAGCAGCACGAGCGAACTGCAGGGCGGCAATACTGACACCACCAGAGCCTTGCACGAGGACATAGTCGCCGGCCTTGACCTCCCGCCCACGTAGACCAAACAAGGCATTCCATGCCGTCAGACCGGAACAGCCAAGAGTCGCAGCCTCGGCGAAAGACATATTACTAGGCATAGGCACAAGGCTTTCGGCAGGAAATACAGACTCGTAGGCGAGTGTGCCATTCAGAGCTTGGCCGAGGCCGCTAGAGATGTTGTCCAGCCGCGGTAGGAAGTCGTCGGTGGCCGGATGAACCATGTGCGGGAGGACCCTGTCGCCGATCTTGAAGGCAGTGACACTGCTGCCAACACTTTGAACGACACCGGCGCCATCTGAGCCGGGAATCGTTCCGGGTGCCGGCTGTGTTGCGGGAAGACTGCCCTTGGCAATGGCAATGTCGCGGTAGTTGAGGGAGGCGGCGTGCATGGTGACGCGGACATCGTTGGGGCCCAGCTCGGAGACAACTTGGGCTGCCGGGCCATACTCAAGGTTGTCGACGCCGCCGCTGGCGCCACGCAGGATCCAGCGCATGTTTCCAATCGAGGTCATGGTGTTGCTCAGTGTGGTGAAGTGAGGTTGAAAAGGAAAAATAAAAAAATCAATACCCCGCTGGGCTGGCCTGACGCCGTGGCGGCTTTAGAAAGCTGTGGGAGCTTGGTCGTTTGGGGATCGCTCAAACAGGATAAGTTTTTCCCATTTGTCTGTATCAAAGAGCTACCCATGCACCTCTTTGTCCACCCCGTACGAACGTACTCCGTACAGTGAACAAGTTCTTTGCTGCACAGAAATCCTTGTGGGAAAATAATACAGACTACTCGCTCTCAATAAGTCGTACTCATCAATTTTCTTTCTTTCTTTTTTTTGCGTTTTTCTCTTCTTTATTCAATCAGCAACACCTTTCCTGGATCGAATTTTGGTGCACCGCCATTGGAGTAGCCTCGCTGGTTGGCCAACAGTCGTATCGGCGGCGCACCACTCGTTGTCTGTCGGTCGACAAAAAAATCGCAGTTATAATGCGTATGCCCAAATGCCCAGGCGCACACTTTGGGTGACTGGAAACATGGATCTTGGATCATGTCGGTCGCAAACGCACTCGCCAGCGAGTCGCTTCGTGCATCGCCGTGTCGTGGATCGCGTGCGCGGGCATCGGGCGTGGGGCTCCAGTGCGAGAGGATGACAATTTTGAGATCTGGGTCGCCATTTAGTTCCATGCTTGTGACGGCCTCGTTGAGCCAGTTGCGATCGCGAAGGTGGGCGTCGTTGTGGGTGGCGACGTCCCAGCCGGCGGTGAGGCGGAAATCGTTCATGGCCTGGTGGACGGCCTGTTCGCAAAAGGGCGGAACACGAGAGAATAAACTGCAGCCGAGCACGACGACTTTTAGGTGGCTGGGCCCGGGGAGGCGGTAGGCCTGCCGGTCCATAATCACAAGGTCGCCCAACGATGTATCGCCGGCTTCCCGCCGGGACATGACCTCGTCCTCAAATTGCTGGAGGATCTGGCGTGTGCGTGGCCATGTCGAGTGGTAGGCTTCGTGGTTACCAGGAACAAAGAGGATGGCCTCGAACTCTCGCAAGTGTCGCGCCAGAAACGATGCGAGTGCATCCCGGTGCCGTGCGACGAGGCCGATGTCGCCGAGGAGTGCGAGGACGGACGCACGGGGCTTAATGGTGAAGTCGGCGTAGTCGTCATGGATTTCGAGATGCAGGTCCGAAACGATCTGGAGCGCCATGGCAGCGGACGTGGATTTTGCCGAGTCGATTTGGTGGTGAGAGTCTAGTGATGTTGGCGGTGCATGTGGTGTTGGCTGTCTTGATAATGGTGAAATCCATTTAGAGGCGGTGTGAGACGGCCAGTCGGCGAGAGGGAGCTGGTCTGCCTTGCCAGGCATCCAATGCTGTCTGCCTGCGTCGTGCCGTCGAAGGAGGCCGATTGGCGTATTCTGGCTTTTTATGCCCATAAACGAGTGCGGGCCTCTCATCGTGGGTTTGAGAACAGTTGTAAATTCTATTGTTGTATTTGTATATGTTGTGTATCGGTATTCTGTATGCCGTAATTCAAAAGAGTGCGGCGTCGTCTCATAGAGAAGTGGGAGAACAAATGAAAGTAAAGCAGAGAACGAAACAAAATCAATCCAGAGACCAACAAACGGCAGCGTCGTCATAATAAAACAAAATCCCTTCCATCACATTATTCATAATTCTGTCTATTTGATTCATTACATCCAACCTGTCCATTCACCTTTATTCTTCTTTTTTCGCCTCCCACTTACACGCCTGCACGTCACCTCAAAGTCGCGACCCAGTCCATGTTCTCGACCCACATGGCCGGATCGGGCCCTGTGCCAAAGAGGTCCGCGCCCCACAAGGGATCATTTTCCCAGCCCTCAAGGTTCCCCAGACCAAAACTCATGTCGGCCACAGCCAAACCAGCGCCAGGGACATCTGTGCCGCCCATGGCGTAGCCGTTCATGCCGGGCGCAGGGCCATTGAGGGGCGTTTGAGAACCAACAGAACCTGCGGTGATTGGCTGCGTCTGCGGTGTTCCTGTTCCTGTCACAGTCGTGCCAAACGTCATTCCTGAGTGGGCCGAGTGGACTGTGTGGATCGGCAGCTGCTGATGCTGCTGATGCTGCTGATGCTGCTGATGCTGCTGATGCTGCTGATGCGATACTGGTGTCTGTGTTTGTGACAAAGTCTGTGTCTGTTGTTGTCCCATGCTAGCGCCAGGAATAAACGTTTGTTGTGCGTATGGCAGGTACGGATTAAAGGCCGGCGGTTGCCGCTGCTGGTCTGGCAGCGAAGTGCTTGCACTGTTTGTATTCGCAGTATTCGCCGTATTGTTGTTGTTGTTGTCGTTTGAGCCGTTGTTGCCTCCGTTTCCAGTGTTACTCCATGCGCCGTTATTTCCAGAGCCAGTGTCGTTTGCACCACCAATCGCCGCCGCCGTCGCTCCATCCAGATACCGCCCGACCTTGAACCGCATAATGGCAATTTTGCGTGCTGTCAAGTCCCATACATTCATCCCGCGCCCAACCGAGTCACCAAACTTGGCCGCCCCGGACGCCCGCATTTCTCGGTTCGACTGCTCAAACTTGTCCCAGACGGTGGCGAGAGTGGCCTGGATGTCGAGCTGCAGGTCGGGCTGCTGGCGCATGTGTTCGCGGAGACGGGCGACGGCTTTGAGGAGGGAGGGGTCCCGCTGCAGTTCACGGGCGTCCATGCCCGGAATAAACTGGAACGGAATGGTAGTGGCGGGCCCGCCGCCGAGCGTGCTGACACCAGGTCTTGTGGCAGCGGCACCCTGACCGGGCACTAAGCGGTGACTGGGATCGCGGAGTTCCAGGTTAGGTGTGGAGGAAGACGGCGTGGAGGTGGCAGTGCCGTTGTTGCTGGTGTTGCTGGTGTTGATGGCTGATGAAGAAGCCGCATCGGCAGCCGTTGATGCCGGCGTATTCCCCGACGACGCGTCCTTGTTGGCAAACGCCGGCCCGCGTAGGTTGGCGGCGTTGTTGTTGGCATTTGGCGGCGGCCGTGTGGGCCCAATCAGACGCGCCCATCGACTCAGCATGGTGATGCCATAGATCAGGTGGACATACAATGGGATGGGCAGGTACTGGTAGACGTGGATGGAGATGGAGAAGAAGTGGTCAAAGAAGCCGTTGAGGGCCGTGCGGGCACTGTAGAGCATGTCGAGGGCCGTGGCCAGCATCGGAGAGGACGCCGAGGTCAGGGAGGTCGACAGTTTTCGCAGCAAAGGCAAGTCGAGGAGTGGCGGCTCATACAGACGCAGCGTGATGGCACGCACATGGCTTTCGATGATGACGTGTTTATGTACGTCGGGTGAAAAGGATGCCACCATCTGATCCAACTCGCTCCGGAAGGCAATCTTGTAAGCTGCCCTTGGTGCGCGCGGGTAGTGCGGGATGTCGTCGTCGACGGACTCTTCGCGGCTGTTGAAGGCGGCCATCTTCTCGGCCAGCTGCTGCATGCGGACCATGGCTATGAGCACGGCGTCGGACGGCACTTCTTTGGCCTCCTCTAGCTCGTGCATGCACTGCCGAATGTACGGCGTGAAGCGCATGGGCTCGATCTTCTGGAAGCAGAGGGCTACGCACGAGCGCATGTACCAGAGGCCCAGCAGCACACGGCGCTCTTCATGGGTACGCGGGCTCGGCGGGTTCGGGTGCAGGACCATGAGGTCGGTGCGCTCTGCGAGACGGGCAGGACGGGCCAGATTTAGGTCCGACACAAGACTCGACGCTAGATGCAGCAGGTTGCCCAGCTGGGAATGCATCATGCAGTGGTGGTGGTACCACGACATGATGGTGAGCAGGCCCTGGACGAGATCGAGCGAGCGCTCCGCCCGCAGCAGCATGTAGTCCGCGACATGGTTGATCAGCTGGTACATGAGTCCCTGCATGGACCGGTAGTTGTCAACCGAGGCGACGGTCCGGATGGCGAGCAGCAAGAATGGACGGTCGACGGCCATCTGGGCTGCTGTGATCGATTCCGGAAGCACAACAAGGGGTGCGAGCGGCTGCATGTGTGTGCGGTACTTTTGCAACAGGGTCTCGTCCGACTCGACGGCATCGGTGATGGTGTCGCCAATCTCGGGGCGGCAGATGCACGATGGCGGCGCAAACGAGTTGTACGTCGACGGGATGGTGGCTGGTGTGGTATTGGGCACTGTCTCGCGGCGCACATCGCGCTGTTCTCTGATCCGTGCATCCTGCTTGGGGTAGTCATCGCGGATGTTGTGGATATTGTAGACGTCGCGCGAGCCCCTTGTATCAGGAGGTGATGGGCCCGTCGATGGCCCAGACGGCGCGGAATGGACCGATGCTGGGCCGTGGGGTGAGTCTGTAGAGGTGGAGTCGGGCCGGTCAGCTGTGGAGGACGATGGCACCCCGGTGGATATTGATACTCCAGCGGCAGCAGCAGCAGCGGCGACTCCAGTGGGCAGTTCACCCGACGCTCTCAAGAGGTCGACCAGTCCGTTGAGTCTCTCCTCGAGTTGAGCCGTTTTCCTGGGTGGTCAGTACGGCGTATTGTTCGTTCATGCAAGTTTGCACGTTCAGTTCATCCGCGTTGTTCACTGGCACATGCAGCAGTGTCCGAGTCATGTTCCTCCGAAGCGGACTTTTGCCATTGTCAAATGTCCGGGAGGCACATGGGGAATATCTTGTGTATAAACGTCACGGCGAGCCAAGACTGGCCACAACAAGCGAGCATGCAGTGAGTTGAATGTAGAAAAGACGCCAAGGTGGAAGCGGGAATGAAAACGACAAAAGAGAAGGGACGGAAAAGGAAGAAGGGACGGAAGAACAGGACGGAAGAACAAGATAGACAGCAGAGACACGGGGGATGCGAGACAAGGCGAAATTCGTAATCGGTACAACATAAATCGACTTACGATGGCTTGCTGGCCCGCTTCTTGCGTGGACGGTGGATCTGGTCGGTGCAGTCTTTGAACAGACGCTCACAGCTGTCTTTGTTAGTCATGTACGATCGAAAAGACTTATAAGTAGAAAGGGTAAGGTGTGTTTGTTGTCTTGGACTCATGAAATCGTGAACAGTGATCTCGTCTCGATGCACATATACAGAGCAACAACCAAAAAAAGACGGCAAGGCATCACAATTAAGACTCTTGTTGCCCAACATACCGATCGCATTTCGAGCCGTGCTCTTCATTTGTGCGGATGCATTTTGCTTTCGCGGCGGCACAGGACGCGCATGCGGCGCCCCATTTGGCCGTTGCCTTGGCCCGGTCGTCGCCAACAGAGGAGCCAGACGGGTCTCGGTCTCTGGCCACAGTACCGGCCGCCGCCGACCGTGGGGAGATGCTGCTGAGGGGCATGGGTGAGGGGGGGAAATAATAAAGGAATTAAAAGGTCAAGTCTTGTCAATATAAATTGGTAAAGGTGCCGCTTTGTCTCGCAGAACGGACGGACTTTCGACGTCCGGAGGTGAAACCGTATTGAGTTCAGCCGTTCCAGCAAAAAAGACGACTATCGAATTTGTTGGAGGTAAAGGTGATGGGAGCAAAACTGTCAGTGGTGGTGTGGGAAGGAGAGTTGACAGTTGGAAAGCTCCTGGAGATGCAAATGCACGACAGACCGGACTTATTAGGACGACATTCTCTCCGTAGGCAGCAGATTGTAAGAATGGAGATTATGTCACCTGATCTGGATGACGTTGACAGGAAGGAATAGTGGGCCGATGGGTGCAGTGACAGGTCCGGATTTCCTATTCGGGTAGGGACTATCAGGGAAGCGGGAGCGTCGGTGTTTATCATAAAGTCCGATGTTGCATTCTGCTCAACCTCGCTTCTACCAAAACTCGCACACTCGGCTGGCCGTCACCATACACCTCGTTGCCTGCCTCGTCGTAGCTCGCCACCAAGAGCGACCGACGGTGCGCATGGCCTGCCTGGGCCTGTTCTGTTGTCTCAGTCTGGCACAAAGCCGGATGGTCTCGGTTAGAAAGACATCCACGACCGGCACACCGTCGACCATCTCGCCCTCTTTTTCACTTCTCTCCAGATTGCCGCCGTACAGAGGCTGCAACAGTCACACATTTGCCGGACCAAAGTGGCATAGAGGGCAGCGGAGGTACGCGTGGGCTCAAAGTACGGGCTGTACCTGGTTCTTATGTAGACTGAGAGACGCATACATGGCCGGGAAAGCGTAGGCGCCGTCGGTGCCCTCGGTCTCTTCACGGACGCGACCAAGGCAGCGCGCATGTTCTCTCTGGAGGGCACTGTCCACCGTCCTGGACACAGCTTTCTGTGTTTCGAGTGCCTTTTCAAAGTACCTGCGGCTCTCTTCGTAGTGACATAAGCCGTAGGTTGTTTTTGCGGCTGTAAAGTAAGACCGCCAGTCTGTCGTAGGATTCCCCGTGCACGACGGCAAAGCATCGTCGCGAGCACTGTCGTACTGTCCAAGCAGCAAGTTGGCACCAGCTCGCTTCGCAAACCCTCCAGCCGTAAATGCCGCCGTCTTTTTGTCGTCTTTTCGAGCGCCACCCTGTCCACGACCGACGGTTGGAGTTCCTCTCCTCGCCTTCCGCAGAGACCCTCATTTTGGTATTTTGTGCAAGACGGGTGTCTGTGGTAAATTAATTATGTGAATGCGGCTCCATGCTGCAGATGCGATTAGCTAGCCATGTACGTCGTATCGTTTCTCTTCCCCGCTACCCCAACTTTCTGCGGATGTATTCGTCCAGGCAAATGGGCCGCATTCTACCCCAACATTTAGACCATGACGCTGTCTTGGGCATTTTTGGTCTGCATTTTCTCTTCTCGGAATGATGGCGCCGCACTATTGAGCTTCTCCGCACATGCTCTAGTCTCTACTGTCGGCCGGATCAAGAGTATACGATTGTTTATATTATGGACTACACTCGTTCCAAAATATTCAAAATAGCCCGGTTTCAGATATTCATCATGAGCTCTCAATCTTCCATCTTTACTTCCTGCCCCACCCTCCATCCACACGATGTCTGCATTGATCCCAACTCGCAAGCTGGGCCGTGATGGCCCGGCTATTCCTGCTGTCGGCTTTGGCCTCATGGGCTTGAGCGTTGCATATGGCACGCCAGGGTATGTCCTGTGGGGCAAGAGCTTTCGATTGACTTGATTCAAGACTAGACACTAACTGGACTGGTAGCACCGACGACGAGCGGCTGGCCGTCCTCGATCATGCCTGGAAAATTGGCGCCACCAACTGGGACACGGCTGATTTTTACGGCGATAACGAGGACCTGCTGGGCAAGTGGTTTGGTCTGCACCCTGAGCGGCGTGCCGACATTTTCCTGGCATCCAAGTTTGCCCTGGGATTTGGCATTCGCCCCGATACCAACGAGCCGGGCATAACCATCTCGTCGAGCCCCGAGTACTGCCGTGCCAGCTGCGAGAAGTCCCTGAAGCGTCTCGGCGTCGACTACATCGACCTCTACTACATTCACCGTGTCGACGGCGTCACGCCCATCGAGAAGACTATGGCCGAGCTGGTCAAGCTGCGTGACGAGGGCAAGATTCGCCACATCGGCATCTCCGCGCCGTCCTCGACCACCCTGCGGCGCGCGTATGCTGTGGCACCCGTCGCCGCCGTCCAGGTTGAGTACAGCGTGTTCTCGCTCGAGATTGAGGGCCCCGAAAGCACCGACCTGCTCAAGACGTGCCGCGAGCTTGGCGTGACGACGTTTGCGTACTCCCCAATTGGCCGCGGCTTCCTCACCGGCCAGATCCGCTCCGCCGACGACTTTGGCCCGCAGGATCTGCGCCGTGCCGTGCCACGCTACCAGGGCGAGAACTTTGGCAAGAACCTTGTCCTGGTCGACACCATTGCGGAGATGGCTGCCAAGAAGAACCCGCCATGCACCTCTGGTCAGCTGGCGCTGGCGTGGTTGCTCGCCCAGGGCGACGACATCATCCCCATCCCAGGCACCAAGAAAATTCCTTACCTCGACGAGAATACCGCAGCAGGTAGTGTGCAGCTGACGGCCGACGAGGTCGCCACCATCCGCCGCAATGTCGATGATATTGGTGTGGTGGGCGCCAAGATGGGTCAGGGCGTCATCACTGATTATGGCGACACGCCGACGCTGGACGCATAGGGAAGTTGTCGGAGAATCGTCGTGTAAATATTTTTGCTGTGCTTGGAACTAATGTTGTACAGAAGTCTCAATACCGTACTGAAAAGTTGAGGAAAAGTCTTGTGGTCTTCATATATTGCCCCATTGTTTTTAAAAGCTTTACGCTGTGCTCGCTCAGGACGGAGTCAGGGTCTTTCAGCAGCAGCTCGTAGGGTGCCATCCCCTCCTCGGCCATCTGGTGTATGGGAAATTGGTGCGCCACGAGAGCTGCCAGCAGTTTCATCGTCGTCGCAGTGTCTCTGGCAAACCGGGGAATATGAGGTGAGGCCATTTTCATCTTGTCCTTCTCGTAGGCAATTATTTGCAAATTCCACAACCGGCAAATCTCGTGCAGCGCAGTCCAATTTTCGTCTGTTCGAGCACTTTGTGTGCGATTTATCATGGGATCGGCGCTCATGTTGAAATAATGGTACTGGAGTTCAACATCGTCGTCTGCCAGATTTGGAATGTAGGGTCCTTCAACATCAAGGTTCTGAAAGGCCATGTCGGAGAAGACCTGCTCGATGTTGTCGATGACCTTGTCCATAAATAGCATGCCGGCCCGCCGGACTGCGTAGACAATGTACCGGTGGAATTCGCTGCTCTGCCAATCAGACTGGTCGTCACACAGCAGCAGCATGGCAAGCGTCCGGCGTCCCACGGATTCAGCGCCAGACGTCCACGATGGAAACCGGCTCTCCGGTGCTGGTCCGTCGTATTTGGACATGAGTCGCGCAGCCTGTCCGAGACTACTGCTGAACATGCTCTTGAGGAGCTCTGCATAGCTGGACGCTACCGGGTGCGCCATTCCGGACACCGTTATGCGATCCAGCAGGATCTCGAGTGTCACTGGGGACACGACACGCTTCCAGTTGTTCCATTTGTCGAGTGACGGGTCTGTGGGTTCGCCTGGGTATATTTCACTGACGTCCTCTGGGCGCTCGTCCTTGGATCTGCTTGGGTCTACTGTGCGCGGCGGTGCTCGTTTGCTGGCGAGATCAGCTTTGGCATGGTTCTGGAGAAAGACTGCCATATTCGAGTGGGCACTGTAGGTGATGTCGTCGCCGCCAAAATCGTCGTCTTCGGTACGCACTCGTTGTCGAAGATAACGTAGGGACAGGCAGTCCACAAAAACGTCGATTGGTGTTGCCCAAAAGTAGACGTTATCGAGAATCGGATACGCCATGCCCTGTGCGTAGTAGCCCAGTGAGTCGGAAACAGGTTTGTAGGGCCGATGCTTTCCCGAGAGCTTGCACAGGGCCATATGGTTGGGATCTGCGCCCATGGCGTAACATTTGTACATCCAATATGCGCCAGTTTCGTGGGTTTTACGGCGGGCGAGGCCATGTGCCGCCGCGAAAATAGGGATGTGCAAGCCGTGTGTAGTTGGGCCGTGTTTCCGGAAGTCCAACTGGGGACCATTGATATCTGCACCGCGTTCATAAAGCAGATCAAAAACAGATGCTGCGTCGCACAAAATCGCTTTCGACAGTGGTGAGATGGGAGCGCCGTCTGGGCCACAGCGGTCAGGGCGATCCACGAGAGCGTAGCTGGAAGACGTGTTGCTGTAGCTCATTTCCGTATCCTCGTTTGCATTCTGCCCTTCTGTCGTCTTTGTGTCTTTGATCCTGTCATGTTCTTTTCGTACGGCTTCGGCTTGCGGTACGCTCTCCTGTGTGTTTCCAACTAGTATTTCCCCGGGCACGTCAGCTCCACGCAATTCGTGAAATGGGCTGTCGCTGTTGTCGTTTGCTTCGTCATTGGGCACGACGACGTGAGAGTTGTCCAAGTTTCTGCTATTTGGTTGGATGCGTTTGTTTATTTGTTTCCACTTCTCGAGCCTTATCTTGTTTGCCTTCACTTCAGGTATACCTTCTGCATCCAAGACGAACCGCACGATCGGCAGATCCCAATCAGAACGGATCAGGCGGGGGAGGGAATGCAGAATGCTAGGTGCTGCACCTAGGTTCTTGATAAACCACTCGCGGGCAGTGTCGTAGTAGTAGCGCAAAGCAGTGAGCTTTGCTTTCTCTTGGCCTTTAGTCCACACCGGCATAAGCACCAGTTGCCGCGGAAAGCGGTACGCCTGTTCGCGAAAGATCGACCCCATGTTGCCCTCAGGGTGGTGTGTCGCTTGAATGTCTCTCTGCGAGTGTTCACAGGCATATGGGTCAAGACATGCTCCGAGGTTAATGAGCGTACGCAGCATTTCATCGTCATCGTAACGGTTCTTTATAGCGCTGAGCAGCGTCAATTTGGGGCGGCTGTACGGACTAGCCCACCGAGCCCGCATGCCAGGCATGGCCTCGATCGCCTTGTCACTGGCCACCGAGCCACCGTAGAATGAGGGTGATGAGCCATACTTCGTGACGAGACGATGGACGAGGCCCGGTTTGTTGCTGCGGATGGCCCAGGTCATGGCGATGTCGCGCACGCACTTGTGGCGGTAGACCTCTGGCTCGACATAGTCCTGTAAACTCTTGCTGCACCGCATCAAGATGGCCAGTTCGCGCATTTCCATCCTGCTGATGATATCGAGCATCAGCTCGGGTGGCAGCATGTCGAAATAGCCGAGCATGGTGGTGGTCGGCGGCGGGGCATGCGCACCCGCCTGGTCGTCGGCCATTGTGTCGGTGTGTGATGGGGATGGCTTGTGTGCGGCACCTGTCGATGGAGAGATGAAAAGAGGGGTAGAGGGGAGAGTGTTTATGGATGGACGTGAAGGTTGGGCAGTGTGGGAAAGGGGTATCAACACATGGCCAGGAGAGGCAGGTGCCAGCTGGGGCACGTCAGGAAAGAGTAGGAGCTGTACGACGTATTACGTCGTAGCTTTGCAAAATGCCTTTGCTCAGGCACCAAGAAAACTCAAAAGGAAAGCGCGATCAATGGAGTTTTAGCGTGTTTTCGTCCCGCAGCGGCCGCTAAAAGACGTTGTCTCCACTCCCACTTCAACACATAATACTTAATCTGACGGCATCCTCGCGCTGAGCAACAACATTCAGCTAAACCAAGGCAAGCAGAAGAGGTAAATCTCACATAAAACTGTCATTAAATGTTATCAAATAATGTCACAATACTATCTCCCGTCCTGCCATTAGCTTTCCAGTCATGTAAAATAAGGCAGCGCTGGGAGCGTAAAAGAGCGTCACGTGACGCCACTGATGGTGCTCTGATCTTTTGATATGCGCCTTACTCAAGAAATATGCAGCAATATTTGTACAACCCAAACATCTCTTCGGGAAGGTAATTGAGTATGTGGAAGGGGGCTGTGGAAGGGGGCTGTTCGTATCATGATGTCATGGGTGTTCAATCTCAAGCTTCAAAAGGAGCGTAGGCAATGTCTGTATTTCCAATCGTAGGATCTTCTTCCTTGTTTTATAATTATTTTTGTTACTTCGTGTGGGTACACTCTGGACAAGTTGAATCTAAATAGTATCCGAATAGGTGTGTTTCCCATAAACTTCTGTCAGATGCCGTAAATACTATCATTACCAACACAGCTGCTTAGTGATTTGCACTTCCCAAATACAATATAAGCTTCATTATCGTACTGTGCTGCAAGAAGCGTCATGCTTACCTTCATTTATGGTTCAGAGTTGTGGCAAACATTTTTTGTTCGTCTATAAATATCTGGCCTACCCCCCTCCATATCTGGACTTAATTATTTTCCCTCTCCATCCAACTCTTCCCTTTACAGACCTTTTCAACAAGAATTGTCTCCATCTCACAATAGAGGTCTATTTGGGCCACGTTCCCTCCTCTTCCGTTCTTTCCAGCAGGTATCGCGCTCCAGTTCCTTGTTGATCTTTCTCTGTGCTAAGAGTGCTCTTAATCACCACATTTACACCCTTTTCGATCCAGCCAATTTACTTCACGATATTGGATCTACGCAGAGACATTTTCTGGGCATGTCTACTTATCTCTTCTCGAAAGTGCAGAAGTCTTGCGTCATCTAGGCTCCACCCGCCTTCGTCATATTTGCCATTGCTTGCCCCTCACAGCCAGCCATAAGTTCTCCTGTTGCATTCTGGTTCACTAGCACCTTTTTGCTCTCCATGTGTAATCATGACTACTCCATCTCCATTCGCACCGACACTGCCATGTCTATGACGCCTCATTCTTATTCCAAGATTTCTTGCTCGTAATAGACGACGTACTCTGCGATTGTTAAAACCTCGTGACAGCTCGACTCTTAGGTTCTCTCCTGCTGAACCTTAGACAAACTTGTCTACATATATCGCCTTTCCCCGTCCCCCATACTTTCAGTCTTATTTTCTTTTTAGCTTGCTTCATGCTCTTTCAGAAATCGCCACAACCTTTCTAAAGGACTATTTATTACTGACCACGTTTCTCATTGGCAGCTTCGTCTCCTCACAAGACACTTGTCACTTTGCACATGCCACGTTTCTTTCCAGCAGCTTGTAAACTTAGAGTTCTTATTCGTCTATAAATATCTCACCTCCCTCCCCCCATTGGAAAATTTATCTTTTGATTCTCTTCTAACTTACATCCATCTTTTCAAAACCCGCATCTCCCACTACCAGCCGAAGCCTTTATCCAAGTTGAGCAAATACCTTTTCTCACAACGGCAAGTAGACCCCTTATCCAGCCCTCGAGCTCACCCAGAATCAAACAAGTGCTTGGACCTCTTCTTTGGCCCCGTGCCACTGTCCTGTTATTCGGCTGGCTCTGGTGTCTACTGATAAGTTTCTTTTAGGTCACACAACCCGCCCCTTGAAAAGAAAAGAAACGAAACAAAACGGACAGGCAGAAAGAGGCTGAAACTCGTCCTACCGCAGATATGTCCGATTATTTATCTCTCATTTCACGACCGCCCCCAGACAGAAATCTGGGCTTCTCCCTGCAAAAGAAAATTTCCTGGAAACGTAATATTCTTCTGCTGACTATTCTCTCTTTTCGGCTTGCTTTTTTTCTCATTGCCGGCCCACGATATCTTTTTGCGTATAAGTACGGAGTATTCTCCTCCATTACAACTAATCTTGTCTCAAGATTCCACAAACAAATGCTCCATAAAGACTCTACAAGCGAGCGCCCCCACCATTGGAAGCTGTCTCCACTTCCAAAGCAAATCCACAAACGGTCGATTGGTCTAGTTGGTTATGACGACGCCTTAACACGGCGTAGGTCCTCGGTTCGATCCCGAGATCGATCACATTTTTTTGCCATCGTGAAAGGAGTTGATTATTTCTTTCAGCAACTCTTCGTACCAGAAACCTTCCACCATAGACCCGATTTCGGGCCCCGCCGTCCATCAACAACCAAGAACAACGTCTCTTGTAGTATAGTGGTCAGTATACGGGCTTGTCACGCCCGGGACCCGGGTTCAATTCCCGGCGAGAGAGAAGGAAATCTTGGTATACTTTTTTCCGTCAGAGTCACAAGATTTTTTGGCTTAAGTTTTTGCTACTTTGTATCAATCTCGGTGCTGCAGCTATGGCAAAAGAGTTTGCATTTTTTTGGAAACCGCTTTTTTCTTTTTTTCATCCCCTTCGCCCCACTTTCCACTTCTTCCTTCCCTCTACCGTTTCTTTTCTACTGACAATAACCGTGCCAACAGACTTCAACTGGTCCTTTGCCGTTCTGCACTGCAACATAGATTTCTTCTACTAATTCTGTGTAGTTTTCATTTGCAGATTTGCCGACAGACGCCGCCATCTTTTAAAAAGACTCAAGGTCAGATCTCACAAGCAACTCGACCCCACCTCAAGCTAGGCCTCTCTCCATAATAAAAACGTGTAACAGAGAAGCTTTGTCGTACCATAGCTCCTTTCTTCGCCTTTGTTTTTATCCTTTTAGAGCAATTTGGTGCACGTCCCACCTACTTCAAAATTCTCCACTTGCGAGACATCACACAGTAGCTCCGTACAACGTGGTATATTTGCACTCTGTACAATGACGTACGCACCCCTACGCCGTTTGTCGTTTCCCCTCCTGCTCCGTCACCCTGGCCACTTTTATTTGTGGGCAGGGTGAATTTGGTGACTGTCTCGCTGTTTAGTGGTTGCACTACTAACGCACCCCAGACTTTTTTGTTTTCTTTTGGGCGCCATTTTGAGCTCCCCACTTTTTTCTGAACCACCCCAAAAGCTCGAGCAGCTCCCAGATCAAATGCCCCACTTTAATTTTCGACGACAATCCTCGAATTGGTGTCAAATGCTCCTCACTTTCCCAAATTTCGGGATTTCTCAACCTTCTTCGATTTTTGCAAGACAAACCCCAACGGATAGAGAATGGTCCAAATAAGGCGCATATGTAGTGAAAAAGGTGAAATGAGGGCGTAATCGAGAGTGAGGCCCGGCCGCAGATGGGGAAGAAACGTCGGCCAGTTCGACCAATTTGGGCCCTCACAGCAGCGAGGGCACACCCCCACCTCCACCCCTCCCAGAATTTTGTACCTTCAGAAATAGGCTTCCAGTTGTCTTTCATGGTCGAAAGATGGGCGAAAGCTAGGCTTTTTCCACGAGTCCCCCAAGTGCAGCCCTGCTATCCAGTGATCCTATTGGCTCACAATCGTGTGAAAAGCCGTATCTGTGCGTGCATCCTCTTTGAGATTCACTGCAGGTAAGCTACAGATTCCTTTTTTCTTTGAAAGGAAATCGAGACGAAAATTAATGAGTGGCCGCTGCCGTTCTTTTAGCAAGCGTCCTTTGCAGTGATCAATTCTATCGTATTTACTTTGTTCAGTTTTCACGAGGCTTGCCTACGATGCGCGCACTTCACGAGCTTCACAATGTCGGACCATCTCCTCCTCAAGTAATAATGGAATCTTTTCAAATCAATCGCTTTTGCTGCTTGACCATGCGACCATTGATCTCGCTCCCGCTGAACAGAGATCCGCATCAGCCAGGACGCCCAGATCTGTGCAGTCTGGTCATGCGTGCACCAGCCCCATTCACTGCTGATTGCACGAGCAGGATTTTTCTCTTTTTGCAAAGCCCTACACCCCAGGGGCGGCAACTGACCGTCCACACACTTTTTGTTGTTGTTGTTGTTGCTGTTGTTGCTGTTTTTTTTTTTTTCGTGAAAAACTTGCCCGCACCCCCCCGAGCTCCAATTGGTCAATAACCCAATCCGGGGAGAGCTGACGCTCGAGCTTTACACAGCTCCCAAGCTGCAAGCTTCCAGAGCGGGAAAGCCCCAGGCACCCGGGTCCCACGTACCAGGATCTGCCCAAGTGCAGGAACGCGCCAACTCGGAGAATTTTCTGACTTGCAGAAACCATCCCCCTGCAGCCCGTTGGATCCTTGTCGAAGACCCATTTCCCCGCGACGCTTGTCTCGCTTCCCGGCAGCCATTAACCTTGACGATCCAATGGTTGCAAGTTGCAAACAATTGCATACAATGCATGGAGGCATTCTTGTTTTCTCGTAGATGGCTTCTTTGTCAAATGAACTGCAAGAAGGGTGGTTGCAATGGGTGGTGTTCGAAGTGACCTGAAACTGCCATCTGCAGCGCTCCTCATAGCGCTCTCACTTTTCTTTCACTTTGGGAAGCTGCCTCTCCTCACTCCTTCCTCCGCGTGAATTGGGTGACGTGTGCACCTGCCCATTGTCTGGTGAACGGCTGTTTGCACCTCCCTCGCCCTCAGTCCCTCGCTCCTTCCTCGTACGCTCGATGCCCACACAGGCCACCACTCACAGCTCGTACCTGCCCACAACAATAGCAAACGTGAGCAAGTTTTCGTGACCGCGACGCGAATATCGAGGCCTCGCTTTCCTCTTCCGGCCTAGGCAGCTCTATTCACGCTCTATTCACGAAGCTGCCTCTTTCCCTTTCTGGGGGCGTGAGGCCTCGATGTGCCCCTCCTCGATGCCCTTCGGGCCCACAGCAAGGTCGCTTGTGTGACCACGCCCGCCCATTTTCCTCCGATGCCCAACATTGACCAGCAGAAAGTGGCAAAAATGGAGCATGAAGGCCATTCCGCCCTCCCATTCTGCGCCTCCACGCCGGCGGTGAGAGATGCTCTTGCCCTCTGCCCGCTGTGAGTTTTTTGCACGCTCGCACGTACCACCTGCCCATCAGTCCCCCTCCTTCCCATATAAATATCCCCCTCCTTCTCCCCATCCCTCCTCCCAAACTTTGTTTTCTTCCTCTCTTCTTCTCTTTACAATCATGCACTTTCATCTACATACATTCTACTGCTCCCATCACTACTTTACTTCTATCTTCTCTCTCTTCTCCGCACCTTCCCCTTCTTTTCCCTTCTCATTTCCCCCATTTCTCTTATCTCTTCTTATTTTTTCTTATTTCTTCCCATATCTTCCCATCTCTTCCCATCTCTTCTCATCTCTTCCCATCTCTTCTCATCTCTTCCCATCTCTTCTCATCTCTCCCCATCTCTTCTCATCTCTTCTCATCTATCTAGGATCTTTCGACATATTTTGCGACATAGGCTCGGTGGGTGGTTGGGAGGCGAGCCTTCGACTTGCGACTTTATTTCTAAGGTAAATTTCCTCTTTGTCTTACTTTCCTTTTGTTTTCGCAGGTACTGACATCCTTCGACTCGATTTCGACTTCAGCCTTCTCGACGACAATCACAACAACGGCCTGGGTGGTTGGTTGGTGCGCCATCTCGACTTCGACCTCTTCTTCGACTCTTCCTCTCTCGCCAAAAGGAGCCCTGGGTCTCTCCAGGGACACTGTCAAATCCTCCTTTCTGAATCCGTGAGTTTTTTTTTTTCTTTTTCTTTTTACTTTCGTTTTTTTTTGTCCGGCATGTCTTCAATGGTCCTGTACTAACTTGTCTGTCTCTTTTATCTAGTTCGGGACACCAGACTGATCAGAGGTCATAACTGGGGCCTTGGGTCGCTTCTTTCACCGACTGGAAATGACAGACAGCAGTAACACAAGATACCAAAAGCAATCGGCACCCATACCTGGCATCACCTGGATTGCCACTGACTTGCTCGGGCTCCCTTGACTATGGTAAGTCTGGCCTCTTGTTTCCATACCAAGGTGGAAGGGATTCGATGATGATACCTTCAGCCCCCAAATAGGTCCGATGCAAATCCAAGTCCGCACCCGTTTTGCTGTGGAGAATCATTGCTGCCCCTATCAGTCAAAGCTTTGCTTCCCTCGCATTTTGTGAGTGCGTGGTTACAAAGGTAGTTGAACTTGTGTGGTCTCCCCGAACTCTTCTCTGCTTGTTCCTGCCTTTGCCCTTTTGCAGTTTATCTGCCATTTCGCCTGACTCACTGGTTTAGCTTTGCTTGTTCTGCTCTGCACCTCAAGAAAGGAC
Source organism: Sporothrix euskadiensis (assembly GCA_019925375.1). Lineage (NCBI taxonomy): Eukaryota > Fungi > Ascomycota > Sordariomycetes > Ophiostomatales > Ophiostomataceae > Sporothrix > Sporothrix euskadiensis. The sequence goes on along the minus strand of JADHKQ010000003.1, from coordinate 815,185 downwards.
TAACCTATGTGTTATGGGGAATGGTTTGGCAGTGTAACCACTGGCTTAGGAAGTACGCTTGCGGGGGGAAGGATAACGGGAGGCTGCTTCCAGCTTGCTGGCTTGTTCGCTTGCCTTTTGTGTCTACGCGCAAGCATTGTGTTCGGAGGGGGAGCAACTTGGCGCCAGGGGATGGGGCTTTGAATGCTTCTAGCACTCGGACGGCTGGACACTACATCGATCGCCAGCGACTTGGATGTGGCTTGGGTATACGTTCGTCGAACAGCCTTCCAGTTGGGATGGGAAGAGGGGGAATGACGAACCGGTGTCTTGTTGGGGCCTTGCGGGCCAGCTTGGCTATTTGAGCGCGTGTCGGGTGTGGGCTGTTCTTGCTTTTGCACTTTGTTGTTCTGTTGACTCGACCCTTAGGTGGACCGTGGCCCATGTGTCGCCGAATCAGTAGCTGAGCGATCTCAGTCGACTTCGAGTAAGTTTTCTTTCTTTTTTATTCTCTCTCTTTTTTTGGTCTTCTTTTTTTCCCTGGAATATCTCACGAACATCTTTGTTTTCACCAGACTTTTTTTCTGCCTGCGACAAACCAGCAACCCAGCATCAGCAACGACTTAATCCGGGGACTGGGCCACCCTCAACAACTGCTGATTTCTATTTCCGACCTTCAACTTTCGACTTTCGACTTTTAACAACTTGGCTCAGGGGTGGTTGGGTGGTGAGCTTTCGACTCCAGCACTTTTCTCGACTTTCTCGACTTTCTCGACTTTCTCGACTTTCTCGACTTTCTCGACTTTCTCGACTTTCTCGACTTTCTCGACTTTCTCGACTCTCGACGACTCTCGACGACTCTCGACGACTCTCGACGACTCTCGACGACTCTCGACGACTCTCGACGACTCTCGACGACTCTCCCGACGGCCCCGACGACTTTCTCGACGACAACCTTGACGACAACCCGACGACTTATTGTGAAGGATCGAACTTTTGGGGTGTCGAAAGGCACACGAATGGCTGAGGCGTACTGTGGGGACAACTTGGGGCCTGGCATGGCACTGATGGGGGTTTTGTAAGTTTTTCTTGCTTTCTAATCTTGATGATTTCTTGATGTCTCACTAACACATTATAGGAGCAGTGCGCCGCCTTGGCTCGGGGGTGGTTGGGAGGTGAGCCTTCGACTTCGACACTTTTTCTCGACGACCCCGACGACAATCCCGACGACAACCCCAGCACTTCGACGACTTCGACACATTGGTTCAGAGGGCGGTAGGGCGGCGAACCAATGGTGTGCGGGTCTTTTCTTTGAAAAAGCAAGTTCTCTCCTGTTTGTTTTTCTTTTGATTTTTGCTCTATTCACTGACATCTCCATACAAGACTCGCTTCCTTTGATTCTCTCGACAACTTCGACACTTTCGACGCTTTGGTTCAGAGGGTGGTCGGGCGGCGAACCAAGGCAGGCTTGGTTTTTGTTGAGAAATAAGTAAGTTGGTCAGTCGCATCTAGAAATCGATCAGTGCTGCACAATGACTGACTGAGTTTTCTCTCTTAAATCATTCCTTACGGTTGCTGTTTCTTTTCTCTTCTTTTTCGTCGCGATTTCCATAGATAGTTTTCCAATACCACGTTCTACCATTTTCATCAATGCCCTTTCTTGTAGTGCAGTGATAGCAGAGACGCTCAACCCCTAGTGTACACATTTTCGGTCACGAGCTCAATCAAATTGATCGCCATTTCATGACTGTCCAATTCAGTTTACAAATCCGGCATGAGAAGGTTACATCTTCGATACAAAATATCCGAAGTTCGTTCTGACTTGAAGCAATCTCGGTTTGCAGATTGGAATCTGCCGAAGGGCCGACTTTATGCTCTCCTACTTTCCCTTCAGTTATTTTCTCTCGATTATTCAAGTTGAATGCTTTCTGTCTTTTTTTTTTTCCTCCCCCCCCCCCCCCCAGTCTCCTTTCGTGATGCAATGTCGTCGAATTTTTGTCTTTCTTTCCCATTTCGGCCAGTCTCACATGTACGTCGTACCTGCCTATTGTTGACCGGACCCATGTCTCACTACCAAGTCCCATCTCACTCCTTGTTCCTGGATCTGCATCTACAGCCACACCCCACTCATTCTTATCAGATTCTCCGTTGCATTCCGTCTTACACCCCGTCTTACATGCTTTTCTCATGGTGGCACAGGCACAGTCACATCGCACTGCATTTCAAAGTTTTTATATTTTCGTTTATCGAAAATATCAATAGAAGCAGAGTTTGCTATTCATGTCTGTCGTTCCTTCTCTATCTTACCAGTCTTCGTCGCTCCTTCCTCCTTGCTTCGCTCGTCAGTCGGTCGCTGCTGCCATCGCAGCAATCTACGACTTACCGGGCAGACCGCCCGGGTAGCGACCACCCTGGACCTCGTACTTGGTGCGGATCGCGTCCAGCGCGTCCAGATCCTCGACGGTCAAGTCAACCACCTTTAGGTTTTCGCGCACACGCTCAACGGTCGTTCCACCGGGGATGGGAATCACAGTCGAGGGCACACCAGGCCGCAGAGACTGGCAGCGCGCCCAGTTGATGGCCAGCTGCGGGAGAGTGCATCCCTTTTTGGTGGCATAGGCAGCAAGCTCGTCGACCAGCTGCAGGTTCTGGGGCAGGTTGTCCTCAGAGAAGCGGGGGAAGCGCGCCATGGCGCCGTACAGGTCGGCCTGCGAGCGGACGAGGCCCGTCAGCAGACCGCGGCCGACGGGGGAGTAGGCGATGATGGGAATGTTGTGTTCGGCACAGGCGGCGGCTACGCCGTCGGTCAAGATATCGGCCGTCAGCAGAGAAAGCTCCTCTTCGCAGGCGGCAATGGGCGGTGCGCCTAGGTCCTTGGCAGCAGCGGCGGCAGCATGCACTGAGGGCGCGGTGACTTCGGACAGCGAAATGTGGCGGAAGGCGCCCTCGTCAATCAGTTCCTTGAACGCAGCAATGGTCGTGGGCCAGGGCGTGACGCGGTCGTGGCGGCCGACCTCGAATAGATCCATGACTTTGCGGCCCTTGAGCTGGGCGGCGGAGTCGAGGACAGAGCGGCGGACGTTGGTGCGGCTGGAGTCAGGCTTGAAGGTGTTGGGCTTGTCCATGCCGCCTTTGATGCTGATGACGACACGGTCGGCGTCTTCGGGGTATTTGGCAAAGTACTTTTCGAGCAGGACCAGCGAGTTGGCCGACTCGGGACCGTAGAACTCGCCGCCGTTCCAGAAATTGGCACCGGCCTCGAGGGCGGCGCGCATGACGGCAATCTTTTCGTCGTCAGACAGCTTGATATCAGGACGAGAGAGGCCTAATCTGTCAGTGGTGATGAAGAGAGAAAAAGGGAAGTAGAATGAGAGATAGAAAGGGAGACCTACCCATCAAGCCATAGCCGATGGGACCGACTTCTTTACCGGCGAGCTGAGGCATGTTAGTGATGTCACTGATGTGTGGTGAAGATGGATGTAAGTGGATGTAATAAATTGGGAAAAGGAAGTGAAAATGATGCAGATGATGTTTGCAGTCAAATTGTTTGTTGGTGAGAATGAAGAACAAACGAAATGAACCAGATAACTGTCGACGGCGTCCTCGACCTTTATATCCATCTCGAGGCCATCTGTCGTCATGGGTCTCTGTCGCTTGTCGGACCACCATAGCCCACCATAGCCCGCTCAAGTCCAACAGAGTCCACCCTTTGAGGTTACGTTTTTGGTGTGTTAGTCATCTTGCTGGCGGATGCTCTCCATACTCCGTACAGGAGAGTCCATCTTTTTGGTGTAAAAGCTCGTGTTAGTGCCTGCTGTTAGCTCCTGGGCCGGCACGGAACAGGACGAATCGCGCTATGTCCCGCCGCCTCTTGGTCATCATAAGTCCGGGCGATATTTGGGCTGAAATGCCCCTGTAAATGAGCTCAAACAGCGCTGGAAATACGGGCAGCGGCCCCTAAAGACTACGCCCGACAATCAACGCGCTATCCGTTCTGCACCAAAGAGACCCAAACGGCATTCAGCGTCTGGAGTTAACACTCGTCCAAATCCGCGAGTTTTATACATAACTCGCAAGGCCCCCTACTTTTCTCGCAATTTCTCGACGGGATGGTCAACGGGATGCACAACGGGCCCGGTCGGCTCCGTCACGTTATAAAACACAAATTCAATTGGTCGTGGCAGGATGCGACAATAACAAGAACAATCGACAAAACAATCGACAAAGGCAGGAAAAGTGGAAGCAACAACGAGAAGAGGGGCATCATCTGCACTTTGATAACTTATTCGTGATTTTGGCCATACCACGGTGGACATGGAATTCGGTCGAGCATGGCGGACGAGCGGTCGATTGAGGACGGATGAAAAAGAAGAGTGGTCGAGGAGCTCTGCAAGAAAGACCCACGTTACAACAGCAGGGGGGAAGGCAGAAGGCAGCAATTTGCAAGGCGATGATGGCTTCACGGCGGGAGAGGAAGATCCATGAATGCGACGATGTTGTGAGACGACTATGAATTAAAATCAGATAAAAATGGCAACTCAAGTCGGACTCGGTACGCCGTTGTATCAAAAAGAGGGGCGGCGGCCTAGACAGAATTCTCGTCACTACATAGATGCAAGCCTAGATCCGCGTACGATAATCCTCGGCCTTGTCTACTCTGAGGTCGCGCGCCCGATCTCTTCGGAATTTCTGGCTGACGAGCCTGGCATGGGATCGGACGAGGAGATTGGTGGTGCAGCTAGAAATGACAAACATTTGCGTCAACGGTAAACGGTAAACGGCGACTGCCCGCCATTATTCAGCACCCGCATCATTTTGCGCCCACGTACCCGACAATCCCTGCACACTTGCTGAGTACACGGGATATACGCTGGCTGCAGCTGCCCTTCTTGCCTAGACCTTTGCATCAGCAAGTACCAATCCACTGCAGATTGCTGCAAATGCTGACAAGTTGTGTGTAATACGAGCAAGATGCAGGGGAAGGAGGGAAGGAACGACCACCTCAACGGGCAGGAGGCTTCCACCAAGCTCACCCCCACTAGTGCGGGCAGCCGGGCTCCCCCTCACGACCTGAGAACCTGAGAAGGAGGTTCAAATATAAGAAGGCGCCACTGGCGATGTTTTTGATCGATCGAGAAGGAAGTCACATCTTCGATTCACGACTAGGTACCATCATCAATCAACACCAACTGGGCTTCACGCCGCAAAAGAAAAATAACACTCCGCCGACATGCACTATGCCCAAGTCCAGGCCTTCGGCCAGTCCCCCAAATACCTGGAGGGCGCCGATTTGCCCGCGCCCACGGGCAACCAGATCCGCCTCAAGGTGCTCGCCGCTGCCGTCCACCGTCTCGTCCAGATGCGCGCCAACGGCCAGCACTTCTCAGCTACCTCGGCGCCCCTCGATCCATCTTCAGACGGCGTTGCTGTCGACGAGTCCACGGGCCAGGTCTACTATGTCGGCACCTTTGCCGCGCCGTTGTTTGCCGAGTACGTCAATGTCGACAAGGCGCGGCTCGTGCCCATCCCTGCCGGCAAGGATCCAGTGACCGTCGCCGCCCTCGCGAACCCCGTGGTGTCGTCATGGATGTCGCTCAAAACCAGAATCGAGGAGCCGCCCAAGGACTTTTCGGTGCTGATTCTCGGTGTGACGGGAACCAGCGGCCGCGCGGCCATCCATGTCGCGCGCAAGTTTAACGCGGGCACCATCATTGGCGCCGGCCGCAAAGAAGCCGCCCTCCAGGCTCTGGTCAACGAGGGGCTCATTGACAAGTACCTGGTGCTTGACGACACCTTGGGCGCCGCCACGACGGCTCTCGGCCACGTCGATGTCATCCTGGACTATGTCTACGGAAAAGCCACCGAGACTGTCCTCAACAGCCTGCAGCCGGGCGCCACCAAGACGCAGTACGTCAACATTGGCACCATTGCTCAGGACGAGACTATTACGCTCAATGCGCAGACCCTGCGGTCCAAGAATTTGGCGCTGTCGGGATCAGCACCTGGTGCCTACACACTGGCCGCGGCCGGCAAAGAGATGGCTGCGATTGTCAATATGGCCGCGAGTCTGCCGAAGCCCGCGGATGTCGTGCCGTACCCGTTGAGTGAGGTGGAGCGGGTATGGGATACCGATGAGGCGCGGAAGAAGCGGTTGGTGTTGCTGCCGGGGAAGCTGTAGATAGGCGAAGAAGGAGAGGACAGGGCCGGAGACACTGACGAGGTGTGCCCGCTATCTCAAATGGTTTAAATCAAAATTGAATATATTGTCAAACTGTACTCACCTGCCTTTTCCCAGAGAATTACCGGATATTGTGCTCTTAACAACGGGATATGCCAAGTTCAGTGTTGGGTTGGGGTAGGAACGTCCATTACCCGTCCACCACCGGAGTATTATCATCCAACTGCAGTCGGGTAGGGCGGAATGTAAACATGAAGAGGGCTACAATGGAGGAAATTGGAGTTCACCCGGTTGTTGGGAAGTCGGTGCTCGTGGGCGAGCGGAGGTCAATCTCCAAGGAAAGAGATTATGGACAAAGGAGACCCGAAATAAGAAGCACTTCATGTCTGTTAACTTACCAGACATCCCTACCTTGCAATACTACGTCCCCACGTCCTCCAGTCTACGTCTAGAGCTCACCGCAACTGCCAGCACAGTGAGGACTACACGCACTACGGCCGTGGCGCCCCTCCTCACGATGACTGCTCTCGCCGATGTCAGATGTCACTTGCGCCCCTGTCCCCTCGCCCTTGCCCACTGCGACATGAGCGGCTACACGGCCGTGCTGCCGTTTGTGAAAAAGATCTTCTTCAACACGACGCCGACGCACGATTATAACAACTTGGGGACATATAGTTCGCCGTTGACGGCGACGTGGGCGACGGCTGTGCCGAAAGTGTGAGTAGCTGAGCTGAAGGCAACGCTGCAAGCTGCAAATAACCTAGCGGAATAGGGTCGACGGCGAGTAGTGTGGGTGGCGTGGGTGACAGTTGGGGGTGACGGCGTCAATCGAAAAGGAGATGTTTGTGTTTGTGTTTGTCCGAGGATGAAGTTGTTCAGGTCACGATGGGAAGGAGACAAGGTGGATGTATGATGTAAATGGAAAGAGGTGTTTTACGGGGTACAGTGTACATAGAAAAACCACACTTTCTTTCGCCTATACTCACACCTCGTATTTGCAAGGGACTTGACGCCCTCCGCGACTCCCGGCGCTATCGTCCCCTATTGCTCCATAGTGTCCCCTAGATCCAGCGACGCCAAGCGCCCTAAACACGTCTTGCACACCCTTTTTTCTAATTTGGGGCACGTTGTGTTTCGCGTTCGTCCACTAAGACGTGCCGCCCTTCTCCCTGTCTCTTTCTCTAGTGGCGCTAGCCGCTTCGGGTGCACGGTCGCAGCTGCCATCTGTCTTTCATCATTCTTTCTCAATCTGTACGACACGAACTTTCAGTCGACTTCTACTTTCAACACATCGTCACCGACAAAATTGTCACCTCCCACTCCACCGACAGTCCCTACGATGGACGTCTCCTCCATCTCGTCACACCTGCTCCGTGCAGAGCTCGACCGCCGCCATGGCGGCGCCACCAGCGACAGCAACACCCCACGGCCCGAGTGCGGCTCCGGCAAACGCGGCAACTACGAGACGGGACTGCACGTTTTCGCCCTTTTTCTAATTCTCGTCATCAGCACGCTGTCCTGTGGCTTCCCGCTCTTCAGCAAACGCGGCAGCGGCATGCGGCCGTCAAAAGTTATTTTCCTGTCTCAACACTTTGGCACTGGTGTGCTCATCGCCACGGCCTTTGTCCATCTCCTGCCGACAGCCTTCTTGTCATTAACCGACCCTTGCCTGCCTCCCTTTTTCAACCAAGGCTACGAGCCGCTCGCCGGCCTCATCGCCATGGCCTTTGCCATCAGTGTCGTCTGGCTCGAATCGTACCTGACGACGCGCGGTGCCGGCCACTCGCACTCGCACATGTGGGAAGAGGTGGACACAGACGACCATGCTGTGGAAAGCCGTCCCCAACCGATACGAGCCCGCAGCTCCTCGACAACCAATGCGAACGTTTCCGGCCTGGCCGCCCGTCGTGGCTCTAGTTACCGGCCCGATAATATTGCCCTGGCTGATGTTGGCGGCGACACATCGGAGGGACAGGGATTGATGGCCGGCGCGTCTCCCTTGCCAGAATCGTCACCTCTGCCAGCCGGGGCCAACGGAAACGGAAACGGAAACGGCGCAAGCAACGGCTACCTTCAGAGGAAGCGCTCCCAGGACGGCGAAGACAGTGATGATGACAACGACAGCGATGCCGGCTCCCACGACCTGGCCCTCCACCTCGACGAGCTCGACCCCGTCACCGGACACGACCACTCTCTCTCCCATAACCACAGCGGCGCCGTCGAGAGCGGCTCGCCCCATCGCCCCGACGCCGAAGAACAGAAACGGCTCATGCTCCAGTGCATGCTCCTTGAGGCAGGAATCCTCTTCCACAGCGTCTTTATTGGCATGGCCATCAGTGTCGCAACAGGCCCCGCCTTTGTCGTCTTTTTGGTCGCGATTGCTTTCCACCAATGCTTCGAGGGCTTGGCTCTCGGCAGCCGCATTGCCGCCATCCACTTCCCCCGCGCTTCCTACCAGCCGTGGCTCATGGTCCTGGCATACGGCTGCACGACACCCGTGGGCCAGGCCATTGGTCTGATTGTGCACAACCTGTACGACCCCATGAGCCAGACGGGCCTGCTCATGGTTGGCATCATGAATGCCATTTCGAGCGGCCTGCTGCTATTCGCGGGCCTGGTGCAGCTGTTGGCCGAGGACTTCTTGACAGAAAAGAGCTACAAGACACTGCACGGCCGGAGGAGGACACAGGCGTTCTTGTCTGTTGTCGCAGGCGCTACCTTGATGGCGCTCGTCGGAGCCTTTGCGTGAGCTGCAGCTGTACGCATTCTCTTTCTCTCTCACTTTTTTTTTGTCCACACTGCCTTCTGGTCATCATTATACCGGTGTTTGGGTTTGGTTTCATTCATTCTGGGACTTTGTTTCTACTCTGGCGTAAAAAGACTGTCTCTACACGGCACGGCGGCTTTTCGATTTTCAATCTGATTCGTTTCCTCGGTCACTTCTTTTTCTTTGTGTTGAATACTCCAAAATTTTGATATAAAAGCAATAGACTTTGTTTTCTGTCGTCCTGTCGGCTCTCTTTATTTGTTTTCCTCCTTCTCTGTCCACTAATCTCCTAGCTACGCGACCGCCTACTCCGACGCAAACGTTGTCGCATCCCAGCCATACGCTCGCTGCAACCGCTTACCGATCCACCTCGCCTCTGCCGGCGTCAGCTTGGGCAACGGCCTCACTAGGACGAATAAACGAGGGCAATGGCAGCCCGCCATCTTTGCCAATGTTGAGGCGGTCAAAAGGGGCGCGCTCTTGGTCGGTAAAGTCGTCTGGTTCCGTCATATTGGTCGGTGTAGAAGTCTAGGAGGACTGAAGATGTAGCGTGGTGATCAAAACTAAGTCAATTGGTATCTAGACCGCACTGATGATTGTAGAAAAGCAAGAATGAGATCAAAAGATATGCAAAGAGAAAAGAAAGAGAAGAAATAATGCAAAAAAGAAAAAGATGCGATTGTGATGAGAAAACAGAAAAGCAGGTTCGGGACAGTGCACGTGTAAAAAAAGTCCGAATCTGACAGCAGAATGCAGAATACAAAACAGAAACCAAACCCAATTGTAATCCCGTCCAGAAAATAAAGAAGCATCACCCTTGCCCTCACATCCTCGTCCAATCCATCCGCACGACCCTAACTGTCTGAACACTTGGTCAGTTATCACGTAGTACACGGCTCGTCTCGTCTTTCCTTTCTTTTCTTCTCCTCCTTCCCATTTTTGTCGCGTATGTGTTTTTCTGTTCGATTTTCGTCCGCCTTTGGTGCTGTCCCTTTTCGGTATTGAACCTCCTCCTTCCGTCTCGTCAGGGTAATGTCGTAGTCAAACACGGCTGGAGCGAGTTCGCCCGCACTTTCTGGGGTAAAACGGCTATTCTTGCTGCGTCGCAACAAAAATTTGACAGGCGACGGAAACAAGCGATCCAAGCACAGGTGATAGCGCAACACAGGTACCAGATCCAGGCACCGCTAGTCTTGATTCACGACTCGTTTGTTGTTCGTTATGTCCGCTCAGACTTTAATTCTGTTGTCTCCGCGGCGCCCTTTTCCTTTCCCTTCTTTTGCGTGTGTGTGTCGTCGCTGCGCTCGATTGGAATCGATGGAGATATCCACAGCCCACCTCTTCTCCCCACAGCTCGGTTCGTTCTCGCTCGCCGTGCTAACTCACACAAACGGCACAGCATACTCCCTCGCGCCTTCTGTGCAAAACAAGACCACCACCGAGTCCCCATTCAACTTCACAATGTCCCGCGCCTCGGAGCAAATCTTCCTCAACCCGGCCAGCGTCGCCGCTCCACAAGGTCCGGCAGCCACGCCCGCTGCCCCGGCTGCCTCGCTCAACCTTTTCTTGTGATGGAAGCTGTTCTTCTGGCTGCCGCCCATGCCCGTCATGGGCTCGTCGCCGTCCTCAATAATAACGCGGCCGTCGGCATTCCACAACTGCTGTACGGCCACATGCGCTTGCCGATCACTAACGGCAACGCTGTAGTCGATACCGGCGTGTAAGATAGGCCAGGCCGTCTCCGACAGCGTGCCACAGTTGAGACCGCACATGATAGTATCTGCTGTGGCAACGGTCACGCGACGGCCGACTGCAAGAGACGCACGCAGACAGGCGGCCGTGTCAGCCTCAACCGCCAAGACAGCCGTTGTATGTGCTGTAACAGTCGAAACGCCGTCCACCCCCGCGTTGTCACCCACATCGCCCTCGGCCTTCTCCTGGCCCTCCATACCGTCTGTCATGGCCTGTCCTGCGCCCACGGCGCCTCCCCGTCCACGCGGCGACTTGTAGTGTACCGTGGCCGCCTGAGCAATCGACCCGGCGCCGACTGGCACAATAACATGTGTAGCAGCACCGCCACCTGTAGCCTCGCGAACCTGCTCGTCTGCCTCGACCAGCAACGTGCTGTAGCCCTCGACAACCCACTGCGGGACGTCTTCGTAGCCCTCGAAGCCGACGTCCAGCAGCAACAGGAGAGACGAGTCGCGGTCGGCCTCGGCACGCACGACGGCCACACAGTCGTCATAGTTGCCGCCGGGGACGACACGCACATCAGCGCCCTCGCGGGCCAGCAAATCTTTCGTGGCTTGGGGCATAAACGCTGGGACATGCAGGCGACAGGAAACACCGCCCGTATATCGAGCCATGCGCGCAAGGGCTCGGCCCCAGTTGCCTTCGGTGGTAGAAATGATTTGCAGTGGCCTCAGCCCCTCTTCACGGGTGCAACGTTCGTTGAGGGCGCGGACAGTGGCTGCGAGCATATCAAGAGAGACGGCATTGGGTCCCTCGCTAGGGAGGTTGACGACTCTTGCCAAAGTCTTGTAGACAGCCCACGAGGCGCCCAAGATCTTGAACGATGGCAAACCAAACCGGTTCGACTCGTCTTTCAGCAGGATGTGTCCGAGTCCTAGTTCGGCAGCCAGTGTTGGCAGGCTGTGGAGAGGTGTAGCGGCATATTGTGGAAGCTGGCGGTGGAAAGCAGCAACGGCGGCGGTATCGACGGGTGGGCTATCAGGCATGGCAACCATCTTCTTTTCGCTCGAGCTCGAGGTAGAGGTCGTCCCGAGACCAATCAAAGTCCTGGCTATGGCTGCTGAGCCGTTTGGCGTCGTGTTCGAGTGCCCTCTGGACGCCCGTGGGCTCTTTGCGCTGGGCGGGGACGAGGCGGACAAGGACGGCGGGTGGCAGAACAATGGTGTCGACTCGGCATGGATAGTGGGTGTTGGGGCGTTTGTTGATGGCTGTGGTGTAGCATGGTTCTGTGACATTGGCCGAATATATGGTGCCTGCACCGGCTCCAAGCCCTGCGATTTGACCATGAGGCCGTCGGGGGACATAAAAGAAGTAGAAGAAAAGTCGCGTCGCGTTTGGGTCGAGACGGGCCACTAAGTGGAGGAAATTGGAGACGCGAGAGTAAGGTACCGGCGCTTCACGGTTTGGTCAAATCGGTCAAGAAATGCAAGATAAAACGATGCCGTGCTTGTCTTGTCTGGACCCGGTTTGTCCTGCTAAATGTCGCCGTTTGTTGTTTCTGAAGCCGTAAGTAGGGTAGCAAGGATGTCCCGTAAAAACAATATGCCGAATATGTGCATATGGGGTCGAGGGGGTGTCTAGGAGAGAAAGATCCAGCGATCGAAAAAAGTAAACAGGCCGAGACAGTTAGGTATAAGCAAGAGGGCCGGAGAACCGAAATGGGAAGGACGAATAGAGGAAAAGAGACAAATTGATAAAAGGGAACGATAAACATAAAAGATAACTGGGGCCGTCCGCTGGTTCAGCGAGCCCGGGCAGAAGAACAATCTGGGGAGAGCTGAGCTTGCGAGTTCTTGGTTTTGAGAACGTGGGAAAAGAAACAACATCGAGATTGGGTTGGAAACGGGAAACGGCCATTGCGGGCAGGACGCAGGAGCGACCCAAAAGTGACGTCAGGTGCCGTTCGGGGAAGGCCTAGCCCCCCGATTCGTGTGCAGCAGGCACGATCCACACCCCTGGTCGTTACTTAAAGGTGCAAAAGTCCACTGTCACAGGCCATTAATACGGACAATTTGCCCCATTTACAGCAAAGTGCCAGCGACCGCCAACAACGGTGACAACAGTGCGGCGCACTTTTAACGACAAAGACAAGGTGGGCAAAATGGTGCAGCACCAGTTCGAAGGCAAGCCCCCAAACACAGCCGCGCCAAAACTACGACGTAATTACACCCAAATTGCCGCAATCGCAGAACGGGCGACAGATCACAGTTTCTCCTGTTCAGGCCAGTCGTAAGGACGCCTCTCTTCTGCGCCCAACCGAGTCAATGATGCGAACAAGGGGGTAAAAAAGCAAACGGCGACAGGACGTGATTCTCCGTTGTCGCAATATTCATAAGAGTCAGTCGCCGAAGGACCATTCCTTCCTTTTCTAACCTCCCGGCCCATTCCCTCCTTCCAGTCGCTTTCCTTTCTTTTCCTTCTTCCTTCCGTTTTTTAACCTTTTTTTAAGCCACGCGACGCCACAGTTTTATTTGATCGTTCTTTCCTTTTTTGCGTGTGGTTCCGTTACTTGTGCCAGGAGCGTCTGAGCCCGAGCCTTTAAGCCCGTGATCCAGCTCAAACACATCACCAGATCGCCATACAAGTATTCAACGCCTGCAACGCTCAACCACGCTCAAATAACCAAGGCAACAGGCAACAGACTCCCAGCCGCCATCAAGCAGGCTTCTTCACGTTACAATTCACAATGCTCGTTTTCCTCAGCTCGGCCATAGCCTTCCCTGCCGGGCCTGGTCTGGCCTTCCTTCGACTGTTGCTAAGCATCGGAGGCCGTCTGACACGTTAACCCCCGGGTTAGGCTGATTTGGTTGGTGGGGACTCTTTTATTAAGCTTAAACCACAGTTCAGGAGTTGGCGTTTACGGTTTGCATATGAATATGAGCACGGATCCAGGGTGTTCTTGATCATCAAGAAGTCCATCGTTGAAAGAAGTATTTCCATCAAGTTGACTGTCAGCAATCAATCAAACCAAGAAAGAGACGACAACATGGACCCGAAAGACACAAAGGACTCCAAGTTGGAGTCGACAGAGGAGTCGACAGACTCAAAGACGTCGCCGACGAAAGACGAAAAGACCGACATCAAATCAAAACCAGATGACAAGACGGACCTGAAGTGTGTTAAACCACCGGTCATCGACGCCAAGACGGTCAGCGACGCCAAATTTGACGAAGATATTAAGGCCCGCATCCTGGAAGCCGCCGACGAGCGCCACCGTCTCGTCCAGCAAGCCGCCGCAACTCAGCATGCCAAGCCGACCATGAGCCAGCTTGCGCCCCAGGTTGCCGACCTCAAGAACAAGGACTACGATGCCTCACAGCTCTTTTCAACGCTCAATGCGAACCTGCGCGAACGCCGTGCCCTGCTCGACAAGCACCAGAAGCAGGCAGGAAGTTCTCTCTCAAAATTGTTCCATCGCAAGGGCACCGACCCCAGAGAACTCGAGATTGAGGAGGATGCATACTTCAAGGCAAAAGCTTGGGCCGACAAGGCAAAAGTCAAGATGGATCGCATCGCCGCCGATCTCAAGACGCTCACAGAGCGGCGCGATAAACTGTCAGCGCTCCACGACCAGAACACGGCAGCACTCGTTGCGCTCGACAAGCTTTACGCCTCCGTGTTTGACGGCCCCTCGCCCGGTCTCGCCGAAGAAGACAAACTTGAGGCCGCCGTAACCAACGCCCAAGGCATTTACGATGCAATCCAGGCACGACTCACTCATGCCCTCGCCGTAGCCGGCCACCTCAACGACGCCCGGGGTAAAGTGGCTGCCGCTCATGGCTTCATCAGCGCCGCCCTCGCCTACTCCAGCCAGGACATCAAGACCTTCAACGGCATCCCTCACGGCTCTGCCTCATATGCCGCCTACCTCTTGACCGACGACCCCACTTTTTTGCCGGCCCGTGCTGACCGCAAAGGACCGGCCAGTGCTGACCGCAAAGAACGCGCCAGCCTGGGTCGCGTACCTGGTCTGCTCGCCGAAGCTGAGCACAGCCTAGCGCTGGCCAAGGAGATGGACCCGGAGCACCTGTCCAGCCTCGTTTTGCTGCCCAAGGTCGAGGTCGCCGGCGAGCACCACACCATGGCCAACATTTCTGATCAGATTATTGACACGCCCATCACCAATTACTTCTTTCACATGGAAATCGAAGACACACTAGATGGTGTGCGTGAGTGTCTGGCAATCCTCGACTCTGAGACTGCAGCAGCACGGATGCGTGCAGACGTTATCCGGAAAGAACGAGAGTCCGCCGAGGCTGCGTTGAACGACGGCCGAAAGTTGCTCTTCGACTTCCGTGACGAGCTGTTCAAGAAGGCGCTTGTGGGAAAGTGGCGGCCACCGAGGGCCCGTGCCACCAGTTTTTGAGGGAGTCTTAATAAGAAAAAACGAGTAAGGTGTAATTTTGTGTTTTTATTGAGCTCTCTTTTTTCCTGTGTAATAAACTTTTCACCTGACTACGTCGAAGAATCCAAGACAGTATCTCATGACCTGTGTCGTTTTTTTTCGGTTTGCCGAAATAAAAATAATAAAATGGGCAAAATAGAAACAAAAGAAAATAATTCTGGGGAAAAGAAATTAAAAAAAAAAAAAAAAATGAAAGAAAGAAAGAAAGAAAGAACGAAAGAAAAAAAAAGAAAACATGCTCAAATAAGATAAAACCACTTATAAACTCACAACAAATTATTGATTCCATTTAATTACTATATAACATCAGCTGTAGCCTTTTATCGTGGTGGCTGTTAAAGGAGGAAAGTCTCCGGTGCAAGCGTCCTACGTTGATAGGTGATATCAGAACAGGATGTCACGACACAACCGGACCAAAAGTACCGCTGATATGAGACAAAAAGGAGATTAAGATACAAGTACTAGAACATGAGATCAACTATACCTACATGACGTCTTGCAATATAAAACGTGCACCCTGTTGAACTGCAGCACTTCACTGTTGGGATTCTTTAGAGAGGAGGTCACGTGCAGACAGCCTCGCCGATTACTCATTCTAGGCCCGCCCTAATCATCTCCTATCCCTCCAAAGCCAGAACCACCGCCTAAAAAAAGTTGACAGCCTTCCCGCGCCTTTGCCTAACGTCATCGCAACGTAACGACAACGGTACAACAGACAACATCACGACCGCATCAGACATAGAACAGCGCATTAACTCTACTCCTACAAGCACCGTCCCACTCCGTCGCACACCGCCATGGCCGACTCGACCCCTGACGTCGCCGCTCTTCGGCCTATCGAGCTGACCAACAGCTGGCAGGTCGATCAGGCTATTGTCACCGAGACGGAGCGCGTCGTTGTCATCCGCTTCGGCAAGCACACCGACCCAGAATGCATGGTGCAGGACAAAATCCTCTGCAGCATCGCGCCCAAAGTCGAAAAGTTTGCCACCATCTACTGCTGCGACAACCAGCAAGTGCCAGACTTCAACAAAAGTACGTCTTTTCCTTCGTCGCTGCGCTCGCTTCCTTTTCCCCGTGCTAACGTCTGTAGTGTACGAGCTCTACGACACCTGCACTATGATGTTCTTCTGGCGCAATAAGCACATGATGATCGATCTCGGCACCGGCAACAACAACAAAATCAACTTTGTCATTGAAGACAAGCAGGATCTCATCGACATTATTGAGGTCGTCTACCGCGGCGGCAAGAAGGGCCGCGGTCTCGTCAACGCACCAAAGGACTACTCGACACGGCATCAGTACTAAGTAAGGGACCAGCTGGCAACAACAGACCGTTGGCCTCTACAGACTCTGTCTTTATGGGCTGGAGGGACCAAGACATTGGCACATTTACATTGCCTTTCCGCGCGCGTTGATTTACAGGACGAAGACGAACGGAGACGGACACCTTCGAGTTTCTCAAAAGTATGAGCCTTCTGAATATACCCAATGATCCATCTACCCTCTTTGACTCTTGTTTGCTGAACATTTTTAACCAGGCTGCTCGACTCAGGACAGAACTCTATGCTGTCATTTGAGCTGGGACCAGGTATGTAGACGGTCCTCACTGGATTGTATATTTCTTGATATGCCGTGATGTACGTCGTGATTTTGTTGCCTTATCGTGTTGTATCCATTGAAGCAGCCATTGTAGTTGTCGTTCTCACGTAGCCATTGAAACTGCACATTGCTTTGTGTCTCCTTTTGTATTTGGTCGCACCAACGCCTACACAACGGTCTGCCGTTGTGCTGTAAAAAGCAAAATGAAAAAGATACCCATGATATAAACAAATGGTCGCAGAAAAACACACAAAAATGTGAGTGGTGGAATGCGTAGAGGCCGTGCTTCAGACCCTGACCGCATTCCTTTTCGGCCCCAAGACTACGCGGCTTCCTCGCCGTACAGTTTTGGAGCCGGTCGGGCGAATGCTCGTTCTGTCGCCGAGCCCACCAGAAGCGTTGTCGGCTTCGGTTCGATACCGTGGTCGGCTCGCCGGTCCTCTGCTCGTCGTCGTCCGTTGTCGCCCGCCATCGTCCGTCACCGCGTGTCGTTGTTGTCGTCGATCGATCTTCACCGCTCCTGGTGCTGGCGTCTGTCGTCGCCGCCGATGCGCTCGAGCGCCTCAAGCATCACAATCGAGTTGCCGCGGATGACCTGAGCTGTTAGTCGGTGCACATCAAGTCGGGTGAAGAGGGAAATGGGTCACATACCACCATGCCAATCTTGACCTTCTCGCCGCCGTCCTTTTCCTCCACGGCCTCGTCGAGCACAATGTTCAGAAAGACCTGTTGGTTAGCATACTGTAGTCGACAATACAGCTCTTTCGTTGGGGTAGGGGACATACATCGTAGCCACGCAGCACGCCAATGACCTTGCGGCTGCCGTTGAGCTGGACAAACAACCGCTTGTCGAGGTACTGTAAAGTTTGTTAGCAGTCATTCCGAGTTGGTGGAAAAGAGACAGGGACAACAAGGTGAATGCAAACGCACCTTCTTCAGTTCTGGTTGTGCGGGCGCCATCGTGAGGATTGCGCTGTGGTTGTGGGAGGAGGGGGTGGTGGTTGCGTCGAGAAAAGAGAAAGGTCGTGCGTTCGTTGGAATTGAAGCTTCAAAAACGCGACCGCAAGCAATGTTTGTTCGATAGGCTGCTGCAAACAGGCAGGCTAGAACCACCAGGCTTTCGCTAGCTTTTTTTGGCGGGCAGGTGTGGGTGGGCACACTCTTTGACAGTGTCACGTGAAGATAAGATAAGCATCGCGATGCGCGAAAGTTGCCTACAAGCAAAGAGAGGCAAACAAAACAACGAACGTCTTGTCAACGTCTTTCACATTTTCGTACTCTCAACACCGACACTATGAGTCTGTTCACAAAGCGCAAGGGACGGCGGATATCGACGTTTGAAGACGAGGACGAGCCGCAAAATGGCGGCGGCGCAGCAGCTGGCGAGGGTGACGAGGGTGAGTTCCAATCTGTTTTCTTTTCTTCCCTTTTGTCACAACCATCCCCCACGATTTCCATAGCTGATGCGCGTTCAAGGCTGACTGTTTCTCCTTTTTCTCTTTCTACAGATCAATCATATGAGCCAGTCGTACAGCCAATTCGTTTCGGCAAGCGGCCACTCAAGCAGTCTGCCCTGCGCCGCAGTATCAATGTTGCCGACTCTGAAGGTGGTTTAGGAGGAAGCGGTGCTGACGCGGACGAGAGTAGCGCGCCAACTACAGCCGACGAAGAAACGACAATACCTCCAGCGACCGAAATAAACGATGGCGACGATGGCCCGGTCGTGGTCCGGCCAGCACTTGGCCGATCGAGCTCACGAAAGAACCGGAAACGTCTTTCTACAGCCTCGACTTCTCCACGGCTATCCTTTGGCGGAATGGGGATTGGTGGCGGCGACGGTGACGACGAGGACGATGGAGGACCTGTGGTCGTGACACCCAACAAGCGTGCCGGTGCAGGCGGCGGCGCAGGCACCCCATCCCTGACACAACGCGTGCTCGAGACCAATGCTTTCCGCAAATCGCTATCCGGCCGTCTACCGACACGACATCGCGCCAACGACAGCGATGATGAGGACAAACCGTCAAGGCCAACCGAACACGACGACGACCGCCCGCGCTACAACCAGGCCTACCTCGACGAGCTGCAGAGTTCGACACCCAACACTCCACAGAATTTGGCGTCACAACGGAAAAAGAATGGTGGAACTCTGGATGACGAGGATGTCATGGACCTCGACCCATCCGAACTGGACGGTGCCATGGTTGTTGATGCGTCCGAGCTGGGTCTGAGTGGTGGCTCATCTTCGTCTGTTCTTGCTGGCCTTGCGCCCCCACCGCCAGCTGCCACTGTCCTCACAGCTACCGAGATCCAAGAGCGCAAAGACCGGCGCGCCCGGCGCGCACTCGAGGGCGACGCCGACGATGAAGACGAGGCTGAGGCCAATGGCGAGTATATTTCGCTCTTGACCGACGAGCAGAAGCGCAAGAAGAAGGAAAAGGAAATGACGCGCCTTGTGCGCGAAGACGAAGACCTCGGCGAAGGCTTTGACGAGTTTGTCGAAGAGAAGGAGGCGCTGTCGATAGGCCGGAAAGCCGAGCGCGCTGCACGCAAAAAACGGAAAGAAGAAATGGCCGCACTCATCAATGCGGCCGAGGCAGGTGGCGACGCTGCTGATGGAGAAGTCGCCAACGATAGCGCAGACGACTCAGAAGCCGAGCGGAGAGCTGCGTACGATGCCGCGCAGACCCGTGCTGGCATGGATGGTTTACAAAAGACGAGAATGGGCGCCGAAGACGACGGCCTCGAGCATGGCGTCCAGGGCACAGTTCCCATTCCCAAAATGCGCCCGCTACCCGACCTGGCGACATGCCTGCAACAGATGCAGAGTGCTGTAGCAGCGCTCGAGGTGAACGCGGCACAGCACCGCCGACGACTGGCCGAGGTGGAACAGGAAAAGGCCGAAATTGCGGCGCGGGAGACGGAAGTGCAGGCGATCCTGGATGCCGCAGCCGCCAAATATCAGACCGTGCTTGGGACCGGGAGCTCTGGTGCTGCAACATCAGGTGTTTCATCAACACCCGGCGCTGGAGCAGGCACAGCGACAGACAGCACACAGTCACCACTGCGAGTCGTGCCGAATCTGGGACAGTCGCCGTTACGGTCTCTTCCACCTGGCCTGGCCGGCGACTACCCTGTACAGCGCGGTCTGGAGAGTTTAGGGGCAACGCCTACACGGCGGCCTAATGCCGACGATTTCTTTTGAGGACGGAAAGTCCACAGACGATACTTTGTAATATTAGACAGCGAATACCATGTATGAGTGTTTTTTTGTTTTGGAACAAGACTGTAATTATATTTCTCATCTGTACAGAGTATACGAAATGATATGATGCCAACGCCCGAAATACAAAGAGGAAAAAAAAAACGAAACTATGGGAACATGGAAAGATGATAAGTTTGCCAAAAATACGGTATGTGTTGTTTTAACAATGGTGACAAAAGAAAGCAACAGAGAGCAGAAAAAAAAGGTAGACTACAACAGCAGTCTTAAGCAATCGACTCTCAACAAGCCTAAGGGGTACTATTACAGGTCATACATCAGGACACCAAGGCTTACTTTGCGCCCCGACTGACACCCGCACCAATGACGCCCGGCAGCTTCTCCTCGCCGACGCTGAAGAGCAGGCCAATGGCAAAGCTAACGGCGCCGACAATCGTGACCGTGAAGCCTGTAATCAGCCAGAACGGCACACTGACGTCCTGCTTCTGGCACATGTTGCCGGCCCACTGGGTCGTGCTGAGACCGCCAGGGCTGTCCTCGGGCTTGCTCAGCGTCTTGAAGCAGTGGCACACAAAGCAGCTGCCCTCCTGGCTCTTGCTGGCCGATGCGCCGCCCTTGCCGTTGTTGACGGCAAACTTGTCAATGCACTTGCCGTGCTCGCTGCAGTTGTTGGTCTGGGCGGCACAAGCGTTGAAAGACTGGAAGCAGCCGGGGATGCTGGCGGCGGGGTTGGCAGCGGCGATGAAGGTGTGAGGAGGGAGGACGCTGACCTCCGTCTCGCCCTTCTCCTGGACACCAAACTCCTCAATGACCATCTCCGAGTCGGCTTCGCGGATGCGCAGCTCGGAGCCGGCGGGACGAGCCTTGGGCGGCAGGACGCGGGCGTTGGCGGGCTTCAGCCCCTTGTTGGAGGCCCACTGCTTCCACTGGGCGTAGCGGCTGGTCTCGGGGAGCAGGAGGAGGGCGACATCGGCGGCGCCGGACTCGACGAGGGCGACAATCTGAGGGAGGGCGGCTACGAGGGCGTCGACAGTCTTGGTGTCCTAGACGAGGTTGTGTTAGTAAGTGGGAAGCACGACGGTCAACTCAAAAAACTTTATGTGGGCTGCAGACGCACCTTCTTCGCGTCGTAGAGGCCGACAAAGACGCCGTTGGCCCAGGTCGCAGGGGCACCGTCGGCCACGGCATCGGCAACCGACGTCGTCGTGTGGGCCACAATGCCTTCGCCAGCCAGTTCGTCAACAAACAGACGGGTGTTAGCCGCCTCGGATGGCGGGTCGGCGACGGAGAACGCGGGCTTGCTGTTGGCCTTTGGCAGCGCAGCTTCGAGCTGGGCGACGTGCTCGGGCTTGGCACCCTGCACAACAACAAGCATCTCGCGCGGCTGGGTCAATGCCGTGGAGTCTGTGCCGTCCACAAACAAAGCAGGTGTCGCCTTGTTGCCAAACTGCTCAATCAGTTCGAGTGCGGTCTCGGGGTCAAAGTCGCGCGGGAGGGTGTCGAAGAAGCTGCTGCCGTCGTTGGCATCTAACCGCTGCAGCAGGATCTGGCGGACAATCTGGCGAGAGAGGTTCGGGGATGAGGATGGTGTTGATGTAGATGGCGATGAAGACGAAGATTGTTGTGAGCGAAGGAGGTAGACGGGCGCAGAAGAAGCAGCAGCGGCGGCGGCCGAGCTGGCCAGGGAGGCCGCGACGGCCAGGCCGGCGAGGAACTTCATCGTGAGTAGGCTTTCGAGATTAATATTGTCAAGCGTTCGCCGTGATGCGCGTTGGTGTGGATTTGATGTACGACGGCAATGGGCAATGGGCGGAAAAGAGGTTGTCGGTTGACGTCGTTGCTGGGAAAGAGAGAGGGCCGTTATCTCGAAATGAAGCTGCGAGCTTGCCTACGCCAAACAAAAGACGCAAGAGCGCCCCAGCCAGGGGACAGACAGGCTGCAGCTTAAAGGTGGATCATTATTCATCCGTCCGTGCTATTGGAGAAAGAGACAGACGGCAGGAGCGTCCGTGCGTAGAGGCCTGGCTGCACGGTATTATTCACTGTATTGGGCGCTGCAAAAAGGCTGCGACGGCGCGTCAGACGTGCCAAGAGGGGGGGTTTTGGAGATTTTGGTCTAGCCTGGCGAGGCCCCTGGAGCCGGCGGCTTTCAGATTCGCTCCTGCCCTGAGTTTTAAGGGCAATTTTAGGTTATTCGTAGGCGACAACGGGAAAGTGCAAACGGCAACTTTCTCGTGGCCCCTCAGGCGGTTGCTTCGATTTCGTGGCACTCTTCATTTGTCGTCTTCTCTCCCTTTCTCGTTCTCATATCTTTTTGCAACCCACACCGACACTGCATCCTGTCTTCGATATCCAGACCCCATTTCATCCACTCGCGGTGCTTTTGCAGCAACCGACAGCCGATTTCCGTCCCTTCGCAAGATTTTGTCTCAGACAGCCGTGCATCATCACGACATTACGCCTGGTGACAGACTTCGTTTCAGCGTCGGGCCGCGGGCCATACCTCGACCGTATATCCTTCACCTCCATACTTATCTCACCGAAGAACATCATCTACACACATTTTCAGCTATGCTGCGCTCATTATGGGCGTCCAGGGCGCCGATCGCGTCCTGGCTGCCACGACGGCCACTGACAGCCAGACTCTCAGCCTCGGCTGTCTCGCCCGCACCAACGACAGCGACAACTCC
This sequence comes from Sporothrix euskadiensis, assembly GCA_019925375.1. Lineage (NCBI taxonomy): Eukaryota > Fungi > Ascomycota > Sordariomycetes > Ophiostomatales > Ophiostomataceae > Sporothrix > Sporothrix euskadiensis. The sequence goes on along the minus strand of JADHKQ010000003.1, from coordinate 792,589 downwards.
TTTTTACGTCAAGATCAAGCCCCGGCGGAGATGGCGCAATGTAGCCATTGGTGCAGGCGTCATGTACGTGTGCTGGTCTGCCTACTTTACACGAGTCGTCCTCCCACCGTTTGCCGACATGATTGAGGACGAAGAGGCTCAGCCCATCTTCTTTCCGCTGCCTTTCACGTTCCAGGTTGTAGAGTCCCGTCCATACAAGGGCACTGACCCGGAGTGGCAGGCGTACATCCGCATTGCCCGGGACCGCGAACTGCTCATGAAGATCCGCAACGATATGCTCGATACCGTCCGCGCTGCGGCCGAGGCGAACCCGATATTACGGCACCGCTGCGGCAAAGAGATGACGGTGCGTAAGCACTGGCTCGACCTCGATTTCCCCTACCGACCGCCACCCAAGATCACGCGCGATGGACTGCTCCTGACAGCCGACGGACTCGACTACGTTAGGGCCGAGGTGGACGCTGTGACGATGATGCGCATCTCGCGGGCGCTGTGGCCCGAGCCTGTGGCGCTGTCGGCGACGTCGTTTGTGACGACGCTGTGCCGGCAAAACATGCAGAACGTGGCACGCTTCTTTGGGTTTGGCGAGGACGAGAAGTCCATAAGGCCGGCTGTGCGGCCCATCGGGGCACCACCGCCGCCAGAGGAACTGGCCAAGCTGTCGGCCATGCTGAAGCGGGCCGTCGAAGACACCAAGGAGGGCCAAAAGGGCGACACAACTGCCACCGGGCTGTTCCCGGCACCGCAACAACAACAACAACCACAACAAACAGAGGCACGGCCGCCGCGGCCGAACAAGACCAAGGCAACGCCCGGCGAGTGGCAGGACCTGTCTGGGCTTGTGAACGCCAAGGACCTGATTCCTTTTGAGTCCGTGCGCACCAGTATCGATGCTGCGTGGCGCGCATTCCGTCAGAAGTTGTCCGAGACATGGCTGCCGCTGCGGCCACAACCGCCCGGAGGCAGTGTGGGCGTGTCCGGGCTGGTGGAGCTGCAGTCCAAAACGTCGCGCGTTATGATTGAGGTGACGGCGTTCTGGGACCCCAAAACACGCAAGTACGACGCGCCGACGATGCACATGAAGCTGCGCAGCATCCGGCCGCGGCAGCAGATGCCGCTGTAGTAAGCGAGCGTCGAGGGATCGGGGAGAGTGATGTGGAGTGGGAGTGCATGACTATGGGCAAGCATGCCATACGGCGCCACGGCGAAGGATCTATTGTGTCTCTTCTTGCCCTTTTCTTTTTGCCTTACTTTCATTTTGTTTTAATTCATCGTTTTCATCACAGCCTCATCGTACTTTCCTATCCTCTCACTTCTCTTCTTGTAAACATTTCTTTTTATCCTGTATTCTGTGTGGAAGGCATCAGCGATGGTTTTGGCTTCTGGTTCTTCACTTTTCCTACGGACATAGATCTTGCTCTTAAGAAATACCAATTTGTCAATGAGTCAACCCATCCAAGGCTGTCAGGATATTTACGTATTGAATATGGCTTAGTCTTTACTGTATATTTTCTCCGAACCCGGCAGCACCGGCATTTCGCGATAGCAGTGACAACTAGGTAAACGGGCATTTATTTCTGATTTCTCATGCCACCCACGAGCTGCACCTGCGACTGTGGTACCCAACCCATAAGAGACGCCTGATCATGGGTCTGTATGAATTGGAGCCATCTTTTGAAACTCCACGCAAAAAGCTTCCTTGTTTCCACATCTACTGTTGATTTAGCCTAAAGAGGAAGGGCGGGGAGCGGTGCTCCGCGCCTTCCTTCCGAAGCGTCAGTTGTAGAACACAAAAAGACCAGGAACACGGCGAATCCAAGCTCACCAGGAACCCCACCACCCCCCACAGGGAAGGAGCAACACGCATCAAACCCCATGCACCTTCCCTCCTCTGTGCACCGCTACCGGGAATGTCTGTTGCCAATACCGTAGTCGTATGTGTGTGTGTAGCTGCTGCAGCTGGTGCACGCCCGTCGTTCGCGCCTTCCCTCCTCCGTTCTGACATCACTTTCTCGGCGGCGCCTCCCCCGAGGTGACCCTTTTTGGACTATTTTGAGGAATCAGCAGCAAGAGCTCGTGCTGTGCCTGTGCCCCTATTTTTATGAGTACTAATTTGTAAACGAGCTTCGATCCGAGCGAAGCTCCCGCATCTACAAATAGATGAAGTACACCACATCTCTGTCGGCACTCGACGGACCAGACAACAGCTCAATCGCATATCACACAAACCATACGACTCTAACAACGACAACGACAACGACAGCCAACATGACTTCTGTGTCGTCGCCCCGTCTCGTTGTTCCCGTCGACCAGGGCTGGTCTTTTAAGCAGGAAGACCTCGACGACTCGCACTGGCTCCCCGTCAGCCAGTTCCCGACCAATGTGCACCTCGACCTGCTGGCGCACGAGCGCATCCCGGACCCGTTCATCGGAAAAAATGAAGAGGTCGTGCAGTGGATTGGCGAGAGGAAGTGGGTGTACAAGACGTCGTTCTCGCTGCCAAATACCTCTTCAGACAAGAAGTCGAAAAAGGTCGTCCTCGCCTTTGACGGCCTCGATACGTTTGCCACTGTCGTGCTCAACGGCAAGACCATCCTCGAAAGTGACAACATGTTCCTCCCTTACCGTGTGGACGTGACCGACAGTGTCAAGGCAGACGGTGACAGCAACGACCTGGTCATCACCTTTGACAGCGCCTACCTCCGCGGCTGGGACTTGATTGAAAAGTACCCAGACCACAAATGGGGCACCTGGAACGGCGACAATTCACGGCTGGCGGTGCGTAAGGCACAATACCACTGGGGCTGGGACTGGGGCCCGGTGACGCTCACATGTGGACCGTGGCGGCCGATTAACGTGGAGGTGTACGACGCACGGTTGGCGGACTTGTCGTTTGACACGGCCGTCAACGAGTCGCTGCGGTCGGCGACGGTTGTTGCTAGAGCCGAGGTGGAGGCCGGTTCGGTGGATGGCACGCAGGTCCGCTTCGACGTCTCACTGGACGGCGTTGCCGTTGCGTCAGAAACAGTGGACGTGGCTGTTGCTGAGACAAAGGACGGCGACGACACCCCTGACGGCATTGCTACGGCCACATTCCTGATTAACAGCCCGGCGCTGTGGTACCCGGCACGGTATGGCAAGCAACCGCTGTACACCGTGAAAGCAACTCTCCTTGTCGGTGAGCAGACCGAAGTCGACACAGCCTCCAAGAAGATTGGCTTGCGGCGCGCCCGCCTCGTGCAGCATCCCCTTCAAGACCAGCCCGGTACTAGCTTCTTCTTTGACGTCAACAATGTGCCCATATTTTGCGGCGGCAGCGACTGGATCCCCGCCGACAACTTTGTGCCGCGCATCGACAGCAAACGCTACTACGATTGGGTCAAGCTGGCTCTGGACGGCCACCAGGCCATGATCCGCGTTTGGGGCGGTGGCATCTACGAGGAACAAGCCTTTTACGACGCCTGCGATGAGCTCGGTGTGCTCGTGTGGCAGGACTTTATGTTTGGCTGCGGCAACTACCCAGCTTGGCCCGAACTGCGTGAGTCGATCCGGCGCGAGGCCGCCGCCAATGTAAGGCTTCTGCGCCACCATGCCAGTATTGTCATTTGGGCCGGCAACAACGAAGACTACCAGTACCGGGAGAGCGAGAACCTGACGTACGACTATGCCAACAAGGACGCCGAGAGCTGGCTCAAGACCGACTTCCCGGCACGCTATATTTACGAAAAGATTCTGGCAGACGTGTGCACCGACTTGATCCCCGGCACACCCTACCACTACGGCAGCCCTTGGGGTGGCGGTGTCGACACGCATGACCCGACGGTGGGCGACATCCACCAGTGGAACGTGTGGCACGGCACCCAAGAGAAGTACCAAAACTTTGACCGGCTGGTCGGTCGCTTCGTGTCCGAGTTTGGTATGGAGGCGTTCCCGAGTGTCCGGACCATCGACCAGTTCTTGCCCAATGGCAAGAAGGATGCCGACCGCTACTCGCAGAGTTCGACTATTGATTTCCACAACAAGGCCGACGGCCACGAACGGCGCATCGCCCTGTACCTGGTTGAGAACTTCCGGTACGCGCCCGACCCGCTGGAGCAGTTTGTCTACTGCACGCAGCTGATGCAGGCCGAGTGCCTGGCGTCGGCGTACCGGCTGTGGAAGCGACAGTGGCAAGGGCCCAACAAGGAATATTGTGGCGGTGCGCTGGTGTGGCAGCTCAACGACTGCTGGCCCGTGACGAGCTGGAGTATCTGTGACTACTACCTGCGGCCGAAGCATGCCTTCTTCACGGTGAAGCGGGAGATGGCGCCCATTACTGTGGGAATGACGCGCAAGGAGCACGCCCACAACGAGGAGGGCGGCCACAGCCACTCGCGTGTGACCATTTCGCGGCGGACACAAATCGAAATCTGGGGCTCGAACCTGACCCTCGACGACATTGAGGGTGTCGACTGTGTGGTGCGGGCATGGGACGTGGAGTCGGGCAAGCTGACGTACGAGGGTAAGGTGGCGGAGGGCATCGTGCTGAAGCCGAATCGGTCGACAGAGCTTGCAGCGCTGGACGTTCCCGGCGTCAAGGGCGACGAGGCAAAGACGGTTGTGGCGGCGTACCTCGAAAGCAGCTCGGCCGGCCAGATTGCTCGCTATGTCAACTGGCCCGAGCCGCTCAAGTACCTGCACTTTGCAAAGCCGGACCTTAAGGTGGAGGTGGCGAAGAACGAGAGCGGCGATGTTGTCGGTGTCGATATCAGTTCCAACGTGCCCGTCAAGGGCGTCGCTATCGAAGTGCACGAGGACACGAGCAACGAGGAGGCCGACCTGGTCAAGTTTGACGACAACTTGGTGGATATTGTGCCGGGTGAGACGGTGCGGCTGGGCGTTTCGGGCGGGACATCGTCGACCAAGTTCACGCCGAGATATCTGGGCATGCAGGTGTAGATGAAAGAAGTGAGACCTGGGTAGACATACAGCTCATACAGATAGACAAATTACGATCCACTACGATGTCCGCATGACCACGAGATATGTGTGCAGTCCGTATGACAGTGGGAGCACTACGACTTTGCAACCCTACGGTCTGCATTTATCTGCATTTCGTCTGCACGATGCACTCTCACCCTGCACCTCGCTCTATTTTTTCCGAGTCCCGTGGTCGGTAAGGATTTGACAAAAAAAAGGATTTGGGGTAGCGCGGTGGTTGTTCGTGGTCGCGGGTCGTGTTCGGGGTCGGTATCAAAAGGTTGGTAGAATCGTGGTGGTCGCAGTCGGGGATCGGTGAAGAAAGGCGAGCGTAACCCACAAAGGGGGCGTGTAAGTGAGAAAACAGAGCGAGACAACTGGTGTTGATGGAGTAACAAGAAAGAGGGCACGTCGCTTATTGGCGCGGTTAAAATGGTTATTTGCAGAAAATGGGGAAGAGGTCGTTTGGTCTAGACTGAAGAGTGGACAAGAAAGCAGTAGGCCGTAGTTTTAGAAGGGCCAAAATAAACAAAAATGATAGGGAGCAGAAAAGCTCGGCGAATTATTTGTATGAGTGGTGGGAGAGAGTCTTGAAGAAAGACGGCGGGCGCGGAGTAGTTGAAAGCGGCAGTCGTGGTGCAAGTGGTTGAGAGTGGGGGAAAGCACGTTGGGTAGGAGGTGCTTGTTCTGGTAATTGCTCCCGAGCGGATGGGAGGGATCTGGCAAGAGCTGCGCGGTGCGGAGTACGGAAGACTTTGGAACGTGGAAGGCGCGCGGAAGGCGAGCAGAAGGCGCGAAGCAGCCGCCCACCACAAGGGGAAATCCCGTTCAAAGCAGTTTGTAGTAGGAAAGAGCGCCGTAAATGAAAATGGAAACAGCAAACGACAGACAACAGATGACAGAAAAGTTGGTGGCCAACGTGACCGTAGGCGGGACGCAAAAGAGCGGACACAGCGGGGGTAGGCGCCAGGGGGAGAAATACTGCAACAAATCTGTTAGACAAGAAGAACGAGAGAACGAAAGAGGACAGGACGCCCCCGCGCTAGCATCTTCCGACATGCGGCGGGCGCAGCTGTTCTCCGGTGGGATATGTTGGAGTCGTAACTGGGGACCAAAATAGCGGGTGTAGGTATAGCGGGCGTGGGTAATATCGTTAGCGGTGTCTAAGCTGTCATAGCTGCGTGCTAGCTTCGTGAGATGAAAAAAGGAAGGCACAAAAAAAAGGAAGGAGCAGGTCTGGGCTTTTGATCTTTCTGTCTCGTTCGTTCTTTCCTTTTTTTTTTGGTCTCAATCTGTTCTTTCCATTCTCTCTTCTCTCTCATTTCTTGTTTTCTCACAATCTTTTCCCTTTCGCTTTTCATCTTCACCGTTTTCCAACTTTCTTCTCGACACTCCCGCCCAGCCCATCGACTTTCCCTCCTCTCCCCAACAGCCACAGAACACACATCACAATGGCTTCTCCAGCAGACGGCAAGTCGGTAAGTTTGTCTTCTTCTTTTCCATTTTCTGCGCTTCCAAGATGATCTCGTGAATTTCTTCTACCGTTCGCTTCTAACAATTCAGAACTCCTCGTTCGTCCTCAACAAGCCGCATGACGTCACCTACCAGGACCGCCCTGTGCCGTCCGCCAACGAGCCGCACGAGGTGCTCGTGGCCGTCAACTACACGGGCATCTGCGGCTCCGATGTCCACTACTGGGAGCACGGCGCCATTGGCCACTTTGTCGTCAAGGACCCCATGGTCCTCGGCCACGAGTCGGCCGGCACCGTCGTCCAGGTGGGCGACAAGGTGTCGGACCTCAAGGTTGGCGACCGCGTCGCTCTGGAACCCGGCTACCCTTGCCGTCGCTGTGTGCGCTGTCTCGAGGGCCACTACAACCTGTGCCCGGACATGCAGTTTGCCGCCACCCCGCCCTACGACGGGACCCTGACTGGTTTCTGGAAGGCGCCCTCTGATTTCTGCTACAAGCTGCCCGAGCATGTCTCTCTCCAGGAGGGTGCCCTGATTGAGCCCCTGGCTGTGGCCGTACACATTGTCGGCCGCCAAGCGCGCGTGCAGCCCGGCCAGAGCGTTGTGGTGATGGGTGCGGGCCCTGTCGGCCTGCTGTGCTGCGCCGTGGCCAAGGCTTTCGGTGCCTCGACAGTGGTGTCCGTCGACATTGTGGAGTCCAAACTCAAGTTCGCCAAGGAGTTTGCCGCCACGCACACATACATGAGCCAGCGCGTGAGCCCCCAGGAGAACGCCGCCAACATTCTAAAGGAGGCTGGTCTGGTGGCGGCTGGTGGTGCTGATGTTGTCATTGACGCCTCGGGCGCCGAGCCTAGCATCCAGGCCAGCCTGCACGCCGTCCGCGTGGGCGGCACCTACGTGCAGGGCGGCATGGGCAAGCCCGACATTACCTTCCCGATTGTGGCTCTGTGTGTCAAGGAGGTGACGGTGCGCGGCAGCTTCCGGTACGGCTCGGGCGACTACCGGTTGGCCATTGAGCTGGTGGCGTCGGGCAAGGTGCCCGTCGGCAAGCTGATTTCGGAGACGGTCGCCTTTGAGCAGGCGGAGGAGGCGTTCAAGAAGGTGAAGCAGGGCGAGGTTATCAAGATTCTGATTGCCGGCCCCAACGAGAAGATTTAGGAGATGCATGAAATACGCAGTGCAGTTTGAAGGTTGGAGTTTGGGTGACAAAGGCTGAGCGCTACGATTGATACGGAAAATTGGAAAATTGTTTACTTTATGATGGCAAGGGCCAGATCTACAATGTGAACTGCAAACTACTTGTGACAGCTGTCTGCGGAGACCCCAGATGGGGAACAGTGAGATGTCAGAAGACAAAAAGAGGGAAAAGAAGACACCGCACTGTGATAACTTACACGTCGGATAGGTCGCATATTATCCGAGCAAACGGTTGACGAAGGTGAGTTTGGTTCCAAGCGGTGTTCTGGGCCCCGAGAAGCTAGTCCCTGTTGAGGGTTAGGAGAGCTGTGGATGCGAGTCGTCTGAATCAGTGGGACGACTGGCCTTTTGGGTCAAAAGGGCACTAACACGAGTCGGACATTCTCCGATGGGTGTCCTTTTCTTCTGGCTTTTCTTCTGCGCTTCTTCTTCTTCTTTTCCCCTTTCATTTCTTTCCCTGGGATATATCAAGCTTTAATAGCTGTTCATGCAGCCCTACAGTACGTGGGGAGACGTTGAAAGCTCGTCTTTGATTCTTTCCATTGAGACACAGAATTCACAATGTTCAAGAACCCGCATCACTTCTCCGAACCCTACAGGCCACTCAACACGTCAAGCCCCCTCGTGCCACACAGTCTGTCTGGATCGGCTGGATCGGCTGGCACATAATTTTAGTCTGAAGTCTTTTTTGGATCATGAGTCCTAATACTGTTTGAATAAGTTTTATTGATCACTTCGTTTATGTTTCTTCATCTTCATCTTCTTCTTCTATTTCCCCTTTTGATTTTCCTTATTGCTACGCAAGGTAGATGTTTCTAAACTTTCTCGTTGGCTGCTTCCTGCTCTTCCAAAAAAACATTTGCACACGCGTAATGTGCTTGCGGAACTTGCGCGGAGCCACCCTGTCGGCAACCATCTCGTCGATCTCGGCGGGTGTGCGCATGGTGATTTCGGGCAGCACAAAGAAGCCGACGATGCAGGAGATGGTGCCGGTAACGGCAAAGAAGTAGCCCGTCTTGACGGACCACACTTTGAGCATGAGCGGGACAGTATAGTTGAAAGTGAGGCCCATCCCATCAAAGCAATGGAGGCGGTCCGCTGGCGCAGGCGCTGGCTGGGAATCTCGGCGATGTACGAGTAGGCGACACCGGCGCCGCCAATGGCACCAAAGTTGCACAGACAGGCGAAAAAGTAAAAGTAAATAAAATCAAATAACAGATACCAATAGAAAAATCCAATAGAAAAAATCATATTTTGAGCCAAACCAATCATTAACCATGCACTGTGAGAATGCAGTTCATATTCTTCTTTTGAGCTGATGCCGTCCGGGCTTATCTGAATCACAGTCTTGTCGCTTCTTTTCGTTTGATTCTTGCATTGTTCTCTCTTTCTACCTGCAGACTCCTTTTGGTCATTTTCTTTTCATTCATTTCCAACTCCTTAGACTCCAGCATCATATTCTCAAGTCTTTTGTAGTTACTTTTGTAGTTATTTCCCAAGTGCCTCTTTATTCTTCCACTTTGATGCTTTCCCCTCCTCTCGGCGCTTCCTTATCGCACCGCTTACACTCGGGCAACATAGCGCCGCTAACCTGCGTGCACCAACAACAGTACCACATCTTATCCTGCAGGGCCCACGTACGAACTACTTGGACGGCCGGTTCCGTCACGGTGATCACTTATCGGAGCTGTAGCTGTATCAGTGAGGAGCACATATTGTAGACATTGGATGTTGTTTGTGATCGTCTTTGGTTTTCTCTCTTCCTTTTCCTCATTCTTCTTCTCTTTTGCATGTTCTTTTTATCATCTTCCTTGATTTCATCGATTTGAGTGATTTACAATACCATCACCGACTATGCTTGACTTGATTATTCGCAACGGCCGTATCGTGACGGCATCCGAGATCTTGCCGGCCGGGCTCGAGATTGGCGTCAAGGATGGCAAGATTGCCGTGATTGGAATTGGACTGGATGCCGGCCCAGAAACAGAGATTGTCGATGCCGAGGGAGCCTACATTACTCCGGGGTGCGTTGCCCCGTCTTTTAGACTCGATTTGATTACTTCTCGAAACGCAGACTAACAGCGACGCATGGCTGTACAGTGGCGTCGACTCACATGCACACATTGAACAGGACAACTCGCCGACGGGCGACACGTGGGAGACGGGCTCACGCTCGGCCATTGCCGGCGGCAACACGACCGTCCTGGCGTTTGCGTCGCAGCGGCGCGAAGAGACGTCCCTTCTTCCTTGTGTAGAGTGGTACCACGCCAAAGCCACGAGCAACAGCTACTGCGACTACGGATTCCATGTTATCGTGACCAACGCCACCGATGCGGTCTTGGAGGATGACTTGCCGTCGCTCGCCGCCGCCGGCATCACCAGTGTCAAACTTTACATGACTTATCTGCCTTTGCGGCTGGGCGACGGCGACTTGTTCAGCATCATGATGGCTGCCCGCCAGTTGGGCGTCACGACCATGGTCCACGCCGAGAACCACGATATGGTCGACCAGATCGCCAAACGGCTGGCGGCGCGGGGCCACACACAGACACAGTTCCATGCTGTTGCCCGGCCGCAGATTGCTGAGACAGAAGCAACGTACCGGGCCATCAGCCTGGCCGAAGTAACGGATGCACCGATTTTGCTCGTGCACATGTCGGCGCCGGCCGCTTTGGAGCATGTCCGCGCAGCCCAGGCGCGGCTTCTCCCCATCCACGCCGAGACGTGTCCGCACTACCTGTACTTGACGAGCAGCAAGCTGCACTCGCACACCCATGACGAGATTGACGGCGCACAGCACATTTGTGCACCACCCCTTCGGCACGACAAGAAAGATCTGGAGCAGCTGTGGGCCGAACTGGCCAACGGGACGTACACGGTTGTGTCGTCGGACCATGCGCCGTCTCTGTACGATCACCCAGATGGCAAGAAGAGAGGATTCGTGACGGCCGAGGATGGTTCTCAAAAAGTCGACTTTCGCATCGTGCCCAACGGCGTGCCGGGCATTGAGACACGCCTGCCGCTGCTGTTCAACCGGACGTACGATCCAGAGATGGGCCCGCCGGCAAGCGAAGATGCGCCCGTGCACATTTCTCTGCCGCGGTTTGTGGCTTTGACATCGACAAACCCGGCACAGCTGTATGGACTGGCACACAAAAAGGGCAGTCTGCAGCCCGGGTTGGATGCTGATGTCGTTATCTGGTATCCAGAGGCAAAGCTAACCTCATCCTCCTCGACGTCACCGACAGTCTTGACGCCCTCTTCTTCTGCAGAGTCAGTGGCTTCACTCGCCCCTTTTCTTATTACCAACTCTGCGCTGCACCATCGCATTGACTACACGCCCTTTGAAGGTACATCTGTCCGCAACTGGCCGCGCTATGTCTTTCTTCGTGGCCGTCGTGTGTGGGACCGTGACAATGGTGGCGTTCTTGGACAGCCCGGCGATGGTCAGTACTTGCCGCGAACAAAGTCTCGCATTCTGACGGGCCAGCCGGGACGGACAGCGACGGGCATGGGTTACGGCGAGAGGAAGGCGTGGGCGTGAGTGGTGGAAGGGACAGTGGTAGAGACTCTGCATAAAGTGGTGTGACTGCCGTCATTTTCTCGGAAGATCTTGGTCAACCGACGATTTGAATTCTCCGTATGCAATATGCGATTTGGCCATATTCCGGCAAGGCCTCCGTCAATAGCCAAGAAACAGCTCTGTATGGTTAAAGACAAAGTAAATAAACACTTACGAGTGCACACTTGTGTAACTTGTGTAAGCAATCAAAGTGAATAATACGCAGGGCAACCTGGTGCTGTACCCGGGCGAGTACACTTTCATATTGGACGAGCCGACGCAGAACTCGCTCAAGTTTGCCTTGACAGGCAATCCCGTCGTCTTGGACGAGATTCCCTGGTCAAAGAAAACGTGAAGAAGACTTGATACGCTTAATGAATAGATAATATTTTTAAAGAATGCTTCTAAAATAAATTGACAGCACGCCGTTAGACTCACCAATGAAATGTGAGCTGATGTTGCAGGTCGACAAGTGTGAGATTCGGATGTGGCCATTGGCGTCGTGCCGCGATCGTACCACTTTGGGCCATCTCCGTTGCTAGATCTCGCCATTTGCACCAACACGCAGCAGCACGCAAAAGTGGCCTATGGTAGGGGAGCCAGGATAAGCAGACACCGACAGCTTGGCCGAGACCGAGCAGTCCAGTAAACAAATTGCGACCTTGTCTTTTTTATGTTAGCTGCTGTTTCTTTTCGATGATTTCTCCTTTCCCTTTCCTCGTCCTCGGTTCTCTCTTCTTTTTTTCTTTCCCTTCTTACGATGTATCCCCTCTCATTGAAGACCCTCCACTCACTTTTTGTATCTCTCCTCTCTTGTTTCATGTTCTCTGCTTTGCCATTCTCACTCCTCTCTTGCTTCACTTCTCTCGTCCTCTCTTCTTCTGTCTTCGTCATGGCTGCTTCCGTCGCCGTTCCATGGGCGGACGCGCCGCTCACTCTCATCCACACGCCGCAGTTTGAGACCAACAAGGTAGGTCGATCTCTCCCTTTTTTCCAATGAAATCCCAATCTGACCTTTGATCTCCAGACCGACATCTTCACGACCGGCGCCACGCACATGTGTCTTCTCCACAATGCCATCTTCCGCGGCTACAACAGCATCTTCCAACAAGCGTCGCACATCCACGACGGTCAAGACAAGGCTGATTTTGTCGGCTACGCCCTGACCTGGTGCAAATTCGTCAAGTCGCATCATGATGACGAGGAAAACGTCTTGTTCGAAGCCGTCCAGGAGCTGCTAAGTGACAGCACCGTCTGGGACGCCACGCACAAAGAACACGCCAGTTTCCTGCCGGCTCTCCTGGAAATGCACGACTATTTGGTCCAGGGCATGGACACGCCGCTCGACTTTGACGGTGGCTTTTTGTTGGAACTCATGGCCGCTTTCCAGGAACCGTTTGAGCACCATTTCCGCAACGAGATTGCCACGATTGCTGCGCTGGCCAATCATCCGAATGCGCCCAAACCAGGAAGCCCAGAAGAGACGGAAGCCGCCGCTCTCTTTCGCGGCTGGGGCAAGGGCACGGTCCGCAAGGCCGGTCTGTGGGATGTCGTGCCATTTTTCATGCTGAATCTCGACCGCTCAACTGGTGACAAGGCATTTGAGGAGGGCAAATGGGCCAACTGGCCGCCGATGCCTGCCCCAGTTCGATGGGGTCTTGTCAACGTCGCCGGTGCATGGAACAGCGGCTGGTGGCAGTTTTCGAGCTGTGATGCTGCTGGTCAGCCGCAGACGCTGTATGCCCTGAGGGAGGGCCATGGCGAGAAGAAGGAAGATCTGTAGACTGGCCTGTTCCCCTTCTCTTCTTTTGTTGTATTTTTCTGTTCTTTTCTCTTCCTCTTCTTTTTCTCGCCACGTTCTTGTCTTTCTCCTCTCATCACTCGGGTCGTCTGGCGTTGGTGGCGTCCATAGTTTGAAAAGCCTCTCGCTTTATAACCTCAGCTCGTTAAATATCGTCGTCTGTATGCCGTAGTGTATCATAGTGGTATCAATTGGTCGTGATATGCTGTTTACAAGTTGAAATGTAAATAGTAGACTTGGTCAAACCAAGCACAGGCAAGAACAGAGAAGGCACACCAACTCTCGCACCTTCCTCTCACCACTGTTCATCCCCAGCTTCTTTCCTTCTCCAATTTACAGTGGATCCTGCCATCGAGGTCTCCACTTACACTTCCCCTTTTCGTCCCAAAGCTCACTCACAGCCAGCCAATCAGCGCCAGGCGGGGCGAACGACGTCGAAAGGCCTAGAAAGCTTTCTCTGCGGTGCTGCCCCACCCGCCCGTTGCCTCGTTCCTGCCTTTTGCTTGCAGATTTATTCCTGTGCCTTCCCCAGCAACACATCGTCAACTCTCGACTGCACCTTCCCTTCGTAGCCTTTCCTTTTTTTTCTCTCTACACTGCAGGCACGATCTACAAATCTCACGATCCTCTCACCTCGACAACTCTCCCTCCTCTCAACATTTCCGACAAAGAACAAACACCACAACCACAACCCACCGCACACAATGGCCACCTCCGACGAGCTCAAGGCGCTCGGCAACAAGGCCATTGCCGCCAAGAACTTTGACGAGGCCGTCGAGCACTTTACGGCTGCCATCGCCGTCGACCCGGAGAACCACATTCTCTACTCCAACCGTTCTGCCGCCTACGCCTCCAAGCGCGACTGGGACCACGCCTTTGCCGATGCCGAGAAGACCACCCAGCTCAAGCCCGACTGGCCCAAGGGCTGGGGCCGTCTCGGCAGCGCCCTCTACGGCAAGCGCGATCTCGTCAAGGCCTACGAGGCCTACCAGGAAGGTCTCAAGCTCGACCCCAACAACAAGGGCATGAAGACGGACCTCGACAATGTCGAGCGTGCCATGGATGCCGAGCTGCGCAACGGCGGCAAGGCTGGTGACGGCAGCAGCTTCCCCTCGTCGGCTGCTGACGAGATGGGCGGCATGTTCCGCGACCCTGCTCTTCTCGGAAAGCTGGCCGCCAACCCCAAGACGGCAGCCTACCTCAGCGACCCCACCTTTATGCAGCGCCTGCAGGCTCTGCAGAACAACCCTAGCAATGTCCAAGACATGTTTAGCGACCCGCGCATGATTGAGGTCATGGGTGTTGCGATGGGCCTTGACTTCAGCATGGCCGGCGGCATGCCCGGTGCTGCCGGTGGCCCCGACCCGGCCGATGCTCCTGCTGCCCCGACTGCCCCCCCCTCGGCCCCCAAGGAGGAGCCCAAGGTCGAGGAGGTTGTCGAGGAGGAGCCCGAGGAGGAGGAAGAGGAGGCCAAGGCCAAGCGCGAGGCCAAGGAGGAGGCCGACAAGGAGAAGGCTCTTGGTACCGCCAGCTACAAGAAGCGCGAGTTTGACGACGCCATTGCCCACTACAAGAAGGCCTGGGACCTGCACAAGGACGTTGTCTATCTCAACAACCTGGGCGCTGCCCAGTTCGAGAAGGGCGACTACGAGGCCGCCATTGCCGCCTGCACCCAGGCCGTCGAGGAGGGCCGCGCACTGCTGGCCGACTGGAAGACCATGGCCAAGGCCTATGCCCGCATCGGTACCGCCTACGAGCGTCTCGGCCAGCTCGACCAGGCCATTGACAACTACAACAAGTCGCTGCGCGAGCAGCGCACGCCCGATGTCGTGGCCAAGCTGCGTGCTGCTGAGCGCCGCCGCATCGACGAGGCTAAGGAGGCCTACATTGACCCGGCCAAGGCCGAGGCGGCCCGCGAGGAGGGCAACAAGAAGTTCAAGGAGATGGACTGGCCCGGTGCCGTGCAGTGCTACACCGAGATGATCAAGCGCGCACCCACCGACCCCCGTGGCTACAGCAACCGTGCCGCCGCCTACGCCAAGCTGCTCGAGCTGCCGTCGGCCCTCGACGACTGCAACGCCGCCATCAAGCAGGACCCCAAGTTCATCCGCGCCTACATCCGCAAGGCCCAGACCTACTTCGGTATGCGCAAGTACTCCGACTCCGTCGACGCCTGCAGTGAGGCCGAGCGTGTCGACAAGGAGTTCCACAACGGCGCCAATGCCCGCGAGATTGAGCAGCAGCAGCAGAAGGCGTTTGCGGCCATGTACAGCTCCCGCGATAACGAGACCGAGGAGCAGACCCGCGAGCGCATCATGAACGACCCGGAGATTATGGGCATCATGGGCGACCCCGTCATGCAGGCCATCCTGCAGCAGGCCCAGGGCGACCCGGCCGCGCTCAACGAGCACATGAAGAACCCGAGCGTGCGCACCAAGATCCAGAAGCTGATTGCTGCCGGTGTCATTCGTGTGGGTCGGTAAGCGAGACGTGAGTAGTGCACAAGCTTGAGAGCTTGCAAGGAAAAGAAGATACCAGTTACCTCAAATACAAAACAAAAATAGCATTTGTTGGCGGCGTCCGACAAGCGGTTCACCATTACGATTGTTGTCTTTCTTGCGAGATGTGTATTTGATTTGTTATCCTGTGCATTGCGTTCATGTTTTGTTTCATAATGTTTTGTCGGGTTACTTAATAGTTGCAATCAGAACAAATGTTAACTTAAAAAATACTGTAGTATAAAAGGTATGGCTTGACTTGGTAAATTAAAAGCCTATCAACAGTTTTTATATGCAATATGCGAAAATATGGCAACGGTGGCGCCTTGTAGCAGATCGTCAGTCCATGAAAAAAGACTGCGCCGCGTTCAACAAGGGCCGTCCGCGTACCGTTCTATCTATCTAGTATGGCGGGAGGGTGGAGTGCGATCCTTCAGTGTGCCCCAGGTAAAGTTGTCGACAGCATGTGAGGTAAATGCTAATGGCCGGGAGCACAACAGAAACAGAACGCCCTCTCATTAAACCGCCTATCGGCGCGACCGCTCGACAGCCGCGGGGCTCAGTGCCGCCATGCTCGCCGACCGCTCAACACCACCAGCAGCACCAGCAGGCGCAACAGGCACAACAGGCGTCAGACCCGTCACGGGCGTCATGGCACCGCTCGGGGTAGGAGGAGCAGGCGTCGTGGTACGCGTGGGCGGGGCCGAACGGTTGTGCGCCATGTGGGCGCGCACCAGGTGACCGGCAGCAAGAGCCGAGCACAGCGACAGCTCACCAGCCAGGGTAGCGGCAGCAATGATGCGAGCCAGGCGGCGGGAGTTCTCGCCAGGGTTGGTCGGGTGGGGGCCGCGGACGCCAAGCATGTCGAGCATAGCGCCCTGGGGCTCCAGGACGGTACCACCACCAAGTGTGCCGACCTCGATCGAAGGCATGGACACGGAAATCTGCAGGCTGCCGCGCAGGTTCTTCATGATGGTGATACAGTTGGCGCTCTCGACGACCTGGGCTGGGTCCTGGCCAGTAGCAATGTAAATGGCAGCGACAATGTTGGCAGCGTGGGCGTTGAAACCACCAACAGCACCGGCCATAGCAGAACCAATCAGGTTCTTGGAAATGTTGAGGTCGACCAGCGTGTCGACGTCCGTCTTCAGCACACTCCTCACCACATCGCCGGGGATAATGGCTTCGGCCACCACACTCTTGCCGCGACCATCAATCCAGTTGATAGCGGCCGCCTTCTTGTCGATACAGTAGTTGCCGCTCAGTGAGACAATGTTCATGTCCTCGAAGCCGGCCTCATTCATCATCACGTTCAGGGCATGCTCCACACCCTTGGAAATCATGTTCATGCCCATAGCATCACCCGTCGTGGTCTTGAAGCGCACGTACAAGTTCGTGCCCGCCAGCGCCGTCTTCATGTTGGACAGGCGCGCGAAGCGACTCGTAGAGTTGAAAGCCTTGCGCATCGTGTTCTGACCATCCTCCGAGTCCAGCCAGATCTTGGCGGCACCGGCACGCTCGACAGTCTCAAAGCTCAAGCAGGGGCCACGGGTCATGCCGTCGGCCGTCAGGACAGTCACAGCACCGCCACCAGCGTTGATGGCCTTGCAACCACGGCTAGTACTGGCGACCAGCACACCCTCCGTGGTGGCCATGGGGATAAAGTAGCTCTTGCCGTCAATGACAATGGGACCGGCAACACCGACGGGGATAGGCATGTAGCCAACGACGTTCTCGCAGCACTGGCCAAAGACCTGGGCCCAGTTGTAGTTCTCAAAAGGCAGCTCGGACTCGTCAAGCAGGCCCGTGAGCTCCTCGGTAGCCTTGGTGCGGGCAATAGTAGCACGGCGAATCTTGACGGCGCGGGTGTAGTCCTTGAGCGTCTTCTCGAGAGCGTAGCCGGGGATCTTGCCGCGGAGCGACAGGTAGACAAGCTCGCCATCGGTGAGTTCGTGGGCGCGACGGTCCTTGAGCATCTGCTCCATCTCGGCGGGGGTACGCTGAATCAGAGCAGCCTGGGCCTTGGCGGCCTGCAGATCGGCCTGGGACGGGCTGGGCTTGGGGGCACCCTCACGGGTCTTGAGCGGGCGCATGGCCAGCAAATCGCCTTCGTCGTCGGTCAGGGCAGGGGTCATGGGCTTGTTGCCAATCGGGGTGGCCGGCATGTACTCGCCCATGGGCAGAGTAGCAGAGGCAGTGTCGTTGAACTTTTGGGCCTGGGCGAGCTCGCGGGGATCGATGGGGTGGTCGGGAACGTTGGGGTCCTTGATGCCCCAGCGGGCGACGTTGAAAAGATAACCGTTGAGAGCGACGCTGAGAGCGAGGGCGACAATGATCCACTTGGACAGGACGGGGTCCTCGAGGCTCTTGAGAATGCTATCGACCATGCGGCCGCCAACACCGCCGTAGGTCAGGTCGGACGAAAGACCGTCGGGGGCTAAATTGGAGCCGTGGCTGCCGGCGCGGCCGCCGGTGGGCAGAGCGTAGTGGATGGAGGGGAACTCGAGCTCGTACTTAATCGGGGTCAGGATCGTAACAACAGTGTCGCGGTTCTGCTCCTTGGCAGAAGCCAAAATGGTGTCAAGGCCGCTGGCAGCCACCTTGAAGGGGTCGACGGGAGGCGAGGCAACAACGCCGCCAAGGCCACCGGCCATGGACGAAATGGAGGAGAGCGAGTCGGAACTGCGGAAGGGCAGGGTGCAGAGGTTGAGGACATTGATAATGACGAAACCCGTGACCATGAGGACCTTGAACTTGGGGACGCTGGTGCTCTTGATCTGGCGGCCAAATATGGAGGTGCTCGGCTCGCCACGGCCATCGGTACGGGGCCAGTCGTTGCTCTGGGCGACATTCTCAGCGACGCGGCGGCTGACGCCGTCGTCCTCGAGGGCGCGGCGCAGTTCGACGTGACGCTTGATGCGGTTGATCTCGAGCTTGATGCAGAGGATGGCAGTGTAGAAGGTGAAGAGCAGGATACAGTCGAAGAACAAGATCCAGGCAGCGAGGAAGCAGAACTGCTGGAGACCACCCTGGACGCCCGAGGCGGCGCCGATGACAAGAATCAGGATTTCAATGGCGTAGTCGCGCACAATGTCATAGCCCTTTTCCTTGATAGCCATCTGGATGGCGTACTGGATGACGCTGGGCGAGCTGGTAGTGGTGACCTTCTTGGCCGCGGTGGTGGTGCCAGAGCCCGACTTCTTGGACGAAGAGGTCGACGCAGCGGCAGCAGCAGGGCGCTCCAGGTTGCGGCGGCGCTCTAGAGCGTGCGACAGCACGGCCTTGGTAAGAGCAATATTCTTCTCAAAGCCAATGGTGACGACAAGGAAGGGCAGGCCCTCAGACAACAGGACCATGCTGACGGGGACGCCAAGCTTGGTAGTGACAATGAGACCGAACAGGAAAGCGAACGTGGACGAGAAGAGCACGCTGGTGCCGAGCCAGAAGTTGGAACCAAGGCGGCGCATGGACAGGAAGAGCGAAACGAAAGTCAGATGCATCGACAGGTAGCCCAGGACCATGATGATAATGTCGAGAGTATCGGCGTTCTTGAGCAGGTCAACAAACTCGACCCAGCCGTTCTGCAGCCAGCGGACGATGCTAGAGCCGGACTGGATAGCACCGGCGGCCTTCATGATCCACATCTTCTTCTCACGGCCGTGCTCCTCGGTGACGCGAGTAGCAGAGGCATCGTCGTTCTGGGCAGCAGAGCCCTCGGTGGTCTCGTGGAGAGGGATCTCACGAGCGGCCGAAGTGAACTGGGCGGCATTGTCGTAGGCGACGGCAAAAGCGAGCGAAGTATCCTGGGAGTAGGAGCCCAGCGGGTTGGCGGTCGAGGGGAGCGAGTTCACAGAGATGTTGGCCGGGATGGGGACGCTGTCCAGGAGAGGAGCAGTCTTGGGGGCGCTGTCGGTAGAGGACTCGGGGAAGACAAAAGTAAGCAGGGCGAGGTGGTCGGCGGTCTTGGGGACGTTCGACGAGTCCCAGGGCTGCCACTTCCAGGCGGTATCGGAGCTGACGCGCAGGCTGCGGCTGCCCTCAGAAAGGGAAGACCAGTCGGCACGGCGAACGGAGCGGGTGGCGTCAAAGATGCTCTCCTCGAGCAGGCCCATATAGGTGGAGCTGGCGAGGACGGCGACGATGACGACGGTGTGGATGGGGTGGGACGAGGTGAGGCTGGACAGAAGCTGGAGAATCGGGGTGAGCTTCTTGTTGAGCCACGAGGGAGCAGAAGCCTGGGCGGCAGGCTGCACGCCACGGAAGCGGGACGGCAAAAGCGCCGAGGCGGAGGAAATCATGGTGGACATGGTGATGGTGGTGGTCGGTGGCGGTGGTGAAAGCGTTGAGGCTATTGAGGATGCATTGGTTGGCGGGTAAGGGGGGGCGAGTCAATAATATGCTAGGGGGAAGCATAAGAGAAAGAATTAGCATTGGTAGTGGACAGCAAGGTGAGGCTATTCAGAAACTGGCGATATCTGCAGACGAGACATTTGCTGCGGAAGAAGGCACGATGCACAAAGTGCCATGCACGGAGCAGGGACCAGAAAGCCCGAGCACACGCGCATGAAGGGCAGGGCCAGCTGCGATGGGTAGGGCAACGTACAAGGCGAGACTGGAGGCGGGCAATGGGCCGTTATCGAGAGGGCGAGACTGCAGCCAGAGAAACTTGCGGGAGCCAGCGTTGAGAAAAGGCGAGGCTGCAAAGTTTCCAAGTTCCTGGTGCTCGAAGGCTTGAAAAGAGAAAAGGAAAAACAAAAAAAAGGAGAGGGAAGGTGGAAAAGACAGAAAAAAGGAATGGAGTAGAGAAGGGAACGAAACGATCCCCAGAAAGGAGAGATAGGGGGAGAGGAGAAACACAAGAAAGTGTGGCAACGGTGGAGACACGATAGAAAAAGAAGGGCATAGACTTGTCATGGGGGGGTTGAAGGGAAAAGGAGGTTAAAATGAAAGAGGAAGCCGGGCAATGGAGCGAAAAGCAGAATGGTGAAAGACGGTGAACAATGGCAGAAAAGGACCCACTCTGGTGGTCGATGGAAGGTGCGCTAGTGCGCTAGGACGGGAATTTGACTACGAAGTACACAATACGACGTACAACAGCGACAGCGAGGCAGGAGCAAACGATACCTAGGCGAGATGAGCTTCTGATGGAAAGAGCGATCGAGTATGTCTACGATGCTAGTTAGATAGACGAGTAAGAAGGCAAAACAGGATTGAGCATCGAACAATCGAGTTCGAACAGGTCCAAGATGTTGAGATTACCCGTCCTGGCTCGTCTTGTTGACGGGTTTGTAGGGAAGATCTTTGAAAGAAGCCTGGCCCTGGGCAAGGACAAGAAGAAGATAAAAGAGAAAGAAAAGAAAAGAAAAAAAAAAAAAGAAAAAAAGAGCCAGGGGTAGGGCGGGTGGGTCTTTTCAACCTCTTTCCTTGGATTCGGTTGGACGGCGAGACAAAGAGCAGGCTGCGCCTTCCCGAATTTTGAGTTTTTAGGGACAGAGGAAAGAACGAAGTGGATCTCTCCCCGTTTGTCCCTCGCAGCTTCCCGCCATCAAATTCCCATCGTCCCATCCTCTTATTGGCCAGTTGCGTCATTGAATACCGTTGGGATTGGAGACGCCCAGCTCGCCCAGGAAGGCACGATACAGTGGTTGCAGGTAGTCACTTGCAGGCCGCTACAGGGAGGCAGTTGCATGCGCCGCACAGAGTGTGATTGATACGCCTGCGATGCATCTGCATGACGAGAAGCAGAAGAAAATAAGAGACAAAACAGACAGGAAAACAAAAGTCGGTGAATTCAGAACGCGACGGTATCGTAAGTTTTCTGGTTTTCCTCGATGCGATGCGTCTTCGCTGGCAAACCGACCGCTTTTTTAAGGCGTTACAGTGAAAATGTTTAAATGTTTGTCATTTTTTTCTTTTCGTGTCTTGATCTTCCTATTAATCTCTCTGCCTAATTCCAATCTTTATCCTTCTTCCACCCATCGTAGTCCCTTCCTTTTTCACTCCCTTGCATTCGACAAAGAACCTCTCTGGCGACAACGTGCCGAAGCACGCCCTGCAAAGACGGGCTCGGCCGGGCAAATTCATTGGGCCAACCGTCTTATGCGATTTTCATTGCTTGCCCTCTTGGCAGCTGCTATTGTGTGCCCGGCGCGCGTGTCGACAGCTTACTATTGTTCTTTTTGCCCGTCCTCGATCGTCAGTTGCCTTGTTCACCAACCTCTAAGCCTTTTCAGTGTCTCTCGTGCCCGGAATCGTCGTCATCCGAAGGCAGGACAACACCCATTCACAAGCCGACGCCAACAACGCCAACGACGCGGTCTCGATGTTCCGCCGCTTCCGGTAGGTGTGCCGTGAATAATGATTCCAATGCAAGCGCATGACTCCTTCCAAAGTGACATTTTTCTTCACACTTTAAGCTACATTAAACCACGCTCATGATCGGACATTTACAAGGTGTGCCACGTGGGAATAGCATTGCAACGGCTCAACGGACGGTGCTTTGTGAGACATGCCGTCCTGCGACAATTTGCACATCATCGCTTATGTAAACTGCACCTGTTGGACTGATTTGAATGAAAATATGAGTTGACAAAATCAGAATAAATGCATGCAATGCGTCAGATGTACGACGTAAAGTTTGGATACTGCGTCGCACGTGATGTAATCAGTCAATCGCGCCTGCCGCGTTCGGACCTCCACCTCTTATCGGGAGTTGGCGTACGTCGTATCTCTTGCATCGACAATCAACGCAACAATTATAACTCATCCCAACGCAAAAGACCTGCCTGCTTTCCTTCTTTCTTTCTTTCTTTCGCACTCAATTTCTTTCCTCGCGTACGCATCATGGCAGACAAATTCGTTCCGGCGTTGATCATCGTCGATTTGCAAGAGGACTTTTGTCCACCAGTGAGTTTATGAGTCTGAGTCCTCTCGTCCTCTCGTCCAAGCTTTCATGGAGAACCCCTGTTCACATTTCCAGAACGGCTCTTTGGCCGTCCCCAATGGCCGCGAGACCACCGCCGTCATCAACCAGTTGCTCGCTATGCCCCAGCTTGTCTTGCGCGTCGCTACAAAGGACTGGCACCCGCACGACCACATTTCCTTTGCATCCAACCACCCGGGCAAGGAGCCGTTTGTCGATTTTGCCACAGTCACCAACCCGCTCAACCCAGACGAACCGTCGTACCGTACGCGCTTGTGGCCAGACCACTGCGTGCAGCACACGCCCGGCGCGGAACTTGTGCCAGAACTGGATGTGAACAAGGTTGACAAGATTATCGTAAAGGGCACCAGAAAGGACGTTGAAATGTACAGCGCCTTCTACGACCCATTCAGGAACCCGCGCGTCAGTGATAGTGGTCTTGCTGCTCTCCTCAAGGAACACAAAGTGACACACGTCTACGTTGTCGGCCTAGCTGCCGACTACTGTGTGCGGTGCACAGCCTTGGACTCTCTGAGTGAAGGGTTTGAGACGTACATTGTCGAGGAGGGCACGCGTGCTGTGGATTCCGGTGCGTGGCCGACTGAAAAGGAACAATTGACTGCCGCGGGTGTGCGCATTGTGCACATAGACGGTAAGGAGGTGGCATTCCTGAAGGAGTGAGGTTATGGTTGGAGAGGATAGAATAATAAATGTATAATTACGATCGTGGCCACGGTGTCAATAATTCTTTTGCAGGGTTATGTCACAAAAAAATAGTGTTGAGCTTAATATATTGCAAACTTATCATGAGCATCAAATGCAGAGGCAAAAGATTCACTCTTTCACATGCGAAATGGCAGTGCAAATATATTACGAAATACCAGAGAGAATAAGAGACATCTCGACACTGTACCGGCCGGATCCGGAACGGCCAAGTACGGGAACCAGTGGGATCTTGAAGAGCCAAGAGTGACAAAGGTTGAGCCAATGATCCGCATTCGAGCAGCCTGTCCATGACCATCTTTGGCTATGTCGAGGTTATCATATCTATCTTGATAAGATTGCTCTGAGAAAAATACATGTACTACTCGTGTCTGGCCGACCCCAGAAATCAGAGATAGAAACGAACCAAACGGCTGGGCCCTATCACTCTATCACTAAGAGTAGGACGCGGCAGCCACCGGCGCGCCGTTCGCCCAGAAGCCAAAAATGGGGTAATCCAACAAAACGACACAACGAATAGAAGGGATTTGCGGGGTGCGCCACCAGGTAGGCGGAAGGCGGCAGAAGACTGCCGACGTGAATTGGCAGTATGTAACGGTGGTTTTTTTTCACCATCTTCTTTTTCGTTTCATTTCTTTATTCTCATAGTTAGCTCCGGTTCCAATACTCCGTACAAGAAAGTCGACTTCCGCATGTGCACAAGACAAAACGGCTATCCGGCAGCGGATGAGAGTTTGTGTGTCGGAAAAGCCGTCGACCTGAGAATCCCACATGTCATGTAGGAAAAAAAGAGAACAATTTAGCACTGCAGTAAGTCAAAAACAACCAGCCTTGAGAATAGCCAAACGCAAAGAAAAAAAAGAAGAAGAAAACGTGGTGGAGAAGGGTCATAGAAGGCCAATGCAAGCTTGAAAAGAAAAAGAAAGCTGGCACACCGCTGGCAGTAGTCAACTCAGGATGACAGATGCTTGGCTGAAATGGCGACATTTTGTGTGAGTCGACCGGCAGAGCGTCCAGAGCCTTTCAGGTCTCAATTTGAGCAGCCCCAGAAGGCCCAGGTAGCGTTGCATCGGTGGTTTCCAGCACGTTCCTGGCTCCGACGAGCACCGCGCCGGTGCTCTCTGCTTGCATATTAGCTTCGTTTCTCGTGTTTTGCTGATGTTGACGGCACCTCGTAAGACCGAGCTCCGAGCTGTGACAAGTGAGAAGAAAGATAGGAAAAAAAAGAAGAAGAAAAAAGAGGAGATGGATGAAGTAGAGTATGGAACAGATATTGGGCAAGGAAGAATGGAAGCAGTCGTAGAGCCTCATATCTGCCGAGCATCGTTCGTCTCGTGTTATACAATGCCGTTTTCGTCCCTTAACCATAACAACCAGCTTCTACCTTCGCTTTCACCTCACGGCATCAATATCATTCATCAGTCTTCGTCAGCCTCGCGAAATCCTCGGCCGATTCTCGTCAAAAGAACGGCAACTCGTGTTTTGTAATAAAATAAAAAGACATACGGCTCTACGAGGCTCCGTCCCGGTCAAGGAACAATTTGAACAAAACAAAACAGTCGGGAACGGACGTCTTTATGTAATGAGAGCTGCCGGTAATTTCAAACTCTTCTCACTGAAAACAAAAGGAGCGGACACGGATCTGACAGCCACGGCGCGCGGTGGTAAGTAGGAACGGACACGGACTAGCCCAGACAGGCGGGTGGGTTGGTCCTTCCTCAGGTGGTGTTGTGGTGGTGTGGGGGGGTGGTCGTATGGGATGGCTTCCTATTTCGTGCCTATTTTTCTTTTCTCTTTTCTTGCTTCGTTTTCTTTTTCGTTTTCTCCGCTTCAGCCAAGTACTGTGTCTCGTGTGTGTAGTGCGGTTTGGTGCCGTTTTGTTTGCTTTTTATCCACGAGCCAGCACCGAAACAGAGTTAGCCTCCTTGTTCGACTGGCCCAGAAAATACCTTATTGTGAGGAGAAGGGGGAAAGGTAATGTAATACTCATAGAAAATGAGACCCTGCAAGACTCCGTAAAGAGAGGACGTCTGTCCAGTGTCGCAACTGTTCTGCCGACGCGGATCTGCAGCTTTTCACGGCGCATCTCGTTAGTCGTCACCCACCGGCCATTTCGCTTTCTGTTCGGATTCTTTTCTTTTTTTCTTTTATTTTCCCTGACTCCCGTCCTCTTTTGATTTTCTTGACTATTACCATTCTCGTACACATTGTTTATATATTGGCTTCCTGTTCCTACTGTTTTCTCGTCCCGTTTCGTCTCATAGGCGGCTCGTCGCATCCCCTTTCCCTTTACGGAAGCTTCAACATCACGTCAACAAAGAATTTGCCTCGCTTCGCATCGGATCAACACAGTCGCACATCAACAGTAACACAAAGCATTGGAGACACTCAAGATATTACAATGACCGCCTCCGGGGGCGATGCCCGGCTGGGCGACAAGGAAATCGAACAGTCCACCCTCAACAATGGAAGCCTGTCCGACGGTCATGCCGAGGGTGTTTTGGCTTCACCAAACGGCGAAAAGACTGTGGCCGATGTCTCTGCGGACCCTGCCGCAACAGGAGCGGCCGACGTCACGACTGCTGCTCCTGCTGGTGAGCCACTCTACGAAGACGGCCGCTCAAAACTCCAGACCGTCCTCATTATGGTCTCTCTCTGCTCTGCGCTCTTCCTCGGTGCCCTCGACGTCACCGTCGTCACGGTCGCCATCCCGACCATTGTTTCTGAATTCAAGAGCACCGTCGGCTACACCTGGATCGGTTCTGCTTACCTCTTGTCCAACGCCGCAACCGCTCCCTCCTGGGGAAAAATCTCCGACATTTGGGGCCGTAAACCCGTCATCTTGGGCGCCGTTGCCATCTTCTGGGTCGGCTCGCTTCTGTGCGCCGTCAGCCGCAACATGAACATGCTGATTGTCGCGCGTGCTATTCAGGGTATTGGCAGTGGTGGCATTATTATTATGGTCAACGTCTCTATCAGCGACCTCTTCTCGATGCGCAAGCGTGGTCAATACTACGGCTTCACGGGTCTTGTGTGGGCTGTGGCCGGTGGTATTGGCCCTGTTGTCGGCGGTGCTTTGACCGAGCATGCTTCGTGGCGCTGGTGCTTCTACATCAACCTGCCCATCTCCGGCGCTGGCTTTGTTCTGCTCGTCTTTGTCCTCAAGCTGCACAACCCCAAGACACCGATGCGTGCGGGTCTTGCTGCCGTTGACTGGCTCGGTAGTTTTGCCGTCAGCGCCGGCACACTTCTGGTGCTGCTTGGTCTGACTTTCGGTGATGTCATGTACCCCTGGAAGTCGGCGGCGGTCATCTCCATGGTTGTCATTGGTGCACTGGTTCTCGGTGCCTTTGCCTTTATCGAGGCCCGTATCGCCCGCTACCCTATTATTCCGATGCGCCTCTTCAGCTCGCGTGCCGCCGTCGCCTCGTTCGTCTGCTGCTTCTTCCACGGTGTCGTCTTTGTGTCGGGCAGCTACTACCTCCCGCTCTACTTCCAGGCCGTCCTCGGTGCCACTCCTCTGCTATCGGGTGTCTACGTCCTACCCTACTCCATCGGTCTCTCCATTACCAGTGCTGCCGTCGGTATCGCCATCAAGAAGACGGGCAAGTACCTGCCGTTCATCATTGCCGGCTTCGTCCTGTTGGCTGCCGGCTTTGCCCTCTTCACCAACCTCGGCGACCACGCCAACTGGGCCAAGATCATTCTGTACCAGATTGTCGCCTCCCTCGGTGTCGGCCCCAACTTCCAGGCCACTCTTCTGTCTCTCCATACTACGGTCGACCGCCGTGATGTTGCGTCCGCCACAGCCACCTTTGCCTTCATCCGCCAAATGTCCACCACCATCTCCGTTGTCATTGGCGGTGTCGTCTTCCAGAACCAGATGCAGCAGCAGCACGACAAGCTCGTCGCCAGCCTCGGCGCCGAGGCGGCCAACCTGCTGTCGGGCAGCAACGCTGCATCCTCAGTCGACGTCGTTTCAACTCTCCTGTCCGGCCCTGAGCTGCAGACTGCCCGCTCTGCCTACTGGGTCGCCATCCGCACCATGTTCATCATGTATGCGGCGCTGGCGGGTGCCGGTCTTGTTGCCTCCCTCTTTATCAAGCAGTCTACCCTCAGCACAGAGCACGTTGACCACAAGACGGGCCTCGACGGTCTACGTGGTCGCGAGGACGACGAAAAGGCGGCCAAGAAGGCGAAGCACACCAACGGTGAAGGCGAGTCCGGTGTCAAGGTGGAGGCATGAATGATGAGGAGAATTTGAAGAAGAGAATGAGAGAGTAAAAGTATATATCCCCATGGACCTAGACTGAGCATCTGTTTTGTTTTGTTTCCTGGCTTCCTTCCCTTTGTTTTGGTTTGTTTTGTTCATATTTTTTGAGGATTACTCCCTCCGCATTGGTCAGCGTGGCATCGTATATAGACGTAATCAGCATACCGTACATACAATTAATACAACTACATACACGTATCAAAACTTGTATACTTTGCAATGTATCTTGTCCCGTCTCTTACTTTGTTAGAAAGAAGTTGGGGTGGGATAGATAATTTTGCTTGATTTTCAACATGATTGAATACAATGTAAAGAAAAAGCAAAAACAAAAACAAACAAAAGAGGAATATTTGCAAAGTCTTATTTTATTTTATTTTCTATTTTATAAAAAGTACATGAAACAAATAAAAAAACCAAACGAGATGGAAGACGACACAAAAAACTGCCTAAATGTAAACTTTAATCTTTGATAACTTCGTTTCGTATCCTAATTTTGTTCTACTATCATCATGCTTTCTATTTACAGTTCTTCGATTTTAGCCCACAACACAACGCCTGTCTATCCTATCTAATTTTGACACCCTTTGTTCGTTTTTACGTTTCGTCTACTTCTCCTCCCACGTGAGAGTGAAGACCTCGTCGCCAGCGCGCGAGTTGCCGACCTCGACGCTGCCGTCAGCACTGCGCACACTCTGCGGGATCTTGGCACCCTCGCGCACCAGCACAATCTTCTTGGTGGATGTAGCCGACACCTCGGGCAGCTTGTAAAACTTGCGGCCGTAGTGGCTCAAAAAGTTGGCCAGGATCTCTTCGGAGATGGCATCCTCAGCAATGACGCCGCGGGCGATGCCGTCCTGTAGACCGAGGAGGACGAGCTGTGTGGAAAACGGTTGCGTAAAGACACCGGCGGGGGCCTTACCCGGCTCGGCATCAGTCTTGGTGTGCAGCAGATGGGGTGCAGAGTCAGTACCGAAGAAAAACTTGGGGTTGCCCTCAGCGACGGTGCGCACAAGAACGTCACGGTCGGTGGGCTTCTTGGGGATGGGCTTGCAAAAGGCAAAGGGGTTGCAGCAGGCGTCGGTCTCGGTAAGGTACAGGTGATGGGCGGTGATGGTGGCGGCGACGGTGGGACCGCAGGCCTTGACGGCCTCGACGGCGGCAGCAGTGGAGCAGTGCTCGAGCTGGGGTTGTTAGAGAAGTGAGACTTTAGAAAGACGAAGCGGCAGGAAACGTACAATGATGCGCAGCTTGGGGAAGCGCTCGTGGAGAGACTTCAGGGTGGGCAGAAAAGCTTCTTCGAGAGTGGTGCCCTTGGGAGCGAGCGACTCGAGGACCTCGCCGTGGATGTTGAGGACTGCGATGTTAGATGGAGTCAAGATGAGGCTCTATATAGGATAAAGGCAGACGTACCCATATCGTGCATCTCCATGGCAGCAAAGGTGTCGTAGAAAGCTTTCATGTCCGCGACGCCGGCATCGGAGTTGGTGGTGACGCCCTGGGGATACAGCTTGACACCGGTGATGCCGGCGGCAGAGGCCTTCTCAATAACCTCGGGAGTGATGGTAGGGTGGAGCTGGAAAGTTAGAAAGAAAGCCTTGTGAAAATGAGGTTGAAAACGGCCGCCATCAACTTACGAAGAGAGACATCAAGAAGTTGACGCCGGGGGCAGCCGCCTCGAGCTCCGACTTGTACTCGAGGACCTGGGATGTGTTAGCAGTTGTTCTTGCAAGGTTGCATTGTCCAATCAAGTTCAACGAGTTAACTTACACGCTCGACAGTCGTTAAAGGCGGAACCTGTTGATGTTAGCCATGTTTCTCGGTCCGTGCCTTAGAAGCACTGGCCAACTTCATGACACCCCGCCTTCATCAAAGCATACCAGGTTCGGCATACTGTGAGCACGATTAGCAACGGCCATTGGCACAAACATTGATTGTCTCTAAAAGAAACTCACACATAGGCCGTGTCGACACCACCCTGAATAACAGTCGGCGCCACCAGCTTCATCATGTCGCCCTGGCGCATGTGGACGTGCATGTCCGCCGCGGGCGGCAGCTCGATGCGCTGAACTGACTGGAGATGCATGTTGCGGTAGAGTTGGTGGTGGAAGTTAAGGGTAAACGGGCGCGTGATTGAAGCTTGGAGTGGTCGTCGTAACTGTGTGATTGCCGATTGAAGTCGGGCGCTCTTCAGCATGTTCTGTTTGGGCAGGTGCGACAGAAAGGATATAGGGAAGATGTCGTCGGTTCCGCCTTCCCTTATTTCCTAACCTTCAACTTTTTTCTACCGTGCAGCGACAGACAGTCGGCGGGTTGGCCCTTCCTGTCTCTCAATTGGGTCTAAGTCGGCTATCCTGCCCGCCATTGGCCAAAACAGGAAGGCGGTCAACTGCCAATTACAGTGCCGCGCTCCAACCAGCGCCGCCGTAGAGTCATTGCGGGGTGTCCGTTTGGCAAGAGCCAAAATGGAGGCGGAAGGGGGGCGGAGGCGGCAGAAAAACAATTTAGCTTGGAGAAACGCCAGCAAAAAAAAGTTTAGAGTTTATCGTCTCGTCGCCAACCCAAACCGCCCAACCTCGCTCGTCGACAGAAGCGATTTTGACCACAACGAGACAACCACCGACGATATCATTCTTACAAAGCGACGTTTATACTATAGACACACACCGAAATGCATTCATAGCAAAAAAATCCTATTTTCTCGAGCCCCCGCCATCTCGAGTCATCCTCCCTTTCTGGCCTTTTGAGGCCAACCACCAGCCTCGACTGAACTGTTTCTGGATTGCTTCACTTCCTCCGACCTTCGACTTTGATTTCGGCTTTCGATCTCGACAATACCTTCCTTTCCCCCCCAAATAATCACACCTTCTCCCACCACACACCATGTCTTCCCGCGCCCCCAGCGAAGACCCCTCGAAAATCGAGCTCCTCAAAGATGCCCTCTACCAGGCTGCCGTCGACAACGGCGGCGAGGGCCGCCTCTGGAGCCAGCAGGACCTGATCGACTTCGACATTATTCCCGAAGGCAATCTGGACCTGCTGATGAAGGCCGTGCAAGGGCTGTGCTCTGACTTTTTGTTCAAGACCATGAACGACGGCCGCATCGGCCTCTGCTGGCGCTACCGCCCTGTCGAGGATGCGGCCAAGTACCGCACGCTCAACCAGGACCAGATCATGGTCTATGAGCTCATCGACGATGCGGGCGCCGACGGTATCTGGGCACGCAGCCTCAAGCACCGGCTCAACATGCACGAATCGGTCCTCAAGCAGTGCATCAAGCACCTGGAGGCCCGCGGCTACATTCGCGACATGAAGAGCGTGGAGAACATTGGCAAGAAGATGTACATCAAGGCGACCCTGCGGCCCTCGGACCGGGCGACGGGTGGCCCTTGGTACTCGGACGGCGTGCTGGACGGCGAGTTTATCGAGTCACTACAGGAGCTGGTGTTTGATGCGATCCGGAACCGGAGCACATATCTGAGTCGAGTGCGGACACCGGCCCCAGCATCGGCAGCAACAAAGCAACCAAAGAAGGGTGTCGTGCGTGGAGGTGCAGATGCGGCATCAGCAGCAGCAGCAGGAGGCGCAACACGTGGACGGAAACGGACGGCGGATGCGTTGTCGACGGGCGGCGACGAGAAGAACGGTGGCACAACAAATGGAAACGGAAGCAGCCACCCCAGCAAACACCGCACCCACACAACCCGTCGCCAGATTCTACTGCCTATGCCTGCTGGCTATACCGAGTATCCGACGGTGCGGCGCATTGCAGAACTGATTGAGCAGTCGGGTGTTGCTATGAACACGACACTGGGCGAGGCGGACATTCAGCAGCTGGTGGACTTGCTGGTCTACGATGGCCTTTTGGAGCCAATACGCCTGCCGGGCTCGCACGAGACGGGATACCGGGCACTCAACGTTTCTCGACTGGAAGAGCCGTCGGCCAACACCCCTGATAAGCCGGGCGAGCCAAGAACGACACCCAAAGGCGCACCTCCACCGCTCAACAACGGCTTGACCGAGTCGCCGTGTGGACTGTGCCCCGTGTTTGATTTATGCGAGGACGGTGGCCCGGTCAGCCCAGCGAACTGTGTCTACTTTAACCGGTGGCTGGGTCTGGAAGAGGCTGTTGAGCCAGCGGCTGTTACGGTCTTGGAGGACAACTTTGACGAAGATTAGGGGGAGCGCAGAAGGGCGACAAAGAGGAGAAAGGGAGGAAAGAGGTTGGAAAGAACTCGGCTACTTGCATAACGGGGCGATCTATTTTTGGCACTGGCGTTTTTGGAGCATCGATCTATTCGATTTCGATTTCGATCTTGGATCTGGGACTTGTATTGTACCTCACTTAGCTGTCTACAGGAGCATTAATGGATTTGAGCTTTTTGCTACACTTTGAGCTTGCTTTGTATCGTTGTAGAGCTACGCATTGTCGTCACAGTCACGCAATTTACCTTTACTGGCAGATTGTAGATTGTACTTGCAGAAAGCTCGAGGCCTTTGTCAATTGAGCTCGTGTGGGAGATGTATCCGTACACGATAGATGCTATGTAGAACTTGCAGACCCCGATTTTTTTGTTATCCCGATTTTTGGTGAAATGCAAGAAATGGGAGTTGCTCCATTTCGAATTCGAAATCGATCCGTATCATCAGTAGACGTTAAAACAAAGTAGCGCTTCTGCTTTACAGGACACCAGCACCGACGATGGTGGGCTTGGGCGACGTCTTGACGTTTCCGCGCTCATCACCGACAGCCTCGATGGCCTTGACGACCTTCCAGGAGTCGTCCTGGTCGTTGATCTGGCCGAAGACAACGTGACGGCCGTTGAGCCAGTCAGTGACAACGGTGGTGATGAAGAACTGCGAGCCGTTGCTGGGAGGAGTTAGCGACGGGAAATCAATTGATGCCACAGAAAGCTCGCTGGACTTACGTGTTGGGGCCGGCGTTGGCCATCGACAGCAGACCGGGACGGTCGTGCTTCAGCTGGAAGTTCTCATCGGGGAACTTCTCGCCGTAGATGGAGCGACCACCAGTGCCGTTTTGCCGGGTGAAGTCACCACCCTGGAGCATGAAGTTGGGGATGATGCGGTGGAAGGGCGAGCCGACGTAGCCCTGGCCCTTGGGGCGGGTGCAGAGCTCCTTGAAGTTGGCGGCAGTCTTGGGGACAACCTTGTCGAACAGCTCGAAGCTGATGCGGCCCGTCTGCTTCTCGTTGCTGCCGACGGGGCGGAAGTTGTCGTCGAGCTTGGGGCCAACCCACTCGATGTCAAAGTAGACCTTGCTGTTGTTCGGGTCACCGGCCATTTTGTTTGCGGGGGAGGATGAGAATTTGCGGGTGGTGTTGTTATTGAAAGAAGAGTTGGTGATGAAAGAAGAAGAGAAGAGGAGAGGAGAAGAAGAAATGGAAAAGTTCGACCGAGGGGCAGCACCCAAACAAATAGCCCCCTGGCGGGGCAGGAGGGGTCGGAGAATGCTGGTTGCCAGTGGGCCCTTCATGTTTGCTTGTACTGTGTGTAGTTGCTTGGGGAGCAGGGAGTGACGGAAGGTGCGAATGAGGGTGGTGAGGTGCAGGAGGTGGGAGAGAAGGTGGGAGGCAAGGAAGGTGCAAAAGAGGGCAGGAGGGGGGAAGCTTGTGCTGCGGATTGAGTGCTTTGTGCTTGGTCTGCCTGTGCTTATTATGTTCGCCCGTTTTGCGTTCCTTTTTTGTCTTTTTTGATTTTTTTTTGTCTTTTTCGTGTCCTTCGTTCTTTCCGTTCCGTTCGATGCTTTTCCTTGCTACCCCACCAAAAACTTGTTAGCGTCGCGTTGCGCCACTGCACCTTCCTGCATCATTCTGCACCTCCTTCTGCACGCTGCACAGCACTAAGAAACCAGAAAGCTGCGATCTCCCCACCAACCGCGTCGGGTCTGGCGCCCATTCCCCTCTTGCCCCTCCGTCTGAGGGCAGTAACGGTACGAAATAGTTCCGTTTCTTCCTCTGTTGCCATGAGCTCTTTCTGTTCTCCGAGTCTTCTGCCCCTCTTTCCTTTTGGCTCGTGAGCACGCAAGGGTGAGGTGTTTCTCTGCCCAGCCCATCAAGGCCAATTGCTACGCCAGCAGGCCGGGTTTGCAAGTGTGCATTCTCTTAGCTCTGTCTCGCCTGTTTGTATTCTTGGGTTTTACGTCTCTCATCCACCTCATAGCTCAACTCGAGCTCTTTCAAACCTTCGTTGCTTTACCGCGCCCCTCATTCTCGCCCCATCCCACTTGTCCGGCCAAGTCAGCCCCGCTCAGACCGTCGAGCATAGTGCCCCTAGCAAGGCCCCAGGGCAACACGAAAAGCAGGAAAAGGAACCTGACAAAAGACGATGAGGAAAGTCTCTTGAAAGTCTCCTCTTTTGCCTTTCCCGAAGCCCTTGGCGTTTCCTTGTTTGGTCAAACGTGCTGACATGCGGCCTGGGCGTGGCTCCGTGGCTCCGTGGCTCAATGGCTCAATGGCTCACGGCTGTCTCACAGTGTGAGGTTGTGAGGTGTGAGTGGCATGGAAGCTCGCAGAGATGGAATTGGAACATTGGAACATGCACGTTCCAGGGGAGAGACAAGACAGAAAGAGAAGAGAAGAGGAGAAACGAGAGCCAAGGACAGAAACAAGGCATTGCAGTGCCAGAGAGCGCCAGCAACGGCAATCGGCAAGCCAGAGAGAGCTAGCCCAACTCTGCACAGCCATTGGACCATCTCAAAGCATAGGGTGAGGTGTGAGAATTGAGAATGAGAGCCTGTGTGTCTGCAATTGCTTGGTTTGCCTTAACAACAAAACACGTGCTACACACATCCGCAGTGCTCATGCAGGACGCAAGGCGGGACGGGCAGACTGGCACAAGGTTGGCAGAGGTAGGACAAAGAAAGACGGAAGAAAGGAGAAGAGCTGGGTGGCAGATCCAAGATCCAAGACGGGATCTCGTGGAGAATGTGAGCATCACTCGACACTCGACGTTCAACATCACGGCTCCGAAAACTCTCCACACGGTCAATGCTTGCGTTTGAAGCTCACATTGACCGTCTTGGCCGAAACCCGATCCGATACAGACTTCCCAAGAGTCCATTGGACTTTGTTAAAAGCTCCCAGGCTGTCCGTAGATCACAGGCATCTCATGGTGAGAGAGCTCCAAAGCTGTGGTTTGTTCTTGCTAGATTGCAGACGCTATACTATTCCACAGAGAACCACCTGACAAGAAGAAAAGCTGTACGCACCTTGTAAGTCCTGTGAACTTGTAATTTACTCAGAGATGGCAAGATTTGACGAAAGCTGGCGACTTTTGGGTCAAAAGAACTTGTTTCAAAAGAGCTTCATCGAAAAATTATCTACGACTTTTTCCACCGCTCACCTTTGCCGAGCTTGCCACGGCAGAGACACAGCACCAAAGCCCACCAAATGGCCACTTGTAGGACATTCCTGGAGCGCATTCTAAAACAGCTGTGCCTAACTGCCTCAGGCACAAAGCACATTAGCAACGGCCAAAATGTACCCACTTCGTCGTGCCTGTCCATCCCAGCTCCGATAGCACAGACTGCCCACGTAGAACGGCTCATCGGACTGCAGTTGGGACGAAGAACGTCGCGACTATTTACTTGTTTTCTTGGGAAGTTTAAGGTGTAAATAGTAGAAACAGAGTCCGATTGCTTCATACTCCTATTGACTTCGCACTATCACGTGACAATGTTTAACTCCTCGCTCGCACCTTCCCCTTCTCACCCCTCGAAAAGTACCCATTGGCCGCGCCAGCTGCCCACAGCGCCCTGGCACCAATCAGGGCCCAACATCCGTACTTGGCATAGTGCCGTGGCCCAACCGGCCCAGCTGGCACCTGGCACCTGGCATCTCCCACCAAACCATCGCCATCTCCAACAGAACCACCCCTTTCGCGACACATCCCATTTCCGCATCCGTCCAACGCCGACGATTGGATCGTCTCCTTCCAACGTGTTCTCTATTTTTGCGCTACAGACCACATATTTATCGAATTGACCTCAACTGCAGCCACCGCGGCTGGCCCTTACGAATTGGACATTGAGCCTCGCTCCAACCTCACATCCGACCTCTCTCCCACAACATACCCCCTACACATATCGACAAGATGGATTTCAGCAACCTGAAGGAGTCCGTCACCAACTTGACGTTGTACGACCTCAAGGCTGGTGTACGGAAGGTGCAGAATGGTGAGTGTTGACAATGTCCAATGGCTCTCATCAAGCAGCAACTAACCCCTTTCTTTTTTGTTTTTGTCGTCCAGCCGTCATGAACTACACCGAGATGGAGTCCAAGGTCCGCGAGGCCACCAACAACGAGCCATGGGGCGCGTCTTCGACCCTCATGCAGGAAATCGCCAACGGTACCTTCAACTACCAGACCCTCAACGAGATCATGCCTATGATCTACCGCCGCTTCACCGAAAAGTCCGCCGAGGAGTGGCGCCAGATCTACAAGGCCCTCCAGCTGCTCGAGTTTCTGATCAAGCACGGCTCCGAGCGTGTCATTGACGACGCCCGCTCCCACCTCACCCTCCTCAAGATGCTACGCCAGTTCCACTTCATCGACGCCAACGGCAAGGACCAGGGCATCAACGTGCGCAACCGCGCCAAAGAGCTTGCCGAGCTGCTGGGCGACGTCGACCGTATCCGCGCCGAGCGGAAAAAGGCCCGTGCCAACAAGGGCAAGTACACAGGTGTGGGCAACAGCGTGGGCAACGGCCGGTTCGGTGGCTTCGGTTCGGACTCGGGCGGCTTCGCGGGCAGCAGCTCTGGCGGCGGTGGTGGTGGCTACGGTGGCTACTCGGGCGGTGTTTACGGCGACGGTGGCGGCTTTGGCGGCCAGAGCGACTACAACGAGTCTGGAGGCAGTACGGCAGTCGGCGGCTCGCGGGCTGAACGCTTTGAGGAGTACGACGAGTACGACGAGGGCGAGTCCAAGACACGCTCGTCTTCGTCGGCACGCGCTGGCGTGAAGCGCACTACGGGCGGCGCTGGTGGCAGCAGCAGCAGCGCCACTACCTCGCGGCGGACCGCTTCTTCGTCGGCTGCGGCCGCAGAACCGGCACCGCCCAAGGCCAAGGCCCCCGAGGTCGACCTCTTCTCGTTTGACGATCCTGTCCCCTCCTCATCTTCGGCGCTTTCTGCTGCTCCCGCCGCGGCCGGCGCGGCCGCCAACGACGACGACGACTTTGACGACTTCCAATCGGCACCCTCCGCCCCGGCCGCTGCCACGAGTGATCCCCTCGCCAGTCTTGCCGCCCTCTCGAGCCCGCCCCTCACCACATCCAGCGCCGCCGGCGCCCATTTCGCCGCACCGCAGCCCGTGTCCGCGCCCCAGCAGGCCAACCTCGCCGGTATGGTCGGCATGTCGTCCATCTCGCCGCCCCCTGCTGCTGGCAACGGTGGCGCCAACTACGCCGCTTTCCACGCTCCTCCTGCCGCCGCCGCCGCGCCACAGCAGCAACAGCGCCCCGCCGTCAGTGGCTACCAACCCACCCAGCCCAACTACTACCAGTCCGTCCAGGCCCAGCCTGCCGGCTCTCAGCCCACGGGTGGCTCGTCCATCTTCCAGTCCTCCAACACAACCATCCCAGCTTCGTCCATCTTTGGCGCCGCTCCCGCCGCATCTTCTATCAACAAGTCTACCACCAGCGGGTCGGCAGCTGGTATGGCCGCGCTCCGTCCGGTCATGTCCACCGCCACGAGCACCAGCTCGGTCGCCAAGTCCCCTGCCGCACCTTCTGTTGGCGGCGGCGGTGATGCCTTCGGCTCGCTGTGGTCGACTGCCAGCACGGGCATCAAGAAGACGGGCCCCGGTGCGGGTGGTGCCAAGGGTCCCTCGATGGGCCAGCTGGCGCAGGAGAAGAGCCAAGCCGCCATCTGGGGCGCGCCGGCATCGTCCACCCCAGCCTCTTCCTCGTCGGGCCATGTCAAGCCTGCGCCCACCGGCAACGGCCTGGACGACCTGCTGGGTTAAGGGTTGAAGATGGGATTCCAGATACGGTAGTTGGAGTCGTGGAATGTCGGGTCATCATAGATTATTTGTGTGTTTTTGGTGTGTGCCTGAAAATTGTCCCTTTTTTGTTTTTGTTTTTGTTTTTCTCTTGTATCTCATTTCCCTGCGAGTCTTTTCTGCTTTGGCGCTATATACGTTATCCATGAAAATGATCCATTTGTTCGTTCAATACTCAATGAAATTCAAGTATGGTCGATGAATCTGTATCTGTATTCCTAGCTGAACTCTGATTCTCAGCGCTGATATACAATTGCTCGCGATGGAATCCGAGCCGACGCGCAAAATTGTGCCCAGGCGCGCCTGCCCGCTGAGCTATGAAATGAACGGGTGGCAGGAGCGCCAAAAGCGACAGCAGGTGGGTCTGTGCGCCTGCCGCCAACGCCATTTCCACGCCGCCGTAGGGCGTCTTAGGCGTCTTGCGAGGAACAAGCTCCTTCCCCAACCCACAGGGCTGATGATCCTCCTCTCCCAATCCCTCCAATGGTTGTTTGCTTTGTGCCGCTCCTTCCAATTGTGTTCTCTTGTTCTTTTTGACTTCTTTTTCGTCCATCCTTTTGCCCTTTTCATTGCAGCGTCATTCTGTCTTTCCGGCTTTCTTTTGATCTACACGCACAGCCGCCACGATGGCAGTCGATTTGACAATCGGCCATGTGTTTACCGCCACCAAATGGCTACTGGCGGCTACGGTCCTGTGGTATCTGTACCGCGCATATGTTGTGCGCAGTCATTTCCAGCGTCTGCAGCGCCAGGGTGTTGTAAGTTTCCAAGTTCCCCGACTGAAGCCAATATGCCTCTTCTCGTATCTGTTGTATATTGTATATTGTACGTCGTACTGACCTGGCACCTCCAGCCCATGCTAAAGCATAGCCCCATCTTGGGCCACTTGGGCGTCGTGGGCATGCTCATGAAGGACATGCCGCGTGATGTCCACGGCGACTACCTTATGCTTCTGATTCAGGACAACTGGCGAGACCTTTTTGACGAAAAGTACACGTCGTGCCCGCCGGCAATCTACCTGGATATGTGGCCGGCGTCTATGCCCATGCTGCTCAGCTTGAACCCAGACATGACCGCCCAGTTCACCCAGGACGTCAACATGGAAAAGGCCGCGGCGCAAGGCAAATTTTTGCGCCCCTTTACGCGCAACATTGACATTGCATCGAGTCATGGCGCTGCATGGAAGAAGCTGCGCCGGCGCATGAACCTGGGTTTCAGCCCGCAGGCCATCCGTGCCCGGCTGCCAGCCCTTATGGAGGAGGTCGAGGTGTTCCGGGACATCATGGTCAACCGCGCCGGAAAAGACGGCGGTTGGGGCTCTGTGTTCACTCTCGAGGAGCTGGTAACGATGCTGACGCTCGACTTTATCGGCCGCTTCACGCTTGACATCCGCTTGCATGAGCAGACAACGCCACTGACGCCCATGTCCGCGGCAATGCTCGATACGCTGCCCCGGCTGCGCGTGTTTACCCATATTGGCAATGTGTGGTCCCTCTTTAACCCCTGGGTACGGTTCAAGCTGTGGTACAATGTCCGTGTCATGGACACGTGGCTGGCACCGTTCTTGCAAAAGCGCCGTGACGACCTGACGGCCGGCAAGCCTCCCTCGGGCGGCGCCACACTAGTCGATACCCTATTCCAGACGATTGCGACCGAGAACCCGGCGGACGCCAACTCTGCCGAAACGTTTGACTATGTCGTGGCCGAGACCAAGCACACTTTGTTTGCTGGCCACGAGACGACTGCCTTTAGTCTTGCCTGGCTCTTTCGCACACTTTCGCAGGAGCCCACAGTCTTGCAAAAGATGATGGCCGAGCACGACGCTGTCCTGGGTCCGGATCCCGATGCCGCCGCCGACCGCCTGCGCGAGGCACCGCACTTGATTGGCCAGCTGCCGTACACCACAGCCGTCATCAAAGAATCTCTGCGCATCCACACCAATGTCGGCACTCTCCGCGCCGCGCCGCCCGGCGCTTCCTTGTATGGCCCCGTCGGCTCTGGCTACGAGGGTGTCGCCTTCCCCACCGACCGGTGCGTGCTCTGGGACGGCAACTTTGCCATCCACCGCAACCCGGCCTACTACCCGCGGCCCCTCGAGTTTGTGCCTGAGCGCTGGCTCACCACCGACAAGGACGACCCGCTGCACCCCCGCCGCAACGCCTACCGGCCCTTTGAGCAAGGACCCCGCAACTGCATTGGCCAGCACATGGCCATGACGGAGATGACCATGGTGCTTGTGCTGGTGGTGCGGACGCTCGAGGTTGAGGAGGCCTGGATCGAGTGGGATGCGAAGCGGTCCAACACCAACAAGAAGAAGGACACGGTCTGGGGCGACCGGCTGTACCAGGTCAGCAAGCACGGCCCGCCACATGTCAAGGACGGCATGCCTGTTCACGTGCGCCTGCGGCAGCGGTAACGAGGGTGGACGTAGGACACAGAGTTGGATAGTGCAGACATGGAGCCACTCAACAATGAGCGAACAACATGCGGAGCGCCGAATAAAAGTCACGGAAGAGTGTACAGCTTATCCTGGAAAGATAAAGACAAACTCGGACAAATCAAGGGAAATGTGAAATGGAAAGTAAGACCTTTGATAGAAATCGGGAAAAAATTCTTTGGTGTGTTGAAAGAACAGCACCCTTAAGGAAGGGCAGGAGAATGAGCAAACGAGAAAAGTGCCGCCGGGGACGAGGAAACCAGGGAGGATGACTTTGGCGAACGTACACATGCAGGAAGGAATGGACATTTTACTCTTCCCAAACTGCAAGACATACCTTGGCACCACCGCTGTTCCTTGCCCTTGCGATTGTTGCTCGCACATCGTGACGTTTGCACAGTACAAACGACAAAAACAACAACCAAAAAGGAGCACTCCAAAAACCGCTCGAAAGGACAGGGCGAGTCTGAAAAAGAATAACCCCAAAAAGAAAGAATCTCTGCGTCGGCCGGGAATCGAACCCGGGGCCTGTCGATGGCAACGACAGTAAACCACCGACGCGGCTGGTCTTGTTGTAGGGGCGGACCCATTTTCTGAGGCTTTTGTAGAGCGGTGTGAGAGTGTGGGAAATAACGTGGCAGAACAGACAAATAGCTGGCGAATTGGTGATTGGTCTTGTTGAGCTGGGAGGATTTCCAATTTGGGATTTATAAGGTACAACGTAGACGAGGAGCTGAGATATCATGCGGCAAGTCGTGTGACATTTACTCATCTTGGCGACTTGACTCTTCTCCCATGTACGCTTCTATTTACTTGCCCTTGTCCGTCTCTTTTTACACATATACCACATGGAAGGACGGGCGCCATTTGAACAGACAAGACGTGACGAAGGGTGACGCCCCAGGACCGCGCTATCATCGACACACAATTTGGACAGAGTTCACTTCACAAGCTCGACAAGCTTAACAAATACTCGAGACAAAGTACTTTCCCCCATTCTCCAGCACCGAACCACAGGAAGAACTAGGAAAAGAAGAAAAGAACAAAAAAAAAAAGAACCTTGGCAGCCCAAAGAAGGGGAGATCGACGGTCGCTCGCCATCGCACGCCATCGCACCCTAGTTATTGGTTTTGCGCAAAGTTAGCAGTTTTTACTCGAACATTGTTCACAATCTTCCTTCTTCCTGCCCTTTGCCCTTTTTGCTCGTTTTTGTTACATATTACTTTGATCCTACTCGATCCTTCTCGCAACTCTCGCGAGTTTTGTCGCCGCAACTTTGCACGGCTCGGTCGCTCCTTCCTTCTAGCTGAAGGAACACACGGAGCACATGAACGCAGTACGACGTATTTGCAGCTTGAAAAGGAAAGACACCATCGCGCCTTCCGTTTGTGCAAGCTACTACGACGTAAGTACGGAGTACCCGTACATGCCCCCACTCCGCCGCTCACTCCACCTTGCACACTACTCCACAACCGCAAAGTCGTATTACGCCGAACCTTAATTGACTTACACGACCTTTGACATCCGCCCGAGGATACACATATATAAACGACCCAGCATCTCCCCAATTCGGTTCTCTCTCTCTCTCACACACACCTATTCTCGCATCTCCCACATTCGCTTCCTACCTCTTCGCCTACTTACACTTATTATGGCCGACATTTCGCCCAACGAACCGGCCAACGAGCCAGTCGCTTGGGACGCCGAAAAAGCAGACGTCATTCGACCCACTGCCGCCAAGACTGACATCAACGACAAGGACAACTTGGATCGCAACGACGGCAAGGGCATCCATCCCTCCAACGCCTCTGTCGCATCGGCCGAGCTGCTGCTGCCCATCGGCGACGTCGACCCCATCTATGCCGCCAAAGCGCACGTCCTCAACCATGCCATCCAGTCCATCGGCATGGGCAAGTACCAGTGGCAGCTGTTTGCCGTCGTCGGCTTCGGCTGGGCCAGCGACAATCTGTGGCCCATTGTCACGTCGCTCATCTTTACACCCATCACCAACGAGTTCCAGCCGTCGCGTCCGCCGCTCTTGACGCTGGCGCAGAACCTGGGCTTGCTGGCCGGTGCTGTCTTTTGGGGGTTTGGCTGCGACGTCTTTGGCCGCCGCTTTGCTTTCAATGCGACACTCGGCCTTGCGGCGGTCTGGGGCATGATTGCTGCCGGCTCGCCCAACTTTGCGGCCATTGGCATTTTCGACGCCTTCTGGTCCTTTGGCGTCGGCGGAAATCTGCCCGTCGACTCGGCCATCTTTCTGGAGTTCTTGCCGGCGTCGCACCAGTATCTGCTGACAGTCCTGTCGGTCGACTGGGCTCTGGCACAGGTCGTGGCCACCCTTATCGCGTGGCCCCTGCTGGGCAACTTCACCTGCCAGGAAGATGCCGCGGTCTGCACGCGCGGCGACAACATGGGCTGGCGGTACTTTGTCATTACCATGGGCGGCCTGACGCTCGTCATGTTTGCC
Source organism: Sporothrix euskadiensis (assembly GCA_019925375.1). NCBI lineage: Eukaryota > Fungi > Ascomycota > Sordariomycetes > Ophiostomatales > Ophiostomataceae > Sporothrix > Sporothrix euskadiensis. The sequence continues at coordinate 750,261 of JADHKQ010000003.1, read as the reverse complement.
ATTCGCTTCTTGTGCTTTACCATCTACGAATCGCCAAAGTACCTCATGGGCCGCGGTCTTGACGAAGAGGCTGTCAAGGTCGTGCACGAAGTGGCCCGGCGCAACGGCACGACGTCCGAGTTGACGATTGCCGACCTCAAAGCGTGTGAGCCCGATGGCTATGTGAACCCCGCCGCCGCAAGCAACAGCACCAGTGCAGCCCGCTCCAACGCCACGGCCGCCATCCGTCGCAAGCTGGCCGAAGTCGATGCCGACCGCATCAAGGCGCTGTTTGCTTCGCGTCGTCTCGCACTGTCGACTGGCCTGATCATGGCTGTTTGGGCTCTGATCGGTCTAGCCTACCCGTTGTACAATGCCTTTTTGCCGTACATCCAGGCCACCCGTGGTGCTGATTTCGGCGATGGCTCGACCTACCTGACCTACCGCAACTCGTTGATTGTGGCCGTTCTCGGCGTTCCGGGTGCACTGCTGGGCGGCTGGCTGGTCGAACTGCCGCGGTTCGGCCGCAAGGGCACTCTGTCTCTGTCTACAGTCGTCACCGGTGTCTTCTTGTATGGATCGACGACCGCTCTGACGTCCAACGCCCTGCTGGGCTGGAACTCTGCCTTTTCCTTCTCTTCAAGCATCATGTACGCCGTGCTCTACAGCTTCACGCCCGAACTGTTCCCCACGCCGCAGCGCGGCACGGGCAATGCTCTGGCCGCGACGTGCAACCGCATCTTTGGCATCATGGCGCCCATCATTGCCATGTTTGCCAACCTGCAGACGAGTGCGCCCGTGTACACGAGTGGCGCACTGTTCTTGGCGGCGGGTGTTTTGGTGCTCATCATGCCGTTCGAGTCGAGAGGAAAGCAGGCATTGTAATTGGCGGGCAGGAAAATATAATCGATTACAATGTGTGCGGCATATGCGAGGGGTTCAGGGTGGTCGCTATTGGTGGACAGAGTTGGTACAGATTGGTCAAGACGTGTTGGACAGATACACGATACCCATTCTTTAGATAGTATACTGATATTATAATACAGCCCCAGTGTGCTTTTGGCGTCGGCATGTTGAACATGCTCTCCTTTTCAACACCACACATTAGCAGCACCTAGCGGTGTGGTTATGGGCATGCTTCTCTGCTCTTTCTTGCACTCTCTCTCTAATTCTGACTTTCCCTCGTAAGCTACTGCTTCTCCACGTCGGGTTGCTTCGACGTGTTTGTCAGCGTCTTGTTGACAAAGTTGATGGTGGCCGACTTCCTCAGTAAAGAAGGACGAGAGGTCAACAATGCTCACCAGGGCAGTCGTAGTCGTGATAATGACGCTGGCAGCGACAAGCTGGTACTTGAGGTGGCCAATCTTCTTGAAGAAGGACGCGACGATTTTCTCGCCAACGGCCAAACTGACTCCCGTGGTGCTGCTCATGAGACCGATATTAACGTTGACCGCAGTGAAGAAAGTCTAGATAACGGTCGGCCACAGCAGGTTCAAGGCGCAGGAGACAATCTAGCCGACACAGCCGATGATCATGGCAGCGTTGGCATTGCGGATCTTGAAGATGCGCACCGGTATCAGGGGTTGCTTGAGGGGGACGCAGATCTCTGTACTGTGCGAAGAAGTGACATTGGTATATGCGTTTCGTTGGTACTAGAGCTAGTTGGCCAGTAGAGCAATGGCCATGATGGAGCCCAGGAACCGGGGCGATTTCCAGTAACCAGGGGGCAGCTCGTCGCCCTCGCGGGAGTATGAGGGGACATGATGCAGAGGGTCGGTGTGGGCCATAGCCATCGACGTGCTCGACGTGCATTGCAACGGAGGCATGGATGCCACGTTTCGGAAGTTGTTCTGTGATGAGGATACGAAAAATGGAAGAACAAAAAAGAGATAAAAAAAAAACGCATAAGTCGGGCCAGAAGAAAATATACAATTAAACGTGTGAAACATGCCTATGCAACAAGAGAGAATACAAAAAAATAACACACAATGGACGTACAATGCCTCAACATCCTTCCAGATCTTCACTGGAATCATCATGTCTCACCCGTTTCGTTCTTCATCTGGTATCCAATCCCATCATCCCCAATATTCTACCTCGCATAACTCGCTCAAAGCCTCGACAAAGTCCTCTCCTACTTTGACATCGACGCCAATGAGCCCTGTCATTTTTTTTGGGCAAACATTTGGCATTTAAGCCGCCGTCACCGGCTTCTGCGCATAGACAAACAGGTGCGACTCCTCCCACACCTCGTCCGCCGCGCAAATGCCCGCATCAGCACCCTTGGGGGTGAATTTGGTGACGGCATCGTACTTGACATCCAGGCCGGCAGCCTTCACAGCAGCAACACCCTCCTCGGGCGACAGGCTCGACACAACGACAGGACGACCCATCCACTTGATGGCGGCGTTGTTGACGGGGATGGGGACAGTGGAGAAGACCAAGTATCCACCGGGCTTGAGCAGACCGGCCAGACCAGCAAGAACGGCGCGGATATCGTCTTGTGTGACACCGGCAATCAACGAGAAGAAGACGGTCACAGCATCCAGAGTGCCCTGCTTGCCAGCGGCCGTCTCACGCTCGATAAAGGGGCGCACATCCACCAGCTCAAATTTTGCATTGGGCACGCGCTCACGGGCAGCCGTCAGCATGGCCTCGGAAATGTCAATGCCCAGCACGTCGTGGCCCGCGTCAGCAAGGACGCTGCAGGCGGGGCGGCCAGTACCGCAGCCGACGTCGACAATCTTGGCCTTTTCAATCTTGTTCTCCTTGAGGCGGTCCACGAGCCAATCAATCGCGGCTGCCTGCGTGGGCAGACCCTTGAAGGCATCTTCGTAGGCAGGTCCAACGCTGTCAAAGGCTTCGGCGGCGGTCAAGCTCTTTACAGGTTCGTCTTCGGTGGGTGTAGCAGTGGCGTCGGTCGTCTCGGCGGTGGTGGCAGCATCTTTATCGGAAGGTGAGATCTGAGACACCTCCGAGGCGGGCTGATCTTTTGTATCGGGCGAGCGAGGCGAGCGAGACAGCAGGTTGGACAGGAAAGCAATGATGGAGGCGAAGAAGGCCGACGAGGACCGGGAGAGGCGGGAGACATCAAACATAGTGGCGGTTTGTGTGAGGTGAGGTGGGAGAGACGAGTGAGAGAAAGAAGAGATGAGGTGAGGTTTGAATGCGAGCAAAACGTTCAAGTGATCGTCTGACGATCACCACGATGAAGATGTTGGAAGACAGGAAAAGAAGAAAAGAAGAAAAGTACGATAGGCAGAAGAAAGGAAGGAAAACACGCTGGTTGTGGAAAGAAGAGGAGGACACGAAAAAAAAAAAAAAAAGGAATTACAGAAAGTGACAGCGTGTGACAGCTGGTCGCCGTTTATATTGCAATGGGTTGGCAAGACAAAGGCAACGAAAAAAAGAAAAGAACCCAAAAAGACTGTGGTCAGCGTCGTCCGCGTGGCCGGCAGGCATGGCAGCAAGGGGCGATGCGAGGCGAGACAAACATCGACGGAAGAGACAGACTACTAGGACAAGCGAGACAAAATGAGACAGCCCCCAACCACGAAATGGCAAGGAGGGATGTAGGACAGAGAGACGACCAACAGAATAGGAGAGATGTTTCGTGGGGTGCAAGTACGAGTGCGGAACACAAAATCATGTCTTCTTCCATATGTTTCGTCACACCAACATGGCAATACATGTCGTTGTCCCACACTGGCCTGCAGTGCAGAGGACATAAGACGTGCTGCACCGCGAATCGCGTCTTTTCCTTGGGCTGCATCAAAGAAACCCATCTGTACGAAGCACAAGTGTACTCGGTGTGGAGCACCAAAAAGTCCTCCTTTAAAAAAGTGCCTGTCGTCTTCCCAAAGTCGTGGTGCTTGTCTCTTTCTCCCTTGCGTTGAAGTGCTTGTTGATGCAGGAGGGTTCAGCTTGACCGTTGAGGCGACGGCAATGTCGATCTTGTAAGTGGGTGGGAGACTTGATTGTTGGCTCGCCAGTTGATTTCTTTTGATTTCTTTTGATTTCCGTTTGTGTTCTTTCGCGAAAAATGCTTCCTTTTTCTGTCCATCCTTTCTTTTTCACCTTCCAGCGGTCCTTTCAAGATTCCACCAACTCTGTGACGAGATGTGACAACAGAAAAACAGAGAGGAAAGCAAGAGCGAGAGAGAAACTCAGGGCTGTCAGAACATGGATGAAAAAGGAACCAACAAGACGGAACGAAACCCGACGTGTTGGTCGCCTTACTTTCCTGGGGATAGCTCCAGGGCACATTGCAGGGGCCAAGCTCAGCTGACACCCAAAAACACTCGAAAGGTGAAAGATGAGAGATGAGACTGCCGTTTTAGTAGACGTCAAGCCATTACATTTAGTGCCTGTCCTCCCGAGAAAAGAAAGAAAACCAAGCCTACGAACTACGAACTACGAACTACGACGCAAGGGACAGGGGCTTTTCGGCGGGCTCCAGCGTCGGCGCAAGGGACGCGATCGTGGGTTGCTTCTCAGTGGACCCTGTCTCAGCTGTAACGGCCCCGAAATGGCAATTCAAAAAGCACATCGCTCTTTGCGGTGTCTCGCGTCGTCTGCTCTCCAGTTGAACGTCAACCAGCTCACGTTTTTCATTCGTTCGATTGTCTTCTTTTCCGTACCATACGAAGCCTTAAATCTCTTTCAATATTGGCCTCCTTGACCGTGCAGCATCGCATGCGATTTGTCTCACTAAAACGTGCTATGAATGTTCTCTGTCCACGTTTAGTTTGTTGGAAAGTAGATGCTTTGCCGACGAGGACAAGGTACCAGTGCGATGTGAGAAATCAGAGATAAACAATATCGCGATATTTCGACGACAGTACGACGTAGAGGCGATGGGGAAGAACTGTTGTTGGACCGAGTACGTACTCTAAATGTTTCTGAAGCCAACTTTGATTTCAAATAACTGTAAGAATGTGTTTAATAAAAAGTTAAAAAAAAAAAAAAAACATCCGTCTTGTAAAACATCTGATGAAAATGCATCCACCGCCGGCCCTTTTTGTACGCGCCCGGGAGGCCGCAATCTGGTTGTCACGAGGCTGAAGTTTGACGCTGTGTGGCTTGCGCTTAGCTAAAATCTGCGAGACATTTTGATACAGGGACGACAGGGACCGAAAGAAGCCCTCAGTTACATAATAAAATCTGGAAGGAAACGGACAAGAAAAAACTATTAAAGACAATTGCGAAAGAAAGTTAAATGGAGAAAGTCAATGAACACGAAGGAAAAATAAATAATTACAGGGAAATTAGCTTCACAAAACACAAATAAAAACCGACGGCCAAAAAAGAAGTCACCGAGACAAAAAGTGAATTTCTCATGCGTCGGCCGGGAATCGAACCCGGGGCCTGTCGATGGCAACGACAGATTTTACCACTAAACCACCGACGCTAGAAGAGGTTGTTGATAGAAGAATGGGCCTAGTCTAGGAATATGTACATAATGACTTCTCCACCAAATTTTCACAGCATCGCTCACAGCCCTCTACTCGTACAGACCGGGCGCCAACAGAATCCAGTAGGAACCCACAACGGGCTTGTTGATGTTGCTGGCACCCGGCCACGTACCCGGCGCATTGCTTCCGTCTGCATTGGGCGTCACATACCACCAGTTGGGGCCGGGCGCGTTGTTGACCCCGTTAGTCAGGAACGCGTGGATACCGTTGACGAGGCCATCGCGAACATCATCAGCCGACGTCACGGCACACCACGGCAAAAACTCGCCAACGGCGTAGGTGACCTCCGAGTCAAAGGGCATGCCGTACGTCGAGATCTGGCCGGCGTACCAGTCACTCTGCAGATCGTACGAGGTCTGGTTGAACGTGTTGAGGCCGACCATCTTGTCAAAGCCCATGGGGTACGTCGAGATCCACGATGTCGCCGGGTCACCAAAGTGGGCAGTGACATGGCCACCGGCAACACCCTCGGACATGACCACATCAGCAAACTGGCGGCCAACCTGCGTGTAGTTGTCCTGGCCTGTCAAAGCACCGAAAGCAGTCAGAGCCACCGCCGAGTACATGGCCAGCACGGTCTGGTTGGCCGTGGCACTAATGGAATCGACAGACGACCGCTGGGCGGCCGTGTACAGACCATTGTCCACGAGATAGTCGGCAAACTTCTGGAGCGGGGCGAGGTACGGCTTGATGTACTCAGTGTCGCCCGAGGCCTTTTGGTAGGCATACGCCATCCAGTGCATCACGGCCGTTTGGTCGACAATCAGCGCTTCTTGGGCGGCAACCGTCTCGCCCGTGGCGTTGGGGTACTTCTTGCCCAGATCGTGGAAACCGAAATCGGCTGGCCAGGTCAACGAGTACTCGAGCAGCGGATTGAGCAACAAACGCATAATGTCCGGGCAGAACACGTAAAAGATGGGCCAGGCCTTGGGCAGCAGATCGGCCGTGGTCTGGACATTGCCGTCGGTCGAAATCTCCTTCATCCAAGCGCTGGCCTTGCCGGTATCCAAAGTGTCCGCGGGGATGACAATTTCAAAGGCAGCAAACGTCTGGCGCAGCGACGCCTCGAGAATGTCTGTGTAGTTGTCGCCGAGCGCCGAGCCCTGCTGGATAATCTTGGCATCAATCTCGAGACCCTCGGTGCGGGCAGCGTGAAAGTCGGAAAAAACGTAGTCGACAGCTGCCTCAGTACCCGCAGCCACCTCGGAGCGGTAGTAGAAGGCCTGGGGCTCACCGAGCGCATTGAACGCCTGGTCCTGCTCGATACCAATGACAAACGTGACCGACTGTGAGGCGCTCGTCTTGCCGGGCTTGCATGTCGTGCCGGCACCATTGAGACGGTACGACAAAGCCAAATGGTTGCTCGCGATGTAGCCCGTCGTCTTTCCTGTGAGCGTGCCGTTGTTGGACAGCTGGGCCGCATTGTTCGGTCCCGTATCCAGCTGCCAAGAGACGGGGCCGTACTTGGTGTGCGCGGCCAGAACGACGTTGCCCCATGCTGCCATCTGTGTGTTCTCGCCAAATGTGAGGGCCTTGGTGCCGTTGACAATAAACATGCGCGAGCCGCCCTTGGTCTCGGAGAAAAAGGCCTGCACATTGCTGCCCTGGCTCGTCCACGTAGCATCAATCTCGCCCATGATGTCGACCACAGGCAAGACGCCCTTACTGTTGGGCTTCAGGCCCGCCACGCTGATCGTCAGGTAGCTAAACGGCAGCGACTGGCGCACATAGTTCTCGGGGGACACAGGCGAGAAGAACTCGAGCGTGAAGACAGCCGTGCCGGCCTGGAGGGTAACGGTTGTCGTGGTCGCCGTGAACTCGAGGTCGAGCTGGGTGGCTGGGGGCACGGTTGTGTTGGTGCAGCTAAAGAGACAGTAGGCCGTCGTGTCGACCTTGGCAATCACCTGCCATGTCAAGGCCTGGCCCCGCCAGAAGTAGGGGCGGGCCGACGGGAAGTCTTGGGCTTGGTCATGCGTGATCCATGCCGAGACATACGGGTTTCTGTTGGCCTGGCGTTGTTAGTGGCTGTAAAAGTGGTGGTCTTATTGACAAGTACTCACGATTGGGTACGACGGAAGGGAGGCTTTGCTGGCGAGAGCAGCTACGGCCGAGGAGGCCAGCGTGAAGAGCGTCGAGAACTTCATCTTGAATGAATCTGTTGATAATACTCAAGTTCTTGACGGACTGATAGACAGAACGTGGATTTCAAAAGAGTGGACGTGACGATGTCATAATTATATAGAGAGAGCCAAGAAAAGAGACAAACGAGAGAAGCTGGCGAGCCTCTGTCGATCACTTCCCGTTCGACAACAAATTATTTATGCTTTTCCATTACAACGTCGGACATGTCGGTCCCCCGACTACGAGTACGACTACAACCTCGTGTACGGAGTACTTGGGATGACAACAGTCATAGCTCCGTTCCGCGAACATGGACTGCAAAACGTGCTCGCGGCCACGATGATCCGTTAGTGGGGTAGTAAATGGTGCAACATCAAGCCGCACTCCCAGAATAAAGATGAGTATAGTAAACATGAAGAATCAGCAGGGATGCTTCATGGTTTCTCCGCATACAAGGGTCGACCGCGACGACCGCGTCTTTAGCTCAAGACGTCATCAAGAGGACATGCACGTCAGCCCTCTGCATCCGTCTGCCGATCCCGGTTCCGTTATGTCTTACACAGGACAGAGTGTCGCTGGCTCGCGGACGTCGGGGCACCTTGAAAGAAACGAGGGCGAAGGATAAGAAGACAAAAATCAAATGCTGTAGCGTGAGCCGACATCGGGCTATTCAGAATAAGCAAAATCAAGCTCGCTCAAGCTTCCAATTGGCAAGCCACATGGGTGGGTCCGGTATCCGAACGGGTTGGGGCCAAGGGAAAGCAGCGGATTAGAAACAGTCGTCTCCCATGTTTCTAATATTTATTTGCTTTCCTATCTACTTACACTGACTCCCCACTTGGGCTAAGGCGTCAGTTCGTCGCCAAATGGCGTTTTAAGCTTATTCTCCACTGTTGTCCATTATTCACAAAGGTGGAGAGTGTGGAATTGATGAAGAAGAGGAAGACAAGAAGAAGAAATGTGGTAAAAGATAGATTACGGATAGATGGTAAGAGGCATGGAGTTTTATAGTGTAAACTCTAGTTGGTAGCAAACATAGTCCGGATCAGGTGTGTCTACTATTCTTAGTGACAGAATGAGGCCAATGAACGGCATGGTATTGATGTTCATTATCGTTTCTGCTTTGTTATGAACAGACAGAACCGTGTAGTAGAGTATCACGGAAGCAATGTGCTTGGTTCTTTATCTAGGGAGGTGACAAAATATTATAGTAAATAAAAGAAGGGATCGGAACCTCTTCTACACAACCTCTTCAACTACCTCACGGTTCTCCTCGTCAAATTGCTGCAGCTTGCCACCGGTCGTTGTCTCCAGAGCTGTGACGCGGCTGCCAGCACCATAGGTCTGCGTTGACTTGAACTTGCGAGCAGGCGTGCCGGCCTGGAATAGCTCATCCAGTTCCTCGAGAGAGCGGTCCTTGGTCTCGGGGACCCAGAAGTAGGCCGCCACACCACAGCCAAGGGCAATGGCCCCAAAGACCCAGCCAATGTTGGCCCCGATGTCGTTGAGAATGTACGGAACACAAAAGCTGACAATAAAGGCCGTTACAACATTCAGGGCGATGCCGAGAGACAAGGTCTTTTCTCTCAGACCAGCGGAGCCCATCTCGGCGGCCACCGTAAACACCAGTGGACCCCACGTGCCCGAGTAAAAAAAGAAGTAGAGCATGACGCCCGCCACGAGGGCACGGCCATCGGTGCCGTCCGGGTTCTTGGCGAGACCGACACCAGCCACCAAGAACAGGAAGACGGTCTGAGCGAACGCACCCCAGATCAAAATGGGACGGCGGCCGATGAAATCGCTAGCAATCATGCCAATCAGACAGCCGCCCCAGCCAATGGTGGATGAGCCAATGTTGTAGTTGAAAGCGTTTTTCGAGAGGCCGACAGTGGCGTAGAAGCGAGGCGAGTAGCCGGAGACGAAGCCTTGGCCCAGAAATTGCTGGATACCGAGAAGGCCGACAGCAATGACGGTTCTGCGCAAGTTGGTGCCTCTGACCATGTCAGTCCACGGCGCCTTTTCCTGGTCATGCTCCAGGGCTTCCTCAATGGCATCAATCTCCAGACGGCTTATGCCCGCCTGAACATCTTCGGCCGGGCGGATACGGTCGAGAACGGCCACTGCCTCATCCTTGCGGCCTTTACTGAGAAGCCAACGAGGCGAGCTTGGAATGAAGAAGGTGCCGATAAAGATAAGGACGGGGATGGCAGCCTGGATAGCTACGGGGATGATCCAGCCTTTGCGAGTGGCGTTGGTCGAGAAGCCGCGGTTGATGCCGGCCGCAAAGATTTGTCCAAACAAGTTGAAGAGCTGGATGGAGCCGACGACGGTGCCGCGCATAGCAGCAGGGACAATCTCGGACTGGTAGCCGCTGGGAGGTGTTAGTAAACAAGCATACATGTGCATCTAGATGGGGGCTGAGCGTACGTAGACGTAACTTCAGCAATACCGACGCTAAAGTAGATGATGATGCGGCCGACGATAAACTGCGCAATGCTCTTGGACGTCGACTCGATAATGATGCCCACCCAGACGACTAACACCAGTGTCCAGATGGCAATCTTGTGGCCCTATTTCTCCACCAAAAAAGGAGCGACCAGGGCGCCCACGAGCTTGCCGGCAAACGCGGTCGAGGACGTGTAGGATGCGCGTGCTGCCGACAGCGCGTACTTGCCGCTGCCGGCCGGTTTCTCGAAGCCAAATTCGCGTGTGAAGCCAGGGATGCTCTGAACGCCGGAGAAGCTGGTGGTCTCGTAGCCAAAGATGATGTTGATGAGCGCAGAGATCATCCAGGCCGAGAAGAGCGGCCAGGTCATCTTCTGGAAGACGTAGCGGGCCGACATGATGTTCTTGCGGGCGCGCTGGCGGGTGGTGACGGGTGCCACGGTGGCTGGGGCGACGGCACCAGCCTGGGCCGGAGCTGCCGTGCCGTCGACGGCGGTCGCCTCTTTCTCAGACATGATGATGGTGTTGTTGTCAGGTCAATATAAAAGTTGATAAAGTTGACAGTCTCGAAAAAAATAAGAATAGAACTTGATTTTGATTTTCTGTTCATTCCAACCCTGACTGTTGACAAGGCTGGCGCAGATCGCTCCTTGTGCGTTCTTATATCAAGGGAGGAGGTGCATCTGCGTCTTGGCTCCTGGGACTCGAGGAGGAGAATATAAAAAAAGACGGATGAGAAAGAGACAAGACAAAACCGATGACCATCCCAAAAACAATCAAGACCCAGCCCTTGCTCATGATCACAACATCGAGACAAGATGTGACGTTTTTTCGACGATATTGAACTAGTGTGTCTCCGTGTCCAACGAGGATGTCTGCTTTCAAAGTGTGTGAGCACCCTTGTGCTGCTCTTTCGTTTCTCCAGGTTCGTGATGGTTGTTGACCACTCTCGCGTCGCGGACTGGATGGCCGACCCACGAACCTGGTTCACAGAGTAGACAAGTGAACAAGTGAACAGGGGCCGAGAGAGTCAAAGAAAGCGGAGGTGGTGCTCGCGGTTCGTGGACGTCGCTGAAAGTTTTCATTGGGTTGGTTTTGGTGGAATCTTCTTGCCTTAGCGCAAGCACGCCATGCTCACGCCCTCGCACTTGTTCGCGGCCGTCGCGGTCTTTGTGAGAAATGATAGGCTCGCTCACGGCCGACGAAGCACTAGCAGTCCGCGATGTTGGAGATGACAGTGGACTGCACACCAAGTGGAGTTGGCGTACCAAAAGTTGGGGTATTTTTGGAGAAGAGTGGTGATCCCGAGCTGTCAACCGCGATGCCAACCGCGACGCCAACCGCGACGACGTGATGGTTGTCGGTCCTGACGACGGGTGAGGAAGAGACGACGAGGAAAGTATCAAACCGATGGAGAGCAACCCCGCGGCCGTAAACGGAATTTTTCTTTTTGTTGGTCTCTTATTTTTCTCTATTTTCTCTCCTTGGCTATCTTCTTTCAATAATTATGTGCACCCCCACGACAACGTGCTTTCCCTTACAAGAAGACCCTTGACCTCTTTGGAAGTGATTGTGTTTACGTGCTTGTTGACCAGTATTCGAAATCTTTTCCTACAAACTTCAACTATCACGACATACTCACACACTACCTGCCACAATGGTGACTCCCAATGGCGCCTCGCCGTCTTCCCGGCCCAACTTCCTCGTCATCGTCGCCGACGACTTGGGCTTCTCTGACGTGGGCTGCTTCGGCGGCGAAATCAAGACGCCCAATATCGACAAGCTTGCGGCCGCTGGTGTCCGCTGCACAGGCTTCCATGCCGCTGCTGCTTGCAGCCCGACCCGGGCCATGATCATGACCGGCACGGACCACCATATTGCTGGTCTGGGCAACTTGATCGAGTTTACCAACTACACGGGCTGGTCGCGTTTCGAAAACGAGCCGCTGACCGAGTCGGGCAAGCCGTTTGATAGCAAACCGCAGCGTGGCATGCCCGGCTACGAGGGCTACCTCAACGAGCGGGTGGTGACGGTCGCCGAGGTTCTTGGCGACGCTGGTTACCGCACAATGATGGCGGGCAAGTGGCACCTGGGCCTGAAGCCGGAGCGGTCACCACACGCTCGTGGCTTCCAGCGGTCGTTTGCTCTTCTGCCGGGCAGCTCGAACCACTTCAACTACCGCCCACAGGGCGAGGTCGAGAACGGCACGCCACAGTTCCTGGACACGAGCATTATTGCGCTGCACAGCGAAGACGGCGTCTACCAGGAGCTGGACTCGCTGCCCAAAGACTGGTACTCGAGCAACGGATACGGCGACAAGCTGGTGGAGTACTTGAACGAGCTGGGCGATATCAACTCCAAAAAGGAGGAGGCCGGCGAGGAGAAGCAGCCTTTCTTTGCCTACTTGCCCTTCTCGGCACCGCATTGGCCACTCCAAGCACCCAAGGAGCACGTCGACAACTACCGCGGCGTGTACGACAAGGGCCCCGCTGTTTTGCGCCAGGAAAGACTGGCTCGCATGGTCGAGCTCGGTCTGATGGACAAAGACACCGAAGCTCATCCTGTGGTCATGGATGACGGCAAGACGGAGGACTGGGAGGCCTTTTCGGACATTGAGCGTGCCCATTCTGCGCGTGCCATGGAGGCATATGCTGGCATGGTGGAATGCATCGACGCCAACGTCGGCAAGGTCGTCTCTCACTTGGAAGCAACTGGCCAGCTCGACAACACCCTGGTTCTCTTTTTGTCTGATAACGGTGCCGAGGGCGCAGCCTACGAGGCCTACCCGCTCGTCAAGGGTCCTCTGATGGAGCACATCCGTGCTCACTATAACAACTCTCTCGAGAACGTCGGCGCCAAGGACAGCTTCGTGTGGTATGGCCCTCGCTGGGCACAAGCCGCCACAGCTCCTTCGCGCCTGTTCAAGCTCTACACGACCGAAGGCGGTGTACGCGTGCCCTGTGTCATCAAAGGTCTGGGTGCCCAGCCCGCTACGATCAAGCACGACTTTGCCACCGTCATGGACATTATGCCCACCCTCCTGGATCTGGCCGGTGTCCAGCATCCGGCTCCCCTCTACAAAGACCGTCAAGTGGCCAAGATGCGCGGCAAGAGCATGGCCGGCTGGCTGCGCGGCACGGAGGCGTCTACCCACCCGCCGGACTTTGTACAGGGCTGGGAGCTGTGTGGCCGTGCGGCCATCCGCCAGGCCGACTGGAAGGCCGTGTTTATCCCTGCGCCCAAGGGACCACACGCGTGGCAGCTGTACAACCTGAAGAGCGATCCGGGCGAGATCCACGATCTGGCCACCAAGGAGCCCGAGAAACTGACGGAGCTGCTCAAGCACTGGGACGAGTACGTTGAAGAGTGTGGCATTGTGCCGCTACATCCAGAAATGGGCGCCTACCTCGAGGCAACGGAGGAGCAGATGGAGGAGAATGCGTGGATCGAGTATGAGTACTGGAAACCGGGTGGCCTCAAGGATCGTGAGGCCTTTTACCGTACGCCCAAGCGATTTCCCATCTACAGTGCAGAGGAAGTGAAGGCGCAGTAAACTGTAGAGTTCAAAGAGAAAGAATAGACTGTCTGTCAATAAAGGTATCATAATAATTAAGATTAAGTAAAATCAAAGTAAACCACTAAGACGGACTACAGGTTCCCAAAAACACCACCATCAAAGTCAAACCCCAGACTCTGGTTAATCCAGTCGAACTGCGTCGGTGTCATGGAGAAATTGAGTGTTCCATCGCCCCAAGCAGACGCTACTCCCAGTTCGTTGGGACTGTACGTCTCGTACGCGGGGTAGCCGTATGGCTGGGGCGGCGGCGGCTGTTGCTGTGTTGGCTGATGCGGCCAGCCACCATTTCCATTTCCATTTAGTCTCCAAGCATCGTCTGTATTCTCGGGCGGCAGATGATCGGCAGTCGGCGGCAGGACTGGCGGTGGACTGATAATGGCCGACAGGTCGGGCGGTAGAGCGTTTGATGGTGGCTGTGGTGGCACATCCTCGTTGTCTTTGGCATAGTGCTGGAAGAGATCACTCTCTTTGTCGGTTGCTATTGATGCGGCTGGGGCGAGGACATCCTTTCGACAGGCCAGCGAGCTTTGAATTCGTCCAAATGTACCGTATGTGCGAAGACTGGGCGAAGCAGTACGGTCGCCTCGGCTGTTGTCTTTGTCGGTGCTGTCTCCCTCTCCGTCTGTGTCTTCAACAGAAGCCTGCTTTGCATTAAGGTCTGGGACGCCCACATCGTATCCATGCTTTCTCGCAAGAGCACAGACAGAGTAGAACAAGTCCCGGATGGGAACCGACCGCTGTGCAATCTCCTGTGCACAAGCCACGGCAGCGTCCAGGTATTCGGTCAAGAGCGGCGCCGTCACGCCAAGTAAAGCATCCTCGTCGTGCTGTCTCTCAATAACAAGCACGCGTAGAGCGAGTGATGCACTGATACCCACCACAGGGTCATGTCCTGCCGGCTGGTGCTGCATACTCTCGCGAATGACACGGCAGATGGCCAGGGCATGTTGGACACGGCCGCGGCGGCAATCGGCAAGGAACTCGGCCGGTGGAGCGGTTGCCGTCGATGACGTCGACAGCCGGTGAAGGGAACTGACGTACGAGCCAATTCGGTACAGATCGCAGTAGCAGCCGTGATACAGACAGTGCAGCGTGACAAAGCTGACAAGCTGAGACGACCGTCTTCGATACAACATCTCTGCCGTGAAGCGCATCTCTGGTGGTAGACTCTCGTGCCAGCGGTTGAGCTGATCTTCGTAGGCAAAGAAGAGCGAGCCAGCTGTCCACGGGACACCTTGGACTGGTGAGGAGGGCGATGACGGAGATGAGGTTGCAGAGCCGGCAGCTGATGTGTTGGAGGCGGCCGCCATGGCTGCCGCGACGTGGTGTTTGTTGCGGGGATGGTAGGGCATCGTGTAATCCAAAATGGCACGGCGCATGGCGGCAAGCTGGACTAAATATGTCGAGATACCTAGCCGAGATTCGACAACTGATGCTGAGGGTGCAGGAAGTAATGGGAGTGGCGCTTCTGGTGGCTGCTGATGTTCTTTCGTCGACAGACGGCTTAGTGTCGGCATGTCTGTTTCGAGTCCAAGCCGGAAGGCCTGTTCGTTACATGGTAAACGAACTTCAATCGCCCCAGCATCCATACTTGACAACGGCCGTCGCCCGTTTTCAATCAGACTCTCCATGACAAAACAGCTCCAGATAAGCCGACGTCTTGCCTCGCGTACGGTTACTGGAACAGCTCTGCCTTCTTTTGAGTCGCCGTTACTGCTGTTGCCGCCCGTGTTCTGTGCAATCTCCAGGTTCAGCTGCAGACCATGCGCCAATCGCACAGCCAATCCAGACAAGAACCATGCAGCAACATGGCTCGCTCGGTGCCACTCGAATCGCTGCAGCAGCAACAATGCTTGTAATGTGGTCGTCGACGGCGGCGAAAAGATCTCGAGCATCACCAGCCGGCGGCACTCATCCGCCCATGCATCGGCACGCCGGTCACGCGGGTCCAGAAAACGAAGAGCAGTCGCCAAGATAATCAACAACAAAAAGTCGGGCACCATCCGGTTGTCAAACAGCTGCATCAGTGTTGGCGGGTGGATAAACGTGTAGAAGCAGAAGTAGTGCGGACCGTCAAAGTAGGCATTAATGAGACGGCGCTGTTCGACCAGGTCGGGCAGCAGATTGCTGCTGTGTCCTCGCGGCAGGGGCGGTGGTGGTGGCGCTGGCATGCCGGCATGTGGTGCTGGCGAGGGTGCCAGTGGTCGCGCGCCCGACGGCAGCGACGTCAAAGACGCCAAGGAAGCAGATCGTATCGAAGAGGGCGACATCATACCCGCTGCTTCTGCTGCTGGCGTTTTGCTTCCGCCGCGGACGGACCTTCCACTCCCAATCCCCTGGTTGGTGTTGATGCAGTCGACCATGGCCGTCTGGCACGGCGCACAGCGGCTGGCCGTCGACGACAGCGTCGTACATCGGATCTGACGGTGAGTTAGTATTCGCCAACATGTTTGTCGCCCTTAAAAATCTTTGTCGATTCAAAACTTGCCTTATTCTTGCGACACCGTTCACATGCCGTATTGATCCGTGACCGGTGCGCAATGTCGCCTGTTGGATACCATTCGCAAGTAATGCCCAGCCGGGTGCAGTTGCCGCAAACGCCTCGGCGCTCGTCACAGCGGACCTACAAACAAAGTCAGTCTGGTGTTCACTGAACCGGACGAGACAGCGGCACTCACTTTTCTTCGTCGACATGTGGCACAGCCAGTACGGCTGACAGTGCGCCCTGGGCGCCGCATGTTTAGAGAATGAAAAAGATGTGCAATCTGATTGATGATTGAAGTGAGGGTGGATGTCTTGGAGATGAAAAGCGCAACTCTTCAGCGATCCTTTCTCCACAGTGGGCGCCGAAATACAGATTTCGCACAGGACTGGCTAGGTGTCAACCAGTTGTTGGAGTACGACGTAATCCGTATGTATTGGGGGAAGAAAGAATACAAAGATAAAATAACTCCAGGCCATGCAAACTGGAGACGTAAAAGACGACAGTCGCTACATAAGCTTGTCGAGCACGCAAAGATGGTCCCTCATAGCAGATTTGGCGATCGCGCCATAGCACGTAACTGAAGCTAGACACCACAGACGTCAGAAAGGAGGAAATGACCACGCCCAGGTTAGACTTCGCTTTGTGCCCCTGAACAAGCTCAGAAGTGCAAGATGGGGCTCGTTTTTCTTCTACGCTAACCCCCGCATTTTGAACCAGTTTACGGGGCGGCTGGCCCGCCATTTACTGTTCTCAAGGGCCATCTCCTCTTCTCAGCTTCCCTTTTTCTTCTTCCCCTTCCTCTCTCCTCGTCTTACACCAGGTAGTGTGCGGAGGTGGTTGTCGACGATGAATGTTATGGCGGGTGAGCCTAGACCAGTACTGCGGCCAAACGGCTATCGTTGTAGATTCGTACCTTCCCGGCACGGCATGTAACGGCCTGTCACGGCCTGGCCCGGCCGACTGCCGCTGTAGTCCCCTACCACTCAAGATACATACAGTTTGGGAAGGGGCAAACAACACAAACCGTACAATCGTGTACAGTTCCATGCTGCACTTTTTTTGGTTTACTTTTATAGCTGCTAAATTTTGGGTAGTTTAGTGCCAACGTGCGAGCCGTGGTAGTATTATTTTGTATTGAACGCCTGTGGTGCCTGTCATTTGATTTTCCTCCGGTTGTGATTGGTGTACAAAAACACAACAAAGAACGCGCTGTTAAGGATTGTGGCCATTCCCTTTCATAGAATTGCCATCATCACCTACGCATAATACACTTTTTTGTTCATTCGTACATTTGGTCCGGACATTGCACAGTCCGCTTGTTTTGTTCATGCACATAAAACAACATAGTCCAATATGCACCAGCCCAAATTCAAAAGCAAACTTTGATGTATTCGAAGAATCCACACCTCCGATCTTATGTTCACGACACCAACAACAGCTTTTGTGAACATTGATGATGTTCGCAACTTTGAATAAAACGAGAGTATGTCTCTGCGTCTCGAAATAATCAGAAGAAAGAGTTGCTCACCCGCTCCGCCTCCAAAACCCTTACCCCCTATCTTCTCTTTTCTCCCTCTTCTTTTTTCTTCGGCCTCACCACAAATCGCCACAATGGTTCTCGCTATTGTCAACATTCGTGGCTACGGCTATTCCATCAATATTCCTGACGACCTGCACGCGAATCGGTTTTTCAACCCGAGCATGTAGTTCATGCTCGAGCTCGATAAGACTGAGATTCGTGACGTTTGGTTTTTTCGTCTTAAAATCGAGTGCATCGGCTCGAACGGGGAGCTAAAGCTCCTCGGGATGCTGTCGCAGCCCTCGCGCAAAGGCGAGTTATCCGTCAACCACCCGGACCGCCGGGTCTTCCGCTTCGAGCTGACAGACTTGGATTATGGGAGCTGGGATGAGCCTGGTGCTCACGACGTCGTCGTCACGTTCTACGCTGCAGGTCCTAATGGGTTCCTGGAGTTGTATACGAGCCGGTGGCCCGTTATCTGGCTTTGAAGCCAGGACCCGCTCCCGGACCAGTCGGCCCTGGATGATATCGATAATTGGACCTTTGAGAACGGCTTCGACAGCCAGCGGGTATCCCAGTTATTGGAGCTTGGGGACAATCTTCTTGAGGAGTTGTAATATCCAACCTGTACGTTGACAAGATCTTATGGATAAAACTCTTCCTCTTGAGTAGTTTCTCCCGGTTTTAGACCAGCCCTGCATTTGATTTTAACCTTTTCTGTTCTGTTGGGAATGAACCTCCTCTATCGCCACAGAAAAAAAAGAGAGAGAAAGAGAAAGCTAACAGAAAAAAACTTGAAAACTGTCTAAAAAACGATCACCAAAAAAAGTTGAAAAACAACAGAAAGCAACCATAAAAAACTACAAAACAGAGAACCACAAAAACAGGTAAGTAAGAGGAACACTCTTTGTATCCTTAATTCTTCCATAACATTTCTGCCTCGAGCACCAAAGGCCTACTTTGACGTGCTACGAGACAGCTCCTTAGATAGATTACTTTCAATTTGAATACTTTTTCATTTTGCCTGCTTGTTCCAAATTATATTTAACCCAATTTTTAAACGTGATTCAAAATGCTCGTCCTTGCTAACAATCATAGATGCACTTCTTAGACAGTCGCCTCCAGAGTAAAGGCAAACGAAGTGGGCTCAACCTTGGCCAACAAGTCTTCCCGCACACCAGGACCACAAGCCGCGGAACCCACACCAGCGACACGAGCATCCAGACGGAGGAGCACCGCATCAGGGTCCTCCTCGCCGACAAGGTCACAGGGGTGAGAGGCAGTGTCTAGCACCTGTGCAGAGTATGGTCCAGCCGCCCACGAGAAGCCAGCTTCCCGGCTCTTGTTATCGGCAGAAGCATCGCTCAGAGTTGCCCGGAGCTGGGCACCACCTTCCGCAGAAGCCGTCACCCATCCCGTGCCCATACGGTTGCCGTTCTCCTGCGGCACATCGTACGGAACCTGCAGCTCGTTGAGGTTTGCCTTGTAGACACCAACCAGTTGGCTCAGGTTCTTGTCCGGGTACGACTCGCCAGGGCCCTGGCCGTACCATGCATAGTCCTGCAAAGACTTGCTAGCACGAATATCGAGGCCAATACGGGGCACATGGTCTGGGGCACTGCCAAACGGTGTCAGAGTGACGGCCACACCCAAGCCACTGGTTGACAGAGTGTATGTAGTCTTGGCGTTCCAGCCCCAACCGAGTACAGGCGCGGCGAAGACGGCCTCAATGATAACAGTAGCCGTGTCGCCAGAGGTGGCGTGGTCGACGGACACAACTCGGTGGAGATGCAAAGAGTCGACACCAAATCGCTTCCAGTATGGGACAGACGATGGACGGTCGTTATCAGTGGGCGCACGCCAGAAACCAGGTGCAATTGCAGCCAGAGACGACGTTTCAGAACCGAGAATGACAACAGTAGAGCCACCCTTGGCCGGCTTGACGGCCCAGCTGGTAAGGCTGCCAAAGGCGGCATTGAACACAAACGAGTGCTGGCCGACAGACGCCGTGATGATGGCACCGGACTGCTGGACTGTGGCTGCCTGAGCCGATGGAGGAGAAACCGAAAGAGGCGCCAGCTGGAGGTTGTTCTTCTTCTCTGTAGTCAAGTACTGCTGGAAGTGGGCAACATCCTTAAAACCAGACTCTGCGTTCTTCTTGGACAGCTGGACAGTCAGAAGAACGTCAGCGTTTCCGCTGTAAGCCGAGGCATCGATACCGTCGAGAATGAGAGATCCCTTGCCGCCGTGGGGAGCCACCTTGGGCAGCTCAATTTCGCCGGACGTGAACAGTGTAGCCGCCGCATTCTTGCTTGAAGACGACGAGAAGTCCTCGATGCGGTACGACAAGGTCAAGTGGCTCAAGTCGATAAAGTCGTAGAGGTTCTGGATCGTCAAAGTCTTGCCGTCCAGGGACAGACGCACCGGCTGCACGACTGCCTTGAGCTCTACCAGACCGGGCGTTGGCTCGTGCTTGCTGTTGCACAGGCCGTCCATGACAAAGGTGCTGTCGTTGGGCTTGTCACCAAAGTTGCCGCCGTAGGCATAGTACTTCTTGCCCTCGGCGTCCTCCTTCCACAGGCCGTGGTTGGCCCACTCCCAAATGAAACCGCCCTGGACACGGGGGTGGGTGCGGAACAGCTCCTCGTAGTCCTCGAGTCCACCGGGACCATTGCCCATGGCGTGGGCGTACTCGCAGAGAATTATTGGTTTCTCAAACTTGCCCGTCTTGGAGTCGACACCCTCTTCCTTGGCCAGCTTGGCCAGCCGCTTGACGGACGGGTACATGTACGAATACATGTCAGTAGTCTCCGCGTGGGCGTCGCCCTCGTAGTGGACAGGCCGGGAGTCGTCAAACTCTTTGGAGTAGTGGTACATGTCTTTGTGGTTCTGGCCGTAAAAGGCCTCGTTGCCGAGAGACCAACAGATGATGGAGGCATGGTTCTTGTCGCGCTGCACCATGGCCTCCATGCGGTCGAGATAGGCTGTGCGCCAGTCTGGGTTGTTGGATGTGAACTGGGCAGCTTTGTCAAAGGTCAATTTCTTGCGCTCTTCGTAGTCAACTTCCTCGGGAATGCCGAGCGGGCGGGCGATCACGTCATAAAATCCGTGGCACTCAAGATCGGCCTCATCCATGACCCAAAGACCGAGCTCGTCAGCCAAATCCAGCAGCTTAGGATGGGGTGGGTAGTGAGAGCAGCGCAGAGCGTTGAGGTTGTACTGCTTGATCTGAAAAAGATCGTGGCGCATAAAGTCTTCTGGAACAGCGCGGCCGTGCAACGGGTGGTGGTCGTGGCGGTTGGTGCCGCGGAGACGAAGAGAGACACCGTTGACACAGAGCAGGCCGTCAATCATCTCGACCTTGCGGAAGCCAGCGTTCTGGTGGACAGTGTGCGGCTTGTCATTGCCAGACAGCGGGCGCAGAGTGAGCTCGACGCGGTACAGGTTGGGGGTCTCGGCTGTCCACTTGTGCGGGTTCTTGATGGGCAGGCGGATTTCGACGGGCGAAGAGGAAGAGGTAGTGGGGTCGACCTTGACTGTGAGCTCGCCGACAGTCACGCCAGTCTCCTCTTTCTCAGTCAAGTGCAGCGTCAGCTGGGCAAGCTCAGAGGTGCGCACCGTCACAGAGGCGTGCAGCTCAGCATCCGTGTAAGAGGCGTCCAAGTTGGTCTTGATGAACCAGTCTTCAATGCTCGTGGTCGTCGAAAAGCCCAGGAGGTGCACATCACGGAAAATACCAGACAGCCACCACTGGTCCTGGTCCTCAATGTACGTGCCGTCAGACCACTGGTAGACCTGAACGACGAGTGTCACCTCGGAGCCCTTTGCAGCAGCGACTGCCTGAGTAATATCAAACTCGGCGGCGTTGCGTGAGCCCTGGGCATAGCCAACTAGTGTGCCATTCACCCAAACATGGTAAGCACTGTCAACGCCGTCAAAACGAAGACGCAGCTGCGGTCCGTTGCCGCCTGGGAACTGCTCTGCCCACT
This sequence comes from Sporothrix euskadiensis, assembly GCA_019925375.1. Classification (NCBI taxonomy): domain Eukaryota; kingdom Fungi; phylum Ascomycota; class Sordariomycetes; order Ophiostomatales; family Ophiostomataceae; genus Sporothrix; species Sporothrix euskadiensis. Next base: position 728,672 of record JADHKQ010000003.1, on the reverse strand, counting down.
CCTTTGGCACAGAAAAGACACGGCGGTAGGTGCCTGTGGGGTTGGAAGCAGGAACGTATGGCGGCGTAACGGGGACGGGATATTGAACGTTTGTGTACCATGGGTAGCCCCAGGCATCACCATGACCGCGCTGGCGACCTTCAAGCTGCCAATGGCCGGGGACGGTGATGGGCGACCAGCCGTCCTTGGATGTGTTGGGTGCAGACGGCGAGCTGGCTTTCTCTGCATCTGCTGCCTCGAGTGGTGAAGCTGCATAGTGAAACTGCCATTCACCGTTCAAGTTGAGAGTGGCCTCGGGCGGCAGGTAGTAGGTGCGGTGGGGAAGCGTGTTGCGGCGGACGACGGCCTCGTTCTCGTAGTCATGGCGGCCGGCCACCTCCTGGCGCGGGAGACCCATTGTGGGAGGCTGTGGGGGCGGTAGTGAAGAGTGTTGTGAGTATGCCGTCTGGGGTGAAGGAGACGGCGTACGAGAATGAGAAGGAGTGTCGATGGGCGAGGAAGAAAAAGAGGACGAAGAGACAGAAGACGGGGAAGGAGGTGCAGAGGGGGTGGCCATTATGAAGGAAGGTGCAGCGCAGTGCAGCTCACTGTCAGGCAAGACAGACTACGTAATACGGTCACGGAGAAATGCACAAAGCGAGAAAGTGCGTCAAATTCAGAAAGTACGATACGGCCGTAAAAGGAACTTGGGGAAAGTGCAGGGGAGAAACAGCGGCCAATGTCGCGTCCGACACTTGCACCGAAAGCAGGAGCGTCTCACATGGTGTTGCCCAATACGGAAGCTGTCTTGGTGCACGGAAGGTGCGATGTCCAGGCGAACCAGGGCGGGGAAGCTGTGTTAAGCTGGACACCCGTTGGTATTCCAGGGCGTATCGGAGCTCTGTATTATGGGGAAATACTGGGGCACGCCTGTGATGGTACATTATGGTGGGCACATGGGGGCATCTGCAACGCCAAACGGGGAGCGTCGGGGCCCGGGCGCTAGCTGGTCATTCCCCTACTTAAGCTAGTTTGGAGCGCGAATTTCCAACAATTACAAGGGGCAATGGCTCAGTTGGGAGAGCGTCAGACTGAAGTTAACTTCAAGTCCTTATATCTGAAGGTCCTCGGTTCGATCCCGAGTTGCCCCACGTCTTCTTTTTTGCTTTTTTGCTGGCTCAATCAACCAACCTGTGTGACAGTGTGACAGCCGTTCCCATTTCATATTTCTTTTTACTTAATCTTTATGTCGTGATACTGGATTAATATTCGCTGCATTTTGATTTATTCGTTGCATTTTGATTGAATTTTAACAGTGGTTCTCTTTTTGGAACACAAAAGAAATATGAACAAAAAACTAAAAGAAAGCTGTCCGAGGAAGTACAAAATCAAAAGGCAAATAACTCTTGTACAAAATTTTGAGCCATGAAAGTATCTCCTTTGTTCACCTGTCACTATGTAATTTAATATCGCAATAAAGAACTGATGACACTTGATAGCCATCCAAATTCAGAGTGAACAACGCCACGGTTCTCTTGTTCATTGTCCATGCCAGCACCTCTGAACAACACAGCCTTAGTTTAGCGACATCCGTTACCGAGATTGCAAGCAGCCTTGCAAGCCTTTCCAATAGTCTCCCAACAGCTTCAACAGCCTGCCGTATTTTACACGATAATTGACAGTCCCCGGAGTCTCTGTCCGGGCATTTTGATATGGACCGACCCGACAAAAGACCGGCGGGCCGAGGACTTTTGATATTTTTCTGTGACAGCTGCGGCGCCGTCTTTACGAGTACTTTTGAAAACAGTTCTACCGGCGTCTTTGCGGAGTTCCAATCTGCAGAACGCCCGTTAGACCCGCTGAATAGCCCGATGCCGGTGGATGGATCCTTTTCTCTTCCTTTTCATCTCCCTTGCTCTCCTTTCCTCTCTTTCTCCTCTCTCTCTTTTCCTCGCCTCTGCAAAAAGACCCCCTCTCTCGTTCTAGATAAATCTGGTTAGAGCATCCGGCGATTCTATTTCCCTCCCAAAACACATCTACCGACAGAAGAATGACTTGAAGTTGGGGGTTTCTTGCTGGATTGTCTTTAAAACCCCCTTCTTTCCTGTTTTATCTGCAGGTTTCCTCTTCCCCTCCTCGGTGCCTCTTGCTCTCCCCACATTCTCACAGTCTGCCACGTTTTGCTCTTCTGACAACAAACCTTCATCCCACGTTTCTGACTTTGTCAAGGGCTCCCCCTCTATTTATATTCCACGTCCCTGTTCTAAACTCCTAGCTTCCTGGCTCATCGGCTTGTTGCGTCCACCTCTGCTTATAAAAACACTCTTCTGGTAGGCTTTTTCTCTTCACCTGTGGATTTCGCCTTTTGGCCCCCCCTGCCTGGTAGATTGATTGAAAAAATTACGTACGCCAGCAGCCCCATCTTGACCCAATTCCCAGGCATTTCCATTTCCATATTTCCCGTACATCCGCTCCAAACGACAGCAATCCCACCCAAATCCCACGCAATCAACGCAACACACATCCGAGGCAGTTCGTGCTGTCTACGTGCCGTGTCTGCAGGAAGTAGTGCAATTCTTAGCGAGGTTTTGGCGAGAATGAAAAACCTTCTCGTAGCATTATCTGCCGTGTGCACGCGTGTCAAGTCACTTGGCTAAAAAAAAAAAAAAGAAGCAAAAATACAGGAAAAGCAGAGCCTTTGATCTAGGGACTGGTCAACTTTGACAGCTGAATCACGTAACTAATCTGCGGGGATGCCAATGCAACCATCACCAGCCCGTAGTATGTCGTAGTTGTCAGTGCTTTATCCAAGCTGTCCCGCCCTTCCGCCCTTATCAAACGAGTGACGACCCTCTTCCCCACTGTTGAAGAGAGCTCTTTTTTTTTTTTTTGCTTTTTCTTACAGCTTTCTTGTTTCTTTTCGAGTGGTTTGATCTCAATTGGACTTTTCCACCTTCATCACCAAATCGACGACAGTATCACCATCGTCGCAACCACCATCTCCACCATCACTAACGACCACTACCACCCTACCAACATGGCACCTCCGTTCCGCGCAGAGCACATGGGCTCGCTCCTCCGGCCGCAGCCGCTGCTGGACGCCCGCGAGGCCGTGCGCCAGGGCAAGACGGAAGAGGCCGCTGGCCTGCCCGCCACAGAGGCCAAGGCCGTGGCTGATGTTGTCCAGCTGCAGCGTGACCTGGGCTTTCGCGCGCTCGGCGACGGCGAGTTTGTGCGGACGCGCTTCTGGGGTCTGATGTGGGACGAGTTTGACGGTACCACCCGTCTGCAGGACGCCGACGCCAGCCTGTTCCGCCTGTACCACCCGGACGTTGTGTCTCTGATCGAGCAGGACCGCAAGGTTATGCCCGGCGACAGCGTGATTGCCGGCGGCAAGCTGCGCCACAACAAGGAGAAATCCGTCTCTAACCTGCACGAGCTTAAGCTGGTCCAGGACACGCTGCCCAAGGAGAGCTGGGCCGACATCAAGCTGACCATGATTACGCCCGCCTGGTTCCACATGCGCTACAAGCAGGGCAAGGCCTATACCCCGGAGGCCTATGCCAACGATGCCGAGTACTTTGCCGACGTCGCCGCCGTCTACCAGGCCGAGCTGCGCCAGCTGTACGATGCTGGTCTGCGCAACGTCCAGTTTGACGACCCCGGTCTGGCCTACTTCTGTTCGGAAAAGTTCCGCCAGGGCTGGGCCGAGGACAAGGACAACATTGGCTCCGTCGACGACCTGCTGGATGCCTACATCAAGCTCTACAACGACTCCATTGCCGGCCTTCCCACGGACCTCCACACCGGTGTCCACCTGTGCCGCGGCAACTTTATCGGCGGCCGTCACTTTGCCGAGGGTGCCTACGACATCATCGCCAAGAAGCTGTTCCAGGAGCTCAACGTCAACACGTTTTACCTGGAGTACGATACCGAGCGCGCCGGTGGCTTTGAGCCGCTCGAGTACCTGCCCGCGCACAAGAACGTCGTCGTCGGCGCCATCAGCACCAAGCTCCGTGCCCTCGAGGACAAGGAGGAGGTCAAGGCCCGCATCCAGCAGGCAGCCAAGTTTGTGGCCAAGGGCCGCGGCCAGACCGAGGAGGAGGCGCTCAAGAGTATTGCCATCAGCCCGCAGTGTGGCTTCAGCACGCACGAGAGCGGCTATCCGCTGAGCCAGGAGGACCAGCGGGCGAAGCTGGCGCTCGTGCGGACGATTGCCGACGAGATCTGGGGTGAGCCCTAAGTGCGCTATGCGTAGCAGGTGGGTGGTACACTACTGGACTATTTGTTTCCTATTTTTGGTTTCTGGCTGCATCCAGCATGGCATTGGTATTGTTTGTGTGTTTTTCTCATGTTCGAAGTGTATATGGCAAGGAGTTGGACGATTATGAGCTCACGGTGAGCATGGGAGTTTGCGTGTATAGGTGAACAAGGGTCGATAAATATATCAGCCGATATACAAAACGAAAACCAAATCCCTATGGAAACCTTTTCCTCTGGACGTGCTCCGGTGAAGTGATAGCCGACCTGGCGATGCAGAGCTTGCGGGACTGATGACCCCGATGTGGGTGTCGTTTATCAACGACCTCACGCCGAACAACCACCAAAGTAAGTCTAGTTCTAGTATTTCTTCTTCCTAGAGCTATATCAAATTGCTCGCGTGGTTCATTGTGACGAAAAGCTAACCTTGGTAAAGTCAACGATACGGTTCTTTGGCCAATGTACAACCAAAAGGCACAAGTTTTGTGTTCCAGCGCTTTGATTCTTATGTTGAGTCGGACGATTACCGAAGCACTCAAATCGACTATATCAACTCCATCGGCCAGCACTTGTCACGTTAGCCAGTTTCAGCACTGTTACAAAGGGCCACAAGGGACGGCCAGATGAGTAGAGAATTAAGCAAACGTGGGCAGTAACGAACTTGATAGCAGAAGTAAGGCTTATTTACTTTTGACAGGCTGGGGATAGTGTGAGGCCTCTTTCAGAGACAGTCCAAGATTAAAGCAACGACGAGGCTAGTTTGGGCCTCCCGGCGGTTGTGGCGTTTCGTGTGGACAGCGTCGATTGGCGGGGATTTTGGGGACTTGTGCTGGTGTGCCTGGCGATGGTCGTGAGGTGACGGAGGAGAGTGAGTTTAGAAAACAAGTGCATAATTTTGACAGCTGTCTCCTAAGCCTACCCGGCAAGGCACACGACGGGGAAATTCGCGCCTGCGCTAGACAGGGGTTTGACTGGTTGAAGGCTGATCCAATCACACATCATTGGATGCAACATTCGGCCAGTGGGACAAATGGGTCACCGACAGGCACAAAGGCACACCAGATGGTAGCAGAGACAAACAACACACACGACACTGAGGAAGGCTGAGTCTTGCCTTGGCATTCTCCCGTCAAGACTTGGCACTGTGGGCAATCTGTGGGCGGATGTGGGACCTTCTCGTCGAGACAGTGGGCAAGACCAGCACGACGGATTCGCCCAACTCTTGGCGACTGCGCTTTGCCTTTTCTTCTTCTTTCATGGGTCCGGTTTGAACTAAAGCTTTCAAATCGCACTGTCTTTAATTGTCGAGACTCTTCTTTTCTTTTTTGTCGATACATCGCCACATGGCTCTTTCCGCCCTCGATCAGCACGACTAACACGACGACTTACACGGCAGCGACCCCAGCGACACTCCACCCGCGACAATACACCACAACTGCCCCCTATGGCCAACGCGACGGTTCCCGTCGTCAGCTGGCTCCATGCCTATCCACCTCTCCCCATCCTGGCCTCGGCCGCCATGGCCCAGCCAGCCGGTCGTTTGTTGAGCGTCTCGGCCGTCAGCAGCATCTGGCTGCGCGCATCACCCGTTGTTTGCGCACTTGACGCTCTGTCTGTGATTGTGCGCTGCCTCGTGTACTGCATCTTTTTGAGGGCGACACCACGGCAAGCGCTTTTGCTCGTGGGCAATGAACGGTTCTCGGATGCAGACACAAGCACAGAACGCGGCACAACCTCACGAATCACCGCTGTCGCTAAAGCCACCATTTCCATGGTCGTCCGCCTGGCGGGCTTTGCTCTGGGCGTCGTTCCTTTGGTGGAGCTGGTGTGGTTCGAGCCGGGCGGACACGATGCGCGGTGGACGGCGGCATGGGCATGGATGTTTGTGGGTGCCTATGTTTTCCTGGAGTTTGTGGCGGCAGTCCATCGCTGGGAGCAGGCGGAGCCACAGTACACAGCAGCCGACTTTGAGCTAGACGAGGCCGAAGGTCTGCAGCAAGAAGCGATTGTTGCTGGAAGTGGCACAGAAAATGGAGTGCCATACGATGGAGTTTCAAGTCGAGGAAGCAGTGAAGAGGCGCAGATTGTGCCACGGGAATCCGACGAGCGGACAGCCGTGGACGGCAGTGACGACGATGACGACGAGGAGAACCACGCCGATGATGCCGAGACGACGGACCTTCTGGCTCGTGGAGGTGACCGAAGTGATACAGCCGCAGCGGCAACCACGGAGACACCTGCGGCCAACACCAGCGCCTCTGCCGACCTCGAGGCCAACGCCGACAAAGCTCACCAGTATGAATACAATAACGACCCGTCATCACATCCCCGACTACCCAAAATTAACGCCAAGTTTTCGACTGTTGAATCGTACGTTGCCGGCCTTGGTTGGCTCGTTCATGGCATCTTCTTGTACTGGGCCTTCCTCGACCTCGTCCAGCCCGGACTCAATGCCCACGTCCTCCAGGTCGACGTCACAAAAGACAAAGGCTGGGAAATGGTCAGCAATTTGTCGTACCCGCTGTACTATCTCAGTCTCCCATTCTTCTTTGTCGCCATCGTGGTGGTCTTTGCCATCACTCTAGGTGCCGGTGGCCTCGTCGGCATGATCCTGGTCGGCATCGCCAAACTCGTCAACAGCCAGCTGCCGCCCACAGTCAACACCTGGGCTGGCGGTCTGGTGCCGCTTGTCGTTACGGGCGGTGCCATTGTGATTGGCATCCTCGCGACCATTGTCAGCGTCTTTGTCGGCTCACCAGGGCTTTGTGATTTCTTCTTTTCGCCGCATGCCGTTTGGATCTACTCGATGCTGACCCTCGAGCTGATTTTGTTAATTCTGTACATTTGCGCCTGCTTCGCATTTTATGTCGTCATCAAGGGCATCGCAGGCCTCTTCAAGTTGAGATACGCACAACCCGCTCCGGTCGAACCGGCGCCCAGCCGGACAAGAAGCACCTTCAACTCCGACCCGTCACCCTCAAATGCCAACCCCGTCCCCAAGGAGGACGCTCCCAGCTGGGCCGCTAACCTGCTGGTCTACGCGTCCGACGACAGTGTCGCCCTGATTGCCATGGCCCTGCACACACTTTTGATTTCGTGGGTGTGGTATGCCGTCCGCTTTGCCGGCTCGTCGCACTGGCAGCAACACTGGTCGGACTCGCTCATTGCCAATGTCACGACACCACACAATGGCACAGTTAACGGCACGACTAACGCGACAGCTTCACCTGTCGTTTCGTCGATTGTCGCGTCGATCGTCCCGTCGAGTACGCCCGTTCAGTTATTCTGAGGATGGATGAAAACAACTCGGAAGTATCTCGAGAAGTTGGGAATTGTTGAAACCTCTTAGAGATTTGCGCCAGAGATTTGCGACCAGCTACGAAGACAATGTAGAAAGCCATCGGCCAAAAATGAAAGCGTGCCGAGCCGGTGCCGGAGCGCGTGGGCTTTTTCTTGGGGGGCCTAGGGGCGTTGACGCCATTATAGCCGCAACGCTGCTCATAAGGGACATGGGGTCTATCTCGAGCACACGATTTACGATGCCAATTTGTATTTACTATTTAAAGCGTCATTTGTTTCTTTTTTTCATATCTTCTAAATTCATTTGCAACATTTTATCTACATCTCTTTGCAGTTGTATCACCACCACCATGTCTCTGCCAACACTTATTGCGGCCCGTTACGGCGCCAACAGTGCCAAGACGGCCAACAGTACGAATGGGACCAGCGGAGTCAATGGCATTTCTACATCGGCCACTGTCGATGCCTTGACCACTATTCTTTCGCACAAATCTGTTCGTCACTTTGTCTCTGACCAGGCCCTACCGGAGAACACTCTTGACATTCTGGTCGCCGCCGCCCAGAGTGCCCCAACATCGTCCAACCTCCAGGCATGGAGTGTCGTCGCCATCAAAGACCCGGACCGCAAGGCCAAGTTGTCCGGGCTCAGCAGCAACCAGGCATTCGTCCGCCAGGCACCACTCGTGCTGGTCTTTACGGCCGATCTTCACCGTGCCCAGGTAGCCTCTGCGTCTGTGACGCCACCCACACCCGGCGAAGCTTTGCAGTACACCGAGCTTTTCCTAGTGGCCGCCCTCGATGCTGCCTTCGCCGCGCAGAACGTCTTTGTTGCTGCTGAAGCGCTGGGCCTGGGTGGCTGCTACGTTGGTGCTGCCCGCAACCACCCTCAAGAGGTTGCCGAGCTTCTCCGCCTACCGTCGCGTGTCGTCGGTCTGTTCGCCCTGGCTATCGGCGTGCCCGATCGATCCGTGGCAGCAGTCACTGCTCCCGTCAAACCTCGGCTGCCGGCAGCGGAAGTGCTGCACCGTGAGACGTGGGACGACAGCAAGCAGCAGGACCATTTCAAGGAGTACGATGTGGCACTGGGCGCGTTCAATGCGGCTCAGAACCTGGACCAGCCTGTGTGGACCAAGAGGGCAGCAGGCCGCGTTGCTACGATTGAGAGTCTGCACGGACGGCACGAGCTCAAGGGGATTCTGCAGGCAAGGGACTTTCAGCTGTTGTAAAAAGTAAGGATAGTAGAGGGCTATAGAAATACGCCCTGTTTCATATAATCAAATACTGAAGTGAATAACGGGCAATGTATTTGTTGACTGCAGACTTCGAAGACGAAGAGCAGTACTATGAATGATCTTGGAATAATGGAAGTGGCCGGTGCTGACTCGTTCAAATTAGTATAAATCGTATCTATGCTTCCTGGATAGATGCCTGCAAGAAGCGTGCATCATAACTGCCGAGTTTGTGCGTGAGGTTTATATTTCCCGGGCAATATATTACATCCAACGCGGAGGCTCACAGTAGAGATGAGGCTTGCCGTGTGCCCGTATAAGATACAAGAGACTGTAGAAAAATTGTGACTTTGAATGTTTTTGAATTTTGCTCTGCCAGCTACGCCAGTTCGTTTCATCATCGTCACCATGACGCTGTCCCTGTCCACTCATCGGTGGCAACTTATTCAACATTACAGTGCGTCCTCCTCTATTCAGAATTTACAAGCGTACTTACTAATCCTCGCTCGCGTACAGATGGACCCGGCCAACCATGATCCCCCACGTTGTCGACGTGCACCTCGTGCACCTACAGCGAGGACTTTAGCAACTACTGGACTGCTAGCATGTACTTCAAGTCGCCCGGGAACGGAACGTACCGCCTCGTCCCCCAGATGGCAAACTACCGCAACCGCAGCAGCCCCGAGCTTCTCCAGCAGCAGGGCGGTCTGACGGTGTACTACATGCAACTCTTTGGCGGTGCCTCGAAAACTACGACATTAGTCAAGCCTTGGGTGTGAATAGTAATTTTTGGGTGGATTCAGTTGGAGCCGGTAATCATCTCATCATTGTACATATATGTTAGCCCGTGGCCACATTGCGTAGTCATCGTCATCCACGCCTGCTAGTATAAAATCCATGTCATACCCGCACTGTCAATGACAGCCAACAACAACAACTTCAGTCAGCCAAACTCCATTTCCGCCACACCACCTCCGAGACAATCCGAGAACCCTGGCGTTTCTGGAGGATAAATATCCAGCTCCCCGCCCACACGGACAAAAAAATGAAGAGTGTTAGTTCATCAGAGACTTCAGGTAAGAAGAACCATCCATGAAAACTCACCTTCACCCCCTCAAAATCCCATCATTGCTCAATCGTTTCGGATCCGGTGGCTCATCTCAAGGAGATGCGCTGGGTGTTCGATGTCTGTCTGATTACTACTTTCCGTCAGTGAGATGCGGAAAGTAAAAAAAAAAAAGCCCCCAGAACCGCCAGAGCCCCCAGAACCAACAGAGCCCCCAGAACCACCAGAGCCCCCAGAACCACCAGAGCCCCAGGACTAACAAGACCTTTTTTTCAGATCGTAACAAGGATTTATTTTCAGTTCGTAACAAATATCATCACTTCGTGCGCCCAACCCGCACGATCAGAATTATTATTGTTTTCATCATTAATAATGGTCTCACCTGTTTGTCTCTTCATCTCTCAAACATCACTAGAACCGATGGTCTTGTTTTGAACGGGATCTCGTTGGACGCTGGTGGTGTTTGCAGTCGATGCAAGGTGAGGGCCAAGCCGAATGGCATCTTTCAGCATAATTTTTTGTCAACCAAACAAAGGCACACAGTGTTGGTCAAGCCAGTACTGTGGTTGTTCTTTCATTTTGCGGCACTGGGGGATCGGATGGTAACCGGGGGCTTTGTTGGTATCGGGGGATCAATCAACCTGTGTGAGAGAACTGGTTAGCTTGTGTTGGCAAGTGTCAAGACATGGCTCGGGGGAAGGGCGGAGAGGGCTATACCTTGAGGGGAGACCGGCCAAGTTGAGCATGAGCTATCACGGCGGCAATGTGTATGTCGAAGAAGGGTGAAGGCGAAGACTGGTATCCCCGGGAATACAGGGAACATTGAAGACACTGAAGAGACGAGAAAATGGTTGAAAGAGAAGTCGAGGATGGAGACTGGAAAATATGAAAAGAGATGACAGAAAAGAGAATGAAGGGAGAAGGGGGTGGGGGAATCTTCTGATGTATATATAGTTTCGTCGAGCGAACTGCTGATTGGGATTGTTGTAGCCGTATGTAGAAGGAAGTGGCCCCTTTTCCTTTCACTTTCCTTTTTACAATGTTATGATTTTTCCAATCTTTGATGGCCGTTCAACGGAGGCGACCTAATGCTTTATTGAGGAAGGACCATACGAGCATTTCACTGTAAACATCGTAGGACTTTTGTGAGACGAGGAAGGTACAGGGCGCCCATGTCATGAATACGGAAAGAGAGATCACGACAAGATGGGATTCCTGGCACCAAAACAAGACCACATGATCTGTCTCTCTCGACGAATGGAAAGAACAAGGCTGGTTGTCTTGGTGTGCCCCAGGAAACGAGGAGATGGCGAGAAACAGTGGAAGGCGCAGGCGAACAAGTACGGCAGTCTCAGTCCAAAGCACTTCCTGCGTGCTCCCGATTTGGGAAGGACTGACAGAAACTGGAAACATGAACGGAAGGAGGCCCCAGAAGGATTATACTTTCACGATGAAATACCACGTCTTCAACGGAAGGAACTATCTGGAAATCGTGTTCACATGGTAAATGCCAGATTCATCGTGAGGACAGAGGAAAGACATAAAATAATAATCAGGAAAGAGACATCGTCACGTTGGCATATGGATGGCAAGAGCAATGGTAGCTGGGAAGGAGCGACGGGTTCTAACGATATAAACAGAAAGAGCATCGAAACAAACTGGTGGTACCAATCAAGCCAGGGGGTTTTTCACATGTCAAATGTCATTTTTGACAAGGAAAGAGCATTTAGGATTTAGGAAAGAGCAGGTGGGGTTTGGGAAAGAGTACCTGAAATTTGGGAAGGAGCTTATGGGATTAAGGAAAGAGCAGTTAAGATTTGGGAAAGAACGATGTTATGACTGTGTGATTTGGCGATATTACAGAAAGAGCGTCAAAAGAGCGCAAAGCAATCTAGTGCCATCAAGCCAGGTGAGCTTCACATGATAGAATGCTAATTTGCGATCAAGGAAAGAGCATCTGGCATTTGGGAAAGAACGATTCCACGACCGTTTGAAAATGGCAAGAACAACCATCTACTGCAATTGTCTGAAGAAGGCATGATACAGGATGAAAGAGCAGAATCGCAAATATAAGAAAACACCGTGGCGGCAATCACATGTCGCATGCACATGAGGTTTTAATGGGAAGAACGAAGGAAATGTAGAAAGAGCCATGTTGAGTTTCGAACCAAGAAGGGAACAACGATGGACTGTTGTGAGTTCTGAAAGCGTGTTAAAGGGGACGCACCAGATTCCGTAGGCAGAAGGAGCAGTCACGTCAACCGGTGCCATAGTTCTCAGAAGCTCCTTCCACTATTTCGTTTATTAACTCACGCCCAGACACACATGTCCCCTTGATCTTACTTAATATACGGCTATACGAGGAAGCCATGGATTGGACGATATCTTGGTCCGCAAGGCTGCCACTCATAAGAATTCTTTTGTTGTCCTAAGGAATAAGCTGGAGCTGCGCCACCAGTCTAGTAAGCCCATGCTCGCAAAATGCTTCCCAGTGTCGTCGACCAAGAACAATACATTTCGTGGGTGCTTCCACGTTTCCCTGTCTCGCTGGTTGCCTAATTTAGGATAGCACTTTTCCGACGCCGCGCCGCCCTGGAGCTTCGTTCTCCGACGTTCCTCTCTTGCCCTCTCTTGTGCCTTTTCAACTTTCCCCCATCTAATCATGTCACGTGAGGATTACATGACAACCGCCTAAGCCTCCCCTTGACGCGAGACGGAGAAAGCAAGTCAAGCTTGACAAACTATCCTCAAAGCACCACAGCCGCGCAGCGACGTGCCGGACGGGATCAGAGATGGCTGCACCAACTCCTCTTGAGCACATCGTTGATCCCGTGCAGCCGCTTCCTCTCACTGCCGCTCAACGCACAAACGCGAAGCGAATCCTGTACCAACTCGTCGAGACTTTTGAAGCGGTCGATCAAATTCGGGACTGCTACACGAACGATTGACCCCCCGTCAAAGCGGCTTTTGGCTGTGCACCGCGCCATCGCGCACATTTTACACCTGTCCGCAGCTGGCGCGTACATTGATGCCATCCTGCGCGATCTAGAAGACAACACTGTGCGGACCGACGGGTCCTCCGAGCTTGGCCGGATGGTGGCACTTGCCTTGGGCGACTGGACAGTCAGCACCGCGTCCGGGTAAATGACGTTGCAAAGCATTTGCCGCCAGATGTCAACGTAATCCGGGGACTCGAGTGGCTTAGGGCGGTCAACTGGTTCTTGTATGTCGACTTGGACAAGACCCCAAAGCACATCGAGTACCTGAAAGCATTTGCCGCGGAATGCAAAGGCGATGTCGGTCCACCCGTCGAGGGGCTTGGTCTGGAGACACAGTTATCCACACAAGCGCCTAGCGAAGCGCAGACCATCTCCGATCGGCTTGTCTACTACAAGGAGAAACAGATTGGCAGCGGCGCCTTTGCCCAGGTGTACAGGCTCAGCAAGGCCCGTGATGGCAAGCTTGTTGCGGCCAAAATCTTCACGCCTCCGACAAGCGAGAAAAAGAGGTCTCGGGGCCAAGCTGAGTCCAAATGGCTCACTAGTATAAGAAGAGAGTATACTCTCATCAAAGATAACCCACATGTACGTGCTGCTCCATTTTACACCATCACACAACTCGTGTCTACCTGCACACAACAATGTCGGCACCCCAGATATCTGTAGCTGACTCTATGCACACAGCCCAACGTCATACAAATGTTTGAGCTTTGCGAAACACTGGAGGTTATGATGGCCATGCGGTATTATCAAAGCGGAAGCATGGCCCAAGCGGGAATTTTGGCGGAAGAAAAGTTCATCACGGCTTTCGGACAGATTAGTACGTTGCGCCGGAAACTTTTCCCGGGACTACCAGAGGCTACGGGGCGTTAGTCGACATCTGGTCGCTGGCCGTCATGGTGCTTGAGTGGTTACACGGCACCCCTGAGCCGCCCGCGGCTCCGTTGGTGAGGCGGGAATTTGATCGTGTGCCAGATCAACTGTGGCGCTCACGGTCGGGAAGATGGATGACGAGGCTGAGAAATCACCTCCTCGAGGAGGATTCTGGCCAAGTGACCGACGTCCTTGACAACATGCCCGCTTGGCAGGACGTACGGTGGTCGGCGTCCCATTGTCTGAAAAATGGCTTTGAGAGTGGCTGCTCCCTACTTTACAAGATTCCCTTGATTTCTCGTCAAATAATGGCCATTCCAAAAGAATAAGAGGAAAGAGGAACTACGGTCATTACCGCGCCTGGGTGATGATAACGCTGGGGCTTCGACGACAGTAGCAGAGCTATAATATGGCTCGCTATATATTTATTAAATATCTCGGACTGCCTGACCTCTAAATAAAGTTCTTATACTTGTCTTATTCCCTCCGCAAAAATGCGATTGCCACAAGAAGCAGTTTTCTGTTTTCTAACTCTTTAAAGTAATTACCTGAAAGCCGGGAAAGGGTACTTAAGATACATTCGGCCAACTCAATGTATAGCAACACATGGGCTTGTGGTTTAGTGGTAACTCGGATGCCGCTGAGGTCGCTATGTCTCGACGGTGACGCATTGTAATTTTGGTGATACGTGGGTTACTCTTTCCTCTCCTGTCCACGATCGCGATTGCCCTTTCTGTGCACCTATGCGACCGCTCCTTCTGTAAACTGTATCGGGACACGCTTCGTCCCGCAGAGCTCTTTCCATTTTCAGAATTGCAAAATCATCGCGACCGAAATATCGCGACCTCACATTTCTGCTGCATTCGCGTGTCGGAAAGCCTTCATAATTGCAAACAACCAACAGCCCTTCAACAATCACAGATGGGCTTGTGGTTTAGTGGTATAATTTTCCCTTAGCATGACGTTGGTTGTGTAATAATGGGAAAGGTCCTGGGTTCGATTCCCAGCAAGTCCATTTTTTTAGCGTTTTGTCGTAGGCGACTCTTTTTTGGGACAAGTACTAAGGTTGCCTTTGTTAAATTAAGGGCGGTGGCTCTTCCCACCGACTGTCTTGAGGAGAGTTCAACGTGTACTTTTTTATGTGCCAAAGACTCGCTTGGCTTGTGCTATTCACGTTTATCAGCTGGTATCAAACGCTGTGAAGATGGGAACGACAAATTTCGAGCACAGTTTTTATTTTGAGTCTATCTATCTACGTAGATTTCGTAAATATGTCCATGGATTTTTCATATTTCTTGTCACATTCTTCGTCTTCTTCTCAAATTATTCGGTACTAAATCGAATACTTTTCGAAAACAGTTTAGAGAAAATTAAAACATTGTGTAAAGTAAACGAAATGGAAATATATGACAGTTTCTTTTTTATCAAAAAAATACTACGCGCATCAAAAGTACTACGCACACAACTCTTCTTCTCTTTAAGAGATAGTACGGCCATTTACTTGCCATCCAAGGACCTCTCGCATGATGGGGAGAAATCATGCTGATAATTCTTGTCATAGGTCGGCCACTGCCTCGCCAATTTGCAGCGACATTAGTGGATGCCGCCAGGTACAAGAATAAAGTGGACCGACGAAGCTCTCAATCGCGCTCCACTTTAAAAAAGTCAAACAGAACAAAAGTCACCAGCATCGGCATCGACAACTAAAGTCTTACTTCACCGATTGCATCACAACCGCAGCCTTCACCCCAAAGCCGACGACATGCCTCTCGACACATCCACATACTCCCTGGCGCTGCTCCGCGTCGACGGCCGTCGCTGGAACGAGCTGCGCCGCTGCCATGCCCAAGTCCGCACTCAGGCCGCTGCCGACGGTTCTTCCTACTGGGAAATGGGCAACACAAAAGTCATGTGTGTCTTGACAGGTCCCAGCGAGCCCGGTCCCAAGCGCGCCGGTACCATCACTGCAGGTGGCGGAACGACAGGCTCGGGTAATGAGACAACTGCCGAAGTCGTCGTAAATATCGTTGTTGCCGGCTTCTCGTCCGTCGACCGTCGCAGACGAGGTCGCACCGATAAGTAAATTTTCTCCTACTCGCTGCGCCTTTGGTCCTCGCCGTGTTTTTGGACTTCGCTGCGCTCGAGCTCATACTAACACCCACCCTCAGACGCATCCAAGAACTCTCTGCCACCGTCGCCCGCACCCTCGCCGGCGTCCTCCACACCCACCTCTTCCCTCGCTCCGCCATTACCTTTTCGCTTCACGTCCTGTCGCAAGACGGTTCCTTGTTGGCCGCCCTCCTCAACGCCGCCACCCTCGCCGCTGTCGACGCGGGTATCCCCATGACCGACTATGTTGTTGCCTGCTCCGCCGGCAGTACCTCGAGCGACGCCTCCGCCGACACGACCGACGGCGCCGATCCTTTGCTCGACCTCAACTTGCAAGAAGAACAGGAGCTGCCGTCGCTGACAGTCGCAACACTCGGCGCCACCGACCGCGTCGCTGCTTTGGTGTGCGAAAGCCGTGTCCAGGCGCAGCGACTAGAAGGCATGCTGGCCGTCGCCGTAGACGGGTGCAAACAAGTCCGCGCCATTGTCGACCGCGTTGTGCGGGAGGCGGGCCTGAAAATTGTGCAGGAGGGAAGCAGCAGTGCAGCCGACGCAAACCAAGTGTCGTCCATGGATATTGACGTATAGGGTTGGCTGTGTGCGTGCTATGGGAATGGCTGGAGTAAAGAGTTGAACGTTTGAGAATACCCTGGATCCGAGAGGGAAGCATCTATGGCGCATTGTTGATATTTTGGGACAAGGTTGGCGTTGGGCGTTTGGTATGTCTATTTCTGAGCCGACATCGAATGGATGAACACTTTTACTGATTTTGCAAAGTCAAAAAGGAATAAAGTCTTTCAGCGTTTTCTTTTCTAGATTCAATTTTATTTTTCAATTTGTTTAAAAGCATCTTTTGAGCTTTACAGCTCCTCATGCTTGACCTCCTCGACGGACTCCTCGACGGACTCCGCGACGGACTCCTCGACCTTCTCCTCCTTGGCCTCCTCCTTAGTTTCTGCCTTTGGCGCCGCCTCCTTCACCTTTGCGGCCACGTCCTCGGAGAATACCTGCTTCGCACCCTCGCCTATCCGGATATCATCGATCCACTTCTCAATCGATTCGTGCGACAGGTCGGTACCGCCGCTCTCGTAACGCCTCCACCAGTGGCGACGTTGGTTCACGGCCACCAGCTGCACGCGGTCGTTGTCGGTCGTCGCCTTGAGGTCCATGGCATCGAGAAGCTGCTTCGATGCGGGGTTGCTCGCAGGGATGGCATAGAATGGGAACAGCGCGCGCTTTGTCTGGGCGTACTTGAAGGCGACATCGGCCAGGTGGTCGAGGGCGGCCTGGGTATCGGCCGAGGCCTCGTCGCTGCTGGCATCGCCGACAAACACGAGGACACAGGTCGGGGACTTGTCGGTCAGACAGCTGCTTAGCAGCTTCTCGGGCGTGTGGATGGTGGGGATGGGCAGGGCGCTCTCGACGACGACAGGGGCTGTCTGCTGTGTGGGGGTCTCGGTAGTGGAGGACTCCTTCTCAGGCTCCTCGGCCTTGTCGGCCTTCTCAGCCTTCTTCTCAGCCTTCTTCTCATTCTTGGGCTTCTCAGCCTTCTCAGCCTTCTCCTTCCTCTCGTCTGCCTTATTGGCCTTCTTTCCGTTGCCGATGCCTGGGTTGGGTTCGGCGGCCTGCGACAAAAACGCCACCATCTCCTTGAGCTTGAACTTGCCGTCGTGGACAATCGGTGCGGCGTCGTCATCCGTCAACAGCAGCAGCGACGGGAACGTCGTCACGCCATACTTGGCCACCGTCTTGGCCTCCTTGTTGCGCACCTGGCCGACAGCGATACTGCCCAGAAAATCCGTGGCCAGAGCCTTGGTACTGGGGGCGGTCGTGCCCTTTTCGGTAAACAGCAGCGCCTTGGCGCCCGTGGTTGATGCCAAGAAATCATCGAGGGTGGCGTCAGTCACCTTGACCACATGGTTGTTCATCTGCGACGTCAGGCTGTCCACAATGCCCGCGGCCGTCCGCTGGCCCATGTAGTTGTCCACCACTGTGCGCCGGCCCTTGGCCCGTGCCTTGGGAGGACGGGCAATCTTGAGTGTCGGGAAGCCCTCAATGCCCCCACATGCTTCGCGTGTGTCTTCACAGTTGACAGCAATGACGTTGGCCAGCCCCTCGAGGCTGCGTGCTGCCTTTTCATACTCGGGCTTGAGGTTTTTGCAGTGGCCACACCAAGGTGCGTAATACTCGATAATCTGTCAAAACGATTAGTTTTAGGAACAAGTGTTGAGAGGGGTCACGAGAGACTGGCACATACACTTGTCCGATTCGACTGCTTGATGATGCGGTCGAGCTGCGCTTTGGAGGTGATTTGGATCACCGGCGAGTCTTTTTTGTAGAGAGAATCCGCGGCCATGGCATCGTGCATCCCGGCCAATGTGGCCACAACAGCCATGAGGGTCTTGAGATGCATGGTGGTTGAAATAATGATGTGGAGAGTGTAGTCGAGTTTGAAAGTTTGAAAGCTGTGTAAGTCGAAAGTTTGCTGTTGAAGAAATGAACAAAATAAAGGAATAATAGTCGCAGGGAAAGAAAAATGACAATGAGTAGCCTCTATACTCGCGTGGAGAGTAGAGTCTTGAAGTAAAGAAATAAGTAGAAAATAGTGCAAACAGAGCATTCAACAACCAACAAATGTGCGCCGTTAGTTTGTGGATGTCTGTCAGCTTTATCCACGATCTGATGTTGGTGATTTCAAAGAGGCGGCAGAAAAGGCCAGCGTGGAGTGTTTTGGGGCCACTTTACGCACAGTACGGAGGCCTGGCGGTATTGATAAAACGGCAGAATTATTCACCGCCTTTATATAACCTGTAGATCGCCACACCGCCCTGGCCCACTTACTATGGTCGCCTCGACATTTGGCGGGGGTTTGGCCTGCTGTGACGTGTGCTGGTTGGCAGGCAGGCGCTACTCATCCGCACCTGCCAATTTGCGCGCACACTCACATTTGCCCACCAGGCTGCCTCGTTTCTGTAATCGACATCCATCTCTCCGTCAGACCAACACCACCATCGATCAATATCCAACATATCGCAGTCATCGACAACGGTACTGACCCCAGCTTGCGCACAATATCTTACTTGCGATCAACTCCCATCTCACATTGACCGAATACTCACACCGCCGACGCCGCACCCAACTTCACCATGGCCGACGCTGCTCTCGCCAGCCTCCGGCAAGCTGATGCCAACCTCTACAAGACGGCGATGCGCGCCGAGCAGCTGCAGAATGCTGAGCCCATCGTCGCCTACTGGTGCGACTACTGGGTCCTAAAGCAGATCTTGAGTAAAGGGCTGCACACGTCCTCGCCGGACATCCTCGAGTACAGCACCAAGCTCATGAACCGCATGGAGCATACCAAGGAGACTCGCGGCACCGAGCCGGCCATCGCCGATGATACAGAAGGCCAAGTCTACATTGAGCAGTTTGCCCAGAAGCGCCTCGATAGTGCACAGAATGTCGTCAAGGCCAACAAGGTCACGGCCACGACAGCCAACACCTTTGACGCCGCCGCCACTCTCTTTGGTCTGGTCAACATCTGGGGCGCGCCCGAAGCCGAAACTATCCAGAAGATCAAGTACGCCAAGTGGAATGCTACGCGCATTCTGCGCGCCATCAAGGACGGCAAAGACCCTAACGAGTCGAACCCGAAACCCGACGAGCTGCCACCGTTGGCCAAGGACGACGAGAGTCTGACAGGTGTTGTGTCGCCTGGCTCCGAGTTTCCACCGTCGGCGCCTGCGAGTGCGCCTCGACCAGTCACAGTCGAAGACGAAGCCGACGCCGACAACACGCTGGCACCGAGTGCCGACTCACGTACACGGCGCGACTCAGCCGGTGTCTCGTTACCCCACAGCCCGGCCTCGTCCGCAGCGGCGCCTGCATCTACATCTGGTGGCGGCCTTCCCGATCTCCCTCCTCCTGCCAGCGGCGCACTTCCCTCCTTTGGCGCCGGCTCGCCGACAGCACCACCTGCCGCTGCAGCATCGCCGACCATCTACACAGACGACCCAGACACGTCGGTGCCACCAGCCAACTTCTCCCCGACCGCCCCGCCCGACCTCTTCTACCAGCCTCCTTCCTCCCACCAGCAACCGTCTGCACCTCCGTCGGCACCACCACCTGCAGCTTCGGCCCCGACACACGGTGGCTACTTTGCAGGCGCCAGTGCACCAACACCTCCTGCGGCCGCAACAGGCTACCCGCCGGCCTACAACAACCGTGTCGTGCCCCAGCCATCTGCACCTCCGCCGCCCGCGGCTGCACCAGCACCGGCACCACAACCGGCCAGCGGCCCCGTCGACGACCTTGCCATGGTCAACGCGCAGAAGCATGCCAAGTGGGCCATCTCGGCCCTGAACTTTGAAGATGTTTCGACGGCAGTGCGGGAGCTGCGTAAGGCGCTCGAGTTTTTGGGGGCGTCATAAAGTGTGTGTGAGGGTGTGAGGGTGCGAGGGACAGGTGGGGGGCTTTTTTGCTGCTCATAGACACGCGTCTTGCGACATTTCTATTCGTTTATTCACGCTCTCACTGCTTTGCTTCTTTGCGCGCTCTTGTCCAGCGTTCTTGTCATTCCATGTCATTTTCGTAAAGATTTCTGCATACACAATTTATTCACATATTTCTGTCCACACGATCGCTCCTTCTGCCAAACTCATAACTTGAGAAGATGCCTGTATCCAAAGCTGTTGGATCGGATGGCCTGTCTACAAACTCGGGTGGCTCCTTCTATTTTAAGACGACTGTCGACATTTGTTCGGTCGGGCAGGGTAGGCGGCATTGTTGCTCCTTCCCGAGAAACGGTGCAACCGACATGGGTTTGTTTTGATTCTCCCGAGCCCCCATGACCCATTCCCTCATCTCGCCCATTCGAACATTGTCTCTTGTCTATCGACATTTTTTCTTTCTTTTTTTCTTTCTTTCTTTTCCCCACCCCTCTTCGTCCACCTCCTCTCCGCTCCTATCACCCACGGAACACGTTTGGATATGCATCCATTGCCTTCACATCGCACTTAGGGGCCAAAAGATGCTGCATGCACTGCCTTTGCCGGCCAGTACCCCCCATTTTACCTCCCGCCCCCCTTCTCTGTCACTTTCACTCTGCCTCGTTGTCTCTCGTTCTCTGCCCAGACAAAGTTGTCCTCGGGCATGGCCCTTACTCGAGGCTTGTTTCTCCGACGAAATGCAACTTTGAGGATTTGAGGGCTGACTGTTGGACATGGGCCACGGTATAAGTTGCAACTCTGAGAACAAGATTGAAAGGCCTCTACTGGTTCTCCGACGAGTGGTAGAGAGCAACAAGAAATAATTTTGTTCTGTTCATGTCTTTGTGCACCCGCAGCCAGAAAGTAAAGCCTCTTGCTCTGCGCTGTGCTCCCGCTCCCACGACAGAAAACTTTGGCTTACTCCGTATTGTCACAAATCCTGCCAGTATCCTTCAGATTCTTCCTGTTATCTACACGACAAATCACTACAAATATTTCTATCCCACCGCACGACCATCATCAAACCCAACAATCAGCTTTTGCCTCATATCACATCTTTTATCTTTCTTCTTTCTTTCACATGCCATCTTTGTATATCTCCACACAGCCAACGCCGATACTGCATCCATAATACGCGTCACTCCTTCTTTTGCAAACATGGATCCCTCACTCAGAAAGCCTCTTCTGGGGCCCGGGTATTATTTTATTTGTTTATTTTTCGGTAGCTTGTAGCGCTCATAGAGCTAGCCAGAGGAATATTCATCAATTATCAACCCAAATGGCGTCGGTGGTTTAGTGGTAAAATCTGTCGTTGCCATCGACAGGCCCCGGGTTCGATTCCCGGCCGACGCAAACTGCGAGTTAATCCATGGTCGTTTGCTTTTTAACTACTTTTGTTTCTTAATTTCATGTTCCTTATAGCTGGATGTCACATCTGCCTTTTGTCGAGAAGGCGTGAAATAGCCATTCTGTGACGGTGTACGAACGTACTTTTTGAAAGCGAGCAAGCTCTATTTTCTAGTGTTTCTTTAATTTCCTTCGCAGCTTTTTCTGCACAGCACCATAATGGCCCTGCAACTGATGTTGTTATGTTTCAGTCGCAACATGCTGCGAAATATATTCGTTTTAGAAATATTCCCTAATAAAGGCTTTAAGAGAAAATATCATGTAACTGTTTTAACTGAACATGATGTAGTATATAACAGATATGAATAGGTGGTCAATGAGCCTTTCATCTTTGCTTACCGACCAGATCCATAAAGTAATACAGGTGGACAGTCTTATAAAAAGTACTATCGTGAAGGTCGTATTCCCAAGTAACATCGTAATTCGTAATTAGTATAAGCAGTGAAAGGCACTCGTTATACCTCAGCCTTATTTTATGTGGCACTGTCAAAGTAAATTGCACGAAAGAGAGTAGGGACCGCCAACCAGAGATTGTAATACACCTTTGATAGCGTTCTGTCTTATAACAAGTTCTAGATCTTCTGAAAAGCCATTGTCATTTTTAGTCGTATGAACATTAGGCTGTATCCGACTCCCGATACGAGATCCAAAGGTAAGTCAATATGGTAAATAGCTGGTATTACGGCATTGACGGGGTCACCCCTGTCACCATATGCATGGTATATGGCCGTTTCATTCTACATTCAGCTGGTGAGATATTTATCGGTTGTGCTTTCTTTCTTCCAACTCAAAGCAACACATTTACAATGACCTAGGGCTTCAAAGGGGCATTCATATACGCTTTGAATATTTGTTGTTATGGTGATGCTGGGACGAAGATACTGGTAATGATGAACAAAACATACAAAATTGACAGGACACGACGATGCGGCGGCCGGTCTGGCCTTTTCAATCCTTTTTAATCTCCTCTGCCCGTGCTCCATCTATCTGTCGCGCATATTCTTATTTATATAGTCGGGACAGGTAAATTGCTCGTAAAGGCCACTCGAAGTGTTCTCCTCCGCACCAAGACGGGAGTCGGAGCATGTACCCGGTTGTAAACCGTTGTGTATTTGTTTATCTGCATTCATCTATTCTGTACCTTCTAGACTGCCTTTCCAATAATTTTGTTTTTCAAATGCAACCTTACTGACATTGCACAGATAATGGCATTCTTCTCAATCTGCACACCGGGCTTTCTCCATATAATTGGTGTTAGTCGAATGGACGCCTTTAGTTAGCGTGGACTTTTATGTCTCAGAGATCCCACAGATATCTAAAGCTGGTTTCCTTTTTTCTCATGATTTGGTGTTGTTATTGGCATGTGCTAGTGTCCTTTCTATGATTTTGGCGTACCCGCCAATCGATCGCTTTCATTGTTGGTGAGACCAATCCGTCCAATCCATCCAATCGCTTGCGCGACACAGCTTTCTGAGCTGTCTTGACCCCGCCAATGAGCTGCCACACGGGACTGGCTGCTGAGTAGACGACTACACACTCGTTCCTGGCGCCAGTTGCACAAGAAGGCCGTCCCTGACTTTTCGTTGATTGTCACTTCATCTTGTCATCGTCAACTCTCATCGAGTCTTTTGAACCCCTTTACTCTCGCCTCATTTCACACCCACTCCATCGCCGCCATGTCTGTCAAGATTGCTGTGTTCTCGGCCAAGCCGTACGACAAGCAGTACATCGCTGACGCTCTCGCCGCCAAGAAGGCAGACTCGTCAGCAACGGGCGCGGGTTCGTCCGACAACCCGCTCGAGCTCGTTTTCCACGACTTTGCTCTCGGCCTCGATACGGTTGCCCTCGCTCGCGGCGCCACGGCCGTCTGCGTTTTCGTCAACGATGTGCTGAACGGTGACGTCCTCGAGGCGCTGCACAAGGAAGGCGTTCGTGCTGTCTTGCTGCGCTGCGCTGGCTACAACCATGTTGATCTGGTCGCTGCCGAAAAGCTCGGCTTCTTTGTCGCCAATGTCCCCAGCTACTCGCCCGAGGCTGTGGCCGAGTTCAGTGTTGCTCTTCTGCAAACACTGAACCGACGCACGCACCGTGCCTACAACCGTGTGCGCGAAGGCAACTTTGCTCTGGACGGTCTTCTCGGCGTCACGCTGCACGGCAAGACTGTCGGTGTCATTGGCACGGGCCGCATTGGCCTGGCGGCGGCACGCATCTTCAAGGGCTACGGCTGCCGCATCCTCGCCTATGACCCGTACAAGTCGGACGACTTTATCAAGGAGGACCTGGGCACCTATGGCGAGCTCGACGATATTTTGCCGCAGTGCGACTTTGTCAGCCTTTATTGTCCGTTGACAAAGGACACGCACCACCTTGTCAACGAGCACACTTTGACAAAACTCAAGCCGGGCGCCATGCTCGTCAACACGTCGCGCGGCGGCTTGATTTCTACAAAGGCTGTGATTGCCTCCCTCAAGAGCCGCCACCTGGGCGGTGTCGCACTCGATGTCTACGAGGGTGAGGGTGGTCTGTTCTACAATGACCACTCTGGTGACATTATCGACGACGACGAGCTCATGCGCCTCATGACGTTCCCCAATGTTCTGGTCTGCGGCCACCAGGCCTTCTTTACTGTCGAGGCCTTGACCGAGATTGCCAACGTCACCCTCCAGAACTGCACCGACTTTTTGCTGAGCCACCCGTGCCCCAACTCGCTCGTGCGGTCCCACAAACTGTTTGTCCGGAGGGACTCGTATCCCGTGCGAATTTAGGAGGCGAGGAGGAGAGAAGGATGAAAGAAAAGAGGAAGAGGGGGAAATGCTATTTTCGTTCGAATGGTGTTGATGGCGTGTTGGGTTTCATAGAGTTTAAATTTATATCCCTTTAACTACGAATCGTTAATATCTGTTCCTTTTCCTTCTCTCGAATAGATACGTCGTGATCCACTCACCAACCCCCATCAACAGACATCTCTCAAATAAACAAAAACAAATGCATATTGCTGTACCTCGCTCCCAATAGCTTAGCTAGCTTAGTTCCTGACCTTGAGGAAACGAGACGTCTTATTGACGTTCTAGTTGGACTGCCTGGTCAGCCACAAAAAGTTTACTTTTGATTCCCTTTGTGACATCGTGACATGAGAGTACGGAATCCTCACAAGGCATCTTTGGGAATTTTGACGGCATCCCTGAGGAACTCAGCATGCGGCCTCTTTAGATTGATGTTGTTCAAGACCGTGTGTTCTGGTTGCGATACTCGTCAAGTGCATGCTCCGTCCATAATGTGCAAAGGCCACCAAGTTGTAAAAATCTGTCTTCATGCCCAGTCCATGAAGTTTTTATTCTAATATCTCTTAACCAGCAACAGCAACATCGCGGTAGAGTTTAAGCCGCCGCCACGAATCTTGCACCGCCAATCGCTTCCGTATGCAATCGGAGTCACAGTCCGTTTGCCGTTGATATATGAAAAACTCGAAAATGAAGCCGACGGCTGTAATTCTATCTGTGCCGGACTATACTTCAAAACCTCCGGTTCGAGTGACGATGCCTTTGAAGAACTTACAAACCGGTATAAAAAAGGACAAGGGCGTCGAAGTCGTGCGTACTGGTAGTGTGGAGGGCACGGAAAAGACGTATAAAGAGTATGTCCGCGAACTTTCATCTGACCATGAGTATTACCTCCCGTGTAACTACACGATTAAGGTCAAGGTATCCGCAGATAGACATGATGTTTGTGTGAAGGAATTGGCAAAGGTGTCTAAGGCTAGTAGTACAGATCAAATAAGTAAGATCTTTAAGCAGTTCAAACTAGATAGAATATAACTTGTGGCCGTTTTGATTTCATTTTCCTGTACAGAGACTATGATAATTTAATACTGCTTCATACTCATGTCAGAATATTACCTTTGTGATGTGACAAATTGCGGCCAACGATAAATATGTTACTAGAAGTAATGAAAGGAGGGAGAGAAAAGTGAACAATGCCACAGGTCCAACTCTATGAGCTTGACATATTATACTTATAGAGCAAAAAAAAAACTCAAAAAGAAAAGAAATTCTGCGTCGGCCGGGAATCGAACCCGGGGCCTGTCGATGGCAACGACAGATTTTACCACTAAACCACCGACGCTGGAAGTGGTTGTTCATGTGAAGTTGACTAATATCTGACTATATGAGATTAGCGCCAGCCTGACGCTGCAGAGCACAAAAACCTTGGCGCCCGAGTCCTGGTGGCAGACCACATACGACGTACATAATTGAATTATTATTCATGGAAATCCACACGGCTACTCTAGTTTGCTTTCCTCATCCATAACTCTCTGAATATACTCATTTGCCATGACAGCATCCCCCTCCGCGTCGTCCATGGGAAGCAGCGGCCGTCTTGGCGCTTTGCTGCCGTAGCCTCTGCAGCGGGTCGTCAGCATCTTGAGGCCGGCAATGCCGATGCGGGCAGCGACACCATCGGCCAGGGCCACAACATTCTGCAGTCGCTGTGCCTCCTTGTATTCTGGTGAGCCAGGCACGGCGCCGCTGCTGGCGAGCTCCCACAGCTTGACACACAGCTTGGGTGCCACATTGGGAAGGCCCGAGATCGCACCGGCCGCGCCGCTAGAAATGGACGGAAGCAGAATGTCAATGTAGCCGTCAATGACCTGGAAGTTTTGGCCGGGGCTGTTCGATCTTGGGTATTTTTCGGCGAATGTGGGCTCGTCGACCAACGCTGTGATTCGGGTGATTTTGCCGACATTGGCACAGGTCAGTTTGACGCCGACCACATTGGGACATTGGCGGGCCACATCCACAACAAGATCGCTGTCAATGTCGAGACCGCCCGAGACGCCGGGGAAATTGTAGAGAACGATCGGCAGCGGACTGGCATTGGCAGCATCAATAAAATACTGCTTGACAGCGGCCATGTTCTTTTGAGCGAGCTGTCCGGCATAGTAGCCTGGCGGGATGACCATGGCAAAGTCGGCACCGGCCTCTGCGGCGTCCTTGGAGAACTGGATGGTTTCGCGGGTGCTGTACGAGCCGACACCGGCAACAATCACTATGTCTTTGAGGCCTGCCTCGTCCAAAGCAGCTCGCGCGGTCTTGATCAAGGTGATGCGCTCGGCCGCAGACAGGTGGCAAGCCTCGCCTGCAGAGCCAGCCAATACGGGGATTGTCCCTGCTTTGGCAACAAAGACGACATGTTTGCGGAGAGTTTCGAGGTCGAGGTCTTCGGATTCTGGCAGGAAGAATGTCGGCAAGGGCGTATAGATGCCCTGAGGGAGGAATTTGGCCATCTTGAGAAGAGGCGCGGAAAGAATTTTCTGAGAAGTCGCTGTCGTCGTTTGAAGATTTGAAGAGATTGCTGTTTGCTTTTTAGCTTGTAGTTTTGTTTCGTTCTCTGCTCCCGCGACACTTCAAAAGACAGCGAGACGTGACTTTGGCAGCTTGACGTCACTGACGCGACGAGACAAGATCTAAAGGAGCAGCAATCATTATCGCGGCGTTGTCTCTCCATGGTGCCTTCCTTCACCAAGGGGCGCCTTCCCTCCTTTCCCAGAAGATCACCGACATGGTCAAACCCGCCGAAACAGCCTACATTCCTGCCGGAACCAGTACCGCCGGCCGTTTAGTTTGACTCGATTTGCATTTCCAAGAGCTAAAATCGCCGATACTCTACAAGTCAACGGTCAACATCGCCGGAGTTTCCCATTCTCTTGTTCTTGTAACCTAAAATCTCCGACTCACTGTACTCTCAACACTCTCAACGGCGATGTCCCCGCCTTTTACTTTTTTGCTTCTCTCCGTCACGCTTCTCCTCACGTTGATCTACCTTGCCCTCGCGTGGATGTCTTTGCATGGATGCATTCACGTGGAAATGGTCTGCCGGACCGTTGCCGGAAGTCTTGAAAAAGAACCCACTGAAGATACGGTTAGGCTAGACGGCGAGGCCCGATCTTGTCGGGGATGGCGGTGGCCCACTTCTAATTGCCCTAAAAAGGTAACTAACAGGAGGCTCCACACTAACAGATACGGCAGGGCAGGCACGATGACATCCAAAAACTTACACGCTATCGGCGCTTTTGATTGGCTGGATGTCAGGGGTATTGACAGTCAGAGACAACGCCGAACTACCAAAAGAGGGGCTCTAGTCGAAGAGGAGGAGTCGACAACGACAGCATCATTTCGATTACGGAGTACTCCGTACACGGGATTTGATTTGATCTCTCTATCAATGTCGACGATATCGACGATATCGATTGTCTCAATGCGTCAAGATACACCCTCGCAATAAAGACCAGCCAAACCCACTTTCGCCTGCCCTCTTCGGCTCTTCCCCTATCATCAGGTTATTTCTCCTTCTGTTCTCGCAGAAACACCACCGCTTCTCTCAGACATCGCCATCGCCGCCGCTGACACCACCAACAGCCAAAAAAATCGGAGGCAACTCTTCACCGAGCCGGAAGTTGATCCCATTCCGTCTAAGAGTCTGAAACATACGACGCCGAGTCAGCACTCGGCACTGTCCACGCTCCCTGTCCGCCATGCAGCCACCCACTCAAGGCCAGGGCATGACCAGGGCACAGGCCAATGCGGGTATGTTCCTTCCTGCTTGAGAGTGTTGTTCACGTGCTCACGTGCTCACGTGCTGTCGTGTTGCCGCGTCTGTCCGACATGCACTCAACGTCTGCTCATGCATTTGCTGACGCTTGTGAACAACAGCCCGCTCCACTTGCACGGCCTGCCACCAGCGCAAAGTCAAGTGCGACGCCCACGACCGCGGCTATCCATGCACCCGCTGCCGCAAGAATGGCAACGAGAGCGACTGTCGACTGCACAGGAAGAACAAGCGAGTGTCTCGGGCCAAGCAGCAAGCAAGACAACAGTCGGCCCACGATGTGAAGCCATTGTCGCCGGCGCCGCCACTGGCGGCTGATCCTCAACAGCAGTCACCGATACAGTCGTCTCCTGTAACAGCCGTCCAGGAATCAATAGTTGTAGTGGCACCCACGCCCACACCCACTGCTGCCACGCCTGGCTCTCTCTTCTTGCAGACTGTCATCGCGGATGGTGGCGACAATGTTGGCGAGCCGGCAGTGCTCACAGCACCTCAAGAGTCTGCAGGCGCAACACCACGAACACCGAGAGAGAGTATCGAGCATAATGGCCGGCTCGATCATGACAATCCCCACAGCGACGCCGGCACGGCTGGCAGTACGACCACAACGACAGCATCAACACCTGCCGTCCTTCCGACCCACGGCACTGATGGCGAGTACAAAAAGTACCTGGTCGAGTTTATTGACCAGCCGCAGCTGGCCGAGCGGCCCATTGACAAGACGGCAAGGATTCTGTACGTGGGTAGCTCGTTGTCCAACATTCACTTTTTGCTAAGGCAGAGGCAGTCTGCGAGTGCAAGCCCGAAGAAGGAAGAAGCAAAAGATGCGAGTGAGTCGAGGAATCAAACGGGCGAAGGCGAAGCGAGGAAAAGAGAAGAAACGGCAGTCCACTACCCCACGAACCGCATTGCCAAACCATCGGCCGGCCTCGGTGCGCTCGCCGCCGACGCTCTTCCTTTGGAAGCTTTTCAACTGCCGCCCAAACGAGCCGTCGACCAGCTGTTGGCGGCCTACCTCCAGCACATCAACCCGGGCTTCCCCGTGGTGGACGGCCGTCTCTTTATGCGACAGTACCGCGCACGAGACCCTGCCAATCCGCCCTCTCTTCTTTTGCTGCAAGCAATGCTGGTCGCCGGCGCCCACGTCCTGTACAGGGACGACCCAGATACCCGCCATGCACAAAAGGCCGTCTATTTTCGCCGGGCCAAGATGCTGTTGGATGCACGGGTCGAGCGCAACCGAGACACAGTCGTGCAGGCTGCCTTGCTCTTAACATGGCACGCCGATGGACCTGAAGATGTCGCTGCTAATGCCTGGCACTGGGTCGGCTTGGCCGCACGGACAGCCACTGGGCTTGGAATGCACCGCGATGCTGAAGGCAGTACGCTTGTGGCTCACAACAAGCGCATGTGGCGGCGGGTGTGGTGGCTGCTGGTGGCGTGTGATGTGCTTGTGGCTCTGCAGTACGGACGGCCGCCAGCCCTACATTTGGATGACACAGATGTTGCTCCTTTGACAGCCAACGACTTTGTCGAATGTGGCCCAGGTACAAGAGTAGACTACGCCCTACACCTAGTGCAGCTGTGCATCCTGTTGTCGACTCATGTCTTGCGGCGCCAGTTCCAGTCGACTTTCACGTCCTCCTCCAGAGAAAAGGACCGGCAGTCAGCACTCCGCCGTACAGACGAGGCACTGGCAAACTGGTCTCTGCACTTGCCACCATCCCTCCAGCTAAGTGGGCAGAGTGATCCATCATCCTCTACCTCTGCTTCCACCTCCACTTGTATCAATGTTTGGACAGCCTCTCTCCACTTGACATACAACACTGCTCTCCTCCTCTTACACAGGCAGGCACCTTCTCCACATGCAGCACGCGACAACAAGACTGGAGGCCCTTCCCCGGACGATGTTGAAATCTGCACAAACGCTGCCATTGCCATCCAACAAATCTCCCATGCCGTCTGTGCCAGTGGACAGGCTGTCTATCTGTGGTCGTCGGCCATCAACAGCCTGTTTACTGCTCTAATCCAGTTGAGTGGTGATGTGCAGAGGTCGACGTCAAAGGCATCGTCGACTGCAGTCACGTTCTCCAAA
Source organism: Sporothrix euskadiensis (assembly GCA_019925375.1). NCBI lineage: Eukaryota > Fungi > Ascomycota > Sordariomycetes > Ophiostomatales > Ophiostomataceae > Sporothrix > Sporothrix euskadiensis. Next base: position 698,265 of record JADHKQ010000003.1, on the reverse strand, counting down.
TCACACAACAGAGGCAACCCTCTCCTGGCCGTCGCCGCTCTCCGCCGGTACGATGCTGCACTTGCTTCATTACGCCAGCTGGCTGCATACTGGCCCAATGCCCAGGCTGTTGTGCAGTTCTTTGAGCAGTCGGTACGGACGGGCGTTCCTTCAACTTCTCCTGCAGCTGGCGACGCCAATGCAACAAGTGAGGATACGAGCAGCACCACCACAACCACCACAACAGCCGACAGCACAAGCCATACCACGCCCGCTATAGACCCTCCAGAGATGACTGGGAGTGCAACCGTGGCAAAAGACTTTGCATCTTACCCACCAGCCGACCAACCCCCTGTGGATATGCACATGGAAATGGACACTGTCGACAGCCGGCTTTCCCACTCCCACTCCCACTCCCACTCCTCTCAGGTTTACGACGACCATCACATGTCGGACCATCAATTCTCTCCACACGATCCCAGTGAACCAAACATGGCACAGCATTTGCTGTCAAGTCTTGTTGCCGCGCCACGGCCCATGTTGCCCTTTGAGAGGCACCACCGCCATCACCACCAAGGCCATACCTCTCCCATGGCAGACCCTTGGAGTGCCCCTGGAAACACTGACTGGCAACGCATTTACTGGCAACAGCCAGAGTTGACCGACGACTTTTTGTTCAGCTTTTAGTGTAGCAGCTGGAAGTCAAGCAGTTTTACAAACTACAATTAGTTTATTTTCATCACTCGTTCTCCGTTTCAATCACGTCCTTTGCATTGTTTGTAAATGATGTTCAATTAAAAATGTTCAATTAAAATCTATCTGCTATGAAATGAATACACCTTTGTACACTAGTCTACCATCTACGTACCCTCCTAACACAGGTTCAGCTGCACCCGCGCCTCATCCCGCTGGCACTCCCCATCGTCCTCCTCCACCAGCGCCGGGATCGGCTTGTTCGCCAGCGGCGTCAGTCGGAACGCATGCCGCCGCTCACCCGCCGGGTAGTCCAGCGTCTGCGAATGGTGCGTGATCCGCTGGTCCCACACCAAGACCGTGCCCGCCTCGTAGCGGATCCGGCACTGGAAGTCCTGGCGCTTGGCAATGTGGTCAAACAAGAACTTGAGGAGGTAGTCGGACTCTTCCTCGTCAAAGCCGACAATCTTCTTGGTGTACACCGGGTTGACATACAGTGCCTTTTCTTTGGTGACGGGGTGCACCAAGACGACAGGGTGCTCTTGGACCAGCTCTTTGCGGCGCATCACGGCACCCGCGCCGTTGTTCTTGAGTTCCTGGGCGACGCCGTCATTGTTGCTGTGGATCGCCGTCAGGCCCTCGAGCCGCTTGCGGAACCGTGGGCTCAGGCCCTTGAAGGCCGCCACGCTCGAACTAACAAGGGTATCGCCGCCAGCCGCCGTCGGCGACTCCAGCATGCAGATGAAGCTGGTGCCTGGCGGCTGCGGCTCGGGCGACTGGTCCGTGTGCCACTGCACAGGACTGCGGCCCCGCCACGACTTGCGCACCCGCAGGTCCTCCATGTGGTCGTAAATTACCATGTGCTCGGGGCTGCCGGCCGCCGGGTGCGGTGCCCAGCCGTGCACGTGCAGCGGGCCGAAATGGCTGGCAATCTTCTTCTGGGCATCGAAACCCAGATCTCTAAAGTCCTGGTTGCGGAACACGAGCGCGCCACGCTTCGCCGCCAGCAGGGCCAGCTCGTCCAGGCCGGCAGGCGTCAGCTGCGAGATCTGCACACCCTCGACCTCGGTGCCGACATGCGGGCTGAGGTCGACGACCTTGGTGGCGTTGGCCAGCAGGTTGGGGTAGTTGGGATCGGCGCGGTGGCCCGGGTCGTAGTGGTCAAAGTAGCCCAGGTCCTCGACGGTCTCGAGTGGGTCGTAAAAGGGCATGTAGTCTGGGTAGAGCGGGCTGCCGTCCTCGTTCTTTTCGCGGACAGCGAGCTTCTTTGCGAGGACGGAGGCCGCAGTGGGAGGAGTGGCAGCCGGAGCCTCGGCCGTTGCGGAGGGGGCCATGTTGGGTGGAGGCAGTGAAGAGGGATGATATTGTAGGATTTTTGAACTTGTATAGAACGTTGCTGTTGCAGTGGAGGTGAGGTTGAAGACGTGTGGTGATGATGAGATGATTCAGCTTCTCTCGATGATGCTTCTCGTCACGACAAGCACGTTTTCTTTATACAAAGATGTCCGGATGTATCTTGGCAAAGAAGGTGGTGACAATGTCAGACGACAGTTCCGTTGTTTAAACCAAAAGTCCGCTTCAGTGGATCGATCATGATGGCAAAGGAAGAAAACCGCCGACGTCTGACCACACTTCGGTGATTTACTTTTCGTCGACGTCTTTTGATGTCCATTTTGTCCGTGTTCGGTGATTTCATGTTACAGGAGCACACATGTTTTGCAGAGTCCCTATCGGTGTTGTTTGAATGGCCGGTGATATCAAGTCAGGTCGGCGCAGTCCAAGAGCTCGGCGCTGTAGACTGATCCACAGAAATCCCATGTATTGTTTTTGCGTTGCAGGCACTGGTTAGCTGCGTTTAGCACATACAGCGTCGTCTGAATTGCCAAATCGCCAAATGTGTTCTTCTCTACGTCGAGCAAAACTGGATCGTGTGTTGTTGCCGGAATACCCTCGCGTTCGAGAGGCTTTTTGGTCGCCACAACGACGCTGTGACTCTTTTCGTGCTAAATCGTATGATGGAGCTTGTTGTCAGCTGTGACGGCAAGACAGCCATTGTCTGGAACCAAGAAATAACGGCCGTCGCCACTACTATTGTCTGAAGTAGTCAAGTTTTTACTATCAAGTATATTATACGACGTATAGACTATTTCGTCAACGACAGGGTCTAACAGAGAAGCAGGTACAAGAACGGGTCTTTACTGCTGTACAAAGTTGCCGGCAGTATCGAGGTCATATACGACATGTCGAGCGGTTGTTCTGAGAGGCGGGGAAAACGGGTGCAGGCGGGGTTCAACAAGCCCGGAAGGATTGTTTTCTAAACCAATCAACTCATAACGGAACACATTACGACGTATATCACTCCCTTTCAACCGTCTAAATCCCCACTGGCAGCCATTTTAACCATCAACCAAAGCGACTATTAGTTTATAATGAACACGACTACAGGAACACATGCAAAGTCTGAGGCTGATGCAGGCCTCTGGTTCCAAGAGTTTGGGAACGCCGCTGCCAAACGATGTCCTCAATCTGTTTACGGTGGCAGTTGCGGCCGGCGACCTCGATGCCGTCCGAGCGCTCCTCGAAGAATACTTTCTCGATGGTAGCGACTACTTGATTCACGAGTTTTATCCCGTCCTCAGCCATGCCGCCCGTCACGACCAAGTCGAAATAATACAGGAAATTTATATACGGGACCCGTTTTCCTTCGCGACCAAAGACTTTGTGGCGCGGGAAGCTGTTGATGCCGGTTCCGAAAACACGGTGCTCTTTCTCCTCGAGCACGGATGGGATATCAACGGGCGAATCCAACCAGGTCTTACCGTTTTAGAGGCGCTCTTACACCACGGTGGGAAAGATGGTGATATGGTTAAATGGCTGATCGCTCACGGCGCAAGTCTCAACGAACGGCCGCGGCACAGGGACATTACAGGTATGTCTCAGGCCGTGAAGCACTCCTCGCCCGCTTTAGTGCGGGAACTGCTAGATGAATACGGGGGCGACATCCACCGGGGACAGCTGTTACACCATGCTTTGAAGCGAGGGTCTCGGCTGCCATCTAGGACACAGCCAGAGTATAAACCCCCGGCCGCCGACGACATTATAGAGATACTCGGCTTACTGGTAGAACGCGGTGCGTTAATCAACCTGACCTTGTATGCTAGCGACGAAGTATCGTCGTATAACTATCGCATAACCGACCATGGCACGCCCTTGCATGAGGCGGCGCAGATGGGCCACGTTGAGGCCGTCCGCTACCTGTTGGCGCAGAGTGCTGACACGAGCATTACTAGCACTAGGAGCAAGACGACGGCGCTGGCGTGGGCCGAAAAGGCCGACCAGAAGGACGTGGTTGCCATCTTGCGGTCACCGGAGCAGTATAAGTTGTAGAGAATGACGGGAGGACAGCGCGTTCTTATATTGTTGATCTTTTAATTTGTAATATATACGACGTAGTTAAACGAGTTAAAAAGCAGCCCCTACGACAGGGCGTTTGATAGCACTTGACACTTAGGGTCTAACAAACGGGCGAATCAGAAAGCAGTCCGCGCGACAGGCGTCGGTGGTTTAGTGGTAAAATCTGTCGTTGCCATCGACAGGCCCCGGGTTCGATTCCCGGCCGACGCATTTGATTTATTTTTTGCACTCCTCCCTGTTCCTTTTTTTTTTTGTTTTGATTTGGCTTCTTTTTTTTTTTTTTTCCTCCCTTCTTCTTCCGCTCTAATTTCCCCACAACTTATTGATGAGCTTAAGCACAAGGTCTTCGCAGAGGGACATCACATAAGAAATTATGCTTGATGTCGGCATCGCGTCCACCCCGGTCTCGAGAATGTGCCGGCGTAGGAGGTCCTGCGTGTATTGCCGGGTTCGGGGCCGCGACGCTGATCCAATCACCGCAGACGGACACCGCATAACAAAATACCGTACGTTGCTGTCACTGCAGCTGCTCGCGGCCTGCTCCCATAGCTCTGGCAGTGGATGTACTGGTGTCGCTGGTGTCGATGATGCTTCGGATTCGAGCGCTGGCCGGGGTGGCACTTGTTCTCCGGCAATGTAAAGCCTGTAAACATAGCCGGGTTTGTGAGACTGGATGGTGTGATCCCATTCGGACCACGAGGGCTGCCAATGGGGGAAGTAGATGGCTGGATAGGTGGTCCGGGTACGATAGTACGACTCGTGGTTGTCCCAGTCGCCGGCGTCGTAGTACGAGCACTCGGTGCCAAAGTCTTGCCAGATACAGAGGGACAGTTTATCTGGCTGTTTATCCGAGTAGGCAACATAATAATCAGTCAGGCAGCGGTTGCAGTGTTGGTATATTTCTCGAGTGATCTCCTTCCAGTGATGGGAAACCATGCTGGAGAACTGTTCAGTGGTGGCAGTCTCGAGCGCATAGCCCAGCAGGTGCGCCACCGACCGCATCCGGCGGGGGGCCCATGGAGAGCCCAAGGACCAATGCCAGCGAGTCATTACCAGGGGGCTGCTAGACGTGTCCTTGACGGAGATGCCCAAATGCGGGCAAATTTTGTAGATGATGTCCGCCCGGGGATAGCCTTCAGCCTCGTGCCGCTCAATATCAACCTCGGTCTTTTGGAGAAAGCGCAGCTGGGGCAGGTTGGTGACGGGGCAGATATCCATGTGGTCCTGGATGATTCTCCGCTCAAAGCCCTGCTTGATCACACACCGGCATGCGAGCTTTGGGTTGTAGTGCGTGGTGGTCATGCTCGGGGGGTGCAAAATCCGGTCGCGAATGTCCATGGCGCCGATTGTCGGTGCTTGGCCCTCGACAAGGAGACATTCAGGCACCGCCCGCAGCGATGCTTGGCCGTTGTCGTCGTCGTCGTGCACATGCTGCATGTCCAGGAGGCGTGCAAATCGGAGAGCAATCTGGACATGGTGGAACTTTAGGCCGGAGTCTTCCCTGGGAGTCAAGGCAGTTGCCCGGAAGCCGCTGGGCTGGTCTCGCGGACCGACCAAAGAGCACTTCTCACGGCACCAGGCGGTACCGAACGGGCAGCCGGGAAGGTCCGTCTCAAAGATTCGATGGAGCCGGCGGCATTTGTAGCATGCCCAGTGGGTGTACGAGCCGCGGGATAGCGTTGTCATTACCCGGTTTTTCCGGGCAGGCGAGATACGTGCGAATATGTCTCTTGGTTTGCCCGGATTCGGGTGGCATAGATACCTGAACGCGCGGCATGTTGTTGCAAGAAGGACAAGGTCTTCGTCTTGGAGGTATTTCTTGAGCATCAAAATAATCTCGACAGGTAGATCGAGGATGTATTTGGATTTTGGGGGTGGACGCCAGGTGGCCAAGGTCGACTCTTGGCTGTCTTCGTTTTCTGTCGGAGTCGGAGCCAGAGCCACATGGGCAGTCGGTTCGTTTGCACATTCCGGCAAATCTGGCGATGGGGGCGTTGGAATCGGTACGGCACTCGAGTTTTTGTGAAGACGAAAAAGGTTGGATCCATGACAGATTAGATCCGATATCCGCATCATAAATAAAATTGCAAATGGAAGTAAGGATAGAAGAAAAAAACAGAACAGGGAAAAAACGAAAGAGGAAAAGACGGAAAGAGAAAGAAAAAGAGAAAGATGTTATAAATACCATTGCAAAAGTAAGGAGGAGAACGAAAGCAGGAAAGCAGGAAAGCAGGAAAGCAGGAAAGCAGGAAAGCAGGAAAGCAGGAAAGCAGGAAAGCAGGAAGGCAGGCAAGCAGGATAGTTGTAAAGTAGAACAGAAGAAAAGAAGAAATGAAGAAGAGCATCTTTTTACGATTGCAAAAGGAAGAAATATATAAAGAGAAAAAAAGGAGAGAAAAATAAACAAGACACCGTCTGTGGGCCCTATATATACTGCTTGGCGAGCGTCTCAAAACCCGAGATGTAGACATGACTGAGTAAATCGAGGTCCATGTTAATTGCTGGTAAGAATTATGTGTTAGCCATACGCGTGACATCAAGACAGTGCGGTCATTGATGAAGCCCTAGTGCAGTATGTAAGCGATGCAATGTACAGATACAACATGATTGCGGTTATTGTTAACGGTGGATGCTGGTAAAAGCATTATGTCAGATGGATGGAAATGGAAGGGGCAACAAAATATTGTGGGACAAATGGCTGTATGTTAAAAAAGAAGGCCTTCCCTGCATCACTTGATAAGTCGATTTGGCAATGTCAGGGGGAAAATGAAGATGGCTGATGCCGTACGGTGCAATTACCAAAAATTACCAAAATAGGAAATATCAAAACAAACCATCGACGGGAGCATGGACTCAGCATGCGCTTGGGGAAGTAGCACGCGTATTATTACACATGGCGCCAAGTATGACATATCACGTGTAGCCTCCCACGCTGTGCCCTACCTCAGCCTTGCATTTCATGTTTGCCACCAACCTCGGTTTGAATGTCTCCATGTCAGCCTTGTTGGCCACAAATGGGTTCAGTCCACATATCCCTACGAAAGGTCAGTCTCGGACTGATCGCCCCTGTTTGTGACCATCATGCACTGTGTCTGTCTCTTCTCTGCAGCTCATAAATTATTTTGTGCTCCGTATAACTCATAGATCACAAGACCACATACGTATACTGTTCCCACCACCAATAGCATTTTATACAGAATTGAATCTGAGCGTAGCAAATCTATCTGCTAGAGCATTTCGTTTTTCTTTATATTTTTTCTGACTAGTTCAAATATTTATATCTATATTGAAACCGAGCTTTGCCTAGACGATACGAATGTTTTTTAACCCCCGTTTTCCTTCCAAGTACTTTCCCCTTTTTTTTTCTTTCTTTTTTTTTTCATAATTCAGAAGCATGATTGGTTTTGGCCCGGCCAAACAACAAGTCAAATTTCCTGTGATACTCCGCATATACCAAAAAGAGAGTAACTATCCTATACAAGATACAACAACAGTAGATGCTCTTTGAAATTTTGTCGACTTCTTCTGTCCCATGATGTTGTTGATACAATCCACAATGTTGACTCAGCAGGTGACATTGCGTAGTGTCCCCAAGCGGGAATCTCCGTGTAAGACGAGTCATTCTGCTGCGGCTGTCGTTCTTATCAGCAAACACCGAATTTTCGTCGTGCATCTTTTCTCCACTTTCATTTTCCACCTTCATTTTCCATCCTTCTGGAAAGACGCCGCAGCGCCGATAAAGAAAAGCAACTCCACCGGCGCGTTTTTGTTTGTCCTTTTTATCCTATTCATTTTATCGGTGTCATTGTCATTGCCGTGACAAGTGGCGCTGGCGGTATCTGTTAGCGCCAAAAGAAAGAGACGGCTCGGCGGGTCGGCGGAGTCGGCGTCGAGCCGCGATCGGTGCTGATGGTCCAATAAAGGGCGCCGGATAGTGGCTGTCAATGCAAAAGGCAGACTAGGCAGAGCTAGACGTCTTTAGACAGGCAGGTTTGCAAGGCTAAGAGTTAAGATGCCTCGACTACAACGTACTACTGCCGTATCTTAACTCGTTCGAACAGGGGCCGTTGAGAGGAGAAGAGATAGAAATGTGTGTCAAATAAATGCGATTGTGTTCGAGATACCCCGGATTTAGGTGGAGAACAAGAAAACAAGAAAAGGAAAGTGAAGATTCAAAGGAAACGAGGAATGAGAAGAAGAATAAGAAGAATAAGAAGAAAAAAGCCACGAGTTGTTGCTGGCCTTCCTCTATCTTTCCTTTCTTCTCTGATTCACCCTTGTCTCTTTTGTCTTTTGTTCCCCTCTTTTATCCATCTTTATCCTCTTTTTTTGTCTTCTCGATCATCACCGAAGGAGGGTAGGAACGAGACAAGGCAAAGACAAGGCAAGACAGGGCACGAACACGGCAAGATATCCCGGACGTGTTCGTGTTGTTGACTACACCTCACTTTGACTCGCAAACATCCCCGACGCATAAGAAGAGGGGAGATTGTCATCAGCCACCGAGCCTCGACTTGTCCAGACATATCTCAGATACAATATTGAGAGATACACATCTTGCCTTGTCTGATACCGACAGTCTGGACATCCGAGCCAAAACGTTGACATCTCCACGACATCGCCACGTTTTGAGAGATCCATCTTGGAATACATAAACAGTCAATCTTCTCGTCACCCCGTGTCATTTTTTTGTCATCTCACATCATCTTCTTTTCTCACTCTTTTGCCTCACTTCGTTCGACAACATCTCATAAAAAAAGTATAACAACACAACACTCTTTGTCAACATGTCTTCGTCCGACTCTTCGTCGGCCAAGGACGCCGAGAAGGGCGCCCTGGCGTCGACGGCGCCGGCAATGCCCGACACGGCCACGGCTTTCGTCTCGGAGCACAACCCCGAGTACGAGCGGTACTTGGAGCTGGATGCCCACTTCCAGGGCGAGAACCGCAAGAAGTTTATCCGCAAGCGTGAGTCACCTTTATCGCTTCATCGCATCTCCCTCTTCAAACATGCATGTTTTCTTTCAACTGACAAGCCAGTCGACTGGCGCCTGTTGCCGTCCCTTTCGTTCCTGTACCTCATGTGCTCGCTCGACAAGAGCAACGCCGGCAATGCTAAGCTGTTTGGTTTCCTGCAGGACGTCGGCATGACCTCGACACAGTTCAACCTGGCGCTCATGTACCTGTTCTTTACCTATGGCTTGTGCGAGCCCGTTTCCAACATTATGCTCCGCCGTCTGGGCCCCAAGGTGTGGTTCCCGATTATTGTGACGTCGTGGGGTCTCATTACCACGTTGACCTGTCTCGTCCGCAACTACGGCTCGTACGTCGCCATCCGTCTGGTTCTGGGCCTGACCGAGGCTGGTCTGTACCCTGGCTCGTATTTTATCCTGTCCAGCTGGTACGCGCCCCGTGAGCTGGCCACCCGCATGGCTATTTTTTACGGTGCCAACACGGCCGCCGGTGCTTTCGGTGGTGTCATCGCCTATGGTGTCGGCAACCTGGACGGTGCCCACGGCTGGCGCGCCTGGAAGTGGCTGTTCCTCATTGAGGGCGTCATCACCATGGCCGCCGGTCTCTCGACGCTCTTCTTTTTGCCGCACTTCCCGCACCAGTACCAGCCCTCTGTTTCTGCGTCGGGCGAGACCAAGGCTGCCAAGAAGAGCCGCTACTTCTCGTCCACGGAGCTCGAGTATGCCCACCTCCGCATCAAGTACGCCGCCGGCCCCAACCCGCCTACCTACACCTTCCGCTGGTCGGATGTTGTGTCGGCCGCGCGCGACCCCAAGACGTACTTTATGATGATGCTCTTCTGGTGGGGCGGCTCCATCCCGACCTACTCGCTGAGCTACACCCTGCCCACCATGATCCTGAACCTGGGCTACACCGCCGTCAAGGCCCAGGCCCTGAGCACGCCGCCCTACATCTTTGCCACCATGGTCTGCGTGTTTGTCGGCTGGATGTCGGACCGCTACCAGCGCCGCTATGTGTCGCTCATGGCCTCTTATTGTCTCGGCCTCACCGGCATCATCCTGCTGTGGATCACTGTTCGCTACAAGCACCTCGCCGGCGTGAGCTACTTTGCCATCTTCCTGGCAGCCGCCGGCTATGCTGCCCAGGCGCCCATTGTCGGCGCCTGGACGGCCGTCAACGTCCTCAACCCCTCGAAGCGCGCGGCCGCCATCGGTCTGCTGATGCTGTTCGGCTCGGTCGGTGGCGGCTCCATTGGCAGCAACATCTATCTGGCCAGCGAGGCACCCACTTACCCTCTCGGTTTCGGCTTTTCCGTTGGTGCCACCGTCCTGGGCGCCATGATCCCGGCGACGTGGCACTGGTGGCGGATGCGCCGCGCCAACGCGAAGCGTGCCGCCCTCGATGTGGACGCCGTGCAGGCCGAGTACACGCCCGCGCAGCTGAGCGAGATGGGCGAGAACTCGCCGCTGTTCAAGTACACCCTGTAATTAAGGTCAAGGGGTTTGTGGTGGAGGTAATGGGTGGGAGAAAGAGATGATTGTATAAACAAGCAGTTAGATCGTAAGTTCAAATCATCAGTTCTTTTGTCTAACCTTTATCAACTGGTGCCGCCTTTCCATGGCAATGAAGGAATCGTGATGCTGTAATGCAACCCATTTCAATCATTCATTGCTATGGGGTGTCGTCGTAAATCCAAGGTCCAAATGTCTGCATATCTGTATGGTGCTGATGCTGATGCAGACGAGACTTTACTCGTCGGACACACCGGACTTTGCAAAAGTGTGCTGCGCTATGAGCTCAGCTACAGCACCCAAGCATCATCTTTTAGCATCACAGACAGGGCTTCGACGTAAGCGAATCTAATTCAGGCTTGCTGACGCCAGCGACAGCTCTAAACCCATTTCCAGCGTAATTCGGGGCCAATTGATGGACCGGCAGGGAGACAAGGATTGACCATGCAGAGAGAGCTATGAGTGAGATTGTCTAGGATCTTCTCTCTTCTCGAATTGATAAAGAGACAATCCCGGCAACTTTGTCGTCGTTTCTGTTTCTTCGTTCCTTTGTCCACTGAATTGACGACACCCGCTGTAATTACAGGCACTCAGCACAGCTTCCACTGCATCGCATCGCGACCTCAGTTAACACAATCGCTCCCATCTTCAAGTCACACCCTTTTCGCCGCCACAATGCACATCATCCTCACTGGCGCAACGGGCCTCGTCGGCGGCGGCGTCCTCGACGCTATGCTCTCCATGCCCGACATCACCCGCATTTCCATTCTGACACGCCGCCCGGTGCCCCAGCTCGAGGCCCGCATCAAAGCCAACGATGCCCTTGCCAGCAACAAAGACCGCGTCCGCGTCATTACCCACACCGACTTTAACAAGTACGATGACGAGCTCCTCAAGGGCCCGCTCAGGGGCGCCGCCGGTGTCGTCTGGGCCCTGGGTATCAGCCAGGTCGCAGTCTCCAAGGAAGAGTACGTCGTCATCACGCACGACTACCCCTTGGCCGCTGCCGAAGCCTTCCAGCGTATTCCGCCCGGTGACGGTCCCGGTGACGCCAAGGCCGGCGAGCCGTTCCGGTTTGTCTTTGTGTCGGGTCTGGGCGCCGAGACCAAGCCAGGCTTCACAACGGCCCGGTTCGGCAGAGTCAAGGGCGAGACGGAAGTGGCGCTCGCCGAAATGACCAATGGCAAAGCCGGCGAGGCGTCGACGTCGTCCTCGGGCCGTCCTTTTTTGGGTCTGTCGGTCCGTCCCGCGGGTGTCGACCCGCACGGCCACGCCGCTCTCCTGCCGTTTGTGCCGCCCGCGCCTTCAGTCAGTCTGGATCTGACGCGCAGATATCTGGCACCGGTGCTGCGTGCCACGTACTCGAGCATGGTTAGTCCGACGCTTCCGCTGGGCCAGTATCTGGCAAGTGCGGCCATGGGCAAGTATTCGACGGCGCAGCTGGCCGAGGAGGCGGCCAAGCACAAGGACATTGAGACGGTCGGCAGAAGGTTCCACATTGTCAACAACACGGCCTTTCGTCGTATGATGAAGATCTGAGATGTTTGTCCGTTTCTGTTTTGTTAGTTGCTTCATTAGACTGCTTTTCCCCAGAGGAAAAAATTTTCATTTTTGCTGTTCACTTTTTGTCAGTTTGCCAGTCTCTTGTGTTTATATCCAAGTGCATCTTTTGTATCCAATTTTGTATCCAATAACTATGTAGGAGACCCGTCCCCTGTTCCTTTCCAAAAAAAAAAAAAAAAAAAAAAAAAAAAATTGAAATACAAAGAGAAAAGAAACGCAGTGCAATGATCCCATAAGTCGTGTCCGATAAACCGAAAAGAAAAAAAGGAAAGAACACAATTTTTATTTGTCCACACAGCTTCCACACAGCTTACACACCAGCAGCCGGCTTGTAGTAGTCGGTAAACCGGTCCGTATCCTGCCAACCCCAATCAAGACCCAGCGCCCAGCACCGAATCAGCAGTTTCGGGAACCGCGAGGTCCAGAACGCCAGGTAGCCCTCGGGCAGCGTGCCCACCATGCGCCGCAGCGCGTCCGACATGTCCTCGTAGTGGTTGCGCTTGTTGCGGAGCGCCCGCAGCAAATCCAAAAGACGATCCCCGCGGTACTTGCGCTGCTTGCCCAGCGAGTCGACAAAGTCCTTTGGAAGTTTGCGCAAAAAGTCATTGGTGGCCAGCACCTCGGGCGCCAGGTCCTCGAGACTGGTCAGCGCGTCCGAGGGCGGGTCGCGCTGCTCCTTTTCAAAATGGTCCGAAACGTCACACAGAAAGGCCAGTCTCTTCTTGGGCGACCAGAAGAACGGGTGGGCCATGACGGCACGCGTGCGTGGGCGGTGCTGCGGCGTTCTGCTAATCATCTGCTCGACCAGATCCTTGGCCTCAAACGCAAAGTCGCCCAGTCTGTCCAGCTTGGACAGGTTATACACATCCTTACGGATGTTGACTTCGCGCATATAGCGGTCGCCACAATCGAACGGGTGGCTGCCCTCGGTCAGGACGTAGAAGAAGACGAGACCAAGACTGAAAATGTCAATGGCCTTGGTGGCCCGCCGGCTCACGGTGCCGTCCGGGTTGTGGATGAGCCCGCTGCCAGATGTGGCGCTAACACCGCTCTGCGTGGACATGACCGACTCGACCATAGTCTGGTTATTCTCGCGCGCGTCGTCGTCCAGCAGCAGCTCGGGCGCCCGCCAGCCGCTCGTGCCGGCGGCGTGCGCCGTGGTAGCGCCAAATGAGCTCTGGCCGCCCTCGAGCTTCTTGCACAGACCAAAGTCTGAAATTAGGAGACGGGGCTTGCCGTTGGCGCCCATGTTAACCAGAATGTTCTGCGGCTTCAGGTCGCGGTGCACAATGCTGCGCGAATGCAGATGGTTCAGGCCACTCGTAATTTGGTATAAAACATTGGGCAGATCGCGCGAGCCAGCCAGTGCCAGTTCTCTAAACTGACTGGGCCTCTCGACAATGTCCGCGAGTGACGCCTGGCACAGCTCGAGAGCAATGTAATGGAAGTTGGCACGCTGCTGCTGAGCATAGTAGCGGATGACATTAGCGTGGTCGTCGCTCTCGCGCAGCAGCTTGGTTTCTTGCGAGGCAATGTCGTAAAACTGAATCAGCATGCGCTTGACGGCGACCTCACGCCCGTCAAACTTGCCAGCAAACACAACGGTGCCGTTGCTGCCAGTGCCCAGCTGGACGTTCTGGTTGACCTCGAGGCTGCCCATGCGCAGAATGGGTGTGGACACTTCTTCCATGTCGTTGACACCGGCGTTGGCATCGTAGACGGTCAGAATATCCGGCTCCAGCGGCAGCGTCCGCTCGCCAAGCTTCTTGGCCTGGCCAACCACCTCGTCGACCGTAGGTGCCGGGACATCATCACCGCGCGACAACGACGCTTCGCTCTTAGCTTTGCCGCTGTTGCCACCCTTGCGGTGCTTGGCGCCACCACGGCGGCCGCGGTGTGCCTTCTTCTTCTCCTTCTCAGGTTCGGTTGGGGGTGTAGTACCGGCCTCGCCGTCAAACTGGGGAACAGGAGATACATCTGAAGAAGACGAGGCAGCTTGCTCTTGTGCAGACACTGCCGGTGACGTCACGGATGTTTCGGCAGTGGAGGGTGAAGCAAGTTCGCGGGACACGTCCTCGGTGGAGCTCGCCAGAGAGTCAGATTCGATCTCTGACGACTCAGTCTTCTTGGCGACTTCTGCTTCCGCCTTGGATTCAGGAACGGCGCCGGCAGTCACCTCAGCTGTCTTCTCCGTCTTCTCGGCCGGCTTAGCGGCCTCCTTTGAGTCCAAAGACTCCTCCTTCTCCTCCTCCTGCTCCTCTTCAACAGTGGAGGACTGCAGCAATGACGACCAGCCCTTGAGCTTCTGCTTGTTGTACCAACGACGCAGATCCTTTTGGTAGAAGTAGACAAAAACAAAAGCAAAGACCAAGATGACCGGGTTGCTGAAAAAGTCAAACACCCGGTTGGCAGCCACCTGCGGCAGTTCCTTGACTTTGGTGATGACTGACTCGGCCGCCTGGTCGCCAAGGGACGACGACGATGAGGAGGATGACGAGCCGGGAAGAGTTAGGGGAATGTGTGATCCATTCTCGTGCTCACGCTCCTTGTCTTCATCCTGGTGCGACAAAGAACCATCACTGCCAGGAAGAGTCGGATAGTTGTACGAGTTACGCCGGGGCTTCCTACCGCTAGACGCAAGCGTATGCTTGCCAGCCAGAGCGGCGATGTACTCGTCGGGCAGAAGAGAATCCTGATGTCGCTTCCACCAGTTACGGTTCGTACAGTCGGCAGGCAAGACGTCCACAATCAGGGGGTACGCCGTGCCGGACAACACGTACCAGCCACCATTCTCAGTCTGGTTGACAAAGACGGAAGCACGCCGAAGGCTGGCGTCTGCTTCGTCAGAGACGGGCGGCGGGGGTTGAGGCAGTAGAGCAAGATCCGGGTTGCTGCTCAGTGGCACACTAGGCGGGCGGGCGACGTCAAAGACGCGCACAACTGGGGTCTCGAGACGGTGCGTGAAAGACAGCTTGACATTGCCAGTGCGGGGCGCGATGCTGACGCCATAGACGTCGCCGCTGGGCTTGCCAGTGATGTAGCGGTTGTCCGAGGGCTGGCGGTACTGGCGGTGCAGGTCATGGTCGTAGTTGTTGGGACCCCATTCGGAGTAGCGTAGAGTCGCAATCTTGGTGCCGTCCGTGCGACGGACAATGACCTTGTAGTCGGTGCGGCCGAGGGTGATGGTGCCACCAACAAAGCACTCTTCACCACCGCCGCCGCCATTGCCGTCGTCAAAGTAGTCACCAGGACGCATGCAGGACTCGGGCGCCTCGCCGCTGTCGCCGCCCATGTCGGCATCACCAGAGCTGTACCACTGGCGCACGTGGCCCGTGGCAGCGTCCAAGGTCATCATGGTGGATTCCTTGGTGCCAATAAAGACGACCGGGTGCTTGCGGTCGTGGTAGGGTTCTTGTCCGACAATAGCCTTCATAGTGAGGCCGGTGTCGGCGACGCTGGTGGCGCCGGGGACCATGGCGTAGATGGCTCCGTCGCCAGAGGGCTCGACGGCCCAAGTCCAGTGGTCGAGATCAAGGTAGGTCTTGTCGTCGGCGGAAATAGAAGATCGGTGGTGGGTGGTCTCAACGACGGGTTTCTCGCTTTCAGTGTGCCACAAGGTCTTGCCAGTCTTGCGGTCGAGTGAGTGGAGATCGCCGTCGACGGTGGCGAGAAGAACAAAGTCTTCCACTTCCCAGTCTGCCAGCGACCGCGCAATATGCGGCGAAGCGAGACCCAGGCCATCGGACGACAGAGAGTCGACGGCGGCATTGAGGTCCCGGTGCGCTGAAGAAGGTGCTCGAACGGACAAGTCCGGAGCTAAAGTGGCGTTTTTGGTGTTGGTGTTGTTTTTGTTTGTTTTGTTTTTGTTGTTTTGGTTGTCTGAGTTGTTTGAGTTGGTGTCGTGGTCCCGGACAGGAACCGGACTCAATCGTGCGGATTGGCCGGTGGAGGAACTCGGCGGCGAGGCCGGGCTGGTTTCTTCCGTCAGGGTTTTGAGCCGCTTTGCGTTTGCGTTTGCGTTTGCCTTGGTCTTTGTCGTCTCAACCGTCTCGACGGTTTCGAGATCAGCAGACGCGCGCGAGGCAGCGGCGGCGTAGGCCTCGCCTTCGGCGGGCGAGACGTAGCTGGCGACGGCGGTGCGGATGTTGGGGTGGCTGTTGGGTTCCTTTGCGTTTGCGTTGGCTTTGCTGTCGTCTGCAATGCTGGCAATGTTGTCGACATCCAAAAGCGACGCGCTCAATGCTGAGAGCTTCTGTTCATTTTGTTGTTGTTGCTGTTGTTGCTGCTGTTGCTGAGCATCAACGAGACCGGCGGGATTCAAGAGAAACAGGGCGATGGCGAGGAACAGCATGCGTTGGCCAACAATGTGACCTCCGGGCCGCCTGCGCATCATGGCGGGGGTTGAGGGGAGCAACGGGGGCGACGAGGAGCCTTTACATCGGCCCCGGCTTCTCGGTGTGCTGGCCGACACACCGAGAGTCGATAGTCGATGGCGTGGTGTTGGTGAGGTGTGGGTAGTCGAAGTGACGATGTTTATTGAAAGTAAAGTCGAACTCGAGTTGGAGCGAAGTCGCCTACAGATGGCGATGTGGAATAATAAATGGGGGAGAGACGCAAAGATGGAGAGTCGACTGTCGAACGAAAAAAAGAATGATGGAAAAGAAAGAAAGGTCGGCGCGAAAAGAGATGGGGACGACGACGGAGAAAAGAACAACTCGAATGCGTGGGAAAAGAAAGGATGGGAATGGCGTCGAAGAAGTCGAAAGACAGAAAAGGAGGGACGACTCCAAGGGAGGAGCGGAATGAAACAGATTGTGTGGGCTTTGGGTGTGTTGGTAGCGGAGGTTGGCGGAGAAGGGGCGATGGGGAGTGTGCGAGTGTGCGAGTGTGGATGGTGAGATTTGGGCAAGAGCCAGGGGTGGAGGGAAGGAGGGAGGGAACGTTGTACTTGCCTCGTGCTAGGGCAGGTTTGGTTTTCTGTGGGCTTTGTGGGCTGGCTCAGTATATGCGTATTTGCACTTGCTCGACTTGTCTGCAGAGCTTTTCAGGGCGAGAGCATTGCTCCTTCTCTTTCTGAGGGCACAGTGGCCCCACTCGCCGAGCCAAGGGGGGCGGACCGAGAGAAAACAGGCCTGTGAGCGCTGTGGATTGGCTGGACTGGCCTGTGGATAGTGAGGGTTGGTGGTTGGGATAGTGGGCTAGCGAGGTGGGGTGCACTGTGCGTCGGGTCGTTCCCTGGTAGTGGGTGACTTGTGGAATGCACGAGAAGACGTGCGCCCGACAAGTCGAGCTGCAACACGTGACCTTTGAAGCTGCGAATCCTTACGGAGAACGGAGTAGAAACAGGAAGGAGCAACTGCAATGCACAGTGTTCTGCTTCCTTTCGGGTTTGGGCTTGTTTGGTCGCTGCGTTTTACGGCGAAATTTCAACTGCATCAACGTCGTATCATTTTATCGCTTTCTTTTCTCTTCTTTTCTTCTTCTTCTTCTCATCCTCTCGTCAGACTGCATTCTCCGATGCATCAGCACACATGTGCACATGGCTTCCTCCACACAACCCGTAACATCCTCACCCTTCATATGGGGGGCAGCCCGCGTTTAAATATTTTACTAAGTCTTTGTTGTTTGTGATCTGTCAAAATGTTGGAGAGAAGCTCTGTTGCCAGGGATAAGACGGCTAAACAACAAAGAGAATGACAAGACAGAAGGACAGAGAAGGAAGGCTCAGCGAAAAGGGGTGGCTCGCAGTGGCGCCTGTCATTATGTTGGTTTTTGTTGTGCCGCCCAAAGAGGGCATATTCCGATACAAACACGGTGAAGCGTCGAGCGTAAAGCGAGAAGCAGAAAAGCAAAAAGAACGCCCCGCCATTTTCGAGTCCCTTTTCTGTTTTATGCACGTCGCTTGGTATTCTAGGGCTTTCGTACGAGAAGTACGAGAAGTACGAGAAGTACAAGAAGTACGAGAAGTGCGGCATGTTTTTCTTGCCTCGTCCACACATGCTGCGAATGCAGGGGCGTGCAGAAGTGAAACATGTTTGTGCACTGTGTGTCGTATGCAGCTCTACCACAGGACAGAGTAAAGGCGACGCGGCTACAGTATATGTACGGTGCAGCTGTGTGCACGCACCTTCAGTTTGGCTTTCTTTTTTCTGGTTGACTTGCGGGCTTCGTCTCCGTTACCTCTTTTGGCGTGTTTTTCTTTTCGTGGTTTGATGTCTGTGCTTTCGATCTTTTCATGAGTTTTCAAGACAAAAAGAACGCATCTCAGACCAGAGTTTTCATGTTTGCTGTTGTCTGGTTATGTTTCTTTGTCTACCTTGCACTGCGTAAATTGAGTGTAAATCGAGTGTAAATTCTGACATGTTCCGAGAGCAATTTATTTCAAGATATTATTTTCTCACCACCATATCTTTTCTCAGCCATCTTCCTCTCATTCTTCACCTTTCCTTTTGTTTGCCTCCTCTTACTTTATTTATTGGCCTGTTCCGCCGGCAACACGCCGTCTCTGCCGAACAGAAGAAAGTAAAGCGATCGAAAATACAGAAGGCTACAGAACGAAAGGAAAAAGAAAAGTCTCCACCTCCCTTGCTTCATTTACTCCGTATGTTTATTTCTCGTTTGTTTTTGTTCTGTTCGATGTCCTTCTTTCATCCACAATGTCAATCTTCCCATCCTCCAGCCTCGTCCTTTTGCATTTCTCTCTCTTCACTCTGTCCTTTTCTGTTTTATGATGACCTGTCCTGATTTGAAAAGCCTGAAATGCTGTTGCCTTGGGCTCACTCGAAACGGGCGTATTTCATCAAACGCGTTCTCGATCTTGAAAATAGCGAAATTGTGTCCTCTAATTTACTCAACCTCCATCTCAATCAAAATACGAAGGATAGGGAGTATTACGGAGTACAGTGCGGGCAAACATTCCAGAATGTCACCAAATCGCCAAATTGCGTCCCAAAAATATATTTTTACAGGGGAGCACCCTAGGCAAGGGCATCCAAAAGACGCCAGGAGAGCCTAGGGCTTAGTGGCCGGTACGAAATGGCGCATCTTCCGGCGGGCGCTATTTTGTTCTTCAGGCCGCTCTCCCGGACGTCGTTGCGGGCGGGGCGTTTGGGGCCATCGAGGCCAGGCCCTGTCTGTGCTCAGTGTGCAAGATTGGTGCACGGTGCTAGCGACACGGTACTTTTTCTTCTCTTTTCTTCTGCGGGAACGGGGAAACGGCTTGACAGGGGGCCATCCACCCATAAACCATCAGGGCATCCTTCGTGCCTTCCCCAGAGCAGAAACCCACAAGAACGAACGATTTCAAGAAAATCAAAAAGGGGCAAGAGCGAACGAGGACGATGCTTGGATGCCTTGATGCTCAGTCGCGGCTTCCAGCTTCAGATATTTGATATTGATATCACGAGTAAACGGCTTCTTTCACTATGGAATTGTGAGCTCGCTATTGACACACTTGTCACACTCTTACAACCCACAAGCTATTGTATGCCGTTTGTTCCCTAGTCCTCCCAGGCCACAATGCTGTTTCCGTCTGTCGGTTGCTTCCGCCCGTCTGTCCCTCAAAAGTATTACCTCGACGCAGCCGAGTATTTCTTCCTTTTTGACGGTGTGACTTGAGAGTTGAGACACACCAGCGATATAAGGGACGAGTTATCGTTGTGAGGGGCATACTCTAGCAATATCGCGCTGTAAATATTGCTCGCTGTGTCTCCCCTCTTTTTCGATCATGTTCTTTCTCTGCCCATTGACTGTCCGTCGTCTCTGCCAAGTCTTGTTCGGAGATGTCTCACAGCACGTCAAGAGTCCACAGTCCACAGTTCTCAGTCCATAGCTTCTTAGCTCCCCATCCAGCCATCATTGTGCAGGACGCAAGGCAAGGGACGGACGACCTGCCCCGTCTGCAAGGCGATCAATGGAGTCCTCAATAGGGCCCAATCATGATCCGAGAGAGCCTGGACACCACAGTACGGAGTACAAACCCGACCTTGGAGCCAAGGGATATGTCACCCGAACGTCGCCTTTTGTCTCCCATTTGTCTCACAGACTTTTCACTCTTCCAGCAGTGCCAAATTCATGGATAATCCCTCAGATATTCATGATCAAGTTGACCGAAGAGATGGCGAGATCTAATGCTGTGTACCCATCACAGTGCACGACGTAAAAATCACCATAAAGGTCCAGCTGTGAGCAAGAATGGTCGTCAAACAAGAAAATAGTACTGTTGGCTGCCGCTTTGGCTGCCGAACGTCAAATGCAACGCCCGTCTCCTTGCATTCTGACTATCTGACATTCTACACTCGTTACATCTTACACGCAGGACTATCTTCTCACTTCACCGCTGCCGCGCCGTTGCGGTGAGCAAAGTGTGTTGGCAGACAAAAGTGGATTCTTATTCCCCGTACGTCGTACATATACGGAGTAAGTAGCATCGACCCCGGCGGCGCAAGAGATAAAGTGATCTGATCGGGTCTCTTGTGTCGAGTTTCTGCCCATTTTTATCCGTTGTTCGACCTGGGGAAAGGCCGGGCAAAGTGGTTGGATCGGATTCATCCCAAATGCACCTCGTCTATTCCATATACCTAACGCCGCAATTGTTATGATGGGGCGAACAATACAGTGCAAACACAACGCAAACGAGGCTGGGCTGGCTGGCTCAACTCTGTTGACAAAAGAGTGGCAAGAAAAGTAGACATATTGGAATTTATTAGCTAAAGGCCAGCAAAGAACGGAAAGAAGAGCCTTTGCTCAGGCCGTATGTCTTGGCCACAATAACGCGGTTTGCGCTGAACGGGATCCGAGGCTCGCTTAACTGTGTCTCGGAGGCTGGCACGAGAGATATTTCAACAAACATCTAGCAGAGCACTCTCTATCAAACGCGGTGAACAAGCTTATGGCCACACTGAATACCAGTCAGCTCGTGTCACATAAGGGTGTATTAGGGAGCAAGCAACATCTCGAGCTCACGACATATCCAAATTAGACAAGAAATACAGGATAGATTGCAAGCAAACAAACAAAGCACCAAAAGCCAGCCATCTATAGTTGTGCCTAAAACCCGAGTCCATATAAAAATACCGCGTGCCCTGCCCTGAGAAGCCGTAATTAAGCTGAAAAGTAGAAGGAATAGAAAAGAAATGACGAGCTCGAAAGACTCATACTGGGGAGCGCGGTGACCTGAAATAAGACCGGACTGAAGAACGTACTGTTGTTGGCCTCTTCAAATCGTCTTCATAGTCAACATCATCGTGGCTAGCGCTCCCGCGTCGATACGTGCTCGGAAACCGCACGCTCTTGGGCGTCAGCAACGGCCACCGCTTTGTCTCGGATGGCGGTATTGTCGGTAAAGGGGCGTTTATGGAAGCCATTGCTGCTGCTGCCTCAGCTGCGGCTGCTCCTCTCCGTTGTGCCGCCGTCACACCGGCCGCACTGTCCTTCTCTCGCCGCTGCATCTGCAGATTCCACACAAACTTCCATAGCAGTAGAGCCAGCGTAAAGTCCACGGCGGCTGAGTAGCCGCCTACCACGATGCCAAACTCGACTGCCATCGGTATCGGTATGCAGATCCGGTCGCTGTCATCCACTGAAGCGGGGACAAACGGACACCCAATCCATATCGACAATGCGCTCATATGCATGGCCATATTGAGTGTGATGCTGATGGTCCACACAAGTGACCGCATCCACCCAATTCGTAAACGCAGCATTGTGGACGCAAACGACGTCTTGCTCCAGCAGGCCGCCAACAGAATCAAGGTGCCACTGACAGTCCCATTGGCGGCAATGTTGGCAATTCGTGGAGTTGAAGTCAGATGTCTTGGTTATAGAAAACGAGTAGAGATAAAGAGACCACGACGAAGAGTCATTGTCGTTTCCGATCTCGTAAAGAAGTGTTTGATTTATTGTGTGCAAACCTGGGGTAAATCAACATGCAAAAGTACAATAGACGAGTGATCTGTAGAGCTCTCTCGATAAAAAATAAAAAAAATCACACGCAAGAAAACATATCAAGCTACTTTTGCTAAAACGAACTGTGCACAAATGCTTTCGAGTGGTAAAACACTGAGATCTTTTCTCGTGAAGCTTTGTACATCATCCTCAGGGTCTGCACAGCAAATCATACCTTGCCAAGAGACAGGAGAGTCCATCAAAGAACGAAATCCCCGGAATGAAGACAGGTGAACAAGAAATACTGTTTACTGGGTTTGAATGTTTTCGTATTTTTTTCTTACTTTTGATTTTGAATATATTACAAACATAGGGAAGAGATAGTAGACAAGAAACCAGAATAAAACAAGGTCAAATAAAACAAGAAACAAACAAAAGATGGTATCTTTGTGCAGCTTTTCGACTGCATGCATAGAAACAGCCCCTCCACCTAAATCTCTAGAACATCCTCCCATACTCCTTCTCTTCGTATACACCTACTGCTTCTTCGTCTTCTTGGCGGGCTTGAACCACGACCGCGGGAGCAGCTCGCTGTCCACAAGCAGGCGCCACAGGCACCACAGGTAGCAAATGCCAAAGCCGGCAGCGCCGACACCCACGTTGGCAACAACCCACAGATCAGGCTTGTCGGCCGGCGGGACCAGCGTGGCCTCGAGCACGTGCCACATGACCATGGCCAGGTAGAAGGGACCGTGTATTAAAAAGGCACCCCAGAGAGCGGTGCTCTCGTCGCCCTTGCTGGAGGCAGACTGGCTGCTGCTGCTGCTGCCGCTGTTGCCACTGCCCGGGAAATAGGCTGAGAGGGTGGTGGGGGGCAGGCCCAGGAGATAAGCCCAAAGCAGGGTAAGCACACTGTACGGCACGGCCAGGTCTACTCTCTTCAAAAGGGGGAACATGGTCCAGGCGCCCAGCAGATTGGCAAAGCCGACCCAGGCGCGCTTGCTGCCGCTCAGACCACCGTGGCCGGCAAGCAACAGAGTCATTGGCAACAGAGGGAGAAGCACACTCTTCTCGTGAACCTGGTAGCTAAACAAGAAGAAACCCCAGGCGGTGGCGGCAAAGGCATAGGGCAGCAGCAGGCGGCTGGGACGCAAAAACAGAATCAGGTTGGGCGGCAGGATGGCGGCAAGCGTGGCCACGAGGGAGGCGCGCTGCAGAAGCTCGGCCGGGTACTTGCGGAGCTTGATGGCAACGTTGGCGGCGCACCAAAAGTTGGCAACCTTGTCCTCAAACAGGCCGCGGGCCACGGGGAAGACACGGTGGACCATCTGAACGAGCTGCTCGACGACAGGGTAGTAAAAGGCCTTGGGATCGAGGTACTTGTCGAGGACGTCTGCAAAGATGGGGAGAGGCACGACAGCGTTGGCGGGTAGGTTGGCGTGCGCGCGAATGCCGTGGCGGACGTCATAGACAGTGCCGGCAACAATGGGCAGGATGAGAATGGCAAAAGCGACAATCGTCACGGCGGCAATGCCCAGCAGACGCGCCACATTGATGCGCGGGAACACGCAGTTGCCCAGCAAAAAGGCAAAGACGGGCAGCGCATAGTAGAGCGCCATCTGCTTGAAGCCCAGGGCCAGCACAAAGAACACGGCTGCCCACATCAGACGGCCGGCCAACATGCTCGACATGCTCGCCGTCACGAGACCTAGCATGACTGTGTTGTACTGGAAGTGCACGTGGTCGATCAGCAGAGTGGCCGGCTGGAGCAGAACGGCAACCAGCGCCACGGACGCGGTCCACGAGGCCACGCCGCTGAGCCGGCTGAACCGACGCACAAAGATGACCACGGCCGGGATGTAGATGAGGTACTCGGACACAAAAACGGTCGCGCGCATGTAGATCTTGAGCTCGGGCGACTCTAGGCCACGCGATTTGTGCAGCGCAAACCACGACGGGTCAATCAGGCTGCCGACCTTGCCGAGAACCCAGCTGTGGTAGGCCGTCAGCGGCGGGTAGTCGAGTCCCCACCAGTCAAGGTCGTGGAAGTACCACTGCGAGATGGGCAGATGCGCCGTGATCTCCATCCAATGGCGCTGGGCCTCGTAGTCGCCAAACATGGGCGGCCGGCCGAAGCCCGAGTAGCCCCAGAGACCAGCTGCCCAGCGGAACAGGCCGACGACTATCAGGATCAGCGGCAGCAGCTCCCATTGCGACACAGAGCCGCGCGCCGGCCACAGGAACGCCGCCAGGGGGTAGGCTGGCGAGCGCGCAAGACCTTCCGGCTGGGTTGGACTGCCGCTGTTGCCATTGCTGCCCGTGCTACTGTTTGCATCGAAATCAGCCAGAACGCCCGTCTTCTTGGCCTTCCTCCGCGGCTTATGCGGTGATGGTGACGGACCGGCCATCGTGATGTGTTGATGTGGAAAGGTACTAAAAAGACGGAAGTGAGGTCGAAGATTGAAGCTCAAAGTCGAAGCTGGTCAGGGGTAGCTCGATCGCGGTCGGAAGAGGGAATTGGTCGAGTCAAGGCGCTGTCATTAAAAATGCACCGGACGGCAACAGTCGACGGTTCGTTGCAGTCTGTCGTCCCAGAGTGTGGCTGTCAAAAGGGATGCCGAGCAGATGTTGTTTCTCGGAAAGCTCGTCTGACGGATCGTGGATGGGTCGAAATCTGGCCAATTTTAGATGGAGGGATCCACTATTTCGAAGCTCCTTGGATGCTACGGAAAATGGAAGGCGCAAGACGCGTCGGGTGCGACTGGCGGGGCGTCATAAAAGGCTAAACACACAGTCTGGACGCTCACAATAAGACAGTACAAGAGGAAATGCATGTCACAGGCTGCAGGCAAAGTAAGAAATAAAAGACATTATTGTGTAAAATACATTAAAGAGAAGGGCATCCATGAGAAGATGTAATATGAACTGATTCTTAAAGTAAATAAACGATGTAATGCCATCATGAAAGCTCCCCAGCTCCCTCGTCACTAACACGGTGTACTGCCTCCACTGTGTGACAGGGGCATAAAGAGGCTGTCCAGTGGAAGGTGGTGGCCGCCGTTTGGCTAAATGCACCGTCTGTACTCCGTACTCCGTACACCTACCTGTTCTTTCCCCTTTTGGCGCTCTTTCAACATTCCAAAGTCGCCCCACCCCCGCCAGGGACGACCACCTGCCGAAAGCTATGCCAAGCTCTGGGCGCTTTGAGAAGCTCAAACGGCAGGTGCGACAGACATCGCCACTTCATGCGAAAAAGCTCACCTTTACAAACTACGATTTGACGGTGATTTGACAGCAAACAGACGCCACGCCTGGGGAGACCCCCACTCACCTCCACACATTCTCTACGACATGCCGTACCCGTTTGTACTGCCGACTACGTCGGCCTTTGTCTTCACAACCAGTCTGGCCTGCCCGACACACCCTTCACTGCTGCGCACCGCATCGACTTACCGCGGCGTCGTCCGCGATACGCTTAAGCGCCACAAGCGGCTACCGCCCGAGTCGCAGGCGGCCAACTTGGGACTGGTTGTCTCAAGTCTCCAAGATTACCTGCCGTACCTGTTTGCCGCGGCCGACGGTCTCTCAGGGCGCAACCGGGATATCCAAGTCACACTTCTGGCCCAGCCGCAAATTGGCGATAAGGCCGCCAAGTCAAAGTCAACTGACAACAATGGGTCGTCATCTGCCCCATCTTGGCCGTCTGGCCCTGGCATCGAGTGGCGTCCCGTCTTGGCCGAGGCACGCCTGCCCGGCAAGGAACCACCCCGCGTGCGCATCCCGCTGTCTCCGACGGCCCTCGACGCCGAGGCGGCTTTCGCTCTGGCTACCCTTGGCCATGCCTACACACTCCAAGCCCGCGCCGTCCTCCAGCCTCTCTATGTCGTCACGTCAGTCGTCCCTGTCGGCACTCAGCAGCGCCAGGCCGCCATCAACACGGCCACAAAACATTTATTGACTGCCGCGGGCATCTTTTCGTATGCCGCCACCTTTGCCGAGTCGTCTCGCTTCACGCCACCCGTCCCTGAAGTTTCGTCATCGACGCTTAGGTCGCTGGCCGCCCTCTCTGTAGCCGAAGCTACGCTCATGGCCGTCCTCAAAGACGACCCCTACCCGGCCGCCGTTGCCCAGGACCGCAATGAGCACGACCGCGAATGGATGTACAAGTCGCCTGACCTGCCCAAGGTGCGCGCCCATCTGTTTGCACGGCTGTGCCTGGCAGCGGCCGAGCATGCTGGACGAGCCGCCAGTGGTGTTTCGTCCGCACAAGGTGTGAGCCGCAGCTTTGTGCGCTACCTACAAGACTTGCGGCACACGAGCCGGGCCAAGGCGTGCCGATTCTTTGCGATTGATGCGGATCTGGGCGGACAGACAGGCACCGCTCTGGCGTGGGTGCATGCTGCGTTACAAGAGCTCGGAGGTGCCGAGGGCGGCGGTTCCGGTGCGGCGGCAAGCAGCTCAGCAGGCGTGTCGGACAAAAAGAGCCTGCTTGACCGATTTAAAAAGGACCGTGCCGAGAAGCGTGAGAAGAAAGAAGACCGCCGGGTAGAGCGCGGTCTGGGCTGGGGCGGTGATGCAGGCCGGCTCGAGGAAACGCGCGTGCTGGCCATGCTCAATACCAAGTGGACCAAGCAAAACGACACGATCAACACACAGCGCATCCCGCCGGCGGGGCCGTTGCTAGCACAGATGCCGTCGGGTCGTGAGATCCATACCGTTCAGCCAATGATTCCGCCACATCTAGACACTTCGGATCTAGAGGCCATGCGTGTACCGCCGGACCCGCTGGACGTGCTGGGCGACGAGGTCGACGGCGTGGCCCTGGATAGCTCGGATGACGAGGGCCAGGATCTGCCAACTTCGGGAAGACAGTCGGCGTCAACACCAAGTCCTTACTATTAGACGGGGACGTCATTTTTCTTTCCTTCTTTCTTTTTTGCATCAACCCTTTGTTCATTTCATAGCGATTCTGTTTAAATGACACTTTTAAGAATATTGTAATGAAAAATGAGATGATTCTACAATAAATGTGTCCTTAAATGCTGCTTGCCGTGGCAACTATATGTCCGAACCGTTATCCTATGTCCAGTTCAATTTTCAATCCCAGGGTATTATACAAGTTACTTTACCTCAATTTTCTATCCTGTCATCCCATTTCACATCTACACAATAACCAGCTTGTCAATCTCCTGTCGGGCAATCTCAATCACCTTTTGGCAGTTGGGCTTCTCGCCCGGCTGCAGCCGTGTGTATCCGCACTCGCCACCTTCTTCTTGCATCTTGATCAGGCCTGCGTCATAAGCATCGTCCATGAACTTGTGCCGCATCTTGGACCGCTCTTCCAACATCTCGGCAATGTCCTTAAGGCCAAAGTGCACAGGCACCATACAAAAGGACGATTTGGATATACCGGCTTTGTTGTCCGCGCGTCCTGGCTTGCAGCCGTTGGCGTTGCCGAATTTATCTTTATCGCCGTAGGCCGCCGCCATGGCCCCCTGTGCAGACGCGATACTCGCCGCAGCATCCTCGTAGTCCATATTGTCACGGTCCAAGTGGATACCATAGACGTCCATCTTGAGCATTGCCCGCACCACCAGTCGCCACAGAGGGGGTTCCACCATGCTGTTATCCATGGATGATGTCTGCGCGCAGACATTGTCCCATCGTGCCATGTGACCCCACATACCGCCGTACGCCGTCAGCGAGAGTGGCAGGCGAACCTTGGCCGCAGACGCACGCGCCGCCTCCTCGTCGACCATGGCCACGATGCGCCGGTATGTGTGGGCAATCGTGGGCAACAGTGCGCCCAGAACCATCAGGTTTTGGAATGCCTGCAGAGATGGCTTGGTGTTGAGGTCGAGATGCGGTGGCGAGCAGCTGGGGCACAGCACAGTATCGTGCGCTGTGTGTGCGGCATTGCGTGCAACGCTCATGGCCGGTCCAACCTCGGACGGCAAGTGTTGCAGGGAGTCAAGTGCCAGGTACAGCCGCGCAAGACAGCCACAGACACGGTTCGGTGCCGTCAACAGCCATGCCGCGGACGACTTGCTGTAGGCGTCAACGGGCGTCGACGTCGGTATGCCGCCAATGAGTGTCGGCTGTCCTTCCGGTACAGAGATTTTGAGTGGCTGATAGGGTGGTAGCTCGCCGGTCTTGTTGGAGGCTTCATCATAGGCATCGGATACAGCATGGCCAATGGTAGGCAGCGGAGGCAACTGCTGTGGTATAACTCTCGGAGAGGGATGTAGAATTCCAAAGGGTGGATGGCGCGGCTGCCACCCGTGGGGGCTGTCCCCGGCCAGACCAGGTGTCAAGCCAGGCGTCGCCATGGGTGGAACCGAGCGGTGTGTAGCAGGTGCCTCCGTTGCTTGTGATGACTGGCTGCCGCTCGATGTGGATGTGAGTGACGGAACATCGGACCCGCCACTGGGTGATGCCATATTGCTGTTATTCGTCTGGGTAGGTGGTGTAGGTACGCCGGCGCCCATGGCATCTGTCGGCACCGTGTTAAAGTCGATGTCGTTAAAGTTCATGCCAAACAGGCTGCGTGGGAAGAGGCTGTCATATCGGTGTGTGGCGGTTGGCATGGGAGAGTGCCTTGCTGTCGGCGGCGGTGAGAGTCCCGGGATTGCTGCTACTGCTGATGGAAAGGACGTGAGTGCGGGTTGTCTGTGCAGACCGGTGGACTGGACCATATCGGCGTGTGAATTGTGTTGTTGGTCTTGCTGTTGGTGGTCTTGCTGCTGCTGCATGGTTGTCGGATCGAGGCCATTGTTTTCACCCATGCCGAGAAAATCAAAGAATGTGAAGCCGGGTGACGAGACCTGGTCGGCGAGAATGGACAGTCCAACGTCACCGTCGCCCATATCTCGGGGAAGGTTTAGGCTGGATAAGTTTCCGGGCAGGCCATTGCTGCTATCGGCCGGTGCATTGCCAAAAGCAGTGCCGGCGGTATTGGGTTTATCTTCCTCCTCGTCAGCCCTTGGCCGTTTCCGCGGCCGGCCCATGGGCTTTTGGGCTGAGTAGATGCAGGCCATGCCTTCCCGCTTGCAGCGGCGGCAGCCATCGGCCTCTTTGGTGCAAGCAAGCTTTCGGGTTCCTATGATTTAATACGATGTGAGCACAGTGGTCGTACTGGGGTAGGAGTCAAGTCCTGCAGCCTGGTGCATGAATACACTGCAAAACAGAAACCAAAAGGACACCACCGGCCAAAGTCGCGGGCGGAATATAAACCAAAACATTGAAGGGCAAACAGCGAGTCCATCAAGAGCCGTGAAACAGCTGCACGTCAGCCCTATAAGGCATTGCCGGCTGCTGCGCCAGGTAGACCGGAGACAAAAATACGAGAAATATGGAGAGATATCGCAGACTTTGTTGGGCTTTGGGGGTGTTTCGGAGACTCACTGCACTCATCACAGGCGCGGCGCTTCTTCTGATCCGCCGCCGCGAGAGAGGGGTCCTTCTGGGGATTGGTCATGACGTCGCAATTGGGGGTGTAAGCTGGGTAGTTGAGTAAACAATAGATTCAAGAATGGAGAAATAAAATAAAAAGGAGCAGGAGGGCATGGGATCCTCTGGCTATAACATTGGTGAGAATATTATGTAAGTTGGAGGGAAGGGACAAATCTTAAGATTAGAGAGACGTCACAAGGCACAACGTTGAGTGACGTGGAAGGCACAGAATAAAGGGGGTAGATGAGAGAAACGTGGAAAGAGAGAGAAGAGAGGCAGACAGGAAGGAACGAATGCGAATAAGGAGAGGGAAACCGAGAAGCATCGGCGAAAATGTCTACGTTGTGGTCTGTTTGGTTCGAGGAGGAAGGCACGACTCGCATGATAATACCCGTTTTAGTGCTGTGAGTGCTGTTTTTGGGCAGGATCGCGGCGCTGTCTCGCTGGGAAAAGCTGTAAATGGCTCTGACAGGGGGCAATAACACGAGTCGGGATCGCACTCGGAGACTTTTTTCTGAATAAAGGGTGCGCGGGGGAATTCAAGGTCCTTCTGGATGTGTAAGCTGACCCGCTTTTGGTAGAAGGCTCGGAGACTTTTGCTCTTCCTGTCTCTGCTCCTTCCCAATATCGCTGTTCAAATACTGCCCAATGAGGAAAAGGCAGCCGGAGTTAGGGCGAAGCGGCGATTTATACCGGATTAAGGCGGTGACCTCTTTTGGACAGTAAAGATTATGTAATATTAGTGGGTCGCCATTTCTTCTGGCAGAAAGTGCAGACCGCCCAAAAAAATTGTAGGCAAGAAAATTTTGGTGCTGCTGGCGCTTGGTAGCAGTTGCTCTGCTAGTTTTGCACTGGGGCAGGAGCGTTCTGTTGCGCATCTCCAACGTTAAGTCGAAAAGATCGAACCAACGGTCGAAGACGATCAACCACCACAACACAACCAAGTTTCCCACGATGGCACCGAAAGGAAAGGCTGCGAAGCCGGCCAAGGCAACAAAGGCAGCAGCTGTCCCCGAGAAGAAGCGCAAGGCGTCGATTGTGACGACCGACGCCGAGTCCGACAACGAGGGCAGCATCGACGGTCTTTTGGACGGCGTCTTTTCCGACAGCGACGAGGGCTCTGACGACGAGGCCGCGCTGGATAGTGACGATGTGCCGTCTGAGGGCGAGGACGACGAGGAGAGCCGCGAGCTGGCGAAGCTGACGTTGAACAACGGCACCACCGACGGCGCCGAGGACGAGCAGAGCGATGAGGAGAAGGACGACGACGACTTTGAAGAGTTTGACGACGAAGACGATGACGAAGAGCTCAAGGAGGACCCTGACCAAGATGACGATGAAGACAATGCCGACAAGCCCAACTACCGGGTAACGACAGACGCTAACGGTGGCGTGCGGTACATCTACGACGAGGTCGACCCTGTCTACGATTCCGACGACAGCGACAAAGAAGAGTCCAACACGATTGGCAACATCCCCCTGTCCTTTTACGACTCGTACCCGCACATTGGCTACGACATCAATGGCAAGAAGATTATGCGGCCGGCGTCGGGCGACGCTCTCGATGCGCTCCTCGAAAGCATCGAGCTGCCCGAAGACTGGACAAGCTTGACAGACCCGGCAACGGGCAAGCCGCTCAAGCTCAACAAGGAGGAGCTTGAGCTGTTGAAGCGTGTGCACAAGGAGCGCCAGAACGACAGCGAGGGTGCCGGTGACTACGACCCCTACCCGGATATGGTCGAGTACTTTACGAGCAAGGTGGAGATTATGCCGCTGAGCGCCGCGCCCGAGCCCAAGCGCCGCTTCGTGCCGTCGAAGCATGAAGCTGTCCGCATTGCCAAGCTGGTACGCGCCATCCGCCTCGGCCACATTCTGCCGTACAAGCCGCGCGACGAGACCAAGGAGGAGGAGGAGACCCAGCCGCACTACGACCTGTGGCACGACGAGGTGCCTGTCGAGGCTCACATTATGCACATCCCCGCCCCCAAGCTGCCGCCCCCGGGCCACCGCGAGTCCTACAACTGCCCGCCCGAGTACGTGCCTTCAAAAGCTGAGCGTGCCGAGTGGGAGGCCATGGACCCCGAGGACCGTGAGCAGGCCTTTTTGCCCGCCAAGTACGACGCCCTGCGCAAGGTGCCCGGCTACGGCGAGTTTGTCAAGGAGCGCTTCGAGCGCTGTTTGGATCTGTACCTGGCGCCCCGCGTGCGCCGCAACCGCCTCAACATCGACCCCAGCTCGCTGCTGCCCAAGCTGCCACCGGCCGAGGAGCTCAAGCCCTTCCCTACCGTGTGCCAGACAGTCTTCCGCGGCCATGTGGGTGGTGTGCGCTCCGTGGCTATTGATCCGACTGGCAACTGGCTGGCTTCGGGCGGTGACGACGGTACGGTCCGTCTGTGGGAGCTGTTGACCGGTCGCCAGGTGTGGAGTGCGCGGTTGACGGGTGGCAAGGGCCACGAAGACAAGTACAACGACGAGCCTGTGCGCAGCATTGAGTGGCGGCCGAGCAAGGGCGCCTTCATTCTGGCTGCGGCTGCGGGTGAGGATCTGTACATGATTGTCCCCACAGTTGTTGTCGACCCAGAACTTGAGCAGGCGAGCCGTGAAGTCGTTGATGCCGGTTTCGGTTACGCCGCCACCAAGGGCAAGAAGCCCGCAAACGACCCGGTCACGGGCGAGCCCCAGAAGCCCGCGGCCAAGTGGAGCCGTCCCGAGGATGCACGGCTGGTGAGCGCCGGTGTGCTGCTACAGATCCGTGTACGCAGCCCCATTGAGTCGGTCAGCTGGCATCGTCGCGGCGAGCATTTCGCGACTGTCTCTCCCACGGGCGGCCGCAGCGCTGTTGCTGTGCACACCTTGTCGCGGCACCTGACCCAGGTCCCCTTCCGTCGCATGCCCAACATCCCCCAGGTCGCCCGCTTCCACCCCTCGCAGCCGCTCTTCTTTGTTGCCACCAAGCAGCGCATCCGTGTGTACGACCTGCAAAAGATGGAGCTCGTCAAGACGGTCCAGCCCGGTGCCCGCCAGATCTCGTCGTTTGACGTGCACCCCACCAGCGGCGAGCACCTGATTGTTGGTGCCTACGATCGCCGCCTGGTGTGGCAGGATGTCGAGATGGCCAGCACAGGCCCCTACAAGACTATGCGGTACCACGAAAAGGCTGTGCGCGCTGTGCGCTTCCACCGCGGCGGTCTCCCTCTCTTTGCCGATACGAGCGACGACGGCACCCTGCAAATCTACTTTGGCCGTGTCTACAACGACCCGCTCGAGTACCCGACGATTGTGCCCCTGAAGAAGCTGGAGAAGGGTGCGCACAAGGTGGTCAACGCTGTCGGTGCGCTGGACGTGACGTGGCATCCCAAGGAGGCGTGGTGTGTGTCGGCGGGCGCAGACGGTACCTGTCGGTTGTGGATGTAGGAGTGCCGTGGGTGTTTTTCTTTCCTACATGTATCTCTGTAATTCCCTTTCCTGTTCTGTCTAGATATTTTTCTTTTTTTCATCGTGTTTTCATATGCCTTTGTATCGGCGTCATAGTCATCTTAAACATAGGAGTACAAAATTTTACTATTTTTTGCATAGTTATCTAAATATCCGGTAAACTTTCTATATGCGATGTGATTTCCACAATATCCTTCGTATCTGTATGCCCATGTATGCTTCTATATCATTGCACAGTCAACGGTCTCATTGGACCGACGAGCCAGCTGGTGCCCACGGTATTGTGGACTTTCTCCTTGGTGCAACACTTCCGCTGCGGCTGTCCGTCTTGACCGGGCTCTTGCCCCGTGGCAAGGCTGACGGAGATGTAGCCGCAAGGTCCTTGCATGCTTGCTCCAATGCCAACTCGACCGAGCACCGGATCTTGAGCGCCGCTACTGCCGGCCACACGGCCTTCTCACCCTTTTGGATCCAGTACCGCAGCGTCTCTGGCGACGGCGAGTCCAGCAGCCGCACATAGTCCATTAGTGGGACAGTCGGCACGAGAACCAGGTGGCCACCAGGGATCTGTTCATCCAGTAGCAGTCTTCGCAAAGCCAGCGGCAGCCAGCCCAGGCGCACCATCTGATCGAGACGGTGGCGCACGAGGTGGCCGGTGTGGTGCAGCACGAAAGCGTTGGCACGAGCAAGTGTGCCCATGGCGAAGCCACGCATGGCAGGCGAGTGCATCGATGGTTCGAGGAATGGCACGAGATAGGGCCGAGCCTGGCTGACAATGAAATGGTTGACGTTGAACAGCTGTGCCAGACGCTGCAGCGGCGAATGGCGTGTACCGTAACTTCCGTATGTCCAGTGGCGGAACTGCGCAGCATCAGCCAACGGCCAGGGCACGATGACGGTCCGGCCCTCGTCGTCGACTTCTTTACACAAGATGGCAGTCTGGCGGTGGCCGTACCAAGCAGCAGTGGCAGCATCGCTCACGACACTCGAAGCGTTGGACGCCACAGCAGCTGTCCAGATCAGAACATTCGGCGCCGTAACGTAGTTCAGGACCGAAGGCACGTCGGCAGCGCCGCCCGTGACGACAGTAATGTTGAGTGTGCGGCCTGTGCGGCGGTAGGCCTCTTCAAACGTCATGTCGCCACCATTGTCGCGCACGCACTGCTCCAGCACAGTGACGTCCAAGAAGTAGCCCTCGTTACAGAAGCGCCGCAGCCGGCGATGCAGCGTCTCCCAACGCTTGCGAAATTCCACGGGAAACGAAAAGGGCGCCGACTTCGCGTCAGCGTCGGCCACATCCTGACGCTGTTGCCTGCGTTTGGCCACGGCCTCAAATGCCGACAGGTCGATGCCCACACCATCCAGGACCCCTGGCAGTTCTTCGTCGGTATGCGTACCGAGAAGCGCAGCAATCAGGGCTCCCGTGCCTGTCCCTGTCAGTATACGTGGAAGTAGGCCACGGAGGAAGAGGGCGCGAGCGACACCCAAGTGGCACGCGCCAAAGATGGAGCCGCCCTGAAAGACGAGCGTGGTGCGGCCAAAGGATTGCCGCAGATTGTTGAAGAGACGGCGCTTCTCGCCGACGGACAGTAGCTGGCAGCGACCTTCAGAAACGGCTCGAACCAGCTCGGGACTTAGCTCGGACGACGGTGATGCAGAGCGGCTGGTGCCTGCACTCGATGCAGGTCCGCCAGCTTCCGGCCCGGGCAAGTTGACAAGATCACGGATGATCTCGCACACTTGCAAGATGTAGTTTTCGATCAGATATTTTGTGCCCGCAAACGACGCGTTGTAGAGCGACGGCACAGTAATGTTTCCCAGGTTGCGGACAAGGCCTGACTGCAGCAGATGCACGAGCGCCTGCACATGGCCAGCTTGCAGCGCGAGTCCAAACGCAGCCAGACGATCGCCAATCAGCTCCCACGCATAGGCCTTGCTCTTGTCGACTTTGCGCCAGGTGTCGATGCGGTAGCGATGGTCGAGCGCGAGACCGGCCGCTTCCCACTGCTCAAACGTCTCGGCATGGTACAGGCGGTCCCAAAGCGCGGCGAGTCCGCGGTCCCACGTGAAGAGGGAGGAGACATAAGTATAAATGCGATGCAGCCAAAGGAGGACGACGAGGGGGAAGGTGATGATCCCCCAGATCCAAATGTTCACGGACATGGTCGCGGACAGAGATGTCGGGTGCCAGACAAAATCGTGCGCACCATTTCCGGAAGGTGAAGGTGTAGTAGAAACGGGTTGAGAAAGGTGAAAAGAAGAGAGAGAAGACGGCCTCGTGTTAGGATGTTGTCGTTTGGCATGTGATGTTTGTGTAGCCAAGAGCCCCACTTATTCGCCTGAGGTCAGCATTACAGGCGGGAAGGAGCGACCGAAATGAATATCGCCAACTGGTAAACACCGGTACAAAAGCTTCACTCACCGCGCATATCTTTCACGTACGGCCATAGATACTGGAAAATACGGGATCCCGTCCGCTCTCCCCTAGTCAAACCAATAATCGGCGGATTAGTAGTTGGGTCGGTGACGACCAGCGAATACCCGCTGCTGTACGTTTTTTTGTCGTTTCCACATCTAGATTCCTTTTTGTGGGCAGTGCGGCTGCCGAGCATGGTAAGTCGCGCTAATCACACAGCTCTCTCGCTCCGAGACATTCCATATTCACGTCGTTATATCAAGATGTGTTCTGTGAAATATTTTTGTTTTCATTCAACCAAAACGCCTCTATTATCTACCCGCCTGGCCAGATTTGTATCTCTTTTTACCTGTTTCTTGCTTTTTCAACGACCAAGTATACGCCGTGCAAAAAATATTCCGTACAAGTAGACCGAAAATTGTGTCCCAAATAAAATAAAACATTATCAGAAGTAAAAGCAATAAAGATGCCACAGAGAAAGAACCCCAAAAAACTCTACACAGCCCACGGCTACTCCTACTCGTCATCGTCGTCGTCGATAACGTTTCGCCGGTTCCGCCGGGCGGCCGGCAGGTCGTCGTCGCCCTCAGCATCATCGTCCTCGGCCTCGGCTGTCTTTTGACGCTTGCGGCGCGATGAACCACCACGGCGGTCATCCTCGTCATCATCATCATCCAGCTCCTCTTCCTCCTCTTCGTCATCATCGTCGACGCCCTCCTCGTCCGACACGTCGTCATCACTGGGCGCGATAAAGTCGTCGCCTTTGTCATACTCATCGTTGCGCCGTGCGCCCTGTGGCAGCTCGTCATCCGAGTCATACTCATCCCGACGCCGCTTCGCACGGGCACCGCCGCCACCGTTGCCACCCTTGCGACGACCGCCACCACGGCGTCCACCGCCACCACCCTCCAGGTCGCCCACAGACAAGGCGCCTCCACCCCAGCCAGAACGGCCACCAGCGGGCGCCGAACCGTCGAGTCGTGCAGCCGCCGTCTCGCGCCGCCGCTTGGCCCGCTCGCGCTCCTTCTCAGCCAGCTCGGCCTCCTTCTTGGCCAGCTCGGGATCGCGCACGGTGCGGATGATCATGTTGGAGCTGTGCTCGGGGCCCTGTGTCGCGGCCTGCAGGCGGTCGGTCAGACGTTTCAGAGCATCGTCGGCAACGGTACGGTTGGCGCGGACGCTGTACTGGGCCGTGACGTGACCGACGGTCAGCAGAAGAGAGCTGCTCAAGTGAGCGGCAGCCGCGTAGTAGTGGGCGTCCTGCAGCTCTTGGTAGCCGCCCTTTTCGGTAAGGTTCTCGGGGTCCGCCAGGCCCTTTGTCAGAACCTCAAAGTGCTCGTCGCCAACAGCGAGCGTGACGGATCCGTCGTTCCAGCGGTAGATGGTGGTGTTGCTCTGGATGGCGCCAGTCTCGGGGTCGCGACGGAAACGCGCAACGGAGTGGGGGTTCTTGGAGAGGGAGTTTTCGAGGTCGAAATCAGTGGGCACAAAGGTGTCGGGGTTGTACTCTTCGGGGTTCATCTTGATGAATGGAGGGATGCGCAGTGATTGGAGCTACAACAGTTAGTGGTCGTAGTCATCAGACCGCGGTATGCATCCTGTGCTGTACTTACATTGCCGTCTGCCGTCTTGGGTGTCCGGTGCCGGAAGATGTCAACATCCATCTGCAGCTCCTCACGCGTCTGCTGTTGTTGTCGGGCGCCGTGCCCGCTGTCCTCGCCATAGCGCTCTCCGTCCTGATCTTGGTCGTCGTCTGAGTCGAGGCCGTGTTCGCTCAGCGGCTGGTCCGAAAGCTGGCCTTCGTCGTCGTCATCGCCGCCGCCAAACAGGTCGTCGCCGCTCCCAATCGCATCGTCGTCGTCGGCAATCGGTGAATCGGCCGGTGGTGAGGCCGGGGGAGAGGCTGCAGGTGAGTCGGCCGCGGCCGCCGGCGACTCGATGTGTCCTTCTGAGTCGGACATTGTGTGTATGATGTGAGAAGGGAGCGAAGGTAGGAGAGAGAGAAACAGAAGGGAAAATGAGAAAAGAGGTGGACCAAAAAACGTCGTCGATGTTAAGGTGGTTGACCTCCCTAGGAAAGAGCGATGGTCGAAAATAGAGGTGCAAAAGTTGGCGCCAAAAATTGGACACGGCCGCGACAAGCTGCGTTTGCTCTTTCCTCGGGCTGTGGCTGGTGTGCGCCCGTGTTAGGTTAGGCGCGACGCCAGGGGTCCTCCAATCAGTGGGCGCCGTCTATTGAGGGAAGCTGCACAATAGCGAAAGTACGGAGTAATAATACGTTGTAATTACAGAAGCTCAGTGCACTGCAGCTTTCCTCGCTCCCAATTAAGGTCACGTGGAACTATCAAGCTGGTTGTCAATAGAGCGTAATTACGTCGTAAAGCTTAACAATACTGGCAGCAGAAGTGCGCCTTCCAGAATGGGCCTCTTTGTGTTTAAAGAGCGACAACCTCTCTCAGTCTTGGCTTCCAAATTTGGGGTTCTGTCTTTGATTTTATCGTTGCTCCTTCCTCTATTTCTTCACATTTTCTGTCTCTTTCCTTGCTTGCCTTTGTTTACTCGGGCGAACCTTCTTGCCTGGGAAGTCCCTGGCTCGCTCCTGCCCCGCTGTCTCTCTCCTTCCCCGTAATAGCGTAGTGTCCACTAGCCTCTCTCGCCCTCACTCCAGCCTGCACCCGCCACTATGCCCCGTCCAGGCCAAGCCAGCCGTTTCCTCCCCTTTGCCTCCCTCCCCTACCCCTACTCTCCCCTAACAATAGCGCCCGCTGCCAGCGCCAGAAACAGCAACAGCAACCACCCCTCACCGCCGTTGCTGCCCGCTTCCCCTTTTTCGCCCATCTGTCGTTCTCTCTTTCTCTTTCTGGATGCGCCGATCCTGTGTCTTTCCCACCACAACTCGAGTCTCCTACCTTCGTCTCCTTTTCGACTCACGACGTTCTCTTTGCCGCTGCTACCTCCAGCCAAAACCTGTTAAACGCATCGCCAGCTCGACCACAGCGAACGTTGCCGGTCCTCAACTGCCGACTTGCATCTCCCTACCCGTTGAAGACCGTGATCCATCCACTGCGCGGTGTTGGCAGAGTCTGACCGCCTTCTCGATCCCTTGCATTTCGCATTTCTCGAACTCTCGCAGCAGAATCGACCCAATCCCGACCTCTGATTGTGCTTTGAACTCCCCGGCGTACAACGTACAACATACGGCATACCACATCAACCTCCACTTCCTCGAAACGGCAACCTCCTGTTTCGACTACATCCTTCCCACTACCTCCACCATCCCCGCCAGGCACTGCCGCCCTTTGAACCTGAACTCGAAACCCCGATCCAACAACCATACTCTCTAAACAACAAATACACAAAAAAGGCACGACAGACATAACCGTCAGCGTCTTTGTTTCCTCGCCGAACTATACAACACCCGTCTCTCCTCTCCCACCTTTCTTTGTTCGCGAAGCTGCAACAGCGCGTGCTGTTGGAGCCTCCTTTTTCTCATAACCAACCATGTCGAACCTCTTTTCAGGAATGTAAGTTGGCGTCTGCCACTAATGCCCTTCTTCTTTGCCCACATTACCCCTCCCTCCAATGGCTGTGCGTGCAAATCCTCCAAGCAGCCGGCCGGAAAACATGTTTCGCCTGATGGGCGTCATTTAAAAGAGTTCAGGGCTTGGAGGACGATTTGATGTTTGGACGTTGCTTGGGTGCAAATGGGTGCAAATATTGGACGCGGCTATAGCTATGGCTCTGGGTCTCGGACGACATAATCACGGAGTACGAGATTACAGGGTACGAGAAGCGAAGCAACCGTTGCTTTGCACCGCACGCTCGTATTATTCGTCCTATATTACCACAACCACTCGTTGCAGCTCGTCAACCCAATCGTCGTCTTCCCTTTACCATCGTTCACTGTTCACCATTTTCACCGTCGACGCCAAACTCATCACCACTTTCTTTCCATCATCCCTCTCTTTCATCCACCGACACTAACACGTTTAGCAACGCCCGCTTTCGAGGCGCCTCAGCACGAACGGCCAACACAGGCAACAAGAGCCCCACCTCGTCTACCTCGAGCCAACCCCTGACGCCCACCTCCGGTATCCCCTCCTCCGCATCCGCCGGCGGCCTGCCCACCAGTGGCAGCACCGGCAACCTCCTCCAGAATCAGCAGGGCCAGAACATTGGTACTGCCTCTTCTTCGAACCTGTCCGGTGTCGGTATCGGCGTCGGTGGCTCTGCAGGCGGTGACCTGCCGCCGCTGCCCGGAGGCCAGTCCGCTTCGAGTTTGGCCAAGCTGCCACCCCTGCCCAACTCGCCGTCCCTCGCACAGACCATCGGTATGGACGAGTCCGGTGGCCTGCGCAGCATGATGCCCACGCCCGACGAGGTCCTCGCCTCATACCACCTGCCGCGGCCGCTGCCGCTGTGGCTCAACCCTTCGTACGCCAAGCATATTGTCAAGGGTAACTTTATGACCCTGAGCGCCCGGCCCAAGACGGTCGAGCAGGGCGAGTGGATTGCACACCAGAGTAAGTTTGGCCCTCCCTTCGGTCGAGGCAGAGATGTGCCATTCCTTCCAGTCGCTAACCGTAGTAGTCGTCGAACATTACAGAAATTTGTGGAACTTCGTGCGGGTGCTGCACGAAAAGGAAGACGACGGTCAGTCCATTTGCAGCGCAACAACGTGCCCACGCATGTCGGCCGGCACAAACCACTCCTTCACCTGGCTCAACGCCCGCAGAGAGCCCGTCGAGCTGCCCGCCTACGAGTACATGACCCTCATGCAGCGCTGGATCTCAGGCAAGATTGACGACACCAAGATTTTCCCCACCGAGGCCTCGGGCGTCTCCTATGCTCTGAACCCGGCCCTGTCCACAGGCAGCGGCAACAACGGTGCAACACCCGCGCAGCTCTCCGGCCTCATCTCGTCTCCCTCTGGCAGCCTGGGTGGTGGCGGTGGCGACCCGAACCGCGACTGGGTCGGCAAGCGCAGCGGGTTCCCCGAGAACTTTGTCGATGTGTGCCAGACCATTTTCCGGCAAATGTTCCGTGTCTACGCTCACCTGTACTGGGCACACTTTGTGGAGCCTTTCTACCACCTCAATCTCGAGAAGCAGCTCAACTCGTGCTTCAGCCACTTTGTGCTGACGGCGACGGCGCTCGACATGCTCAAGCCGCACGAGCTGGAGCCCATGCAGCCTTTGATTGACCTGTGGGCGGCCAACGGCACGTTCCCGCAAGGATCCAAGGCATACGAATTTGCCAACCTTCAGGTGGGCGAGCGGCTGCTGCAGCTGGGCGGTGTTACAATGTAAACAGGTTCCCGAGGACTGTTGCCGATCGAGTCACGTGTGGTGATTGTGAATGACAGAAAGACCGTTCGTTGCACCGGCCATGATCGACCTTGGCTTCTCCTCAATTATTTTTTTTTGGAGAACCTCTCAAAGTTCAGGTGCATTTTACATCTACATGTCCCTTCACCCCTCACTACCAACTTCCGTCTTCTTTTGAATGTTGAAATTTGGGCATATTTTGCGGCGTTTTGTTTTGCGCAAACGTGATGACCGACGTTGATGTTGTTGATGATGATTATTTAGGAGTCATGTCAACCCGGATGTGGATATCGCGTTTTTAGTGGAAGTGTGCCGGCGATGCAAGCCATCCATATTGATTGTCGATGGCAAGCCGCATACATATTATATATATCACTGTTTTTATCACATCTTCTTCTCATATAAAGATACACTGTTCACTTGCTAATTACATTTTGTCTTCTTTGTTTCTTTGTTTCTTCTTTTGTTTCCTTGATTGCTTGTTCTGTTTGGATTCAGACTCGGGACTGGCTCGCATTTACACGGACACCTCGCTGATCTTGTACTCAACAATCACGGGCTGGCCCTTCTCGACAATAAAGCGGCCGGCAGCCACGTACAGCTTGTTCTCCAGCTCCTTGAGCGACGGGTGTCCAGACTCAAAGTTGACATGCGTGAAGGCGTTTCCCTGCGACGTCGTCGCGGCATCGGCCGCGCCCGTCAGGACCTTGCCGATCTCGCCGGTGATCTCGATGAGACCGGTGTAGCTGTAGTTGAGGAAAGCGTCGTCCGAGCCCTTTTGCTTGAGGACAGCGTTGACATTGAGGCGCAGGCGCTTGCCGTCGACCTCGGGGCGGATAAAGTCGGCACCGTGGATGAACTGGGCGTCGACCTTGATAGGGTAGCCCGGCTCCGAGATGAGGGAGCCGCCGTGGCCCTCGTCGACGGAGATGATGCGGACGTGGTTGAGGCCGCCCTTGGAGGAGCCGACGGGGGCAGGGGGGTGTATAGGGACCTACAATAGGTGTTAGTCGAGCAACAATGGCTATTGAGAGCGTGAGGGGGAAGGACTTACACGAGCCGTGAAGGCAGGAATGAGCTTGGGGTAGGAAGACATGGCGAAAGGTAGGTGGTATGAGGTGTGAGTTTTGGGAGAGTTAGTGTGTAAGCGACGAGTGTCGTTGAGTCCGGATCTTGGAGTATTGCGCGAAGAAAATCTGGGGTCAGGGGAAAAGAAGAGTAGAAAGGGTCTCTTTTGGATCGATCCCGCCTCCGAGAGTCTGGGGTATGGGGTATAAATATGTAAAAATAGACGGTGCAATGAGAGTCTGGACAAACCGGTCAATGAACACAAAGGTACGTGAGGGGGGAAGATGATCAAAGGGGTAGAAGAGGAAAGCTTCTCGGGGACGCGGAGGGTTCACAATCGGCCGGTGCAGCGGGGGTACAAATAATTGGAGAGCAAACTAGCTACAGCAAGAGACAGAAAGACAGAGAGCACACAAGGAAGAGCACGTAGCACGTACAGTAGCACGTATTGAGACAATAAAAAGAAGCGGGGAGGACAGCTTTGCGAATTATGCCCGTTCCGCGTTCCGTTGGGCGGTGGGCGGTCCAGTGCATCTCGGCACATGTGGGAAAAGAAAAGAATGAAATGGGAAGAAATGTGAACGTCTTTCGCAAGGAGGACTGAGTGTCACATCGAACTGCACTCCATCGGCAATATATTGGGCAATGAAAAGCCACAAAAGTGACCTTTGGATCACCACGACCATGCCAACAGTATCAAGAACTTTATCAATTACACCATTCAGGTGGTCCTTTTCGTTCACAAGACTATACGAAGGGTTGTAACACTCGAGTCAAAAGTCCAAATGCACGGAATGTTTTGTGAATTGTAGTGAAAATGATAGTGCGCATGAGCTGTCTTCGCCCAAGAGATTAGTGCAGCCGCCGCGTCAAAACGGAGCTCGTGCAATTAATTCTGTTGAGCAACTGGCAGAGATGCGGGGTCAAAACGGGGAAATCACACAGGAAGACAGCAAAGGCGGCTCCGCTTCAAAACTCGACTCGACCCTCCTTCCCGGATAAGAAGCTTGGCTAGATATGTAGCCATTCATGTTTGTAAAGGCGTGAGGGGAAGCTGCATCTCTCGGTAAGATATCCGTTCATGGCCATGGCCTTCCACAGCTGGCAGCTTTTGTATTTGATGGATGAACAATCACTTGAAGGAGTTTCGATCGCTTATTAACAACAGAGTACGACGTAGATGGTTACACTCGAAAAGTATTGCAGCCTTCCGGGGAATTTGATGACAAGTTTTTTATATCAGATTTGCCAACACAACGCTGCAACTTCGCGGGGAAGAAGAAGGAGAATATAATCATCTCCGTCGGTCTCTCAAAATATACTCAAAGAGATGCCCGGATATGATATGCAGTACAATACATGGGTGCGTGATATATAGAGCATCCAGACGATGTCAGACGACCGTTTCCGAGTAAGATTCTACGGCCCAAGTCCGTCTTGGCTCGGCGATTTTAATCCGGGAGGTGCCGACCTATACGGAGCTTCCAAGAAAAATATCCGGAAAGACAGTACTTTATTTAGACAGTGTGTTCATTGTGCTGAAAGATTTCAACCCTATTTATTGGTTTCTCGACTATAAATTCCAGGTCGAGACAGAAACCTCTTACGGATACCGTCAAACCGCGCCGTCACGCGACACTGATCGAAAACAGCCGTGAGAACGGTTGGCCGAGAAGAATGCCTCGGCCAGCTAAGAAAGAAGCCTTTATTGGTGGACAGTCACCTTCCATCGAATATCGAGACAGGTCATCCGCCGAGTGACCGAGTGACTGGTAAACGCGTTCTTCATCCCGCTCGCAAAGATTGCATCGTAGAATTTCCACGTATAATGAGGCAGGCTCTGGGCTTCAGTTTGAAGCATCGTTGAAAGGCTAGAGTCGCCCGAATCGACTGAGTGGGTTGGACTAAAAGCAAAGTCGTGCGCCCCAAGACTTTTTCAAGACAAAGATGAATTTTTGCTCCGAAAAGAACATTAGCTTTTTCTGACTTTTGCTTCACTTTGTCGTTCTTTGATTATATCGAAATTATCGTGTGCACTTGCCGCATGTTTACTTCGTACACATATGCAGATGCATGCGGAAGGAGTCACTGCTGTGCTGTGTGCACGTCCAAAAATACACCCCACGCAGCCATTTTACACGTGCGAGGACTGGATGACATCACTGGGTCGAAAGTGCGCGAAAGTGCGCCAGGCAGGCGCGCACTGCCGCCGTAACTTTACGCTGCGCTGTA
Organism: Sporothrix euskadiensis; assembly: GCA_019925375.1. NCBI lineage: Eukaryota > Fungi > Ascomycota > Sordariomycetes > Ophiostomatales > Ophiostomataceae > Sporothrix > Sporothrix euskadiensis. Next base: position 654,316 of record JADHKQ010000003.1, on the reverse strand, counting down.
ATTACTTGCATACGCCGTCTAGATAGTCTTTTCGAGGTCAAAGCAAGGCCTGGGCCCTCCTGTAAAACACGGCACATCTCTGTTCCTTCCTTCTCCCAAATCCCAAAAAAAAAAAAAAAAAAAAAAACAGGGCGAGATGGCAACCACGACCGGCTGCCTGGGAATACGATATAGGGACAGAACGTGAAGAAGGAGCGACCGGTGGAGGCTTCCCCTGTCGGTGTCGCGTTGCATCCCGAGCCTTAAAACCACTGTAAATGAGCCCCGTAGATTGAGAGGCAAATCTGCACGACACTCAACAGGCCCAGCTTTGCACAGTGCCGGACGTCTCTCGTCGTACAGAGGTGAGCTTGTTGGAGGGCCCCCATGATTCTGTTTTAAGGTGACTGCAAAGAAAGCAAGGCAAAATGAGTCGTGAAAACTTTAAAAGTACGCGTTACTGTCCTTTTTTCTAGCTCCTGCCTCGGAGGCGCCTTTTCGCTGCCTTTACTAATGCGATCTGCCGCCTACTGCCTTTTTTTTCTATTAGTACTTACAGGCGGTCCAGCTCTCGCCCCATCAAATGCGTCACAGCCCGCCGAATTACGTTCCCACCGTCCACACAAAAGGGAAGGAAGCTCCTATCTATGCTCCGCTACTTGATAGCTATCGCCGTATTACCGCCTATTGTTGCTGCTTGCTCCTTCCTTTTGCAACGATTTCCATCCAGGAAAGCTCCACAGTGCCAAGGACGCCCCTTCCCTCACACATCCGCAACCTTCCACCTCCTCACTCGCTCCTCCCCAGTTTTATGTTTCCAAGGCAGACGACGACGATAAGGTTCACTTGGCTCTTGCCCTTTTTTTTTCTCATCTCGATTTTCTCGCCACTCCTAACAAAACTCTGTTTCGACAAAACAACGATCCAGGCCCGACACTTTCCTTTGGCATTTCCCTTCTACATTATTCGCGCGCTCGACACCTTTACTACGCATACCTCCCGTCTCGCGCAATTCCTGGATGTGTCCCATCGGCCGCATCCCGTTCGGCAGTCCGCTCGGTAGCATGCCTTCGCCTTAGTCCAGACGAACGCATTTTCCTCGACTACTAACGATAGGGCCTGGGGCTTTCCTACGTTTAGGACATACCCTCTTCCAAACACACACACGCACACAATGTCGTCCAGAACGACAGCCTCGCCGCCACGGCCACCGCGGCCATCTGTCGCCACACCATCGGCAGCCACAGCCTCCGCCAGCCAGCCAGGCCCGTCCGATACTGGAGGCCCTTCTGGTGCAGGAGGAGCTTCGCGCAAACGCCACAAGCACCGTGGCGGAAAGAAGAAGCAGCAGCGCCGCAAGTCGTTTGCTGTTGTGCAGCCGCACGGCTTAATGGGCGATGACGACGGCGCACACGGCGACGTTGAGACTGACCCGCTCAAGGACACGACACAAGCTGCTGCCGCCGCCTCTTCGCGCGACGAGTTTTTTGATATCCACCACCAAAACCACCGCAACCGCAGCCTCAGTACGACCAGTCTCGAGAGCGAGAGCCTGCTCGACCACCGCGACCAGCAGCCCTTTTTGCGCGCCCGTCGGCCGTCCATTGCGGCTGCGCCCAGCCTGAGCCAGTCGGCACGTCTGCGGACCGACAGCAACGACGACGCCATTGACGAGACCAACGAGACGGCTCCCCTTTTGTCGCAGTCGTATCATCATGAGCAGCGCATCTCAAACTCCGGTAGCGGCGCCGCTGATAACAACTCGCAACCACCAGCCGCTGCATCCCGTGCCGCTGCCTTTGGTGGTTACGGTACAACCGCCGGCGGCTCTCCGAATGATGGCCCCCGTCCGCCGAGCCGGCACGACTCCAACCACTCTGGCCGCCACAACAAGTTCCTCAACCCCTTCAGCCCCTTCAGCCCCACCACCGAGCGTTACAGCAGCGTCAACTATCCACCCTCGGTTCCCGGTAGCCCACCGCTGCGTCCGACTGACCGTCTGCTCAACCACAACAACCTCAGTTTTGGCGACCAGATGCTACGTGATGAGCTACGCGCGCCGTCCTCGCCCTCGGCCCTGCGCCGCACCGAGACTTCGACCAGCAAGAGCAACCTGAACGATATGCTGGGCGATCGTGAGCGCGAACGTGAACGTGAACGGGATCGAGACCGGTCCCGTGAACATCGCGGTCGCCAGGAGTCCAGCGGCAGTGGTGGCTTGGCCGGCAGCCCAGGTAGCCACCACAGCCACCACGGCAATACCGGTGGCGGTACTGTTGTCGGTGGTGGCGGCGGCGAGGACGATGTCTGTTTCCCACAAGGCCAGCTCTTGTCAGAAATGGCCGAGGACGAAGACTACGATCGTGACGACTCCCGTGAGCGCGATGCCGCCGCTTGGCGGTCACGCAACACCCGCCGGCGCCGCGGCAAGTGGCCCGACCTTGCTATTCTTGATGAATGGAGCCGCTTCGAAAAGGAAGGCCGTAGCGAGGGCCGCCGGGCTACGAAGAAGATCAAGGAGCCGCAGCTAATCAATGGCCGTCTCCGTCCCGTCCACAAGGGCTGGCACCGCGCCGAGGAGGACGCGCCCTACCGCTTCACCTACTTTAACGAGGAGTTCCAGAGCACCATCCACAGCCAGTCCATCTCGGAGCTTGTGCAGCCCGGTGGCAGCTTCCGCGAGCTCTTCATCCCGGACCCGCCCGTTCTGTCTGACTCGGAGTCAGACGACGACAATGGCGAGGCAGGCTTTATTCCAGGCTATGAGGGCGGCGAAGCCAGCGGCTTCGATGGCACGACCGTTCCCGGCTATGAGGACCTAGACACGACCAGTGCTGCCACAGGCGGTGACCTCAACTTGAGCCGCGACCCTTTGTATGTTGCCGAAGCACTGTCCAACGCTGGCGATAGCTCCCAGCAGCGGCCCGGCACACGCTCGGGTGGCAGTGCCAGCCCCGAGAAGGGTGATAGCAGTGGCGCCACGCCACGCGGTAGCATGCGGCCCCAACTCCCATCGGCCGTCTCGTCGGCCGCCATGGAGCGGTCAGGCACCCAAGCGTCAGACGACTTTGGCCGCCCCACACCACTTCTTACCTCTCCACCGTCGTTCAAATCACAGCCGTCCCGCGTCACGCCACCACCACGAGTCACAACACCAGACTCTCAGCGTCCACTGCGGACCATGTCCCCCGGTCCCGGCCCTGTCCCGCCGACGCTCACACCGCAGCGCCAGGCCGAGCGCGAGAACCTGCGGGCAGCTGTCACTGCTGCTGCTGCTGTGGCAGCTACGGATGCCGCTAATGCTGCGGCGGCGGCAGCGGCGGTTGCTGCAAATGAGCTCGGCCGCGCATCGTCTCGGCAGTCTGAGGCCTACAATGGCGGTGGAAGCGCCAACATGAGCGCCCAAGCCCCCGCAGGAATAAAGCCGCCCCGCCAGCCCCGCTACGGCGAGCGGCCTGTGTGGTGGCTCGACGTGCTGAGCCCGACCGAGGCCGAGATGAAGATCTTGAGCAAAGCCTTTGGCATCCACCCGCTAACTGCTGAAGATATTGTTATGCAGGAAGCCCGCGAGAAGGTCGAGCTCTTCCACCACTACTACTTTGTCAGCTACCGCTCGTTTGACCAGGATCCCAGCAGCGAGACTTTCTTGGACCCGGTCAACATGTACGTTGTTGTCTTTAGGGAAGGTGTTTTGAGTTTCCACTTCTCAATGACACCCCACCCGGCCAATGTGCGCCGCCGTATCCGCCAGTTGAGTGATTACATGATTCTGTCGTCGGACTGGATCTCGTATGCCATTATCGACGACATTACCGACGTCTTTGTCCCGCTCATCCAAAATATCGAGGAAGAGGTCGACGACATTGACGATGCCATCTTGCAAATGCACTCGTCCGCCGCGGGCAACCTCATGGCCACCAGCCGTGAAAAGAAGAGCGAGAACTTCAATTCTACGGGCAACGCGGCCGCCACTGCCGAGGCCGACACCAACATGCTGCTGAGGGTCGGCGACTGCCGCAAACGTGTCATGAGTCTGTACAGACTTCTCGGCAACAAGGCCGACGTCATCAAGGGCTTTGCCAAGCGCTGCAACGAGCACTGGGAGGTCGCGCCCCGCAGCGAGATTGGTCTGTACCTGGGCGATATCCAGGACCATATTGTCACCATGACGTCCAACTTGTCGCACTACGAAAAGATTTTGTCCCGCGCCCACGGCAACTACCTGGCGCAAATCAACATCCGCATGAACGAGCGCCAGGAACAGACGGCCGATGTGCTTGGCAAGCTGACGGTGCTCGGTACGATTGTGCTTCCCATGAACATCATTACCGGCCTCTGGGGCATGAACGTCTGGGTGCCCGGTCAGGACGGCGAGGGCGACTTGAGGTACTTTATGGTTATCACGGCCGGTCTCCTCGCCTTTGGCATGGCCTGCTACTGGATCGCCAAGCGTGTATACAAGATTGTGTGACTGCATGAAGGCAATGGAGAGTACGCAGGCTTTTGAGAGAAGAAAATTTCCCCATTTTCATTTGTTTGATTGTTCTATGCACGGCGCATTGGGTTGGGGGCAAGCGAAGCATACGAATGGCGTTTATTTATTGCTTTTTAGGTAGAGACAGTAGAATCGTGCATATGATATGAAATATACACGCGTCATGCATGCTCCTTTTGCAGCCAACCCATTACTTCCCTGAACGATCACCATGCTCGCTTCATCATGAATCCTCCGAGTTGTGAAACAAATTGTTGTTTTCTTTGTTATTGTTTTTCTAAAGGAAATATGTATATAGAAATATTTATGAAATTTGTAATATATAAGTTAATTTAAAAAAAAAAAAAAAAAGAAAAAAAAAAAAGAAGAATCACATATATTACAGCTTCATATAATCAACGCACACTGCACACTTATGTCTACAATTCACAATTCATTCAAGCAAGAACGTCGTATGAAAGGTAATGGTATTACAGTAGAAATCACCCGCCGGTAGTTTTTGTGCCTACGAAAACGCCTTGGCCGTAGATGGAACAACGATGAACATAGGATGAAGAAAACAAACAAGCAAGACACCCAGAGCCAAAAATATCATAAACATAAACAATGATGACCCCCAAGAGAAGTCTTATGGCGCACCACCGCCATACTGTGCCCTCAACTGCATCAGCTGTGTCCGCTCGGCCTCGGGCAGCTGGTCAATCACGGCCTGCGGCAGCTCCAGCACCTGCTTAATCAGATCGTCCTGTGCTGGCGCTGCGGCGGGTGCAGCTGGTTGAGGAGGCGGTGCAGCCACAGGCGGTGCCAGCTCAGGCTGGTAGCCGCCGTATTGTGCGGGAGGTGGTACTTGCTGCTGCTGCTGAGGCACGACGGGCGCTGTCGGTGTGGCCTCGACGACGGCCTGGATGGCTTCGGGCGACACCAGGTCCATCAACAGCAGCGCCTGGAATACGGCATAGGCCAGCTGTGGTGCCTGGGCCAGCAGCTCCGTCGCGCGGGCCGGCTCGTTGGTGGCCAGCGTCTTCATCTGCGTCAAGACATCCAAGAGTTGCATCGGCGGCAGCGTCCGCAGCACTCGCGAGATTTCATCGGTGGCGCTCGCGCCGGGTGGGATGTCCTTGCCTGGGGGGAGAGGAGGCAACAAAGAGCTGCCGCCGCCGCCATTGGACGAGCTCACCGCCATAGGGACGCCGCCCGCTGCCGGTCCGTTGTTCGATACTCCCCCTCCTACTCCTGTGCCTGGTCCATTATATGTGTTGCTGCCGCCCATGGACGCCGGCATGTCCTCGTCGTGTCCTTCGTTGGAGAAATCAACGCGCAGCTTGCGGCCCATGACCTCGTAGTCGTTGAGGTTGCGCACGGCCGATGCGGCCGAGTCTGGGTCAGGGTACTCGGCGAAGCCAAAACCCTTGGGTTTGCCGTTTTCGCGGTCATACACGAGACGAAAACTGACGACCCGGCCGGCGCTGCTGAAAATGTCGGAGATTTGTTCCTCGGAGAGGCCTGGAGATGTTAGAGACGGTTGTAGATAGTACATGTTTAGAGAGAGCTGCCTACCGTAAGGAATGTTTCCCACAAAGACAATCTTGGAGGCTTGTCGCGACATATCGTGTGGTGTGTGGTTGCGTAGGGAGTAGGTGAGAAGAAAGGCCTAGGCCTTGACGAGGCTGGGAAAAGGGGAGCTCAAGATGCTCTTAAGAAGGGCGTCAATCGGCCGGGGCGCGAGAGCCAGGTTCGATGCTTCTTGGTAGTGTAAGAAGAGATATCACAGGGCTGCTATGGGGGTGTTGTGCCGTTGTTGCTGTGCATTTGCGAATGCGAGGTTGAGCGATGTCCAGGGTCGACGTTGAAAGGCGCTTTGCCTTTCTTTGCCTTGCTTTTTGGCGCGGCTGCTGGGGAGCTGTATGCATTTCGCCTAGCTCCAGATAGTATGCCACACGTGTATAGTCATGTGACTCAGTTGAGCTGGCGTTCGGCGTCAACAACAAGGGTCATCCAAACAACTGTGTTGACCTGCAAGAATTCTATAATATTTCCAATAGCTTTGAAACTCGTCAAAAATTCAGCAGAAGCTTCATATCTTTATAAAGTTTTCTTTTCTTGTTTAACGAAAAACAGCCTGTACCCTTTGCTCACAAAGTCACCCCAGGCAAGCAGAGCAGTCGTCTTTCCGTACAGAGTGGGGCACGCCACCTAAGCAACGAGCCAATCAGGCCACCTGACTGGTCCGGCGTCCCGCAGAAAGGTCAGCAAAAAAAGCGAAAAGCAGAGCTGGGGTTGAGCACACAAAAAAAGAGGAGAAGGCAGACAACCCACGACGACATCTCACGTTTTGATCAACCACGATCAACCACGACCAACCACAATCAATTGACATTCGCTCCTCGACGCACGGCCACTCCACTGAGCTCTACGACGACACACAAGCTTCGGCACAAAGCTTGTCAACAAAGCTTTTCATTTCGAAAGAGGGCTGTCTCCCTCTCTTCTTTTCGATCACTCCAACAACCCCTCTTCATATACTTGCTCACACACAAACCTCACAATGTCCGGCCGTGGTCCCATGGACGATTACGTCCGCCGGCTGCAGCAGATGGCGCTGAACAGCAGCCGTGGTGGCGGTGGTGGCGGAGGTCCCGGCCCCCGTGTCGGCGGTCTGGTGTCGTCTCTTTTGCTCGTCGGCGGTGGCATCTGGGTCTTCCAGAACGGCCTCTTCAACGTCGACGGTGGTCACCGTGCCATCAAGTACCGGCGTGTCAGCGGTGTGTCCAAGGAGATTTACGGCGAGGGTACCCATTTCATGATCCCCTGGTTCGAGTCGCCCATTGTCTACGATGTCCGCGCCCGTCCGCGCAACGTCTCGTCGCTCACGGGCACCAAGGATCTGCAAATGGTCAACATTACCTGCCGTGTGCTGTCGCGGCCCGACGTCCCCGCCCTGCCCCAGATCTACCGCACGCTCGGCACCGACTACGACGAGCGCGTACTGCCCTCAATTGTCAATGAGGTCCTCAAGTCGGTTGTGGCCCAGTTCAACGCCTCGCAGCTGATTACGCAGCGTGAGATGGTTGCCCGTCTGGTCCGCGAGAACCTGTCGCGGCGTGCCGCCCGCTTCAACCTGTTGCTGGACGATGTCTCGCTGACACACCTCGCCTTCTCGCCCGAGTTCACGGCCGCCGTCGAGGCCAAGCAGGTGGCCCAGCAGGACGCCCAGCGTGCGGCTTTCGTTGTTGACAAGGCGCGCCAGGAGAAGCAGGCCATGGTGGTCAAGGCCCAGGGTGAGGCACGGTCGGCCGAGCTGATTGGTGATGCGATCAAGAAGAACAAGGCGTACGTGGAGCTCAAGAAGCTGGAGAACGCACGGGCGATTGCGACGTCGCTGCAGGATGCCGGCGGCAAGAACCGTCTGCTACTGGACGCCGAGGGTCTTGGCCTGAATGTGTTTGAGAACACAGAGGAGCCGAAATAGGCGGTGACCGTCTGCGGGCGTCAGTGAGCGTCAGCGAGCGTTGACGGATGTTGACAAGCACCGACAGCGAAACGAACTGAAAGAAAGGAAATAGCATCTTCGGGCGGACCGAGGACGGCGTTTTTGGCTGGGAGGGGAACACGCAACATGCTCGACAACGACACGGCATGGTCGGGCACAAACAACAACTACAAAACGAAAACAAACATCTCTCCTACGGCATCGTGCAAAACAAAAACTCAAAAAGGGGCATCTCCACTGTGTATCATCATCTTTTCTCTTTTTCTTTTAACGTTACTTGTATCTACTTGTATTTCCTGTTATATTTGCGCTGTTAGTATTGTTTAATAGCTGCAAAATGAACAAAACGAATTTTACATTCAACCTAATAGTTAGACGGACGTGGCAAGGCGTTAGGATGGATGTTGTGTCTCCTGTGTATTTGAGTGTAATATTTGCACGCCCGATATAAACAATTTGCCCGGCGGTGCAGCTTCGAGGTCTCGCAAATAATAAACGTTTTCCACCTTATGTCATCTTATATCTTTTTCTCTCATAGCATCCCATCTTATCCGGTCGAAGTTCTGCCATTCGTTCCTTCCTTTCGATATGCTGGTGTAGTCCGGCTGCTTCTTTCCTTTCGCCGTTATGCCGCCAGCCGCTCACACAACCGTCTGAAAGCTGAAAGCCACTGACGAAATAAACGGCAGGCGCGGGGATAACAGCTGCTTGGTGGGCGCACTTTTGGCACTGCGCGCCCCACCTGGCACCGGCCGTTTCGCCCTGTAGCCTGGGCGCCTGCTGGGTTCTTTGAGGTTGCGCGACATGCGCTAAACCGGGGAGGACCTGACCTGACTGACAGACTTGACCCAACGGGCAAACAGAACCCCTCTCTTTCCCAGGCACCATTTGACGACAACGATTTAAGATCACGATACATCCCACGTTGATACCACTCTTTGACGGCCCACGATCCCACACACCTACTCTCTACACTCGCAAACTCTTTTCAGCGACCACCAGCGTTCTCGTCTGCTCTCGTTGTCCTCGTCATTGATCCCACCACCTTCAAACTCCTACCTAGAAGCTCCCCCGCGTTCACATCCAAGACAACCGCCATCATGTTGATCAAGTATGCTTTTCTTTTCTTTTCGTCGCTTTCGCTCGACGTTGCCTGTTTACTAACCTCTGGCGCGTGCGTGTAGGGTCCGCACTCTGACCGGCAAGGAGATTGAGCTCGACATTGACCTGTCGTACAAGGTGTCCGAAATCAAGGAGAAGGTCGAGGAGAAGGAGGGCATTCCTCCTGTCCAGCAGCGCCTCATTTTCGGCGGCAAGCAAATGGCCGACGACAAGACCGCCGCCGACTACGCGCTTGAGGGCGGTGCGACGCTGCATCTGGTGCTGGCGCTGCGTGGTGGACAGGTGTAGGCGGAGAGAGGAGGAAGTGAAGCGGAAGGGGAGGGTAGGCAGACAGATGGCAGACAGATGGCAGATACTCGACGAGTCACGCCACGACCTCTACGATACTCGACTCTCGATGCCCGACGACCTTTGACTGTACAACGACCGAGCGCCGACATAACTAACGAGGCACGGTCGTTGGAGTCTGTCGCGGGCACTGAAGCCTGGGTTTGCGCAACCTCGCCTGCTTTCTGCCTACCTTTCTGCCCGCCGACCCTCTTTCTGTATTGATTTTCCGCGTTTCTTTGCATCTGTTTTCGAGCTTCTTTTCCTTTTTTCTTTCTACGCTCATCCCTCGCCTGGCGTTTTTGTCACCTTTTTTATAGCTCTATTTGCTCTATGTGGGAAATAGCTGGGCTGGCCGGCTCTTTTCACCTTTTGATTTCTTTTTGTTTCTGTTGCACGGAGAGGTAGAAACTCGAGGTAGACACACACACAACTGCTAACGGCTGGTTCATACCATGCCGTAATATACACAAAAAGAAAAAGAAAATAACAAGAAATATCCCATGAAAATTGCTCGCTAAACTATATATGTGAGTGATGTGTAGATGTATGAAAAGAAGACAATCCGAGATAATGAACGCCATGCAATATCCTTACTAATATACCAGATGCCATGGACGAGTGAATAACAAGATAAAATTAAAAAATATACCAAACATGCAGTCTACTTTCTCTTAGGCCGCATGAAGATATCGACGGCCCTCTTTCTAAGAGGACCGCCGCTCGATGCAACTTGTGCCCTTGGAGGCGAGCCAGCCGATGCGGTTGGTGGCGGGGCCTTGTATGTAGATGACGGGATGGGAGCAGAGGGGCGGCCACTCGACTTCTTAGGAGGAGAGTCGTAAGAGCGGTCGTCAGAGCGGTCATAAGAGCGCTCATCTCGACGATCTCTGCCTCTCCGCTCGTCTCTTTCTCTCCGCTCATCTCTATCACGACTGCTGACTTCTGGTCTTGACTTTGGCTTCGGCTTTGACCTGGGCTCCTCATCAGAGCCAAAGAGGCCACGGTCATTGTCATCGTCGTCGTTGCGACTGCCGCTGCCACCACCCTCGAGGTCCTCAATGGTCAACCGTGCCCTCTTAGTCGGCTTAGTGACAACACCAAACAACTCATCATCATCGTCAAAGTCGTATGTCGGCCTCCTTGCCTTGGGTTTGTCTGACGCCGAAGCTCTTGTTGTTGTTGTCGTCGACGACGTGACTGCTCGTTTCCTGGGTGCATGAATTGCCGGTGCGGCAGGTCCAGCCGAGTAGGATGGTGCACCCGATGCTGCTGCCACACCGCCCGTCTTGAGAGCTAGCAGCCGTGCCTCGTTGCTCGCATTGCCTACGCCCAGTCCCGTACCGGGCGCACCATACCGACCCTCCGTCTCGTAGTGCGTCTTGACTTCGCTCGATGGGTTAGCCGAGCGCTTCTTGGGCGGGCGGATGATGCCTGTGCCGGGCAGATGGGCCACACGGTGGTCGTGCATCATGGCAGCTGGCGCCTGGCGGATCTGGCGACGGGCCACCTCCTGGTTTTCTGTCAGGCGGCTGCTCATCTGCGAGACTTTACTGATTTCCTTGGCCTCACGCCGTGCACGCCGCAACACACTCTGCCCGCTCGTCATCTTGGTCCGTGACCCGCTGCCAAAGTTAAGGACAGACTGGGTCCGGTCGACGCCGCCGGGGACGCGTTTCTTGGTCATGACACCCGGAATCTTGCGTGTCAGAGCGCGGTTGTTGACGAGCTGGGTCGAGTTGTCCTCTTTGGCTTTGCTAAAACCGGCTAGGGTTTGTCTCAGACGGTCTTCGGCGGCAGCCATGTCGGCGTCAATGGCGGTCTTGGCCGTCGTATAAATGTCGATCCACGACATGGTCTGGAGTTCTTCGTCGGTCAAAAAGCCCTTGGTGTCCCACCCGGGCACTTTCTTAGTGAGCAGGCGGCTCCAGACGGCGGCCATTTGGTCAGGCTCGGCGGCGAGCTGTGGACAGTTTGTCTCCAAGAGATGCAGCTGGTGGGGATTCTCGATATGTGTGAGAATGGGCCGGGCATCGGCAAAGGCCATTTCGCCGACGTCGGTGATGGATGCGATGTTGCGGAGAGCAACAGCGAGGGCCATGCGCTTGAGGGAGCGTGGCCCACGCTCCTTGTCAGAGGTCGGTATTTGCGGCATGATGAGTGTGTGCGCGTATAAAATAGATAGAGGTGAGGGTGAGTGAGGATGAAGATGAAGATGAAAGTTGATGATGCTATGATCAAGTGATATCGCCAAAAAGAAGGAAGGGGATGAAGAAAAGAGAGAAAGGGAGAGACAAGGGCATTCTATATATACAACAGACGGCCCATGGCGGTGATGGCAACGCCAGCTGTTGGTGGTGCTTTGTGTTGATATTGCGTCGTCAAAGACGAGGTTGAGAGTTGACGATTCATTTATGAGACGAGAGACGAGAGATGAGAGAGAGAGAGAGACGTGGAGGTCCCTTGCCTAAGCAAGGGCCAAGGCTGCGCGCCTGCTCCCTAGCCCCAGCCATTTCGGGGCGTCGTACTCCGTAGCGCCAGGGGACACAGCAGACGCAGCACAATGCAGCAGCAAATGCCCCCACTGATCGTCATCAGGAAAAACCGCTAGCCAGCGCCTGCCATAGCGACTGTTGGCACGCTTCCGGTGAGAGGTTCAGCCTTTTCAATTAGTCTCGTCGGTTCTTTGAGCCTTTCGTTCTCTTTTCTTTCACCAACGACATCTTTGACAACTCAACACCACTTCACGACACCCTCTCGCCTCACGGCCACACGAGCAGACACAAAGCGAACGTGTACACGACGCGACAAAGACGAAGCATTCTAAAGTGACTGAAAAAGCCTGCGACAAAGAGCTTTTGTTTGCGAAAAGAAAAGAAAAGAAAGGAAAAAGAAGAAGAAAAAGAAAAAGAAAACATTCGACCACCGACGATTGACGACGACCACCTTTGTTTGTTCACTCCAATATACGTGCCCCGACATTCTCCCACACACACACACGCATCCCGACATGTCCTACCAGCTCCTCGATCCCCGCAAAGAGGAGGAGCTCTCGAGAGCGCGTCTCCTCAACGTTGAAGAAAAGCCTTTCAAGCGCATCACCAAACGCCTGGCCCTGCTCAACCGGATCGTCGCATCTGCTGGTGTTCAAGAACAGACACCGCCGCCAGAGGCCGAGGGAGAGGCAACAAATACCAACGAAGAGGCTCCGGGAGGCAGCAGAGAGAAGAACCTTGCCGAAATCGCCCAGCTCCGCGAAGACATTACCCTTGACTTTGCCGCCTTTGACTCCAGCATCGCCCGCCTCCAGTTTCTGGCTGCTGCCAACGCCCGCGAACGCGCCCGCTATGCCGACCACCGCCTGACCATTGAGGAGACCTGCAACAACATACGCGGCGACACGCTTGTTGGCTTGCGCAGCCAGCTGGAGACGGCTCGTGCGACCCTCAAACAGAGACAGGCTTTTGACGCCCTGGCCGACAAGATTACCTCTAGCAAAACACTCTGGCCCCGCCCCGAGCAGCAGGCCACCATTGACAAGCTCGAGGACGAGTGCCGGCAGCTGCAGCGGGAGAGCGAGGCGTATGCCGTGACGTGGGGCGAGCGTAAGCAGCAGTTTGCGCGCATCATGGACGAGAGCATGCGGCTGCGGCGGCAGATTCGCGACGAGAAGGAAGAGGTGGAGCGGCGGGAGGGCATGGACGAAGAAGAGGAGGCTGCAGGTGGGACGGCGGCAGGACAAGCAGGAGGAGCTGGAGGAGCTGGAGGAGCCGGTGGTGCACGAGGAACGACACCCGCACCTGGGACATCGGCTGCTGCTGCTGCTGCTTCTGGTGCTGGCGACACACCCGCTCCGGCTGCAGGCGCAACACTCAATGTCCCTGAAGTCAATACAAATGATGCCAGCAGCCCACGCAGCCCTGCTGCCGTTGAGGCGGACGACAACAGCCAAAGCCTCCACCCCGACGCAGCAGCAGCAGGGACGCCATTACCGTCCATCTCGGCAGCAGCAACACCTGAGCCAACAACAACTACAACTGCGCAGAACGAAGACGGTGACGATGTCGATATGGTCGAGGTCGACGAGGAAGAGCAGCGTTTGGCGGCAGAGGCGGCAGCAACCCAAGAAGATGGTGTAGCTACACCCCTCACAATTGCAGCCGAAACACCTGCAAGCACAGAAAAGATGGATACAACATAGGACCGGACAAACGTGGTGGAAATGTGGTTATCTTGTAATATTACAGTTACGGCGGCGCTATTGTTCGCGCATTGTCTTTTCTCGTTCCCTTTCTAGTTCCTTTTCTCCTTGATTTTGGTTTTCTCTCTTCTTCTTTTCTTATTTTGCTCCTTCATAGATGGGCCTCAGCACGGCGTCCGGTGGATATAATCATATTGTCTCAACCTCTTCCTCAAGATTTTCCCTGCTCTCCCTCACTCCTCTAAATCTCCTTGGCCACGGCCGTCTGACCTGTCCGGAGAACGGCCCGCGCCTTGTCGAGCTCGTCGTCGGTCGAAGCACCGTCTGCCTGGGCATCGGCGGCGTCGGCTTCGCGGATGGCAATCTGTTCTTCGAGGGTCGAAACAGCTTCGGCGGTGCGTTGTTTGAGGGGAGCAAAGACGGCCTTTGTTTCGTCGACTGCGCGGTTCTACGAGCGCGCGAGCGAGGTTAACAGGTGCTTCAGCAGCTGCGAGCGAAGCGAGGACGAAAAAGTGCCCAAACTTACCTCTTGCCTCAGGACAAACTCGGCATTGCTGTCGAGGGTAGACGGGTCTGTGGCATCTGCGATTTCCTGGGCCAACTGGCGGACACGCTCCTGCTGCTTTGCGAGCTCGGCGCGGTAAAAGGCCTCTTCCTTGACGAGGCGCTCGACGGCCTTTGTGGCGATGGCGAGGTCAGACGGGGGCGGCATTGTGTGTGGCGGTGTGTGGGCGAGGCAATGGGAGGCGGTTGATGTCGAAGAAGTCAAAGAGGTCGTTGATGAGGTGAGGTCCGATCGCAACTTTATAGCGGGGTACTGCCTAGCTTGACTACTGCTCGCACCGCAAAATAGGGGCCCGGCAGTGTTGAAATGCGGCTGCCTATGACGCCAACCGCATCACGTGAAAAGAGCGGGAACCGGGAAAGAACGACAACAAAGAGCATCGACAAGACTATGGAAAGGGGGACGAGGCAACAGAATAAAAAAGAAGTGAGCTGTCAGAAAGAAATATGCATGACACATCGAATGGCAGTAATCTATTTGTAAATAAGTCGTATTCGCCTGGGCCTGCATCAATGGTGGGGTGCAGGCCAGCAAGGCTACAGAGAATCAGTATAGAAAGCGAAAGAAACAAAAGCTTCATCCGATCGGAATATAATAATATACAATAGTCAACAATCACGAGCATACACATGTACTACACAACTCACGTGGAAGGCAAGACAACAAGTCACAGGTACTCCGTAAAGATGTCTGAATAAAGTAATAGACCCAGTATAATTTGATACAAGCAAAGTGTCGAGGACGACAGAGACAATGAGAGAGATGGATGCCTCCTTACTGCTCCTATCTGTCACTCGATGACATTTCCAAACAAAGTAGACAGATCCTTCCAATGGCCTACCCTAGACTAAAGAACCAAAAGACGGGAAAAAGACAACACCGAGATCTGGTATCAATCGGCCCTCGCCTCCTTTTCTCTTCTGTGGAAAGAAAAAAAGAGACACACAAAAAGAAGAACCCTTACCTAGTGTACCGGGACCAAAATAAGACAAAACAGAGACAAGACCGAGCTGCACGCCAAACGCCCCAATCCGAGTGGGCGTACATAAAAAGGGGAAGAGAAGATAAGAAATTGAAAAACAAGAGACAATGCCCAAAAGTACCCAGAAACAAGGATTAACAACAAGAAAAGAAAACACAAAAAATATACATGCCTGTCGTAGTCGCCGAACACCCCTAGAGAAACCGCCGTTTGTTTTGTTTCATTCATGTGTGGTATGATGCATGAATGAGAATGCGAATGTGAAGAGAGGAGGGGTGGGATATCATGCGGATGTGAGTGAATGATGAAGAGGACGAAGACGGAAGGAGAGAGAGAGAGAGGAGCGCGGTCGTAAAAGTTAGGAGAAGCGATCGCAAGGAGCAAAGAAGCTGAATGGCGTTCTCACCGGAGCAAAGTACGAATTGGGGCCATCCTATGCCGCCGCTGCAACCGGTGCGCTTGTCATGCTCGGTGCGCCGTTGCCCGCACTCTGCTCCTGCTCGTGCTGCTGCTGCTCATCTTCGCCCTCGTTACCGCTCGCGTCCCGCTCAGCCCATGCACCCCACAGGCCGCGCTTGCTCTGCAGCTTGATGTTGCCGCCCAGCGTCTCGCTGGCCTGCTCAATCTTGATCGCGTCCTTGGTGGCAAGCACCAGGCACTCAAAGAACATCCGCGTAGCATCTGCCTTGGTTGCCCGGCCCTCAGGCAGCACCTGCTGGAACACGGCCGACGACTTTTTGCGCTTGTCGGAATCGTCTGCTGCCTCCTTGCCAAAGATGTCGCGCAGAATGTGAACGGCGTGCTTGGTGCCGAGAGAAACGGGAGGACCTGAAGCTGCTGCCGAAGCGTTGTGGCTCAGATCGGCATCGTGGTCGTCGCCACCAGCACCGGCGCCAAACGTCATATCGTCATCATCGTCACCACCAAAACCGGGGATCTCGAGAACGGTGCCGTCAGGGGCAATCGAGGCGCCACCAAAGTGGTCAGCGCCACCATCCAGACCAGCAAAGTGGTCGTCATCGCCCAGGTCAAGGCGAGGGGACTTGGAGTGCGTTGGGTCCTGGTCGCTGTCCATATCGGCAATGCCGCTATCGCGCTTCCGCTTCAGGTCGTTAACAGGGCCGTGGATCGACTCGTATGACAGCAGACCGCGCAGCTCAGGAGCCCACGTCGCGCTGCGGCCGCCCAGCATGATGCTCGACACGAAACCGTTCGTCTTACGCATCTCCATAAGGGCAAGCACCTGCGGGTCGCGCGGCAGGAATGCCTGCGGCTTCAAAATGTTGGCGCGGTTGTTTTGTTGCTCGCGGATGACGTTGGCGGCCAGCATTGTCTCAGCGTCGGACTCCAGGACCTTGGTCTTCTTAATCCGCTGAGGGGCACGGCGTGCGACCTGATTCGGGCCTAGACCGTCACCAGCATCGTACATATCAAGACCGTTGTGACGCGAGTACTCAAGCTCGCCCTGGCGAACATCATCGTCGTCGACATCCGACAGCGGTGACTCGGAGATACGCGCGCGAGACATGTCGACCAAGCCACCGGGCATCACCGAGTTGTCGCCCAGGTTGAACTGCATGTCGTCGTCGTCCATGCGGATATCGCCGTCGTCGCCAGCAATGCGCACACCGTCAGCAAACGTGTCGTCGGCGCCGTCCTTGCCGCCACGGGGCTCCATATCCAAGTCAAACATGTCGTCCTCAAAAGGTGCGGGGGCCGGGGCGTCACGACCGACTTCGACGCTGTTGTCGACAGGGCGCAGCGGGTCGTCAAAGTCGAGGCCAAAATCCAGGTCGAGCTCGAGATCGTCCTTGGCAGCAATGGCGAGGTCGTCATCTTCGTTAAAGGTGCCGCCGAGGAACTGGCTGTTGTTGTAGTCTTCTTGCAGGTTGATGTCGCGCGCGTTACCGCGGCCACCGCCACCGGCACGGCGGTTGCTGCTGGACGGCGTGGCTGTGACCTCATCCAGTTGTGCGAGGAAGAATTCCGGGTCCGGCCGAGGCAGCATGTCGAGGTTGTCGTATGGTGTGATGCGGTCGGGCAGCAGAAGCGACTCGCGGTTGGAGCTTTGTTGGTTCGCGGGCAGATCGTTGTTGCCACTGGACCGGAAGGCCTAGTTTTGGTGTTAGCACTTGATATTGAGAACGAGAGCAGGGGGACACGGCATACCATCTTAATCTTCATTAATGCTTCATTGCAGTCGTCTAGTAAGTAACGCGCTTTGCGGCTGTAGATGCGGACAACACCCAGCAGCAGTTGACCACTGAGACGTAGCGCCATGGGCGCCTGGTTGGGCGTGATGATGGCCTCGACACTGTCTTGCAGGTTCGACTGCAGAATGTGCGTCTTGGAGAGCTTGCGCTCGATGTTGGCCGACAGCCAGACGCGGGCCAAAGGCCCCGTCTTGGAGAGCAGCGTCTCCGAATAGAACATGGTCGCGGCGGGCCGTGGACCAGATAGAGGGGGGGATGCGCGACGGGTACGACGGGCAGGACGGTGAGCTCAGGCAATGCCTATGCGGTAATGTCGACCGCGATGCTAGAAGAGACGCTCGCTCGCGTTACGCGGCACGTCGTGATGGGATGCAATGGAGGGGAATGGGATGGGATGGATATGGAGAAGGGATGGTGATGATCAAAGACAGTCCCGTGCACAGTCCGCCTCGCGATGGGAAGGAAAGGTGAACGCGACGTGTGTAGGGTGGAGGAAACGTGACGTGGGTGGAGAGAGGAGAGAGAGAGGGAGAGAGAGGATAGAGGTGCTTGAAGAACGAAATGATAAAAGAAAAAAGAAAGAAAAGCGAGGTAAACAACCCAGGCGCGTAAGACCTGTTATTTTTGTATTTTATTTTAGAGTGGACCGATCGCGTTCGGGGGTGCGAAGAAGGGCCCCAATCTGGACACTGTGTACGAGCGGTCTCGTCGAAGTCGTCGTGCGCGCGGCGATTGGAAATGCGAAAAGATGTCGTCTCGAAGCGACGCGGTGAAGCCAAAAAGCGAGTGTGTAGAGTCGGAAGAGACGATGCAGGAAGCAAGATCAGGAAAGAGGGAAGGAGAGGAAGGTGCACACCGGTATGTCTCGTTGTGCGTTTTTGCGCGCGGCGATGGGGAAAATGATGGTGCAAAAGGGGAAAATAGGCAACGGAGGGAAAGAGCGGCGCGAGGGGAGGGGGGTGAGTGGCTCCCTGTTGGTATTGGGAAGGAGCACAACGCTCAGCGCTCAGCGGGTCTTGGTTGTCCAGCCAGTCACAGTGCGGGCTAGGGCGGCTGCTGCGAAATTAATCGGGTGGCTGGGGCTCCCAGCCACATTCCGTGGCTCCATTCCGGGTAGAGTCACGTGAATCGAGTCGACGCATTGATGATTAAGCCGCTTGCGTCGGCGTTAGCCAATGGACGCCACGCAAAGGCCGTGTAGTAAATTTTGGGTCGGTACTCAGGACTGAAGTCGATGCTGTAATTGATCACTATGCAGATATGCCGTCCCAAGCAAGCTTCGCACTAAATGTGCAAAGAATGATACTTGCTGCTGCAGTGCACGATTTTGAGCCCTAGACTATGTTTCTCTTGTTTATTTCAGTGTCTACATCTACAACGGCATTTTAGGGTACATCTGCGTCAGGTCTCGCAAATGGCAACTGCCACGCTGTTAGACCACCTGTCCAGTGTGGTATCCGCTGTAAGTGTACTCCGTACTTCGTACGAGTATTTGCTCCAAAATTAGCGCCCCCCAGCTCTCTCCTCCAGACCACAGCGGGCTCCAGACACCGACTCTCCAAGTCGGCCCCCCTGCATGCACCCGCCTGATTGGGAAAGAGCGGCTGCACAGTGTGCAGTTTATGCGAGAGGAAGCTGCGAAGCAAAGAGGTACCTTTGGGTGTCCACCGTCGCATTGTCAAGTATTCTCTCAAAACTGGAAGCAGCATTCAGTAACTTTGAGCCGTGCCTGCAAGTTTCAACACGCAAGGGACAGTGATCTATCCCTCTGACACTCAATGGCAGGAGAGGAAGGAGCGAGTGCCGTCTAGCAGCTTTTATCATCAGCAGAAGCCAGATCCGTCGCCTTTCCCAGAATCGCCCCTAAAACAGCCTCACTTTTTCACGTTCTCGATTTTGTCTCTTTACACGTCCCGCGCCGCTGGCTTCACGACTCGCCCGCTTCGCGTCGCGCTTCTGGACCTTCCACCCTGTCCTTTTTTGTTCCTTTTTCTGCTTGTGTGGGCCCTCCCCATCCATTCCCCAATTAAGTCCACGTCAACGCAGACCTCTTTCAATCTTTCACTACCTCGCTACTTTCCTGGCCCCCCTTTCCCTGCTAGCAAGCCCCTTTTCTCGCTCCGCGCTTGCTATTTGTTGGCACCAAACCTACAGAGCTCGCTGGCCTCTCTGGACTGTCGATCGCTCACCTGTGTTCTTTCTTGTCCTGTCTCTTTCGTCACGTCTTCCTTGCTCCAGTCCTTCATTTTGTCAATCATTTTTGCTCGCGTCGGTACGTTCCTCCATCTTGATCTCGAGCCTCGATTTCGCCATCGACTATCCTGTCGTCCATCTCGGCCTCGACCGTTGTCCCGCTCGTCTGCTCGAATCGGCTCGCGCTTGGCGCCCGTTTTATGCGTCTTTGCCGTTCGTTAACTAACTCGTCTTTCTCGTCTTTTTGGTCTTTTTCGTCTTTTTCAAGCCACTCCTCGAATAACACATCTCGAACCACACCACCCCGATCGATCTTCTGACGACGGCCCCTCACTCCTTCCATCACACCATCGTCCAGCATCATTCCCAGCAGCACGGGCGTTGCACCTGTCGAATCGAGCAGCTGGGCTGACGACCATCGTCTGGTCTTGAACCGCTTTGCTTTGCTATCGTCTCCTATCTTCCGTTATCTGATCGATCCGGCCTCCGTCTCCTTTGTTACTCTCCCCTATCCCTTTCCACGCCCGCAGCCCGTCATGGACCGGCTTACCGGCGGTGGCGCCAAAGAATACCCCCTCCCCCTATACAATGGCCAGGACGTGCCGCGGCTGTCGACGCCGCAGTCTACTGGCCGCGATGACTACCACAACCGGCGGTCACGCACCCCGAATCACATCCGCACAACATCGGCTCAGAGCCGGAGTATAGCAGAGGAGTACGCGTTTATGACACCGGCCGAGACTGCCCAGCGTCTCGGGACTTCGCTCACACACGGCCTGACACCTGTCGAGGGCATTGCCCGTCTCCGCGACGGCGCCAACGAGATCCCCCACGACCCCCCAGAACCATTATGGCTGCGCTTCCTCGGCCAGTTCAAGGAACCCCTGATTATTTTGCTATTGATCTCGGCCGGCGCGTCGGTGCTTGTTGGCAACACCAGTGATGCTATCAGTATCACCGTGGCCGTCACCATCGTTGTGACTGTCGGTTTCGTCCAGGAGTACCGCTCGGAAAAGTCCATCGAGGCTCTCAACCATCTTGTCCCCGACCACGCCCACCTTATCCGTACCGTTTCTAAAGACTCGTCCCCCGGCGCCCGCCCTACACCCCTCAGCAACTGGCCTGCTTCGAGCAACGACGTCAATGGCAACCCCCAGACCCCGTCCGACCCCCGTCTCCAGCTGGCCGATCTTGAAACTGCGAGCGGCACCGCGACGCCGACCGAGGAGGTCATCCAGGCCGTGTCCACTAAGGTGCTGGCGCAACAGCTAGTTCCTGGCGATCTTGTCCTCTTCACGACGGGCGACCGTATCCCGGCCGATATCCGTGTGACCAAGGCTGTCGACCTGACCATTGATGCGTCCAACCTGACGGGCGAGAACGAGCCTGTGCGCCTGACGGCTGATGTGCGCTCGCGTGTCAATCTGCCCTTTTCGCCTGGCGTCAACCCCAAGTCCTCCAGCAATAGCCTGCCCCTGCCTTCCCCGATCGGCAACGGCCCCGGCGGCAGCCTCTCGGCCAGCAATAGCAACAACCACGACAACGACAAGAACATTGCGTACATGGGCACGCTGGTCAAGTCGGGCCACGGCCAGGGCATTGTCTTTGCGACCGGTGGCAACACGCACTTTGGCACCATCTCGCTCAGTGTTTCCGGCACCGAGAGCCCCCGTTCGCCTCTCCAGCTTTCCATGGACGATCTTGGCGCCCAGCTCAGCAAGTTCTCGTTTATCGTTATTGGCCTCATCTCGTTTATCGGTTGGCTGCAGGGCAAGGGCCTGCTCGACATCTTTACAATTTCCATCTCGCTCGCTGTCGCCGCCATTCCCGAAGGTCTTCCGATTATTGTCACTGTGACACTCGCTCTGGGTGTGCACCGCATGGCTGGTCGTAACGCGATCGTGCGCAAAATGCCCAAGGTCGAGACGCTTGGTTCGGTCAATGTTGTGTGCACGGACAAGACAGGCACGCTGACCATGAACCACATGACGGTGACGAAGCTGTGGTACTTTGGCCGTGAGTCGCCCGTCGATGTGGACGCTGAGGAGGACGTCTCCGAGGCCAAAACTGACCCGGCGGCCACGCGCATCCTGCGCATCGGCAACATTGCCAACAACGCGCGGCTCTCGCGCCGCTACCGGGAGAACGGCGCAGGCGCACGTGCTGTGCTTTCGTCGACTCTCAACTCTGAGGATGGCCCGCTGTCGGTCAGCCGCTGGGTGGGCCAGCCGACGGATGTGGCCGTCATGGACCTGGTCGACCGGTACAAGGAGCATGACGTGCGCGACGCTATTGGCCCTCGTGTGATCGAGACGCCCTTCAGCTCGGAGCGCAAGTGGATGGGCGTCACCATCGGCAGCAACGACAGCAACAACAAGAACGACAAGGAGTTTGCATACGTCAAGGGCGCGCTTGACCGTGTCCTGGAGGCATGCGACACCTACGTGTCTTCGGACGGCCGCGAAATCGTGCTGGACGGCAAGCGCAAGCAGGAGGCGATCGAGGAGGCCGACAAGCTGGCGTCGCAGGGTCTGCGCGTTATTGCGTTTGCCAGCGGCCCCGTCAGCAACAAGACAGCCAAGAGCCGGGCGGCCGCTGCTGCCAACGCCGCGGACAAGAACGGCCACCATCATGTGGTCTTTAGCGAGGAGGCGTACAAGGGCCTGACGTTTGCTGGTCTGGTGGGCA
This sequence comes from Sporothrix euskadiensis, assembly GCA_019925375.1. Classification (NCBI taxonomy): domain Eukaryota; kingdom Fungi; phylum Ascomycota; class Sordariomycetes; order Ophiostomatales; family Ophiostomataceae; genus Sporothrix; species Sporothrix euskadiensis. Next base: position 632,061 of record JADHKQ010000003.1, on the reverse strand, counting down.
TGAGTGACCCGCCGCGGCCTGGCGTCGGCCGGTCGATTCGCAAGCTGATGCGCGGTGGCGTCAAGGTGATTATGATTACAGGCGATGCCGAGACGACGGCGCTCGCTATTGGCCACCAGCTGGGCATGTCAATTGCACGCCCCGTGGAGCACGCCTCGAACCAAGTGGCCGTGCACCCTGTGCTGCGCGGCGAGGACGTTGAGGCGCTCTCCGAAGAAGACCTGGCGCAGGCGATGCAGCAGACCACCATCTTTGCGCGCACAAACCCGGACCACAAGATGAAGATTATCCGGGCGCTGCAGGCACGCGGCGACATCGTGGCGATGACGGGCGACGGTGTCAACGATGCGCCCGCTCTCAAGAAGGCGGACATTGGCATTGCCATGGGCCGCCACGGCACGGATGTGGCCAAGGAGGCAGCCGACATGATCCTGACGGATGACGACTTCTCAACGATTCTGCACGCCATCGAGGAGGGCAAGGGCATTTTCAACAACATCCAGAACTTTTTGACGTTCCAGCTGAGCACGAGCGCGGCCAGCCTGTCGCTGGTGCTTCTGTGCACATGCTTCGGCTACAAGTCGCCGCTCAATGCCATGCAGATTCTCTGGATTAGTGAGTTTTCCGTTCTCGGTTCTGTTTTCCGTTCTACCCAAATATATTTGTATACGTACATTGCTGACAGTTTAGACATTATTATGGATGGCCCTCCGGCCCAGTCGCTCGGTGTCGAGGCTGTCGACCGCGACGTCATGAAGCGCCCGCCCCGTAAGCGCAACGACCCCGTGCTGACGCGCGAGCTCATCCGCCGCGTGGCCCAGTCGGCGTTTATTATTATGGTCGGCACCATGCTCGTGTACAAGCACGAGATGCTCGACGGCGCTGTCGTCACGCGCCGCGATACCACCATGACCTTCACCTGCTTCGTCCTCTTTGACATGTTCAACGCCCTGACCTGCCGCTCCGAGTCCAAGTCGGTGCTCCGCGGCGAAGTCGGCCTGTTCACCAACACGCTCTTCAACTGGGCCGTGTCGCTGAGCTTGGCGGGCCAGCTGCTTGTCATCTACTTCCCCTGGCTCCAGGAGGTCTTCCAGACCGAAGCTCTGGGCCTGGGCGACCTGTTCAAGCTTGTGGTTCTGTGTAGCACCGTGTTTTGGGCCGATGAGGCGCGCAAGTGGTACCGGCACGGACAGCACAAGCGCTATGGCACCTCATACTCGCAGGTGTAGAGCACTGTGTGAGGAGAGGAGCTGTACGCTGTACGGAGTACGGAGTACAAACATGACATTTACTGGGAGGAAGGCATACAAGTACGTAGAAGATGGGGCGTTTGACGTCAACAACATATTATTGTAATTACATTCAACGGGACATAAAAAAAAAGCATTTGCTAGGAGTGTGGATGTTTTTCAGTTTCTGGCTTTTCTTGTTATCTGTTTTATTTCTTGTTTAATCTTTCTCTATTCTCTTCTTCTTTCTATCCCATGGGTCATATAAACGAGGGTCATACAAATGTATACACACATAACACACACAACACACATAACACACATTGGACCTTCCACTTTTGTCTTATGAAGAATAAATGCAGAGCCGGTTCGTTCCTTCCTCGATTTGAGTTTTATGCATTGGGGTCCTTCCGTTGCGGTCCAAGCTTCACCACGCACCTTCCACAGAAAAGTAAACCTACGTTTCCAGAGGAAGGGGCAATGCAGAGCTGCTGACCCCTGAAAGCACAACAGTAAACTCTCCACGGTAGTTATCCTGCAATATTAGATAGATTTTTCGCTTGATTCTGCCATTCGTCAGTTGTCCATCTGAAGCTTACACATTATTGAGAGCTCTAAGTACTAATTAATAGTCGTCGTGACGTACCGTAGCTCTCCCGCACATGCTTTCCACGCAGCACTGCGGCTAGCGGTCGTTAGCGCACCCTCCAGCCCACAACCCCTAAACGGAAAGCACTACCAAGAAACAACCATAGCCATCAACCATCTCACAGCGCCACGTAATGGAATTCAAGGAGGGGCCAGAATCGACACCTCAACAACCTCACCACATCTCGACGACCACGGCGACTTTGCGACCACGACGCCAACCACGAATCTCCGGGCTGTCTCATTTGCCAACAAACCCATCAATTGAGCTACTCGCCAGCTAGACTCCCTTTTATTCGCGGCATTTGCGGCCTCCGCCTCATGGTGGCCGCACGAGCCCGACGATGAAGAACACGAGCGACGCCGGCGGCGGCGTTGGCAGCACCACTCTCAGTGCCAGTGCCGGCGGCCGGAGTCGCAGCGGCAGCTCGGCAGCACACCAGAGACGTATCAGCATCTCCAAGCGCAACGGGGCTCTTTCCGGCCCATCACAACAGCAAAACGGCACATCCTCTTCTTCCTCCTTGAATCCTCCCTCATTAACCTCCTCCCTCGAATCGGCTACGTCGGCTGCCGATGTCCGCGCTGCCTTGGGCAACCTACACATACGCGAAGATGGGCTGCGGCGCAACCTCCAGGGCCTGGTGTCCTCGCACGCCGACCTTAACCGCGACCTGATGCGCCTCGACAGTTTGCGAGCAACGCTCGGCGCTCAAGTCATTGCCACGCGCGGCATCGCGACGACGATGCTCGCTGGTGCGGCCGACACGGCGGGCCGGCTGTCGTCGACGGTGCGCAACTTGGATCTCGAGAAAGAGCACGTCGAGGCCACGCTGCGTGTTGTGGAGCAGGTGGCAGAGCTCAAGGCCTGCGTGGCTGGTGTCGTGGGCTCTATGGGCGCGCCGCAAGACTGGGAGGCGGCCGCCGCGTATCTGGCGCGGGCGAGCCGGATCCCGGAAAGTATTGTGACTTCGGGCTTCGCTAATGCCGTCGTGCCCACAGTCGAAGTGCCCGATCCGCCAGCCACGACGCTCGAAGACGCACGGGAGAGTCTGTGCGGCCTGTTCTTGCGGGAGTTTGAGCGGGCCGGACAAGAAAAGGACGACGCGCGCGTCACACGGTTCTTCAAGCTGTTCCCGCTTATTGGGCGGACCGATGTCGGTCTGGATGTCTATGGACGCTACGTGTGCCAGGGTGTGGCCGAATCTGCACGCAATGTTTTCCGAGGCGACGGCTCGCAGCAAACACCTGCCGGCGGCCACGACAGCTCATTCTTTGTCAACGCGCTGGCCAGGCTCTTTACGCATATTGCGCAGATTGTCGAGGGCCACGGCGCGCTGGTCGAGCGTCACTACGGTGGCGGCCAGATGATCAAGGTCATTAGCCGGCTGCAAAAGGAGGCCGACGTGCAGGGCGGTATTATCGTGGACACCTGGAGCGACGAGCGCGGCATCGACCGCAAGCTGACTGATGTCAAGAGTTATCCGTTCTCATTCTTGGTGCAGAGTTTTGGCTCCAAAGGTGGCGCCGGTGGAAGCAGCAACCACAACTCCAACCACCCAGGTGGCGACAACTCACGTGTCAACTCACCAGCCCTTGGTGGCGGTGCGAATGGCGACAATGGCCGTCAAAGCGAAGACGAGAGCGGCGTCAGCATGCAGGAGATTGACCGTCTTCTTGCCGAGATTGCCGTTATGCTGAGCCGCTGGTCAATATACTCACGCATCCTGGCGCACAAGTGCCGCGACGACGAGGCAGAGGCCGAGGCGGCCGCAAAGGAAGCTATCGACGGAAACAACAAGGACAAGAAGGACTCTACTGCTGCTGCTGCTGCTGCTGCTGCTGCGGCTATCACATCGACAGAAGAACGTCCGCTGGTCATCCCCAATGTCCTCACCCAGTCCAACCTCCAACGCAAGGTCACTGCCCGCCTCATTACTCCCTACAGCATCATGTGTACCTTTTACTTCCGCCGCTCTGTCGAAAAAGCCTTCCAGCTCGAGGAGGTGCAGAACGACCTGTCTCTCAACATGTCCCGCCGCCTGGACTCCAACCCGCCCTACATAATAACAGCTGTCGACGATATAATGTACGTGGTTAGCAACGTTATTCAAAAGTGCATGTCCACACAACAGCGCGATGTCGTGGTCGGTGCCATCCCGCCCATTGGCCGTGTCCTGAGCAGCGACTTTATCGGCATGATCCAACGCAAGATGATCCACGAAGCCTACCCGCGCGCCATGGTCCAGGGCCAGCTGCCGCCCGAAGACCGCGTCGTTGCCTTTATTGTGCTCATCAACTCTCTCGACATGGCCATGGAGTACCTTGCGCGTGTCGTCTCCAAGAGTATGGGCGTGCCCGTCGATGAAGAGTCGTCCACCCAAGTTACGGGCGGCAAAGAGAGCCAGCGTGCCCAGCGCATCCCGAGCGCCACAGCCCCGGCCGTCGTTGCCTACCTGCGCAGCACTTTTTCACCCTTTGATCACGACGTCTCGCTGGTGGCCGCTGCTCTTGCCAATTTGTTTTCGGGCTTCACGGCCAAGGCCACTGAGCTCCAAAACGAAGGTGTGCAGGTGCTCTTTACAAACTACATTAAGCCCCGCCTGCACTCGATTCTATCCGACACGTTCAAGGACGCCGACTACACGCTGGACGAGCAGGAGCTTGCCGAAGTCGCCGAGCTCAACGACGAAGACCTCGATATCGTCTTGGAGAGCGTCAGCCGCCGCTTCGAGCACGGCTGGGACGGCCTCATGCGGCCCCTCGCCCGCATCATGACACCCCGCACGTTTGCCCACGCCGCCGACCTTGCTAGCCGCTACCTGGCGAAAAACCTGGAGCGCAGAGTGTGGTCCATTGGCAGCATCGGCGAGCGGGAGCGCGGAGAACGAAGCGAAAGACGCAGGGTCGCCATCTGTGCCTACGGTGCCATCCGGCTTGAGCGCGATATCAACGGCATTGTCGGTGCTGTCGCCCGTGGCAGCAGCAACTATGGAGCTCGCGAGCTGTTTGCCAAGACGACACAGATCCTCATGGTGGCCAACATGGAAGACGATGAGTGGGAGGAGCTGGGTGGTGCTGCAGCCGCTGGCGAGGGCGGTGTTGACGAAGAAGACGAGGACGACATGGTCTGGCTGTTGAGCGAGGACGAGCGCCGCCGGGCACGCGCCATGGTGCGGCGGGTGGTCTAGGGGAGCAATGTTTTTGTGGTCTTGCGGCGTTATTAAAGTCAAAATGAAAAGTCCCGCGGTCGATATACAACGACGCCGTCTCGGCTGCTTAATGGATACGCTGGTACTTGCATAAAAGTCCAATATACGAGGATGTGACTGTTTGTGTGATATGCAGTCTTTCCGTGTGGACACGGGCCGGGCCGGCCAAGTATATTCAAAGTCGGGACAGACGGATGGAGCAAAGAGATTTCTACTTTTTTTCAGTTTGTGCCCTCCATCACAGCATGGTAACCAGGCCGGCGGTCGTGCCATTGTCGTATATCTAATTTTATACAACCACGTCTGCATCGTGAGGTCTGCCGTGGACCCTCGAAGCAGCAAAACGAAGCAGCAAAAGTTCCCATGTTTACACTAGAGGATCAACAAGAAATACGAGGCAGCGAATCCTGCTATATAGCAGGGTCCTCCGCTTGTGTCTGCATGATGTTGTGGCTCGTCTCGATGCACCCTCAGCGGTTACGGGCAACAGGCAACGGCCACAGTTGTACGGAGCTTTCAATGTCGAGCATACCATGTAGAGAACACAGCAGATGCAGTAAACTCAGTCTATTCACTGCCCCCCGTTCACTGGATTTTTCCTCTTGATTGTTTCGCAAACACAAAACTTTAATCCAATGCACTGGTGCACACGCGTCAACAGAGAACGCAATGCACGAGCATGGGCCTCGCTGCGTAGAAACAAAATAGAACTGCATATCGGGGCGCTTGTTAAATGAGAGGGCGTCGACGATACCGTTTTATCGACGACGTAAATGTCGTGTACCCCCTTACGCCGTACTTATGCAAGTGGAAAGGGGACATTGAGATCCAATTCTCCTATCACAGCATTTCACTATTATGGGTATGGCACCATGTCCAGGTAAGGCTTCACCCCTTTTTCATTTAGGTCGTTTTTACCGTTCTATTGTGCAGGATGCGCGTCGTGGCTTTTCAGCTTGCTGCACTCAATTTAAAATCAAAGGAGCTTCCGCACACATAAACATAGTACATGTACATGTACAGTGAAGCGCCCGTCCTCCAAACTGCATGCAGTTACAACTTGCAGGCGCCATGCCTCTTTCTGCTATTTTCAACGCGAAATTCAAATTTCAAAACATCCCAACACTGCCGTATCTCTGGCGAACACGTTGTGCGGTTTACTTGGCTTTTGCCTTTTTTGCTTGGACTCTGCTTGCCGAACATGCAAGGTTCACCGTATCTTTGCGTTGGCAAAGCTGGAAAACTGGCAGCTGTAAAAAAGATGCAGCTAAAAGGCGACGTATGTACGGGTGCGGGTCTTTTTTTTGCTTCACGATCGGCAGACGTCAAAACGGTCTCCATTTCCAGCGACACCTCGACATCTCAATTTCGGCGTTGGGTTTTTGAGGTGCCAAAAGACGCCTAGTATCGGCGCGGGCCTGCTCATAGACGCAGCCGAACTCTAGGCACATGGACGAAGCTTCACGATAGTAGCTCGTCTTAGGAGATGGCCTATCTAGAGACTAGAGGACAGCTATCAAGTGACCCAGATACTAGAGATATCAAGAGATTAAGCTACGGACCGTATCAGATTGCCAGATAACAGCCCCCGTCTAGTAGGGTTGGCCTGCGACATGGGTCTCTCCCCCACCCGAACATCCGGTTCATGTGTTATTGTGTTATTCGTAAAAAAAAAACGGGAGATATCATATCTTGACACTATGTACTCCGTACGTCGTGAAGTCGCTCGCTTCTATCTGTCTTGTCCGATATAAATAAAGCTCGAGGCAACTTACCCAAACGCACCTTCCAGGCCGGTGTAATATTGTCACGACGTGCAGGGAGGGTACACCCGACACTTGCGCATATGTTTCTCTTCTCTCGAGACGCCGTTTCACATACAGTCCCATGTATTACATACAGTCCCATGTCCGTGACGTTGAACCACGACAACAAACATAAAAATAGCCATGTGTCCAAGGCTCAACAGCCTGTCCTTATCCATGTCAACACAGCTGTATGAAACGAAGCAGATTCATTTGAGAGTCTGTCTATATTGCGACACCAAGAGTAGCGAGAACAGGAAGAAACAAGACACAAAACGATTCGAGAAAATCATGACGAAAAATACGACATAAAGTAAACAGTCAGTGCCAGCAGTCCAGACCAGGCTGCCCAGCCCTGTCACTCGTGATGTTATCGCATCGTGGGGTCTATTTTTGTTTTCTTGATTATGTGTTGAGCTTTTTTCTTTGTCTCTAGGGGTCTCGGGTCTTGAATGTTTCACAATCCCAATCAGCAACCATTACTACGTATTCCCGTTCAATCCGGAGCCGCGATTCGCAAGCAGACAAGCAGACAAGCAGACAAGCAGACAAGCAGACAAGCAGACACATGCAATAAATGAAAGAAACCGCATAATTACGGAGTTGTATGGGCAAATGACAAGCGAGGTTAGTTCTTATTGCTTTCTTCTGGTCTGTTTAACAAGGGTTTTGTGGAGTTGTCAAGACAGATCGTGTACACAGTCTGTACGCTGACTGTGATTGGGGACTTTTGCAGGTGGCTTTGAATGGGCCGGGTAGTTCATGGGGCAGGGCGATACTGAGAGCTGCACAATATCTTGAAAAAAGTTGGCAAGGGCAAAGGCAAGCGAGAGGAGGGATGACTGGTAAAGGGCGCACAAACAGGCGAGCGATATTGGGCTTGTTGGGGGAAGGGTGTCGTTGAAAAGCACAAGAACAATGAAAGGATGTTTGACGCGCCTTACGGTGCAACCCTTTGTGGGAAAAGGTTTATTCAATATTGCTGGGTATGGCTTGGGGAAGGGTGATTGGCAAATAAATATAAGAATAGACCAAGTTTGACGGGAGGTGAGACATTACTCCGTACAAGGCCGGGAGGTATTATTCTCAATGTGTTTGGGTATCCAGGCCGAGCCAGGTATCCAGGGAGTCGGTGCGGATTCCCCAAAAAAAGGCAGCCGGAATAAAACAGGAAAGGTGTCGACGATCGAGAAGGGAAATGGAAAAGCAAAGGAATCGCCAGGGGCAGAAGGGCTCGAGGGATACATTTTGCCCCACGTCGTACAGAGTAGAGTTGCAGGTCTTGCAGGTTTTACACTTGTGCATTTCTGCAGCTTACAGCTTCCTGTGCCAAGAAATCAAAAAGCCATGAAGTTGGAAGAGACCTTGGATTGGAGTATCAAAAAGAGTCTCGACAGAAGTATCTGGAGTACTCAGTATGCACGAGCGGGATAAGCAGCCACACGGAGTCACCTTGTGGGTGTGAGATCTGCTGTACATTTGATATCGGTGCCAAGTTACAGCCACTTATTTCTCGGACTGTAAATTCAAGCTTGTTCAAGCCTTCAGCTTTTATTGGTAGCAGAAGGAGGGGACGGTGCTGTCCCTTCTTGTTGGGCCTCGTTTCTTGGCCGGCATTCTAAGATTCCGTGAGTGTTTACTGGCTCTGCGTGCTCTGCGTTGTTTGATTGTGCTGTTCATCTTGTTTGATCGTGGAGCATTCGGAGAGAAGCCTTCAGGTAAAGAAATGTATCTTGCACAGTAAAAAGTGGCAGTGGCTTGACCGAGTTTGTTAACCGAGCAGTCAGTCGTCATTTATCAATCATCAATCGTCAATCGTCAACGAGAGCCAAGCTTTTTGAAGCGCACTTTTTAAATTATACCTCGCGTGTGCGTAGTCATGTCCAAATATGTACATGCACAGTTGACACTGGCGATCTTTGTGATCTTTATGGGTTACAGGTAGATGTGAGAGTGAAAAGTACACGGCCAGACGGCCTGATCTGATCTCTGGTCCCCAACGACGCAAGGGGTAAACATGCTGCCCGGTTTGGAAAAGGCAAAATGGAAGAAGGGGAGGGAAGTAAAGATGGGTCAGCGCCGTCGGCAGTTCTAACAATAAGAGAAAGAAGAAAGCAAGAGAGAAAAAGAAAAAGGGAAAAGGAAAAAGGAAAAAGAAAACGAAAACGAACCGGGGAGCCGTAACGGTGGATCTTTCCAATCGTTCGAGAAGGCCGAGTTATTTTTTTCGTTTTCTTCATTCTTTTTTCTTTTTGATTTTTTTCATCAATTCCCTCTTCACACTCGCAATCCTCGTACTCGTTTGTTGACTACGGAGTACTCGGTTCCCTTTCCGAGACTCTTACTGGTTTTCTTGTCGTTTTCTCGGTTTTCTTTGTTCTCGTCGGGCGTTCCTTGTAAGTCCCGGGTCCGTCGAGTACTTTTTTCCCTTCTCGTCCACCCATCACCCATCTGCAAGCGCTTTAACACTTAAACTGAACCCTTGTGCCCACTCTGCCACCTCCACTCGAGCGGCGATGACTGACAGCCACCTTTTTGTGCGTGGAGCAGGTCCACTCGATCGTGGAAATAACAGAACAAAAAGGGAAGAGAAGCAAAAGCACAGCGCCATCTACGATTCAACTACCGAGCAGGTACCTTGACGTTTCGTCTTCAACTCATGTCCTGGCCTGTGGCAGCCAGGCCCAGGCTCGGCCATGCCCATGCTCCAGCGGCTCCAGAAATGAGAGACCCAGAAGCCGCGGAAGCACCACCTGGCAGAGACCCACGAGCCCACAACGCCACCTCGAGGCCAACTGTGGGCTTTACCGGCCCTCTTTTTTTTTTTTTTTTTTTTTTTGGAGTTTTGGAGTTTTGGCGTCCAGGGCGTCTTTTCTTGAGTTTGCTCGTATGTTTAGTGTTTCTTCCATGCACGTTCCATGCACGATTGCGTAGGCTGTCGAGAAAGTAAAGAATTGCACTCCGTACAATAGCAGTCAACAGCGCCTCCGCGACTCAAAACGCCACGCTTTTTTTCCAGTCTCTCGTCAGACCAAGGTAAAGAGAGAAGGCTCGGCGGGTACTAGCAAGAGTACTTTTGTTAAGTGTGGCTTCAAGTATTTCTTGATGTTCAAACGCCTTTTCATCTGGGACTCGAGGTACTCAGTTACTTAGGCCAGCCTGTTTCTTGGGGTGTCCTTGTTGTACTTTGCCGATCGATCATGTTTATGGGGGATATGGGTCTGCACGGGAGAGACAGACTCTGTTTTATCGCCTCTTCCCTCTTTGAACCTGCTTTGGACAAGACCCGAGCAAGCTCAAATGGCTCCCTCCGCGATCTACAGACGAAAGCTGCAAAATCCGTCGACTTGCCACGCAGACCACGCAGCCACGATTCGTAACCAAGCTTGAGGTGATATCCGTGATGCTACAAGACAGAAATATCCCCTCCTCGCCCTCCCACCTTTCTTATCGGAAGTCACGGCAGAATGCACTCATTGTGCAGACAAAAAGGCTCGATGGTGGTGTCTCGGCTTGCGCGTCCAGACGTCTCTGTGGGTAATTCAAGTATAAAAACAAAAATAAAAATCAAAGCCAAAGGAAGAGAAGTCGGTGGAGGGACAGTTAGTGGGCACGTAAAAAGCTTGACTGGCGGGCTGTCTCCATAGAAAGTGGGCAAAGATCGAGCAAGACCAGGATATGACTAGACACAACTTGGATTGGCTTGATAGGGACGAAGTATTGGTGGAAACGACACTGCCTCGACTGTACTCGTACACAATGCCACTCAAAAAATCGAGATCCGACTCTTCTTCATAGATATGGACATTTACAGCGTTATGACTGTTTGTTTGTCGTACGAAGGTGGTGCATGGTGCGTGGTGCAGCGTACATTTTGATTTTTACTATAGTATTTTGAATTTTGAATTTTGAATTTTGAATTTTGAATTTTGACTCTTTGGTACGAGTCTTTTTCTGCCAGTCTCTCTGCCACTCGGCCGCCAGTCTTTTTTCTACGACGTCGAGGGACAACGCCTCGGACGCAGCCACTTTGTGCCACTACTTCCTTTGACTTACGTACTACTCGTGCTCGTATGGTGCTTTTGTGTGCATGTACTTTATCCTGAGCTTATCACTGGTCAAGAAAATATCGCGCCGGACCAGGTCGATCGGGGACGAGCTGCACGTCTCCAAGCTTGGTCGACCGCGCAAGTTGGTGTGTGGTAGTCGTGCTTTAGTGCAAGTACCAAGAATAGAAACAAGGCGGCGAAATCGACGAGAGAAAGAAAAGCCAATGGGCCAGACTAACACAGCCGGCACAAGTCTCAACGACAGCACTATGGACAAACCCTCAGGATACAATGGGGCACTCTGTATATTTTGTGCACGTCCCAGCCTGAGATCCAGTCGAGCGGCATCGTCCGCACTTCCGAAGGCGTGTGGGGGGTCAAGTGAAGTGTAGAATTCTCACGATGCCCGATGATCATGTTCCCTCGAGTGTCTGTTTCTTCTGTTTTTATGGTTCTCCCTTGGAGAATCCGACAGCTCCGACGGTCCCGATAATGCACATGCATTGCAGCCCTGATACTCTGATAGTCTTGACGGTCCCTGTCTCGCCTGTCTTCCAGGTTTATCTTTCCCGTCCCAGGGAGAGGTGCATTCAAGGACAATTCAAGACTATCCGTTTGATACGACGTATATTTCTTGACGTGCTGTCAACGTTGGCGATCCCGAAAGAGTATACTCCGTAGAGAGTGTCGACAATGAGTCGATACACGGGCTTTGGCGGTTGTGCGTTTACCTTTTTCGACGCTCACCCCTTGGCAGCGCAGAGAGCCATCCCTCTTTTGGCTCTGCACCCTCGTATTCACGTCGTACTCAAATATTAAACAACAGTGCTCAAATAACACGATTTGCACTCTCTCGGCGCCTGCACGCCTTCCCCCGCTTCCTTTCCCCATAGGCAAAACTGCCCCCGTGGCAGCCTTGTACGGAGTATGCCGCTGTATATTGAAGGCGAGAAAAAGCTCGTATCAAAGGCAGAAATGGCCCCAACTGTGCATGCCGCTCTGGATTGGCCGGAAGCACAGCCGGATGTCGCTCGAGGGGAAGGAGAGAGAGAGAGAGAGAGAGAGAGAGAGAGAAAGAGAGAGAAAGAGGAGAAGTACTTTTGTACATGGAGTACGGAGTACTACTCGTCTACGACGCCCTCTTTGGGCGTGCATTATTCAGCTTTGTTTGTGAACGGGGGGCGTCTAACGGTGATTTTGACTCCGGGGCGCGAAAGCGAAAACAATCAACGTATCGATGTCTCATTGTCCCATTGTCCCATTGTCCCATTGTCCAATTGTTCGGCGCCAGTCAGAGACTCAAAACGAGTTTTCAATGTCCTCCATAATCCATGATATTTTTCTTTGGCTGGCTGGCTTCTTCCCCCATCTCGATCCGCTCAGGAGGGCGGCGGGCGCTGCCTGCGGGCGAAATTGGAAGAAGGCGTGACTTTGACAGAAAAGGCAGCAGCAGAAGAAGAAGAAGAAGGAGAAGGTAGAATGAGGCGTTCTTGTCTTCGTATGGCAGTCTTTCAATCTCTCCGTCTGTACGGAGTACGACGTACGGAGCATTGTGTATTCTGTACGACTGACGGCGGCAATCCTGAAACAGCCACCGCGTGGCAGCACAGGCGGGCTGCACGAGGTAAGGTACGACGTAATTACCGTGTAGATTAGATTGTCGAGACTGGAGACAGTGGGTTGTCGATAATTGATATCAAAGTCAAAAGCCGATATCTGCACTTCTCCTATCTCGTATCAGTTGCTATGCAACTCGCAATCAAGCTGCCAAGCAGTCAAGCACCCATCAAAGCTTGCTCCTTCTCAATCGAGCTCAATCGAGAGCTGCACACTTTCCTTTTGCTCTTTTGCTCTTTCCTTCCTTGCTGAAGCAGCTCTTTCTCACCCCAACCACTTTAAATCCCAAAATCCACAGAGAGCAAGAGCAACCGGCCAACCAGGGGGTCCCGAAAAAGAGGGGCGATCGACCAGCGAACTCCTGCCGCTAGTCCAGATCCAGCGTCCACTGTAAATACCGAGTACAGCGCCGAGCCCAGAGCCTCAAGCCTCACCCTCACCCTCACCACGCACCTGGGGCAGTCAACAGCCCACGTTTGCTCCAGCGTGTTTTCAGTCTGTCCAGCTCACGCTGTCGGCAACGTTAGAGACCACCTGCAAGCGGATCCCACGGGCAATTGTCTCCTTTTCCCCTGGTCAGGTCCCAGCCACCCCTGTACATGCAACCTTTGCTGTCCTGTCTGCCACACCTGGATGCTACTCTAGCCCGCTGTAACCTTGCAAAGCCTGAGACAGAAAAGACAGAAAGACAGAAAAACAAAAAAGACAGAAAAACAGAAAAAGCATAGGCCCTTTTGCATCCCCAGCTCTGACCAGTTGGAGGGCCCAGACAAAAGAGCAGAGCTGTAGCAGGGAAAAACAGGAACACGCAAAGAAAACAAGATGAGCGTTTCGACCTTTCGATACTTTCGTACTCTCGATACTTTGATAAAATACTTTCGGTCAGATTGCGGCCGATTGCTGGCCGATGCTGGCCCTGTCCTTGGCCTGACGAGTTTCCTTTAGCGCCTACCGACAGCGTCCCAGCACCTTTGCAAAAAGCCCGGCTCGCCCGCTGTCCGTGGCCACAGCGACCGCTAGCTCGGTTTTTTTTTCTTTGTCTTTTCCACCCAAAAGACCGCTAGGCCACAGAGGGCTGGACTGCTTTCAGCAAGGTCTGGTGCATGATGAGCAAGGTCTGGTGCATGCTGAAGCAATTCAGCTCACAGCAGTCCAGCCGGCGCAGCCACTACTCAGTACGGCAGGCACCAACAGGCACAAAAGAAGAATAAAAAGAATAAAACAAATTAAAAAAAAAAAAAAACAGGCACAACCACACCAGTTAAAAGCCGTCGACAGGCACCAGGAGACGAAGAGGCGACATAAAAAAGAGCTCGGCACTAACGGCCTTTTGCATCGTTCCGCTGTGCATTCGATTCGATGTGTGTGTGTGTCGATTCATTTGTTTTATTTCTACTTTGCGCAGAGCGTTCTATTTCGAGTCGGTTTTATCCGAGGTGCTTGCTCTGAGCTCACTAAACTCACTGAACTCCAGCACTCTCTGCCGTACATGTACTGTGTTGTCGCTCCCTCCCGTACTCCGTATATCCACACCCCTCCCTTTCCGTCGCACACGCCCCAGCCACTCAGTCGCTCTTTCCTCTGTGGCTGCCACCCAACGTTGCCGCTGCTCGTATTTCGTTCTCTTGCTTTTGGGTGTTTTTTGTCCTTTTGTCTGCTCTTTTGTTCTCCCATTGTCCGTTTGCGTCTTTCAGTTTTCAGGTTTACAGTTTTTCAGTGTTCTCGGTGTCCTCAGTGCCCGTGGTCCTTCATTTACACAGTAACAGGACCGCGCCTGGTGCGTACTGGTGCGTAGTGGTCAGACCGTCTCGTAGTTTGTAGGCCAATGTACGACGTAAATGCAGTGTCAAACAAGAAAAAGAGAAGAAGAAGAAAAGAAGAAAAAAAGGCTGCCCGCGCGCGCATCGTGACTCCTTCATTCGTACAGGCGTTTTCTCAACAAAACAGTCAAAACAGACGGAAAGAGGTCATGAGAAAAGTCTTGGCAGCTCCAGCAATAGGGCAGGAGCATCTCGTCTTTCTTACTTGTGCCTTCCTCACGTTCTGCAGTCTGCACTCTGCACTCTGCCCTCTGCACTCTGCACTCTGCCTCTCACCAGCTCTGCAAGCCACACGCAATCTGCAATCAACGCAATCACCTTCTCTCCAGACCTCCAAACCCACTCACACCACCCATATACTACACCCCACACCCAAGACATTATTACGAAGACAACACTACGAGCTACTCATAGGTGCCCTGTCAGCCTGTGTAAGGTGCTGCGACTGAAAACTGGAGCTGGGACTGGAACTGGAACTGGAACTGGAACTGGAACTGGAACTGGAACTGGCTTGTGCAGGCTTTTGCGCCTTCCCTGAAGGTCCTCCCTACAGCTCTGGGAGGCCCCTCCTGCTCCTGCCTCGTCTCCTCGTCTCCTCCTCTTCTTGGCCCTCGCCCCTTCCCTGTTCACACACCCCCCGTCATACGCAAACAAACCCGCCAACGCCCACGCCAACCCCCCAAGAGCACTCCACTATTACGCACTCTCTCTCTCTCGCTGTGCGTCCTCCGCAGTGCTGCTCCTTACGAGTACGACGTAATTACTCTGCTCTGCTGTTCTTTTTCTTTTTCTTCTTCTTTTCTTTTTCGCCTTGCGCTTCCACTTCCACTTAGACCAGGAACCCCCCTGTCCCCCCCATACGACGTACATTGCGACTGATAACGTGCTGTCTCTTGTCTGTGCCTCTCGTTTCTCTTCCTTCTCTTGTCCTTCTTCCTCTCTGTTTCCTTTCCTTCCAACCACTCTCGTTTTACTTTTGACTTTGACTTTTTGAACCTTTTCCTCTCTTCCTATCTTTTGATCGATTTACCTTTCGACCTCTCGTTTTTTTCCTGTCACCTCTCCAATCTCTCTCGTCCATCTACGGAGCACCACTCTCCCGTATCTATTCGACGCCACCCCTACCTCTCTCTCTCTTTCTCTCTCTCTTCTTTCTCTTTCTCGGCCTTTTCTCTCTTTTTCACGCCTCGACGACGACCGAACTCAATCTCGATCTCGATTTGACCGACGACGAAGACGACGACGACGACCCTGACGGAACATACAATCTTCACGGTTGACATTCGTTCTGCGAAAACGATAGACATCGTCTCAAAAGAACAACACGCCACACACAAAAAAAACCACACACTCGTTCAAACAACAAAACCGCAATCATGATGGCAACATACAACAACAACAATGGCCACCCGCTACCCGCCGCGCCCGTCGGTGGTGCATCCATGCTGCCGCCTCCGGTCCAGCAGCAGCAGCAGCAGCAGATGTCCCCTCCCCTGCAATACTCTGGCCAACAGACGCCCCAGCAGCAGCCCATCAAGCCGCAAATGTCAAGGCGCGAGTCGCAGGCCTCGGCCTCCCGCGGCGGCCGGCCCAAGTCGCGGTCGTTCAGCCTCCGGTCGGACCGTTCGCAGTCGCAAAAGGGCAGCAGCTCGGGTCCCATGAACCAGAAGCTTGAGCCGGAGACGCATGCTGAGAAGGAGGCCAAGAGACTGCACTCCAAGGCCGATCCCACGATGGCCATTATTGAAGCAGAGCCTTGTAAGTTACCAATGAGCGAAGCGACTTTCTTCCCTCGCCTTTCTTCCCTTCCCTCTTCCCTGCATTCTTCTGCCTTGTTTGTTCCTGTTTTCTTTCGTCTTGTTCACCACCACCACGACAACGACGACATGGTCTATTCGCATTCTCACCACGAGCCTTTCTTTCTTTTTCCGTCTCTTTCTGTCTTCTGTGCTTTCTTTTTTTTCCTTTTCCCTTTCCCCCCTTTTCGTCGTCCCTTCCTCTCCCTCACCATGACCGTTTCAATCGGCTTGGCGCCGAACCTTTTTGAGAACCTCTTCTGCTAATCACCGTTGGAATGCAGCCGCCGTCGCAGCAACCGTCAAGTCCAACATGGCCCCGCTCCGCAGCATTGTCCACCGAGACAACAATGGCAATCCAATTGGTGAGTCTCCAAGACCTTTTCTTGTCCCTTTTCGTTTCTCTGTCCTGTCCCTCTGGCATTTGCGTCTCGGCGTGGACGGTCGTTGCGACTACCGTCGCCGTGATCCATGTGCCCATACGCCCGACGGCTCACGCCAGTGAACCCCTGGTCTTGGCTCATGACGATCACTTTCTTGTACGAACAAGATCAATGCTAACACATCGTAGCCGAGCCCGACAAGTCCAACCCGACCCGTTACCGGTGGGAGCGGCCCCTCGACACCATCCGGAGCTTCGAGGCTGCCATTGACGGCGGCTACACCCGCAAATCATCCTACCCCAGCGACAACGAGTCCAACGCCAACTTCTCCCGCAGAAACTCCTACTACACCCGTATGTCAGCCCATCCCTCTCTGCCTCCCATAAAATCGTCTCTAACAGTCACAGAACCCCAAAACAATGCTCGCTACCCGCAGGACAGCTACTATGGCCGCCCCCAGTCTCAGATGCCCACGTCGAATAGTGCTTACGACCTGCGCCAGAGCCTGCACGGCCGCGACAGCTACCAAGACGGTGGCTACAACAACGGTGGCTACTACAACAATGGCAACGGGAACCGGCAACGCTACTCTAGAATCGCTTCGGAGCCGATGATCCACGGCCACATGGGCATGAACGGCAACGGCCAGAACCCCAACGTTAACGGCAACGGCAACGGCATCTACCCCATCCCCAATAACCACCGCTCCTACGAGACCGTCACCTCTGGTGCCGGCAGCAGCGGCACCTCGGGCGAGCCCGCCGGCTACCAGACCGATCCCACTAGCAGCGACAACTCGTCCATCGAGCGCCGCCAGTCCCCCAACAAGCCCCCCATGAACATGAACCAGATGGGCCCCTACGGCGGCGGTGCCTACCCGCCAGGCGCCAACACCTACGGCTACAACGGCAACGGCTACAACGGCAACGGCTACAACAACAACAACATGAACGGCGGTGGTCCTAAGCGGAACTCGCCCCCGATCCAGCTGTCGTCGGCCCCCGTGCAGCAGCAGCAGCAGCAGCAGCCCCAGATGGGTGGCGCCCCCATGCCGCCATCCAAGAACCTCATCACCCGCAAGCCGACCAACCTGTCGCAGCAGACCTCTGCGCAGACCCTGACTGCCCCTGACCCCGCCAACGAGAAGCGTAAGAGCTGGTTCTCGAAGCGGTTCAGCCGGCAACACTAGTGGAAATGCCGGACACCGACAATCTGGGACAAATATTATTGAAAGGGCTTATTAAAGGCGTGCGTGGATGGCGACGATAAATACCCCGACCGAACTGTTTTTGATTTTTTTTCGTTTTTTTGTTTTTGATGACGGCCTCTTTTTTTTGGTTTTTTTCCCGACTCTCGACTGCTTTTTTTGTCCTTCCTACCGACAACCCAATGGGTTACATCACACTCATTTATGGCCAGCGCGCCTCGAAACGCTGTCTTTGCACAGCTCATAACTCACACAACTCAGACTCTCTCTACATCTGCCGCTTTTTTACTCTCTTTTCATTTCCTTCTACTGTCAACGTATTTCCTTTGTCATCAAACCTCGACTCCATCTTATAAACGGAAGTCAACATACTCGGTGCATCGGTTTCTCAAGCATCGAAGGGGGAGAACGCTCCCCCAAATCAAAGACCACTTACTAACCAACTACCGCCATACCGAACGACTCGCCGAAACGAATAATCACACACGCCGCCTCGTTGAGCGTTCCTTAATGTCTTTTATATCCGAGGAAGAGAAGGAAGAGGAACTAGGAAACACGAAAGAAGAATAAGAGGAGGGGAAAACACGGCAATATACAAAAAAAGCTCACAGTTCTCAGAAAGAAATATGAGAACATGTTGAAGACAAAAATCAGAAAGAAAAAAACAGATGTGGGGAAAGAAGCGACAGAACGAAAATGCCGGTTTTGTTCGAAATAGGGAACCCTTAAGGAAAGGGAAGGGACAGGAAACAAAGAAAGGTTCGGGTTTTGATGAGAGGACAGGCAATAGCCATCGCCGTGCCTTTCGTTTTTCGAATGTTGCATTTTCCTTGTTGTGTTTGGAACTTTTTTTCCGTCGTTTTGTTTGGCACTACAGAGAAAAACTCAGGATCAACGGCGTTTTTTGTGCGTCTCTCCCCCGTCTGTATTTTTGGTGAGGGAGAGATATTTGTGTATTTTTTCGAGATATTTAATGTTTATTTTCCTTTCTCTTTTTTTCTCGCTCAATATTATCTATATATGGTTTTTCTTTTCGCCGTTCGTCATAAGCCTTTCCACATTGCACACTGTGACTTTGCACAACCGTTAAACTAATCAGTAAAAGTCTCTTATATTGGAAGGTGGTGAGATGATATGCAGCCTTGATCAAGTGCTACATTGGATCTGAAATGGTTTTTTTTTATGTAAAAAATTGTTTGCTGCCTTATTTAATTTCGCTTTAATTTCATTGTATACCTGTAAAGTGCAATAAAAACATGAATGAAAAATTCAATAAATCAAATGAAGTAGAACTATGTCATGAGATCTTCAATACAAAATCACCGCATAATAGTAACGATCGAGTCAGGCCCAGTGCAGGTTGCATCTGTGATTCACTCAACCCAAGATACAACAGCACTTTTGAGAAGCATGTTTTGGTCTCACACACAAAAGCATTACTTTGAACAAAAATACAATGAGATCCAATGTATTGTTTTTCTGCCAGTCGAGCAGCAATGGTGGGAACAATAAATGCAACAATTTCAAAAAAGAAGAAGAAAACACACACACACACGACAAGACCACTCTTCACCTGTCCTTCTTCGTATCCTTCTCGGCCAGCTGGTCCGACTGGTCCTCGTAGAATGCAACCACCACGTACGCCACCAGCACCACGTTGGCAATGATAGCAGCCAGTGCGCCAGCATATGTTGAGTTGCCTAGCAAGTTAGCGAGTGAATTTTCATCGAGAGTAGTAGGTAAACGCACCCTTGAACAGGAAGTCAACAGTCGCAAAGTACGATCCGATAGGAGCCACAATCATGGTAAATGTGAAGCCAAGGAGCTTGAGAATGACGTGTCTAGGTTGTCAGTAAGAGGGAAGTGGGCAGAGATGAGAGATAAATATCCCGAGGAAATCTGAACTCACTTGGGCACGGCCGGGGCGATGTTGGACTTCTCGTTGGCCGGCGGGCTGGCACCAACTGTGTCATCCTTCTCGAGGATCGTCTTCTCGCCGGCGGCAAGGCGGCGGGCGGCCATGATGATGGATGTGTGCGGTGGTGGTGGTGGATGTGATGATGTAGAGGTTGAAAATAGGAGAGACGAGGCGAGATGGGAAAGAAACTGAGATGCCGCAGTGTTATTACTTGTGCTGTGAAGAATTAGGAGCCCAGTAGAGCAACTCTATATGTTTCTCATATATGAACAGCTGCCGAGATGCTTTGTCGCTGTTTGTTGATGATGGGAGAGGATGACGTTCGCCAGCCTTGCAGCCTCTCATAGTGTTGTACGTTGCTTGAGCTCTGCGCAGAGAGTGCTGGCTTACGTAACGCGCGCGTGAACGTGATAGCGTGTTCTGGTGCTCCTACCAAAAACGACCAAAACCATACCAAAAGTTTAATTGGGGCAGCACTGCGCCAGGAGAGAAAAGATGGGACCCCGCGCCTAAAAACGCGTTGCGGTCAATCCAGGTTCACCCAGCCAAGAAAGACGTGCAAAAAAATAGTGCTAAAAAGAGGATGACAATGCAAGGGAAGGCGAAAACACAATGCAAAAAAGGGCAAAAGAATACCAGCCTTTGTTGAGATATGAGCTTACAACCAAAGAGTAAAAGGCAACCGTATTCTCTCACCGTTTCTTTCTGCCATACTTGGTCGTTCCTTCCTTGATTCTGCAGCCTCAATTCCGCTTTGCATATTATCAGTCTTTTACGCAAGGCTCTAGCAAAGGTCCTTCCTCATTTGTCCTTTTTCCGCGCCTTCCCTTGACGACACTCGACGGCCAGACCGCTCCTCCCTGATCGAGTACATTCCCGTGTCGATTCACGACAACAGGCAGGAACTTCCCGCGCCTTCTGCTTCACTATGTCGTTCTGGTTTCCTTGTTTCGACACCGCCACTGAGAACATAGTTTCGCCGACAAGCCCTTTCTCCCTTTTCACATATACCTCCCACACGATGGACTCGTCACCATTACCCAATAGGTCACGTCCTGCTGGGTCGTTTGCATCCTCGTCTGCGAACCGTCGCAACCCTTTCACAATCGCCAAGGCCGCGTCTCTGGCGCGTTCCAACAGCAGCAATCTTTCCAGCAAAAGCAACACAGCCTCGTCGATAACGGCGAAGCCACTGCAGAAGACGCAGAAGACACAAAAGACACAAAAGACACAGCGTGTGCAAAAGACACAGTCACGAGGCCGGTCACGGCAAGACGAATACAGTGACGGCGATGACGACGTTGAAGATGACGACGACGACGGAGATTTCAGTATAGACGAGGAGGAAGAGGAAGAGGAGGAGGAGGAGGAGGATATTGACGACTCGGACAAGGACGAGGATGAAGAGGACGAGCTGGCAAATGTCGGTGGCTTTGCCAACTCGCCTTACTTCACGCAGCCGACACAGGCCATCACACAGCCCGTGACGCAGCCGACACAGCTCCTCAAGAAGCCTCCATTGACGCTCAGCGGAGCAAAAGCTCTCGACACAGTCCCTGTTAACATCCCCTCCTCCTCGCCCGCCCGGTCCATCATCGAAGTACCTGCCTCCTCTCCCTTCCAGTCTCCCAAGCCGAAGACAGCAGCGGCACCCTCCTCGATCGTGGCACGGGGTCGTCTCGCCATCCTCATGGCGCCAGTCGGCACAGCCTATCGGTCACCGGCCGCCCAAGCACCTCCCAAGCCCTCCGCGAACCTGAACGACGACGATGTCGACGACCGGGCCCTGGACAACATCATCAGCATCGATGACAGCTCAGACGACGACAATGACCGCCGCCGTCGGGGCGATATCCGCCCCTCCTCGTTCCGCAGCCCAGACAAGGTCTCAAGACCGAGTGCCATTGCCACGACCCTCGAGACAAACGGAGAGGCAGAGGACATTTCTTCTCCACCAGCACAGGAGGAGGAAGAAGGGGATGAAGGCACAAAGCCAATGGGCCGCCGCATGCTCAACGACAGGAAGATCCAGACGCTTGTCGGCAAGATGCTCAAGACCTTGCGCAGCAAGGGCTACACGGACGTGCCCTTCGAAGTCTGCCGGACTGTCTTGATCGATCATAAGTTTAACGTCGAGGAAGCTGTGATGGACGTCTTTGACGAACTGCTTGCTAAGGAGCAAGAGAAGAAGTCGCGCCCTGCGTCTGCTGCCCCCGTTCGCCCATCACCCATTGCCAAGAACAAGGTACCAGAGATGATCCGCAGCTTCTCGTACCAAGGGGGCCTCGGTATTGGCGGCTCCAAAACGACCACGGCCAACACATCGCGCGACTCGACCCCGGCCACACCCTCGTCGCAGGTCTCGCTAAAGCGGAGCGCCCTTAGCCCCGACCCGCGGCCCAAGCGGCGGCGTCTTGTTCAGGGCCGCAAGTACCGCGACGACCCGACCTCTTCGCAGATGGGCTCACCTGCTGTGGATAAGGAGGAGAGCAACTTGGTGGATCTCGATCGGTCCGTTAGCGACGATGACAACGACGCCAGTATCCCCGCCATTGAGATCAGTGATGACGAACCGATGGACATCAACGATGACGACGACGGCGATGTCATTGACGTCGACGCGGAAGACGACGACGACGAAGACGGCGGCGATACCGAGAAGCGCGTGCTCGAGTACTTCAATACCTGTACAGTCGACGACCTGGTGGCGATGCTGGGTGCCAAGGCCCGCGGCAAGGCCGAGACCATTCTCTCTCACCGGCCTTTCCGCTCGCGTGCATCCGTGACGCGTATCCAGGCGGAGCCGGCTGCTGGTGGCCGCAACAAGAAGAAGGCCGCCAACATTGGCGAGGACATCTTTGACGCTGTCGAGGAGTACGTCATTGCCCTACGCGCCATTGACGTTGTCGTATCCCAGTGCGAACAGAAGGGTCTCCAGATCCGGTCGACGCTGCACCGTTGGAACGTTGACTTCCGCGGTAGCAACAAACTCAAGCCGAAGGGCGACGGCAGTGGAGCTGATGGCCTGCTGACTCCTGCGAGCGAGCCGGAAGGTCCTAACGGATCTCTGTCTGCCGCTGCTTCGGACAAGACGAACATCAACTACGTGCCTCTCCCGATTCCTAAAGAGCCAGAGCTCATGCGCGGCCACTGCACGATGAAGGCCTACCAGCTATACGGCCTGAACTGGCTGTGGGAGCTGTACAATCGCAACTTCGGTTGTATCTTGGCCGACGACATGGGTCTGGGCAAGACTTGCCAGGTCATCTCTTTCCTGAGTCACTTGGTCGATTCGTACACTGGCGATGTTGATGACGAGTCGTCGCGGCCGTGGCCCAACCTCGTTATTGTCCCACCCTCGACGCTGGCAAACTGGAAGACGGAATTTAAAAAGTTTGCGCCCAAGGTCCGCGTCACCACCTACAATGGAACAACGGCGGAGCGCGATTCCATTTTCCACCGCATCCAAGCTCGCCGGAACAAGCATCACGTCGTGCTGGCGTCGTACTCTCAGGTCGTGGCCAAGCAGGATGTCGACGCCATGCGCAAGATCTCGCCCAACGTCGCAATCTTTGACGAAGGTCACAAGATGAAGAACTCAAACACCAATGTCTATAAGTCGCTCCGCCGCATCGATGCCAATTGGCGCCTGATTCTGACGGGTACGCCCGTTCAGAACAACTTGATGGAGATGATCAACCTGCTCAACTTTATCCAGCCGAAGCTGTTTGAGCGCCACCTGGACAAGCTGGGCGCACTCTTCAGCCAGCGGTTTACGTTGCAGGATGTGAGCAACGGTGCACTTCTCTTCACCGACCGTGTGATGCGTGCCCGCCAGATTTTGGAGCCCTTCATTCTTCAACGCCGCAAGGAACAAGTGCTCTCGAGCATGCCCATCAAGACATCGCGCATCCTGTGCTGCGAGCTCGACGACACACAGCGGCCCATCTACGAGGCGTACGAGCGCCAGTTCCGCGAAGGACGGGAGCGCCGGGCAGCCGGTATCAAGGGCGCAGCGTCTTCTGCCGCCAACGCTGGCGAGTCTGCACGCCAAGCGGCCGTCCTGGGCCTCTCCAACGACCAGAACAACGTCTGGGTCCAGCTGCGCAAGTCGGCCATCCACGCCCAGCTGTTCCGCCGCTACTATGACGACAAGAAGGTCCAGAAGATGGCCGAGACGCTCATGAAGTATGTGCCCCAGGCCGAGCTGCGCCAGCCGAACCTGGGCCATCTCGTCAACGAGCTGCGTGACTGCTCCGACTTTGAGCTGCACACCTGGTGTCGCGACTACAGCTGCATCCGCGAGTTTGACACGCCGGACGGGCTGTTTTTGCAGAGCGGCAAAGTGCGTGAGCTGCTTGCGCTTGTGCGCCAGTTCCAAAAGAACGGCGACCGTGCCCTGGTGTTTACACGCTTTGCACGCGTCCTCAATATTCTGCGCGAGTGCCTCGAACACGAGGGGATCCAGTACGTCTCCCTCGAGGGCGCCACCCGCGTCGACGAACGCCAGGACATCATCGACGAGTACAACCAAAACGCCGACATCCCCGTGTTCCTGTTGACGACAGGCTCTGGCGGTACGGGCATCAACCTGACGGCCGCCAACAAGGTCGTCATCTTTGACCAGAGCGACAACCCGCAGGACGACGTGCAGGCCGAGAACCGTGCCCACCGTCTGGGCCAGACGCGCGATGTCGAGGTCATTAAGCTGGTCACGCAGGGCACCATTGAAGAGCTGGTCTACAAGGCGTGCCAGACCAAGCTGGAGCTGGCGCAGCGGGTGACGGCCGGCAGTGCCAGCCGTGCGGAGGAGCTTGAGGTTGCCGAATGGGGCGACGGTGACCGCATGGCCAAGGCAGTTGAGGAACAGGTGCGGCAGATGCTAATGGCCAAGAAGGACGGTGACGAAGAAGACAAGGTCGTGACGACGACGCCGCCCAAGAGCGAGGACGGTGAGCAGCCAGCGAGCCGGGCACGCAAGGCCCGGAAATAGTTAATGTTCAATGTTCTTTTTGGTCGCTTGTTTCGATGATAGAATTTCATGTTTACGGGTTTTTTTTTGGGGGGGGGGGGTGTTTGTGTTGTCACAAGGTGTTGTTTGGAGCGAGTATTGTATTGTTTTGCTTTGTTTTTGTACCATTCATATACAATATTGGTAGACCACCTTGCGTGTAAAGAATGACTGGGAATAAGAGCCACATTCTGGAGACCTTGAGCATCACATCTTTCACGGCTGCATATCAAGAGGTTGATTTTAAAGTATTTATATAAGTTTGAATTGTCGGGAATCATCAGCCTCGTTGTGAGGACCTATCACTATATCTAGAGCTGTTCCTCGTCGTTACTCTTGAGACCTTTTAAGATCACATCGTATCGTAGGCAACCTCTTGTTTTTGTCTTTGTGAAAATTGTGATTTTTTTCTTTTTTTGGTTTGTGTATGTTGTGTTGTGTGTGTGTGTGTGTCTTGTGTTTCCCAACCCATGTGCAATCATCGCATTCGACAAACCAGGAAGAATGAAACTCGAAACATTGTAAAAAAAACTCCGTCCCATCCTCTGGCCACATTTTTGTTTTTACCTCTTCCTTCCCGGGGAGAAAAGGAGAGAGAAAGGAAAGGCAGCGGAAGAAGTACCGATCCGGAAGCAGGTGGATGAATGCCTCTCATGAAAAGAAGAGAACAGAGGGTGACCGAAAATCATGATTCGTCATCTCCCTGTCTCTCCTCTCCACACAGAAAAACGATAAGCCCTTCCCCATACCTCTCACTCTCTTTTCACTTTTTTTTGTTTTGTTCCCGGGGTTCGCTCGCACACACGAACGCGTCCACAAAATGCCCAAATGCTATGCCCGTAAACCTACTAAGCCTAGCACATTCTTTTTTGTTTGCATCCCGTCACCAACTTGTCACCGTGGAATGCTTGCCCACCACTTCTCGCTCTGCTCAGCTCCAAAAAACCCAGTAATTATATCGAAGAGGGGTAGAGCATGATGCGGACGGAAGCACCGAAAGACTTGGCGGGGAGGGGAGTGGCGAACTTGGCACGGACGACACCCGAGTTGCCGTGTGGCCGGGTGACCTTGCCCCAGATAACCCGGATCTTGGTTCCCCGCTTCTCGGTCTGAGCCTTGTAGACGTAAGCGACCTTCTTGCCCAGGTAGAAGCTGTTGATGGTATGTTAGCTGCTGGGTCTGGCCGTGTTCTCAAGAGTGACGATAGAGTGGTACATACTTGGCAGCGGCAGTGTCATCAACACCCTCAATCTTGACCAGGGAGGTCTTGGGGTGGGTGACGTGGCGACCACGCTGGTAGCTCAGGTGGCGACCCCTGTTAGAAGTTTGTTAGTACGTGGAGTTCTTGTCTGGTCCGGTCGTTCCAACGATCCTCTCATAGAAGGTGTTCACGGCAAAGGCATCCTGAAGCATCTCCGTCGCATCGGCATCAGTCCGTAGAAAATATCGGCGGTTTGTCTTGTCCTTTTGTGCCGTCGATGGTGGTCGCTGACTGGCCATCATGTCTGAGTGACTGATGTTAGTGTCGCTGCCAAATGCTGGCCAAATTTGGTGACTGCCATCCCAATGTCGACGGGTGGCCATCGCTTTGACTCGAATCGAACGTCAGCGGTCGATGGTAGTAGTCTGCCTCCGTTTGTCATCGTAACTGTTGACGGTATAATGCCGATAGATCCAGTGCTGCATGTCGTCTCGTGTGATCGTATGCCGTACTCGTACTCGATGCTCGGTTCAGATGCTAATGCGATGCGGTGCCTCAAGGATGCCGTTGTCCATCTCGTCTCCTCTTCGATGCTGATCGTCTTCCACCTCGTCGTCGATTGACAGATGTCAAAACTTACTTCACATATACTGTGAAAGACAGAAACCATGTTAGCCAATGTCCATCAATAATCAAATAATCAACGTCCAACTGCCCCCGCCTCTTCACAAATCTGGTCCGACGACAATCTTAATCATCTCTCGTCCACGAGCAGCGCTCTGCCCGATGCAAGCAGAGGCTTGTGTTCTCGTTCCCATGTCGACTCGTGGAGATAATTTGACGAAAAAAATTGTGCGCCGGGTTTTCAAGGTTCGCAAAAAGGATGGCTCGCGGCCTCGGGGGCGTCTTGCTCAACGACTCGATCGTTCTCGTCTCCTTTCTGGAGGAGGAAAAACACTCACGTCTGTGACCGCTCTCGGAAGGCATTTTGTGTGATGTTGGGTTGTCGAAAGACCGAAAAAGTCTATTCTGGAAAAGAAAAACAAAAAGTTGTTAATGAATTTGTTCGTCGGTGGATTTGGTTTGGCGATGATGCAAAGGAAACGAAATAAAAGAAACAGTCTTATATTCGTCTTTGTGTGCGGAAAAGAAAAGGGCTTCTTACTTCGTCGCGTCCGCGTTGGTGTTGTCGATTTCAAAGTTGGCTGGGAGGAGAAGGGAAAGAGAGGGAAAGAGAGGAATATCTTTGTGAGGCTTTCGGATTGCGGGCCACTACTCTGTGAATATTTTGCGTCGGGGGCACTTCTGAGTGGGTGGGACCTAAGGGCAATGTCTGTACACACCACCTAGCCAAGGACAAAACAATTGGGCGGGCAGGAGCGAGCGATGAAAAAAAAAAAAATTCGTTGCCCGCCTCCCCGAAAGGGCCTTAGGCCCAACCGGAAAAATCCCAAGCCCTAAGAGGGCTGGTCCATGTATCCACATTCACGTGAGGGGCTTAGTCAGAGCTAGCACCCAAAACTGTTGTGGCGTCGTGTGGCTAGTGCTTTTCTGGATATTTTTATCGATAAGCACGTGCACAGTCACGCGTCCTTCTTTCTCAATTTGTAACTCCTCCCCAACATTTTTTTTCCTCCTGTTGCAAACGTCATTCAAAATTGGTGGCCCTGACTACAAACTGTATGCCCTGGACGATCTCTGGTGACGTTGTTGGCCCTGTTTCGTGCCTGGAAAGTCAGTGTGATCGTCAACGACCGACTCGAAGCGCTTCTATCCGACTTCGGTACGATGACAAGGAGAAATGGAAGGAACAATTGCTGAAGTGCTGAAGGAATTGCAGTGCCTCCTCCGTATTAAAGCAGCTTTGAGCTCGGCAATAAAAACAGCCCTCGATACGGTGAGTACACCACTAAAAGTTTGCGATCGGCCCTGTAACCAACTGTAGTTCCCCTGAAAGAAAAGAGACTCAAAAAACAGCCTCAAAAAGCAGCTGTCCACTCACCGCAAAACGCCGAGCTTACGCCGCTGTTTACATTAAGTCCACGGACCCGGCGGAGATGTCGCCGGTGTGCTTTTTGTACGCTGTGGTCCAGCTGTCCAGCTGTCCAGCTTTTCTTTGGAATCTGTTGTGCAGCCTGGCATGCAGCTCCAGGGCATGACAATCGATCCAAGGCTTGTGCTGTGCAACATTGCAACTCGCACCTGCTGCATCGTACTTGCGTAGCTCAACATGAATAACGGCAGGAGAGGCGAGGGTGGGAAAGTTCAAAGATGGAAAGAACGGCCGGCCGGCGCAAAAAGCTGCCCGTTAGGTAGGAGCTTACTACATCTTTCATAAGTGTACGCTTGCCGTCAGTGTTCACCACGTTGTTGGTGGGTTCTGCTGGTTTTGGTGTGGTTTTGATAGCTATTTGGGGCAGCGGCTGTCGGTTCGCTCATTCTCTCCTCTCTTTCTGCATCGGAACTTGTACCCCAAATCCGACCGGTTTTATTCCAATTCAACCGGGCGACCGTATTGTGGTTCCCCTCTCGCTACCGCTCTTTTGCTTAACAATTAAGAAGAGAGAAATCCCCACTACCGCGTTATCCTAGTAAATATTGACGGACGGACAACTCGGGGGTTGAGCGGCGAGAGCGGTATGGGAGAGAAAAGAAGAAAAAAGGGTGAGTAAAAAAAAAAAAAAAAAAAAAAAAAAAGGAAAACGGCACTCAAAGGATGGGGCCTACAGCTACAGCTCTTCCGTTATTTTTGGCAAGTTCCGTTGGAATTTGGGGAAGGCACGACTGCCGTACCGTCGGCCGGCACGCGAGACGCTGCAGAAAAGGGAAAGAGCCGTTTCAAACCGGGAAGACAAATCCGGTTGGGAAAACGGAGGCCCAATTCGGTTTTCAGAGATCGTGTAATGAAGCTCGAGAGTCACAAAGGGGATAGAGGAGAGCCTCTAGAAAAGGAGACAGCAAAAGGAAACAAGCTCGGCAAGCTTTCAAATAACGTCACGGCTGCAAGACCTAGGGCTGCAGGAGCAGACTAACACGGACTGTGGAGGAGAAGGCCGGTATTGTTATTGTCAAGGGGGGGCGTGGGATGCTGGACTGGCGGTGGGCGGCTCGTCTTATCCTTTGTCTTTTTCTTTTTCTTACCTATTGAGTATTTCTTCCTTTTTCGTCTCCTTTTGCTTCTTGCTCTCTTTTTTGAAGAATCAACTACACTACCGCGACTACTCGACTACCTGTCCACCCACCTTCCTAGGATTTGCATATTGGAAACGGGCCCATTGATGCGGACGTCCAGCAAAGCCAGCAGATTAGGAAAGAGCTGTGCGCGCCTGCCCTACACAGAGCCAGACCGCAGAGAAACACAGAAACCCCCGAGCAGACAAAACAGACAAGTCAGACAAAACGCCCAAGAGATGCCCCTCGTAGACAAGGCACGCGGCACTGATGCTGGCCGATGTTGGGGCATGGGGAACGGGGGACGAGCCTTCTGACATGGATGCAACATTGTCTGCACCAGGAACGTATCTTACTCGCACAAAGCGCACAGCAGGTACGACGTAATACTGTGTACGTGCGTAGACAGACTGAGTAGTAGAGGCTAGCTGCTCGTCAACAATAGAAAGAGCAGCACGGCCCACTCCCACTCCTGCGGGTTCGTCGTTTCTAACGGGATCCAGAACGCAACCGCGACAGGCTCTCTGCCTCAACGTTCTTGGCCCCTCTCTTCAGCTCGACGCGGCCTCGGTTTTAGGAGCACAATGCCCCGACAGCAAAAAGGTCCAAATGCAGCAGTAACACCGTCGACAAAAAGAGGGGCCAAGAGGAAGGAGCTCTCGTTCCCCCAAACTTCAAGAGCTACGGAGTAATTTCCCACCAATTCTCTCACAGAAAAACACGGCCAGCCTTTCCTTCCCCTCTACGTCGTAGTAGCTTTTAGCTTTGCGCTTGGATTTCGGCCGGTCTTCCCTCCGTTAACGGTGCCTCGCCAGTTGCCACTATTACGTCCCAGCAAAAACCTCTTCGCATGGCTATTTTGACTTTTTTTTATCCCTCCCATTTTCTTTCTTTCCGTTGCGACCTCCCCTGTCGCCAAATCTTTTAATAGCAAAATTTTAAAAGAATACCAAAATGAAAAACGTAAAAACACCTCTTGGCCTGCCGCCCACCGCGCTTACCAATGGGCCATGCAGGGACACCGTAAAGACGGCCCTGCGAGATTGGGTCTTCGTCGGTATCATTCAAAGCTTTCCCCCATTTTTTCTGTTGTAGAAGAGCAGATGAGCTCTTAACTGCGAAGAGCAAGGGCGAGTATGGGCGGCAGAGAGGTGCACATTGCCAATTGGGGGTTGACTGTTGAGTGAGTGACATGTCTCAGTCCCAGACTTTATTTTTGCGCCCACAACGCTGCCCCTGCCTTTTGCTGGGTTTTGAGTTTCTTCTCCGTTACAAAGCAATAGCCGATGCTTTGTCGTTGATTTGCGAATGCCACAAAAAACGGAAGGAGCAGACGGTGCCCAGCGCAGAAACATGCTGATAGACACTTACGAAAGACACATGCACTACTTATTGTCCATGCTCAAAGTATGGTCGCCACTGAATACCTTACACACCACCCGTATACGATACACGGAAGGCGCGGATGGCCCTATCTTGCCCTCTTTCCTGCTTCTCTAAAGCAAGGAGAGGCACGAGGCGGGTGGCATGGAAAGCATAAAGGTGGGTGGCCGAACCACGGGCCTTCCCATTCTTTATCAGCGAGCTCAGATGGAGACCCGGCGAACTTGGTTTATGCAGCGAGCGCGGTGTCTGAATTTCTGCGTAGGAAAGAGCGATGTTTCCTGAGTAAGCTCCTGCCCATTGCGTAACAGACACAACAGCCTGCCAACCTGGCTTCAAAACGGACCCTCCTAAAGCGGCAACCACCTAGCACATAGTAGCGGCATAATAACCTTGCCTACAAGGCAGTAGCTCCCCGACTACGACGTACTCGAGCTCGACATTTTCCCCCCACCTGCAGCGCTCTTTTGCTCTTTCCTGCTTGTTTCCCACCGCCACCGCTTGCAGTCGACAAAACAAGCCTACCGTGCCTGCGTGCCAGGGCCCCCTCCACGCCCCCCTCCCCAGTCCCAGTCCAGCAAGCCCGTCCGCGCTGCCGCCTCTCCGCCGCCGCTCTTTTCAAGCATCATCACCGTTTTAGACCTCCCCAATAAGTATGGCATTACCCGTTTTCCTATCCCTCCCTCCTTCCCTCTTTCTCTGGCTCGCTCCTTCCTTCCTCTCCCTCTTTCCTCCTTTTTTCTTTTTCTTTTCCCCCTTTTCCTTCTTTCTCGCATTCACATCTTCACATTTCTGAGCTTCATTATCGCCAATTCCCCAAACTGCATTATCCAGCAGCTTCTCCAACTTCGCTTCTCTGTTCTTCCCCCCATCGGTCGTCGCCTCAACGGTTTCGCCTGCTGCGGCTTTACGATTAGCTCTCTATAAATTTTTTTTGCGCGCTTCGAAAGCTGCCCACCTAAAGGCCCGCGCCCCCCTTTGTTCTCTACTCCGGTCTTCTTTTCTCCTCGTCATCGTCGTCACCGTTGTCGACTTTCTTTTCCCATTCTCTTTTCTGGGCCCGAATTTGTTGTCTTTCTACAACCTCATCTCTGCAACCACTTCTCTCCCACCCTCCCAAAAACAAATCAACCAAACTGCCACAATGGACGCCGTCGCCGACACGGGGTATGTTGCCTTTCACCCTCCTCTGACTTTCGATTCGTTTACTCGTCAACGCCCTGCCGCTTCCATTGCCGCTCCCAATGGCTCTCTCTTTTCCTCTTCCAATCTGCCTCTCTGCCTCTCTGCCTCACTCCGCCTGCTGTCTGATGCTTTGCTGCTCTGCTGTTTACCCTGCCTCACTTTCTTGTATTGCTCTGCTCTCTTGGCTTCTGTCTCTCTCGTTGTCTCTCTGCTACTCTCCTTGTTCGCCGCCCTCCATTCCAGAATACCCGGCGGGCGATTCGCTGGCCGGGCCGCCTACCAGGGACCAGCTTCACGAAGCTGAAAGGCAAAGCGACAAAGCAGATAATAAAGAGACAGAAGAGACACACGAAACAAAGCAGTGGCAAATTTGACTAAGAGAGAGAGAGCTTTGGAAACTCGGCAATCTACCCCAAAGCTGCACGGCGCCCCCAACGCGTTCACCCAAGCTAACCGTGTCCGCAGCATGATGGAGCTGAAGGCCGACACCACTATCGTGGTGCTTGGTGCTTCCGGTGATCTGGCGAAGAAGAAGACTGTGAGTTTCTCTCGTTTATCCTTGATGTATTTTTTGCAGTGCTTTTGCTTTCTCTTCCATGGTTTTCGTCGCGGCGCCATTTAGTGCGACAAAAGGCTAACAGTGACAGTATCCCGCCCTCTTTGGTCTTGTAAGTGGCAAAAACAGCTCCAAGCAGCTCCTCCAACCGGCTGCACCGTGAAAGAGCACTCAACACACAGTCACAATCGCGAAGCAAACTGAGGGGACGAAGAGTAATGAATTCACGAGAGAAAGATGCCAGTGCAGGCTGGCTTTTGATTTCTGTTTTTGGCAATTGCAATTGCAATTCTGCTCGCAACCCGACAATGACTCTCGTCCACCGCCTCCTCTTTTCCCTCCTCCTCCTCCTTGTCCTCACCCAGCCGCAGCTAGTAACTAACACCGGTCTCCCGGAAATGTAGTACCGCAACCAATTCCTCCCTAAAAACATCAAGATAGTCGGCTATGCCAGAACAAAGATGGACCACGATGAGTACATTCGGAGAATCCGTTCGTACATCAAGACCCCCACCAAGGAGACCGAGCAGCAGCTCGACGAATTCTGCGGCCTCTGCACCTACATCTCCGGCCAGTACGACCAGGATGAGCCCTTCCAGCGCCTCAACAAGCACATCGAGGAGCTCGAGAAGGACTTCAAGGAGGCTCACCGCCTGTTCTACATGGCCCTGCCACCCAGCGTCTTCACAATGGTCTCGCAGCACCTGAAGCGCTGCTGCTACCCAACAAAGGGCATTGCCCGTGTCATTGTACGCCCTTCACAGAGCCACCACCATCTGTATGTTTGTTTTTTTGTGGCCAATAGCTAATAACTCCACAGGTCGAGAAGCCGTTCGGTAAGGACTTGGCCAGCTCCCGCGAGCTGCAGAAGTCGCTCGAGCCCGACTGGAACGAGAAGGAGCTGTTCCGTATCGACCACTACCTCGGCAAGGAGATGGTCAAGAACATTCTCATTATGCGCTTCGCCAACTCGTTCTTGGGCGCCACTTGGAACCGCCACCACATCGACAATATCCAGATCACCTTCAAGGAGCCCTTTGGCACCGAGGGCCGCGGTGGCTACTTTGACGAGTTCGGCATCGTCCGTGACGTCATGCAGAACCATCTGCTGCAGGTCCTGACCCTGCTCGCCATGGAGCGCCCCATCTCCTTCTCCGCCGAGGACGTCCGTGACGAGAAGGTCCGCGTGCTGCGCGCCATGCCGGCGATCGAGCCTAAGAACGTCATCATCGGTCAGTATGGTCGCTCGCTCGACGGCTCCAAGCCCTCGTACAAGGAGGACGAGACTGTGCCCAAGGACTCGCGGTGCCCCACGTTCTGCGCGCTCGTTGCCTTCATCAAGAACGAGCGGTGGGACGGTGTTCCTTTCATCATGAAGGCCGGCAAGGCCCTCAACGAGCAGAAGACGGAGATTCGGATACAGTTCAAGGAAGTCACTTCGGGCATCTTCAAGGATATCCCACGTAACGAGCTGGTGATGCGCATCCAGCCCAACGAGAGTGTCTACATCAAGATGAACTCGAAGCTGCCCGGTCTCAGTATGCAGACTGTCGTCACCGAGCTGGACCTGACCTACCGCCGCCGGTTCTCGGACCTTAAGATCCCCGAGGCCTACGAGTCGCTGATTCTGGACTGCCTCCGTGGCGACCAATCCAACTTTGTCCGTGATGACGAGCTCGATGCCAGCTGGAGAATCTTCACCCCGCTGCTCCACTACCTCGACGACAACAAGGAGATTGTGCCTATGGAGTACGCCTACGGTATGTCAACCAGCTTTACATTCCAACCACCTTGTAAAGAAAGCACCCCTCTAACTTTAACAATCAGGTTCTCGTGGCCCCGCCGTTCTCGACGACTTTACCGCGTCCTATGGATACCGGTTTGCCGATAACGCGGGTTACCAATGGCCTACGACGTCGGCCACCCAGCCGCCGAACAACAAGTTGTAAGTTGGTGAATAATGCCCTTGGCGCGCGATATTGGGACTTCAGAAGTGGGAGACTGGGCATTGGCGGTCGCATGAGGCGCCTTCAGAAAAGCAACCACGGACCGTCCACGTTGTGCGCATGCATGTTGTGGATGGCCCTGCCCAACCCCCCAACCGGGATTGGATGTGTTTTAATAACCATCGCCACCACAGTTGAAAAGAAAGGACACCATGAGAGACTAGGCAATGTTTGTCTCCGTATTCCATTCTTTCCTCTCTTTCCTCTCCGCCTGGGTGAACGTGAGAGAGTCGGCCGTTGGCTATCAGCGGGACGGGCTCGTGGATTGGACCACCGTCCCTGCTGTGAAAAACAGTTCAAAGAGGCAATGCGATAGAACGGTCATCGGGCATGAAGAAGGCGGAGGGAAAGACAAAAGAAAAAGATAATGCAAGTTTTATGATTTCATCTGAAAGGGGGGGAAACACAACTGGAGGGGGAGAAATTCTGTTTTTATTTCCTGTTTTTATTTTCTGCAAACGCAATGGGATCCGGCTGGTTTCACTTTTTTGTTTATTTTTGAAACGACTTTACCACGCAAACTCACAAACAAATACCGTGCTATTGATGAGTTTATTCTCTCAAAGTAGATGTAAACAAGTTCCCGTAGATAACACTCTGTTCGTTTACATTCAAATCTGTTATCTAAGCTAGGGATACTGTCAGCCTTGTTGTCTGTGCCTCGGAGGTACTTTGTACAGTGAGAACAGGCTGAGATTCTGGCTGGTGAGGTCACGTGCATGCAACACACCAATCTCAATACCAGCACGCCCAAGCGCCGGTGCAGCAAAACCGCGACGTGAAGAGCAGGCGCGGCCATCGGCTCCTGCTCCCTGTTGGCGTACTCCTGCCCATTTTTAGCTAAAAAACCAGACACTTTTTGGGGCCTTTGGGGGGGGGGGGTGCGAGTGGGTCCGCTCCAGGTGAATCTGCCGTTGCCCACTGGCCATCACCGGCTCCTGCCTCGTTTCTTGCACTGTCTCTCTGGCTCTTGCCTGTTTCTGCTGTTTTCGTCTCCAGCGCCTGCACTTTTTGCCTTTCGTCTCTCCCTTTCTCGCCCTCTTGCCCAAATCCCCAAATCACCACCAGATCGTTTCTCTCATCTGAAAACCAGCCAACCAAACAAACTTGTGCTGGCCAAACGAACGGCGCTCCTGATCGACCCCTTACGCCTTTGTACACCTCACGTACCCCCTTGTCACTCATTCTTGGTACTTGTGCATTGCCTTCCCTTTTCTTTGTCCTCCTTTTCCCGCCCGCGACGGCTTTTGCTTTGTTTGCGCAGGCCCTCTTTTTTTCTACCTGTCAATCTTTCTTTCGACGACAACTCTCAAAACTTCGCACGACGACCTTTCATATCCAGTCTACCATTTACCCTGCCGTCTATCCGCCCCAGTCGACACATCTTTTCAAACGCGAATCGACTTTTCAACGTGTGGATAGGGCCCGACAACCCCCTGTACGCCTCTCACATTCGACTTTGCGCGCCCTCTTGTCGCCTGCGTTCGTCATCTTCGAACCAACAATCACGAAATCACGATCCGCCATGCAAAGTCCCTAATCGCAGGCCTCTTCCCCCCTCGGAAACCACATCGAGACTGGGGGGCTTTTCTTTCAATCTGGCGATCCTCTCTTTTATTCACCTCTGCTTCTTTCGCGTCCCCCCAGGCCAACGGGCGCGCGTCGCGCATATCGATATTGCTCGCGCCGCGATCGACTCTCGATAGAGCGATCATCCAACGCGCATCGCAAGACACATATATCACGAACCCGACCCCAAACGACGATACATCTTCTGCTACGAACGGAACACACGTGTACGCGATACTCGCAGACGAGGCGGTGTCGCAGCTGCAGCGCCATTAGTGGCTCTTTCGATAACCCGACAACGGCCATATTCGCCCGTATCATATTCCTCATAACCTCTTCTCGCCCACAATCCTCGCTCGAATCCTCTCCTTTTCACCATGGCGGCTGCGATGGAGAACGGCACGCTCAACGGTGGCGCCGTGCACACAAACCACGACAGAGATGCAAAGCCGAACGGTGTGAACGGCGAGGCCGACGGCGGTGCAGTCAAAATGGTCAACGGCGATACAACAGTAACAAAATCATTGTCCGCAACCGACACATCTGCGACACAGTCATCAAGGATGAACGACCTCCCCGACCAAATCCACCACGTCACCGACTACATACCACTCGGCTTCCTGCTGCAACGACTTGCGCAAAAGACACACAACAATCTCCAGGATCTCATCCGTGAACTGGCACGGAAACCAGTTGCAGGCAGTGCATCAGGCCCGCCCGCATTACCACCAGGAACCGAGGATGGCTCGATTGAGAACATTGAGAAGAAGAAGGCGCTGCTGGACTTTGCACGAAGTGAGCACGCCAACTGGGTCAAGGCGCTTGTCATCACAGAATGGAGCAAGAAGGCCAGCCAGATCAGCAAGCTCATCGACCTCGAGAACCACATGTATGAGCAAGAGCTGGTTCGGTACGAGCAGGCGGTCTTCACCATGCTCAATCTGAAGCGCAACCTTAACGCTGCGCGAGTCCCAAGCCCTGATCTCAAGACTGCCTTGAACGTCTTGTCACGAGGCACTGCCGGCTGGATGCCCGACCTTGGCTTCATCACACCGCCACCACTCAACGCTCAGGAGCAGCTCAAGAAGCTCGACGACATAAGCACTCTCCTGTCTCTGCGCCTGAACCTCGACGACCACGATACCATCCCCTATTTCTTCCGCGACTACTCCATTGCCTCCGGCCGCGTCACATTCAAAGTTCCCGGCGAATTCGAAGTCGACCTGACCCTCGCGAGCGACGACTTTTCCCAGCAGCTGTGGTTCCTCGACCTGCGATTCCTGTTCACACCGGCACCCCGCGACCTCACACCCAGCCTACGGAAGGCACTCGAAGACCGCGTCAATGGCGTGCTAGGAGCCGAGGGCCTGCCAGGCTGCTACCGCATGCTGCACGAGTACGTGCTGACACACAAGATCAACGAGCTGCGGCGACAAGCGAAGGACCTGGCACGTGGGCGATGGATCGATACGGTGCGCGTCGAGCAGTTGAACCGTGCCATTGCAGTGCAGTACTGGACGTCACGACACAACGGCGGCAACAGCAACACAACTGGTCCTACAGGCAACAACAACTCGGAACTCCGCAGCTGGTTCATTATCGGCGTACACAGCGGGCGCGATGCAGCAAGTGTGGACCTTCCCGAAGAGCAGATCACCAGCCGACTGACCCTGCGCTGGTTCCGCGACAACAAGGAGGTGAAGGACCTGGGCGACGACCTGATCAACGACATTCTTGCCCACATTTTGGCCGACAGCGAAGAGACGGCGATCAAGAGCAAGAACGAAGACGACGATAAGAACGAAAGCACGCCCTCCACAACAGTCACTCTGTGCGCCGAGACCGTCCTGCAGCGCATCGTCGCACTGCACGTCGAACACATCCTGACCGGAATCCACACGAAACTTGCAGCCAAGCCACTCTTTGCCAAGCGCCTTGCTACGATGCGCCTGCGGATATCGCGCACCGATGCCAGTCAGTCCTTCCTCGAGATCCAACTCACAAACGCCGGCGATCGCATATGGGTGCGAATCGACCCCGTCACAGGTCTCTTCTCGCTGTCGCCGCAGCAGTCGCGTGTTGTGACGCATAGCGAGATGCGCATCAACGCGGCGGCTGCGGGCGGTTCTCTGGGCGGCGGATCGGCAGGCACCGGCGGCGACCCTGTAGAGGAGGGCTTTGTCATGCTTGACAACGTGCGGAACTTGGCAGCTCAAGAGGACCTGGGCCGGCGCGCCAAGAGCTTTGGCTGGCAGGTTGTGCGCAATGCCGGCCCTGGCGGCGGTCACCTTGTCAAGCCGGACGAGCTGCGCCAGGTGATGAACCTGCGCGACTCCTACCAGGTGCTGTGGCTCAAGCGGCCCGATTGGGCAGCGCCCCAGTGGCACGTCCTGGCGAGTCTCAGTCTCAGCGGCGACCGGTGGTGGCTCGTCAAGCTGGCCGAACAGCCGCCTGCGACCGCACCAACAGGCCCTGGCCAGCCGCCTCAGCCAGCGGTCAGCTCAAACCGTATTGTTATGCAGATGCTTCTCCCGATGGGCACGAGCCCCTCCGACCTCGACGACGCCTTCTTTTCGGACCTCACAATCTATGCGACGGGTGTCTTGGCGCAATACACCGACGCGCAAGAACTGTCACAGCGGCATAAGGCGGCCCAGGCGACACGCGTTATGAACCCGTACCTCCCGTCACGCGCTAAGTTGCCGGCCATGAGCATACGGCTGTCCGATCTATTGTCCACTGGTGCCTCTGCCGCTGCGGCCATAACAGCAGGCACAATAACGACGGCCGCCACCACGACTGTCAACAACGGGTCTATGGTACCGTCCAACACCCGTGGAAGCCACGCACGCCGGTGGTGGGCCTCTGACTTCTTGCAGCTGCTCTTCCGCGGCGTCGACATGGATGGCAGCGAGGATGGCAGTGGCGGCGGCAGTGGCAGTGGTAACTCTGCAAATGACCGTCGTCGCCGCATCAACGTGCTCGCTGAAGCCCGCCTGACTGTCCTGGATAGAAGCAAGTTCCGTCTGCTCGGCAACAGCACCCGGACCGACCAGGACGTTGCGTTCAACAGCCGCACGGGCCAGTTCTGTCTGTACCTGCGTGCTGCTGTAGGCGAGTCCGTTATCGATACACTCGTGCGGCGTCTGCGGTCTATTGAGCGCCTCGTGGGCTTCCTCGACGCCATCCGCCGCGAGAGCCGTGTCGTGCATATCCAGACGGTCACGCTCAGCCGACTTGTGTTCTCGTACAGCGTCGGGCCTGGCCTCCCACTCTCCGACGAAGAGAAGATGAGCCTGACGACCGAGGCAGTGGCGGCAGCGACGGCGGCAGCAAACAGTTGCGGCCGCTGGGACGTCTCGGTCGACCTCTCGAGCAGTGCCCAGGTCCAGTTGCAACTCGAGCGCGGCTGCCCACACCTCCGAGTGGCCGATTTTCTAAACAACGTGGCCAACGACCCCACCACGTTCTCTGCCGTCCCCTTCTTTTTGACGGCCACACTGTCGCTGCACCGCGCGCTTGATCGGATGGAGGACGCCTGGGAGGGCCTGCAGATGCGCAACGCGGGTATGCTGGGCATTTTCCCGCGCTCGCTCGACTGGTTTGTTGTCCGGTTCCTGATCCCACCGACCCCGCCTACAGCTGGCAGCGCACCCACGCCACCGGGCAGCGCCCGTCCGCGTGTGCTGGTCCTCGACCTGCGTCTCCGGAGCCGCCGCAGCGAGCTTCTGTGGCAGATCCGGCGCCTCGACAACAACTCACCGGAGAGCACAGGCGCGCCCGTCCCCGCAGCTCTGGCCAATGCCGCACCCTCGTCGGCCGACGATGATCTTAGCAAGGTCGTGAAGCGCATTTTTGACGGCCGCGGGCCCGGTTGGAAGGGCCTCTTGACGGCGGCCGTGGCCAGCCCCTACCCGGAGAAGAACCCCGAGGAGTCGACGTCGTCGTCCACGCCGCTCGGTGGTCTCGGTGGTGGTGGCAACGGTGCTACGTCCAAGCCGGCGCGCAATACCGGTAGCACGGGTATTGAGGATTGTTTGTTGCAAATCGATGAAGGTGTGCGGCAGCTGCTGGCGGGCTCATTTGTCGCGGCGGGCAACGCTCAGCAACGCCGTGCCCAGGCATTGGCCCAAGCCCAAGCACAGGCTCAACAGAACAACAACAGCAACAACAGCAACAGCAACGGCGGCAGTGGCGTCCCGCAAGCTCAGACGGCCCGCATGGGATAGGTCCAGCGCACCAAGAGAAAACGGTGAAGAGTGTTGCTGCCGTAATTGTTGAAAGAGTGAGACAGAGAGAGTGTGAGGAGGAGGATAATACAAAAACAACACACCGGATATACCCAAAGCCCCTAGCCCATCATTCACATGCACAATCATACACTTGTTCGTTTTTTCTTCTTTCATCTTTTGTTTACCAGGAAATTAAGTCCTCTTTCCGTGCGCTTCCCCTTTTTTCTTGTTTCATTCCATTCCCCCCCTTTCTGTACCTACTATTTATTATTTGCAAATTCTTCTTCATAGCATGGGAACAACACACATTTTGGGAGTGGAAAAGGGGACAAATCACCAGCATTACTTTTAGAAGTGGTTTCTTTTTAAAAAGAACACAATAGGCAAGGGAAGAACCAGAGAGATAATATTAACAGATATCCATTCAAGTGATTTTCAGACAACATGAGTTCAAGTATACATTGTTCTGTAGCGAATGTGATATCAGAGGGTAATGAACCCTCGAAAGATTACCATCTCTTTTCTAAGGTGTATCGTTTTTTCTATTCAGGTCTTGTTGTAGAACCCTCAGAATATAATTTGAGAAGAAAAAAAAACAATCGTTTACGTTCTGCTGTGTTATTGTCAGGAAAAAAAAAAGGATTAAATTTTTTTTTGAAAAAAATTGCAAAAAAAAGACGTTCTTATCAGACCTATCCTCTATTTTATGTTTAATGAAAACAACGAAAGACACGATACGCTTGATATCACAAACCCAATTGCTGTGAGGTCTCAAAGCCGTGATCACACTAGGCTCTCCTCATTTGGAGTGGTGACGTTCAGGGGCAGTCCAGAGCGCTGCACGTGATGCCCCGCAATGGAGCTCCCCCCGCCTAGGCACCTTCCGCGACACTCTACGTCGTTTAGGATGGCTTGCGAAACAACCCCCTCTCTTTTCTTCGACTTTCCGACCTCGTCAGATTGCCAGACTTGTTGATTGTCCATTGTCGTTCCAATCGTTTATTTTTGTCGCCCAATCTCGTCCGACGATACTCCCATCACCCCTCTACAGCTTCAAACCCCACACATTCGTTCACAGGGGCAACGTGCGCCCTTGACCGACCGCCCAGTATGCCGGCCGACCCGTTTGATTCCGCTCTGTACGTCTTGGGAAGCTTCTATCTACATCGATGCCTTTGAGACATCCTCTGGCAGTCTGGACCTCCTTCTGACCCTCTAGTGACCTCCTTCGTCGCCTCAACCCAAAACACACTACCGACCACCTCAACAACATCCTCGTCCTTGCGCCCGATCTGACTGAAGACCTGCTTTCGTCCGTCGACCAGCCTCTGACCGTCCGTCGCTGCAAGCAGACCGGCCGTGACTATCTTCTGTGCGACTACAACCGCGACGGCGACTCGTACCGCTCGCCATGGTCGAACCAGTTTGACCCGCCACTGGAGGGTGGCCTGAATAAGGCAGGCTCCGAGGGCGGCGGCGGACTGGGCGGCATTGGGGCCGGTGGTGCCAGTGAGGGCGCCGGTGGGGGTGCTGTGCCCGGCGAGCGTGTGCGCAAGATGGAGATCCAGGCCAACGAGGCCTTTGACGTCTACCGCGACATGTACTACGAGGGCGGTGTGTCGAGTGTTTACTTTTGGAATTTGGACGACGGTTTTGCCGGTGTTGTACTGATGAAGAAGGCTTCGCCGCCCTCGACGACATCGGGTGTCTGGGACTCGATCCACGTCTTTGAGGCCATTGACCGCGGCCGGACGACCAACTACCGCCTGACCTCGACTGTGATTCTGAGTTTGGAGACGGGCGACGGCCACTTGGACCTGAGCGGCAACATGACGCGCCAGCTTGAGCAGGACCTGCCCGTGGCCAACGGCGACGCCAGCCACATTGCCAACATTGGCCGCCTGGTCGAGGACATGGAGAGCAAGATGCGCAACCAGCTGCAGGAGGTGTACTTTGGCAAGGCCAAGGACGTGGTGGGCGACCTGCGCAGTGTCGGCAGCCTGTCCGAGGGCCAGCGGGACCGCGAGACGCACCGCGAGATGATTAGCGGTGTGCGGGGACGGAGTTGAGCACCTCTTCTCTGGAAAGGACTTGTTTTATGACTGTTTTTGCTGGCCTTTTGATTTTGGTTGTGCTTTTCTTCACGTTCTGCGTTTTCACTTTTCTGTATGTATCTGGCCATGGATATACAAATCAAAAGGACGCCTTTCACGACTGCTGACACAAGCTTGCGGACCGACTAGAGAGTGAGACTGTGCCGGCAACGACGTGATCCGACAGGATGTGCAAGGGAGAGAAGCTCGGCGTGGCAATGTCGTGCAGGCATCGCTCGCTATGGAGCACTTTTGCTTCGCCGGGTAGTCTTTCCCGTTTCTCGCCTATCGTCGCTACGGCTGGTGGACAAAATATCGGAGGGGCAGGTTCGCAAGTTCATGGGGTTTTCATGGGCTCGCCTTGGCTGTATCCCTTTGGTTTGGGTCCCATGGGTTTGGCATACACCGCTCGGGCATGTCATTCGTATCGTCAAAAAGGTGAAATTCGAGAAGCCACAAGGCGGTCCGTTCCCCTTGCATTCTTCTCTGCCTTTCTCTGCCTAGCCGCCAGGATATATGCGTGCCTTTTTGCCTCGTTGCCTCGTTGCCCTCTTCCTGCCATTCCCTTTCCTCTCTTTAGTCTTGCCAGTCAGTCGTCGGAGAAATATCATGAAGGGGAAAAACATACGACGTAGAGCCACGGCAATGTCATGGCTTGGCAGCTAAACGAGAACGTGCTCGGCTGCTCGGGCCATCCGAGACATGGCTTCTGGGGACGAAGGGGGAAAGCAAGAATAGGAAGAAAAGGAAGAGACGGAACGACAGAGTGCATTTTCTGGGAGAGTCCTCAGACATATGACAGCGAGGGTATCACAAAAGTGACGAGGCGGTATTACTCAGTAAAAAACACACGAGCCCACGAGGTACAAAGGATGGTCTACTTCAAAAGACGACAGCCCCCGGCATCCTCCAACCTTTATCCTTGTTGGTATCGCCACGTTTTTCTCGTTATCGCCATCGATATCGATATCCCGGCTTCTGGCTGATATGGCACGCTGTAT
The DNA here is from genome assembly GCA_019925375.1 of Sporothrix euskadiensis. Taxonomy (NCBI): domain Eukaryota; kingdom Fungi; phylum Ascomycota; class Sordariomycetes; order Ophiostomatales; family Ophiostomataceae; genus Sporothrix; species Sporothrix euskadiensis. The sequence continues at coordinate 588,969 of JADHKQ010000003.1, read as the reverse complement.
CTTCCTCTTTGGTCGCTTGATCGTTGCATTGGGACTCTTATGGAGACACCATCTCTCCAACATCTACAGCGTCCACGACATCCACAATGCCCTTTTTTTCTTCTGGCGCCCGCCACGTAAACAAATATCCGCCAAGGCCGGGACAAGCGATTTCGTGATTTGTTCTTTTTTCTTCGTCGCATCGCCCTTTTCCCATCCGTGTAATTGTGTACGTGTCTGAGTGCCTGGTCATCTCGCCGAAAATATCGGAACCAGCCAGCCAGAGGTCCAAGCCACGAGGGACCAGACCACAGAAGACCCATCAATGGAAGCCACAAAAGAAGAAGAAAACAAAAAAGAGGAAAAAGAGAAGAGGAAGAGAAGAAAGGGCATGGACCACCACCTTATCGTATCTTCCTTCGCGGGCCCCACGGCCACGTTCTCTCCGTTTTCTTTTCTCCTTTCTTTCCCCGACCCCCGAGGTCGCGGTAAATGCCGCCATGCTATCCTCGTTTCCCCTTTTCTCTTTCTCTGATGCGTTCTTTTGAGTTTCTATTTTTCTCGCGTGCTTCCAGAAAGCGACGCTTCTGCACGACGCCTGTTTCATTATATCAGAGCCTTGCTCGGAACGGCAAAGTGTTATTCTTGGTGGAAGCGTTTACAAAGACGAAATAGTACATGTGTGTGGTGGTGTTGAGAGGAAAAAGTATGAAAATTAAACCGCATATGCACCCACACAGACTGTTATTTTTCTTTTACGGGTTAGTGTTGGCGTGCAGCGCGCAGTGTGGTCTACGATGTATTACTTTGTACTTCATACCCAGTAATAATCACCCCTGCGTGTTTGTCCTGCGCGGCGCGCGTTTCGCCGCTGCAGAAGTAAAGGTTTTTGGGCCGGTCCTTGCTCGATGGATTTTTTCTTCTTCTTCTTTTCTTTTCGACGCCCGGCCCCCTTTTCCACACAGACAGTGTAATCAAACGGGTGGCAAAAACAGTTTCTTTTATAAAAAAAGAAAAAAAAAGAAAAGAAAAAACGGAATGATACTTTTGGTACGGAGCACTTCGGCAAGGAGAAGAAGAAAAGAAGGCGAGAAGACTTCTAGAAGGATGCGAGATGAACAAGGACGGCACAGGCGCGCAAAAAGGGGCAATATATTCCTTTTCGGAGAGACGCGCGCCTTACTCTTAATTGCTTTAGGAGATCAGATGAATTGGGACCGCTGATAGGGCTTGCTGGCAGCGTTCCATCCGGGACTCTGTTTCGCCTCATTTTTCTTTTCGTTTCTCTTCTTTCGTCAGCTACTATTTATATCCACGTTGTCTGTTGGTTGTTGCCTTCTTTTCGACATCTCATTCTCGAGTGCGAGCCTGATAGCCCCTCCTTGTTGCTTTAATCTCTTTTACTTTCTTTTTTTGTTGTCCTTTTCTCCCGTCTTGAAGAATGCGGCATGTCGTGTCTCGCTCGGCGCCCTATCATCTAATTATGTGATGTGTGCATACGACGTACATGTACTCCGACGTACTTCTACAAGGTACGAAGGGGGACGGGACATACTCCGTACTGTCGTAACACGTCGTTTTGAGGGTTGAGCGGATGCAGGGAAGCATTCTAGAAGGCCCAGAGGCAATTAAACGTAAGAAGCACAAGGCCGAAATAGGGGAAAGAGGAGTGGAGCTGTGTCTCGGTCTTGCTGTCGTCTCTCATTGCTTTTTCGTCTTTGCTGGCCTCATGAGTGGAGGGGACGAGAAAGGGGGCGGTCAGCGGGAGCGATGGCGGGCAGCAAAAGCGGAGAGGCAGCCAGTCAGCGCCGCCAGGTGGATAGTTGTCACCTTGGCGGTTGAGAGGAGGAGGGAGAAGAAGAAAAGAAAAAGGAAACGAAAAAGAAAGGAAGAATGTATACGAACGTACAGCATGTGTCGAGAACGGCGTTCCTGATAGCTTATTGGTATCGTTGCACTCGTACACAGTATGTAGGGCGAAGAGACACACGATGTTAAAGTAGACGCAGCGTTTAAATATATAAATACAGTGAGAACAAAATAAAAGGAAGACAAATCTCAACTAATCGCGATGGTGTGTGAGTGACACGGAGGTCTCATTTTAACTGCCACTTTAGGAGAATATAACGAGAAAATTCAAAATAGGAGGTATTCTCGGAGACAAAGAATGCAAGACAGGCACGAATAGAACGGAGGATCGGTCGTACATGCGGGCGAGAAGAAAGGGAGGAATCAAGAAAGAGATGAAAAGAGATGAGAATAGATGAAGTTAATGAAAGGAAGTCTACATGCAGAAATGCACAGTCCTCACTGTCCACCGGTTCATGCTGGCAGCCGCGATGCTGCAACAGGCCGTCACGCAATGGGAAGGCACGCGCGGCGATGCAAGCTTCCAAAGAGGGCAACCACGATGGGAACAGAAGGAAAAAGGGAAGGCACGATGGTTCGTACATGGCCTGCCCCTGATTGTCCATCGCTCTATCCCAATCCTACTTTTGTCGTTCCTTCCCTTGCCGTTGAATCATCACCCGTTTCTAATTCGCCTTTTATGTAAGTTCAACGTTCGTTTCTTTTCTTTCTGCGGATTCTGGACTTTTTCTACGTCGTAGTTCCAGGCTGGCACGTCGCCCTTGCGGAGAAACACGTTCAAAGAGAGCGGCCCTGGCCCGTCCCCTGCCCGCCCCTACCATTCCCTTGCCATGCCCCTTGTCGGCCCCTGTCGTCGCCTATTCGTCATCCGTCATCCTCTGCTAAAGGACGCTAACTCTTACACGATCGCGCTAGAAGGCCGACGAAGCTGGGAAAACGGGGAGGAGGGTTCATACCGTGCTAGCCGGGCCGTGGCTGCCTTTTGGTTGGCCAGGCCAAGCTTTGGCAGGACGGAAAGTGCGATGCTGAGAGAGAGAGAGAGAGAGAGAGAGAGAGAGACGGCAAGAGCGAGAGGAAGACACAGAGTATGTATTACAGAGTACAGAGGTACAAGTATGTAAACATCGTAGGAAGGTGCGAACAAGTGTAGACCTCATACCTTCTAGAATAATATGGGAAGGAGCTGGCTGTGACCCGACACAATAAGGACGCAAAGGTCCGTTTTGATACATCTCAAAGTACTGTCATCTTCCGTCGTTTGTCGTCTGTTTATCTCAGCCTCGGAAGATGCTGTCAGGCACTTTGACTGTGAACTGACAGCACAAACATAATGCTGTGTAGCTCGACCTGACACAGCTGCTTGAAACCCATACAGTCCCCCATTCTCGTCCCTCACGCCTCCTCTCCATCGTTCTTGCCCTTCTCAAGCAAATATGAGAGCGGAAAGTAAGATTTGCATAAAAAAGGGACCCCACTAAGCAGCAATGGGGCCTGGTCTGCGGCGACGGCGGCCAGGGACAGGCCCACGACTGTCCTGGCGTCCTGGCACTTGCAGAAAAGAAAGAAAAAGGAAAGTCGTCGTTTGGAAGCCGTTTTTGTTGATTGGAAAGGGAAGGACATTCGTGCTTTCTGTCGCTTTCTCGTCCCTTTTTCTACGTCTCCTCGTCTTTTGCTCCGTTCTTTCCCTATTTTAGCTTTCAAGCCTGTCGTGACTTCCTTCGTTCTCCATCTCTCCGCCTTTTTGTTCGCAACACCCACCAACCCCCCCTTGCCCTGGATGTCCTCAGGGCCTTCCCTTCTGCTGGCCTCTTCTTCCCTGTCGGTTTTGTCTCCTCCCTTCACCTCGTGCCTCACCTGCCCTCCCTTTTCGTTTTGCTCTTTCCCTGAGAACTGCTCAGACCACCCGGCTTCCCTGAATGCCCTTGCCACTGCCGCCCTCCTTCTCCCCTTTCTCTCACCTCTACGACGTAACGACGCCAGAGCTGTCCGCTATCACCCCCGGCCGCTCCTTCCTCATATTCCCCGGCATTGAAACTACATGTACTGTACTCCGTAACACTTAACTTGCTTTTTCTGCAGGACACCCTTACGCCGTTTTCCCTGGGAGCTGACCTGCTAGTCTTTACTGCAGACCCCTGTCTAACCCTAGCCTTTCTAAGTTGTAACAATTCTTTAGAGTGTTCCTTTTTTCTTTTCTTCTTTTTCTTCTCTCTCTCTCTCTTTTGCTTTTGACAGTCATATTTAGGACTTCATTTGCCTCGTGGTAGGCCGTACGGAGTATTTTCCTTCCATTTGCTCCTGCCCTCCCAAATCCGAAACCGCACTCGCTTTTCTGGGTGCCCCGACGCTCTTTCCTTTCCAGACTACTTCAGGCTCTTTTTCTCTTTCGATCTTTCCTATTGCACCTTCCTTCTTTTCTCTCTTTCCCTCTCCTTAAGAACCTGTCGTGAGCTCATAACTTGCCCCCTTCCTGGACGTCCTGATTTATTTTCGTTTCTGAAAAGCTTCCACTTCCATTTTGTTCGTCTACTTTTCGGGTTCGGCCACCCTTAACCCCTACTTCCCACGCCTCGACCTAAACAAAAGTGCCCGCCGCCCCGCCCGCGAACCGCCCACCCCCTCCCTAAATAAAACAAGCTAACTCGGCTCGCCTAGCACCTCTTCGTTCCCTTTTTCTGTTGTTCCCTCTGCCTTATGGAACCCGCTCTTTCTACTTCTCTTTTCCTCGCTCCTCGCCTAGAAAAGAGATATATCTCCTAGGGCCCTCCCGCCCTGAATCGCTACCGCCACGCACCAACAGTCCAACGCCAAAACTTCCAACAGAACCGAACAAAAAAGGGGTCCTCTTTGCACGCAGACACACACAACACATTTACCATACCACGGGAAACAAAAGAACAAAAGAACAAAAGAACCGACTATTACCTGCCACCTGTCCGAGCCAACTGTCGACAACAACAGTAGCAGCCAAGCAGATCGCAACCCCCATACTTGGACCTTTCAACCTTCCCCCGCCGTATTACAGCTCCCGCACAGGACCTTTAATTTTCCCCAAAGTCGGCGTTGTTTCGGAAAATCAACAAACGACCAACGAGAACGGAACGAACCGCCGGAGACGACACGAGCAGCTCGTAAGAACGATAAGCTGTGGAGAGATAGCAATTGGTGGTAGATACGGGGCCGCATTCGCAAGCTCGTCTATCTAGGAAGATTACGGGGTCTTTCCCTGGAGCCGAACCTCTCAACACCGACTCGACCCGACGACACGGACACGACTCGACCACATACACACCACAACCATGACGGACAAACCCTCCGTCCTCATTATCGGTGGCCTCGGCTACATTGGCCGCTTCCTCGCACGCTACATCCACGACAACGAGCTGGCCTCGGAGATCCGTATTGTCGACAAGGTCCTCCCCCAGCTGGCATGGCTGGCCCCCGAGTTTGAAGAGGCGTGCTCCGGCGCCAACTTTATGCAGGCCGACGCAAGCAGAGAGCGTGAGTAACAAGCATGCGGTGGCAGCTGTTTTCTGCTTTACGGTACTAACCAAACCGGCAGAATCACTTGCACGGATATTCGACAGAGCCGACGGCTCGCAGTGGGACTACGTCTTCAACTGCGGCGGCGAAACGCGCTACTCACAAGACGACGAGGTGTACCGCCTGCGGTCATTAGGGCTGTCGCTCGCTGTCGGCCGCGAGGCCGCCAAGCGCGGCGTCAAGGCGTTTGTCGAGCTGAGCACCGGCATGGTCTACAAGCCCGACTCCAAGGCCAGCGAGGAGTCCGACAAGCTCAAGCCATGGAGCCGCATTGCCGTATTCAAGCTGCAGGCCGAGGAGCAGCTGGCCAAGATCGAAGGGTAGGTCGTCACATCCCCCGTACGCGTGACACCTCTTTTGTTAAAATAGCACCCGCTAACCGTACAGACTTAACCTTGTCATCATCCGCCTGGCACACGTGTACGGCCCGTACGCTTCGCAATGGGTCGCCACCGCACTCAGCATGGCCCGCGTCTACAAGGCGCTCGACGAGGAGATGAAGTGGCTGTGGACTAAGGACCTGCGCACCAACACCGTTCACATTGACGACGTTACCCGCGCGCTATGGGAGGCCACTCACTGGTACGACAAGCGTGGCGGCCGTGAGGAGTGGGACGCCAAGGCCATGGGCACCGCTGTGCCCGTATTCAACGTTGTCGATAAGGGCGCCACTACACAGGGCACCATGGCTGATATCATTGCTGCGACGTTTGACATTAAGACGGGCTTCCAGGGCCAGCTGATCAGCACTTTTGCGCGCCTCAACATGGACAGCGTCGTCGAGGACGTTAATGACGAGCTGCTGGGGCCCTGGGCCGACCTGCTAGCCGAGGCCGGCATCACGCGCCCCGGCCCGCTCACGCCGTTTATGGAGAAGGAGCTGCTCAAGGATACCGATCTGAGCATGAACGGTGGGCGACTGGAGAAGGTTGTTGGCTTCCAGTACAACAAGCCGGCGATCACGGCTGAGCTGGTGGCCGAGGTGATTGAGAGCTACAAGAAGATGAACTGGTGGCCATGACACGACCACGTGCATGGACTGAAAACAAAATGATGAACGGCCTTTTTTTCTCTACACCTTCTTCTTCACTCTTCTTTGACCGGCCACTTACTCTCTTCTAATATTTGACCTCTTTGCTTTTCTTCTTCTCTCTTCCTTCCAATTCTATTTTGGAAGCTTGCGGTTGCATGCCGGAGCGGTGTACCATTAAGATATCCGGGTTCTTTTTTTTCCTTCTCTTTCTCTTCTACCATATTTGGCCCTTCTTTTGATTTTTCTCTCATTCTTTTGCTTTCTTCTGCCTTTGCACATCTTGTTTTGCCGGCATCTAAAATTTATAGTTGTATTTGTCGATATCCTCCCATACACGAGCCGGTAATACCACACCCAAACGACACGCTCACACTAAGACATACGCTCATACACAGACACAAGGAAAACTCAACTTACACAAAAATATACTTTGGTTACATCTGACTTTGCTGGTCCTGCGTCTGCAGCTGTATTTCCCTCAAATCAAAACGGCCGCTCGTTTCGCTTGCTGCCGAACCTGCCCTGCCCTTCCTTATGTCAAAACCTACTCCTAATTTGTACTTTTTGGAATTTTTGGCGGTGATACATATGGATACTCTTTGATACTTTTTTTGGCCTGTGACCCCCATACTTACGAAAGCGAGAGCACAAAGGTGCCACGCAGAGCCTCGCTCCTCACCAGTAAAGCGCCACGGGACAGATTCCGGCCCAAACATGTGCTGGCCAATCGTATTGCTTGCGAAAACCGCTTGGCTTTTTGCGAGGCGAGGAGATGACAGAGCAACCCTTTCACTTTTCGCCGCCCAACTTGCTAACGAGCATGTTCTGTATGTTCTCAAAGTTTTTGGGTTCTTCAATACTTTCCCAATCTTCTTTAGTTTGGTATCTTGGGATTTCACGGGGCCGAACTGAGACGGAACATGGGCTGATGGGATAGCAAATGGGGTAGCTTGGGGCGCGGGACAAGGCCGACAGAAAAACTTGGGGGAGGCGTAGCTCATGTTTCTTGGCCTGCGTTTGGCCTGTGTTGAGTTGGGCCGCCCAGTGTATTACTGTGTGACCGTCTTTATTTCTAGTAAAGGCCAGACCAGCGGCGAGCAAGCTGCAAGGGGAAAAGAAGGCAGGATAGTGGCAGGTGCGGGAGCGTGTGGGAATACGGGAGCTACCTTGCGAGGTTATAATTTGGGAGACGTGCATGCACACATACAGGGAAAGGAAGGGACGAAGGCACAGAGGAGGCAACTGCCATCTTGCCTATTGCCTTCGTAACGGGAAGGAGACCCGTTTTTGCCATTTTCTCATCTTTTTGTCTGTCGGCCGGCGGGACAATACAAGGAAGGTGCCTCGCGTTCGGCGCGCAAAAGAAGCATGCGCTGCGCTAGAGACGCTCTGTCGGTCTGTCGCAACTGTACTCCGTAGTCGTTTTAGAACTGGAAGGGGGGAGAGAGAGAGAGGTAAGAGGGGTGGGGTTGGCGGTATTACGGAGAACGGGTACGGAGAAGGAAAGAGCGAGGGACAACCAGACTGGAAGGACACAGGAAGACATGTGAAAGTGGTTTGGTGGGCGGAAAGCGGGCACTACAGCCCACTGTAAAACGTACTACTTCACAGTACGACGTATAGTTTCGCGGTTTCCTCACCAAATTTGGAGCGTAAAAAAAGTGGTCCGCGACCACATGCGAGAAACGGCGCAGAAAGGACCACCAAAATTGACGACCCTGGTCTGTTTTATCCCCAAAAAGCTCAACAGAAGAAGTGACGCTGCCTTTGTCCCCTCGGCATCCATCTCGTTTTGCTTTGCTTCGGAGGCGCCAACTTTTTTCTGGTGATTGTCCTTGTCCTTGTCTCGTGGGTTTGTACCTGCTATGTTAGTTTTGCCTGGGGAAAACATAACGGACCTGGCTCATGGCCCCGTTTTCCACTTTTGTTCTCCTCGTTAGCTCCTGCCTGCCCTTTCTTTCTCCTTGTTTCCCAGAATATCCGAATCTGTATTTAATGTTGCGTCAACCGCTCAATCGGGACAGACCACTCTTCTCTCTTTCCTCCTTTTCGTCCTTTTTGTTCCTTTTTGGTTCCTTTTTATTAAGACTGACCTATCTCCTTCCCCCATATCTATCAGTCGTCCTCCATACCTCACCTATCCTTGCTTTCCCCACATTCCCAGCCTTCAACCTCAACCTCACCTCAACCTCACCCCCATCACACAACCGCACACAGCCGTCAACATGGCCGCCCCCGCGAGCAAGAACATTCACAACCTGAATGGAAAATGGCAGATGGTAAGTTTGATGCAAGGCGAAGCTTTTGAGAGGTCAGCGAGCTTTGTCCGATCTCAGTAACACTAACAGTATCCTTCCTACAGAACAAGTCTCTGTCCGGTGACTTTGGCGCCGTCCTCTCTCTCCAGGGCGTTGGCTTTATTATGCGCAAGACCATTGGCGCCGCCTCCATCACCCTGCACACCACCGAGCTCGAGGCCCCCCCCTCGGAGCCCAGTGAGGATGCCATTGACGAGGCCGCCAAGACCCAGAACGTCACCCACATCAACATTGACCAGACCATTACCGGCGGCATCAAGGGCACCACCGAGCGCCGCTGCGTCGATAACCGCCGTCGCGAGCACACCGACTGGCTGTTCGGCCACGTTTCGGGCCGCACGCTCTTCTACAAGGGCCCCGATGCCAAGGCCGCCATTGCCAAGGACTTTCCCGACCCGTTCCTCCTGGAGGGTACGTTGCCCTTCCATGATTTTTTTTTAAAAAAAAATTTCCCCCAGAGATGCGGTGTTGAATGCTAACACTGGATATAGGCTGGCCCGATGATGGTGAGGACCTGCTGGTGAGCCATGTGCTCAACCTGGACAAGGACCGCGGTTGGGAGGCGACGCAGGTGTGGGGCTTCCAGACGGCCAAGGACGGCACCCGCCGGCACGTGCGCAACGTCGTCGTCACCAAGGGCGAGGGCAGCAAGCAGCAGCGCGTTACGGTCCAGCTGATCTACGACTTCCTCGGCGAGCGCGACGACGAGAAGAGCGAGGATGCCGAGCTGACGTATTAAATTAGTTAAAGAAAGGGATTGTTTTGTTGGCCCGTTAAAAAGAGATGGGATTATAGAGGCACACGGCCGTGTCTTGCTCTTTTCGAATCTGATTTGATTTTCTCGTCATTTTTGTTTGTGCTTCATATTACTTTTCACATGGCCCCTCGTGGCCACAGCTGTCTATCGTAGTCGATGTTCATTTCCATGTCAGATTAGAGACGCAGAATATACCACGCAATTTACTCAGTAGTCCGGTGAAGATGGTATTTGGAGGAAAACAAGTAAAGTGACCTCGTTTAAACGTGTTGAATCGCGTTCGTCATTCCAGCGTCCTCGTTTGCCTTTCGTGCCTCCCCATGCCTGGCGGCCCCTGTACCATCTCTTTGTCTTTTTGTATGCGAAATCATGCAACCCAAAAAACGCCCATATGCTGTTGAGAGGCCGAACCCAAATGTGAATAAGAAAATAAATAACAGCCCGTTTCGCCTCACCCCGTCCCACTTAAGCCGGCCGGCGCTTCACAAACTCCTCCAGGTCCGCCGCCGTGGCCACACCCAGAACAAACCGCCGCCGCTCGTCTGTAATCACGGCAAACTGCTGTGCCTCGCCCCGCGTCATTGCGCCTGCAAAAAATGCCTCCAGCTGCTCCAGTGGCGTCTGCATCGTAATCACCCGGTACGCCCGGCCCTGTCTCCGGAAACCGAACCGTGTCATGGCGGCACTGCTGCCGAGAGTGTCGTCGGGGGAGACCTGATCCGCGGCCAGCAGGCGCTGCAGCTGCGGCATGGAGACGTAGCCGAGAAGGGCGCGGGTAGTGCCGTCGACGACGGTAAGGTGGGTAAAGTCGCGCTCAAAGGCGGCGTTGAGCGCCTGGCCAACGGTGTCGGTGGGAGTCAGAGAGAGGGCTGCGGGAGGCTCGAGGTCCTCGACGGTGGCCTACAGAAAGCAGTGGTTAGCTGGTGGAATCATTGGAAGGTTTTGAGTGTGGCAGACTCACTCCCCGGTAGCGGTCGGTCCACTTGGAGACAAAAGGCTCGGTGGTGCCGGCACTCGTAGTGCCGGCGGCCGGTGCAGCAACGTCGGTCATGGTGGGGAGAATTGTGAGAAGGTAGGGAGGCTGAAGTTCTTGGTGGAGGTTTGCAAGAGTGTCGTGATTGTCAACGTAGAGACCGTGTGGGAGTTTGGCAACGGCTATCAGTTCGTTTTGCCTGGCGTCCGTTGTGTTTGTTGGAGAATTGACCTGTCGTGAGGGGATCAACGGCCACTTTTTCTTGCCCTCTCCCCTCGCCATGATTTTGCCATTCTGACTCCTTTCACTAGCCGCTTTCGCGAGTCACGTGCTCTTGCTTTACATGTGAATCTTGGCCAACAGCTGGCAAACCCGCACGCCACGGCAGCACGTAATCAATTCATTCAATGTCGGGCAGTATCGTACACAAAAGAGTCTGGATTGCAATTTCACTACGACGTATCAGTTCGAATATCAGTTTCTTGACTGCAAAAGCTGCTTTTCGGTGTAGATGCAGTGTGGATACTTGGTAACCCGAAATGCTCCGTTGTACGTCGGGCCCCGTTATTTGGGTGGAGAGCCACGGGAGACGTCGGCAGGCGGGGCCGCTATGATCGCTCTTACTCTTTTAACATTGTAGAACTGAGCATGGCGGTCGACGGAAGGAACGACAAACGTCCTTCTGGAAGGGAAGGAGCGCAGATGAGGCTGTAGATGTTTTGTTATACATTTTCTTATACCAATTCCAGAGCCCAATCCCGACAAAGAAACGGGAGATTTCCCCTCCTCAAGCTCACTGTCGCTAGCCGTATCGCAAGCTTCGTCACTTCGCATGCTCGTGTGCCGCTCATGCAAGCTTTGCGATCGTAGATCGACATGCGAATTGTCTCAAAGGCTTGAACAGAATGGCCATGTCGCTAGTCGTTGGAAAGCGCTTCTTCTATATAAACAAATCAAACTGGTTTCAGCTTCATCGATCGCAGCAGTGAGATGCCACGTCCAAACGACGCTGCGGCCAAGTTGTGTGTAAGGTACGTACCTGCACCGACACATACCAGCTGTGGATATTGCGCGCGTAATACAATTTGCCCCGGGGATAGCACTCAGCCAACACCCCGAAGCTCGATTTCTTGTCCGTTTCCCTGTCCGTTTCCCTGTCTGTTTTACTTCGTTTAACGGCCTTTTACGTCTCTTTTTCGTCAATCTCGTGTTTGAACCAATCCAACACCGGCGGGTTTTCCAACATTTGTACTTTGTAATGTCCGCTGTGCTGTCCAAATCAAGTAATTCGACAGTTTGGTCCGAGTAGCTCTTGCTTGTGCACCTTGCCGGGCAAGAGCTATGCTCGCTACATCCCCCATTCGTACTTATCAAGGGATGAGGGGTGGCCCTGAAACAAAGATGGGAAAGAAGGAAAGAGCGACCAACCTGCCCTATCAAGTTCTGGATCGGCCATTCCTTTGCGCTGAGCGCCCGTAATATTTTCTTGGCTCTTTGTATGCTCGGTTGCCATCTCGATTGGATTGGGATTTCTTGCTTGTTTGATCTGGCCCTCCCTCCTTTTTATCTTCTTTCCTCTCACATCGTGAACAACGGCCGGCCTCGTTGTTATTGCAGCCCCGACCATTTCAATTCCCCGTGAGTATGCTCTCTTGATCAGCATAGATGATATATGACTGGATGCAGGATGCATTGATGTCACCGTGTGGCAATCGTGTGTCTGGATCCATCCGCATCGTGGCGTCGCTGCATCTCACGATGCGTCATATAGCTGCGCAGCTGTCCATACCGCTGCTAACTCGATATCACTCCACAGACTCATACTGTCTCCTCTCCTCCCTGAACACCATCCATTATGGCGTCCTCGTTCTTCTTCCCTCGACATGATACCCTGAAAAAGGGCTTTGGCACCACCGGCAACGGCCCGGCGGGCACGCGTGCCATCCGCCCGGAGCTCTGTGTAGCCTACTCCGTTGTCGACGACGCCAAGGACAAGGCCAACCAGCTCAGCGCTGAGGCCAAAAAGGAGTTTGAAAAGGGCGCTGCAAAGGCTGCCGAAGCCAAGGACAAGGTGCAGACGTTTGGCGCCGCAAAGGTCAACGAGGCCGTGTCCAACATCAAGCCACTTCCCAAGCCGTCGCAAATCGAGCTTTACTCTGGCAAGTACTATGCCGCCTGTACCTTTGGTGGTATGCTGGCCTGCGGTCTCACGCACACGGCGGTCACGCCGCTCGATCTCGTCAAGGTGCGCCGCCAGGTCGATGCCAGCCTGTACAAGAGCAACGTCCAGGGCTGGGGCCTCATCTACCGCGCCGAGGGTCTTCGCGGCATCTTTACGGGCTGGAGCCCCACGCTTTTTGGTTACTCGGCCCAGGGCGCCTTCAAGTACGGCTGGTATGAGTACTTCAAGAAGACATACTCGGACGTGGTCGGCCCCGAGCGCGCTCACGCCCACAAGACGAGCGTCTACCTCGCCGCCTCGGCCTCGGCTGAGTTCTTGGCCGACATCGCCCTGTGCCCCTTTGAGGCCGTAAAGGTCCGCATGCAGGGCAGCCTGCAGTCGCCGTACCGTGGAACCTTTGACGGAATCAGCAAGATCATGGCGGCCGAGGGCATGGGCGGTCTGTACAAGGGCCTGTACCCGCTGTGGGCTCGCCAGATTCCCTACACCATGATGAAGTTTGCCTCCTTTGAGACTATTGTCGACATGATTTACGCTCGTCTTCCCGGCTCCAAGAGCGACTACAGCAAGGCTGCCCAGACGGGTGTCTCGTTTACTGGTGGTTACCTGGCTGGTATTCTCTGTGCTATTGTCTCGCACCCCGCCGATGTCATGGTCAGCAAGCTCAACGCGTACCGCAACCCCGGCGAGGCCTTTGGCACCGTCGTGTCTCGCATCTACGGTGATATCGGTTTCGGCGGTCTCTGGAACGGTCTCGGCGTGCGTATCATCATGATCGGCACCCTCACTGGTCTTCAGTGGATGATCTACGACTACTTCAAGATCTTTATGGGCTTCCCGACGACAGGTGGCGCCCCCCCGCCAGAGGAGAAGAAGAAGCTGGCGGTGTAGGTGATGGCGGGTTAGGAATTGGTTGACAAAGATGTTGATATCGACGTTGTAGTGTCTCTGGATGTTCGGTCGTTGGAATATCGTCCGTCGGCTCAAGTTTGTCTCTTCATCGGGGTCGATTCTTCTTTCCCTCTTTTCTTCTCCTTCGTCTCGCCTTCTTTTTGTTCTCTTTCGTATATCATCCAACTCACAAGAACAAACATAATACATTAACAAATTTGACGGACATCTTTTCTTTTATGAATATATGAAGTTTGGTACCTCACCTTGGCCAACACCAACTTGGCCTCCACTTAGACCAGCACCCCTGTCTCATCCACTTGCCGACAACTCCATCGAGACAAGTGACGTGTGGAGATATGAAATGTGTCCGAGACAATTGGGACGGCGAATGCGAGTGTTCGCCAGTACCTGTCCTCTGTACGTCGTATGAACATAACTATATATTTGAAAGGCTATGGCACAAAATTAAAATACGGCGGAGACTTTCGCCTTTTCGCCTTCCTAAACCGCATACAACGGATATACGCTGTTACCAGAATGCCACAAAGCCGACCAAGCCCACACCTACATCATGGCGACCATGGCCTTAAAAACCCATGCTATCTCAGCCTAGTGGCTGGCGAGCTGGCGCCGCTTCTCCATCGCTTCCCCGCTCTTTCCATGGTGAGCATGCAGGTCAAAGCATCGATTCAGCACACAGTTCTTCACCAGACTACTTGGTCTGGCCCTTTGCCGTCTTGGAAAAAGTACATGAAAGTCGTAAGATATGTACGCGAGCTTGTACCCTAACGACGTACCTTTTTGCAGATATGCAAGCTTAGGGTTGTATAAGTGCGTTCCAATAAAAGCTGCATCAAGCACAAGCAAGAGACGAAACCTAAAAGAACGAAAAGACGGCCGAAAAAGAGCACCAGGAAGGCTCAACCTCTTTGCCGTTCCCGATTCCGCAAGCCGGCCGCTTTTCCTGACGAGAAAAGAGAGCGGATGCAGCCCGCTCTCAGACTAGCTGCTTCCATCAACAACACGACTCGATGCATCCGAATGTACGTCGTATGTGTGCCAGAAGCCTCTGAGGACAATACGAGTCACCTCTTCTCCCTTGATCCTTGAAGCACTGTCATGCTATTCGGCCGTGTCCCTAAATCGTGTTGAATGCTGATGTGTTGTTGGTTTTCTTCTTTCTTTCTTTTCTTCTTTTCTCCGGTCTTCTTTCTTTTTTACCCCCCCCCCCCTCATTCTCGTCATCTTTTCTCTCTCGCCATCCATCCATCTCTGTCCTCGCCCTTTCCCCCCCCGAGCTCCCCCTCCTCTTCATCCCTCCAATGCTGTCATGCGGCGCTTTCTCGGTTCAAATTGGACCAAAACCCGATTTCTTGAAGAGGAAACCAGATCGCTCATAACACCCCAGACCCTCTCGTAAATGCAACATCCAGCCCTGCCTTCATTACCTGAGTTACTCAGAGTGTCTCTCAGATTTCTTGTCAAACCACACCTGTAGACCGCTCGCCCTGTCTATGCATTCGTTCCGGAAGAAAAAGAAAGGAAAGGCTGGCAATCGTGCCCTGTCTGTCGTCTGTCCGTCGCCTGATACCACATAAAGTGTATCGCCGGGAGAGAGGGGTATGGAGGCAAAAAACCGGGCGGGAGCAAACTCAACAAGGAGCCAAAAGGCTTCGAGAGTGTGCGAGTGTCTCACTGGGGGCCGATGGTTGAAAAAAAAATGAAAAAAAAGGCTTTCAGCCGTCTGCCAGTGAGCGACGGCCCATTGCCCTGTTGGGGCATGTTGAGCACAGGCACTGTCGCTCTCTTTCCTAGCAGGGGCAAAGGCCACCCCCGTGGTTCGTCACACCACAGCACGTCCCGCTTTCCGCGTGGCATTTCTTGTGTTTCTTTCCTACTCCGTATTTGTCGTCTTCTTTCTTGTCTTTGTCTCCTCGCTCCTTCCCCCTTGGACCCTGCAGCTGCCTTGAAAGTTGCACAAGCGTGCTAGCCCCTCCCCGCCCGCCTGCGGACCACGCCCGCCAAAACGTGGTTAGGGCGAGGAAGGTGCCAAAATGTAAATGCAATAAAAATTAAAACATAAATAAAACGGTAACATCAACGACCAAGAAAGAAAACAGCACCTGGAACAGGCTACAGAACTTACACCAGCACCTTGTTTTGCGCGCGCCCGCACCTCTCTTTGACACTGCGCGCCCCGTCAATATGTTTTTTACTCCGTATGTTTATTTTGGGTTTGGGAGCAATCCGCAAAAGGGCAACCTCGCTGCAAATCAGTGACAAAACAGGGGCTGAGAGACCCTCAGGAAAACACTCGGACTTGGACAGGCTTCCCCACTTTCTGGCCGCCGGTCGTTCTTGCCCACTTTGTGTCGTCCGTGGTGTCGGGTTGCGGCCAAAGCACAGAGGCCTGGAGAGAGACAAAGAAACGGGACGACAATAATGACAGAAAAGACAAAAATGACCCAAAAAGCACATGGAAACACACAGAACAACAAAAGCAGATATGCTACGGTCCGGGTGCGTCGTGCGTCGTGCACTGTCGTATTGGCTGGACAGGCTCTGCAGTTTTTACGTATGCCCGTTGGGACGCTGGCACTCGGCGCGCTAAGCCGGGCTGTTCCTTCCCTCACACACTCTCACACTCTCGACTCTGTTCCTTCTCTGTTTCTCTGCATGTCTGGTGTCTCTCCTTCTCACCCCATTCAGGTCGTCGCCTCCCCCTCTGGAAAACGTGCTTTTACTGCCTCGGGACCTGCCTAAAGTGTCTGGCGCTGTTGCATCAGCGTGGAACTCACAGGATGGGGTATATTTTGGGGGGCCTTGCTTTGCTGCAACGCCTCACTTGGTAACTTGGCAAGTGGTGTGGCCAGGGGCCCAGGCTGTCATGGCCAATGTGTTGCATGTCAAGTGTCAAGCGAAGGGCAGGCGCTCCTGGCGAAGGCGCTTCCTTCTTGCCTCAGCTTCTTACGCACCTCGAGGGCTGTCCGTTTCCTCCGTTTTGGTTTTTCTTTGGTTCTTCTGCTCTGTTTTTGGTGAGATACTCTCCTCCTCCACGCACGCGGAGATATATCTTACTAGTTCTGGGCGTTCTGATTTCCAAGCATACTCGAGAGAGAGCTGGGCTCTCGACAAATCACGATATCGATCCGTCGACCGCCGGCTCGCAGAATCTCGTCTTCGTTTTGATCGTTGCCTGTTTCGTTGTTCTCCTTTGCCTGTGAAAAGCTGACAGGGCGCGTTGCCACCCTCTTCTGCACTCATTTCTTCATTTGTCGAGCTCGAGCTCGTCCGTCGACTCTTTTTGTCCAGTCCTACATGCTTCGCACGCATACCCGCCAGACTTGCTCTCCTGCAGGACATCCATCCCCTCTTGTTAACTCATCGTCCAGCCACTCACATGGCATCTGATTCTCACTAAGACGTGAACATAACGGACGTCCCTACAGCAAGAACATGCCAAAATATTGTTGAAGACATATGCCGTGCCCTGCCATGGCTGTCTCCAACTCTTTGCCCTTTGATGAAGGGAGCTTTGGCTGTCGTTGAACCTTGTCTGGCTTGTTGGTTGTCCGTTGTCTTCCAACTTGCTCAACGGTCGCTCTTTCCATTGTGTGAACAATAGGCCCTGGGTACTTCCTTCCTCGCTCTGTCGCCAATGCTGGGGTCACTTTTCCTCCGCCCCCTCGTCGGAAATAGTTTCGTACTGGCCGCCTTTTGCACCCCATTGTTTCTGCACCGTTAATTGCTTGAGCTTGTCCTCTGTGTCTTTTGCTTTGCTAAAATAGACAGGCAGAGGCTGGCGAGAGCGAGAGACAACCCTGGCCAAAATGGGGTAAAAACCTGTTTGCCCAATCCCGTGGCTCCCAGCACCTGCACGCCTAAATTAGCGCTGCAACGAGGGGAAGGAGGGAAGGAAGCGAGACCTCCAAAAGTTCCTTTCTTTCTGATGCGTTTTCCTGCGCATGGAAGAGGGCATCTTGCGCAGTTCAAAGCTACAAGTAGTCCAGGAGAGAAGGAACGAATGCACAAGCTCCGAACAAACGGAGAGATTTTCGATATATGCCCTGGTTTCCGCCCTCCGCGCCTTCTTGTCGAACACAAAATTGTGTCTGGAGAAGGTGCCGCCCCCGCTCCTTCGATTTCAAGCCCCGTCTGACGCAAGAGGTAGGAACGACTCGTGACAAGAGGCAAAAAGTATTCCCATCTCACCTCCTGCCTCGTTTCTTGGCAGTGCGCTCCGTTCCCCATATTATCGTTCACAGAAGCGATAAGATAATGGACAAAGTGCTGCGGTATACACCAAGTTGCGAGCAAGGCGTTGCAATATGTGCAAGGATGATCTGCGAACAGCTTTCCGCATATTATCGCCGGGCGGGACCGTTACCTTTCTGGATCTTGGGTCTTGGAATCGAAGACTTTGGAGAGGAACAAGTCTGTTTTGCCTCTAGTTGCTCCTTCCTTCTGAGCCATTTGCACCTCCCGTAAGACCGCTGTTGACTTGTATCTCCTCTTGTAGCTGGATGTATACTGTTGTCGCATATTGCGTAGTCCACCCAATAGAGAAACCGCAGCCCAGCGCCTTTTCAAACGGAGCACCCTCTGTCTCTTGATCTCGTCTTGGTCTCTTGGTCTCTCCTGCCAAGCAACGTCCAAGCCAGCCAAGCAGGAGGCCACCAGCAACCTTATTATGCCTCAGGAGTGCGCCTTCCCTTTCTTCGTCACCCCCCCTTTTGGCACCTGCTTCTTTTACAATCTTGTTGTAATTTGATTGCTTATTGCTCTCTTTATTTTGTTTTGTTTCCATCCTCCCCTTCTTCTTCCACCCCTCTTTTCTCCAAGACATCGAACCAGACCCTGGCGCTGCTCACCAGCCGTGCACCGACATTGATCGCCGAGCACATATTGACGTCTCTCTACTTCGTACCTGGGTTCGATTACATCCGACCATACTTCGTCCAAGCACACGCCGTTGGCTACCAACAAATGCGCTGAGTCCGTCCCAACTGCAGGTACATCATCAACTCGTACCACTAAAACCGTCATCACCAACATCCAATATTCAGCATCCGGCAGCCAGCATCCAGCATCCAGCAAGCATCTCGACTTCTTATTATCAGGACGAGCTCTCGACCGTGCTGAACCCCAACCTGGTCCAGCTTCTGCTTCTCGGCTAACCATTGCCTCGACCTTTGAAACCAGTTATTCGAACTGCCTTCCCTCCGTGCCGGCCTGCTCGTCCCAAAAGTGCAGAAAAAGCATCTCTTACCAGCCTCCCCACCTCTTCTTTGCCTCGCCTTGCGAACGTCCAGTGACTCCCCAACAACACCTGATAGCTCCTCTTTCTTCCCCGTGCCTCGAGCCTCGACATCCCGGCTTTTTCTAGCACGGCTGTGCACCCTTGGAACCCGTCCCGTTTTGTGATTTGCCTGGGCCTTGCCTCGTCATATTCAGCCTTTATTTTTGGGTCCCTTCTGCTATTTGGCGGTGACCCAATTTCTTTTTATTTCGTTTTATTCTTGTCTTGTCCCTTTCTATTTGTTCCACGCCTTGTTTATCGCATCTACACGACACGCAACCCGCCGATTTGGCTTTCCTTTGTGTCTCTCGATCTCACCAGCGTCCTCGTCCTCTAAACTCAGTTCATACACACACATCCTCCTCCACAGTAATAAACTAATAGACAGCTCGCCGTCTCTGCTTCTCAACACTTTACACTTCACCTTTGCGCTTCGTGCTTGGCTCACAACGGCTAGCCGATCCCGCCCTCCCCCTTCTTCTCCCCCTCCCCCCAGGACAATTCTGAGCCAAAAGACACGGGGACACGCCTCTTCACGCCTCTTTTGCGCACCTATTTTTTTGCTCCCGACCCGATCAACCATCTCCGTCGGCTGGCCTTTCACTTTCTGGCGCGCCCTTTTTTGTGTCTTTTTGCTAGTCCTAGCTTTAGGGAATACGCAGTCGCTCTTCGCCTTTCCCCTCCTAAGTTTCTTCGACCTAGACCGGATTCCGCGCACTACGCCGCAATAGTGCTGCAACCACCGAACGGTTTTCCCTGCCCCTACGCCACGGCCAGGTCTCCTCCGCGCGTTGCCTCTTCAGTCTTCGCAATAGCTCGCCCCAGAAGCTAAAACCCGGGCCCAGAGCCACAAGGAAAAGTATTAAGAGCGAAACAGAACTCTCCGACTCGCACAAGACAAGCGACGACAGGGAAGAAACGCTGGCGAAGTACAAAAGCGCCAAACCACCAAATCGCCCAAAGCGCGCCAGCGACCCAGCAAAAGAAAACCAAAATACGCCGTCACAAAACCACAAAACCAACAAAACCCCAACAGACAAGGCCCCCGAGTCCGGCGGATTCCCACCCCTTTCTGACTCTCTTACTTCTGCTCTTTTCTTCTCACTCTCACGCGGATATCCCGAAGTGATATACAGCAGAAAGACAACGCTGGAAACAAGCAACAAAAGGGGGAAACAACTCGACCGTTATTGCATTGCTTGCCCGCCTTCTGCCTTTTCGCCCAAACGCCGACCGTTAGCCCCCCCAGCAAGAAAGGACGGCCTAGGTTAGCCTGTGGCAGTTCGGAGAAAACGACCAAGGCAACCAGCCGAAACGAACCAGGAGTGAGAGCGAAAGAAGGAGAGCGAAGCGGACGAATTGAGCGAAAAGAGAGAAAGGTTGAAGAATAAAAGACCAGGAAAACTCAAGGAGACAATTCGTCGTCATACAACAATCCGCAGACAACGGCAAACACAGACAGGGATTCAACGCAAGGCGCAACTGCTGTTCCCACCACGAAAAGCACAAAAGCGCAAAGCCACGCACCACCGGGAGGCACAGTCCACTGTCCTACACTCCTCTTTATTACCCCAGGCCAAAGGCAAGGAGGCAATCCACGCCGCGATACCGACAAAACCAAGTTTACACAAACTCTTTGTCACACCAACCGTTCTCTCGATTCTGTGGATGCACTTGCTGCGACTGAGGCCCTTTTCTACCGTCGCCGTCGCTGCTGCTTCTGCCGCTATCGCCGCCTTGCCGCGAGGGTGAATGAAGTACATCTGTCCGCCGCGAGGCTGAACCAGCGAGCTTACGCCAATCTCGAACATCCGAACATTCGACGTCCCGTGCCGTTCGTTGCTCGAGTACTCGTCACCCCCTTCTTCGTCGTGTACCATTTTTGGCCACCTTCATTTCCCTTCACCTCACCTACACCCTCGTCGTGCATTACACAAGCCCTGTAGGCTTGCACGCCCATCATGTCGACCTTCTTGAGCAAGCTCAAGCCGAGCGCAGTAAGTCGCGCATCCAGCCCCGGATTCTCCGAACCCCCTCTGATCATCCCAAACCGCACACTTTTGCGCCGCTCGAGACACGCGACACTTGTGCCAATTGACAACACCTGTCGCATGACCACAATCTGGAAATGTCTACTAACAAGTGTGCACTTTTCTTTCACTACAGGCTGCCGCAAATGCTGCCAACAACATCGCACAGAACAAGAAGAAGGAAGAACCACCACCGGAGCAGACACCTCTCGAGAAGATGCTGCTGAATGCCGGCCCCATTCGCGATGACGGCACAGACAAGTTTTTCGGTCTTGAGAACGTAAGCACACTCTGCCCTTTTTTATGATATTGGATTGTTTTCCAGAATGCACGGCTAACATAATTTTCTTCACAGTTTGGAAACACATGCTACTGCAACTCTATCCTTCAAGCCCTTTACCACTCGGAGATCTTCCGTGAAAATGTCATCCGATTCCCACCATACTCGCCGGCCGATACGCCCAACGGAAAACCAAGGAGGGTTGGCGTCCAGGTCCGTAAACCGACAGACCCCGCGCCGGGCCCACAAGCGCCGGGCACCGCTTCTGCCGCCGCCTCCGCCGCTATCGCCGCTAAGAACAAGGCTTCCCAACAGCCACCGGTCAAGGGCCGTCCAGCAATCAGCCCAGGCCAGCAACCAAACGGCCAGCAGCCTGTCCGACCCGAGGACAAGCCGGATACGCCAGAATACAAGAAGAAGCAGGCGATGATCAAGGGCCCCATTCTCGACCTCACCGACAATGCAGATGCATATGGCATGGAGCAGAGCACGTTTACGACTGTCAAGGACATCTTCATGGCATGGATCGAAAGTGACGTTCGCACCGGTGTGCTCAGCCCCTTTAACCTTCTCGAAATTTTCCGCAAAGAAAACGAGCTCTTCCGCACATCTATGCACCAGGACGCACACGAATTCTATGGTTTGGTTTTGAACGACATCATTAAGAACGTCGAGGAAACTGCCACCAAGCGCCAACAGGAAGACAAGGATGGCATCAAAAAGTCCGTCCAGGCAGCGCTCGGTGACAACCGGTCTGTTGGTGCCCTGACAGATGGCACTTCAACACCGGGATCCGGCTGGGTTCACGACATCTTCGAGGGCGTCCTGACATCGGAGACAAGGTGCCTGACCTGCGAGTCTGCCTCACAACGTGACGAGACCTTCCTCGATCTTTCTATCGACCTGGAGGAGCACTCGTCCGTCACCTCGTGCCTGCGCAAGTTTTCTGCCGAGGAAATGTTGTGCGAACGCAACAAATTCCACTGTGACCACTGTGGCGGTCTCCAGGAGGCTGAGAAGCGCATGAAGATTAAGCGGTTGCCGAAGATTCTGGCCCTGCATCTGAAGCGTTTCAAGTACTCTGAGGATTACACCAAGCTTGAAAAGCTTTTCCACCGTGTCGTCTACCCCTACCAGCTACGCATGTTCAACACAACCGATGAGGCACAGGACCCTGACCGGCTATACGAGCTCTACGCAGTGGTGGTGCACATTGGAGGTAACGCGTACCACGGTCATTATGTCTCAGTGATTAAGACAAAGGAACGTGGCTGGCTTTTGTTTGATGACGAAATGGTGGAGCCTGTGGACAAGCACTATGTGCGCAACTTCTTTGGCGACAAGCCCGGAACCGCATGCGCATATGTGCTGTTCTACCAAGAGACGACGTTCGAGAAGATGCAGGCCGAGCAGGAGCTCGAGGGTCTCGAGGAAATCCGCCTCGCTAACATGAGCGCCGGCTTGGCTCTGTCTCCCGAAGAGCAGGCCCTGCGCGCCAACGGCATCCAGCACGGCCCTGGCTCGCTTTCTCGCCAGGTTACACAGCCAGCCGCCGCTTCACCCGTCGATATGCGCGAAGAGTTCATCGGCCTGGAACACGCAAAGACCGCCCCCGGAGCTGTCCTGACTCCAATCTCCAGTGCGCCGAATGTACCACCCATACCAGAAGGCGTCGCGGATTCTACACCCGCTGCTGTCGCACCAGTCGCCACTGCAACACCGTCGGCACCTGCCGTGAACGTCAAATTGGAAGCTGCTCGCCTTAAGGAGGAGAAGGAGCGCGAGAAGAGAGAAGCCAAGGCAGCCGAGAAGGCACGCAAGGTGCAGGAGAAAGAGAGCGCCAAGGAGCTGGAGCGGCAACGCAAAGAGCGCGAAAAGGAACGGGAGGCACAGCGGAAGGCCGATGCCGAGGAGATGCGCAAGGTGATTGCCGCGAGCAAGCAGTCGGCGCTCGAGGAGAAGGATGCTCGCAAGAACAGCATCGATAATTCCGGTGCCGGCAAGTCGGCTGGCTTCCTGAGCCGCAGCGGACGCGGCAGCAAGTCCATGTCGCGCAAGAGCTTCAACTTTTTGAGCAAGGACAAGCTAATCGACACGCCAGTCATCCCTGAGTCGCCATTTTCCAACGAGCAAGCCACGGCAGCAAGCAACGGATCCACCAACGGCAGCAGCGTGAACTCCTCGAGCGCAGCTGCCACGCCTCAAGCAGTGCCGCTGGCCCAGACACAGTCGCCGACAACTCTGCCACCACTGCCTGAGCAGGTGCAGCCCGACAAGCCGGTGCGCAAGGAGCGGTTCAGTTTTAGCCTGGGACGCAAGAAGAGCAACACTTTCCTGCCATAGAGTGGTTCAAAGGAAAAACTCATTGGCGGCGGTGTACCCACACTTTCCAACCGGCGCGACCGTGATGAAGGTGCCATGAATACCAAGTACAAAATGAAGAGGCGGAATGGTGGCTAAAGAGCCGGCGGGCATCTTTTCGTTCCAATGTTCGGTAACCGTGTAGCACCGGGCTCTTTTTTGGGTTTGTTTTACGCCTGCTGGCTTTTTGTTGATTTTTTGTCTTGTCTGTTCTTTATTCTTCATAATCAAGGTGTTGATAAGTTTACTAATTTTTTTTTTCTGGCTATTTGATTACTTTCTTGGCTGTTCATTTTCTGTCGCTTTATTTCTCTTCTTCTTCATACTCTCGTTTCCTGTTGTACATGTATATGAAAAGGGCATATATCCTTTCTTTATCCCACTCTCGCGCGCTTCTTTACTTTCTTTTTTTCTCTTTCTCTCTCTCTCTCTCTCTCTGTGTGTCGGTTACCATAATTTGTTTTTGTTATTTGCGTACGAAAAAAAGGTGCCGAAGTAATAGTGGGGTGGCTCGTTTTTCTATTCATTTTCATATTCATACATCTGATTTGATCTTCACGTCCTCTTCGTCCTTGTATGCCACAGTCATTTGGTTGTATATCACGCTCGTTGAGCAGAAATGATCTTGCAGAATATCCAAAGGAAGTCGCTTTTCAAACGTTCTACAGATTACTTGGACGACATAGCTGTTTCTGTACTACAGCTACTTACTAACAAGCATGATCCGACTATCAAGAAAGAGATCGGCGCCGGTTGTTCTCCTCAAGGGCTGCCTCGAGCTCCCCGATATGTTTCTTGTCTGCTTCCATGACCTCCTCAGAATCTTTTGTCTCGACCTCGACCTCGGCCTCGGCCTCGGCCTCTTGAGACTCTTGAACCTCTTCGGTCTCTTCGATCTCTGTCTCTTTCGGCTGGGTCTCGTCTTCGTTCACCTCCTCCTTGTCCTCCTTGTCCTCGTCGTCCTCCTCCTGTTGAGCCAGAATGGCCAGCCACCGGTTCCGTTGCGCCTCAGCTGTCGCTGTTGTCTGGCTTGTCGTCTTTTTTGGGCGCAGTCTAAGCACCACCCGCTTTGTCGCTGGAGTCGGCGGCGAGCCGAGACCGCTATTCACGGGTGTGCCTCCAGTCGAATTTTGCCGACTGGCCGATGCAACCACGCTCCACTGATCGTTGTCGTTGCCGTCGTTGTCGTCATTGTCAGAGCTGGCGTTGCTGTTGCCGGCAGACTTTTTGCGCATCCGGAGAATGCGGTACTGGGAGTCGACGTGGCACAGAGCGAGCTGCTTGTTCTCGTTTGTGTCTGCATCGCTGTCGGTATCGGTCGCCCACCATGCATTCACGTACGAGAGCAAAAAGCAGACGAGCTTCTCGACGACGGCCGGCGGTGTTGCTTGGACGAGGACGCGCAGGATGACGTCGCCGCTGGGCTGGACGGTGTGCTGGTTGAGAGTCGCTGCTTTGTTCGGCGAGAACGAGGAAAAGGACGACGAGGACGAAGAGCCTAGACCGGGTGATGGTGAGGGTGAGTGTGCCCAGCGACTCTGCTGGTGGTGCTGCTGATCGTGCCAAGCCTCGACAATCGTCTGGAAGGCTGCGTTGTCGAGGAGAGTGGGCGCTGACGAGGTGGCGTTGTCGGTGTTGTTGGCGGTCACGATAGCGGCCAGGGCAGCGGGCACGAAAATGGCGTTAAAGGGCCGCTTGCGGTCAGCGGTGGTGGTGGGACGCGGGATGTCATCACCACGAGCGCGGCTTGCCGCTGCTTCTTGTGCTGCCTCCTTGAGTTTCAGGGAAGCTGCCAGTGCCGCTTCTGCTGCCTTCGCGTCTGCCTCCGCCTTGGCCTTGTCGCGCAGGCGCAGGTAGATCTCCTCACTCTCGGCGAGCGAAATGTCGGGCAGAGCGGGTGTTCCTGTGCGCGGGCGGGTCAAGAACACACAGCGGTGCGGCTCCTCGTCACAGCTCACGCTGCGGAGGTTGAAGCTCTCTGCCAACAAGTGGAGGAACTTGCGTTCGTGGTTCTTCATCGGCTTGAAGATGCAGGTCCTGTCGCCAGAGGAGCTGGTAGTAGGGACTGTGCCGTCAGCTGGCTCCGCCGGCGTCGATGGCTGCGAACCGAAAAAGGCCCGAATCTTTTTCTCTTGGGCCGTGGCAAAGTCGCGGTTGGCCATGAAGAACTCCATGAGGGCAGCCGAGTACACGAGATGCTCGTCCTTGTAGTCGTCGGAGATGCGCAGGGCGTCCTTGAGCTGGGCATTGCGCTGGATGCGCAGGCACTCGTCGTCGCACTCGGGGCGGCGGTAGGTCGGCGTCGGGTCGGTGGCGGAGACATTGCAGCGGAGTCTGCGGGACAGGCGCTGGCAGGGGCAGGTCACCTCGATGGCGGAGCCGCAAGGTTCTGATTCGCTGCA
The DNA here is from genome assembly GCA_019925375.1 of Sporothrix euskadiensis. Classification (NCBI taxonomy): domain Eukaryota; kingdom Fungi; phylum Ascomycota; class Sordariomycetes; order Ophiostomatales; family Ophiostomataceae; genus Sporothrix; species Sporothrix euskadiensis. The sequence goes on along the minus strand of JADHKQ010000003.1, from coordinate 563,049 downwards.
GTCCTGGTCGGCGCCGTGGCACGGGCTAGCACACGGGTGGCCGCACGTGGCCTTGGGGCGGGCGCAGACCTGGCTGCAGACCTGGTCGTGTCCGCGTGGCCACAGGCCGAGCAGGCTGACGCGCCTGCTAAAATTCCCGTCCGGGTGGTCCGTCGTCTCCTCGCACTTGCCCTTGGCGTGGCAGGGCAGGCGGCAGGTGTGCACGCCGCACTTGAGCGTCTTGCCGCAGATGTTGCCGCACTGGATGCTGTCGGCGCCACAGGCGACCTTGTCGAGGACGAGTTTACCGCAGAGGCACGACTTGGAGACGAGGCGCTGGCAGCGCGGGCACGGCTGCTGTTCGTGGTCGTGGCAGCGATGCGGGACCGAAGGGTGGCCACAGGGCAGGGGCCGTTGGCAGTCGGCGTCGCAGGGCGGTAGCGTGGTGCCGCACAAGTAGGGCGCCTGGACGACGGTTTGGCCACAAGGGCAGCTCATGTCGTCGAGGATGTAGGTGACACACGAGTGACAGGCGCCCTTGTGGCAGATGTCCGGGCAGGTATGTTGGCCGCACTTGAGGAGACGGCCACAGACGCGCAGACACACGTGTTCGGCCTCGACCAGGTCCTGCAGTGCGAACCCTTGCAAGTCCCGTCGCCGGGCCGCCTTCATGCGGGCAACGGCCGTGGGCTTGGCGGCGCAGCAGACCTTGCTGCAGCGGTGTTGCCCGCAGCTCAGCACGGCGCGGCAAGCCGACTCGCAGCGCACGGTGTCGCGGGCGGCACGGTCACCACACACGACGGGCTCGGTCAGATTGCCACATGCGCAGGGCGCGTCGACAATCTTTGCGCAGGGCGGACAGGCACCGGCGTGGCATGTCTCGGGGCAGGCGTGGCCGCATTCGAGGAGGCTGTCGCAGATCTTGTCGCAAGCCGGGACCGGGTCTTCACACGACGTGCGCGTCGGAGCGTTCACGAGAGACAGGGGTGTCTTGCCGCAGAGGCAGTGGGTGACGACATTGGGCGAAGTCGGGCAGTCTTTCGGGCTGGCGTCTTGGGCGTGGCACGGCTTCTTGCACAAGTGCTTCCCGCAGGTGAATGCACGTCCGCAGACGCTGTCGCACGTGAATGTGCCTGTGAACGTCGACGTCGCCGCATCGCCGTCCACGAGCTGGCCAAAGTTGGCGGATGTTTGTGCCGGCTCGCGATCCTTGCAGAGCAGGTCTTGGTGCGTCTTGCCACAGAAACACGTCGAGGGCACGGGCACCGTGCAGCCGCCGCAGTCGTCGGGGTGGCACGTCCGCTGGCACTTGTGCGTCCCGCAGGCCAAGGTGTTGCCGCAGATGGCACCGCACGTCCACGACAGCGGGAGGCCCAAGGCCTCGGCACACGGCTTGACCGACGTCTCTTTGCCGCAGAAACAGGCGGAGAGCGGGCCCATCTCGGTACATGGCGGGCAAGGGCCGGCATGGCATACGCTGGAGCAGGTGTGCTGGCAGCTAGCACGCGCGCGGCCACAGATGCGGCCGCACGAGTGTGGTGGAAGAGCCGGCGGGGCCACGCCTTCCGTCTTTTGCTTGCCGCACCAGCACATGCGGCGGTCAAAGAAACCGCTGCCGGTGCTGTTCTTGGTCCAGTCTGCGTTGTCAGAGCTCGTCACGGGTTTGGGTACCGGCCCTGCGGTGTTGCAGGTCGGGCAGCGCAAGTCGCTATGCCCCGCGCCCACGAGCACAAACCGCCTGACCCATGCCGTGACACATTTGTAGTGGCAGGCGTGGTAGCAATTGGCGCAGACCCGGATCTTCGACTTGCGCGTCACAGCTTCCAGGCAAATGGGGCAGTCATAATTGCCCGAGTCAATGTCCTCGTGCATCCGCGTCGCCATGTCGGGCGCCGACGACGGTGGCGGCTTGTCGGCGTCGGCGTCAAAATCAGCCTCGTCGTCTTCCGATTCCAAGTCGATTTCTCTTGCTGCTGCTGCCCTTGCTGCTGTCCTGGCTTGTGCACGTGCAGCACGTCGCTGGGCATTGCGTGAGGGCAAGACGGTCTCGTCGTCAAAGATGCCATTGCGCGGTGCAATATCGGGCCGCCGTGGTCGAGCGCCTGGTGCGCCTGGCGCGCCTGGCACCCCCGGCGCTCCTGTCAGCTGGCCGTTGAACGCACGCGGCTGTGCAACCATCGTGCCACCGCCTCGTCCGCCACGACCACCACGGCCTCCGCGGCCACCGCGTTCTCGAAGTAGTGGCGGCGGGGCAGGTTGGGGTTGTTGGGCGGGCGGTGCTGGCTGTTGTATCGGTTGGCGAGATTGCTGAGGTTGCTGAATCTGAGCCTGGGCAGCTGACCGGTCGTTGCTGTTGTTGTTGTTGCGACCGCGGCCTTGTCCTCGGCCTCGGCCAGCATTGTTTGGATGACGTTGTCTCCGTCCACGTGTCGCGGCGGCACCCGACTGGGAGCCTAGGTCGTCTTGCTGTGATGACTGAGGCGGCTGTGAAGGTGGCGGGATTGCACCGTGTGCAGCTGAGGCTGGATTTGAGTTTGCATTTGGGTTTGCATTTGGGTTTGAGCTCGACGGGCCAAGCCACGTGCTGGCCTCTGGGTTCAAGCCTGGCCTTGGAGTAACCATAGCTTAGTAGCCGCTGGCTGGACGCAGCGTCTCGAGAGGGTGATGTGCGTTTAGTTGGTAAGCGTGATGAGATTGTCGAGATTGTCGATTTCGAGAATGCGACGACTTCAAGTCGATCTGCTAGTTTGAGTTGCTGGGGGAGGCTGTGGAGGCTTGACGAGCGTTGCAGCGTGCTCTCAAAAAAGTGGTCTGGTAGATGGGGGCACGATATACTCTGTATAAATTGTCGGCATGGATCGTGGTGGGTGTTGAGATATCAAGATATCAAGGTCGCAGATTATCAAGGTGGGATGGAGAAATAGGTTTGCAGTGTATCCTTTACTTTCGTAAGCGGTTTTGTGGTTGGCCACGAAGGAGAAGAGGGTAAACAGAAGAAGAGAAAAAAAAGAAGAAGAAAAAAGCTTGGGAAAATGGAGCGATGCGAGGTTGTTATACAGCCTCGATTGAAGGTTCTCGATTTTTCAAGGTTCACTTTTTTGGATGTACGTCAGTCCCCAGTTTCTTACTAGTTCTGTTTTGGGAGTACGGAGTATGAGTTTGGGAGTCATACGGTGGAGAAGTCATCCTGCGCTACTGTGCAGCTGCGGCAGGCGCAATCCGCCCAATGCCTTTCGAGCCTGTCGAGCCTGCCGAACCTGCCTATTTGGCAGATTTTCCAGCTTGGAGTGTGGCAAGAGCGCCCCCGTCGAACACGCCTAGACGTGCCTGGTTTTTCTGATTTTTCTTTCTCATATACTTGTCAAATCTGCTCCGGGTGGCACTTTCCTTTAAAGTTCTCCTACCAAAAAGTTTTTATTTCTCCCCCCCTTTTCTGTCGTAATAACAAAGCAGAACCTTAATACTAACAGCGCCGTAGGGAAGGAACGAAGGAGGGCTAAAATAATTCCGGCTAATGCACCCAACTGCAGCCTTTTGGCGGGCCTCACTTTCAACAGATAGAGCTTTATTCGGGATACAGTGCGGTACTCTGCCCAATTCGGGCACGGTTTCTCTGCTTTTGTGTTTGCTTTACTCTGACGAGGCTCGATTATCTACAAACAGATTAAGAAAATACAAGAAATTTAGGGAGATAACGCGGCGTTTATATAGTTTGTCATGGCTCTGATAGAACACTCCGTTTTGGTCGCATTTGAATCGTAGCAAAAGTTCTCCACTAAAAGTTCTGATGGCAAGAGGAGTGAGATGTGAGCCTGCCGTATCAGCGTCTTGCTCAAGCACGCAAGCGCAAGCACAAGCACAAGCACAAACACGCACGCGCGCACGAGCAATCCCAAAATCCCAGCCACAACACCGACGATGCCTCTTACATGATATTGACGTCGCGCCGAGCAAGACATTGAACTGACGCGGTCGATTACTCTCCCGCCAAAATGACACACGACAAAGCGCATCTACCAGATGACGAAGAGTGGCGAGAGTCTGTTCGGTCAGCATGGCTCGCCTCACGACGCAGTTCTTCGTCTTCGTCTTTGTCAAGCTCGAATAACTCAAATAACTCAAACAACGCTTCCCTGAACTCAAACAACGCAAGCACAGACGACTACACGGATAACGACAAACGCTTCAGACGCTGTTGGGGACGTAATAGCTGCAGTTCCTGTCTCGGCATCTCTGCCTGCAGTTGGTGTCCATTTGTACGTTCTTCTTTTTCATTTCTCTGTATCGTACGTTTTTATCTCATCTCACATATCTCGTCGCCTCTACATCTAGAGCGCCACCTGCGTGCCCAATGACTACATCATCCCAGCTCTCGCTCCAGCCTGGGAAGGCGACTATGTCTGCCCCTACTGGGCAGAGCGATGGGAGCTGCGCACACGGCCGCTGGGCTGCCAGGTGTCGACAATTACAAGCTTGACGGCGCTGGTCGCCGGGTCCAGCACGCTCGTCGTGGCGCTGCTGCTGTGGCTGCTGATCGTTGTCGTCCGGTGGCTGCGGCGCGTTGAGTGGTCGTCTGTGCCAGCGTGCCGGACACTGCTGCGACGGCCGGATAGTCCGGTGTCGTCTGACGAGCCAGTGTCCGTCCAGACTAACAACGAACAAACACCATTACTGTCCGACGTACGATGACAGCATGTACGACCACCAACTATATACAATGGCCCACAATAGTCCACAATAGCCCTCAACCCGAGCTCACGGGTGGAATCACGGCCACCTCGTCGCCTTCTTGTATCATTGTGTTGGCAGCATCGGCTTCCACGTCCACATACTCGAGATTGATCGTCACCATACTCCCGTCCAGCACGCCCGCCCGGATCCCTCTGTATCTCTCTTCCAGCGAAGCAAACAGCTCCGACAGCGGCAGCGGTGCCGGCAGCGCCTCGTAGTCCTTTTGGGTGTACGATGTCGCTGCCGCAAAGTAGAGCAGGTTGAAGTGGCCCTTGGGCGGACGAGGCGGAGTGGACATGCTGAAGCGAAGCGAAGCGACGCGACTGTGGGCAGATACGAACTGCAAACTAGAAACAACAAACTGAAAACCCTGTTAGCAAGAGGTCACAATAAGAGTGAGACGTAGGCAGATAACAGGAAAACGAGGTTTTGGGTTTGGTTGTCAGAGATCTTGGTGATAATGAGAACAATCATAGAATATCAAGAAATTGTGCTTTATACAGTTATACATCATTCAACCGTGTTGTGTAAAAAGAGAGGAAAGGAAAACATAGATAATAGAAATCAAGACGCGATATATGCTTACCTCTGGAGAGTGTTGCTGTTGGAGAGAGGAAAGGGAAAGGAAAAGGGAAAGGGCAAAGTGCACAGAAAGAAGAAAAGGCAGAGACTTTATGGCCAGAGAAATTTGAGTGGGGAAGGGAAACGAGAGCTTTCTACGGAGTACGAGCGTACGGTCAGTCAGGTCACGTGGCTCGATTTTTGCATCAAAGTTTTGCTTCACGGCAGAACAATTGCAAGATTCAGCCACTCCTTGTCGCGAGTTGTGAAATCACTTCAACAAGGATCCTCTACATCACAGTCGGCCCAGAGATTTGGTCAATGGTGGTTTTGGATTTTTATGCCCTCTCGTCTTGTTCTAAAAAACATAGGAGACAACCCTGGTTCTCTCCCGTCCGTTTTTCCACCAGAGTAACAACCAAAAGAAAAAAAAAACTAAAGAACAAGTAAATGTGCAAAAAGGGAAGACGACAGGTATGGACAGGGAGCGTCCATCAAGACAAATCTTCCGAGCCGTACCGTACCGTCAGCCCTCACCACCCATGGCGGCCACTGTCCAAAGAAATCGTTTCGTTCCGCTGACAATCGCACCGCCTGGTTTGGCTTTTCGTTTGTTTTTTTTTCCCCAATAAAAAGAATAGAGTACTCCTTTTTGTCAATCCCAAGCACGCTTCCATCCCTTTGTGGTTGGCAGCAGAAGCCTTGGGGATTGCCCCTACCGCTTCTTGTCGTCCCATGTTGGTCCGGATGATTCTGGTTTTTTTCGATTTGATTTTTTTTTCTTCAAAATTTATAGTTTGTCGTCGTTCGTCACTCGTCGGCCGTCCATCGTCGTTTTATTTTTTATTTGAAATAGTAAAAAAATTCGTCGGTGGGTTGCGCAACGCTTATCTCAGGCGGCGAGCCTCACGCTCAGACTCGAGCAGGCACAGGATGTCGTCCTCACGGACTGCAGGCTAGGTTAGCAGAGGTTCAACAAGATGACAGTCTTTCTCAAATATCTCCCCGGCTTCACATACCGGGACCCTTGACGTTGCGGATGATGCTGCGGGTCTGGTCGTCCATGAACTCGACGCGGACCTGGGTGACACCACCGCGCGAACCGGTGCGGCCGAGAACGCGGGTGACCTTGACCAACTTGACGGGCTGCTTTGAGGAATCCATTTTGGCGAATTTGCGTGTATGAAAAAGGTTATCCGAAGACGTAGAGAGAGCGAGAGGTGGTGTAGTTGGTTGTGGTGGTGGTGGAAGAAGATCGTGGGCAAAGAGACTTCGTGATGGGTGTGGCAGGTGGGAAGGGGAGAAAGAGTGGGCAAGAGCAAGGAAAAAAGTTGACGCTGTGCAGTTTTTTCCGCACGCACACAATTTTTTTGCTAGACTGGGGGACCATAAAAAGTCTAATTATGTAATCGTGCTTTGCTGCAAAAAGCGAACCAAAGAAGCGAAAAATAGGAAAAATAGTTTGTGGGCGACCAAAGCCCCTCCCCATCTTAAGTAATCACACGTGATTGGTCCGGTGAGCTGCGACTCCAAAATCGCAGGCCCCACATGCTCGCCTGAAAGTCTCCACTTATTGAGGACGTAATCCGTACGGAGTACAAACAGCCAACAGCCAGCGCCAGCCAACGAGGCTGCTCCACAGTATGCGTAGTCCCCGAAATGGCAGCCGCGTCCAGCAGGCAAAACACGTTCCCCTGGAGCCAATAACCGGCCAGCTTTCAGAGCCCAACATCGCGAACAGAGAGCTCCCCCTATCTAGTGCAGAACGTCACTTATCGAAACGGCAAACGGCTACCTCAACCGGCAGTCAATCTAAAAGGCACCGCACCTGCCACAACATACACAATCATGGCTTTAAACAGAAAATACTCGGCATTGCCGGATCTGGTGAGCTCTTCCGTTCTCTCCTCACCAATACAAAGCTATCACCATCCTAACCCAAGTCTACAATCTAGGACACCGCACCCGATATCTACGAAACGCCAGAGCTCACAGACGACAATTCCACCGTCCTCACGACCACGGGTCGGTCCCCGTCCGACGAGTCAGACGACAACGACGATGACGACGACGTTGACACCGGCATCTCGCGCTCCCGCGTCCAGGTCGACCAGGCCCGCTCGCGGTTTCTCGGGTCGACGGTCGACGCGCGCGGTGTCGACTTTTCCGACCGCGTCGACGGCAAACGGAAATCGTACAGAACAGCTACATCGGCACGGCGGCGGAGGCGGCAACAGCAGTCCGTCTTGGGGGACGTGAGTGACGCAGACGGTGACGATGGCGAGAACGGCGAGGGAGACGACAATTACGGTTATGACGAAGACAGCGACTCGCCCGACGGTTTGGAGCGCAAGATTGCACGTTTAAAACGGGAAGTGGAAGAGGCCAAGGCGGCCTACAGCCGGCAAAAGACCGAGGCGGCCGCCAAGGCCAACGGCAAAGCTGCGCCAGGAGCAGCCGCAGGCACCGATTTGGCTTCACTGAGCCAAGCTCTCGACGACATTGCACGCCTGGCCGACGAGGAGGCTGCCAAGACGGCGGCACGGTCTTTGTCGGCAGCCCCAGCGGCGGCCCAACCAGCAGAAGCGACACCAGCAACGCCCACCCCTTCTGCAGCCGGCGCGCACGCCCTCGCTCAGACAGCCGATTTTGACCGCCGGCTCGTGCTGCTCGAGCGGTCCATTGGTATAGAAGGCGGTGGCGGCACTGGTCTGCCCCGTGCTATCCTGCCCACCCTCGATGCCCTCCAGCGCCAAATCGGCACTCTCGCCGACGCTTCGACAGCCTCCCTCGACGGCATCTCCCGCCGCGTCCGTACACTCGCCCAGGAAGCCGATCAGCTCGCCAAGTCTCGCCAGGCCGCCAAGGCTGCTCAAGAAGCACTGGCCGATGTGACGGGTGGTGCCTCAACAGGCAAGGCAGAGACTTCGTCTACTAGCAAGGGCGAGGATGGCGATGACATAAAGATCAATGCTCTGTACGGCACCCTGCCCACCATTGAACAGCTCGCACCGCTTCTCCCGCCACTGCTCGACCGGCTGCGGTCGCTACGGGCCATCCACGCCGACGCGGCCGGTGCGAGCGAGCTACTCGACGAGCTGGCGCAGCATCAGGCAGACACAGCAGCAGAAGTAAAGCAGTGGCGGCAAGGTCTGGAGACGATGGAGGCGGCACTGCGGGACGGCGAGGCGACGATGGGCAAGAACGCTCAAGTGATGGAGGGATGGGTCAAGGAGCTAGAGGCGCGGCTGGACAAGCTGGCGTAAGACTCGGGGCGTCTGTTGTTATTGTTGAGCACATGTATGTTTAATACCCTTTGTTCGTGCCCTCTTTTTTCTCTCGTTTTATCGCATATGTCTGCTTTCTCTCCATCATCTACTTTTCATAGCGAATCACAGTGATTTGTATACATGTATACGAACTAGCTATGACGTATTTCGGTTGGAAGCTTTTCTACCATGTTTATTTACGCTACAGTTTCACTTCTCCAGTCATCAATCACTTATTCTCGACTTTATCAAGCTTGCCGTCACATGCGTGAATGTGTTGAAACGTAACTAACAAGTAGCATGAGAATCGTGTCCATGGCTTTGTTCGTTGTACAACCGCACATGGCAAGAGCCGTGCGTCTCGGTGGACGTTGTCGGTTGGTGGGGCCTTCCTTCCCTAGCGCACCAAGCTCCACGGTCGCATATGCTAGAAACGCGTCTCACAACCTCGCGCCTCGTTTTCACGGCAAACTACGACGTACGCTACCGTCGTCAATCAGGCTAGCATTTTATTCACGCTTCGAACGCATCTCGAGTGAATTCCGAATGCATTTCCGATTAATTTCAGCACCCGCCACATGATCAACCAAGGTTGACGGGACCTGGGGACGAAGTTTGCCCCTTCGTCGACTTCCCCAACTTTGACGCGCCGCCGTCTACTTTCTTTCTCAAACATTGCGCTTTCGGCTACCCACATTCTCCCTGGTCAGTACCAACTCTGGGAAAGACAATGGCGCCGGCGCCCAAATGGAAACCGCCCGGTGGTGGCATCAGGGCCCCTTCCCGTGGCATCACGGCTGCCGTACGAACAAAACGGGATATGGAGGCAGCACGAAAGAAGCCGGTCCGCGAGGCTGCGTCTGTCGATGCACCGCCGCTGAGCAGTAGCGACGACGATGGCGGCGGCGACGGTGGGAGGCAGCTCGAAGACATTTCAGACTCGTCGTCGCCCGACCACGACCAATCTCGGGGCCACATCAGGTCAACAGTCTTCACAGCCAAAACAACGAGCGCCACCAGCGGCAGTGGCAGCCAGGGTCCACAACGACGCAGCCACCTGCTGGTCGCCGACAGCATGCGTACGACCAGCGTCGACAGCGGAGGTAGCGGCAGCGAAAGCGGCCAGCAGCGTGGGACAAAGCGGCCACGGCCCGAAGACTCGGCATCCAAAACAAGCGGGGACTTGTTCAGCAGCAGCAACGGCAACGGCACCTCTTTGTTTGAACGTTCGTCGTCACAGCCAGCACCAAAGGCAATTTACGGCGCACGTCAACGGGTCAAGTATACTTTAGCACCAGCACCAGCACGCAGCACCTCAAGTACATCAACAAAGTCAACAAAGTCAAAACCAGTCTTCAAGAAGTATGAAGACAGCGCCAGCGATATCAGCGAGCCAGAAGACGAGCCAAAGTGGAAAACACCACCACGAAAGACGTCACCGCCGGCAGCATCCAGGCCGCGGTTTATCAAGCCACCAGAGCTGTCACCGGAGAAGCCAGATACGCCGAAAAGTGCCAAGACGGCGCCCAAGTTCAAGGCCAGCAAATGGGCCCAGTCCGACGACGATAGTGAAGATAATGACCAGTCCAAGAAGAAGGACAAGGAGAAGAAGAATAACGAGCCGCCACCAAGGCCTGTATTCAAACAGTTCAACCCGCCAACAAGGTTGAATGATCTGAGCAGCGATGACGAGGCGGGCACAAACAAGAAACCAGACACATTAATATCTACCACGAACTCAAAAACAAAACGGGCAGGCTCGAAAGACGCAAAGGATCCAGAAGATCCGGAAAGACACATGACCAAGAAAGAGCTTATGCAGTCCCGCCAGAAATGGCGGAAGAGGCACGATGCGAACAAGCTGGCCAGAAAATCATCCCAGATCTTTGGCCAGCTGGACGTTGAGGGCGGCGGCAGCAGCAGTCAGGACACGCGCAGCACGTCGCCATCATCGTCAGCACCACAGCCACCGCTACCACCGCCAAGGGCTGTCTTTAAAATGCCCGAATTCAACTCGGATAGTTTCCCCGTCGGCGGTGTCGGAGGCGGGGACAGCCAGGACGACAGTGTTGATCTGGCACAACTACTCAGCGACGGTATCACTCAAAACAAGGAAGACGGCGACGATAATAACGTCTCCGTTGCTGCCAGCGACATGACTATGGAGTATAAGGGCCCCGCCATCTGTCCGCTGTGCAAAGAACCCTTGGACGAAGCTATACTGCGCGACCTCCTGCCCAACCATTATCTACTGGCTGGCGTCTCCTTTGCCCGCATCGCCAAAACCCGCAGTGTCATTCCTCTCAACTTGCTCAAGTTTGACGAAAAGGTGCGTTTTTGCCAGGGCCACAAGCAGCGCACCAACCGTCTCGCCTGGGCCGCCCGCGGGTACCCGGCCATTGACTGGGACGCGCTGCCCGCGCGCATCGTGCGGCACGAGAAACACATACACAGTATCCTGGTGGGCAAGAAAGAATCAACCTTCCGCGTCACCTGGGAAGCCGCCAAAACAATGGACGCCGTCGCCGCCCTCGTCACCATCCCCGGCTACTACGGTCCCCGCGGTCTACGTGTGCTGTCTGACGCCATTGTCGAGCGCCATGCGGCAACTCTGCGCAAACGCGTTGTCGAAGACACTCTGCTGGCATCCCGCGGCATGTACCAATTTGTGCAGGCCGTGCTGGTGCCCGAACTGGCCATGCAGCTGATCCGGGAGGACATGCAGCAGGGTGGTGCAGGCATGTCCAGTGAAGATGAGGTACGCAAGGTGCTGGTGGCGAGTGCCGGTCTAGGTGAGGAATTGGCAGAAGAGATACACGATGTCGTAGAGGACGAAGAAGGCGATGAGGACGAGGATGTGGACGAAGATGAAGATGAAGACGGTGACCTAGACGACGATGTGTATGATTGCATGTCTACATAGACGATCGCCGGAAGGTCGACTGATAGTCTGAACATGGAATAAATATCAAGAATATGAGACTTTAGTTCACATACGCATGTTGTTATTTCCAAGTCTAACATTCTTTGTAAATTGTATTTATACCATAAGAAAACAATTGGCGACTATAATTTTACTCCAAGAGAAAATAAAAGAAAGCCTAAACTTATATTTGTGACCCTCGATTCGAGAAGGTGTGCCCAAGTTAGACGAACAAGACCGCTGGAAAACGAGGCGATATCGAGCCAGGAAAAAAGATAAATAAATAAAGACGATGAGGACCAGACTCGTAAAATGCCAAGAATGATCTTCTCTGTCTTCCAGACTGTCGGCTACAACTCTGTTGTTCCGCGCCCCTGATAGCTTTCCCTTCCCACCCTCATTAATATTAACAAGTAACAGGATGCTATAGTACCTCACCTACGAACTTCTTTGCAGATGGCTCGTGCGTCCCAGGCTATCTCTTATGTGCAATAATGTACATAGTTCAGCCGGCCCGATACCAGACGGCGGCACATCTCTCACTTTTCTTCCCTTTCTGCTCTAAATCAAAGTTGCAAAGTACGAGACTATATCTCTAATAGAAAGCTGTCGATACTGCAGCCAGCCTTCCAGGGCTCAGCACTCTATCTCTCTCGAGACCCAAGGCACCTCTCTGCCCAGAGTGCCCACAGACAAGTGTCTCGCCCTCGTCGCCGCACAGATCGCGGCCTGGGCCTGGCGTCGCATTGCAATGTATTACTCTGGAGGGCTCTCTTCCTTTCAAACCCGCTTCCCACTGAGCCTCAAACGGCTCTTGTCTCCTGGTGTTTCTGTCTCGTAAATGTTGAATTCAAAAGAAGATCAATTTCCCCAGAAAATACTTTTGAGCTCATGCTTTTACTTGTACACGACATCGCACTCTGTCAACCGCGCTTTCCACGGAGAACGGCCGCCGATATCCAAGTCCACTGCTGGTGTATCTGTAGCTGTGTCTATTGTACATGTACTCTAATTCAATATTTTTCATTGTGCTGCTCAATACGAACGGATTTGAGGCAGTTCCTAATGTCCGTCAATGACATGCTCTCTTTCATCCTTTTCATCTCATTTCCTTGATCCATCGAGATTCAATAACTCTGGTCTTAGCTCGATCGATACGTCCCTATTATTATCGTATCCAGACTTCTTTAAGTTCTGTTTAATCTCATATGTCTCTCTCGGTCTAGCCTTTTGTCCATTGCTTTCTTTTTCGACGGAGCGGCTGCCGGAATTCCCTTTAAATGTCAACATCAATTGGTCCGCCCTTTTCACATACTCCGTACAGCCAGATGGAACGGCTTGCGACTCTGTTCATGCACGGAGAACGTCGCACATATTTTTGTAGTTGCAACTGCGACGTGCTTCCACACATATCAGTATCCACCAACAGCGCCAACAGCTCTCTCGTCCGTCTGTGGCGTCTCGTAATTTTGACGTAAAGCTAGCAACGACCTTAGGGTTACAACATGTCCGTATGATTCCACAGTCGTGCCCTCTCTCGTGTCTATTTTGAGTCTTTCTACTTCTGTGTTGGTTTACCGGGTAAGCCTTGCATCTCTTTGCTCACAAAAACGGCTTATGCACAAGTTTGGGGGCTGCACGGAGTATGGCCACTGCCAAAAGCCGTCGACAAGAATCTCAAAATGTCTCGCATATCGCGTATCCTTTTTGCGAGCAACGACATTGTCTATTTCTTCTTTTTTTGTCTTGTGTCCCTCTTAGACGCCCAGTGCGCCTGATCTGCGACGGGAAGGCAGTCGGTCATCTACGCATATGTTTTCTTTCTGTATTTTTACTTTTTACTTTCTATTTTTCATTTTTAATCTTTTCATTTTCTCTTTTTACTTCCTTTTTCCTGCCGCTTTGCTTGCCATTGCTTTGCCTGTGCATATCTTCTTTCTTTTTTGCCTGGCTCTCCTTTGCCTATCCTTGCCGGCGGCGGACTAGCCCCCTCCCCTTGCCCCTGCGCATCCCAGACACCTGTTCGAGATGGGTTGCTCGCCAGTTCTGGGCAGCCAAAGGAGACTCGGACCTGTTTCTGGCCCCAGCGTCTCTTTGAGATGTGAAAAAGGTGGTCCTTGCGTCTTTCTTTGCATACGGAGTACGTCGTATTGTCGCCCAGTAAAAACCCACTGGCTTGGAAGAGTTTGTCACCGCCGTTTCTTGTCGTCAAGAGCAGAACCAAGACTGCCCCTGTATGCGTATTATTACGTCGCAGTACGACGTAGAGTAAGAATATCGCGCTGGGCGACGTCGGCGTCTTTCGTGGTCTGTCGTCTTTCGTGTCATTTTTCATCTTTTCCGTCCCGGGCGCGGGCACAAGCCAAGGGAGGAGCGCGAGAGTCAGAACCGACACTAAAAAAGGCCACTAGCTCGCAAGAGCCCGCGCCTGCCCGCCCTGTTTACAGCCTTGCTGGCTGGGGTTGCCTGTCTTTTTTTGGTTCTTTCTCATTTTGGCTCTCTGGCCTCTCTGGCCGATTTGGACGTCCTTCCGTTTCTTGGGGCGTTTTGGGGCGTTTTGAACGGTCTGCCTCTTTTCGCTTGTCGCTACGCCTCAGCGCCGTAGGCACAAACCACCGAGATATTGCTGCTTGCTGCTCATTGCTCAGTATGCACATGTCACATCGGAGAACGCCGTCCTTTTCGTCGTTTCTGTTCACCTTCATCTCTCACATCGCGGTCGTTATTGTGAGCGTCCCGAAAACTGTGCTAGTGAACACGATTTCGGTGTCCCGTTGGCACCTGCCCCATAACGGCAGCGACGCTGTGAAATTGTGGGGGGGAGCCCGGCAAGGGCCCAGCAGGGCAGGGGCCACCAACGGAAAACGACCACAAAACGACAATTCGACAAAAATAAGAAAAGAAGAGAGGAAAGAGCGACCGACAGCCAATCGTCCCGTTTCCACTCAGAAAGGGATCGTGCCAAATTACGACGTAATCTTGGGCATAATACGGCTTCCTTGTGACAAGAGCCGCCGGCGGTATTTGCACCGCGGAGGATTCACTTCTCTTCAGATATGGAGCAGGGTAAAAAGGGTACACAGTACGGAGTACGTAAGATACTGAGAAACGATGAAAGACGTGCATGATGGCCCGTTTAGGGCATCCTATTAATTACTTCCACCAGCACAAACCACAAGCCATCAAACCGCGCTCTGGCACTGGCACCAACAGCGCCAACGGCAGCCGTTATGTGGAAGCCATAGCTCCTTCCCAACGAGTTATCTCGTCCCTTCTCAACCTGGCACTCAGCCGTACTTGCCCCGTGGCGACAAAAGTACTGACGAAGAGTATCCTAAAAGACAGGAGCACGATACCGTCTTGTGATTCCTGACCGTTCGTGCCTTCCTCTTTGTCGTCTGCTTTTGCTCTTGCTCTTTCCATCTGTGAACGCCCCGCCTCATGTCCGTATTCCTTCCCATAAGCCAGCGGTCCTTTGCCAAAACCACGCTATGGCGCGCTAGTGGCCTGCCGCTCTTTCTGCTTCTGTGCTTCTGTGCTTTTGTGCTTTTGTGCTTTGGCCCTCTTTCTCTTTTCCGCTCCGCAACTGGTCACAGCGCACTAAAAACACGAAAAACCGCTGGCCCGTCCTCGGCCCTGCTCCTGGCTCCTTCCTTCCTGCCAGCATATGCGAGTAGGAGCACACGGAGAACTGCCCCCAGTTCGCTCCTTCCCTGCACTAAAACGGCCCTCCACCACACCCACTCACATCCGGCTGCCCACCTTCGTCCACCACGCAACTCAAACTGCCCACAAGTCCACACGTCCTCCACTGTCCGCGCCCTTGCTCGCCACCCCCCCTTCCCAAGTTTATGTTCACAGAGCTGTTCTAGGTGTGTTGTGCTGGCTCTGCCCACATCTGCTTGAGGCTCGAGCATCATCATCCCGCCTTTGTGTCTCTACATAGCACTCTTTGTCTCTGCAACCAAAGGGCGGGAAAGGACTGTGCTATGTATTCTCTGCTTCTTCTTGCCGTCTCTTGCTCTCTCCTGAACTCACCGTCGTGAAGCTGGTTGCTCTTTCCCAATTTGCACGCATTGCCAGTTGCTCTTTCTTTCACTCTCGTGCTTTCATCTCCTCTTTCCTCCACCTCAAGCTCAATTCGTAGGGCGCTCTTTCCCATTCGCAGCGCTCCTCTTTTATTTTTTCTTAGCCCGCAATACACTGGCTTCTGCACTAGCCTCTTGTCTCTCAACACTCAGCTCCTCTCCTGCTCCTCTACTCCTCCTCCTCGCCCAGATCTCCTCTCCGCCCTCTTTCGCCCCGTCTCGTCTCCTCCTCCTCTGCCCTCTCTCTTTGTCAATCTCCACCCGCCCTTCTCGATTCTCTCGACCAATGTGCTCTTTTTTACGACATACAGCTTCGTGCATTGTACATTCGACCCGACATCCTGCATTGCGTATTCAACATTCGGCATTTGGCATTTGACATTGGCATCTTTGTTTAACATCTTTCCGCCCTTGCTTTGATCCGACTTCCAATTCATCTCTTTCCCCTCTCTTTGAACGTCGACTGCATTTTACGACCTCGCCCTTTTGCATCGCTTACCTGCATTTACCGGCGACAATCTCGAAAACAATGACCTGATTCGACAGTTGCTATACACACACACACACACACACAAACTCTCGATTGTTCGACTTTGACTTTCCACCGATCGATCGATTCTTGTCTACTCCGTACGAGTACGGCAGATAGCTCGATATCGTTATCGACATCGACACAAACAACCGACGACCTTCTTTTTTACTACCTCGCTTCGCACCAACAACCGACTGGCCTCTTCTGCAGCTCTCGCGTCTCTCCTCCTCCGCCCTCCTCTCCCGCCCTCAACCCCCTAGAAGTCGCCGCCGGGACATGGCTCATCCCACCACGATCCCTTCCTGGTGGTGACAATGACCAGGAATGAAGCAGCCTCGCGCGTCAGCTCGGTGACGAGCGCCTCGACTGACAGCGGCCGGTCTTCTGTGACCGTCAAGCCGCTCCCTTCCACCCCAAACCCGACCGCATCTCCCTCTCTCCGTGGCACCTCTCCCTCCCCTGACGACCGACGCGCCCTACGACACACGGCGTCTGTTGGCTCCCGCCGTGGTCCTCCATCACGCCTCAAGACGACCGACGGCGGAAGCAGCAGCAGTCAGTCTGTGATTCGAGAAGACACCCAGGTCTCGCCTACCTCAACCACCGCGACAATCGGTACGACACGAGGCACGGCCCTCCCCTCGTTATCGACAGGCTCCAACATCAGCAACATGCACTCTTCCGGCCGTGAACACCGCGACCATCGCGACCATCGCGACCAGCAGCAACAGCATCAGCAGCACCGTGTCGGCTTTGGCAACTACCGCCGTGATCTCGCCGTCCTCGATGCAGACACCCGCTCAGGTTCGGGCTCGGGCTCGGGCGACAACACGGGCCACCACCATGGCGGCCGCAGCGGCAGTGCGCCCCAGATCCCACAATTGGCGTCCCTGGGCAGCCCGGGCATGTCTCAAATTGCGCCCTGGATGTCCGCTGGTGGTGCCGGCGGCAGCAGCAATAACAACAACAACAACAATAACAACAACCACAACAGCAATGCGTCAACGCCCGCAGCTGCTGGCGGCGGTATGGCGACCAGCTTCTACAACGACTCGAGCGAAAACGTATCCATAGCATCACAGCTGTCGCCCGCTTTCCGCACAAACTCTCTCTCCCTCTCCCGCAATCACTCCGCCCAGACACCTGCCAGCGCCAGCAACGAATCTCCCGATACCGCCTACTTTAACGACGACCGTCGGCCCTCTGTTGCTAGTATTGCGACCACTGCCAGCAGCCAAGGATCCAAAGCCAGCGACCGGCGAGGCGGTGGGTTTCGCAAGCTGCAAGGCTTCTTCGGCGAAGAGTTTCCTGGCCGTGACAATTCGGATGCCAGTCTCAGCACCCAGGGCAAGGAAACACGGTCCCACTCCTACAGCCACAGCCGCCCACATCGTGATCGCAACTACTCGAATGCAACAGACCGAGACGCCTCGCCATCGTCTTCGCGCCCGCGCACGCCTGTACCTGCGCCGGAAGTCGTTCCTTTCCTCTATCAAGAGGCTGATGTAAGTTTTTTATGAGTATTGCTCTGTTTTGACATTTTGCAGGTGTTGGCTCTCGTGGCACTCTTTTCGTGATTTTACTGCTTATTTCCCCATCCCCACGTGTTTCGAAATGGTCGCCTACGGGCCTCATTTTCGCTTGGTCCCCTTTTTCCCTTTTCATCCTTCCTCTTCCTTCTTAGCGTTTCCCTTCCCGCTACAACCTCCCCCACCGTTGAATATCACAGCCCAGAAATCATCCAGGGGTCCGCAGAGTGGCCTGGCCGCTACAGCCGCCCCAAGGCAAACCACCGTGCTTATCTCCTTATTTTTTCGCCTTTCTCACCTCTCACCACTCTGCTGCTTTGTTCCCTAAATTCCAGCACCCGATTTATTGCCCTACCTATATTGCGTGTTCTGTTATTTCCCTTCTTTTCGCATTTCTCGGACCTCTCGCATCTCCATGTATCACCTCGACATCTAACGCTTTGCGCTCTCCAGGACATTGCGAGGTATGGTGAAGCCCCCGTCCGAGACACGCTTAGCGGCCCCGACCGAGACCGCTATGTCAACGACGCCTCTGGTCAGAATCCACCAAAGACCTCTTCTTCTTCGCGCTCCGGCCACTCCCTCCCGCACCTCCCGCACCACCACCACCGTCACAACAAGAGCAACGACGACCCCCGCGCTATACGGCAAACAATTAGCCGCGAAGACTCAATTGCTAGCATGCGCGAGCGCGCAACGCCCGCCATGTACACCTCCACGCGCTCCCGGGCACAGAGCCCGACACCCAGCGGAAATAGCGGCAGCGGCAGCGCATCATTTGGCGGACACAAGAACAGCTATACCGACGGCCAGGTCTCTCCACCAGGCGGCCATTCGAAGAAAGGCTTGTTGGGTCGCCTAAGGCGGCACAAGGACAAGGACGACGGCAACAGCAGCGGCGGCGGCGGCAACAACGGCAACAACAGCAGCAACAATGGCGGCGTCGCGAACCATACCGCCCATAGCATCGCCGCGCAACTCAAGAAGATGCCCCACCACGCCCACAACCTCTCCTCCCGCCCATCACGACACGAACTCTCCCGCGCCGAGCCCGGCGGCTACTTCTTTGGCTCCGACATGTCCTTGTCGCAGCGCTTCCACGGCGACTTTGAGGGAACACAACAGCCGCGCCACGGCAGCACGTCAAGGCAGGCCACTTTCAATAACAAGTTCCCCTTCTCCAAGAAGAGCCGAACGCACCGCCATATTGACGACCTAGACGAGATGATCGGCCCCACTGACCGTGCCGACAATGGCACGCAGTTCTTCCTTGATACCGACCTGAACAACATGGACGGCATTCTGAGTCGACCTCTCCCGCTTACGCCCATGGATGCCGACGCGCACCGTGGCGCTGATTCCGACCGTGGCACCGGCACCCCGCGCATCAACCACTACTTCCAGAAACACATCCCCCATCTGGGCACAAATCACAACTCGCCAGCTGCGTCAACCACAGCAATAGCAGGGCCAGGCATAGGACCAACTGCAGTTGGTGGTCCCAATGACCCTAACGGGCCCAATGGACCCAACGGCGCATGGAACGCACCGGACAGCTGGGCCGTCCGGCGAACAGGTGACGATGTGGCGTCGCACCACCCGCCCGATTCCGACGATTTTGGCAGCCCGCCCCGCAACCCTGAGGAGAAGGTGCAAAACTACTGTATCCGCGTGTTTAAGAGCGATGGAACATTTGCTACACTTCAGATGCCTCTTACCGCCTCGGTGCAAGATGTCGTTGCGCAGCTCGCCAAGCGTGTATTCACCGAGAGCCAAAACTACCAGATTGTGCTCAGACGGCATGGCATCGTCCGCATTCTCAGCCCTGCCGAACGCCCGCTTATGATTCAGAAGCGTTTGCTGCAGCAGGTCGGTTACGAACAGCGCGACCACCTTGAGGATCTGGGCCGCGAGGACAACAGCTATCTCTGCCGCTTCCTCTTCCTCGCTGCGCACGAGAGCGACTTCCAGTCCCGGAATCACGACCTGGGCTTTAGCCGCATGCCCAAGCTCAACCACGTCGACCTGTCGAGCCGCAACCTCATCACTATCCCCATCACCCTTTACTCGAAAGCGGCCGACATCACCTCTCTCAACCTCTCCCGAAACTTATCTCTCGACGTCCCCCGCGACTTCATCCAGTCCTGTCTCAACCTGCGCGATATCAAGTACAGCAATAACGAAGCTCGCAAGATCCCGCACAGTTTGGGCCGTGCCAGCCGTCTGACCTTCCTCGACGTCTCCAACAACCGCATCGAGACAATGGAGCACGCTGAGCTGGAGGACATTACGGGCGTACTGAAGCTGAACTTGGCCAATAACCGTCTCAAGCAGCTGCCCACCTACTTCTGCGCCTACCACGCGCTGCGCACCCTCAACATCTCGTCCAACTTCCTCGACAAGTTCCCCGGCTTCCTCTGTGAGCTTGAAAGTTTGATCGACCTGGACCTCAGCTTCAACTTGATTAGCAGCCTGCCCGACGCTATTGGCAACCTCCGCAACCTCGAAAAGTTTGTCATTACAAACAACCGCTTGAGCGGCAACTTCCCGCCCGGCTTTCAGGACCTGCAGAGCCTCCGTGAGCTCGACATCAAGTACAATACCATTACGAGCATCGACGTCATTTCGGAGCTGCCCAAGCTTGAGATCCTGACCGCCGACCACAACGCCATCTCCCAGTTTGTGGGCGGTTTCGAACGCCTACGGTCTCTCAAGCTGAATGCTAACCCCATCACTCGCTTCGAGATTATCAACCCGCTGCCGACCCTCAAGCTGCTCAACTTGTCCAACGCCCAGCTCGCCAGTATCGACGACTCGTTCAACAACATGCGCAACCTGGAACGTCTGCACCTCGACAAAAACTACTTTGTCTCACTGCCCAACCAGATTGGCAACCTTGGCCGCCTCGAAACGTTTAGCATTGCCAACAACTCTGTTGGTGAGCTGCCGCCCGAGATTGGCTGTTTGACTGAGCTGCGCGTCCTCGACGTGCGCGGCAACAACATCCGCAAGCTGCCCATGGAGATTTGGTGGGCCAACAAGCTCGAGACGCTCAATGCCTCGTCCAATGTGCTCGACAACTTCCCCAAGCCGGCATCGCGCGCTCCCCAAGTGCCTGGCGAATCCAACAAGGATTCCATGTCGTCGGCCACCCAGGGCCGCATGAACAGCACCGTCGGCACTTTATCGTCTACACCGAGCTCTGAAGAGCTCAACTCCGACGGCTCGCGGCGGCCAAGCCAGGCTTCTAGTACACTCCTGAGCGTTGGTCCGTCTCCCATTCCGTCTGGCCCCGATCGCAAGAGCTCGGTTGTCTCTGTCTACGGCAAGGGTGGCCGCAAGACGTCAATCGTCTCGCGCAGCACGGCCCAAAGCTCTGGCATGGCGACACCTACGGCGAGCTCGCGCAAGGACTCGGGCCTCTCGTCACGTATTACCAACACATTTGCTGGCTCCCTGCGCAACTTGTACTTGGCCGACAACCAGCTTGACGACGAAGTATTCGAGCAGCTTGCTCTTCTTGGCGAGATCCGAGTGCTCAACGTCTCCTACAACGACCTTACGGATATGCCGCAGCGGTCCATGACGAGCTGGCCGCAGCTGGTTGAGCTGTACCTCTCGGGCAACGAGCTCACAACGCTGCCCGCCGACGACCTTGGCGAGTACAGCATGTTGCAGGTTCTGCACATCAACGGCAACAAGTTCACCAACCTGCCGGCTGACATCTCTCGCGCCAAGAAGCTGGCCGTGCTGGACTGCGGCAACAATTCGCTCAAGTACAACATCTCCAATGTGCCATACGACTGGAATTGGAACTTGAACCGCAACCTGCGGTACCTCAACTTGTCTGGTAACCGGCGCCTTGAGATCAAGCAAACGACATACAGTGCCGGTGCGGCCCTGCGGTCGGCCGAGCAGTACGCCGATTTCAACCGCCTGTTGAAGCTGCGCGTGCTCGGTCTCATGGATGTTACGCTCACACAGCCCAGTGTGCCCGATCAGAGTGAAGACCGCCGTGTACGGACGTCGGGCTCTATGGCAGGCTTCCTGCCCTACGGTATGGCCGATACGCTCGGCAAGAATGAGCATCTCTCGACCATTGACCTGGTTGTTCCTCGCTTCACCTCCAACGCCAACGAGGGCAACGAGCAGGATACGCTACTCTGCTTGTTTGACGGCCAGGCCCTGTCGTCGGGCGGCTCCAAGATTGCCAAGTTCCTGCACGAGAACTTTAGCCGCGTGTTTGCCGCCGAGCTCAAGACGCTCAAGCTCGACCAGAGCGAGACCATTGAGGACGGCCTGCGCCGTGCGTTCCTGACACTCAACAAGGACCTGGTCACAAGCTCCATCCAGGCCGAGGACCGCATGCCGCTGTCGTCATCTGCGCCGCCACCCACCGCGCACCGTGGTTCCATTGCGCCCATGGTGCTCACCAAGGAGGATCTCAATTCCGGCGGTGTGGCGACCGTCGTCTACCTGCAGGGCCAAGAGTTGTACGTTGCCAACGTCGGCGACGCACAGGCTATGCTGATCCAGAGCGATGGCTCGCACAAGATGCTGACGCGCAAGCACGACCCTGCTGAGCCCAGCGAGCGTTCGCGCATTCGGGACGCAGGCGGCTGGGTGTCACGCAACGGCCGGCTCAACGACGTACTGGATGTGTCACGCGCTTTCGGCTACAGCGACTTGATGCCGTCAGTCATGGCTGCACCTCACGTGGTGCACCACACCGTCCGCGAGCAGGACGAGACAGTGTTGCTGGCCACCAAGGAGCTCTGGGAGTATCTGAGCCCTGGCCTGGTGGTCGACATTGCACGCCAGGAGCGGGGTGATCTGATGCGTGCCTCGCAGAAGCTTCGTGATCTCGCCATGGCGTATGGTGCGAGCGGCAAGATTATGGTTATGATGCTGAGTCTGTCCGATCTCAAGCGCAGGACTGAGCGCTCGCGCCTGCACCGTGGCCAGAGCATGTCGCTGTACCCCTCGGGCGTGCCCGAGGAGGCGGCACAGCAGTTTCTTCCTACGCGCCGCGGTAAGCGTACCAAGGGCGATGTGCTCGACTCGACACTCCAGCGCCTGGACGCTGAAGTGCCGGCACCAACGGGCCTCATTGCCATCGTGTTTACCGATATTAAAAGCTCGACCACGTTGTGGGAGACCTACCCAGCAGCTATGCGCTCAGCCATCAAGCTCCACAACGACGTCATGCGGCGACAGCTGCGCTACATTGGCGGTTTCGAAGTTAAGACGGAAGGTGACGCTTTCATGGTGTCCTTCCCGACCGCCACGTCGGCGCTGCTCTGGGCATTTGCCGTGCAGCTGCAGCTGCTTGATGCGCCCTGGCCGACGGAGATGCTCAACTCGGTCTCGTGCCAGCCCGTTCTCGACAAGGACAACAATGTCATCTTCCGCGGTCTGTCGGTGCGCATGGGTATCCACTGGGGTGAACCCCTGTGTGAGCCTGATCCGATTACACGCCGTATGGATTACTACGGTCCCATGGTCAACAAGGCAGCGCGTATCAACAGTATCGCCGACGGTGGCCAAATCACGGTGTCATCCGACTTCATCTCGGAGATCCAGCGTTGCCTCGAGACGTACCAGGAATCGCCCATCGGCGCAGGCCCGGGTGGCCCAGGCGAAGATGGTGTTGGCCGTGGTAGCGTTAGTGGCAATGGTAGCATTAGCGCTGCTGGCGGTTCTGTTGGTGGCAGCTCGACAGCCGGTACCGGTTTCGACGACGACACGTTTGCGCAAACGATCCGCAAGGAGCTCAAGGCCCTCTCGTCTCAGGGTTTTGCCGTCAAGGAGCTCGGCGAGATCAAGCTCAAGGGTCTTGAAAACCCGGAAGTTGTCTACTCGCTGTACCCGCATGCACTGGCGGGCCGCATGGAGGCGCACTCTCACCACATGAGCGTCACGGCTGCCGTGGCCGCTGCTGCCAGCGGTGTCGAAGGTGCCGCTCTCGTCAATGGTGCCAGCGGCACATACCACAGTGGTAGTACTGCAGGCGCAACAGCAGCTGCTGCCGCCGCGGCCGTTGCTGCTGCAGGCGGTGCTAACGGCGAAGGCAATACTATCCCTGCGGGCGGCCGCGCCCTCCCCGGCTCCAAGCTACCGGCCCCTACATCAGCCATTATCCTGGGCGACCCGGACACCGACGACCTCCGTGTCATTCCCGAGGTGATTTGGGCCTTATGGCGCGTCAGCCTGCGTCTCGAGATGCTATGTAGTTCATTAGAGGCCGTTGGCGGCATTGGTCTGCAGCCGCCCGAGACGGAGCTGCTGGAGCGCATGAAGCAGCGCGGTGCCAATGTGACGGAGCGCTTCCTCATGAACTTCCTGGAGCACCAAATCAGCCGCATCGAGACATGCATCAACACCTTGACGATGCGGCACATGGCCATGGGCGGCGGTCCAATCCGCCACCTGGACAATCTGCGGATGTCAATGAACGATATTTTCGCGGCATTCGCGCACCAAATGTCGGAGCTGCAGGCTTATAAGGCCAAGTTCGGCCCGCTGAATGGCGTGCATCATACCCAAGATCATATGGAGGCCGAGGAAGTCGATGACGATGAAGAGGAAGACGAGGAAGAAGACGAAGAGGACGAGGACGATGAAGGCAGCGACACCGAGCAGGAGTAGGTGTATTGTTTTCTTCCACTAGCTGGCGCGAAATTCGGGACGGATTCATACGGTATTTTTTTTTGGATTTTCCAATTCCTGCTTTTTTGGGGGGGCATATGGGCATCATATATTTTGGGGCATATCTACTCCCTTGGACGATATCTTTTTTCTTCTTCTTTTTTGGACAACTTTTGGATAACTTTTGGACACTTTCTTGGATGTTGTTTTTTTGGATTTTTTTTGCCCTTTTCGGTGTGTAATAGTTGCATTTCTGCATTCTGTTTTTTTTCTATTCATTATTTGGCGGCCCATCGATTATGACATGAACGGTACAAAAAAGACATTTATCTTCTTTTGCATTCCCGGGTTTTTTGTGGCTTTTTTTTTGTGACAGACGTCTATGATGACATTGACACCAGTAGTGGATCGTTGGACATTGACAGAACTGTTTCTTCGCTTTATCTTTATCTCGACAGATCGTCAGGGCAGCCTTTCTTTGCCTCTTTCCCCCACGTGCCGACAACGCGATCTACCCGTTCTTCAGTTGTCAGTACCTTCTCGACGTACGCTGCGCATCGTCCCCATTCGCTCTTTCCCATGTTGTCACATCGCCACGTAATGGCATTTGCATCTCGATTGGCCAGGGTCTTGAGCAACTGGGCGAAGGAAAGAACGAGGGACGGGGTTGGTAGCCTTGCTTGCCGCAAGATGGCCGCCGGGATCGCACTTTCCTGCCCAGCATCCCCACGCCCCATATTTTATATCGCTGTTTCCTCCTCTGGGGGAGGAAAGAGCTCAGAGACATCATGGGTTGCGTGACAGAAGGTGCGCCGTGCACTTCGTACTCCGTAGGCATGCCTCGTAAACTAATAAAAAGAGAGAGAGAAATGTTATCGTTATCAAAGGCTACCGTTCTTGTCCTTCGGCTGCCAAAGACTAAAAATTGGCGGAAAGGCTGAAGCCAAGCTCCTGGGCTCATTACTCAAAGTCATCATCAGCCGTACGTAATGGGATTTCTGGCGGGCTGGGATTGGCCGGCCAGGCACTAATCTGCAACCTCGCTGCGTACCTTCCTCGAACTGCCCTCTCCCAGCACTTTCTCTTCTTCTCTTGGGGCAGGAGCGCCCTTGATTCCGTCTTGCGATCTTTGCCAAGACCTTGCTATTTCCCTTAGCTTCGCTTTTCAAGAGATCAGAAAGAGGAAAGAAGGAAGGAGCAAGGAACCCACTGCAGCTTTTCGTCTGTGTGTACGACGTACGACGTACTCCGTACCCGAGTATGATTGCGGGATGATTAAAGGGCAAGGGCGCCAAAAGCCAAAAACGGGAACCCCCCCTTCGGAATGGGTTCAGAATGCAAACGTCGACTAATAAGCTAGAGATAGCGCAAGGGCAGAGAGATAAGGCTGTCTCCACCAGCGCGCAATGCTCCGACAACGTCCAACCACATCTCGCGCATCCAAACCAGGGAAAATCGACCCAGGTTCTCTTTTCGTTTTCTCTTTGTGGTTTGCCCCCGGAATATCTCTTTGTGGCAGCTTAGTCGTAGCCGTTGAGGAGCGCCGGACAGAGTACAGAGAGCCTGATGGAAGGAAGCACAAGAAGACCGCGAAATAGACCAGAAACCAAGGAAGAACTAGAAAACAAATTAAAAAAAGATTAAAAAAAAAAGGAAGAAAGAAACCAAGCCATGTCGCCAAGTCCCTGATGCACGCCCCACCACGCTGCAGCCTTTCTTGTGTTTCTCTTCGCCGACATCGTTCTCGCACCTCGGGATCCCAAGGGACGGTCTTGTCTGTAGTCTGCACGACTAAATAAGATTATTCAAGAATATTCGAGGTACAAGAGTTTGTCTGGCCTTGTGGGATTCGTGCTTCTGCCTTCTTTTGTTGTCTTATCAGTTTATCAGTCATATAAGCTTCCCCCATTTCCCCATGCCCCCATCTCGTACCTCTTTCCTCTCTCTCTC
The DNA here is from genome assembly GCA_019925375.1 of Sporothrix euskadiensis. Lineage (NCBI taxonomy): Eukaryota > Fungi > Ascomycota > Sordariomycetes > Ophiostomatales > Ophiostomataceae > Sporothrix > Sporothrix euskadiensis. Next base: position 536,839 of record JADHKQ010000003.1, on the reverse strand, counting down.
TCATCCTTTCTCTTCCTCTGTTCCCCCTTCAGTCTTTCTTTTTTCTTTTTTGAATCTTTCTTTTCTTTCCTTTCCCCCTACCCAGCGAAGGTTGGTCCCACTGTCAAACCTAACTTTTGTAAGTATTACGTCGTACAGACGACAATTTCCCCATTCCGCGCTCGCCCACTCTCGCTTCCTCTCTCCCTCCTTCTCTATTGTCGGCGTTCCCGAGGTGTGTAGACTCTGATGTCCACTTTGCGACCCTCATTTCGTCACCAGCCCTGTCCCCTTTTGGCCCATTTGGGCTGCCGTGCTTAATTTTATATTGGATATTGCTTTTTTGTTCCTTGCTGTTACCTCTTACCTGTTGTATGAGAGTACTCCTCCCGTTGCCTGTTCTCCTGCCCGGTTCCTGGTGTTCCTGACGAAAGAGCGCCTCGCGCCCAGCCTCCTACCTAACCCGCCGCCCGTTATCACAGCCTAACCCGTTTTCTGTTCTGTGTGTTTTCTTGTTTATTGCCCAATACGCCATGCTCGTCATTTAATACCTCGCTGCTGTTCTACCCCCTCCTCCCTTTGTGATCTGCTTCTTTTCTTCCTCCTTTTGCACCTGACGCATATCTTTCTTGAAGCGATTGAACTGACAACGACGACAAGAACCCGGCAAACGATCTTTCACGACTCCTCCTACGTCCCAACAACACAGAACAAAACAATATACAAAATGGCTGAAGTGCCTGCTCCCGAGGTGTCCCACGGCCGTGGCGGCGCCGGCAACATTGTCCCCGACGACACCCAGTACGTCGACGGCGAGATTGTCCGCACCGGTGCTGTCGGCTCCCACGACGATGGCCCGTACTCGACGGGCCGAGGAGGTAAGGCTTCGTCACCACGAGATTTTATTTGAATGCCGCTAACTGTGACGTAGGCGCCGCCAACATTGGTGATGCCAGCAAGCGCCGATCGCTCGAGCGCGCCGACCGCACGCTGGTCCCCGAAGAGGCCGTCCGCCCCTCGGGCGAGATGAGCGACTACCACACCGGCCGCGGCGGTGCTGCCAACGTGCACGTTGTCCCCGAGGCGGAGAAGAAGAAGGCGTCGCTCGAGGGCGCTGGTGCCACTAGCACCAGCCCCCCGCCCATGGTTGGCCTGGCCGACAAGCTCAAGAACAAGATTACCGGTGTCTTCAAGAAGTAGATTACGAGCAGGAGAGCAGGACTGCAGGACTTCGAAGCTGTTGTTAAGCAGGCGGTGGAGCTAGTGGACGGTCGATGATACCTTTTTTCGTTTTCTTTCTTTTCTTTTTCCCTTTTCTACTTCACACATAAAAGACGCGGCCCATTTTTTTTGTATAGATAGATATTCCCCCACAAGTTGCGTTGCGCTTTATAAAGAGGAGGACTGCCTGTTTCTGTTCTGTTTCCTGGAGTAGACTGGCTTTCCTTCCCCCCATATCATACAAAAAATAGCATTGCGTTATTACGTCGCTTTCCAACCTGTGCGCGTACCTGCATCTCTTTCCCTTACACACAAGATATGCACATGTGCCGCACTTGATGCGCATCATAAAATCCCAAAGTCGTCTTGCCGGAGTTGGGAAGACACTGTGTCTTGTGTGCTACCTACTTTATATCATGCTCCATGATTTGTATCTCTGTGAACACTCTGCATCGTTGATGCCTTGGTGCATATTTTGCTACATGCAAATCACCCGGTTCTGCAACCAGACGCTCTGCACCTTGCCCGCATCAGCTGTGCACATATATGCAAGGGTAGTCTTAGCAGAATACAGGATGGAAAAAATTGGGCGAGATAGACAAGATAGACAAGCCGGACGACATAAATAGCATAAAATATATTACCATACAAACGTACTCACTTGCACGCCATCCATAGTAGACTCCATCTTTCCGTGCTCCGTACCCCATTCTTACCCATACCCATACCCATACTCCGTGCTCTGATATACTCTGCCCTTTTCAAACACCGCAGGGAGCGCTGCATTAATTGTTTTTGTGCAGTTACAGTAAAAGCCCTGGCCCTCCTGCCCACCTCTCCGAAGAATGTTTCTTCACCCCTGCGTTGCGTTTTGCGGAGAAGCACAACCAGACTTTGGACCTTTCTTTGCGTTTCCCATTTTATGCTTTCTGGATCTGTGCACGAGCCGTAAGAGCACGCAATACCTGGCCTAAGCTCTTGCCGTATCTCGTGGCGATCATCAGCTATGGGAAAAGAAAGCAGAGTCAAAGAAAGAGACGCTGAATAGAACAGTACTTGACCCCCACTGTTGCAAGTACAGGTTTTACTCACAGCCTTGGAGATATGCACGAAAAGTCAAGTGACACTTATTCGGCAAGATCAACCGCGCAGCAGAGACAGGGCACAAAAAAACCAAAGGTGACGGAGTCTGTGAGATACATCAAAGACAGACGCAAAGTCACTGCTGCGTAAGTGCCACTGGAGATCTCAAGTGCAAGGTGTCCGGTTGCCCACTGCACCTTCCTTATGCACCTCCTGCACCACCTGCGCCTTCTGCGCCTTTCTGCAGTGCAGCCTGTATCTCACATGCAGAGTGTTCATGCAGGGCAGGGGCGATCAGCAGCTAGTCCGCAGCGGCAGACGGCGTACTAACGGAGTGCGCCGAGGAAACGAGAAAAAGGAGAGGAGAGAAGACGAAGAAGATGAAGTGACAAAAAAGAGACAAAAGACAATATACGAGCAAAAGAATAAAGGCCGCTCGACTGTCCCGGGACGAAATGAAGGCTGCCGTAGGCGACATTACGATTCTGGGAGATATGCATGCAGGGAATGCAGTAGTTCTGCACGTAGCTACGATAGGACAGAGATACTTTGGATGGAGGGGATCTCATAAGAAAACAGGACGGAAGAGAACCAGAGGCCGTGTCTCGCTTCTGATTCTCGTTCTCCTCACATTGTACCTTCATAAAACCTCCTCCGTTTTATACGAGATATGCAAATGTTGGCAGTTGCGCGACTTCTGTCTGAGTTTATTTGGTAGCAAAAAGAAGAAACTGCAACGCACGTCTTTCGTCTTTCGTCTTTCTTTCCTCTTTGGGCAGAGAGGGACCCTCTTTCTCCTTCCTTTCCCATGACCAGGCGGCCTTGTCTCGGGCGGCCAGCTGGTCGTTGCTTCCCTCCTGTCGCTTTTTTGTTGAATGTTAGAATGCATTATTCTTAGAATGAGGGAAGGCACGCTCGAGACCCCCCTCCCTCTCTCTTTCCCTCTTTTTACCCCATCATGCCCTCTTTCCAAAATATTGTCCCTCATAAAAGTCTTCACTCTTCCCCTTTTCTTTCCTTCTCTCCTTTTCTCTCTCGTTTTCTCGCATTTTATCGTCACCAGCCGTCTTTCTAACAAAACTTGCTCTGAACCTCGCAGCGGCCATCGGAGCTGAACACGTTCGACGTTCGACGCTCGCCAGCTCTCATTATCCATCAATTTTCGACATCGAAAGAGCCTTACTTTGACGCCTTTCTCTTTTTGTCACAACTCGAGAGCTTCTCCGACACAGTTCGTCGACCACACTTACTCCGTACAGCTGAGCATTTTCCAACTTTACTGGCTCCTTTTACATCGCTTCTCACGATAATCTTGAAATTGAGCCTCGCCCAAAGACAAAGACCGAAAACCAACCGGGCTACACAAACACAGAAACAAACTGAGAAAAAGAAAGCAACAAACTCAAAAGAACCGAAGAAACGAGCCAACCGCAAAACTCGACCCATCCAGCTCGCACGTTCAGCTACATACGACACACACGCGCGGAAAATACCTCTGTTACAGGTTTGGCTGACCAGGGGGGTTGCAATACGGAGCTTTTTACGAGCTGCAACGACAGCTCCTTCACAGCGACTGGACGGGGAACACGGACAAATTCCACGGGGAACACGGCTTTTCTTTCCCTTTGGATTCTCCACCCTGTGCTCTCGGTCTCTCAATTTTACCCTCTTCTTGGTTCTGCAGTTTGTTGGCCTGCCTTGCTGTAGTGCAACACTCCCAAAGTGATACTTACAGCTGACAGCCATTGCCTGCTCTCTCTTCCTCGACTGCCTGGCCATTCACTGTACACGGACGAGACAAGCTCACAACCTATTCTAGTAGGGGCGCCGACACGTTCCGCAATGCATTAGCGCACTAGCGTCCCCCATCCCCTCTCCTCTCGAGCCTCTCTCCTGGGCTTGCTGAGCTTGTCTCGCTCTCACTCACCTCGCCCACCCACACATCCCTGTCAGCATGGCACAACAATGGTCCCCGCCCCCTGCAACAACGGGAAATGCTGTCAGCTCCAGCTCCAGCACAAGGCCCGAACCCGACGCCGCCAATGACAATCAGCCGTCGCCTCTTCCACAGCTACAACCACAACGGAGCTATTTTGGGTCGGCTGAGCCATCTTCGTCAACAAATATTACACGTACAGCTACCGCAGCAGGTGCACTTAACGACGACACAACAACACAACCCACTACAAGACTCGACGACAGCAAAGGCAACGCATCGGCATCGGCATCAGCACCACGCGTCCCACATTCCCATTCGTCTTCTTTCGAGGCCGACGACGAGCGATCCGCCACAGGCGGACCACGCTCTTTCCCATCTACCGCGACAAACAGCATCCGCGAAGGCACTACGGCGCAGAGGCGCCATCACAGACCGAGCGACAGCGACACCAGCAGCGACTATCATCCTGGCCAGCCATTCAGAATGGCGACCGGAGTAGGCGGAGGCCGACAACCACAACGGCCTTTGCGACCCTCGCGCCGCCGCAATCATCGGCATCCAAATGCTGACGTCGTTGCTGCCTACGCCGGTGAAGACAACCGGCCAACGAGCAACAAGGAGATTCTGGGCTGGTACATGTACGCCTTTGCCTCGGAAACCTACGTAATATGCGGTGAGTAGCCCCTTTTCCATCTCGTGATCTGCCTCACGTAGCTCCATCTAACTTCCTCGTCCAGCTATTGCTTCCTTTATTCCCATCCTTCTCGAGAGTCTCGCCCGCGAAAATGGCGTCCTCTTGTCTGACCGCACAACGCCTTGCTCAGCGAGCAACGCGAAACCTGAATCATCACCTGCCTCGACATTAATGAACATTCTTTTTGCCCGGGCTAGCAATGCGGCCGACTCCCAGTGTGTCGTCTATGTCCTGGGCATCGAGATCAATACGGCCAGCTTCGCCATGTACACCTTCAGCGTCAGCGTTCTGCTTCAGGCGCTCATTGTGGTCAGTATCAGCTGCGCTGCCGACCACGGCAACTACCGCAAGACCTTGCTCCTTGCCTTTGCATGGACGGGCAGCCTTGCTGTCATGCTGTACCTGGCCGTGTCCGCCAAGGTCTACATCTTCGGCGCACTGCTGGCCATCATCTCCAACACCTCTTTTGGCGCATCGTTTGTGCTGCTCAACTCCTTTTTGCCGCTCCTTGTGCGGCACCACCCGTCACTTCTTTTTGGACGGCCCCACGACGACGACCAGCCGCGCCAGATCAATCTAGTAGACGAAGAAGCGGAGGAGGTAGCGAATGCCGGCGATCAGGACCATGACGATCATAACGATTCTATTGCCGATGGAGACGATGCATCGGCCGCTTTGTTGCCACACGGCAACGGTGGTGCCAGCGGTCCCCCGCCTTTTTTTTCTTCGCACCCTCCCGATAGCCAGGAGGAACCCATCTCAAAAGAAGACCAGACGTCGCTCGAGCTGGCGCTCTCGACCCAAATATCCTCCAAGGGCATTGGTATTGGCTACTGCGCCGCGCTCTTCGTCCAGTGCATTGCCATTTTGATCGTCTTCAAGATGCACAATACTTTGTGGTCCCAGCGTATCGTGCTCTTCTTTATCGGTGCATGGTGGGCCATCTTTACCATCCCGGCGGCCATGTGGCTGCGGCCCCGACCTGGCCCACCGTTGCCTGCTGCCGCTATGAGCAGTGCCCGCCACACTGATAACCGTGCACTGGCCTACCTTCGGTCCTGGACGGCCTACCTGGGCTACGCCTGGGCATCGCTCTTCCGCACTATTGGACTGGCTCGCCGCCTCGTGGATATTGTCCTCTTTTTGGCCGGCTGGTTCTTGTTGTCGGATGCCATTGCCACGACCTCATCGACGGCTGTCCTCTTCGCCAAGACCCAGCTGCATATGGAGGTCTGGGCTCTTGGGCTAATTAATGTCATCAGCACCACTACCGGTGTCATTGGCGCCTTTTCCTGGGCCTACGTTTCGCGCCGTCTGGGATTGAAGCCTCTGCACACCATTTTGGCCTGCATCGCCCTCTTTGAGCTCATCCCGCTCTATGGCTTGGCCGGCTACCTGCCCTTTGTGCAACGCTGGGGCGCCGGTGGTCTGCAGCAGCCCTGGGAAATGTATCCACTTGCGGCTGTCTACGGTCTTGTTTTGGGTGGTCTGAGTAGCTACTGCCGCTCGCTCTATGGCGAGCTCATCCCGCCCGGCTCCGAAGCCGCCTTTTATGCCCTCTATGCCATCACCGACAAAGGTTCCAGCGTCTTTGGCCCGGCCATTGTCGGTGCCATCATTGACGCCTCGGGCGAAATCCGTCCCGCCTTTTGGTTCCTGGCTGCTCTTGTCGGTCTGCCTGCCCCGATTCTCTACTGCGTCAATGTTGAGCGCGGCAAGCGTGAAGGCGAGCGCCTAGCGCTGGTTATTGAGGGCTATAACAGCAGCAGCAACGGCGGTAGCGGCGATGAAGGCCACGACGGCGACCACGACGAACAGGACACCGATGGCAACCGCACACCACGGGCGATTCTCGCCGACTATGATGACGACGACGATGTCGAGGAGAGACGTTAAAATAGGTTCGATTAGCCTCTCGCCTCAGCCCAGACTATATAGTCAATGTACTTTTCGAAATAGATTCAACCTTTGTATATAATGTGTAATGGACTTTTGCCACAGATCTCACCATCAATAAACCAATTGCAATACTGTGCCCACGCTGACCCTTCAAAAATGTGGTGCTGTCCCTGTGTGAACTCGATGCAACACGTTTTGTTATATTCGCACGAGGCTGCATTTGGGTCACGTGACAGAAACTTGTGCATATCTTGCTGCATTATTTATGCTTGACCGGTTCCCCCAACAGGATTCTTTTTTCGACAAGTTCTAGTCTATTTTGCTTATTTCTCCTCAAGTAGATGGTCTTTGATCTACTAAGCGTATTCCAAATTGTGTAGATAGACGGGGTGTGTAACAATGTCTATCTGCACTCTATACCTCGAGACAGAAATATATATACGAACTATGGCTATATGCCTTTATTTACCAGTATATTCTTCTCCTGATTTCGTGGTTGCTCTCAGCCTTCTTTACTTTATGTTCTAGAAGTATAAAGGTTTACATCTACGTTATGGCACTCGTTATGGCAGTATAATCACGTATCTGGTAGTCAGGGGAACAATGCAGTTATAGGAGCGCCCGCTGTAACATTCGACAGACAAACATGCACCTGTCTTATATCATTAGTTATCATAGTTGAAGTGGTAATGGATTGCCTATAAGGTACAAATTACGCCCTGACAGAAAGCATGGCCATCTTCCTGATTCGCACACGATCACCCTTTGCTTGACTTCACTTCACTGGCTTTATATCTCGTCTTCCATCACGTGAGTAAGTGGCAAAACAGGAATGTAAAGAAAGCCCTGGTCTTTAGCTCGTGAAACGCATAATCAATAGGTGCAAAATGCGGAGGCGGGCGTCGCCTCCATTGTTTTTATTTGCCTCCTCCTCCTCGCCTCAACGTCTCTCGTCCCTTATTCACTCTTGTCGAAAAACGTTTTGGGATACCACCCCGCCACTATTCACCTGGCCAGGCTACAATTATATTCTTTCTCAAGAGGGGTACTCGAATTGTATTCTCTCTCGTTTCACACTTCAAAAAACCTTTGGAGGGCTCAGATTCTTTCACTCACTCAAAAAAAACGATCGTTGCCCTTTATAATCCGCACAACTAGGGATATAGCGCTGCGGAAACAAACACGCGATACGGTAGACGAATCGGCAAATCGCCTTCTTGGAAAGCACGCAAAGCCCGACAAAAAAGAGATAGGGCTAACGGCTGCGGCTGTCATATCTGACTCTTCCACTCACCGTCGTGTATTTGTTATACGCTCTCACATCTCTCACATCCCATCTTTTGTCACCGCTTCTTACTATAACCTCGTCGGACATACAACAAGCTCGCAAGGTATGTCAACTGAGAAGCGTTGCATCGTCATTCCGTTTCAATTCTATTTCCAGGTCGGATATGATCATCGTCGTCTATATCCTCTCTTTCCGTCTTCCCCGGTCCCTCTTGTTGCCATCCGCCCCTTTACCCCCATTGATAGAATCTCGGGATCTTGCAAAGCTGCTTAACCGCGTGTTCTCTCCCCGCCTAGCCCAACGCCGTTCACTTCAGCCACCCAACCTCCTCCATTTTGCTCCAGTCATTTCATGTCGCAGTTGTGGCCCAATCTGATAGGTGAGCGACAAACTGTCATTCGTCAGATCATTCACTGCAGGATGACTTACGAAAATTTCCGGTTATCCCTCTTGAGCACACTGCTGTTGGGAGCGATTTTTATGATTTTTCAATTCTCTCCGTTTCGACGTCTCGTCTAGTTTGACCCTGAACAAGCTCACCTTATATTTTGACACCTTTGACACCTCCTTTCCCCTCGTTCCTTGTTCGCGCCTTCCCTCGTAGAAATTATTACACAACCGAAATACTACTATTTACTTTCCTATTTTCTAATTTGTTGACGCACTTACCCACCTCGCTCGCGCTCCTTCCTTCTTTTTCTCTTCCCTTATCCACCACCCTCTCTCCGTCTTTTTATCTCACCTTTTGCCACTTTTGCTCACCTTTCCCACCATACATCCTGACATCCTACGGTCAATAGAAAAACCCCCCCGATCGTGAGTCGCAAATTCTCTTCACTTTTGGCCCTCATCAATAGGTACGACGTTGAAGGCTCTGCTGCAGATCCTTTCCTGTCCTCCCCCCTGTCTCTTGGCCTGTCCTCCCCTCCTCGCCTCATTTCCCGTTTGGTCTTCAATAGTTCCCATAGCTCCCATTGCTCTTTCCCTCTCCACACGCGTTAGCAGGGGAATAAAGTGCAACGGAAATCCGACGACGCTTTTCTGTCTCATTCGCTCCTTCCATCTCAACTCGCCTGCCAACCCCCCCACTTCCTTCCCTTTTCTGTTTTGCTTTTCGATCTGGGTTGCCCCTTCCTCCATTGGCATCAAAACAGACTCACCCTCCTTCTAGATTTTTATTGACCTTGTCACGTCTTTTTTTCGCCTCTTCCGCTCCATTACCTCTCTCTCCTCTTTTCATATTTTCATATTGTTCATCTTCTCCACCTTTTGTCCCCTCTACACATCCAACTCCACATCGCGACACGAACTACCTTGGCGTGCAGCGCGTGCGCGCGGAGAACAAGCACGATAGCTTGGCGCTAGAATCTGTTCATCTCCCTCGTTTACCCTTGTTGTCTCCCTCTTTTGACGTCCTTTTCTGCCCGATTCATCCGCCATCGCACCACGAGAGAAACAAACTTTCAGCGGCCTCTTTGTTCTTATCTTCTTTTTGCTCTGCTTCTTCTGACAAAAATATCTGACAAGAATAGCCACGATCTTGTTTACTTCCACCAATATTCTGTACATACTCCACGCGGCACCCTTGGTATTTGTCTGCTACCTAACTCGCAGTCCTTTCTGATTACTCTTTACGCCACTCACAGCCAACAAGCTAACGCATCGACAGGAAAGACTTGGACAACAATCAACCCGAGAGTTGCAACTACTCAAGAAAAAAAGAGGGGGCCTAAAAGAAGCTTGGACCCCCTTTCTACTTTGGTACCCTGTGCTTATTTCATTGAGCTTTATTTGGAGAAACCCAGCGTCTTTCCACACACGACAACACCAACTCGAGTCAACTCAAGACCTGGACCGACCTGAGCCGTTCACCCCTACGGAGACTGGAAGCCACCCCCCTTCCTCGCCCCCCCCCTTTCGAACGCCAGACCAGACGAGGAAGCGAGACACGGCCGGCCGCCTGCAGTGCCCGAAAACACCACACAGGCGCAAACCACGCGCTGCGAACGCAAGGGACTCCCAAGAAAGACAGGTACAAGAAGCACAGGAAACACATCGGACACAGCGCCACGCACTCCGAGTTGCCGTCTTCCTTCTCCCATCATACACTGGCCAGGTCACTCTTCAGCCAGCCCACCACTCGCGCATCCCGGTAACACAAATCCGCTCTGTGCCCTTGCTCATTGAGTGAGGCCTAAATTTTTTTCGGGACACTTTCAACAATCACCTTCTCCTCTTTCCTTGCTTCGAAGCGCCTCCCGCCTGCTCCGTGCAGTCATTGTCATCTTTTCCGGTGGATCGGATCAACCACCAGCTGTCAGCCTTACTAGCGGGTTTTCTCCTTCTCGTCCTGTCGCTCTCCCTTTTCTCGTCGCTTTAGTTTTGTACTATTGCCGCTGTCCTTTTGTCCACTTTCTTCCCCCGACCTATTACTGCGCTCCTTGTGCTGTGCGACAACATAGCAACTGCGACGAAACGGAAACGACCGCCAACGACCGACTTAGCCCAACGCCAATCGCGCGCGCGAATTAAACCAATCCCCCATTTTTTCCCGAAAAAAACAGTGAACAGCAAAGAGCTACGAGCGCTTCGCCCGCCTTTCTGTTTCTCCCCCCTCACGTGGAACCGACTGCTATCCTTCCTGCAGCGTCCCGGCCGTGTCGCCTTCTTTGCGTCGAACTCGGACATCGACTCGACCATTTCGTTTTCAACGCCTCGCCATCCCTTTTGCGAAACCAACCATCTCTCCGGTCGCCAACCTTTCGCCTCCCCCTCTCAGCGATAGCGATTCCATCGCGCCTATCTCCACACGACCCTGCCTAGCTTCGTTTTCGCTTCGATCACTGCTTCGTTTCGGTTGTGTATCGCAAAAATTGCGAGGTCCAGCGGCACTGACGAGACTGCGTCTCTCTCGGCACGCCCTTTGTGACGGACGCGACATTGCGTCTCCTTGATCACGAGACCCCATCGCTAGGAACACATCAGACGAAAGACCTCAAGATGACACAAACAACATCCTCCTCCAAACGCTCGCGCACGGAGGCCACGGCCGACGATATCCGTGCCGAATGCCCCTTCACGGTCGAACTCCTCGACCCGCGCGATAAAAACCTCAAGAACAAGAGCAAGAAGCGGCGGAAGCGGGGCCACAACAGCTCCGGTGGCGACCTCCTCGATGACGACGATGGCAACCGCAAGATTCTGCAGCAGTGCGCGCCATTTGAGCCGAAGGGCGAGTTCAACACCTTCAGCAACATGGACGTACACTACATCGTCCACCCAGCTAAGCAGTGGGCCGACATGACACGGTATAACAGTTTCGTCCTCAACGGTGTTAAGTACTACTGCGAGGGTTTCATCTATGTTGCAAACGAATCTTCGCTCGAACGGCAAAGATCTGGCACTTCAACGGATGCCGCTGCGGCCGCTGCAGCTGCTGCGGGCGCCTCTGGTTCAGGCGCTCCTAGCAGTGTTGGTGCGCAAAGTATCGGCCCGCGCAAACGGTCAGAAGACGATTGGGTTGCGCGCATTCTCGAGATCCGTGCTAGCGACGAGCATCACGTGTATGCGCGTGTCTTTTGGATGTACTGGCCGGACGAGTTGCCACCAGGCACACACTACGGCAAGCGCCAGGTACAGGCGCGGCAGCCATACCACGGCTCCTCGGAGCTGATTGCATCCAACCACAGTACGTTTTCATTGTCACAGCTCCAATCTCAAACGGCTTGAATCGAGTGCTAACATCAACGCAGTGGATGTCATCAACGTCGTCAGTGTCACCTCCATGGCTCAAGTTAACCAATTGAACGAGGACAAGGACGACGATGTGCAAAGCGCTCTGTACTGGCGCCAGGCTCTGGACGTGCGCAGTATGGAGCTTTCGGTGAGTTTCTCAGGCCTTCCACTCTCGTTAAATTAATACCTATTGATAGCCGTGTCTGTATCATACTAACCGCCTTCTCTTCCATCTAGTCTATCGAGACCGTATGCGACTGTAACCAACCAGCAAACCCCGACAAAATGCTCGTCGGCTGCGGCGACGACAGCTGCGCGAAATGGATCCACGAAGAATGCCTGAAACACTACGCCCTTATGCGCGTGTATGAACGGCTCGGAACCGACAAGCCACACATTGCGGTCAAGCCGGCACCAGGAGAAGGTGTCAAATCCGAGACTGCGGGCGACGATGTTAAGGAACCGCTCAGCCCACGGGAATCTGGCGGCGCGGCGTCCGCCCAGCACTCGATCGACGTTAAGGCAGATACGGTCGAGGTCCAGGGCGCCAGCGACGACGACGAGAGCAGCACTGGCGGCGGTGCACGAGCAAACGGAGACGGTGGCAAGGAGGCAAAGGACGTGGCAGTGCGCAGCAAGGGCAAGGACGACGCGGCGGCAGCAGGCTCGAACGGCACACCACCACTGAAGCGGGAAGTGACGCCGTCCGAGTCCGCTGCAGATGGCCTGCAGCAGCAGCAGCAGCAGTCAAAGAAGGGCGGTCTGGCCACGCCTACGCCGGCAGCAGCGTCGTCAGCAGCAGCATCAGCGTCCAAGGCACGGAAGTCGCCCGCCGGCGCAGACGCGGCCATTGCTTCTTCTGCGAGCGGTGGCAGCGGCGGCAAGAAAGCAGCGGCTGGCCGCGCGTTCCCGACACTGCAGTCGTTTGGCAACAAGAAGAAGCCGTACGAGAAGCTATTTGAGGCGAGCCTGCTGCTGACGCCGCTCGACTCGACAGCGCCGACGATGATTGAGATCCGTGATCTGCGCCGCAAGGTGGAGGGCGGCGAGAAGGAGTGGCTGGAGCCGGCAGAGTGCCCGGTGTGCGGATCTGCGATTCGGTAGGACTATGTCGCGACGGGTGAGCAAAAGACGCTGCCGGCTGAGTGCAGGGAAAAAGTCGTGCACACGTACGTGCTCGGCTTTCTCCGCTCTCTACTCCAGTTGGTCTTTGCCTCCTTTGCTTTCTGCACGCGTGTTGTTTCCTCTCCTTTTTGTTATTCTCTTTGACTCCCCCTTATACTTTATGATATGGTGTAAAAAGTTATGTGGCGGTGCTCACTCTATTTCCTTTGTCAATTTGCTTTCTTTTTCTGACTTGTTGTTTGCGATGGGCGGGTTTCCGTGTATTTGCGTTTTTGTCATTTTGTTCTTCATATCTGCGTTCATCTCTGCGTTCATCTCTGCGTTATATGTGGGATTTTAACGGGGTCCTATTTCTTTACTTGACCTGTTTTCTTTTCTCTCTACCAAGCAACATAGGTTTCTACAAAATTTTCTTATCCTTATGTGCCTTGTTGTTTCTCATCTTGTTTGTTTTGTCCCATTCATCTTTGTCGTTAACCCCAAGCTTTTGCCATTATTCCTTACCTTTTTATTTTCATTTTCATATATTTATCTCCATGTGCCTTCTATGCCGTCAGGGGAATACCTTTGAAGGGCATACACAAAAAAGACAAAATCATTCTTATTCACTCTAGTATTTTTGGTGCGACAACTGTCGTTCAAATCCAACTCATGCCTTTGATATACACATACTTATCGCATTTACACGGCCGCCTTCTTCTTTCCACTGCCGGCCACTGCTGCACCGTCGCCCTTGACACGCTGCAGCAGATAGACCCGCGGCGACATGCGCGGGCCGGCCCACCAGCCACCCGTCAGCGAGCGCACAGCATGGCGCAGACGCGCCACAGTAGCACCGTGCCCGACGACTGTCGGCCGCGTGCCCTCCTCCTCTTCGTCGCTGCTCGAATTTTGACCCGGCCGCAGCACCTCGATGCCGGCATAGCCCTCGACCACGGCGACGGTATCCCACTGCGACTGCGGCTGACCACTGGCACTGCCAGTCGCAGTCGTCACGACCGCCTTGGGGTCTTCCACCAGGACATAGTCAAACTGTGCCCAAAAGGCCGGGTCGGCCAGGACCTTGGCGTCCTCGGTTTTGTCGATGACCAGCTGGGGCGTGACTTTGAGACCCGTAGGAGATGCTGCAGAAGGTGCTTTCTTGCCGCCAGTGGCCGGCAGGATACGGTCGGCATTGGCGTCAAAGGGGTCGATACTGGCTGCAGCGGCGGCGCGGGCCAGAGCGGCGGCGCGCTGTTCGACAGCATAACGGTGGCTCAGCAGGGTAGCACCCATGGCGGAGCCGAACAGAGTGACACCGGTCATGCAAGAGAGCACATCGGCGTGGGCAGAGACGAAAAGAGGCGCGTCGGACGGTGACACGGCAGCCGCAGCCAGAGCCGCATCGGCCGAGGCAAAGCTGCGGAGAGCGGCCAGAGCTTCACCGCCAGGATAGTTGAGCGCCGAGACGAGGAGCATGGCGGTGCTGGCAGCAAACGACACGGGGATAGACAAAACAAGAGTGTACCACATAAGCTTGGTCACGAAACCCGACTTGCCAGCAGTGGTGGTCGGCTTGCCATCTTTGGCATTCTGGGCATTCTTGGCCTGGATGCTGGCATTGCGCTCCCGGTGGCGCTGGACACTCTTGGTGAGCTGGTCGGCGCCCAGAGCGGCGGCGGCCGTCAATGGGGGCACGACATACAGCACGAAACGGGCCTCCTTGTGCGGTTGCAGCGAGTAGATGGCGACAAAGATGAGGCTGGGCCACACAAGCAGCGAAGCCGGGCCCTTGGTGGCCGGGCGGCGAAGGGCCAGGGGGATCAAGAGGAAATAGGTGAGCGGGTTCAGCAACAGGCGCGGCAGGGCCGACTTGAAGTAGTAGTGCCAGGGGCTGGTGCCCCATTCGCTGGCCTGGCCATTGACGACGTTGAACAGAAAGCCCTGGAGCTCAGGCCAGCAGGGCATGGGCGGGAAGGTCTGCCAAAAGTAGGAGTCGATGGGGACCGACAAGGCGAGAGCAACGAGGACAGCCACGCCGACGGTGCGGATGATGCGCCCGGCCGTGGCCAGCGGCGCCACTACAAGATACAGAGAAACAGCGGCGAGCAACAGAGCCACCTCGGCACGGAAAACGACACCGGCAAAGGCCAGCAGACACAGCGCCACACGTATACGGCCGCCGGCGCGGATCTTGGCCTGGCGCGTAGCACCGGCGCCCTGCGGAGACAGCAAAAACGAGAAGGCCCAGGTGGTCAGGAAAAAAGCAAACATGTTGGGCAGCGTGCGCGATGCATAAAACAGCACATGGAACTGGCTGGCCTGCAGCACAAGGTACCACCGCCCGACGGACTTGCCGCACGCCGCGCCCAGCGATTTCGATAGCGAGATCATCGCACCAGCATTGGCTAGGCCGAGCACGCTACGGATGGCCGTCTGCGCAGCTGGGCCGCCCATGAGCGCACCAAACGAGTTGGCCAGTTGGATCACAGGCTGGCCGATGCCAGCCAGTAACACGGCACCGACAAAGGTACGCGGGACAGCGCCCGGGAATGTAAAGTGATCGTAGCGCTGCTCGAGGCGCAGACCGGCACCGCGGCCAGTAGGTGTGCCGTAGACGAGGACATCGTGGGCGGCCTGGATGTTGAAGGATTCTTCGACTTTTGTGTAGGGCGCGACGACGAGATGGAGGAGGACGAGCGCCGGAATAAGGAGCGTCAAGAGGGTGTCTGTTGAAGTTGAAGAAGGAGAGGTTAGCAAACAGTAGAGGTGCGGCGCATGATGCAATTGGGAGCTCGAGCTCAGTATTTGAGCTTGGCTTGTGTTCTCACCTATTTTCGCCATGATGTCAACCTGTTCGAGATGCTTCCCCTGAATTGACGTAGATAGGTATATAGGGAAAAGTTAAGAGGGAAGGAAAGAACAAACCAAACAAACAAAGAAGGAAAGGGGGAGAGAAAAGAAAAAGAAAAAGGAAGGCACGAGGGGGAAGGTCGATGCAACAGCAGGGAAGGCGAGACCCTCGACTTGTCAATAAAGTGGTGCTTGCTTGTTCTCCTTGGCCTGCCCAAACCGTCGCCAAACTTGTCTTACACGGGAAGGTGAGCTCCAAGAAGGGGGGCGCGTTCCAGAGGGCGTAGGAGGCGTAGGGGGCCACTACCGGCCAATCACAGTGGGGCTCACCCTGCAGGAGCCAGTATTAGTGGCCCTCGAATAGCTTGATTACAAGGAGTCCATCCGCTGGAGCTGGTGCCGCTATGGGGCATTTTGGGGCACTACTCGTACAGTATTCTCCTGCCAGCGATTCGCACGGCCTAGCTCAAGCTGCCGTGTCCTTTTCCCAGCTCCAGCAAGGCAGCGCTCTTTCCTTCTGAGACTTCTGAGAGAGAGAAGACAGAGTGGAGCTGGCCAGCTAAGTGCTCGACCCGCGTTCCTGTCCTTTTCGGCCAAGCCGCACTGTTGGCAATTACGTCTCTTTCGACTCTTCCTCTTTCTTTTCCCTTTCCCTCCTTCTTTTTGGCATCTCGTCACCGGCGACTGACGACGACAACAACGAAGTCAAACGTCGTCTTAACCACAACTACACAAGGCGACTCCATCTTCTCTGTCGTTCAGGGTCGATGATGAACTAGAAGCGATCCCCGGTCCCCCCCCCTTTTTGACCAGCAAACGGGCGACTCCCTATTCCACGCGACGCCGCAAAAAACAACCTCCACCCAAACCTTCCGCCCTCCTTGCGAGGCGCATCCCCCTTCATCATGTATCTCCTGGGGGGGTTCCTTTATGGTGAGCTCTCATTGTGGCGCCACTGTCGCTCGTCGTCGCTCGACCTCGTCTCGCTAACTCTTACCAGTCTCCGTCCTCCTCATCAATGCCATCGCCATCCTCTCCGAAGACCGCTTTCTCGCGCGCATCGGCCTCTCGCCCTCGACCTATGACCCGGCGTTTGGCCAGCCTGGTGTCGGCGGCGTCAGCGGCGGCGATGCCAGCATCAAGGCCAAGATCATCGACCTGATTGCCAGCGTGCGGACGCTGATGCGGAGTACGTCCCCCCGCCGCAGTAATGTCTTATTTTGAATCACTACTGACCACAGAATAGTACCTCTTATTGTCATCAACACGCTGCTCATAGCGTATGAGCTGGTCCTCGGTTAAAATAGAGGAAGAAGACGGTGGTTGTTGCGGAGTGGAGGTGGGCGAAAAGGTGAAGAGAGGGAAGAGAAGGAAGAGAGAGAAGACGGCAGTAAAGGTGGACCACCGGGCGAGAGACGAAAAATATACGAAAGAGGAGACTGGGTCTGGACATGGCCTGGCTAGGAGAGGATGTAAGAAGGATGGCGCTGCGGCGTTGGTCCTTTGGGAAAACAATGGATGGCGGACAACCGGACGGCCTACTGGCTGGCAGCAGGACTCGGATCTATTTTGGATGTGCTGCAAGGGACAGTTCTGTCACAGCACGTGTAACACTATAAAGCACATTTCTCTATATAAGAACAGAACATGATTGAATTTAATGCGTACAATACGTTTGCTGTTCAAGACAAGAAACACTCAGCATGTGAGGTTATTTGGCATTGTGTCAAAGTCGTACGAGATGTGAAGTGCGCTTGAAACTAGATACATAAAGATAGACACAGGTAAACAACAAGAGGGCTATTACCATTTACAAGACGTGATATACGTCGTAGAAATAGGAAAAATGAGAACAGAAATTGGGGCTCGCGAGTATATTTTCCAACATGTGATATAACAACCGAAAGACGACCAAGAAGACCCCCGAAAACCAAAGATCAGAAAGAAAGCAAAAGGCATACAATAGCTTGCTACCGTAGAACAGTTATGCAAAAAATAGAAAGAACCAAATCACAAAAAGGCGGTAGAGTAGGTAGGAGGAAATATCGTAAGGAGTGGAAGAGAAAGGGGTATCTAGGTATATCGGAGAGAGGGGAAACGCAACACAGCAACGCCATCTAAGAAGAACAGATTACATAACAGCACACTTGCCGCTCTTCCTTTCGGCTTGGGCCTCCTGTTGCATCTGCTGCTGCTGCTGCTGCTGCAACTGTTGCTGTTGCTGGATGTGCAGCTGCAGTTGCTGCATGGCATACGCCGACGACGATTGCGGGCCACCCCCGGGGATGGAAGGCATGGCAGGATAGTACTGCTGCTGGAGAGGATGGGGTTGTTGTTGTTGTTGTTGTTGTTGTTGTTGTTGTTGTTGTTGGGGCTGGTGGTAGCTGCCCGACGGTCCGGGCGCAGGACCATGGCCACCGTGCATGATGGGTGGCATGTTCATCATCGCCGTCGTGGCCGTAATGTCTGTCCAGGCACTGCTGGCCGCGTCAAAATCGCGCTCCTTGTTCTTCTTGCCGCGCCGGCGGGACGTGGTGCCCGTCGTGGCCGACATGGCGACAGATCCAGCGACCGAGGGAGCCGTGACGAAACTGCTCTTCTTGCCGCGCCGGCTCTTTTGGGGCACGGCCGTGGCGGCCGACGAGCCGATCGACGCCGGCGGCATAGGCGGGAGAGGCGGGACGGCGGGCATCGAGTTGCCCATCAGAGGAGTATCGGCCTCTACCTCCTTGCCCTTCTTCTTCTTCTTGCTGTTGCTGCGCCGCCAGCCGCGCTTCTTGGCATCGGCTATATTCTTGGCGGCGCTGCGCTCGGCACGGCTCTGTTTGCGGTTGAGGCTTGGCTGGCGCGTAGCAGATGACGGCAGTGCGGCCGGGCTGCCATTGTTGTTGTTGTCGAAGAAGCCTGGGGCAAATGGTAATATCAGCGGCTTTTGGACGGGAGCAACGGGTGTGCCACCACCCGACAGCGTCTCGAGACGTTCACGCAGCTCGGCATTCCGCTCTTGCGCTTGGGGGTGGCGCGGGACGGGTGCAAAGATGACAGGCGCCGGACCGTCATCGTCGTCACCGTTGTTATTGTTGCTTCCACCTGGAATGTTGGGGCCATCCTGGAACCGGCTGCGGTCCGACTTGGTCTTGTTGCTGCTGCTCGTGGGTGGGTCAAAGGCACCGGTGACACCACGGGGTGTGCTGATGATGAGCGGCTGGTCTTCGACAAGGGGGGGTGACGACACGACTGGGTTGGAGAAGGCGCGCTGTGGCTGCGGCATCTGGGGCGGCTGGTAGTAGTACTGCTGCTGATACTGCTGCTGATACTGCTGCTGGTATTGCTGCTGTGCCATCTGCTGTTGTTGTGTTTGCAGTTGCTGGAACTCCTGCGTGGCATCAGGCTGCTGTGCCTGCGGCTGCAGCTGCGGCAGTGGCTTGTTCAGTCCCAGGTTGTCCACTGACATGGAGGCACTGCTGCTCGAGCCCAGAGTTGTAGCCAGTCCCGGCGCTGCGGCGGCTACGCCCGTGCTTGGCCGTCTCATCGAGAACCGTCTGCTCTGCCGGTTGCTACCGACAGGCACGCGCGGGACGAGGAAGGAGCCCAGAGGCAGGCAGTTTGGGGAGAGATGCGAGACGGCCTGTTGCTGCTGGTCGGCCATCATGCCCTGGCCAAATGGAGACGACAAGTCTTGCGAGACGTCGTGGGTGTGCGCAGAAGCGGTGTTGACAGCTGTCGGCATAGCATTTGGTGCAGCAACAGGATCGTTGTTCTGGTACTGTGCGACGGGTGCTGAAACAGGCGGCGCCGAGTAAGGGTAGCTCACGGGGTAGCCAGCAGAAGGACCTGCTACGTCCACACCCGGCTGCATCGGCGGTGCGCCTTGTCCCATACCTATATCCATACCCATACTCACACCGGAAGCATTAGATACGGATGGCCGCTGCATAGGCCAAGTCTGCACATTCGCCAAGGGCTTGGGCACAAAGTTTCCGTAGGGGTCCTGTTGCTGCTCGGGTTGTTGTTGGAACGGCGGCTGTTGCAGGGGTTGCTGGAACGGCTGCTGCATCGGAAAAGACACTGGCTGCGGCATAGAGGCGTTCCACGAGGAAGGACTCTGTACAGGAATCTGAAGATCCAGCACGGGGGGAACTGTCATGGACGCCGATGTAGCCGGAGGCCCTTGCTGCTGGGGCGGTTGGAGTGACTGCTGTTCATGCTGCTGCTGCTGCTGCTGCTGCTGGGGTTGGAGTTGAGGGGCGGCAACTGTCGTCTCACTCGTCGTTGGCAGAGCTGCTGCTGGCTGCTGTGGCGACCCTGGTGGCGAAGCCTCGTACAGGTCACCCGTCGAGACGTCATTCTCTGATTCCCGTGAAACCGGCCGGTCCTCGTTGGGATTCTCTTTAGGTGAGACTGGTGTCTCCTCCTCTGCAGATGCTGTCGACTGTTCTGCTGCCAGGTCTGGGTTGGGCATGCCCAGTGTAGCACTCACGCCTGGTATGGACGGTGCCGTAGTTGTTGATCTAGTCGTTGATACAGCGGGCGCTGCGGGTGGAGGAGGAGGAGGCGCTACAGCGGACAGAGTTGGGGCTGCTGTGGCCGACGTTGTGGGCGGTGCAATGACGGGCGGCACGTTGTGACGCAAAAAAGCCGGCAGGTCTTGCGGGTCAATGTCCTTTTGGTATGGCGGTGGCGGCGGGACCCAGTTGTCGGCGTCGCTCTCGTGGGGGTGTTCACGACGCCCATCGGCACGGCGGTAGACAATGGGTGCACCCGTCGACGTAGTCGCTGGTGCAGGGTTGAGGCGGCGGTTGATGGCAGCGGCTGTGGCGGCACGACGTAGCGTGACACCAGAGCGGGGGCTGCCTTGGGAGTACGGCGCGTCAAAGGCCTCAAACGACTCTTGCTCCTCCTCGCCCATGATGGATTCAGTCTCTACGCGGTCGTTGTTGTTGATGCTATTGGCGGGGGTTGCGTCTGCGGGCGAAACTCCACTGGCTCCGGTGATATCTGAATCTGTCGTCATACCAGATGCTGCCGCGGCGGCGGCTGCTGCTGCAGCGGAACCTGGCAGAAGAGGAACGGCTGCTTGTGTCCTTGCCGCTGCACCTGGGGCCGAGCCTTGCTGGCGGGTTGTTGGTGGAGCAGCAATTCGCCGGGGAACGAGCGGGTCGTCGTCGTCGTCGTCATCGTTGTTGCTGTTATTATTGTTACTGGTGTTGCTGTTTGTAGCATTGCGAAGAGAGGAAGACGCAACAGGAGGCCTTGAACTGCCACCAGCCTGTGCTGACCGCCCACCGTGTGAAAAGGATGACGGCAGTGTGCGCATCGCAGGCGGAGGAACGGGCGAGCTGTGCGAGCCAACGCCAGCCGTGGTGGCATTTCGCATCAAAGCGCCTGATTTGCCGCGCTTCTGGGCAACAGTTCGCTGCCGCACAATGGCCACTTCGACGTCCAGATCGCGGTGTTCCTCTTCCAAAACCTCGGGCTCTTTGGAACCGACCTCAATCGTGACCTCAGTCGTCTTACCGTCCGAGGTGCCGTAATCAAAGTCAACAAGCAGCAAACGGCCGCCATCAATGAAATCAATACCGTCCTTGTCCAAGCTGATCGGCTGGGGCGGATGGACTCCACAGGCGCTGACAACGAGACGCTCACGCAGCGAAGAATCACCAAAGCCCTCGACCCAGTTGATCATGCTGACGCCGGGCAGTTCACCGACACGGGATCCAGCAATAAAGGTGTTTTGCTGGCGATCACAGAGAAGCTGCCATTGTGGGACACGCACAGAAGAGCCGCTACCGGATTCTTGGAGGCGGGCCGAGGCAGACCGCATGGACGGGCTCCCGCTGTTGGCACGGGACATGCTGCCTCCGTTGCCGCCATTGCCGTTATTGGCATTGCCAGACGCGTTTCCAGCAGAGCCACTCGCACCTTCGAGACCGCCTTGTGTGCTGGAATCTATATTGTTGCCGTTGTTGTTGCTTGTCGGGATGGCATCAAGATCTTCGGGCACGCCGTAAAGCCAGATATCCTTGCCCTGGAAACCGGCAGATACGAGATCGCCATGGTACGAGGCCGACGGTAGTGTACACGGGAGAAGACGGGCCGGTGATGCCGCCGTAGGGATGGGCCCGGTGAAGTAGGTTGTGCCGTTGCGGAGATCGTCGATGCGCACAGCGCGAAATGTCTCGAAGCTGCGGTCGTAGGCAAATGTCCAAAAGGCTTCTTCGCGGCTCGAGTCTTGCAGCAGCACGGCATGGCTGCAGTCGCGACTCGTGTTGGGAAAGAGGATCGAGGTGGTCCACAGCGCGCTCAAGTCGTCGCTGCACATCTGGCTGCCCGGGTCGTAGTATGGCGCTGTCAATATCACAGTATTGGGCTGAGCGGCATGAACAGAAGTGCCCAGGATTTGAGTGCCGTCAAAAGAAAACGCCAGAGCATCAACATGGTCGCACTTGACGGCACGGCGGTCGGTCTCGAGAGCGTCTGGGCTGAGCGAAGAAACCTCGATGCCGCCCTCGTAGGCTGCGGCCAGAACAGAGCCGCATGGACTGAGGGCAATGGCCCGGGGGCTGTGGTCGAGAATGATGGACCGTGTGCGGCGCGGCGGCTTCTTTGTGAGGTCGTATAGGTCGACTTGCATCTCAGTGAGCAGGACCGCAAGAACGGAAGCGTCGTCGCGAATACAGGTCGCCGCTGGCCGTCTCAGGACTTTCAGTTCACGAACAACCTCGACGCCGTGGGGCGCTGTGGCGCAGCGGACATTGAGCACATAGATGCGGGACGAGTTGTAGGCGAGCAAGTGGTGACCGCGGGGCGAGGCCTGGAACTGCATGCCCTCGCCGCCGGGTGCCGAAGATGACGAAATCGAGTTGCTGACAAGGCGGACGAGGGTGCGGCTTGGTCTCAGATACGCATCGAAGCGGCATCGCTTGACTTGCCGGGCAAAGGCACGGCGCAGGTCGGCGAGGAGTCGGTCGTGGCGTTCTTGCTGGTCGGCGGCGGATACAGAGTCGCCTTGGGCAGTCTGTTGGAGTGCTTTTAAGCGGTTGAAGAGAGATTTGTAGTTGTTGGCGACATATGATGGGGTTCGTGAGAGATGGTGGGCGTAGAGGTGGGCTTGCTGGGAGACGGCACGCCATTTGGAGTTGAGGAGGACGAGGGAGGCGAAAGCGTTGGAGTCGGCCATGAAGAGGATTCTAGGCAGTTAGTGGGTGAACAAACAACCAAAAGGGGCAGAAAGGAAGAGAAATACGAGGCACACAACTTACTGTTGGATAATCTCGTCGGGGAGGCGTTCAAAAGGAGGAAGGGCGGCCATTTTCAACAGAGTCTTGTCGATGCTGTTGCGACTGGCAGACGCGGCCGACACCAAAGAGGATGGTGATGTTGGTGATGTCGGTGATGCTGGCGAAGTAGGTGAAGTAGGTGATGTGTCGTCAATGTCGTCTTTGCCGCCGCCGTGATTATGACCGGCTAGAAAGACCGGCGGTTTCTCCGTCGAGGACCGCGGCTGCAGCGGCGGCGCGTCGGGGGCTTCGTCGCCGGCGGCCATGGCGGGCTGTTGGGCGATGAGCGGCGGACGGGGAGGGAGACGTCGATGGGGCGGTTATGCGTCGAGCATGTTGGTAAATGTGCTGAGAGCTGAGAGCTGAAGAGTAACCGAAGATGGGGATGTCGACACAAACAGTCTGATCAAAGAAAGTACGACGCAGTCAGCGGAAAACGCGGTTGCCCGTCTTGGGTAAATTGGAGCAAGGAAGAGCGACTGCGAGCAACAGCCAGCAACAGCGAACAATAGCGACGAGAACAGCAAGAGCGACGAGAGTCCGTTCGCAGGGCAGGAGCGTGGCGTGGCTGCGTAGTGCTTGTTGTACTCCATAAGGCAGGTGCGAATTACAAGCGGCCGTTGGTGGATTGGGGTGGACTGGTGGATGCCCTGACGAGCTGGACCTCGCTAGTCGCTGTTAGTTCCCTCGTTTTTTCTTTGTACAAAACGCCGCCCAGCGCTGAACGTGCTGGAGGCCGCGGTGGCGCCTGCCTTTTTGGGCCCCTGGTTTTCTACTTGTCTCCTCCGTCACCTTCTGATTTCCTTGGCCTTGGACGATCCCCCGGGCAGGGCTCGACAGGGCAGGAGCGAATCAGCGAGTGCGCCGCGTCTCTGAAGGAAGGAGCGAACAGTGGCAGAGTGGGCACCAAAAGCCTTCTTGACTTTTACAACGGTGGAAATGCAAATTGCATTAGAATACGGCATAACGCGTACGAATGGAATGCAGTTTAAGTGTGCAAACGCGAATGAAGATGAACATCAACCATAATTCTGTTCAGAATAGATATGTGGCGCCGTTTGTGAAATGTGTCGACACCACGAGTGTGTGTGGAGCGAGGAATGTGTAAATGTGAATGAATGATGGGCAAAGGAACACAGCAAAAGAAGCTACAAAGAGGCTATCCCACCATCCATGTGGTAAGAACGTGCACCAATCCAGAACCACAACCAAAGACGAGATACATTGTAGTATGCAGGACAGTGCTGACCCTGTCGGGCAGTGTGTCTGTTTTGGGCAAGAACTGGTCGGTTGGGGGGCACTATGACGGGCCGAACGCTGTCAGGCAGATGCAGGGAAGGTATCTCTTGTTAGAAGGAAGGAGCAAATACGTGAGAAATACGTGAATACGGCAGGAGCGAAACACTCTGGCCGAAAGGCAAGAGGGGCGGGGCCTCCACTAATATGCGGCCGCAGTTTGAGTCGGGTTTGGGCGCGATACGAGGCTGCAGTCAGTGCGACGGGCAGAAGAACGAGCAAGACAAAAGACACAAAAGTGCAACTCTGAAAAAGAATACGGTGTACGGAGTAAAGTGCACATTGTTTATGACGTACGTCGTCATCGTCGTCGTCAAGAGACGCGCGTGCGGACTACTAACTACTAAACATAGTCGCGGGCGAAAAAAAGAGGTCCTCAAAGCCTGCCGAAGACAGACTCCGCCAGTTCTCAACGGCGAGGCAAGGGGAGGGAACAGCGTGAAAAATAGTGTGCGAGACGGTGGCTTTACTGTGTAAATGGGCGGAATATGTACGTCGTACTGATAAAAGAAAGGACAACGTCTCGTTAAAAGGATTTTGCGTGATGGTTGCCGATACAGGTACCTGCGTCCTCCCAAACGCAAACATGCCCGGACATGGAAACGATAGGCGCGTGAAAGACCAAGCCTGAAAGAATGACAGGAGACAAAAGAAGCATCGTGGAAGGAATGGCCATACTGAGTACGAACGTAGTCTATATGTCGCTTTCGCTCTCAATGCTGGACTGTTGGTTGTCGGTCGCTCTTGCCCATTGTAAACAGTATCTAAGAACTGTTGTTGGCCTTTGCAAACGCCCTCCAATTCACTACCCGTACGTTGTACGACGTACTCCGTATGTAATTAATTACAAAGGTATTCAGCCCGCCCGCTTAAGCCACTTCTATTTTTAAAACTCCCGCTAGAACCAAAGCCTAAATTACCGATAACACTGCTCTGGGCACAATTGGGGGCGGGCGAAGGCTCACAGGCCGCACAGGGCAAGACAGGTTTCATTTTTCGTAGCCTCAGGGGCCCTTGTCTGCCAAAAGCCTGCGCTTGCCACTTTTGTGTCGCTTTGCCCCGTGTGCAAGAAGAGCGGAAAGAACAAGCCGCGGCTCCTTCCTTCGTCTGTTCTTCAGCGGGTAGCGACACTTGTCAGACTGTTTTCTGGCTGTCAGTAGGGGCGCCTGCCCAAAACGACGGGCATCCACCAATGTAGACCAACAGGGCAAGAGCCAGGCCAGGCCCACGCCGGCTTAGGCTAGCCCCGAATCAAGGGGCCGGAACGAGAGGCTATTTAAACATAGAGACTTTTTCCTACAGCGTATGGTGTCTCTTTACTTTTTTACTAGCAGTTGGTGAGATACGGTGGACGAAGATTGTATGACACGTGGTAGGGCTGTTGGGCAAACAGAAAACAGATGGGATGACTTATGACTTACGTGAAAAAAAGTGGCCTTCCGCATATCGGGTGTCATTGCCGTACCGCAGTGGTACTCGCTTCTTGTCATGCGGAAGAATTTTGTCCGTCGACGGGTCCGCAAACCGGCCCAGCCCTGTATCTCCGACGTGTGCCATGTCCGACTCGAGACGGCTGTTTTTGACCTCGGGCAGGCGGTAGCCGCGGTCGGCCACACGTAAGGCGATATCGTAGGCAGAGCGGATCGATGGCAGCACACCGGGGCCCGTAGCCGTGAAGCTGCCACCGGCGACAGCGAGCCGGCCACCAAACGCCTTGCGGAGGTCGGCGTCCAGGTCGGCCATGCGCTTGGCGTGTCCTACATAGTGCTGCGGGATGCACTCGCGGCAGAGCTTGGTGCGTGTGGCAATGGGACGGGGCATCGTCTCGTCGGGGCGCTCGCTGAAGCCTGGTGTCTTGAACAGTTGCCGATGCAGGAGAGCCTCGGCCATGCGCACGGCTTCCTCTTCTGACGGGAAATCGTCCGGATAGCGGTAGTCGTCCCAGTAGTGCCCGCCCAGCATGACAGTGTACTTGGACCCGCGGGCCATGTAGTTCTCGTAGCTGTGATTGGGCTCCTTATAGGCAGATAACTGCTCTGAATCCGTTTCACGTATTCTGCTCAGATGGTCTGGGGTCTCTGGTAAGACATGCTCAAAGTCAAAAAGAGGGCGCATTGCTTCTTCGCGATCCGAATCAAACATGACGCCCAAAGCGCCCTCGGGGTTTTGCTCGAGGGGAACACTTTGCGGGATGAGGTAGCCGAAACCATGGTAGGGGGCATGCAGTAACGGTTTGGCGTACTGCAGGTTGACGACCATAATGGTCACGGCATGGGCGTCTTTGAGGGCCGGCAGCTGGCCGTCTTGGCCACCACGACCGTCTTCGGTGGCCGCAGTACCGCCGGCAAGCCGGAAAAGGGCCGGTCCCGAAAGCGTCGACACAACGCGGTCGTACAACTCCCCGCCCTTGTCCCTTGTCCGCGGCGTCACCACACGCACCTGGTTCTGCGTCGCCTCGTACTTGAGCGCCGTCACCGGCTCGCCCTGCCGGATCGTGACGTTGGGCGTTTT
The DNA here is from genome assembly GCA_019925375.1 of Sporothrix euskadiensis. Taxonomy (NCBI): domain Eukaryota; kingdom Fungi; phylum Ascomycota; class Sordariomycetes; order Ophiostomatales; family Ophiostomataceae; genus Sporothrix; species Sporothrix euskadiensis. Next base: position 509,957 of record JADHKQ010000003.1, on the reverse strand, counting down.
GCGCAGGCTTTCCGTGAGTGCGTCTGTCAGTGTTCCAAACCCATTGGCAAACCCGAAAGTTGTCCAGCGTGTACTGCTCATCGCCAATTTGGCAAACGTATCCACGGAGCTGGCCACGTGCCGCAGCATGGGATTCTCTTCATTCCCTTCACCCTGTTGTTCTTCGTGTCTCCTCGCCTCTGACGACAGCATTCGACTGTACCGCTCACCCAGCCGTAAAACAATGTCATGCCACAGCCCTGTGTCGCTTTCCGTTACTACCGCAATGCGGCCCTTGGCGTCATTGTACGTCCTAGCGATCGCGAGTGTCTCTTCCGTCAGCGGCGCATGGCCCGCAATGCCGCCACCCATCCCGTCATTTTGCCCCGGCCAGTCGTCATGGTCCTCGGGCCGTGCGCGCCCGTTGCGCGCCGCCTGCTGCCGCCGCAATTCAGCAATCTTAGCTTGCCGGTCGTACAGCTGGAACAGGGGCAAGATGGCCTCACTAAGCCACCGGTTCCGCAAGATGCTGCTAGCCGCACTAATCTTCCACACGTCGCCTCCGTAGATGCCGTGCATGACGGCTGAAAGAACATTGTCGGCAAGGGCTGTGTTGCCGCCCGCAAGGCGTGTAATGTACGCACCAACAGACTCGTCGTCGCTGGGCGGCGGGTGGCGGCCGGGGGCTTTGCTGGCAGCAATCATGCGTGCAATGCGCTTTTCCTCTTTCTCGGACGAGGGCAAGGCAAGCAGGAAAGTGGCCGGGATGAGTTTCAGGAAAAAAGGCTCGGCCAACACCTTCTTCAGAGTCGAGGCAGCCCAGCCGGCTGTTTTGGCCCAGTGCGACAGCTTCGAAAACACGTTCAAGGCATCTAGCGCGCCTTTGTGTTCAGCCTCTAGCTGCGGCATCGAGTTAGCCAGGGACACTTCCACCAGGTGGTCCGGGTAGTAGATGTATTGGCTCGGTTTCGATGCGCTGACGCGCATCTCGTCGTGCAACCCCAGCTGGTCAATCAGCTCCAGCAGCAACAGGTCCTCGAATCGATATGTATTTTTCTGCGGCGCCACCATGCGTGCACCGGCCTCGAGGATGTCCGTAGGGTCCTGAGCCGTCTCCTCAAATATTGTGCTGCTTGTTGCCACGCTCGCGTTCGATTCTGCTGCTTCCGGCTTGCCACTCTTGCCGCTCCTGCTGCTGTCGATCCAGCCGCCGGTCCGTCGGGTGCCCTCGTAGAGTGTGATTTGGCTCGATGCTGGCAGCAACATCGACAGGTAGTACGCCGTGGTCAGACCGGTCAGGCCGCCACCAATAACAGCGACGTCCTTTGGGATGCGACGGCGCGGCGTGGGCGTGGGTATGGACGTGGACGTGGACGTGGAAGCATAGCGGCGGGGTGAACGAGACAGAGGCAACGACGAGGCTGTGGCAGCTACACAGCAGTATGGCAGACGTCCCGACTGCAGCTGCCCACGGACGAGCGCCGTCCTAGCCGCTGCCACCGCACAAGCCCTGCCCCGAGGGCCCATTGCCGCGGTGAGTCTTATGTGAGTTGTGGTTTGAGATTTGTGGGGGGGCGTTGTGCTCGAGCTCGATCGAATCACTGCTTGGACAGCAAGACCATGGCGTCGTAGAAAGGAAGGGGGAGGTCGTGAGGATCCGCGTGTGTGCCAATCGAGTGCCAATTGGCCGTGCCAGGTGCGTTGTTGAGGTGTGTCGAGCTCAATTGCTGTCACCGTCGCCTTTTAAGTGACGTTGTGAATTAGACAAAATATCGTGTGTCGTATGTTTTCAGGAGCGGGCGAATCAAGAAAAGCGAAAGCGGCCGTTGGAGAGAAAGAGCGTTCCGCCCGCACTTGCTGGTTTGGAGCTAGTTCTGCCGAGCTGTGCCAAGCGTGCCTTCCTTGTACGAACGATACTCCGTAATACGTCGTAGATGGGCAGAGGCTGAAGACTTTGTGTGGGGCTAGCTTACACCGTTCTTTCCCATGACGGAGATGCTCAACACGGCGCCTTGCTTCTACTAAACATCAGACGACTGAACACTGACGACTGACGGCTGACGACTGACTATTTGACGTCTGGCCAATATCGGCGGTTCCTTTACAATTGCCCCTTTTCATATTATCGGGTGGGAAGAAATTCGAAAAATCAAAAGAGTCGAACGGATCATGTCCAACTTCTATTCTCCATAATTATTGCTTGTATGTGAAGCGTATTACTCTCGTCTCTATCAGTTTTTTTATCCATTTCCCCCCTCCTGCACATGTTTGCTGGGTATCCTTTTCGTAGTATTGTCCATTTATTGATATTGGAGTTGTTTTGCCTTTTAAGCGTCTTGACGTCTTGTAACGTCCTCATGTTTCCCTCTTGTTTTTTCTTCCATCATCAACCGTTCCATCAGTTTAGAAAAAGTAAAACAAAACAAAGCAAATACTAACGTCGAGGTGAGTGGAAGACGCCGAAAAAGAATAACCTTTGCCAAGAATATGAGAGATGTGGAAAAGAGAAGAGCACAAATGAAAATAACGCCGTGGGGCTGAACAGGCTTTTAAAGGAAAATAGATAAGAAAATTACCGCGAAAGAAGGACAAAAAAGAAAATGAGAACTTTTGGGGAGTTGAAAGAATGACCACGCATTTGCTGGCCATCTCTAGATCATGCCACCCAGGTTGTTGTCGTGGATCTGTGGGCTGCGGATCTCGTGATCACTAGCCTGGGCTTCAGCCTTTGGCTGTTGTGCCGCCGGCATTGGTGCCTGGGCCGTTATAGGTGACATGATCGGCGACATGATCGGCGACATGACAGGCGACATGACAGGCGGCAGAATCGGTGATGTGATAGTATCTGGAGACGGCACCTCGCTCGTAGCCTCGCCCCCCTCGGGGATCATGCGGATCCGGCTGCGAAGGTCCTCGCGCCACTTCTCCATCTCAAGCTCGTGTTGCCGTGCCGCTGAGCTGCTGCCACTGCTACCCTCACTGACAGCCTCCACCGCCTTGCGTGTAGATTGGGCTACACGCTGGGCAGCCAGCAGTGTGGTGGCAGATAGACTGCTCCGTGTCGAAAGACTGCTCCGAAGACCGCCGGGCGTGGTTGATTGACTGACCGCGGACGTAGGAGTACCCGAGGATGATGTGGAGGAAGCTCCGCCCGGGCCAGGAGACGACTCGCGACGGAAGAGAGACTTGCCCAGAGCCGTTGGCCGCCACCGTACACTGTCACGCGAAGCAGCTTTCTTCATCATACGCGCTGCCATCATGCGGGCACCCCCTTCGTCGTCGTCGTGGTCAAAGGCGCTCTGCGAGGGCGGAGAGACAACAGGCATGGAAACGGGCATAGTCGTGAGAATAACAGTTGTCGGAAGAGGAGGCAAGGGATAGTTTGGGGGAGGCGGGGGGAGAGGAGGCGATGCAAGGTACGAGTGCCGGTTTGATGCCGTACTGGCCGAGCTAAAGCTTCCGAAACCAGCACTGCGGTTGCTGCTGCCAATCGTGCTGGCCACGGTGCTGCTGGGGGCGCTAGAGCCGCTCGTGCTGCTGTTGGCAACGCTGGTCGCAATGCTCGTAGCAATGCTCTCGCTGGCGGAGCCGTTACTCTTGGTGCGGGCATGGAGGGAGAGACGGTTGCCCGTAGGTGTTGCTGACGAGGACCGAGAGTTGTCGACCATCTGGCCCCATTGCACCGTCCGGAACATGGCCGTGGAGCCGGTGCCACTTAGGCGCTTTTCTGCCATATCCGCCGTAGTATTCTCGGTCACTTCGTTCTCAGCAGCAGTGACGTTCTGTAGTTGCAAGGGCGGTGGTGGCGGTGGCCGAGGTGGTGGGCTTGTAGGCCAAGGGTTGCTGATATTCGAAGACGTGGGAAGAGAAATCTTACGGGCAGCAGGTGGAACAGGGGAAGACTGTGCCTTCGGGGAGCCAGCTGCGGCTTTCGGCGATGTAGGGCTTGCAGTTGCTGCTGGACTGTCGGCAGAGCTGGGGAAGAGACGGATGGTCGGAATGTGTTTAGCGAGCGCAGTGGCCGAGATGGCCGGAACGGCAGGGAAGAGTGTGAGTGATAGCATGGATTGCGGTGTGGGCGATGCTGTGGGAGGAGAAGAGGGCGACCGAACCGGCACTGGCGCTGGCCGACTGGGAATAAAAGCTGCTGCGTCTTCATCGGCAGCATTATCTGAGACTGCGTTGACCTCATGGCCACTGTAGTGGCTGCTCGCGCGGCTACTGTTGCTGCCAGACGGGTTGGTGGTATCGTCGGGATGTTCGATGATGGGCGCCATTGTCGGGTCACTGAAGCGCTTAATTTTCAATAGACGGTTTGGAGGCAGAAGAGTCCGCTGGAGTTCAGCTCCCATGGTAGGGCTTGTCTGTTGGCCAAGTTGTAGTCGTGGCATTTGTTGATATACCGATGGCGGTGGCTGGGATGACGTCTGTGAGAGCGAGCGGAGAAGTGACGCCGTGGCAGGGTCAGGCGTGTCAGCGGCAACAGAAGCATCGTCACCCGCAGTCGAAAGAGTCGGGCTCTTGATGCTGCTAATGCTGTCACGTTTACTCGCCCGGTCGTCTGCTTCGTGCTCGTCTTCAATCTCGTCTTCGTCTTCGTCGTCGTTCTCGTCATCACTGTTGAACATGCTCGTGTTCCAAATGCCTGGCGTTGATGCAGATGTCGAGGTGGGAGACGGTACTGTGGACACTGGCACATTTGATGCAGATGCCGAAGAGGGCTTTGGTAAGTGTCCTCTCACAGGCGTATCTGACTGGCTTCGCCGAAGCGCACCCAGGCTAGTCGGCTTCACTGCAGCACTTCCGCCGGTGGCACTTCCCATATCCAGGCCTGTCAACTGTGAGATTTTGCTCATAGACCGGCGCCTTGGGACCATGGATGGCCGGGCAGGCTTCACAGTATCTAGACCTATCGGAGACTGCGGTGGTACTGGCGAAGGCGCAGGAGACATCATAGGTGACGGAGCCGGTGTTGTGACTGTAATGGAGGGCGTCCCGCTGGCAGAATGAGACCCGATCGAGGGTGTGCTGCCATTGTTATGTGAGTGCAGAGGCCCCTTCATGACATCTTTGGCGGAGCTGGCAGCCTTGCCAGCCATACGCATGAACTTGCGAACCGCTTTTCCGGGTGCAGCTGCTGCTGGTTTAAGGCGTGATGAGGATGAAAACGAGGATAGCGATGGGAGCGACGGGCTATGCTTTGCCGTGGCTGTTGGCACGCGGCGTTCGCTGTATATGGAAGAAGAGTCGTCACGGGTGGCATTGTTGTGAGCAGAGGCAGCAGCGTTCGTGCCAACACTACCCATGCTGCGGACAGAGAAAAGGGAGACGGTGTCTCCATGAGGTGCTGTTCGCGGCGCAACAGATAGGTGTGCAGATGAAAATGACGGTGCTCCTCCTCCTCGTGACCGGGGTTTGAGAGGTGGAAGCGCAAGCGGCGCCATGAGTGGTGGCTGGGCAAGAGGCGTTATAGGGCGAGCGTTTGGGTTGCTTGCAGTCGCAAGAAGGGGGTGTGCGGGAGGTGGAGCTAATGGCGGAAGATCCAGAGGTGCAAAAGCTGGCGGCTCGATAACAATGTGTCCAGAAGCGGCAGTGAGAGTAGAGTCCCTCTCTTGTATTCTTTGCTGCGCTGCCGAAGAAAACCAGCCTGCCGAACTCTGTGCCGGTCGCAATAATGTCGTCGGTGAAGAGACAGAGCCACCTCGTGTGAGTGATGACGAGGTATAAACCTCACCGTCTACAACTCCCCCTGCTGGTACGTTGAAGGATGAGACGGAAGAGGCCAGTGACGAGGTAGACGGCTGTGACCGGTGGTGCTGCTTTTCCCTGGGCCGGCTGCTAGATCTGATGCTTACCGATTTTTGTATCCTTGCCTTTTGTGGGACAGGTGGTAAGGGTCTCGTTGCGTACTGCTCGTCAAGAGATGGCTGTGGCCGGTGTTGCTGGTGTGCTTGGTGTTGTTGTAGTTGTTGTTGTAGCTGTTGTTGCTGCTGCTGTGTAGATAGTTGTGATATTTGGCGTTGATGCCCAGCCTTGCCAGCATTTGTTGGTGTAATGGTAGACGCAGTGGATGTCGTGGATGTCGTGGATGTTGTTAATGTTGTGGCGGTGCGGTGGTGGGTGTTGCTACTTTGTTGTGTGTGTTGTGAGCTTTGTTGGTGTTGTTGATATTGGGAAGGTTGTGGTTGCTGTTGCGGTTCGTGGCCGATCGTGATCGTCGCAACCGAGCCCTTCCTGCTCCACCTGCCGCCTCCATCGTACCCATCATGATACTCATCGTACCCAACTCCCCCTTCCCTTCCACTTTGGCCCTCTTCGTCGTCGTCCGACCCCTGGAAAGCAAATGTCTGGTCCAGACGAGCCCATGGGGTGTCTGTGCCAGCCATGGCGACAGGCGACAGGCGACCAAAGACAGCGGGCAAAAGTCAAAGTCAGTGGGTGGTAAGAAGGCGACACGAAACCGAGCACCAAAAAGAGGGTACTAAGGCGTGTGAGTCGTGGATGTATGAGTTGTATGATTTGTATGAGTAGTATGAGTGTGCTGCGCCGGGTATGGTTTCTTGTGGTTTGTCGTGTGAGCCAGTGTGAAACCACGTTTCTCTCCTGTTGTGTATAATGTGTCTATTTTAAGATGAGTACCGGAGAGCACCGTGCAACGGCCGAGAAAAAGGTGACGATGGTCGTGAGGTCGGTGGTAGAGGCGAGGAGTCTAGCGACGGGCGGCGCAAAGACGGTTGACGTTGAAATTGAGGTTGAAGGAGTGGCTGAGACTGAGCCGAGTCAAGGGTCGAACAACAACGATTATAAGACAGAGACTGTGGTTGCGACTGCGTCCGCGACACCGTCGGCGATGACAGTAGCGGCAGCGGCAGCGGTAGCGACAAACAAGGACACGAAAACGAGAGCCGAGAAACAGGACAGAAAGGAAACGCGTGCTGAACCAGGCAAGTCGACGACATTGTTTTTCAGAAGAGGAAAACTGCGAAAACCCGGAAAGGAGAAGAGGCTGGCGAAGACGGCGGCGGCAGGAGGCTGCGCTGCTCTTCTCACACTTTCATCCCTCGCTTCGGAGCCGATCGTGTGTGGTGCAGTGCAGCAGGGCAAATGGGCAAAGAGGCAAACAGGCAAACAGGCAGAAAAAAAAGCAGCTCTTTACTTGTTTGGTGACTTTCCCTTTGCTTGTCGTTGTCCTGCCCCAAGAGGCAAGAAGGGAGGAGGCTGAAGGGGAAGAAGAAAAGTGTGTCCGTTTCAAGCTGCGGTGCCTATCATTGCTGTTTTCTGTGTTTTGGCGTAGATCTGTGTTGACTGCTTTGGGCGGGTCTCGTGTGTTGGTTTTTTCCTGGTGGCCCTCTTGATTTTTTTTTGGCTGGGCGGTATCGTGACGATGGGAACCAAGATGGCCAGGAAACAAGTCGAATAGAGGCGTATGTGGGGGGGGGGGGGGGCGGGGGGCCCCCGATCGAAGCAAAAAGGAAAGGAGATTGCGAAATATTGAAACGAAACAAAGATCATGAAAGGGGGCAAGGCGAGAGGCGAAAAACAGGAGCGACAACGACGTAGGAGAAACAAAATCGAAACAGTAGACGAGAGAAGAGATCGTAGGCCGGTAACGTGAAGAGAGAAGGACAGAAACGTGACAAGGAGAAACAAAACGTGGAAACCGAACGTAAAGAAGAAACACGCAAAACGTGAAAAATAGGGGAGGAAATGGGAGAATGCAAAATAGGAGAGGTGAAATGAAAACTCGTGAGGAAAAAAAAGAAGAAGAAAAAAAGGCGACGATAGCTCCTTCCCCTTCGCTTGCCACCCTATATGAGAATGGAAATATAGCAAGACCGGAAGGAAAGAGTACGAAAGGAAAGAGCGAATGCTTCTACTATGAGAAAAGGAAAGGTCGACCGACCGAAAAGACCGGAGGATAAGAAAAGGGAAACAAAAGAGAGCACTCAAAAAGAATGGGATGGTAGGTGAGATCGCGAATCTGGGACATTGGGTTCCCAGACTGACTGTCCTGCGCATCGACCACCACCGGTCGCCGCTGTGTCGACGCGAAGGATTGGACCTTGTCTAGCAGATAGGCCGTGCTTGGGCAGTGGCAGATAACAGGCAGGGTCAAGAAAGGACGTAAGGACATTAGGGAAGCTCTTTCCTATTACGCAAAATAACAAGTGACAAGATTGTCATGGGATGGGGGCAAGAACAGTTCCAAAAGGAAGGAGCAGAAGAAGGCACAAGGTAGCCTTGGGGTGCATGTGGTCTTTACACACAGGGAAGGAGCATCTCACAGCACGCGCCATGTGGGAAAGACGCAAGAGGAGGCACGAGAACGTGTTGAAGAGGGAAAGAGCGACCAGCGTCGATTCGCAGATGGACGGGCTAAGTTTAAGCAGGCAAGATAGTAAGATACGATGCCCCGTACAAGTACGGAGTAATACAGCAGGCTCGACTCCCAACTAACAGTATTTTACGGATCACGAATGACGACCAGGGGCATCAGCCGTTGAAGAAAGCCCCTGGCGAATTGTGAGAGCACGAAAACAAGGGAACAAGCCCAAGAACAAGCGCTGTTCATGCGCCGGCAATTGGCCCCCAAGGAGGGAAAAAGGCAAAGAAGGCCAAGGAGGGCGGGAAAGAACGATGCGAGAAAATGAAGAGAAAAAAGGAAGTCGCGAGACGAAAAGGAAACACGCGCGGGCACATCGCTCCAGATCGCTAACCAGAAAAGGGGCAAGAACGAAAGAAAACACTGGCAAAGACAGGCAAAGGCGAGCAAAGGCGAGCAAAAGTAAATAAAACGAGGCCCCTCAAAGGGCCCAGTTAAAAGACAATCCCTGAAGGCAATCCCTGCATCCCAGGATCCCTGACCTGCAAGGTACGGGAAAGGGACATTGTCAGATACAAAGTGCCTATTGCGAGAGTGAAGGACAAGGGTGTTTTTCTCTGTTTTTCTGGGGCCAGACAAGGATGTCAAGGATAAGTTGTGCGACGCTGTCGAGAAACAGTCGTTAGCTCTCTGGAGGGTGGGAGTGGCAGGAAAGTAGGTGCATGGACCAGGCATGGAAGGCACGTCGCTGGAGATTGTCGAGGAGGCAAGAGGGCTTGGGTGTTCTTTCCGCAAGAAGAAATGAAAGACGGAAGAGAGAAGATAAAAGGAAGGAACGAGCAGAGGGAAGTGCCAGCACAAATGGACAGAAAGAAGAGCATAAAAAAGACGAAAAAGGAAAGAACGACCCAAGAACAAAACAGGGGCAAGGTGAAAGGTGAAACGGCAACGACATGCCAGCAACTGGTGACATCCTCCTCCTCTTCCTCTTCATTGGGTCCATGTTCCTGAGTCCCAGAACCCTCGCTCGCCCAGGCTCGCCCACCCGGCTTTCACCAGATGCGGAAGAAACACAGCCTTGCATTAGGAAAAGGGTGGGATGGGATATGGGGTCAGCTCTCTTTTGGTTTTTTGGGTGGACACTGGGAGGGGCGATGGGACTGCCTGTGAAATAAACCAGGGGCTAGATGATGTCGCGATGGGGGCAGGAGCGCGGAAAAGGAACGACCAAGCAACGGCTAACACAAGCAAAAACAGCAACAACAGGCGCGCACAGAGACCATCGTCGCCTCCACTCAAATGACGAGAGAACGGGCGAAACGAAAAGGGTCAAGAGGTCGCTCATTTCCTTTTCTTGACAGTGTTCCCTCCGCTTCCTGCTTGTGATTTTTTGCATCGTGTTTTCTTGCGGAGCAGAGTTTTTATTTTTGGATTTTCTGGATTTTCTGGATTGAATCTGCAGTGATTAGACAAAGACAAAGAGGAGCCCCCATGTCTTGAGGTGAGATACGATCAGCCAGTACTCCGTACGTCGTATTGTCGTACGGAAGAATCCGTTTTATTATCCTGGCGTGCAGGCTGTTTGACGCACGTGAAATGAAATAAAAGAGGTCGAAGCGTAGGGACCACAGGCCACACACAGACAAAGTACGATACGAACTACGACTGCAGATGGATAACGAAGATGGAAGATGGAGATGACGATGAGCCATAAGATGGAGGTTGATGCAAGGTTCCCAAGGCCTGTGATGGCACCAGCTGTCCTTTGCCAAGAGCATATGACATCTCTTGTCGTTGCCATAATCTCCATTATTCTCTCTACAACAATCGACCACCATGTGGTCAGATCAAGGCCGTTGAAAAAAAATTGGTCCGCGCAGCCAACAGACACAGACGTTGCGAACAGACACTGGGAGAGGCCGGGGCTAAGAGTAGAAGAGAAGTGGCTTGAAAAAAAGAGAAGGTCAAAGAGAGGCTAACTCGGAGAATATTTGATGAAATGAGAAAAAATTGCAACGACAAAAATCACAATTGTTGGTTGCGAAGCACGTTGTCTTATTGTTCTTGATATCAATGATACAAAACGTGCAGATGGAGATAATCGGGAACCAGAAAAACAAAGGAAGTGAAGAACACGCAATCATACGGAGTACTCCGTACTCCTACTCCGTACGACGTACTCTTATGTGTACGGAGTACACCAAACAATATGCAACCACACAGACAGTCGCCACGGAAGACCGTGTCTGAGCCTCCAATTTCCAGAAGAAAAGAACGCTGGAAAGGTTCTCGAAAATGGGTAAAAGGCAGAAAGAAGAAGGCAAAGAAGACAAAGAAGACAAAGGAAGCTTTCTCGGAGATGAAGTGCATAAGTCGATTTTTGTGTAATTGGGTTAATTTGCAACGGCCGCAACGACGCACCCAGCCTTTTGATTCGCCCGCACGGGGCGCCCCGAGCTTTGGGTGTAATAAAACACAGACGCAGCACTTGCTGGATTTTGCAGGGGAAAAAAAAACTAAAAACGAAATAAAATGCTGCAGCAATCCAAGTTTTCAACCATGCAAGTGAGTCTCGTCTCATTTGTGGTTTTGTACGTATAAAATGTCGGCTCATACGACATATGACGTTTGCCGTACGAGACACGGTATTCAAATAAGAAAGAAATATGTAAGAGACTATGAAGAGCAAATATGAAGAAGCCATGCTCTCAAGGAACTCAAAACTGCTCGGCAAAAAAAGAAGAAGAAAGCATAGCATTACAAAATAGGCAAGATTAAGCTCAAAGTTTGCATTTGCCGCCTCGAAAAGCAAGCCGTCTATCTCCAAAGAAAAGTATGAAAATCAAATCAAGGTGAAAGACAAAGCCCTTTTGATATCACATCCAGAACCCAAACGCCCCGTTAGCCCCTATTAAAGACAAAAGAAAGAAGGTGTCTATAAACAAAAATAAGAGAAAACGCAGGTGACACAAAATCAAACGCTCAAGGCACGACTGTGATTGTGGCTGTAGACGACAGAAGAAGAAGAATGCCTCGCCATTTCCGCCTCTCGGCCGCCTTCAGCACGAGCACGGCCGAGCCGCGCGACACGACGCCACTACGCGTCGTCGCTGTCCCCGTCGTCGTACTTGGGCTGGTAGTCGCCCAGCATAATGTCGCCGTCCGAGATGCTGCTGCTCGCACTGCCGCTCCGGCTGCCGCTGCCGCTTGAGAGGCCGCCGCCGCCGCCGCCCAGCATACCGGCCCCCAACAGGCCCGTGCTGCCCAAAAAGTCGTTGGCGCCGGCGGCATTGATGCTGTTGGTGGTGCGGATCCATTCCGTTTCGACACGGAAGAAGATCCAGACCCAGCGGCGCATGACTTCGAGGAGCTGCATAAGAAAGAGGGAGCTCTCAAAGTCGGCGACGTGGTCGAGGTGGGGGCTGAGCTTGAGAGACCAGGTGCAGCGCAAGACCAGGTCGAGGCATATGGCCAGATAGTAAACAATGGGCTGGCCGCCGCCAACTAAACGTCGCCGCCGCAGGGCCCAGGGGTGGTCGGGTGCGTTGCGGGCGCGGGCGCCATCAAAAAGTGTCAGGTCCCAATCCTTGGCCACGTCCCAGTAAAAGCTGTAGAGGCAGTTGACGGCGACGGCAGCGACCCACAGCCGGTAATAAAAGGTGGATGGGCTGCCGGTCGAAGGGATAGAAGCGGCAGCGTCTTCGGCGGCCTTGGCGCTGCGCTGGAGGGCCGAAAACAAGATGACGGGGAACGAGGTGGCGTACTTGGCGGCGTTGGCCAAGTGCTGTTTGCCGTTGCCGACACCCGAGCGACGCACTCTAAGATATTCAATCATACATTGGCGGAACCGGGCCAAGAACGGCATGACCATTATCAAGGGGACAATAACGCCGCCGCCGCAGTTGCGGTCCGGGCGGTCGGTAGCCGAAGTCTCGTCGCGGCCGCGGCGGGGCGCGGCAAAGAAGAACATGCAGATGCACACGTACAGGTCGCCGAGGACCTTGGAGTAGCTTGTGAGCACGTCAGCCAGCAGGATGTCGCCAAACTTGCCGTGCTGCGCCTCGGCCAAACCACCGACAAGGACACGCCGCAGCGTCGTCGCAAACCGCTTCCGGCCGTCTTGCGGGAGAGCCCATGTCGGCGGACTCGTTGTGGACGGACGGCGACCGTTGTTGCTACTAGGAGAGTTGCTGTTGTTGCCAGTGTACCTCCTCAGAAAGTTGAGCGGGAACGGCAGGATAAGAAGAAGACCGAGCACGGCGAGGGTGGTCATGGGCAGCCAGTCGAGGGCCAGCACGCGGTCGACATTGTGGCGGGTAAAGACCCAGAAGATGAGCAGCGATGCTGCGAGCACAGACGACGTGACTGTTGCGAGTCGGTACGCCGAGTGGTGGTGTGCAATGTGAGTATTGGACGTGCGGCCCGGGTATCGGATGAGGGAGGGCACGTCAATCTTGAGTTTGTAGAGGTAATGGAGGTTGGCGCCCCAGCCCCATGTGGCGAGGACGGTGATGAGGGCCACGCGGTAGGGCAGCGGGAGGGTCAAGCTGAAGGCATCGAGCTCGGGCTCTACAGCTGCGTCGCCGTCCATTGTGGGAGAGGAGGGAGTGATGGAGGGGGAAGCGGCGATGTTCGTAAAGCGACGAAAAAAAGAAGATGGTCGAGATTTGATGCCGTCTCCTTATCAATCGCTATTCAGTATCCGTGCCGTCGCGGCAAAAGCCCCATGGGCAGGAGATGCTATCGACTGCAAGCTTAGATGCAAAATAGAGACAGACGAAAGGATTGGGAGTTGGGCTGCCGTCGCAGATATCGTCGTTTGTCGTCGTTGGGGGTGTCGTGTGTGAATGTCGAAAAAGGGAGGAAGCTAAAAATTGGGAGCAGAAAATAGGAGGCCAAGCAAAAGAGAACACGACGTCAGAATCTCAGCCCTCTTTCCTCTCTCGGGGTTCGCTGTGCACTGAGTGCGTCTCGTTTTAGTGGACGCTGGTAGCGCGTTTCCAGCACGCCAGCACGCCAGCACGCGTCGCCCCTTCCGTCGCATGCCGTCGGACGAGCTGCTGAATCCACTTTGTGCTTTTGTGGCAGCTGGCGGCCACCAATGAATTAGCGCGTGGCAGCAGCCTTTTCTGCCCTCCAAAAAGAAAAAGGTACATTGGCTTTGTACCTTTTTTAGCGTCAACCTCCCCCAGAGCCACCTCCACAGCGCCTGCCCTTCGCAAGCTGCACTTCACAAGCTGGATAGTGCCGAGGCAATTCACCAGTCAGGGAAGGAGCCTTGCTCGCGCAAAACAAAGGAAGGAGCATCCTGACAAAGACTCCGACTCCTGCCCATTTTCAATCACAACATCACGACAACAACGACAACTCCTCATGACGACGAATTGACACACTTCCATAATCACGCCGACAAACAATGTCCTCCTCCGGCGCAGGCCCGCGTCTGCCAGCCGTTCGCGCGCTCTCGACCGTCTCGTCTCTGCCCTCGTCGTCGCCTGCACCAACATCTTCTGAAGCCGCCGCTGCTGCCGACGCTGGCGAAGCCGGCACTTCACGAACCGCCGTCGCCGCAGCGGCCTCCTCTTCTTCGATGCCTTCCTCTTTGTCGTCCTCGCCCCTCCCCGCCCTCCTCCCGCTCACCTCTCCGTATCCTTTCGCGTCCGCCCCAGACATTATCCGCGCCCACCAAAAGGATGCCTACTTTTCCGGCACGCTCGCCAACGACCTGGCCGATCTGGTGTTGCGGTTTGCCGGCGGTCGCACGGCACACGCTTGGGCGACAGAGACGCGCACAGCGGCCGAGCTGGCCTACTTTGGTCTGACGGCATGGCTGGGCCACCGGACACTGGGCGAGGAGTACTGCGACTTGATGGAAGTAGTTGTTCCCGAGAGCTCTGGAGGGCACGATGGAGTTGGTGCACCCCTCCTGATTCCACCTCCCGCCAAGCGGTCCGCCTACGTCCTGACGTCGGTGCTGGCGCCGTACCTGGTCGGCCGGACACTGCCTGGTGTGCGGCGTGCCCTGCGGCGGCGGCTCGAGGCCAAAGTGGCTCAACTGGAAGGAGCAGCGGCACTGGCAGCGATGCGAAAGACAAACAAGAAGGGCTCGAACCAGAGTCGCGGCCCGTCCTTGCGCATCCGGTTCTTGCTGCCCATCTACCGCTACCTGCTGACACACCTCGATTCCCTCACGTCGGGCACGCACGTGCGGGCTGTGACGCTCGCCCTCTTTTATTTCTATGGCGCCTACTATACTCTGACAACGCGCTTGCTGGGCCTGCGGTACATCTTTACACGGCGGCGACAGGGTGCCGGCGGTGGCGGTGGTGCTGGCGGATCCTCGTCCGACGACGTTGTTGGGTACGAAGTGCTGGGCGCTCTGCTCGTCCTGCAACTCGCCGTCCAGGGCTACGTGCATGTGAGAGATACACTCACCTCATCATCCTCTACGGGAGCTTCGTCATCATCTTCTCGCTTCGCTGGCCCTGTTCAGGTCAGCCTCGACCACGACCATACTTACACGGCCAACAATGAGCTGCTGCTGGGCGGCGTCGACGACACAACGTCTTCCTCACCCGCCAGCAACGCCCTGGCCGCCATGACTAATACGCCCGACACGCCCCGCGATCCGGATACGGGCGGCCCTGGCTACCGTTTCAGCCTGGAAGGCAAGCAGACGATGAAGTGGTTGGGGAGCCGTGCGCAACGACAGTGCACGCTATGCCTAGAGATGCTCAAAGATCCGGCGGCGACACCGTGTGGACACGTCTTTTGTTGGCGGTGCATTGGCGACTGGGTGCGCGAGAAGCCGGAGTGTCCGCTGTGTCGGCGGGCGGCACAGCCGCAGCACATTTTGCCATTGCAGGCGTTATAGAGTGTGAAGGAGTTGTAGCAATCTTGGGTCGTTGTGTTATATCATCATTGTAAATATTAGCAGCATTTTGTGTACTAGAATGGGACGTGTTTGTCAAAATACTACTAAAAGTATCGGAAGGGAGAGAGAGATTGTACAAGTTAACAATACTTAACTACTAAGTCCATGTTTATTTCATAATAGTCGTAAAGATCTTGTAACAGGTTATTTGTGTTTTTGTGTTTTATACTTGAAATATGAAATAGCCATAAACATGAAAACCAGCAGCAGATTGTACCGAGACAGTGAAAATACAGACAAGATTAAACAGTTTTCTCAACTTCGTCCAGGAGGAAGTGGGAGGGAAAAGTCTGCAGAAGAAATGAAAGACAAAGTGGTGGTAACAAGAACAAACCCCAAAAATCAACAAGAGCGAAAGCAGAAAACAGCATTGCTTCAAGTATGCCAACAAGAGCTTTCCCATCTTTCCAAGGAAAAAAAAAAAAAAAACAGAACCCTTCCTCTCCAAGAACGAGCCCAAAAGTTTCGCGAGAAACCTTGTTTTGTGTGGGCTCGGATGAAGAAGAATAGGCTGGGGGGTTATGGCAATATTCAATATCCAACCGCCCCCCAGCCCAGTATATAACGCGAAAAGAAAACCAAAAAACCAGAATAGTTTTACAGAGAATCTCAAGCGGGTTTTCGTTTCCCAGTACATATATCTCCCCAAAAATAATGGGGTACATGAGTCTAGCCAGACCCGGACCAGAACTCCATTAAGACGAGGGGCAAATAAAGAAAGCAAAAAGGGAAAATAGGGTAATAAGAGAAGGAGAAAGAAAACACCCATAGAAAACAAACACCGATGCCAAACAGCAAAGGGGCTTTTGGGCTTTTAATTTCACATGGCTTGTTGACACACAAAGAAAGAAAGAAAACGCTCGAGAAGACGTCGATCAAGTTGTTCGTCGTCCGTTAGGTTCGAAGTTCATAAAAGAAGAAGAAGATGCCACCGGTTTGTCCTCATCGTCTGCTGTGCTCGATCGTTGATGTGAGTTGAGACAAAGACGTCGATCGTGAGATGATGCACAATATGCGTGCATGCGTGTATGCGTATGTGTGATGCGTAATTCGTGACGAATTATCCGTGCTGCGTGCTGCGTGCTGCGTGAAGCGTACCGCGTACTGCCGTGATAGAACATGCATAATATGTATGTATGATAATATGAAAATGCTTGTTTTGGCGTTTATATTTCAAAAAAGTCTTGAAAAAACATTGACAGATTCCACCCAAAGTCAGTTTTGGTTGCTGGTTGTCGAATGTCCAAGTGCCGGATGCGTGTAGTGTGGTAGTAAGTGGTCTTTTTTTGCTCCGAGGCAAGAAAAAACAGGTATCAAAATCGTTTCTGGTTTTCCCAAAAACCCATGTCCGAATGTAGTAGCAGAAACTCCAGAAAACAGTAAAGCAAAAAGCAAAAAAGCAAAAAAGCAAAAAAGACTAGACAAATGCAATAATCCAAAAATGCCACCGAAAACTCCTCAAACTTGAGTATACAATGCAATCCAAAAAAGAAGAAGCGAGCAGAACAGATAGAAAAAACGACTACTCGTCATCGTCAACACAGAAGAGAACAATTTCGCCGCGGTCGTTCTTGCGCAGACGCAGGGACCGGAAGAGCTCCTTCTCCTCGGCGGGCTTGGCCAGCGAGGTGCCGGACGACGAGCGTTCGCGGTGGAAACGCTTGAGCGCCTTGTTCATGCTGCAGCCACGCTCACTGTCGGGGCCCTTGTTGACGAAGCTGAGGAAAAGATCGGCACGCGGCTTGTAGACAATAAGCTGTCCGCTGCCGTCGTTCTTGTCGTCGTCCTTCTTCTCGGCACCAGGGTACTCAAGCAGCTTCTGCGGGGCCGCCTTGGGGTCGCGGTCCTTATCGGCACTGCGGTGCTTGCGGTGGCTCTTGCTGCTGCTGTGCTTCTTGCCTGAGGGCGAGACAGAGCGGCGATGCTTGCGCTTCTTTGACTTGGACTTGGAGCCGCCAGCCGTCAACATGGAGAAGAGGCTGTTGGTGACGGGCTCGGTGCGGGTCTTGGAGTGCTTGGCCTTGGACTTCTTGAGCGGGCTCGCAGGAGTCTCGGCGGATTCGGGCGAGGGAGGGAAATCGGCGTGTTTGGTTGTAAGACGGTGCAGGCCACCGGTGAGGCCAGAGTGCAGAACAGGGGGTGCATCAGTCATGGCCTGGTCGTTGATGTCCAGATATAACCGCTTGCGCTTCTTGTCCTTCTTGGAGGCGTCCTTGTCCCTGTCGCTCGAGCTCTCCTTCTTCTTGCGCTCAGCACGGTCGGGCGCTGGTGTCTTGAAGGGAGTCAGAGCCGTCGACATGGGCTCGGCGGGGGTGGGCACAGGACCCGTGGCTCCGTACTGGGCGAGGTGCTGCTGGTACTTGGCATGGCCAGCCATGGAGAAGTCGTCCGTGGTAGCGGCCAGGTAGGCGTTGGCGTCGTACCCGTAGCGCGAGGCGTCGTTGTTGTCCTGGAACTTGACAGTCGGCTGGGAGAGGCCGAGACTCGAGGCGTTGGGCGTGGCGCCCGCGACGAGGAAATCAAAGACGTTGACAGGGCCCTCGGCAGCGGGCGGTGGGGTCGGCGCGTGGGGCGGGGCGTCGTCGTCGGAGCGGTGGTCATCATCATCGGCCACGAGGTAGGCCTCGAGCTCCTCGGGCACGTCCTCCACGTAGGCCGCATGGGACATGTGGTGGGATTGCTGATACTGGGCAACGGCAGCCATGTTGTTGGATTTCTTCCCACTGAGCGTCGACGCGACTTGCTGCTTGTTGTTCTTGATAGCGGTGTTGCTGTTGTTGTAATTGTTGGTGGTGGAAGCGGGAGGAGCGGCAGGCGTCGAGGGATGGAAGTGGTGTTCTTCGTCGGCGCCGTTGGGCGGGTTGATTCGTGCTTTCTTGTTGTTGTTCTTATTGTTCTTGTTGTTATCTTTGTAGAGAGCACCCTGGTACTTTTGGTCCTCGGTCATGCAACTCTGCGCACAGTCAGTCAACTGGTCGTCCATGGAGGAGAGACATGTTTGTTGTATTCGTCGTCTTTCACAAAAGACATACCGTATGGGCTCGATATTCTGTGCCGTAGAAATGGATCATGCAATCAATGCAGGAAAACGTGCAACCACGACAGCGGCCTCTGTGGGGATCAAGCTTCTTCTTGGTCAAGACGTCACCACAGGACTGTAAAGCAGCGGGCGCGAGAGTGGGTTAGCAAAAAGGATCTTTGGTTCGTCGGTTTGCGGCGCTGCGGCTTTCGTAATTTGACGATGCGATATGACTCGACGGGGATGCGTTGGGCTGCAATGGAGGCTTTGAAGAAGAAAAGCTCAAGGTGAAGCGAGTGATGTGAAAGAGGGGAGATTTTTCAAAATAGAGCACAATTGGAAGAAGACGAAGAAAAGAAGTGTGTAAAGGAGGGACTGGAAGAATGGAAACACGAGCAAGAGAATGGAGAGATATGTGTAGTTGTATGGTCAAGGAAGGAGGCAAATTCTCTGTAAGTGAGTATGGGCTATTATGGGCAATTATGGCAATTATGGGTGATTATGGGCCCTGACGCGCACAGAGGACTGGAAGAGGGGAGACCAGGGAGATAAAGCGGGAGGGGTGTGTCTGGATGTTGTTTGGCAGGGAGGAACGGGGAGTTCAAGTCGGAAAGGCAGAAAAGAGGGTTTTGAAGGTCTCGTGTGAGAGTGTGTTTGTGTTTGGAGGAATGGAGGAATGGAGAAAAGAGAGAAGAGGGAAAAGAAGAAAGCAGAAGCAAGAAAAGTGGAAAGTGTGAACGTCTGAAAATATGAAATGGAAACGAGGCGAGAGGAAAGGGAAGGAACGAGAAACGAGGAAAGAGGAACGAAGGGCAGCAGCGAGATATTGGAGTGGAACACAAGACGAGACAGGCGACTAAGAAGGAAAGAAGGGGAGGGGGGGTGTGCCTGGGTCTGGTGTCTGGTGTCTGGTGTCTTGTGGTGTGTGGGAGTGTGTGTTTGGAGACGTCGATCGTAGTGCAAGTCCGTCGTAGGCTTGGAGTTGATGGTCGCTCCTTCCCTCCAGACGGTGGTGCGGTGATGCCCTCACTGAAAGTCTCAGGGAAGGAGCCAAGGGCCAAGGACGTGGAAAGGGCACGAGAGAACGAGAGAAAGAGGAAGGAGGGGGGCGTGCAAGGACGTCAAATCGTCAGGTTGAAATTATGAGCGTATGCGGGCACGATTATGGGAAGACAGTGGGCAGTCTGGCAGCAGTCATGAGAGTACGACGTAAAACAAATGGAAAGCTGGGGGGCCGAGGGGACGGTTGTAGACAGGGGTGTGCCAGTAGCGGGTGGCTAAGACGATATGCAGAGGGAGAGAATGTGTGGGAGAGTGGGAGAGTAGAGAAGAGCGGGAGAGTGAGAGGACGAGAGAGAGGGAAAGAGCGCAGAGAGCGCGCGCGGACGGACGCTGGCTCAATGGGTGTTTTTGGGGGAAGACAGGGGTTGCCTGTGTTTGGGCGTCTCAGATTGGGCATCGTCAGAGGGAAGGAACCGGGGGGGACAGTGAATGGGTGGGTGGAGGGGGCAGTGTGAAGTGTGAGGAAAGAGCCAGGGGCGTTCTCAAAGTAAAGTGCAAAAAATAGTTAATACAAAAACGGCAGTGGCAGCAGCCACGGAAAGAACGTACCTCGCACTGGAAGGAGACCATGGTGGCTGTTGGATTGGGCGGTTTCGCTTACAACGGCGATTTGCCAGGTTTTGGGTTTGATGCGTGTTGACGTCGATCGTATTCGTCGACTTTTTGGTTTGGCGGGCGGGTTTTGTTGACTCAACGATGTCTGTGGGCGGCGGTCTTCGGAGTCAACGACTGTGGTTCTGCTTTGCTGGCAGACGTCACTGGTATCCGTAATGAGA
Organism: Sporothrix euskadiensis; assembly: GCA_019925375.1. Classification (NCBI taxonomy): domain Eukaryota; kingdom Fungi; phylum Ascomycota; class Sordariomycetes; order Ophiostomatales; family Ophiostomataceae; genus Sporothrix; species Sporothrix euskadiensis. The sequence goes on along the minus strand of JADHKQ010000003.1, from coordinate 489,864 downwards.
AAAGATGAAGACAGAAATTTTCGCTTCTGCTTGCTCCTTCCTTCTGTCCTGCAGGAAAAGTAAGGCGTGCAAAATCCAATTGGCTGTTGATGCCCAATGAGCTTCCTGGCGTGCTGCGTTTGTGGCCTTCTGGAGCGTTCTCGGGTTTTTGCAGTGCGTTTTAGTCTGCTTTTTTCGCCTCTCGGAAGCAGGGAAAATATGCAGAATGCAATATGTCGTCAAATATGTCGTCAAATATCAGAGAAGACGGAGTAAGAGAGGCCCTTTCAGACCCTGTAAAAAGAAAAGAGGTGGAGTTCAGGCGCTGTCGGCGTGCAGATGGTCCAGGCGTGCAGGCTTGCAGGTTTTTCGTTGTCCTTTGACGTTTTAGTAGGGCAACAAGAGTTGAATGGTCGAAGCTTGAAAACCGACAAAAAGGCTCAAAAGGCTCAAAAGACTCAAAAAGCTCAAAACGGAGCTGATAGGCGGCGCGATGGACGAAGGGATGGGCCACAGCCAAGTTTTTGGGGAAAGCTAGTTGGGCCCGGCAGAAAGACCAGAAGAAGGGATGAAAAGGCGAGGCGGTGATCCGACGATGATTAAATAACGTCAAAAATAATAAAAGAGAAAATAAGAGCCAGTATTGGGACGGCAGAACGCAGCAGTGACGGTGACGCAAGGGGTCTCGTTCTTGTTCTTCAAGGGAAAAGGGACCTGCCAGAAGCAGACTGAGAGCGACAAAAGGGGAGAGAGGGGCCAAGAACACGAAAGCTCAAGGGATGAGTGAAGCCAGCAAGAATGTGATGAGGCAGATGAGAGAAGGCTGAAGAGTATGAGGTCTTGATTTGCTGGACGAAGCAGACGAAGAAGACGAGATGCCAGGCGGTGAGAAAAAGGCTGAGCGAGCGGCGATGACGGTGCTGCCAGAAAAAAAGACAAGAGACGTTCAATTCGTTCCGTTGTGCACAATCTCGTGATGCTTGTGCCGTGGGAAAGGGGTGGTCGCTTTGCCGTGCTATTTGTTGTTGTTGCAAGAGAAAGCGATTTATTGTTTTGACCTGTCGTTGAAGTTTTTTTTCTCGCCCTGCACTTGCGATGTGGAGAGGCGGCAGGCGCGAAGAAAAAAAAAATCAAAAAATAAAGCCCAAAAAGGGTCTGACAGGCCCACTTTTCCAGGCCAATGGGTCTCACTGGGCAACGCCGTTTGACGGCAGCTGCCAGCAGCCAGGCGGGAGACGCCAGAAGCCAGCAGTCTAATCGAATCTAGAGCCAAACGATGGGACTAAAAGGTACGAAGGTACTTCTATATCAAAGAGGGACGTCCTTTGTTGACTTTGGCACCAACACTGCGCCGGTGATGCTGTGATGCGTCTAACGCGATTTTTTGTTGTTATTTTTCATTTATTTACTTTATCACGTGATTCGCATAGAGACGCTCCCACAAACGGCAGGAGCGGTACAAACATAGTATCTTGTTCGCTCGCCTGCAGCGGTGCCTAAAGGCGTGGTCACACGACAGGGCGCATCTGTGGCGGGCTTTGACCTGCTGTGCTACGCCGTGTTGTCGTTCTTCCCCAGAGGAGAGAAGAGGAAACGTTCTGTCGTGCACCGCTGTTGCTAGGGAAGAGTGCCTTTCGATAGTAATAGTGATATGAGTGGCCGCAGATACGGCTATGCTGACAAGACAGGTATAAAGACAGATAGCAGCCAGATGTCTGCAGGAAAGCATGCAAGAAGCAAACGAAACATGGCCAGGGCCAGGATGTATTCGACAGAAGAAGCATCTTGCATATGCAGTTACCCAAAAGGGGATGCCATCACTGATCAGTATCAAAGTGTATCTGCGAAGACGGCAGACAATGCTAGATGAAAGCGCAACCCGCGCGTGCGGTTAAAAGGGTGTCTGGGCTGCTGAAAAAGAAACAAAGGAGCATGAAGAAATAAAGTGCGGAATGTTTCAACAAAAGATACAGGTTTGTTGCCGTCCGTTGCTCTCTGGTTGGTCGTCTTCTCGATGGTCGTGACAAAAAAGAAATAAAACCGACAGAATCCAGAAAATGACGAGAAAAAGAAGAAAGAGAAAAGAGAAATTGCCGAGAAAAAAAAGGAGAAAAAAAAAAGCAAACCGTTCAAGACGCGTCGTGTCTTGGCCCGTCCGATTGGTACGGGAGATGTCGTTATTAGTTCGACTGTGGCTTGGCCCGTCTCGACCTATGGCGTCTGCCGTTGTTACGTGCTTTGCGGGAGATGGTGTAGTGGGCAGTCGTTTCTATTGCTGGATGGGCCGTGTTTTGAGATTCGGCGCTTTTGGTTGGAAGACTGAAAAAGACTCTTCAGCCGTTTTTGACTGGTCCGCAGGTCTCTTCTGGGAAAGGGAGGGGTGTGGATGCAGCAAAAAAGAGGCGAAAGGATTGGACGATCCGCGCGACTGGATAGAGAGACGGAGGACGGGACGGCGAAAAAGATGAAGAAAGCCGAAATATGATAAGGAGGCAAAAAGAAGAACAAGAGAAATACCAAGAATGCATAAAATTGCTGTTTAGATGAGGCGCTTCTCCATTTGGACCGTGTAAGTGCACCAGCTGAGCTGTGTAAACTGTAAAGTACTATCCCGTCTTATGCCTTTCTTTACGGATGTATTCATTCTTGTAGAGGGGAATAATATATCCAGTATGCTATCATCCTGTGGCTCAATATCCTGTAGCGTCCTCTCGGACGTCGTAGCGTCTCCCGCAATGTCTTGCTTCGAGAGCCGTGTGTCCTACAGGACATGTCTTGTATCTTGCGTCCGCGTGCCCTGCAACACATCGATATTTCGACCTTGTATCTGGGTATTTAGGGTGCCTGTGTGTCTCGGGTGGCCAAGTGACTATCCCTCTCAACTATAGGATTACGCGAGTTTTCGAGCTTTGGTGTGACAACTGACTGTCCTTTGACGGCTGTGTCCGTCCTCTATGGAAAGAATCACGAGATATGTTTGGTGTTTGTTCCGATGATCGCAGGTGCATAAGTGTCGCCACCGGATGCCAGCTTCACACAATGCACTTTCGATTTCTATTCTGTTTGATTTTGCTTGCTGCTCACCTTTTTCTACAACTTGTCTAGTACGGATGTTCGTAGCTGCCGGTCGTCTGGTCTTTGACCTTGTAAATCGCCCTGGCCCCTTTCCACTTTCCCTCTTCAAGTGTCTTGCTCGACGATCTCCTCCTAACGGTAAAGGAATATGGCGCGTCTTTTCGGTTTTCAGGCACGCATTTCAATTTCAATGAGCATCTCATCACATAACTGCGAGACAGAGACTGCTGCCCCTCAGCCCCCAAGCCACTCGCTTCTCGTTGCTTTCTGAGGTGAGCTTTTGCTCCCTGAGGAATCTTTGACCCATGTCCATGCCTATCCCATGCTCTTCTCCCTTTCTTCCTACAACGTCCGCATTCTAGATTCCAGCGCCACCTGCTCTCGAGCCTTTTCTCTCCTCTACTCCTTCTCAATGAAGAATGATCGTCTAGCGTTTTGCTCCGTTTACTGTCTCTCTTTCTCTCTCTTTTTTTTCAACGACAATCCAGAGAGCTTTTTGAAAATAACGCAAACTAAATATGAGCAGCGAGGCAAGGGGAGAAAAACGTAAACGAGTTATCGAATGTTGAAGCAAAGATTTTCTCAAGATACTCCATTTGTCTTCTGAGAGCTAAACTTCAAGAGGGGTCGTTCGGAGTCGCTCGTCGCTCGTCGTGACCCCCTGCTCGTCCCCATGTCTGTTCCCCTTCTTCCTTCCCCCTCTTCCGTACACGCCCCCTTCCTCTCTTCTGCTCCTTCAAAAAAGTTACGAAAGCAAGTGTTTCATGTGCGTGCCCTCTCCTGTTGCGTCCTCCTCTCAGCTTTTCTGCCCTTTCACATACGACAGCACGTCGCAGACTCTTGATTTATTTTTACCTTTTTACCTTTTTACTTTTTTATTTCTCCTCTCGGCCCCGTTCTTTCCCTTTGTGCATAACGGGTATGCATGCACTTTGCAGCACGATCTCAACTATCTTATGTACTGAAAATCACCTGGGAAGAGAACGACAGGACAAGCAGTCAAGGACCGTACGTCGTACGTACAAGGCCATCCCCTGGAGATGCAGTATGCAGAGTCGATCCAAACGACCGACCGAGAGGAGCTGCGAAAAGAACGCGCCGGCACAAGGAAATACATCCTTTTCTTTGAAAGTGGTGCGCGTCTAATCCACGCAAGCAGCGCGACTGAGAAGAAGGAGCATACACAGTACTCCGTACACAGCAAGACCGTCTTTGAACGCGACGAAAGGAGACTAAAATAAACATTGCAAAAAAGGTGGTGTGGTGAGAGCGACGGCGTGCGCATGGAAAAGGAGACACCAGCTGAGAGCGCATGACCTTTTGTACCTGCTGTGTCCATGTGTGTCCAAGTGTGTCCATGCTTGTGGCTAAATTTTACAGGTATCTTGTGTTCTTGTTTGTGTACTCTATCCTGTGCTCCCGTCCTCGTACTAGGCCTCATGGCCTCACGGCAGTCGTCCATCGCCCGTCGCGGCAGACCAGGTCCGTCTCATATCTCCCACTGCTCGTCTGGTCTCACCATCGCGGGCCTGCCCTTCGCTCTGTCGCTCGCCGTGCCTGGGTGACGTCGTTTACCCCCTCTTTCTCTCGCTCTACTGAGTATCTTGACTGCCCCTCTCGATCACCACAAGGTCGACAAGCATACGGAGTATTGTGTGGAAAGCACAATCTCGCCATGCAGTCAGCTCCCGGTATCTGGTCACGTCGTAATTTCAAGAGCGCAAACTGGGCGAGTCAAGTGGCGTATCGCGACAAGCTAAATGTCGTGAGAGCTGCTAGCTCCCAATAACACCAAATCCGGGACCATCCTTGTCTTTTCTTGCGCGTTTTCCCCTTTTCCGTCCTTTTTCGTCTTCTTGTCCTCTCACCACTTTTGTTCTCAGTACACCATCTCACGATATGGGCGCGTGCGCGACTGGAAATCTAATTTAACTTTCTGGGCTGTAAAGGTCGCGAGGGGCGCTCCTACGCGACTCCGTGTTGGCGCTAACACCATACCCCTGTCGAAGTAAAAAAGGAAAGACGAAAAGCGACCTATTGGTGTCCGTTGGGAGGTGGGTGCTCTTGGTGCTGCTCGTTTAAATTGCAAAAAGAAGGCTCTATGCCCGTTTGAGAAGAAACGCGGCGCATAACTATCAAATGTGCGTACCTTGCATAAGAGCCACTCCCTCGAGAACAGGAGAGCAGGAGAGCCACTCTTTTGATCCTTTCTTTCTCTTTCGGTGGACCGCTGGTAGTGAGGTGAGATCGTGGGCATTTTGTTCAATGATGTGGTAATCTGTGAAAAGTCACGAGAAGTCAAAGAATGGGACATGATGAGGTGAGGTTGATTCTGGCTGGGCTCCTTCCTTCTGGGTCTTCTAGAAGACGGTGAGGATCATGTTCGCGGCCCGAGTTGAGACGGAAGGCGCGGGCCAACGAGAACTGGTGGAAGGAACGACTGGTCGAACATCAAGACGTTTATCAAGTGCCAAAAGACCCTTTTACAGCGTCTTTGCGCCTCTCTACATTTGCGTCTCTGTGTCTCTGTGCCTCAAAGCCCTGTGCTATCTCCCCTTGAACCCTGAGCATCTTGCTCGCTTCTCAGTTTATGCGGCGTCCCCCGGATTGTTAATATCACCCGAAAAGCCAAGATGCCGTCGCTTGTTTACTGCTGAGGCGCTCTGACCGCCTTTCTCCTCTATTTTTTCTTGTGTCTTCTCCTCTCTTGCCCTTTCATTTCTCTCCGTCACTGTGCTTTTTCATGCCCTTCTGAAAAGCCGCGGCCCGGCAGAATTCGAAATGCGCCGCTGCAACAGCTTGAACCCAGCTCGAGCCAGCTTTCGTTTCCTTTGTGCTTCACCGCATCGCCAGCATTCAATAGCGCCGTTTGAATAAAAGAGACGTCCAGGGGCAGACAGCCTGTACACAGTACTCCCGTACACACATTTGTTTGCTCCATCCGTTTTCTTTGGGCTTTTTGACGCAGGAAAGTCCCATTAAACTCGTTGATGCAAGCGGTCTGGCAAATTCCCCTCTCTTTGGTCCTGCATTTGGGCAAGAGCCAGGGGTATTTTTGATAGAGCACAGCCTACAGAGAGAGACACGAAGGTGCAAAAGAGGGCAAGAGCGACCAACTGAAAGTGACTTTATTTGCTTGTACTCCACAAGCACTGTGTGTACTGCTCCTTCCCTGCGAAAGATGAGTTGAGAGAGGATACAAGCACAACTTACAAGGATAGAAGGAACGAACGAACGCACTTGCTCTGAGTAAGGAGAATAACCCGACATCGCATCGAAGCCTGTCTTTCCCTGTGTCTCTCTTTTTCTCCTTCTCTCCGTTTTTCTTCTTCTTCCTCATCTACTGCCCTACGAGCTCGACTCTCTCCAATCGACATCTTCATCACCTCACTCGCCGCGTCCGTCCTACCCATTGCTGCACCTTCGCCCGGCAGCCGGCCACGACCACAAGTCCTTCCTCCTCCTCTTCACACCGCTCTCACTTTTCGTCGACCGACGACTACTACCTACGGCCTACAGAAGTGCGGAACAGAGTACAGAACAAAGCACAGAAGTACAGGCACGAAATACACAAAGTGCAGATCTAGCAAGCAGCAATCTTTCGTTAGACACCTCTTGGAACTCGACCAGGAATTTGTGCAAAATTACAAGACTGCAAAAACCGAAGCAAGATCTTGCAAAAGCAAAACAATTCCAGCAAATAACGGCGGGAAAAAGAAAGTTGCCTCATCTTTTCTATCATTTCTATGCGCCGGCCGACGCGATCGGTCTCTGTTGGATGCGACGAAAAAAGTAAGCAAACGTTACTGTGTACGGAGTACAAGATACAAGATACAAGATACAACGGAACACGGAAGCAGAAGCAGAAGCATAGGGTTGAACGAGAGACAAGGCCACAAGCTAGCAAAGCTCCAAACTCCAATTCTCCAAGGCTGCCTCCTAATTTTTGTCTCTCCCCCACACCACAAGTTATGAGGGAGCCTGCTAAAAGGTCCACGTAAACTAACCACCTCTCGTCAACTTTCTCAAGGAGCCTCAACTTTCGGTCAACGTCCAAAGGACTGGATAGCAACAACTCCAGCAACTCCAGCAACTCCAACACCCCCTCAAAGAGCACCCGCAATACGAAGAGCCTCGACGCCCCACGACCAAAACTGACGGCTGCCGCCTCTTCGTCCTCGTTTGCTTCTACGCTCAAGTCCACAAACTCGACGACGGTGAGCATGAGCTCGCCTCCCTCTGGCGGCTCGGGCGCTGGCGGCGCTGCGACGGCTACCTTCCTCGAACAGACCGTCTCGCTGCTTGGGTCGGCCGCCTCCTACATGCGCCTACCGGCTATTGCATCGACTGTACGTTCTTCTTCTACTTCTTCAACGGAAATCGCCTGTCGCCTCTTGCCCCTCGGGCAAAAGTGCTGAAAACACACGTTGGCCGTCCGCCTCATACTGACCTGTCAATCTTAAGGGTGTCGCTGCTGTCCTCACATCCCTCCTCTACTTCAAGCAAAAGTGAGTGCCCGTCCCACGACTGTGGCCTATCGGGACATGCCCGTCCTACAGACGTGCACCTGCTAACCTCACTCCCTCTCCTTCTAGATCCCTCATCTACCCAGCCTCTGTCCCTGCCAATGCCCGCAGCGACATCCCCAGTCCCAAACAGTTTGGCCTCACCGACTTTGAAGAGCTCGTGATTCCCACTGACGATGGCGAGAAGCTCGCTGCCTTTTACATTCGTGGCCCGCGGGGGCCCGGCGACGCCCGCAACAGCCGCCACGCCCGCACCACGGTCATCATGTTCCACGGCAACGCAGGCAACATTGGCCACCGCCTGCCCATTGCTCGCATGCTCCGCCATCTTGTCGGGTGCAACATCTTTATGCTCGAGTACCGCGGCTACGGCAGCTCGACAGGCGAGCCCGGCGAGTCGGGCCTGAACGTCGACGCCCAGACGGCCCTCGACTATTTGCGGAACCGCGCCGAGACCAGCACACACAAGTTTATTGTCTACGGCCAGAGTCTGGGCGGCGCTGTCTCTATTCGACTGGTGGCCGAGAACCAGGCCAAGGGCGACGTTGTCGGCCTGATTCTTGAAAACACATTCTTGAGCATGCGCAAGCTGATCCCCCAGATCCTGCCGCCGGCCCGCTACTTGACACTGCTGTGCCACCAGGTCTGGCCGAGCGACTCGGTGATTCCCACCATCACCAAAGTGCCCATTCTGTTTTTGAGCGGCCTCAAAGACGAAATCGTGCCGCCGAGCCACATGCGCCAGCTGTATGATCTCTCCCAAGCGCCCAACAAAATTTGGAAGCCGCTGCCGCTGGGCGACCACAATAGCAGTGTGCTCGAGGAAGGCTACTTTGAGGCCATTGCCGACTTTGTCGCCTCGGCCACGGACGAGGGCCCGACCGAGAAGCCCCTGCTGTAGGGAATGGTGCCGCCCCAGTCTGAGCCCTCTCTACCAAGAACTTTGATACCCATACAATAACGGTCTTTTTTTTTTCTTTTTTTTCTTTTTCGTCTTCTTCACTTTTCGATGTTCACTAGACATGTAGTGTCCACCGCCTTCTTCTCGCCCAGCGAGTTTTTCTTGTACATACACTTTTGAAGCGCTCTTTTTTTTATGCCCTCGTTGATTTTCGTGATTTTCTTCTTGTTTCTTTGCTTTCTGTTCTGGGTCGGGTGTTTTGTTCTTACGTTGTCTTCTTGCGTTGTTCTTGCTCGGATAGGATCAATAAAAATCACACCAGGTCAATAGCATACACAGTATTCACACAAATTATTCATGTAGAGTCTTTCTTCTCTTTCTTTGAAATGCCCCGTATTTCATTCCACCTTGAACGTCTAAAATAAGTCAAATAAACTATTGGATACCTATATCATGTGCGCACACATGTTTACCGCTCCGACTCCCTTTTGCTTAACTTTTTTTTTGGTAGCCAACCGCAACTTTGTCTACTCCAACTTCAGGGCCTCAAACTGCTGCACAGTCTGCTCCAGCTGCTGCACCTCGCTCTCCTGCTCTGCCAGCTTCTGCTGGTCCGCCTCCTGCGTCGCCGCCGCCACCTTCTCCTTGTACGTGGCATCGCCCACCAGCTTGCGCGTCTTGGCCGCGTTGGCCGACGCCTTGCTCAGCTTGGTCTGGGCCTTTTTGATCTCCGCGTCTAGGTCGACATGGCCCTTGACGTGCAGGTACACAGAGGCCGTGCCCGACACCTGGACGGCGACACAGCCGACCGGGCGGGCATCGGTGGGTGCCAACACGGTAATCTTGGCGTTGCCGCCGGCCTTGCCAAGCAGCGAGCGGATGGCGGGCACTTCCTGGGTGGCGGTGGCGTGGGCATCGTCGGTGGTGGTCTGGACAAAGACCTCAACAGCAACATCCTTGGGGAAGGGGTACTCGACCACAAGCGACCGAATACCGCGGGACGCATCGAGAACAAGCTGGTAGGCAGCCTCGGCGGCCGGGTTCTCGAACTGGGCGTCGTACTCCGGGTAGGAGGCCACGACAATCGAGGGGGTCTTGTCCTCGGGGCGACGGGGCAGACGCTGCCACAGTTCTTCGGTGATGAACGGCAGGAAGGGGTGGCTCAACAGCAGAGCAGCCTCGAGGGCGCTGTACAACGTCTGGAGAGCGGACTCGCGCTGCTCGGGGGTGCCGTCGGAAATAATGGCCTTTGAGTTCTCGATAAAGACATCGCAGAGCTCAGAGTACCAAAAGTTGTACAGGGCATTGGACGAGTTCTTGAACTCGCGCTCCTCGACGGCATGGCCAATCTCCTTTGCGGCCTTGTTCATCTTGGCCAAGATCCAGAGCTCAGCCAGCGACTCGTGGCCGCCGAGCGTGCGCTTGGCGCGCGGCTGGAAGCTGGCCGCGCCGGTGCTGTGGGCCTCGAGGTTGCCAAGCACAAACTTGGAGGCGTTCCAGATCTTGTTGCAGAAGCGGCGGTAGGCGTGCATGACCTTGATGTCAAAGTTGATGTCGCCGCCACCGGTGACGTAGTTGGCCAGGCACATGCGCAGACCGTCGGCACCACACTCGGGGATACCCTGGGGGAACGCCGACTTTTGGTACTTGATGGCCTTTTGCACCTCGAGGGGGTCGAGGTTGCCCTTGAGCAGCGAGTTGTTGAGCTCCTCGAGGCTGATGCCCGAGATGACGTCGAGCGGGCTGATGACGTTACCCAAAGACTTGGACATCTTGCGGCCGTCAGAGTCACGGACGAGCGGGTGGCAGTACACCTCGTAGAAGGGCACCTTGCCAGTCAGCTTCAGACTCAGCATGACCATGCGGGCAATCCAGAAGAACAGAATATCCCAGCCGGTCTCGAGCATTGAGGTAGGGAACAGCTTCTCGAAATCGGGCGTCTCCTTGGGCCAGCCCAGCGTCGAGAAGGGCCACAGACCAGACGAGAACCAGGTGTCGAGCACGTCCTCGTCGCGGACAAGGCGGATGGTCTTGCCGGGGAAGGCCTTGGTGGCCTTGGCCAGCGCCTCCTCCTCGGTCTTGGCGGCGAACCAGCGCGAGTTGTCGCCGGCGTCGCTCTCCTCCTCACCCTCAAAGTGGGCCAGGTACACGGGGCACTGGTGACCCCACCACAGCTGGCGCGAGATACACCAGTCGGTGATGTTGGCCATCCAGCTGCGGAAGCTGCGGTCGGCGGACTCGGGCTTGATCTTGAACTTGCTGTCGTCGAGGGCCTGGACGGCCATCTGGGACATCTCGCCCATGCGCATCCACCACTGGGGCTTGAGGCGGGGCTCGACAACGTCCTTGCTGCGCTCCGACAGGGGCACGACCATGGGGTTGTCCTTCTTGTCGACGTACAGACCCAGCTTCTTGAGGTCCTCGGCGATAGTGTAGCGCACATCGAAGCGCTTCTGGCCGGCGTAGGGACCACCAAACTCGTTGATCAGGCCATCGTCGGTCAGGATGTTGATAAACTCGAGCTTGTGGCGCTCACCAATGGCGAAATCGTTGGCGTCGTGGGCAGGGGTGATCTTGACGGCACCAGTACCAAACTCGCGGTCAACGTAGTCGTCGGCCACAATGACCATGACACGGTCCTTGATAAAGGGATGCGTCACACGCTTGCCGACAAGGTGCTTGTAGCGCTCGTCCTGGGGGTGGACGGCGATACCCGTATCACCGAGCATGGTCTCGAGACGGGTGGTGGCGACCTCAATGGTCTCGTCGGAGCCCTCAATCTGGTACTTGAAGTGGACAATGACACCAAACTCGACCTTCTTGGCGTAGCCGGGCACATCGAGCAGGGTGCGGCCAGGCAGGTCCTTGTTGTTGACCTCGAGGTTGGACAGAGCCGTGTTGAGCTTGGAGTCCCAGTTGACAAGGCGGTTGGCACGGAAGATGGTGCCCTCCTCGTGCAGGCGCACAAACGTCTCCTGGACAGCAGCGCTCAGGTTTTCGTCCATGGTGAAGGCCTCACGCGACCAGTCAAAGGAGCCACCCATCTTGCGCAGGGCGTTGTTGATGTTCGCGTGGTACTGCGTCTTCCAGTCCCAGACCTTCTCAATGAAAGCCTCGCGGCCGACATCGTGGCGGGTCTTGCCCTCACGACGGTACAGCATGGTCTCGACAACGCTCTGGGTGGCAATACCGGCGTGATCGCAGCCGGGCAGCCACAGGGTGGTCTTGCCCTTCATGCGGTAGTAGCGGATCATGATATCCTGCAGCGAGTCGCCGAGGGCGTGGCCCATGTGCAGCGAGCCCGTGACGTTGGGCGGCGGGTGGGAAATGACAAAACGGCCCTTTTCCTTCTCGTTGCCGTCGGCGCCAAACTCGGGCTCAAAAAACTTGGCCTTCTCCCAGTACTCGTACCAGGCACTCTCGACGGCCACAGGGTTGTACGACTTGTAGTACGGGTCGTCGAGCGGGCGCAGACGCTTCTTCTCGCCGGCGGGCGTGTCGTTGACATAGGGAGCCAGCGTCTCCTCGGCGGCGGCGGCCTTGGCAGCCTTGGCCTTGGCCTTCTTCTCGTTGGCGGCGGCGGCGGCAGCCGGGTCGGTGTTGGCAGCCGAAGCCGCAGCAGCAGCCTTCTGGGCCGCCTGCTTCTGCTGGAATTTGGCAAGCTTCTCGGCCTTCTTGCGATCGCGCTCAATCTCCTTGTCGGACTTGACTTTCGGGGCGGCCGCATCGCCCTGGGCAGGCGGGGCCTCGGCGGGGGGGTCTGCACACGGGTGGTTAGTCGACGTCACAGCATAAAGGGCCATCTATCAGCCTCCTCCACCACGGCCTCACTCACTTGTCGCCATAGTTGCACGTGCACGGAAGAGTGTCCGGGTTGTTGCGGGTGACGGGCGCACCAGAAGCGCGCGGAAGATGCGAAAGGACGACGTTTTGGCGTCCTCGAAGTAAAAACACAGGAGGCTCGTATGAAAAGAGCAAAGCGTCAAAAGACAATGGGTCTGCGGAGGAGAACGGGGGAAAAAAGGCGGAGGAAGTATCGGTTCAGCCTTCTTTTCTAGTTTCTCGATTTCGAGATATCTTTGTTTTCGTTTTGGAGCGGGCTGTTTTAGGGCGAGTCACACTTTTTCTGAGTCACGCTTTTTTGGTGCCGTTGGTGTATTTTGGTGTGGTTTTGGCAGTCGCTTGGTGGTCGCACCTGCCGTTCTGCGACTGTTCTGAAGCATTATTTTATTCCAGATAGCTGTGAGGGGCAGGTAGCAGCGGGGAAAGGGCAAACGGGCAATAAAATGACAGGAAAGGGCAGGCGGTGAAGGCAAAGTGGCCAATGGAAGGAGCCAATGGCGACGGCAACGACTGCCAATTGGCTGCTGAAAGGGGCAAGTGCCTGTACCTGTGTGCGAGCGTGCCTGCCGTTGTCCAACAGCTGCATACGGCATGTGAGGCCGCTGCAGAGCACTAGCTCTAGGGGAAGGAGCGATCATTACAGGCCCCCATTGGTGTAAGGTTAGGTCTGTGTACGAATCTGCGACCTGTAGTTCGTACCTCGTAATAGCTCCGTCTTGAAAAACTCTGAATAGCTTCAGGCAGCTCGTGACGTGAAACGGTGAAAGACGGAGAAGAAAACAAGCGGAGACTCTTACATCGGAGCCGGGTGGGTGTCGACGGCCTATTTTGTGACTACTACTTTAATTGACAGCCTTCCTTTATTCCTCAATTCAATGTTCTCCATCAACTTTTGATTTTCTGTGTCCATTTTTCTCTCTTTTCAAGAGACTCACAATCGAGCTGTTATGACGCTCTCCGTCTCAGCCTTGCGCCCTCGGCTGGCCGCGACCGTTGCTTCTTCTCAGCCGTGCTGCAATACCAGTGCCGCAGCACGATGTGTGCGTTGGTTCTCGTCGACACGCACTCGTCTAAGCGGTCAATTCACAATCGCGGCATCGCCGTCCACATCCAAAGTGAGTCCAACACCAATCAGGATGCGACATGAGTCCAACGACTAACAACGCAGGATGCTCTCCTCGACACAATTCGGGCACGAAAAGACGTGCTGGCCGCGCAGAACACGGCTCCATCACTGGGCAGCCCCGACAATGCAACCGTGATCCTTGCATCGCCTGATTTCGCGACGTGGCTCGACGACGAGGCGTTTTTGGGTGATCTCTTGGGCCAGCTACCATTAAGCCAGGGACAAAACGAGACGAGTGTCTTGTGTGCAGTCGTGGCCGCTCTTGCATCTCCGCAATGTCCAGAGAGTGGCGGCCCGAACAACGAGCGGCCGCCCGTATCGGGACTGTCGATTGCGTATGGCAACACGGACAAGCTTCTGCCCGGCGTCTGGCGGGGCGATGGCGACAAGACAACACTCCGGAGCAGTCGAGGGTCAATTGGCAGTGATCTAGACAAGGACGCGGCTGTGACAGTAGAGGTGCCGCCGTTGACGGGGGGCGAAATGAAGAGTGCATCGCTCCGGGTCACCTTACCTCTCAGCAACACAATTTTCCAAAATGGTCGGCGGTCAACATTGCTGGCTAGTTTGTGGGCATCATCCGAGAGCGGCTTCCAGAGGAGGACTCAAGAGTCTCGCGAGCACCAGCTGATTGTGGCACCAACACCATCATCAGCAGAGGCCGTGACGAACGTGTTCATTCCCCTGTTTCCCCTGTCCGAGCCGCTCAAGATTGCGTCTGGGCTGGGCAACATTGTGCGGCAGGTGTTTGACAAGGCGACGGGGAAGCCCATCCCTGCGGCTCGCGAACTCGAGGCGGATATTCCGGCACTGCTCAAGGCCCGGCGGCGGGCAACGCCGGCTCTGGAAGACGGCGCGCTGGCTGTCTGGGGTCTCGTGATCCCGGCACAGGTTGTACCCTTTTACGAGCAGCTAAGGGCAAAGCTGCGGTCTCAGCAGGAGTCGGCGTTGGATGCTCTGACCGGCGATGCAGACCACGCGCCTGCGGCTGAACAGCAAGCAGCGGCGCAGGCGTCGGCATACTTTACAGAGCTGTTGGCCGCAGGCTGCCGTCTGCACAGAATTTGTAAGAAAACACCAAAACACCAGTGTACTGCATACCGTCTCTGATATTCTCGTACTAACATCTACAGTGAGCGGCGGTGGTGGTTGGGGCTTGAAACAAGGCCTGCTGTCACTTGATCCCCAGATGAGCCATCCTGCAGCGGCCAGTCTGTCGTCTGTTGAGTCTGACAGTGATTCGTCCCAGTTACACAAAATTCTCGGCGAAGAGCGCCGCGACGAGGAAATGGACGACGAGGCCATGCTCAGCTTCATCCGCTCGTTCAAAAACGAGACGCTCGTGGGACGGCAGGTCAGCGAAGCAGAAGCAGCAGCGGGAGAAGCCAGTGAAGAGAGCGGCGTGGACGGCGTGGCCATGCCAGGGGCATATGTGCAGTTTTTCGTGGCGCCTTTGGGCCTCCAGAGCGAACCAAAGGCAGTGACTTCGAATGCCGACGCCGGTCCCGAGACGTGGTCGATTGCGCTCGGCGCCCAAGCCGGCTACGACGGCAGCCCGCCCATTCTGGACAGCAGCGCTGCTTCTGGAGAAAGTATCGCATTGTTCCACAACCATTTCGGTGCCGTCTCGAACCACGGCATATTCTTGTCCGCAGTCGCGCGAGGTCGTGGTGCCACTGAAAGCAGACAATCGACCCGCACCAAGCTGGACGCACCTAATGCTTATGTCTGGGGAAGCATGCACTCGCGGTAGTGGTCTTTCCTTTCCCCTTTCCACTCTTTCCACTCTTTCCACTCTTCCACTGCAGTTTTTACAAGGACGGGGAAAGGCCGGGACAGAAGTTAGAGACGCTCTTTTGGAATCTCCTAGGCCCCAGGGTCGTCTATTCCGATTCCTTCCACACCTCTACAGCTGCGAGTTTTTTCAGCAAATCATCGGCTATTTTCCGTTTTCCCCAACTCTCCTTCTAATAAACGGTAATAAACGGCCGACGGATAAATTGGCAGCAATCAAGAGACAAAGCATCTCAGCTCAAGAAACATACCAAAAGAAAAGACAATTTCAGAGTCAAAAACAATAAACAATAAACAGAAAACAGATACAGCCCGTCTTTCGGCGAACACAGCGGACATAAAACCAAGTGAAAACTCAAGAAGAGAGACCCGCGAAAACAAGCCTTTTAAGAGACCTTTTAGACGACCTTTTAGACGACCTTTAAACCCCTCCAAATGGCAGCCGCCCGCATTCTTATGTAATGCGCCCATGTTAGAGCGAGATCCTGGTCGCTCCTTCCCCCCTTTGTCTTACACCATCTCATAGCGGATTCGCAACATCGAGGAGAGCTCTTTCAGATTTCAGTCCGTTCTTATATAGCTTCTCATTCTCCCCCCTTTCCTTTTGTCATTTTATTTTTGTTCTTTCATACCCACCCTCACCATGGCCTCACAACCCCTCGCCAAGGTGGGCATCCTGTCCATTGGTGACATGGGCATGGGCATCGCCAAGCTGCTCATCGCCAACGGCTTCTCCGTCGCAACCAACGTCACCGGCCGCAGCCAAGAAACCGTCGACCGCGCCAAGGCGGCCAAAGTCGACGTTTTGCCGTCCGATGCCGCCCTGGCTGCCCACTGCGACATTATCTTTTCCGTGGTGCCCCCCCGCGACGCCATCGAGACGGCCCAGCGGATCGTCGATGCCCTCCCAGAAGCCAAGCGCCCGGCCGACAAGCCGCTGTACTTCGCCGACATGAACGCCGTGGCGCCGTCGACGTGCAAGACGATTGCCGGACTGTTTGCGGCGGCAGGGACGCAGCCGCCCGTTCACCTGGTTGACGGCTGTATTTTGGGCGGGCCTCCACAGCTACGGCCAGCCGCGGCCACGCCGCCCGTAGTGACGCTGTCGTCGTCGTCGGACACAGACAAAGATGGCAAGACTGTGCCAGGAGG
Organism: Sporothrix euskadiensis; assembly: GCA_019925375.1. NCBI lineage: Eukaryota > Fungi > Ascomycota > Sordariomycetes > Ophiostomatales > Ophiostomataceae > Sporothrix > Sporothrix euskadiensis. The sequence goes on along the minus strand of JADHKQ010000003.1, from coordinate 473,468 downwards.
AACCATTTCGTCTGACGCTTCGGCTCCTCTCGAGTGGTACCGTCCGCTCATGCCCACGTCCGGCCCGCACAACCTGGACGCTTTTCCAACGCTCGCCACGGCCCTCAACAGCCGCCACATTGCCGACAAGGTTGGCTCGGCCAGCGGTCTCAAGATGTGCTTTGCCGCCATGTCCAAGGGCTACTCGGCGATTGCCATCCAGGCGTTTACGACGGCGCACAGGCTGGGCGTGCTCGAGGACCTGCAGTGGGCCATGGGCTCGCTGGTGCCCGGCCGTGTGAAGCAGACAGAGGGTGCCCTGACGGGCATGGCCCCCAAGGCGTATCGGTGGGTGCGGGAAATGGAAGAGATTAGCGACACATTTTCACAGGAAGCCGGGTTTGCGCCCGACCTGTTCCGGGGTGCAGCGGGCGTCTTCAAGGCCGTGGCCGAGGATACGGTGCTGGGACAAGAAAAGATTGGCCAGCGCAAGCGGGGGCGGACAGCCGAGGATGTGGCGTCGGCCATGGCCGAGGGTCTGGAGGCGAAGCAGCAGAAGAAGCAAAAGAAGGAGGAGTAAGCGGTGTCTGTGATTACGAGTATGAGAAGGATATGATGTTATGCCGGGGGGCCGCTTAAAGCTTGCTATGATACTTACGATGTTTGTTTTGTCCAACAATGAGTCCCGTTACGGCTCACCGGACAGAAAGGCTTCCTCGTATATTCTTCGCAAGATCACTCAAGGTGAGACGGACTGGATATATATCGAGGCTCAAGAATATGCACAACATCTGCAAGCTTGATAGACTGTTGTACATTGACCTTGGCGTTTTCAACGGTCAGTGCGTGTCGGCATCTGACAGCCAACGGACAGTCGATAAATATCATAGCATATCCCGATCTGGACGTCCTTCTCTACGCTCATATCCTGCTTTTGTCACTTTGGCCACCAAGGCGATCATCGAGCGCCCAAAGGCGAAGACGAAGGAGCATCTAGACCAAGGTGTCTTCCCGTCGTTTATGGCGGTCTCTTACTCGTCCTTTGCCGATTGTGCAGATGTTGTGATGCCGTTGGACGTTTCACATGGAATAAAATGTTTGATTTCAGTTTATAGATAAAACTGATAAATAATTACTGGGAATTACTGATAAAAAAGAAGAAGAAAAATACCCCGAATTTGAAAATAACTTCGTTTAAATCAACAAGATCCATAAAAAAAAGTTAATAAACAATCTGAGAGTCACTAATCGATCCTTTTCCCTTTTCTATCTGTTATTCAAAGCTTGGTAACTCGCCTTCTATTGTTGAAACTGGTAGCTGCGGTTACATAGAAAACGGCGATAAATCAACAAAACAACACTGGAAATAGCCATCTAATTATCCATCATTATATCCAATCAAAATGGTAAAAACTCCATTCTCACATTTTTTCGCCTCTCACGGCTGAGTACGGGTTGCCCTTGGGTGTGGTACAGCCTTTTTGTTCTCTTTTGGGGGAGCTGGGGAGGTTGCTTTGACCAAAAAACCGGATTTCTTCCCCATACAAAAATAGCCGAGACCGCATCACCAGTCTTACTGTCTTACATCACCAGTTTCTTCCCGTTTTAGTTGACTGGTCTCGACCCTTGACAGCTTTTCCAAAGCCTGCACGGAGTATTTTCTGTACGCCAAGCACGTGGCTGTCACACAGAGAGTACGCTCTGATCCCTTTTCTTTTTTCCATCTCTTCTCTTTTCGCATTATCCCTTTATTTTCTCTACCTTTACTCTTGCATAAACAAATTAATTCCTGTACCGCACCTGCATCTCAACTTACAATCTACTGATCGATCATTGCCTTTCAAAAAAAAAAAGAAAGAACAAAAAAGAAAGAACAAAAAAGAAAGAACAAAAAAGAAAGAACAAAAAAGAAAGAACAAAAAAAAAAAAAAAAAAGAGAGACATTCTGATCCTCGTCGACATATAAAGCGACGATTCCGGTCGCCCTTGTCTCGACATCTCTTTCTTCACACGACCCACCACACTCTCCATACATCTCCACATCCAGCATCTATCAACATGACTTCCAGTGCGCCGGCCGACGAGGCCGTACATGGTGATAACCAAAACAACGTCGGCGTTGCTCCAGACAATCCTAGCAGCAATACAGGCGGCGACGATGATGACGAGAATTTCGACGACAGCTTGAATGTCAGCCCATCACCATCACCGTCAGCCTTGTCAAGGACAGGCAGACCTTTAACACAAACCAACCCGCCGACAGCAAACACACATCCACGGCCACAAACACAAACAAGAGCACCAGACCCGATACAGCTACAGACACGGGCTAGACTACCTCAAAGACCCCGCCCACAGTCAATGGCCTACACCTCCGACTCCTCTTCCTCCTCCGCCTCCGATACCTCCTCTTCCTCCTTCTTTTCTCCTTCCCACCACCTCTCGATTGCGCCGCTGGACACTCTTCACACACAGACTCGTCGGCTGCGTGCCAAGGTTCCTCCCAACAACAACGGCCCATCCTCGGCTTCCCTCGAGCCGATCAAGACACGGCCGAACCAGGCACCGCTGCTCGACCTACAGCCACTGTCCTCCCTCGCGCCCATTCTGAACCCGCTGCCGTTGCCACCAGGCACAGCGCCGCCACGAGCGAAACTGGCTGTCCAACTGAAAATGAATCTCGAGATTGAAGTTACGCTCAAGGCACGGGTTTGTGGGGATGTGCTGTTGACGTTGCTCTAAGAGACGGAGGGAGGCACACGACGTACCCTGTACATTAATACACGACGGAAATGACGCAACGATAGGTACGGGACAAGACTGACCAACATTTGGCATGATACATGCGGAGTACATATGCATATACGGGTAAAATATAGACGGGTAATGGGACCTGTATCCCGTATTCTTTGATTTTCTGTTTGCTGTAGCCGATCCTGTTTTATGTAATGCCCATCCTGATTGCATTATACACTCCAAACTGCTGTTCTGCTGCCAAACTTTCCAAACTCTGCTGCCGGCCTTTACAGAATCATATCGGTATCGTCACCATCGTCTGCCGGCGCGGCAGCAGCTGCTGGCGCCGCCGTGGCAGGTGCAGACGCAGCACCGTCGCCAGCTGCCGCACCGTTGCCGTTGCTGCCCTCCACAAAATAGTCGGCCATCTCCGCATCCAGCTCCTCTTGTGTCTTGCGCGAACGGCGGCCATCGCCACCGCTGCGGCCGTTCTGGCCGTCGTTCCGGTTGTCGCCACGGCCATTGCGCCCACCGCCTCGCCGCTCACCAGGACGACGGCCGCCGCCGCCACCGCCATCACGGCGTCGCGGTGCAGGACTGCGCGACCGCGACAGGCGGCCGCTGTTGTCGTTGTTGTTTTTGTTGTTATTGCGCGACGACCCAGACCCGGGCACGTACCGGTCGATACCCCGGCGCGCCGCGACAGCCAGGCTCGTCCGGTCGTCGTCGCCCTCATCGTCTTCGTCATCACCTCCATTGTTGTCGCGCCGTTTCCGTGGCCGTGAGATTCTATCTGCGAGAGGACGGCCCGATCCGAGAGCCGCATTGCCGCCTCCCCGACCACCGCCGCCGCGGCCGCCGGCGGGGACAATTGACAGCCGAATGGGCTGGCCTTTGGCGTTGGCGCCGTCAAATTCGCGGAGGGCGGCGCGGGCGTCGTCGTGTTCGTGGTAGGTGACGTAGGCGGTACCTTCGGAGCGGCCGGCGCGGTCGTACACGAGGTCGACGCTGGCGACGGGGCCGATGCTGCTAAAGAGGCCTTCGAGGTCGTCTTTTGTCAAGTCGTAGCGGAGGTTGTCGACGCGAACACGGGTGCCGCGGATGCTGCGCTCGTTAGGAAAGGACAAACAAAAAAGAGGGATACAGGAAGAGACTGGACCTACCGCTCCGGCGAAGCGCGGCTGCGCGAGGACTTGACGGGGTGGTCGGAGTCTAGGAGCTGTTAGGACGTGCGACGTAGTCGGTGTCAACGGGGAAAGCCGAGTGTACCATTGTTGTCGTAGCGGTCGTGGACCCATTCTCTGCAGCGAGATTAGCTGTTGCCCAGCATCGTCATGTCTTCTTTCCAGAAAAAGTAGCCCTTACTCGTCAATCTTTCTCGGCTCGTCGCGGTAGGACTATAGGTAGAGGAGGAGGGAAGAGGTCGGTCATGTCAGTGGCGCCGTTCTGTGAGGGTGTGAGAAGAGTCGCAGTTCATGTGGGAGTAGAAACCTAGATGGTCAGCACAGGTTCGTCTTTTGTTTATCTCGTCTGCCGTCAGTGTGCCTACCTTTCGGACTCCGTCGCGCGGGAAGTCGTCACGCCGGTCACGGTCGCGCCGTCCGCCGCCGTTGCGGCCGCCGTTTCTATCGTTGCGGTAGTCGCTACGGTCGTTGCCACGGTCGTTGTTTCTGTCGCCACGGCCACGGTTGCCGCGACGCTCGGTCTGGGTTGTCAGTGCTGTACTAAAGGATGGTTGTAGAGAAAGAATTGGCTACCTTGCGCTCGGCGAGGATCTCGTCCAGGCTGACGTCCATGTTGGCAGTCATTGTCGAGGAGGGTGGGTAGGTAGGTCGTTGAGTAGAAGGGGAGGTCAATTGAGTCGAAGAGGATTGCGAGAACTAAAAAGATGATCAATGACAGTAAAAAAGGACCAACTGCAAAGTCGGTGGTGTTTGTGTTGAAAGTTGAAAATGCAGGTTGGTGGAAGTATGGTGCAGTGCAGGTTGGAGAAGAGAGAGGGAAGGATGCGAAGTTGTGAACACGAAAAGAAACAAGGCAAGAGCAACCAGCAGAGCGTGCCGGCCGCCCACGGCTGTGCCTTGCTGTGAGGAGAGAAAAGGCTGGAACTGGACTGGGCTGGACTGGGCTAGCCTGGGCTTGGTTCAGCTTGGGGCTGCGAAGCTAGGGAGGGAGCTGTGCTATTTCGTAATTGGTCAGCTTGTAAGCCCTCCTGGGGCGTGCGCGGCACTCAATTGTGGGATTTTGGGGGGAGAGGACTGTTTTAGACCAGGGGCTGCAGGGCTTATTTAGTGGGCTCAGGCCACCATGGCTGCTGTACAGAGTATGTAATACTCCGTAGCTTGCATGTTCCAGGCTATTTTGGCAACCTCTCAGTCAACAGCCTCCTTTCTTCTCTGCCACCAGATCTGATCTGCCTCGATTTTTGGCTTTACCGAGACACTGGAACACACAAAGAATGGCCACAGGAGAAACATCTATTTATATCGACAAACATAAGGCTCCATGGCAAATTGAATCCAGTCTCTACAGGCTATACCTTGTCAGATACAGTGCGCATTTATTCACTTCACTTTACGTGCACATATTTGATTGAACATTTCGTGAGTTTTTTTTGGCCTACTTTTTCTTCTTCTTTTTCTTCTACCAAGCAGAAAGCAAACCCGAATGCCGAAACCCCAGTTGACGCCTTTGAATGATGGCATGTGAAAAATACTACAAAATGCTAGCAAACAAAAGAAAAAAAGACGGATCGTATCGTAAGCGAGGCTGTTGAGAGCTTGGTGGTTGCGTTGGATATTTGACGGTTTTTCTTGTTGGCAGAGTAAAAAGCTGTTTCTTTTTGTCTTCTTTCAAAGACGGCTTCCGAGTTTGACCAGAGAGAAAGAAGGATTATGAAAAGAAGACATAAGAGCCTCACGACAAAGAAAGTTGAAAAAATTTAGGAAAAGAAACCGAAACCGAAACGGCATTCAGACACGGAAACACAGCGAGTAAAGAAGAAAATACGAAGAAAATACGGAGAGTAATTTCTTTTTGATAAACCACGATAGGAAAAAGTAAAAGATAACACAAGACAATAAATTCAGTCGAGTAGTAAAAAAGGAAAATAGAACCGAGATAAAACTGGTAACAAAGAACAAAACGTCCCGCGAAAGAGACCGCCGGTCAAAGTCGATCTAGTTGTGAGAGCGTTACAAGGTTCCCGAAAAAAAGGACAAAAAGACACAGTGGTGGATTGACAGTTGCAAAGAAACAAAGAATAGAAAAATGACAAGACCCAAACCAAAACGCCCAACAAACAAATAAAAAAGAAGAGTTTATAAAATCACAACATTATCATGCACCGTTGTTCGCCGTCGTAAGTCGTACGTCGTGTTCAGAGTTTTTATGTTCGTCTTCGTCGTCGAGCGTCGTGGCATGTGTAATTTTGTTGTGTTTGTTGCGCATGTTTCTTCTTGTTCTTTTGGTTGTTGACTGTTGGTGGGCTTTGTTGCTTTCTTTCTTGGTACTTGGAAAATTAACGGACTTTTAAAGTTGTTGTTGGGGGACAGGTGTTGGCGAAATAAAAGGTGACAGGAAAGGAAACGAGTAAAAAGAGTTGTGAGAAAAAGAAGAGGAAACAAAGGAAACAGGGATGTAGAGTGCAAAAGACAATAATCGAAAAAGAGAGGTCAAGGAATAAAAGAAAAGAAAATCAAACAACTGCTTCTAAATGCTGGGTCTCAAGTCTTTCTTCTTTTCTCTTTCCCCTCAAATCGATGGTCTTTCTCATCCACACCGCGAGGGGGGTTTTTGTCTTCTCTCTTTTTTTTGTTTGGGGGGTAATCTTTTTTCTCAGACAATAGGTCTTGTTTTCCCTTAGATCAGGTCGGCCACGTTCATCGGCATCTCCTCAATCTGGGTGCTGTAGAACTGCTCAATCTCGCGCATCATGCGGACGTCCTCAGCAGTGACGAAGTTGATGGCAACACCCTTGCGACCGAAACGACCACCACGACCAATGCGGTGGATGTAGTTCTCGCGGTTGGCGGGCAGATCGTAGTTGATGACCAGGGAAACCTGCTGGACATCGATACCACGGGCCAGCAGATCCGTGGCGATCAGGACACGGGACGAACCCGAGCGGAACTCCTTCATGATCAGGTCACGCTGGGCCTGGTCCATGTCACCGTGCATGGCCGAGACAGTGAAGTCACGGGCAGTCAGCTTGTCGGTGAGCCAGTCGACCTTTCTGCGGGTGTTGCAGAAGATGACGGCCTGGGTGATAGTGACGGTCTCGTACAGATCCGAGAGGGTGTCGAGCTTCCACTCCTCCTTCTCAACGGCAATGTAGAACTGCTTGATACCCTCCAGGGTCAGCTCGTCCTTCTTGACCAGGATGCGGACGGGGTCGCGCATGAACTTGGTGGTGACCTCCAGGACGTCCTGGGGCATGGTGGCCGACAGCAGAACGACCTGGGTCGACTGGGGCAGCAGCTGGAAGATGTCGTAGATCTGCTCGGTGAAACCGCGAGACAGCATCTCGTCGGCCTCGTCGAGGACGAACATCTTCATGGCGTCGGTCTTGAGGAAGCGGCGCTGGATCATGTCGTGGACACGGCCGGGGGTACCGACGACGACCTGGGGGCCGTCCTGGAGGGCCTTCATGTCCTCACGGACGCTGGTGCCACCAATGCAGGCGTGGCACTCAATGGACATGAAGTCGCCAATGGCGACAACGACCTTCTGGATCTGCTGGGCCAGCTCGCGGGTGGGGGCGAGGATCAGGGCCTGGCACTGCTTGGCGTTGGGGTCGATCTTCTGCAGAACCGAGATGGAGAAGGTGGCAGTCTTGCCAGTACCCGACTGGGCCTGAGCAATGACATCGTGGCCCTTGATGACGGGCATGATGGCGCGCTGCTGGATAGCGGACGGGCGCTCGAAACCGTAGGCATAGACACCGCGGAGCAGGTCGGCTCTGAGGTTCATGTCATCGAACGAGTCGACGGTCTCATCGTAGTTAGACTCGATCTGTCCTGTTGGGAGGGGAAGAAAATAAGTCAGCGGTGTCCTTATCGCATTGTGTCTCTGTCTCTGATTTTTTGTTTGTCGTTCTGTTATTTTTCCTTCTCGAGTCCCATCTCCGCCCCATCTCCGCCCCATCTTGGCCATGGCCCCTCCTCGCACTCTCCCTGGCTCCCCTTGACCCCCCTTTTCTGATGCCCACTCACAGCCCCCGCGAGATGCGCGCAAACTGAGAGCAGACAGACAAAAACGAGAGAACGAGAGAAACCAAAGAAGATGATGGAGATGGCCGTGATGCGCGCAAAAGAGTTCGATGGATGCCGACAGGGAAAAGAAAAAGGAGCCAGATCACAAGTGCCAGGGAGGGGAAAAGGAGGGTGGAAACTCACCCTCGGGAACATCCTCGAGTCCCTTGTCGGTAGCCATATTCGCGGTAGGAGTTGCGGAAAAATCTAGATCTCAAGCGCTGCTTGAAATCTAGAGATACGGGAGAGGCGGTAGAAGCGAAAAAGAGGATAGAAGCGAAAGAATGAGAATCCAAGGGGGAAGATTGAATCTGTCCTGCGGATTCCAACCGGTTCCTGGTGGAAACTTGTGGTTTAAAAAATGGAGTACTGGAAAAAAACTGAAAAGGCTCTCGTAAAGAATGACGAGAGGAATTTCAGGATAAGAAAAAAGAGGAAGCGATTCCTGTTTTTCTTGTTGCGGGTGGTGATGGTTTGGTTTGTGTTGTGGTTGTGTTTGGTAGACGTTCAGAAAGATTTCGGGGAGGGAGAATTTTTTCAGGAGGACACCTTCTTCCTAAAGAAATAATTTTTTTTCTTCTTCGGTCTGCTATCGCTCCTGCCCCGAATTTTTTATTTTAGCATTAAATTTTCGTTTTTGTGAGGGAAGGCGAGAATGGAAGGGACGAACCAGAGCCAAAAAATAATTGAGAAATTGGCTAGCCTCCTTCCCTGACTGGCTGGAATTGAGTGAGGGGCGCAGAAAAGTGAAGAAAAACAGAGGCAGAGAGGGAAAGAGAGGGCAATCACAGCGACAAGGGAGAGTGGCGGATGGTGGGGAGGGGCGTGGGAGGGAAGGAGCGAAAGAATGGGGCGGTTTTTTTACTGTGTAATTACTGTTTTTTTGCTGTTCTGCGCGTGGAAGGTGCGCCCGCCGCGCTGCTGCAGTGGGTGGGATGGCAAGTGCAAGGCGAAAAAACTTTTTTTTTCTCGGTACTACTGCAAGAGCCCCACTAAAATCGCAGAGAAAACGAGCAACCATTCGAGGGGTTTGAGAGAGAAAACGACAGGAAATGGCCCCAGGACTGCGCAGTGTGCAGTAGTGCGTATCTGAGTCTCACAGGAGGGCCTCTCGGCCCCTCCTGACGTGTTGCAGCCTGATGGTCCAAGCTGAGCCCTGCGACGTCCCTGTGAGAGACGACAAATTACAGGGCTCTCCAGCAAGGCTAGCCCCAAAGGGGCAATTAATGGAACCGATGGTACGGGCAACGACGCAGGAGAAAGGGAAAGAGCAACAGAACGACGGGCGGAAAAGTAAAGAAAGAGGCAAGAAGCAATCGTCACAAAGTAGAAGGAAGGAGCAAAGGGGCCAATAGAGAGCCACACAGAGGCATGTCCAATCCTCAATATGACAGGCCCGAGTGGCGTTTGGAGGCGTGGAACGACGGCGGCCGACGGCTGGCCGGTTGCGTTTGGCATCGAGATACATCTGGACCAAAGTATCAGAGTATCTAGATCTTTTCGGTCTTCCGCCACGGAGCAACCACTCAATATCAGGCAGCAGCTCCTAAAAAGACAAAATGGACCACTGATAATGACTGTTTGCAGACGTGATCTTACGAAACGAGTCACACGAAGAGTCATAGGCTATATGCTAATGCACAATAAACATACTTGAGACGGAATAATATTACACTGTACGGAGTACGTTCGTAGATTGCAACCTTTCCAAGCGCACATCCTGCAAATCCCTTCGAATGGAACGCCTTCTAGCATTGTTCTTTCCTAGCGTGTAGGTTGGATAGAAAGCAGCAAGAAGCAGGTACGAGTCGAGATGTACTTCACGTGATGGGGCACGAGCAGGACTGACCGCCTTTTTTATACTTTTGTAGGTGGAAAGAGCGATGAGCGAAAAACACGGCAGAAAAAAAAAGTACATGTGAAGGTGGGACATCGTACGGGCGCACCTGCCTTACACGGGTAAGTGAAGCCTTTTCGAGGTAAACTGGTGACGACGATACATACAGCAATTAATTTCGCGGAGAGAAACGATCCAACAACAACAATCCATGAATTGCATCCAGACAGTATAGCACCTCACTTTATTCACCGCTCACCACAACAATGCCCCTCACCGGCGGGCTGGCGCCACATCTGGGCGATCCAACAGGCACGGTCGACAGCTTGCAAACGGACATCTTTGAAAACGACAATGGCCACAACCACGCAGCTAGCGACATTGAGTCAGATCTAGAAAGAGAAGAAACGACAAACGGAGACATTGACGCCCCTGTGCCTCCACACCCGCTAGGCATCAAGCCGCTGGGCAACAAGTACTTGGACAGCGGGATCGATGCCAAGGCGAGCTCTGGCTTGTTCCAGGCGCTGCCGGACGAGCTTCTGATGCACATGTTTGAGGGTTTGGAGAGAGACTCGCTGCGAGCACTGGGCTCGACGTGCCGTTTCTTGTATGCATTCTGCACCTTTGACGAGCTCTGGAAGAGTTTGGCGCTGGAGTAGGTCACATTCCCTTCATATCGGACTTTTTTCACTTTTTACAGCGGCTGACGTGATAGAATCGACGGATGGAAGCCACCGACATGGCACGGGACGTGGCGGTCGTCACTCCTGGTTGAGCGACGGCATACTCGGAGGACACAGGCTGCGATGACAACGCCGACGGCAACTCCTTCACCACCACTGAGCGACTCATACTCTCCGCCACCACCCGTCTCTGTCGACTGCGGCCGCGTTTTTTCGGACGTGCTGCACCGGCCGTTTGTCTGCAGCTATGCCAACCCTGCGCAGTTTGCCCGCGGGATCCCGCGATCGAACCAGATCCGCCGCCTCGCCAATCTTTCTTACGACGACTTTGCCGCCTCCTGGAGCGACACGCCCTTTGTGCTGACGGCCGACCGCTGTGTCAGGTCGTGGCCTGTCCTACAGAACTGGTCGCTCGACGGACTGAGGGAGCGGTACTCCGAAACAGCCTTCCGCGCCGAGTCGGTTGACTGGCCGTACTCGCTGTACGACCAGTACATGCGCAAAACGACAGACGAGAGCCCACTATACCTGTTTGACAAGAAGTTTGCCGAGAAGATGGAGTTGACCGTGGACGGTGACGCCGGCGGTGCCCGCGAGAATTCGTCGTACTGGAAGCCCGAGTGCTTTGGTCTTGACCTGTTTGAAGTGCTCGGTCCTCAACGCCCAGCCCACCGCTGGCTCATTGTCGGCCCCGCCCGCAGCGGCTCGACTTTCCACAAGGACCCTAACGGCACCAGCGCCTGGAACGCCGTCGTGCGCGGCGCCAAGTACTGGATCCTGTTCCCGCCGGGCGCTGCCGTCCCCGGTGTCTATGTGTCAGCCGACAAGAGCGAAGTGACGAGTCCGCTGAGCATTGCCGAGTGGCTGTTGACGTTCCATGCCGAAGCGCGCGCGACTCCGGGGTGCATTGAAGGCGTCTGCGGCGAGGGCGAGATCTTGCACGTGCCGAGTGGGTGGTGGCACCTGGTGGTGAACCTGGAGGCCGGGATTGCACTGACACAAAACTTTGTGCCGCGGGCACACTTGGCCGAGGTGTTATTGTTTCTGCGAGACCGGCCCGAGCAGGTGACCGGGTTTGCCAAGGGCCAGGGCGGACACGGCTCTACGGGCGGCTCTGACGAGTGCGTCGACGATCCGTACGGACTATTTGTGGAGCGCCTCACAGAGCAGTACCCAGAGCTGCTGGCCGACGCCCAGACCGAGATTGCACGCCGTGACGCCCGTAAGAAGCGTACATGGGAGTCGGTCGTGCGTGGTGATGATGTGAAGAAGACATCGGGTGACGACAAGGACAACGATAAACGGCAGAAAACAGACGAGGGCAGTGGAGGCGGTGTATTTACATTTGGGTTTGGCGGCGACAACGGCGATCTGGAGGATGAGATTCCTTGATTGCTGGTCACGGCCTTTGCATACTAATGATATCACGACATGTACAAAAGATGGACGTTTACAATAATACAAAAGTTCTGTTTGATTGTTTGATTTAGTCATCTCACCCACATTTCCCTCGGCCGTTGATTGTGTATAAAAGGTGAAAATAAATGACCGACAAAAGTATGCTTTGTTTCTAGCCAACCGTCATTCTGTGCCTGGCACACTTTGCAATCTGGATAAAGTTGAAAGCCAGTGTTGGCAGAGAAATACCGAGACAATAAGGAAGAAATGCGGAGATTTACACGGCACGGGTAGAGTCCAACTTTCGACCAATTCAATATAAAGTTCTCCTCTTCATACCGGCAGTATCATGAGTTTTTTATGTTTTTATGGCACTCAGCAACAATTGTTTCTCCTTGACCAGATATACAGCCTGATCAACGGATCAGGCTGGAAAAAGAGACTCACTTCGAAAGATGTTGGCGAGGATATGCTCACCGAATACAGTCGTCCTGCTGTCGGCCCTATGGTGACGAGAAATGAGGTTATTTTGCATTCTTTTACAGAGCTTCTTTTTACACCCAATAGGCTGCCGATCTCAAGCAAGAGGAGGAAGTTAAGAGACAATAGGGTAAAGGGTAAAGCGAAGAAAATAAAGCTCAACTCACGAGAGAACTTTATGATTGCTTTGAAAAACAAACAATGCTTGTTATTCAAGTGAAGATGGTCTTGTTTCTGTGTCGTTTATTTTTTCCCCTTTAGGAAATAAGAGCCAGAGTACACAGCTCTACGCAACAATATTTTCTTGTGGCCCAGCCTGAGTAAAAGCTTATCAAGTATAAATGCTGTATTGAGTTTCGGTTTCAAACGCAGACTTTGCTTTCGAGACGGCATTTTAAGAGTAAAGAGTGAAGAGGAAGAGGGGGAGATGGACCTGTTCCATGTGGCTTAAGACACACAAAAACGCTTAAAAAGTGGGACATTTGACGGCCGTTCAGCGGTTCAAAGACACTCTGATACTTTCTTAGGAGAGTGATTCTGACGTCGAAGAAGAATCGAACACATCATATTCCCTTAAAGCAGTCTTCATTAGTGAAAGCCCATATCAATAGAAGTCAAATAGCAAAGCATAAAGCATCTTCCGCGATATTCGGTTAAGAAATTCATTTGGTTATTTGCTGAAGAATACGTATCTCCAACGCCTAGCCTCGGACGCCCACTGTTTTTTCTTTCTTGCATCCACCAAGTCCACCAATTGGCGTTTCTCGGTGGGTTATCAATGAGAAAACGGCGCTGTGCGGTTATACTTTGCGAGCATGAGAACGCCGTCGGTAGGCAAACTGCACCATCTTTAATAAGAGACTTGATTTTTTTGGATAATTCTCACAGCCCGTTTTGGGCAATCTTTTTATCAGCTCTAATCAAACTGACCACTCTCTCCCACTCTTCCGCACTTGTACTCGTATATATTCGCGGGGTTCTCCGACAGCATTCACTTTCACCACAAGTCGTCTTTAACAAATTCACTCCCTCACTCACCACTCACTCACTCATTTAGACACAAAATGGCCACTCTTTCTGACAAGGAGGCGTTTGAGGTTGCCTACGAAGAGGCCAAAAAGGGGTTTGAAGAGGGTGGTGTGCCTGTAAGTAGCACGACTGCCGTCGCTCCCTCTCGGCAATCACTCGCTGACGCCCGTGATTGTATAGATCGGCGCCGCTTTGGTCTCGGCCGACGGCAAGCTCATGGGCAGCGGCCGCAACCTGCGCGTGCAGAGCGGCTCGGCCATCCACCACGGCGAGACGTCGGCCCTCTTTAACTCGGGCCGCCGCCCGGCTTCCGCGTACAAGGGCTCGACCATGTACACCACCTTGTCGCCATGCGACATGTGCACGGGCGCGTGTTTGTTGTATGGCGTGTCGCGTGTCGTGATTGGCGAGAACGATACCTTTCTGGGCGGCGAGGCGTACTTGAAGCAGCGCGGCGTCGAGGTGGTGGTGCTCAACGACAAGCGGTGCAACAAGTTGATGGCCGACTTTATTGCGCAGAGCCCCGACTTGTGGAACGAGGACATTGGCGAGGAGGCGCCGACGCGGATGAAGAAGGGGACGATTGAGTAAGCGTCGCGACGAAAAAAGAATGGCAGGATAGGGTGCAGCCGTGAACAGTTTGCATATACATTTATCACGATTATTTATCACGATTATTTATCACGATTGATGAGACAGTGTGTGAATTGAAATATTCTTAAATGTCAATGAAAACGCCCTTCCGGAAACAAAGTCCTTCCCTAACCTGCTCGCAGGCTGATAAACACCCCTATCCCTTTCTTTTTCTCGGTTTCCCCTTGTTCCCTTTACACCCTTTAGAAAGACAAAACAGAGAAAGAAAAACATCTCCAGCCAAGTTTTGTTCCGGAAAATGGTATATGAAAAATGTAGTAAGAACACACAGACAAAACAAGACAATGCTGGACAGAAACAGAAAACAAAAGACAGCGCATGCCTAAGAAGAAACCAAAGCTCAGACAGAAACGAGTAGAAAAAAGGACAAAGGGACAACAAGAAAGTAGTAATAAAAGTACATCAAATAGACATGGTAGAGTAGCGCTTGAAAAGCACCTTGTGAAGCACTCCAAAAGCACCACCACCCACGGCCTCCCGCCTACGACAGCAGGTTACGCAGTGACGGGTTCGAGCTGGCCGAGCTGGCATTGCGCGGCTCGCTCGGACGCGGCGGCGGGTTGTGGCTGTTCGCTGGTGGACCACGCAGCGTAAAGTCTTCACGCGTCACAAACGACGAGCTCGTCGACGACGAAGACGAGGGCGGCGGCGCTGCTGCCGCTGCCGACCGCAGTGGGTGCAGCATCTGTGCGAACGGATGGAGCGGCGAGTGTTGCGACGAGTGCTGCGATGTGCCGTACGGTGCATGACTGCTATGGCTGGCATGACTGCTGTGGCTGCTGTGGCTGCTGTGGATGCCATAGCTGTGCGCATACGGGTCGCGGCTGTTGCGCTCGTGGGCCGACAGCGGCGGCGGCGGACCGCCCATGCTGCGGCGAGGCGGCGAGGGTGGACGGCCACCACCACCACCACCGCCGCCGCCGCCGTTCATCATGCTGCTGCCTTGGCTCATGTAGCCACCACCACTGCTGCCACCACTGCCACCACCGTTCTGCATACCGCTGAGCGGCGGCGGGCGCAGGTGGTTGTGCGTGAAGCTGTTGGTCGAGCTCGAGTGATGCAGGGGCGGATCACGACGCGACGCTGGCGGTGGCGGAGGAGGCGGTCCCTGCGATGATGGAGGCGGGCGCGAGCGCCAGTCGCCGTAGGCCGACGATGGCGACTGAGATGGGCCATGGTACGAGTGGACAGGCGGCGGCGGAGGCGGGGCCTGCTGCTGCTGCTGCTGCTGCTGCTGTTGAGGAACAGACGACCGGGGCGGCACAGGCATCGAGCGCGGCGAGTAGTGCGGAGCCGAGTGCATCGTGTGAGGCGACGGGGTGCCACGAGATGACGTGGGACGCATTGAGGTGAGTGGCGGCGGCGCCTGTTGGTGAGGCGGAGGCGGAGGCGGGGGCGGAGCACCACCCGAGGGGCCCATACTGGAAGACCAGTACCGCTGGGACATGTCGGGCGGTGACCGGGACGAGCCCAGACCAGAAGGCGGCAGCGGAGGCGGGCCGCTACTGCTTGACGGAGGGTGCGATGACGCAGGCGGCAGTTGCTGTGAGCGCGAGTACGGCGACTGGCGCGGAGGTTCGGGGCGCGAGTGGTCGACAGGGTGCAGGATGTGGTGGTGGTGCGACGACTGCGCACGAGGCGGCTGCAGCTGTGACGGGGTCGGCGGCTGCGACAATGGCTGCGACGGCGGCGGGAGCGGTTGTTGCTGTTGCTGTTGCTGCTGGACCGGCATCAGAGGCGGGCCCTGTTGGAGCTGCTGGCTCTGCGGAGGTGGCGGTGGCGGAGCACCACCACGAGACGGATCCGAATCGAGGGACGGGTAGCGTGGTGCGAGGCGTTGCATGTCGTCGGCGGCGTACGGCTCCTCTTCTCTCTTAACGACGGAGCGGTGTTGGTCGACGGGGCCGCGAGATTGGCTCGGCGTGCCGGCCACGCTGTGCGAGATGTGGCCGCCGCCCTGGCTGCTTCCACTGCGGTGGTGGTGATGGTGCTGGTGATGCGGTGTCTGGCTGCTGTGAGGCGACGCCTGCGGGTGTTGAGCGGAGCCATGGCTGTCGTGAGGACGGTTGGTGAACTCGTTGACAAGACCACGAGCAAGCTCGTGCTCCTTGGAACGCTCCTGCTCGCGATGGACATGCTCGAGCCCATGAACGGCGCGGTCGTGCATCATGTCGCGGTCGTGGCTGTGAGGCGACGGCTTGCGGCCCGTCTTCTTGCACTTGTGGCACTGGTAGTTGCGTTGTGCGACAAACTTTTGCGCCTCCTCACCCATCTTGCCATAGAACCCATTGGCCAGTTCGCGCTCTTGCGACTTGTCAATGGCATACCACTTGGGGCTGACGTCGCTACCGCAGGTCAGACAGATCTTGTTGTCCTTGACTGCCTTCTTTGCCGCTGCCGCTGCCAAAAGCTTGCTGCTAAAGACGCCGTTGAGGTGCACCGAGCCCTGGCGGTTGTTGCTGCCGTTGCTGGTCGGCGCCGTGTTCTGGTCGGGCGACGAGCCTCGGCCCGCTGCCTGGTTGGCCCCAGACACTAGAGAACCAGTCATCTTGGACGCCAGCGACAAAAGGTTGGCCTTGCGCGCGCAGCCTGTTAGGGCCAGGTCGGCCTGCTTGTAGTGTTCGACATAAAACTGGAGACCGGTGACATCCAGCGACTCGTCAATCTTCTCGTGCGGAAGGTAGGCCGAGTTCTTGAGCGGGATGTGCTCGCGGCACCAAATAGCGGGCACCAGCTGGCCGTTAACCCCGTTGATGGACACAATATTGGCTTGGTCGCGGCGCGATCCTTTGACGGGCACAAGATCAAAGCCCAAGATGTAGTTCGCCTGGTGAGCACACTGAACATGGAATTGCGCATGGCACTGCTTGCACGAAACGCAGGCGCCAGCCGACTTGGTCTTGCAGATCTTGCACGTCTCGTCGTACCGAGCGCGGGGCACAGAAGCGACACCTTCGGCGGGCTCGAGTGCGCGAGCGCGGCCAAACTTGATCTCGGGCGTCCACACAGCACAGGTGACGTGGACCCAGTTGTTGTCGGCCGTCCGCTTAAGCGCCTCGCGCGGATTGAGGGGCTTGTTGTGCCCCTCTTGGCGTTTTCTGTGGCTCTCGTCGGCCTTCTTGGCCTGCTCGCGCTCGATACGGTCGCGTTCGCGGCCCTGGGCGTCGGACCGCTTGCTGTGCGAGGAAGACGACGTCTGCGACGTGGCGGGGGGCTTGCTGTGCTCGACAGGGCAGAGGACACAGCTGTAGTCAATCGACATGTGCGGGTTGCGGTCGTTGTTGCACATGTCGCAGTGCCACCTGAGCGGGTTGTGGTTGTTGAGAACACCGTAGCAGCTCTTGTGCACAGTCAGGCGGCAGTCGCGGCACACCACACGCTGGTCCTCAGTCGGCAGGTCCATCTTAAGGCACACTGCACAAGGCAGCTTCTTGGGTTCGGGCAGCAGCTCGGCCATGGCGCGCGAGCTCGTGTTGGGAGTCGAGCGTGCGCCTGCAGCTGGCGTCGATCCATTGCTGGCCCGACCGCCACCGGGGCCACGGTCTGCCGTAACGGAACGGTCCCGCTCGGCGGCAGCACGCTCGGCATTGGCCTTTTCGCGGTCGCGGCGTCTGCTGTTGGAGGATGAGGGTGCAGGGTGTGTGGAGCTCGAGGCGGAGTCGGATGCGTTGTAGTCGGTGTCCTTGTCGGCGGCAGTGCCATTCTGGCCCTTGAGCCGCTTGCGTGGGGGCTCCGACGACGACTGTTGGTGGGCGTTGAAGTTGGCTTCGGTGCGGTTGATCATATCTTCGGCTGCGGCAATTTCCTTCATAAGTTCTTCGTCCAGCTTGCGCTTGACCAGACGGCCACCGGCGTTGGTGACCTTGGCCATCAGAGCCTCAACATCCTCCCACTGCACGGCATAGCGGCGCCAGAGCTCCGAGCAGCGTCGGCACAGCGCAGCCACAAACTGCTGCGTGTTCTGGTTCTGGTTGCGGTCGCGGTTCGAGCTGCGGCCGCCACCTCCGCCAAGGGACTCGGCCAACACACCCGTCGGAACAGCGGCGGGCGCACGGCGCCACTGCCGGGACGTCTTGGTGTTGCAAAACTTGCACTGGAACTGGCGTTTGAGAACGACGGCCTTGTCGGTATCAAAGGCGGAGTCGTCAATGTCGTCGGCCACGTCGTCCTGAATCTTATTCGCGGCGGCGGCCTCGGCTTTCTTGGCCTCCTTGGCTTCCTTCTTGCCCTTGCGGCTGGCGTTGTTGCCCCAGATAATCTTGCCGCGGTCGCTCTTCTTCCAGGCGTAGTAGTACCGCACAATGTCACCATAAAAGACCGACTTGACGTGGCGCGTAACGAGATTGAGCTCGGAGCCAAACTTGGTAACGGCCTCCTCAAATCGCTTGTACTCAGCAGCGCTCAAGTTGGGCTCCCGGAACTCGTCGAGCTTCTTGTGGTCCAGCTCCTTCAGGGCCTTGTCCGTGTTGAAATTGCAGTGGAAGAGCGTGTCCGCGGCCACATCGTGTAAGTTTGTCGATCGCGGCGGGAGGCCGAGCTTAACGGCCTTGGCAACCGCCTTGTCCATGTACTTGTCTATGGCCTCGTCGGAAATGTTGGGTGTCGTCTTCTTCTTGGCGTCCTTGGTCTCGGGCGGGTCGATGTCCATCTTGGAGTCGGCATCGGCATCTGCAGGGGTACTGGCTGCGGCCTTCTCGGGCGGCGGCACGCATGGTGGCGCATTGGGCGACTTGTACAGCAAATAAGCCGTGTTGCGCTCGTCGTCATCGTCATAGTCCTGGCCACGCTCTATGTAGCCAGCAGGCGTATCCTGGATCCACTTGGGACGGCTCTCGCGCTCGCGCTCGTACGCAGCAAGGGCCTCCTTGTTCTGGCGGGCTTCACGGCGTGTGGCCTTCTTGATATCAGGAGGCATCACATACTCGACCGGCCGGCCAGGCCAGGGAAGCACGACCGCCTGGTGGCGGGGGCCAACACGAGTCGCAGCACGCGGGTAAATACGATCGTCATAATCCAGCGCATCCTCGACCTTGCAGTGAATGCCGAGATAGCGGTACGGCCACAAACTCGCCTGGTACTGCTGCTCGGCTGTTGCTGGCGGGTGTGCATCCTCGTCCTGGTCAGGGCTGGTGCGACCAGTGTCTCCACCGGCCTCATCGTCGTCGTCGTCGAGCATCTCATCTTCGTCGGCGGCGGCGGCGGCAGCAGCAGCTGCTGCGGCAGCCGCATCGGGGGCACGGCCGTCAATGACATTCGGCGTGTGGCGTGCCTCCAACAGACGCTCCTGGGCGCGACTACAGGCAGCGCAGGACCATGCGAAACCGCGGGAGGGCTTCTTCAGCAGGGGTGGGCGTACACAGCTCATGTGGTAGGTCTTTGTGCAAACAGCACAGTCGACGGAGTTGTTGCTAAAAAGTGGACCCAGTTAGCGCCTTGTTCGCGTCATGTAGCGGTCTAGCCAAATCGGGAAGTAGAGTGTGGGGCGCATGCATTAAAATAGGCGATAAAAGAGAAAAAAACAATTAAAAGGGCAAGAGAAGGGCGAGAAAAATATGGGAACCCAATAGGAGACAGCCCCAAGGGAAGGGAAAAGCGAAAAGCGAAAAGACAACAAAAGGGAAGGGGGAAGCAGAGCGAGACGTCAGGAATGGAAAAAGGGAAAAGGGAACAGGGAAAATGGGAGCCGCGATTCGATGCATAGTGAAGCAAAACTCACAACGCCGATGGGTAGGAAGGTAAAATGACAGGGAAATAATGAGGAATAATGAGGAGGCGTATTTGTGTATTTTGGGAAAATTTGCTCTTACCTGGCACAAAAGCCACTGCAACGCTTGCACTGCTTTGCTGCAGCCGTGAGATCCTTTCCACGCCCCTGCTCAATCAAGATGTAGCGCCAGCGCTCGTGGAGCACCTTTTTGACGCGGTCGGGCACATTGACGATCTGGAAGGTTGGGATGACCTCGTAGTTCTTCTGAATGTAGCGGTCGTAAAGTTTTTCAAACCAGAAGCTGTTGGGCTGTCTGCGGTACACGTCCAGGCCCTCGATCTCGGCCTTGTGCTTGATAGTGCATTTGCCGCGAAGCGCAGTTAATGGGGAAATGTCAGAGTGCATGGTGGCAAAAATGTTGCGGGTGTCCATGGCTTTCCGGCCAATGTCCCTAGGGCGGTAGTACCAATTGACGCGCAGTGCATCAATGGGCAGAGCAGTGTTGTTCTTGGGATGCAGAAATTCCATGACACGACCCAGATAGTAGGGCTCGCCAGGCGGTTCGCATACCAGGTACACGTGGTCTGACAAAGTTAGACGGTGAACGTAAAAGAGGATAGCAAATACCGCAACGTAAAATGCACAATTAACTTACCGTTCACACTCAGCACTGTGCCGTCGTCGGCCACCAGGTTGCCGTCCTTGGTCGGCTTGGCACCGTGCTTTTCGAAAGTCATCAAATTCGTGTTGCCGTAGCCCTGAGTGCCGTCGTTGTGCGCAGTTGAGGATGCAGCGGCGGCCGCAGCGGCTGCTGCAGCGCTGTTCTTCTTGAGCGAGATGTTGAGTAGTGGCGTGGACGAGCCGTGTGCTGACCCGCTCCCGCCACCGTTGCTGCTGAGGCTGGCCTTGTCGCTGGAAGAAGCGGTTGCTGCCTTGCGCTTGCGCGGGTTGGACGACGACGAGTGCGATTGACTGCTGGTGCCGTTGGTGGTTGCTGCGTTTGATGACGAGGTGTCCTTGTCCTTGTGGTGCGAATGCGAAGTGGACGACGACTTGCTGCCGTGGCTGGCGCCATTCTGGTCTTTGTGGTCCTTGCTGTTGCCGTTGCTGCCGGAGGCGCCGCTGTCTGACGCGTTTGCCGATGACGAAGGCAATGGCTTGCTTATCCGTTCGCGTTCACGTTCGCGTTCGGAGCTGTGGCCGTTCGTTGGGCGAAGAGGCTCTCTGTCCAGAATCGACGAGGACGACGACGCGCCGTTTGTTGTTGAGCCGGAAGATGCTCCGTTGGCCGACGACTTGTTGCGCGTCGACGATGATGGCTCTGACTTCTTGGCGGCGGGCTGCTCGTCGTCGCGTCGCTCAGGGTACATTTCAAACATGTCCATGTCCTTGTCCTCGGCGTAGTTGGGACGCGCGCCGCCGGTACGGTTGCGCGACCGTGTGCCGTAGTGGGATGCTGCATCGCCGTTTGCTGCGCCGTTGCTGGAGTCGCCGTTGGTGCTGTCTCGTGATGGCCGCTTTGCTGTGGACGACGACGATGTTGGTGCAGCGGCGGCCGGTGATGGTGAGCGACGCGCGCGGGCGCTACTTGATGGCGGTGGTGTGGGATCCGACATCCTGGGCAGCACGGAGGAGTGTGAGGCAGATTGTAAGGAGGCAGGAAGTTTGTGTGAGGAAGAGTTTGAGGAGGCCTGGGGTTTGGGTGAGGACGATTTGGAAGAGGATGGTAGTGCTGATCTGGCCGAGCCGGTGGCGGCAGCGGCGGAGGATGCGGTGGTGGACGCGGCAGCTGAAGACGACGAGCCCTCAGCAGCTCCTGCACTGCTACTGGGTTGTGATGACTTGGGGGGCGCCATGGCGGGTGGATGTGGTTGGCGATGGCGCCGTGAAGAAGATTGTTGTGACAGAAGTCAAAATGAGAAAATGGGGTTGGACAAGAAAAGAATAAGAGAGAAAAGAGGAAAGTGTGGGAAGGAGGGAGTGGACGTGCGACGGGCCGTCACTATTACAACGCACGGGGGCGAGGGAGAAAAAGGGAGGGAAGCAGGAAGCGTTGGTGACTAGTAGTAAAAGTCCATGTGCACTTCCGCTGGGCACGAGAGAGAAGATAAAGAGAGTGAGAGAAAGACTACAGGAAGAAATAGAGTTCGGCCACCGGATGGGGCACGAAATGCAAGGAACCGGCAAATCTAGCAAAACAATGTCGTCGTGGGCGGGAAATGCATCACGTTTAGATATTTGTGACGTGGATGGCTGTTGACTTGATTAAGAAATATGCTGTTGTGGATTGGTGGCGAGAAAAGGCCGTCGTTGTTGCGGTGGTGGTGGCTGCTCTTCCGTTGTGTTGTGTGTTGTGTTGTTGATGAGAGAAAGGAATAGAGATGGGAGAAAGGTGGAAAAAAGAAGGGAAAGAGAAAAGGGAAAGAAGGGACAAACTGAAATTAGCGAGGTAGGTCGCCGAAGACGATGGGCGGGCTGAATCGAAATCGAAATCGAAACGTCAAAAGCCGTGCGGACGCAGCAGGGCGAGCAAGGCGTTGTGGTGTGGTGAGGTGAGAAGAAGGGAAAGAAAGGAGACGAGAATAAGAGAACGAAAATTATGAGAATAAGACCAAGGACAGGAATAATAGCCGGCGGTGGTCGAGAAGGAGTACAAGCAGACAAGCAATAGGACAGGAACGTAGTAGGAAGAGGAAAGAGGAAAAAGACTAAGAAGGCACAAGGGGACCAAAAAGGGCGACTAAGGCCGTGCAGCCAACGGTTCCCGGCCAGTAAGACGGGAGTGGCAGGCGTGTCGAGCAGGGTATGTATGGGACTATTCGTATGGAGATTGTGTGGACGTCGTTGCAGACGACGCGAGGGAAGCGGGCTCGCGGGAAAATGGTGGCAACAAACACGGAAAGGGCGTGTGTAAGGTTAAAGAAAAGGGCTCGAAAGGGTGATATGTGGGCGAGGGCGAAAAGCGACCCAAAGAGAGCCAACAAGAGCCGAGACGACGAACGAAGACTAGTGACGGGCGTTAGGTGACGGAAGTCGAGCGGGCGACGTCAAAAGCCGGACGGCGTGAGGTGTGAGCGTGACGGCGAGGGAAAAGGAGCGAGAGGAAGAAAAAAAAAAGAAGGAAGCTGAAAGCCGTGGAGAGATGGAGATGGCGGGAGGTGAAAGAAGGCGTCGAGCGTCAAATGTTCAGGGTATGCCTTCTCTTTTGCTGTATTGCTGTTTTGCTGCGTGTTTCCTTTATTTTGCAGCTAGTACGGGTTTCCACCCGTTTCTCTTTTCCCTTTTCTGTCTTCCCTGGCTCCGTTGCTGTTTTGGTTTTTTTGGGGGTGTGGGCTTGGCACCACGAAAGGGTATTGCCGTGGCCAAGTGAGGACGACAAACCACACAGCTTCAAGTCGTGAATTGCAGGTGAGCTTGCCTTGGCTATTTGGTGAGATAGGCCCGGGATATTCTGGACGTGTGGTGCCTGGTATCTGGATGGATATTTGATGTCGTCGAAGTGGCGAAAGATGGAGATGCAGAAATGGCTGACTGGAAAGGACACGAGAGTCGGCCGATGGATTGGTGTGTGATGTGTGAGCACAGGCCGGGGTTTGATGGAATGCGTGGAAATGCGTCCCGGGAGGGAGACGTGCAAAGGGGTGCGTTGTTGACAGGGCGAGGTGGATGTGATCCTTTAAATGGTGGAAAGAGGTGAATGATGGCGATGGACGAAAAGGAGGATGAAATAAAGATGCAGGGACGCACAAAACACCCAGAACAAGCAGCTACGGCGCACGACCGCAAAGGGAAGGTACGATGATACGAATGTGCACACAAATGCACAAACAAGGCAGGAACGAGTCCCCTATGATGGGATATTACGATATCGCGGGAAGGTGCCCTCAATAAAACAGAGCAAGAGCTACGAACGACTGCCAGTCGCCCCTTCTCGACTTGCAAAAGGTCAAGAGAAGACCAGAGAAAGAACGGCGAAGAAAGGGCAGACACATAGAGCGATGGTCGTGAAAAATAGAGACAATGGGCGCGCGCAGAAGATGGGTGATATATATGGGGAAAGTGGAAATGAGAGGCCGAGACGGGTCGTGGGCCTGGGGGGTACTGGGAAGGGGGGTGGGGGGATACTGTGCAGCAGAGACAGGGAAGGGACGAGGGGGCTACGACGACGACTGGCGACTACGACCGAGGACCTAAATAGTATGAGCTGTAATTGTGTCTTTATGTTCGACGATAAATGGCAATGCACGATAGACTACAAAACAGGAAAGAACGTGAGGCATGTGAGGGAGATATCTAAAGGGAAAGACGATGGACGATGGACGATGGGAAAAAGAGGAAGGAGCGATGGTGTGTGGAAGGGCGAAATGGGAAGGAACGACACACACTGACGAGCGACAAAGTGAGAAAGAGGAAAGAGGCAGAGGAGCCGAGCGAGACAGATCAGAGTGGGCCTTGTTCCTTGGTCTGGCGATGGCCGTCAGTCATATCACACGCAAACGGGCGAGCCGGTCTCATGCGGCGACGGGCGGTTTACGGGAGCCATCTCATAGAACGATCCTGACGATCGACTGCGAGTGTCGTCTTTCTCAAAACAATGGAGATGCGAGATGCTCAAAAGTCCAAGTCGACAAGTAATTACATTGAATGGCGAGCGATGAAGAAGGAGCGTGGAGGCCATTTTGCAGGAAGGAGGTGGGCGGTCGTTCTTGTCGTCGAATGGTGGGCTCGTCCTTTTTTGGAAGGGGGCGACATACACAGTATCTTGGCGGCGCTGGGCCAGCCCAGTAGTCCCAGCCCCAGTCCCTCGTCCCAGGCCGGGCCTGGCGTGTGCGCGGGCGGCGGAAAGAGCGAACGACACCAGTCCAACGACAACGACAAACGACAAAATGACGGACGACCTCAACGACTACATGACGGGACTTGGCTCTTGGTCTTCAGACATTGGTGGTCAAAACGGCAGTCCATCAGAGTGGAGGAGTATGGCATACACTGCGGGATACAAATAGGATGTGCGACGCAACCTGCCTCTTGTACGAACGTATTGGAGACAGAACAAGAGGAAAGGTCTGGAGTTTGATGGGAGATGTGCGGCGCGAATGGACGAAGGGGGAAGGAACGCCAAACGTTCCAACCAAACCCAGCGCAAAAGGCAAGAGAGGAAAGAAGGGCAAAGAAGGAGAAGCAGTAGCAGAAAAAAGCTAAAAAAACTGGCCAGTCGGAGAAGTGACGCTAAGGGATGCACCGTCACTCGCAGGTACCGACAGGGGTGAAATTTGCTGGTCGTATAGCCCAAAGAGTCTTATATACGACCTCCAAGGTACAAGCGAGACTGATTGGCGCGACTTTTTAGCTGGTCCGCAACGAACAACCTCGTTTCTTTTTTTCGCCCTTTTCACTGTCTCTCCTTCGTCCGTTTTGCACGTCGACGCCCACTCGTATGCTGAAATTTCGCCGTCTTTTTGACGAGATGTCGGGTTGACCTACGGAGTATTCCTGTTTATTTACTATTTTGATATTTCATCAATGTAGTGGTCGATCTGGTGATATTTATGCGAGCCTTTCCAGTCGTGTCCGGCCTCATTTAAACGATCGATCGAGCTGTTCCAGGCGATATTGAGTGCCGACTAGGCTGATGTTGTGCCTGATATCTCCGGCTATTTCAGGACTTTCTAGGCCCGTGATTGCCATCCTCGTTGTGTCCTTGGCAGCGACAAAAGGCCTCGCCATCAACATCACCGCCGAGACAAACATTTTGAAAGCCGTTTGCTTTTCTTGTGTTTTATCTGATACTGTAAGTACAATTCCTTCTCTTTCGCTTCGCTTTGGCCAGTTCAAACGGGGCACATTGAGACTGCCACGTCGCAGCTTCGCCTCTTTGCTAAGCCGCACAAACACTACGAACGTATTAATATTAGCATTTGAGTCGCCTCACCATTGACCTATGCGACTTGATATCCGCTATAAAAACTTGTCGCAAAAAACCACTGGGAAATGAAAACTAAATCTTGCTTTCCTCGGTGAGGTAATGCACATATTTTTCTTTCTCCTCGTCATGAACATATCTAGAATTTTACTGCCTCATCCTGGTGTCCTGCGCATTCTTCTCTGATATTACGGTATTGCCAGGCGTTTCTGCCCATGTCGCCTGGCGCTAGTCCGCGCAGGGGGCGGCCCCAACGAAAAGGAACAAAAAATACTTGAATACAAAGGAAGACACGGAGACAAAAGAAAAGAGAGACGCAGGGCAGACCATGGCTGACAGCCGCACTAGGGCCATCTCCCACTGGGCCCCTCGCCCACGTCGCCCACCTCCCACTTTCCAACTTCACCTCATTCCCTCGTGTTTTCTTTCCTTCTTCCCTCTCCATCATTTCTTCTTTTCAAGTCCGTATCGCTTCCGGCCTGGTGCCATTCTGTAAAGACAAGGCGCTCCCCACGCCCACTACACCGGATCGGTCAATAGGCAGCATGGCACTGTCCGATCCGATTGATACTGCAGCGTGTACTGTGTATGTGTGTATTGCGGTATTTGCAAGGCGGCAGGTTTGATATCATCTCCATGTGCCATAATATGTTGCCATTTCTCTTTTGGTTACTCACATTTGCGAGCGAAAATATGCGGGTACACGTTGAGATACCTGACAGCATGCATTTATACGCACAATGTAGTGTCCTGACTCACGTCTGCCAACGAACGAAGTAAAAAAACATTGGTTTGCAAATGCCATCAATCAAATCATCGTGCCAGTTAGTCATCGATGTAGTTCGTAGATGCGACAGTACTATGTACTCCAGGGTGTACAAAAAGAACGACAGAAGATCTACGACAAGGTCATCAACTCGATTCATCAGAGATAACTCCTCTTCATGATTCCTGGCAAATCTGTCGTCGGCAGTCCAAGAGCCCTGATATATCACTCTTGCGTGTCTGCGCACACACAGAGTCCGCAATATAAATATATATATGTATGCGAGTGGGCCGTTCGATTGGAAACAACAGACAAGACAACAGCGAGGGCACAGCACAGGCCGCGCTAGCTGCATTCGTCCGCCCAGGGGGGTGGTGAGTGTGGTGGGGTGGTGGTGCACGAATGAAAGAAAGAGGGAAGGGGAAAAAATAAAGGGAGAGAGAAAGTGGCCCGGGTGTGGGTAATATCTCGCTTTTTTTAATTGGGGGCGAGCCAAGTGGTAGTGAGAAACGCGGCAGGCGGCCTGGCTCCCTGGGTCCCTTTATTTTCAACGACATGCGTATTTCGTGAAATAGACATTAGGGGCGAGCAGCATCGACAAACGATTATATCAAAGACAGAAAATGTCGTGAGAGCGAGCGTGATGATGGGAAGAAGAAGAATGCGACAAAAAGAGTAAATAATCACCGGAATGGAAGAGTGGACGAGCAATTGATTGATGCGGCAAGTGCGGCTACGGCACGGCCCCAGACTTCAGATTGACGGAGAAGGGAAAAGAGACACTGAACCGGATGAACTCGACCATCAAAACAGCAGTTAAGATCGAGAGAAATACGGCAGTGAAAAGGACGAACGGGTGATGGGGAAAGGCACAGACAAGCAACGTCTTTAGCTGTCGATTGCCCAGAGAATGATCTGCCACCAGAACTGCCAAATGCAAGAGCGTACGCACCTCTGTCATTTCCCCCTGATATTGCCATATTGCCATATTGCTCTACCTGCATACCACTCGAGCCACTGATACACTGACACTGTGTGCCTGCGTAACGGGAGGCAAACCCTTGCCTTCGAGTAGTTGATGTCCCTGCATCGAAACTCGGCACGCTGGGCAATAGCTTTTGTGTGTCGCCACCGTATCTTTCGACCTCTCCGTGGACTTCGACTTCGTGCCATCAGCGATGTTTATCAATATACTGGAATAACTCGATGCCGATAGCAGTGGGCGTGCCTGCTGGCCGTGCCTGCCTGCTCTTGTTCCTGCCTTCCCGAATGATTGTCGCCGGGGGCAGGAAGCAGCGATGGGCGCGGCGCAGAGACCCCCAAAAGCGGTGCTAGTGCCAAGAAATACAAAGGACGCCATCGAGACCGTCAAGAGGGAAAAGGAGGGCTTTTTCCCACGCCGCCACGTTAGTTTGGACGACGTGTGAAGTCTTAAATTGAGGCAGAGAGGATACTAGAGGATGCTTCTGCCCTAGACCGATGGCACTTGGCAGAACCCAATGGTGCCAAATTGATGGTCACCCGATCCCCCGCTCCCTCTCGTGCTAACGTGAGGAAAGAGCAACGTTGGACATGGGAGACATACAAGGGCGGGATATTGCGTTGCGTTGCGTTGCCATTTTGGCAAGGGAAAGAAGGCATGGCCTAGCCCGCACCTGCCACCCCGTTTTCCTTCTTTCCCCCTTCTTCCCTCATCACCTTCTGGTCGTTCCTTCTCTCTTGCTTCTCTCCGACAGGGCTCGTTCCTGCCGTTTCGCTCGGGTTTAAAAGGACCTGGGCACACCGCGATTCCCCCCTAGCCCCTGACCCAGTCAGTCGCTCTTTCCGGTTTCCATGGCCCTGGGAATTTCGTTGATGGCGCGCCTGGGCGGCTTTCTTCGAACCTCACTTTGAAAAAGTCGATTGGTGAAGAGCGCCGCCGTTCGTCAAAGTCCAGCGGACAATACAGGAAAGCCTCCGTTTAGAACCAATGGACGGTGCAGAAGAAAATCTAGCCGCCATTGTAGAGATTCAGCAAAACAGAAATACCGGGACAGGGGATGTGACTGGACAGGAATGGAAAGAATAGAAATAGAAAGGGAGAGCCCACCAGAGCGATATGCTGTTTCAAAACTCGGTCGGATCGGCCTCGCTCCAGGAGACAAAGAACGTCAAAGGAGTAGCAGCTTCTCAACATCAACTCCCTCAGTTCGTCCCAGCGGTTCTTCCGTTTTCCGTTTGAATATTTGCCGCCCGTCTATGATCTCTCTCTTTCCTCGCACTGCACGTACAACACCTAGCATCTCACAGGCCCATATCGCCCCTTGGTCGTGGATTTTCCCATGCAAGATGCCACGGAGGTAAAACATATGTGGGAGCACAATCAACGCCAAAGGGGGGAAAGACATAAAACAACACATCAAAAACACATCAAAAACACGTAAATGCACATAAACACACAGATGGAAGCGGTGGCTGGGAGCACAAACAAAAGAGATAAGCGACACAACAAAGACGACCTCAACCACGACCAAGAGTCTGCTGAACCAACAATCTTTGGTCGTTCTTTGACAACATGGCCAGAAGGGGGTGGACGTCCACAAGCCGCCCCAAGCCCCAAGCCCCAAGTCCGCCTGGGCCGATCGGCTAACCCACGCACCATGCGAGGGCCTTAACGTGCTTTCGACGGTGCGCCAATATGCGCCAACGTGAGCCAACATGCACCCAATCTGGGAATATGCGAGTCAACCCTTTCTTTCTTTTGGTCTCTCCTTTATATTACTGGCTGGGCTAGTCGTTGATCACACCGCAACGACCTCCCATCGGGACGAGTCGATGCAGGGAAGGGAAATCGCAAGAAAACGGGGCAGGAATTAAAGTAAAATAAAAGCCTGTATCGCTGACGACATCCACCGACATTGATTCTACGGAAGCGGTCATTTCACCGAAGTGTACGAACGTAAAGGTAGAGGCTGATCTGTTGGCGACAAGCGACGTCGTGTGTGTGTGGCAGGGCGGAAGTAAGCCACAAGGAGGCCCAGAACGTGGCCCATATCACAACAAAGACCAGCACCCAGAGTTTAAAGAAAGAAGACAAGGGAAGGGAAAACACCAGTGCTCTAATAAAGGCTCATCATTTTCACCCATATTTTGAAATATGCCATAAACTCTCGTATCCTTGGATAAAATGGAATCACAGGTATCGGTGCGGAATTTGGGCCTGCGAGGTTTTTTACTAGCCACGCGAAGAAAGCAGAAAAAAGTGAGATGGCATGGCCGCGCCCCATTCCCCGCCTGGTTCCTGCGAGCTTTTAAAAAGTAACAGAAGAGGTTCACTGAGGCCCAGATGGTAAAAATGGGATATACGCGCACACACAGTCACGAAATACCCAAACCATGACCACGTCAGTGGCGAAAAATCCGAATAAAAGTGGGAATATCAAAAGCCGTTTCCTTCTGGTGGCCGTCCACGTCGCCTCTGATGTGTAGTCGGCGGACGCGGGAGAACCGTAGCAAACTACTAAGGATTAGCGATCAGGCGACATACATCAACTCCCGACAACCTCCGGGGGATGGTATAAGTACGGATCACTGGATGGAGATATTTTTGTCTCGAGGCTTTGCTGGAACAAAGTCGAACGCCTGCCTGTCTGCTGCACAGATGCACACGAGCGCTACCCAAAGAAAAACCCAACGAAACAAGGACCGGGTGCCGCTGGGAAGAGGGCCCTGACCTACGGTTTTTTTGCGGGGAGGGCTGGACTGCAGGAACAATGTCTGCTGTCGGACTTCGCGGAACAAAATATAAAATATAAAAAAAACTCGAAACAAATGATGGAAAATGGCAGCCTGTCAGCCTGTGATTCTGGTCCTTTTGAATGCATAGTATAGCCGAGAGTGTATTTGTGTCCTTTTCACATCCTTTCAGCAGTGAACAGTCAGAAAAGGCCGGCGTTCGTTTCTTGGAGAGAGGTCGCTGTCTGCCTTTTCCCACCCTCCACCTTGTCCCGAGACGTCGTAAAATAAACCATGCAGGATCAGCAGGCGTACGAAGTAGTGTCCGAGTAGCTTTTGTAGTCTATTGCTAGCTTATACTACTTTATAGATACATTAACAGGCTGCAGATTTTTCTGCGTTTAATTGGATCGAGTGGAAAAAGAGGAACGAGCCGGATGCACCTTGTCTCTCCCCCATTACCTGAGACCACCCCCGTCACTTCGTCCATCTTTCCACCCTTTCCACCCCCCTCCCCCTTCCTTATTCGCCCCTGGCCACGACCTCCAGTCGTCTTCCATAGCGACTTCAGTGCATCTTCAGTTCTTTTCGCGCCCTCGACTCCCACCATTTGTTTGTATTCCGTACTCCGTACGGGGTAGATGTATCTCTCGCTTCTGTTGCTGCCACATATATCTCCTTCTATCCCCTTTATCTACCGGGCGGGCAGGTTTCCTGTTTCCTGTTTGCTGGCTGTTGATCTGTTAATATATCGACCCAACATGTCACGACTTGGAACCAGAAAGTAATGTCATACTATTGCGTCTCGTCTTTGCCTATATTGCGATGCAATGCGTTTTGTCCAACGGCAAACAGGCGATAATAAACATCGCTACTAATGTGAGGCGAACAGAACACAAAAGACGCTGGAAACCTTACAGAATACGAACAAGGGCAAAACACGAGCAAGTACGAGGCCTACCAAAAGCGTTCGTCATCAGAACATCGGGAGTAAAATATGCTGCCGACCTTTGTTAGCCTGATTTGCTTGCCAGCAAATCTTGCAGTGGCTGGACTGACGACCGTCTGGGGCCTGGGCGCCTGCTTCTGTTTCTATTCAGTGATATGCTGAGTACGGAGTAGTGATTGTTGGATGGCAGGACTCCTCACCTGCCAGTGACCTTGCAGGCTCTATTTTGTTCCTTTCTCTTCCTTTCCCTTTTTCTCTCGCCAGTACGTTGTATCTGATTCCTTCTTTTCTGTTGCTTGTTTCGCGTTTCTTGTTTTACCTTTCTCTGCTCAGCCTGAAACAAGGAGCGAACGGCAATGAATTATGCAGGGTGGGAAGGAAGAAAAGAGAGAACAAAAGCATCAAGAACATTAGACACGAGTGTGGATGACGACAGAATAGTGAGCAGCATAAGATGACTTTGAAAGAGACGAAAAGTACAGAGTGCACAAAAGCAAAAAGTGACGGCTCTGCCAATTTGGCGTTCAACAGAGGTGAGGTCGGGAAAGAGCGCTGTCTCTCGATTTTGGCAGGAATATCACTGTGCGACAATCCCCCCCATTTTCCCGCCTCCTTCTCATGTCGCTCCTCCCTTGCGCTTTCCTCTCTTTGTCCCAAAAAAGTACGACGTACGGAGTACAAGTACATACTTTCGCACCGTCGTACCCACGTGTGACTTGGCGTGCCGGTGGGGAATGGGGTGTGGCCCCAGGCTTAACAGGCGAGCCAGGCACGACCAATGCTTTTTTGCTCCCAAAAAACGCACCTTCCCGCATGCACTGGCACCCCCCTGCGCCTGCCGCCCGCCCAAAATGATATGAGGAAAGAAAGACGCGACAGGGAAAGCGCGACTGGCCCTCACTCGGAACGCACGCCCCTCTACGGGGTACGACTGACTGCCTTCCACAACAGCACCAGGAAAGGCAAACAGCACGCAATGCATCATACGGCGTAGATTTTGAGCCTCATATTTTCAGTCTCCAGAAATCAGAGCAAACTGGAACCCAGGGTTGTCAAAATCCAGAAACAAAGGTAGTTGTTGGTCATTTGTTTACAACTTGCCTCTTTCGATCCCTCTCCATCACATCTTGAATCATATTGACCGCTCTCTTTTCATTTCGCTGCATTGCACCCTATTCTCTCGTTTATTTTGTTTGTTTTGTTTGTTTTGTTTGTTTTGTTTGTTCTGTCTCCCGCTTATCTTCTTCCGCCTTCATTTCTTGTCTAGCCATGCTTGGCCGGCCCCATGTCGGGCAATCAATACGGCGTTTGGCACCAGACGTCCGAGCAGGCAGTCCGGCGGCAGCAGACGTCATCGTTCCACGGGACAACCTTTACAACAGCATCGTCGTCGACGACATTTTCAGCCGGATTGAAACGTCGTCGAGATGAAGAGGCCAGCGGTGCCCCAGCCAGCAGTAATGCCGGCAACTACAATACCACTGGCTACCGCCCTGCATCCATGGCCATGCCACCACCGCGTGTGCCGATGCAGCAGCCTGCCCAGCATTCACAAGGACAGCCGCCGCCGGCCAAGAAACGACCCGCCGTTTCCTCCATCCCAATGATGCCGTCCCGCATCATGGCCGGTGCTATTGTCGATGTAGCCACGGACCCTGCCAATGAAAGGGCCACATCTACGCTCACTCCTACACCGGGAATGCCCTGGCTGCCCAAAGGCACCACCGAATACTCGCAACGCCGCGTTCTGAGTGCCACGCCTACGGTCGCACATGATCCGATGCTCTCGCTCTCCCATCCGTGCTACGGTTTGCCTCCGCAAGTGGTTGCCAACCTGGCCGGTATGGGCATCAAGTCAATCTATCCGTGGCAAAAACAGTGCCTCCTTGGGGACGGCGACGGAATTCATGGACAGGGCGAGCTGCTGGACGGCACACGCAGCCTCGTCTATGCAGCCCCAACGGGTGGTGGCAAGTCGCTCGTGGCTGATGTGTTGATGCTGCGGCGACTCTTGACGTCTACGGACGGTGAGGCAACGCCGTCCATGTCGATGGGGCCTCCGGCAAGAGGTTATCGGGGTGCAAACCGGCCCAAGGCACTGCTGGTCCTTCCATTTGTTGCCCTCGTCCAGGAAAAAGTGCGGTGGCTGCGTCGGGTAGTTGAGGGTGTGACATTTCAGGGTGGCGACACCTTGCGGGTTGTTGGGTTCTTTGGCGGTGCCAAGATCCGGGCAACATGGGCAGACTTTGATATTGGCGTGGCCACGATCGAAAAGGCCAACGCGCTCATCAACACGGCTATCGACGAGTGCACCATTGGCGATCTTAAAGTCGTTGTCCTCGACGAACTGCACATGATCGACGACGCCCACCGCGGCTACCTGCTAGAGCTGCTGGCCACGAAACTCCTGTGTCTGGAAAACCATGTCCAAATCGTCGGCATGAGTGCGACGTTGAATGTAAGCAGGGTAACCCCTGGGAAAGACACAATATTGTGCGCGGCTGACCCTCTAGAACATCGAACTGCTTGCCCAGTGGCTGGGAGCCTTTTCATACCAAACCCGATATCGGCCTGTACCCATTGAGGAGCATCTGGTATACGACGGCTGTATCTACTCGGCCGAGACTACAATGGCCCAGACAGTCGACGGCCATGGCAGCTTCAGCGCCTCACAAGAAATTAAAGATATCAAACTGCCTCTGACTCCACCATTACGAAGAATTCTGCAAGCCGAACACAAGTCGTTACAGGACCCTGTCACCAACGCCGTTGTTGCCCTTGCCAACGAGACTGCCCGCGCCGGTTACGGGGCACTCATCTTTGCTGCCAGTCGCGCCGCTTCCGAGTCCGACGCCTTGCTGATTAGTCGCGTTTTGCCTGCAACGCCCCATGAACTCGGCGCCGAAGCCTGGGAGGCCCGCCTTGATCTTCTCGGGGAACTGCAGGCCGTCACTTCCAGCGGCGGCGTCGATACCAACTTGAGCCAGACCATTCTAGCTGGTGTCGGTTTCCACCATGCCGGCATGACCACTGAAGAGCGTGACCTTGTTGCTCACGCCTACGATACAGGTGTACTCAAAGTCATTGTCGCCACGTGCGGTCTAGCGGCGGGCATCAACTTACCGGCGCGTCGAGTGGTCCTGCACAATGCACGCATGGGCCGGGAGCTCGTAGGACCTGCTATGCTGCGGCAGATGCGTGGTCGTGCGGGACGGAAAGGCAAGGATGAGCTCGGCGAGACATATCTGTGCTGCCGCAGTACGGATGTGGACGACGTGGTGGACTTGATGCACGCCGAACTGCCACATGTGTCGAGCTGTCTTGCGGGCGACGACGCTGACGAGAACGACGCCGCGAACAAAAAGGCGAAGACGGAGGAGACTGAAACGGCAACAGAGACAAAGACAAACAAACGACGGCTGCAGCGGGCGCTTCTGGAAGTGATTGCAGTACGGCTAGCCACAAGCCCCGAGTCTTTGCAGGCATATGTCCGCAAAACTATGCTCTTCCATGCCTTGATAGGCGAAGTAGACGGATACAGTGAGACTCCCGTTGAAAACCAGGAGCTACCGGCCACGCTTCAAGACGATGTCGGGTCGGCTTTGGAGGCTCTTCAGACTACTGGCTTTGTCGAAATGGACGAATTTGACAACTACCAGCCCACACGCCTGGGCAGGGCTGTTGTCGCCTCGGCTCTCGACCCAGCGGACGCCATCTTTGTCCACGGTGAACTCCAACGGGCCCTCCAAGCGTTTGTCCTCGACGGCGAGATGCATGTTTTGTACACATTTACGCCCGTCCACGATGCCGGTGGCGGCAGTGTCGACTGGCGCCGGTTCTGGAACGAGATGGAAGGGCTCGACGAGAGCGGGCTGCGTGTCCTGCGGTTTTTGGGCCTGAAACCAAGCATTATCAGCAAGATGCAGCACGGCGGCACCCTGAAAGAAACAACGCCTGCTGAAAAGGCCACAGCGCGCATCTACCGGCGGTTTTATTTAGCTTTACAGCTGCGAGACCTCTGTAACGAGATGCCCGTGCACCGCGTAGCGCAAAAGTACGGCACGCCGCGGGGAGCGGTGCAGACACTGGCGCAGACGTGTGAAGGTTTCGCTGCCGGCATGATTAAGTTTTGCGAGCACATGGGCTGGGGCGCCATGGCCTCGGTGCTGGAGCACTTTGTCGACCGGCTCAAGGCGGGCGCGAAGGCCGACCTGCTGGCACTAGCCCGCATCGCCTTTGTCAAGAGTCGAACAGCGTGAGTCCCCAAAAGCCTCCGAGTATTTGTCAAGATTCATGGAGCAAGTGCTAACTGATGCAGCCGCGTGTTCTGGGAGAACGGGTTCAAGACGGTGGCGGCTGTAGCCAATGCCGATCCACAAGAACTGCTGCCCGTCCTGCTGCAGGCCCAGGCAAGCAAGGTCCGGTTTGGCGAAGACCGCAACGAGGTCAAGTTCAAGGAAATACTGCTCGAAAAGGCCCGCATCATCACCGAGTCAGCCAACCGGATATGGCGTACGTTAGCTCACACGCTCCCCGTGACATGAATATCTTTGCTAACCATCCACAGAACTTGAGATGCAAAGAGACCTCGATGAGGAGTGAGAAAAAAATGCACGACACCATCCCACATTACGAATTTACGAGTCACGACACGCATTGCATAGTATCATCAGAAAGTGGAAAAGTGTCAGAAAATGTCAGAAATAAGAGGAGAGGATAGACTAATACACTCATCCCTAGTCATCATAGATTGCATCATATATACGTCGTACATAAACGTTAAATCATTCAGTCTCTCTCCCTTCTAGTACCCCGGCGACGCATACACCGAGTAGTCCAGATCGTCGCCGCGCATGCTGTGCCACCACCGGCAGTTGCGCCACATGTCGTCGTCCCAGCCGCCCACAAGGAACCAGTACTTTTTCAAGAACCACACCTGCGGCTCCCAGCTGCGCATGTCCCACGGCAAACAGGCCCGCATATCGCGCGACGAGTCGCTGTCCCGCTTGGCCTGTGCCGACATGCCCGCGCCGGCGTTGCCCATCTGTGAGCCCCAGCACACGAGACCCTCGGCGACGCTCATATCGTAACACAGTTCGTCTTCGTCTAGTAAACAAGGGGTCTCGTTGCCGCCGCCGCCGCCGACACGGCCGGTCGGCAAGTCCACAACACCGTCGGCATTGTTGTTCTTCTGGACGGCTGCGGCGACTTCTTCGGCCAGCTCCATCTCGGCCAGCAGAGCCAGGACGCGTGCACGGAAGCCCTTGAAGGGGACAATGTCAATGTACGGATGGTGCGCCACGAGAATCTGGGCATCGACGGGCTGCAGGTCGCGCGGTGGCGTCTTGCCCGCACGGGCCAGGCCCTGGCGCACGGCAGCGACGACGGCGGCAATGCGCCCTGCGCCTTGCAAGACGACCGCCCGCGCTTCGTCGGCATTGAGGGCAAAGGGGCTGACGGGCTCGAGCTCTTCGTCGTAGCAGGCGGCTTCGTCAAATATGCAGTCCGGGTTGACGAGGCCACAGGCCAGACTGTTTTCGAGGACGACGGCACGGAAGCCCATGCGGCGGCACTGCAGGTGCATGACCATGAGCGGGACAGGGAAGTAGGGGCGAGCACCGGGGTCGGCACCAAAGTTGGCTCCATAGATGCCATTGGGCGGCTGGCCATGGTGAATGGGCCCCGTCAGGCCGTTGGGGCCGTCGAGGCCGTCGAAGCCGCTGAGGGCCATGCTAGCAAAGTTGGAGGCTTCGATGGTCGAGGCGCCCGAAGATGGCGAGCCTGACGAGGAGGATGATGACGACAACGACGCAAAGGAAAAGCCAGTGACCTGGTCACCGGTCTCTGCAGAAACGCGGCCGCTGTTCCAGCGGGCGACGACTTGGCGACGGCGTTCTTCACGGCGGGAAATAAAGGCTGCCTTCTTGGCTGCCGTTTTGTCACCACTGCCACCACTCTTATTGCTTCTTCCGCCGTGGCTGCCGTCGCTGTCGTCTTCGCCATTGTCAATTTCTTCGATACGCTCGTCGTCATTGTCGTCGCCCATCTCGTTATCGTTGTCGTCTCCGCCTTCGTCGCCGCGCGCACCACCCTCGCCGTCCAAGAGAGCTTGCAGGATGCGCCGTTTTTGATGTGGCGAGAGTGTCTGGACATACTGCAGCATAGCTCGCACCACGGGTTTGTTCTTCTTGCGCGTTTTGCGCGACGGTTCGCGCGCCATGTCGCCTGTTGCTTTTGGTGTACCGATGGTGTAGGGTAAAAAGTTGGGCGGCGGGCCAGACGTGGAGTTGCCGGTGGTGTCTGACGGTGATGCGAGTGTCTGGAAAAAGGGGCGGGGTGAAGGTCGGGAGGGGAGTGTTGTCGTGAGTGGTCTTGATTGGGGTTGGCTGTTATTGTTTGGAGAGGGCGAGGCAAAGGGTAGTGGTATAGATGAACCGACAGCAGCTGCAGCGTTGCCGGGTGTGGATGCCGCAAAGGTTCCTTGTAGGTTGTGGTAGCTCTGCGTTGCAAAATAGGACGTGGAAAAGTCTGCGCGCATCATCAGGTCCGAGAAGGGATTGTCCGAGTTGGCATTCTGCTGCTGGCTATCGCTCATAAACTGGTCGACGTCGATCGCCGGGTCAAAGGTCTCGTCCAGGTCGCCAACTTCTGTAACAGTAGCCGGAGGCGGGTTGTTATGTGACCGGCTACCAGTTGTTGTTGTTGTTGCAGAGGCAGACGTGTTGGCGGTGACGGTGTTGTTGAGTGTCGTGTTTGTGAGAAAGGGAGTAAAGATGTTTTGGTCGCTCGAAAAGGGAATGAGCCACGGCTGGAGCATGGGCATATCCAAGAGGTCATAGGCCGCGGCGGCAGCAGAGGAAGAAGAGAGGGCGGGGATCGGGGTAGATGTAGATGTAGATCGAGATGCAGACGCCGATCCAGATCCTTGCCTAGACCCAGATGCTGACGCTGATGAGGGCGATGCCATCCGCTGTGAGCGAGGCGAGTTGGCCGCTACTGCTGCCGGCAGATTCGAGGCGGCCCACGCCGCAAACTCGTCGAGCGGCTCTGATGCCTGGGGCGGCATCGGTACTGTTGATGATGATGACGGTGGGGGTGCCACGAGGGGTATTATAGGCGATGTTGACGTTGCTGAGCTTCCATTTCCATCGAGACCTCCCGGCGCCAGCATATTGGCAGTCATCAAGCCAGACAAGATGGGCTGGAAGTCAGGCAGGATACCGCCCAGAGTGTCCACCTCCTGTGCGACTGAAGCGGCGGCGGCGGCGGCCGTGCTAAACACGGGTGCAGTTGCCGGTGCGGACGCAGACGCAGATGCAGCTTTGGCGGCAGATGCGCCCTCACTTGCTGATGGCTCGTGGAGAATCTGCTGCAGCAGAGCCAGCTTGTGCTTCCGCTTTTCTCCTGTAAATGGATGGCTGTCGTCAGCAAAACGGTCACCAATGGAACTAAATTCCTGTCAGGTACATAGGTCAGCGGTGGTACTCACGATAGTTCCGCGAGGCAATGCGGTTCTGCTCTTTGCGGTGGTCGCTGTTGGCACCATTGGGCGTCTTCGTCTTGGATGCTTTGACGGGTTTGCTGGCTGCCGATGCACCGCGAGCGCCCTTGGTTGTGGGGCCTGCCGTAGCCGTGGGCCGGACATTAGACATTGTCTGCTCATCAGGTGCAGAGGCAGCAAGCGGTGACGGCCTGGAGCCCATGATCGTAGCCATGGCTGGCAAAGCAGTGGGGGTGGTTTTGCTGTTTTGATTGTGGACGTATATTGGAGCGGGCGTGCTTTTGTTGTGTTTGTTACAAGAGAGAGACGAAGAAGGAAAAAAAGAAAGAACGGGGCCTCAGGAGACAATAGATGCCGCTGGAGCCTAGTCGGTCTCTGGTCGTGCCGCGCCCCGGTGACGAGTGACGAGTGACGAGTGACGAGTGACGAGTGACGAGTGACGATGGAGGGGTGAGAAACGTTCGGGGATCGCGAAAAGCGAAACTGGCGATGCGGGAAGGAGGACGGAGTTGAACGTCATAAGAAAAAAGCGGGGCGCAAGTGCTGCGTCAGCAGGAGACGCCTAAATGGCCCAAGAGGAAGGAACAATGGACAGACTGCGAATCTTTCCAAAAAGGCAAGCCACACTTTGCAGGAGGGGAAAACATGCAAGGCAGTGCAAAAGAAGGGGTCTGAGGAAAGAAAAAGACAAGACTACCAGTGACAAAATCGACGTCAGTTGCGTTCTCGACTCTTTTTTTTGCAGCTGTTCCTGAGTGGGAAATTCAGGGCCCCTGTTGGCAAGGCTGAAGTGGAACATGGCGTGTTAGCTGTTTGGCTGCTGGCGTCAGCAAATTTGTGCCATAAAGGGTACGTTGTATTACTTTTTGTCTATTTGACTCTGAGGCACCGCCATGTATCATTTTTGAAAGGCATATGACGTCGGAAGTGCCATTGACATTGACAGAATTGAGAGAAAAATCTAGAAAGACGGACAGAAATTGTATGTGAGTTTTGCAAACAATTTATGAGCAGTCTATGGGTAAGAATTAATCGAACGAGAAGGCTGTGGGATTTGCAAATCTTGTATCAACTAATAGTTCTCTATGTCTTCAGAAACAAAGGGTTTCAATGGTTGACACGCTTCAAAGAAAGGCAAAATGTTCACCTCACACAACTTGTATCTTGTATCGTCATATGTTTTATTTGATTGTATGCTCGCTTCATAAATGTTGCATCTAAAACTTTGCAACAGGGATATGCTTTTTGTGTTGTGTTTGCCCTATATTCTACACCACACATTGCCAACGGGAAGTAAAGAGAAAAGAGGTATCGTACAGCCATCCAAAATGTACAGAGAAGGAAGGAAAAGAGGATTCGTCGAGAGGGGAGAAGAAGAACGCCAAGACATCAAGGCAGTCTCCTACGCAATCACGTTAAGACCCATCGACTTGCACTGGTAGATGATGGACCGGCACAAGCTCTCCAGCGACAGGCCCGACAGCCGCTGCTCGCTCTGCTTGATCTTGGCAATCTCGTAAATGTGCTTGAGGCTGACGGTGCCGACGGTCTCGGTGCCGGGCTTTTGTGCGCCGCGGCGCTTGCCGCCCTTGCCCACAGGCACTTCGGCGGTGTTGAGCAGCAGCCACGAGGTCTGCGGGGTGCGGACGTCAAAGTAGAATGTGCGGTCGGGGCGGACGATGACGCGGACGGGCAATGGGGTGCCAGGGGTGAGGTGTGCGGTGCGAGCGTTGAATTCCTGATGTTTGCGTTAGCCATGTTTGAGCAGCAATGTTTGAGCGAAGCGAAAACATTGCGAGAGGACACGCCTCGATAA
Organism: Sporothrix euskadiensis; assembly: GCA_019925375.1. Taxonomy (NCBI): domain Eukaryota; kingdom Fungi; phylum Ascomycota; class Sordariomycetes; order Ophiostomatales; family Ophiostomataceae; genus Sporothrix; species Sporothrix euskadiensis. The sequence goes on along the minus strand of JADHKQ010000003.1, from coordinate 433,041 downwards.
TCGAGCGGAGCGAGGACAGTCGACGCAGCGAGAAAACGACAAGCAACAATGCGAGCGCAGCGAGGACCGAAACGTACCTTGCAAAAGTCCATGGACTTGATACCCTTGGAACCGAGAGCCGGACCGACCGGAGGACTGGGGCTTGCCTGGCCGGCACCGACAATCAGCTTGACCATCTGGTCGACGGGTCCTGCGCGTTTTGCCATGGTGTGTAGGAGTCAAGGTGTGTGGGTGGCTGGAGAGTCGTCGAGATCGTCGTGTGTCGTAGTCTTCGTCTTTTCAATCGGTGATCGCGAGACCTCAAAAATCCAATTCAGAAAAAAAAGCTTCAGCCACAGACCACCAGCCATAGCTTGTCGAGGACGCTAACGAGGCTAAGTCACGTGCAATGTAGTGGGTGCACCGAGTAATCCACACGCCAGCAAAGCCGAAGCGGGGTGGAAATACAGAAGCTCAGAAGGTCCTGACTGTTGCCACTGGAGCACGACCTCGACGACGTCTGCAGCAGGGATACTTGCGGTCGAGCGCGAAGCAGGGGCTTTGCTCGTCGCGCTGTCGTGTGGAATAAGAGTGTCCTACAGCAGAGAGCACCGAGAGCACCTCACTGTAATTATCTGTAAGAGAGACAGCACAAAACAGGCACACAACAGGCAAGAGACAGGAAGATACGACGTACAGACAACGCCTAACGCCTACCTTGCTAGCCACGCTGCCCACGCACACCACTTTTAGGCAGGCACGACCAGACCACCTGGAGGGGCAAACTTTCTTTTCTATGCGTATGACAGCGCATGCCTGCCAGCCTGCCCCGCCAGAGACAAGGAAAGCAGGAAAGAAAGAAAGAAAGAAGGAAAGAAAGCTTGCATCTCGCTCATTCGCACCTTCCCAGCAGCTTCCATTACTGGAGCCGAGCTACGGAGCACGGCAACCGCAGCGAGCAAAAGAATGGAAAGAGCGGCAGAGCAAATGACCTAAACGACCTAACGACCTAACGACCCAACAACGTTAAAAAGAGCCACTCAAAACAGAAAGAACCCACCAGGTCGTGACGTCCCGCGGCCTTATTTGCTCCTTCCTCAGTTGATCACTTGTCGTTTTATGGAGCTGGCGGGCGCTATTCCAAAAAACTCCCTGGTCCGTTCTTTCCTTTTGGTGGCCCAGGCCTGGCCTGACTGAGCTTTCCCTTTGCTCTTTTTGCTCTTGCCCACGAACAGACGTTGCCTCCCCTCTCTTTCCTCCCTTGGAAACCTGACAAGATAAAATACACAGTAACAAAACTATTCTGTTTTTGCAACTTTTGGCGGTGAAGAAAAAGTCCCCTCCAAATACAAATCTCAACATCTGCCAGACCTGTCAGACCAACCACAACTTCTCTCTCTGTCTCGCCATTGGGAACCGTCCATCTCTTTTTACCTTCCGACATACAACATACCCTTCCTGACCCATCCTCCCGCCTTTCGATTGATTCCCGATATCAGACGGCATCGACCTCTAGATAACGTCATTCTCCCATATTCGACACACTTTATCCTTCCCCCTCTATCGTCTCACAAACCGCCCAACATGTTCAAATGGGCCCAGCAGACGTTTGTTTTATCCCACCCCCTGCTTATTCGTCTATACCGGTAGCTAACATCAGTTGTTCCTCCGTTCCAGGCTTGCCCATGTTGCCGGCACCCAGGAGCCCGAGTATGGCCCTTCCGCCATCCTGTCCGTGGCTGAGGAGGCCAAGGAGACGCCCTACACCGAGGCCACCGCTGCCGACCTGAAGTGGACCGCCATGGAGTCGACCTGTGTCGAGACGCAGGTGTTTTACATTACTCAGGACAACGGCCCGACCGTCTTTGTTCAGGTCATCTACAACAACGTTGCGTACGTCTTTCTAGGAGAGGCGAGGCGAAGCCTCGTCTATCTCTACTCCCTCTGCTGGCCCTTGCGTATATACTAACCTGCCCAGCGGCATCCGCACCACGTGCCAGTTCAACACCAAGATCTTTTACGTCAATGACGCCAAGAAGGAGACCCTCTGGAGCTCCACGCCCCTCAAGGACCACGAGTTTAGCGAGGACATGAACTCATTCTACGCCGCCGACTGCGCCGTCGAGCTCTCCGAGGACGGCACCTCCTACTCCATCAAGTCCCACAACGACGACCGCGCCGTCGTCAACCTCGTCATCAAGCGCACCGCCCCGGGCTTCCAGGTCGGCAAGACCGGCAAGACTTTGTTCGGCACCGACCTCTCCCACCCCTGGGGCTCAATGCGCCACGTCTTCTGGCCCCGCTGCGTTGCCTCGGGCACCATCACCACCAAGGAGGACGGCCCCATTGACTTTTCGGGCGGCCGCGCCCTCTTTGTCCATGCTCTCCAGGGCATGAAGCCCCATCACGCCGCCTCCCGCTGGAACTTTGCCAACTTCCAGGGCCCCGAGCACTCGGCCGTCCTCATGCAGTTTACCACTCCGCCCTCGTACGGCTCGACCGTCGTCACGGTCGGCGGCATTGCCCGCGACGGCGAGATTGTCTTTGCCGGCACCGACGACACTGCCACCCATGTCGCCACCAAGGAGGACACCGAGAACGACTGGCCCGAGCCCACGCAGGTCAAGTACACGTGGTCCGGCACTGCCAAGGACGGCAGCAAGATCGAGGCTGTCCTCGAGGGCAGTCTGGAGGAGCGTCTGGACCGGATAGACGTCATGGCCGAGGTGCCCGGCTTCGTCAAGAAGATTGCCGGCAGCGTCGCCGGTACCAAGCCCTTCATCTACCAGTACTACCCGCGCGAGACGAAACTGGCGCTCAAGATCAAGAAGGGCGACGCCCCCGAGGTGACGGAGTTTGGACAGCTGTTCGCTGAGGCTACGTTCATCTCGTAGGCCCCTTGACCTGGTCTCTTTTGTGTCTTTTGTGTCTTTTGTCTCTCTTCACCCTTTGTACCTAATTTTTGATATCTTTATTCTGTTTTGTTCATGTCATGTCATTTTCCATTTCATCCCCATCTTCTTGTGGTCGGCTGTTTATATTCCAGTTATATTTTCTCGGTTTTTCTTTTCATCACTTTATCTCCATAGTCATGTTGTCATTTTATTCCCTATCCCCCTTCGCATAATTATCTGTTACACCCTGAAATATATTCAGCTCTCTTCTTTATCGTCTCTTTGCTGGCATGTGCTCCTCGTCAGCTCAGTGTGGCTTTTGGTAATCCGCAAAAACGCTGGCATTTGTCTAGGCACAACTCATCCATGTACAACGCGCCAAATTACATCCACAGCACCACGCCATATACCACACCATTCGCCATTCACCATTACCACGCGATACAGGCTGCTTGTCGTTGCACAGATTATTTCGCATATTGCAACCGCATGTGCACTTGTTCCGGAGAATAGGGAGGGAGAAGAGGGGAATCCTTGTTCCGTCTGTGCTTGTGCTGCAATGCATGGTGGCTGTCCCGACGCCTCCAACTTGGCCGAGGCTGCATGCACTGTTAATAAAGATAGAAGCAGATTGTATCCGTCCTCTCTAGTGCAAGAACACACTTTGGTCGTGTTTTGGGAGTAGCCCCTGCATGTTCTTGTTGATAACGTACCAGTATTATTCTAGTTGCATTTCAGGTGCGATTATTGTCAAACAACAAACGAAGTATCTAATGATTTGAACTCTTTGTATATATATATATATATATAATTTTTTTTTTATAGAAAACAAATAAAGATTTTTTTTATTTAAATTATTTCTTTATATATACAAGCACGACGAAAGGTAAAATTCAACAGTTTTTATTTGCAGCAAATGAACAATAATAATATTCAATAACAATAAACTTCTTTTTGATTAAGCGGTGTTGGGTAGTTGGGTATAGCTATATAAGATGAACGAACAAGAGAACTAAAATTAGTAAACTAAAAAGATATATGATAAAAGTATAAGTATAGTATGGGGTATCTGAGTTATTAAATAAGAAAACATGTGATCGAAAAATGAAGGCAGCTTTTTGAGTCGAATGAAGAAAGTGGAAAAAGAAATGAGAGAGAAGATGGGGATTTTTGTGAGCGCGTGACCGTCAACCTCTTTGGGCACAGCACTGCAGCACTATGTGAGCATCATCCGCTGGCTCCTCTTGCGTCACTCCGTTTTTTTTGTTCGTTTTTGGGGGTGTTTTTGGGGGTGCTTTGTTCTGTGTGGGTTTCAACGCTTCTGGTTGGGCTCCGGGCTGGCCAGAGCCTTCTCCAGGAAGCCAACAGCCCACTGCTCAACGCGGCGGAAAGGCGTGTTGAACATCTCGGGCACTACCATGACGCTGTTGGCGTGGTTTTTGGCAAAGACAACATTGGCATCCTTGCCGCAGCGCTCGCGCGTCACCTGGATGGCCTCCTGCAGCAGATCGCCGCCAATTCCGCGGCGGCGGTAGCGAAGACGGGTCGTCCAGGCGCGCACAACACCGTGGCCGCCCTTGAGGTGAGCGTTGCTGGCTGCCTGCAAATTCTTGCTGTTCTTCTTGCGCGAGGATGTGGTAGATGCGGAAGTCGTGGCGGCCGATGTACTGGAGCCCTGCTCGCCTGCTGCAGGCGGGACCAGCCGGAGGACTAATGCGCCAATCATCTCCTCGCCATACCGGGCGCCAATGACCGTATCCTCCTCTGCGTCCGGCTCGACTTCGCCGTCGTCGTTCTTCGGCAAAATCCAGTCCCACTTGAGGCCCTCGGCCATGGGAATGTACTGGGCGCTGAAGTAGCGGATGCTCAGGAGGTAGGTCATGACGACACCAGACAGAAGAGTCATGGTCATCCCCAGATCGGGACGGGGGTTCAGCTTGTAGGCAAGGCCGAGACCAGTGGCCAGGCCGGCAAGACTGAGCGGGTGGAAAACCATGCTGCGCGACGAAGTCTGGCGCTGCTGCGCAATGCTGTCGGCGACAAGCTGCAGAGCGTCGACCTTGTCGGTGCGATCGGAGAGGACACCGAGAGTCAGCGGGGGAATGTCGTCCAGGCTGACTGCTGCACCGCTTGTCGCGGGCTTTGTGGCCGCGGTCGCAGTGGTCGTAGTAGTGTTCGAGGCGCTGCTCTTGCTGGCGTGGGTAACAGGGCCCAGCACCGGGGTGTTGGCATTGGAAGACATCTCGGAATGTGGGAGGACGAGGTTTGCGCGCAAAAATGAGAAGAAGGCTGGTTTCTGCTGTTAGAAATATGGTCTTGCAGGACAAAGTTGTAACAGAGGAGAGCTTTGGGGAAATAGAAATAGAAATATAAAGATGCAAAATGAAAAAGGAAGCTCTCGAAATAAGAAAGACACGAAGACCCTTTTATTGCTTTCAGCTTGCCAAGAAATCCATCGTCCCAGTTGACTGACCGAGGCAGGTACAGTTTCTTTTTACATGAGATGACAGGCTCAATGTTGTACAATGGTCGACGTTCGAAAGGTTCCAGATCCTCGGGGCGGAGCAGATTTGCAAAGAAAACGGGCGGGAAGACACGCGACAGAAGCGCGAAGAACGACAAGGAAAGCGAAAAAGGCCAAAAGAAAAACTCAAACAGGGGAATGAGAAGCGCAAAAAAGCATAAAATGCGTAAGAAAAAAGAATAAACTCACCAGCACTTGTCTTGAAAGCCGGTACGGCGTTGATCCTGTCGACCAGCGTGTTGGGTTGACAGGCTCTCAGATCAACCTCCATGATGGCAGCCATGTGGTGCGACGCGTCCATCTCATTGGACGAGAGGCCAAAGGCTAGGTTTGCGGGTGGGCGATGAACGACGGAGAACATGGCGGGCGGGAGGCGACAAAGGGGGGAGACTCGACAAAAGAAAAAGGGACAGAAAGAAGAGGCCCAGAAATATAAGTAGACTGGGTGTCCACTATCTATATTTCTTTCCGACAACAAAAGTTTTGAAGTTTGACGTTGCTGACGACGCAGTAACGAAAAAAGAAGGGGTGCAAACACTCTCCTCTTTATTTCTCGTGTCTGGAGCAGTTAGAGCAGGTGGTCGTTTCCCTTTTGGCTTTTGGCGGCTGTCTTCTTATTATTTGAGATGTAAAATGGGTTAAAAGCAGCTGGGCGTTTTGTCGACTGGGCTAGACCGGGCCAGGCCAACAAGAGACCCTTTTCTTCCCTTTTTTGCAAAGGAGCCCAGGATATTGAGAGGGGGGCAGGAGTGATTTGGGGGTTGAATGGTGTGGGAGGGGGACAGAAGGGACTTTGTTTCTCGGCACAACGTCAAATTGGCGACCTGAACGCAAGGCGGCGCTTGTGTGAAAAGGGACAAACGAGAGAGTGCAGACGACCGAAAAGGATAAGACTGCAGACCGCCTCAAGAACCAAAAGGTAATGTGAAGCTCAGACGGGGTCGCGTGGGCACGACGATTGGATCGTTGTAAGATAGAGGCGCCAACGAGATGAGGAGAAGAGGAGACGAGGGATTGAAAAAGGACGAAACGAAACGAAGCTACTTGGCGTAGCTGACGGCCGGGTGCATGGTTCGTGACGACGGTGGACGGGAGGCTTCTGGTCTGCTGCGGAGAAGATCAAAGGGATGAAGAGGAGAGGGGAAGCTGTTGAGAAAGGGGATGGGAAAGGCTGGTGAAGCATGAAAGTACAAAACAAAGGTGAGAGAGAATGTTGGAGATGGAGATGGAGAGAAAAGGGGGAGAAGACCTCGAGATATGGAAGTGGGAATTGGATCTTGAGGAAGTAGCGAGATATATGCAAATCGCACCTGCCCGCAATCAGAAGCTGCAATCAAAACGTGCAACTACGAGTTGAGCAAAAAAAAAAAGAGAAAATACGGAGTAGAAGGAGCAGACAAGATATCCAGCTGCTTGGGATTTGGAAGGCGCGATGGGACGATACGCAAATCAGGTTGGGTTGGGTTGGGCGGAAGGAACGACCGCCCTCCATCACGGACAAAACCTCGCCAAGATGGCTCGGTGACAGTCGGCTGTTTCTTGTCTTGAATTGCCTCGTTCTCCCGCGTCGGGGCAGTTTGGATGCACGCAAACAAACACTTACATGTACGAGCACACCCGCTTGGTCCGGCTCAAGACGATTCTTGGGGTGCCCGGATACATACAGACGCAGCATGTTGCCCCCGAGAAGAGAGCTTGAAAAGCAGACATGCAATGCCCGGCTTTGAAAGCAAGATACAATAGACAAGATTCAGCAAGAAACATCAAGAAATCAAGAAACACCAAGATAAAACAAAGAGCTCTAAAAATTAGACCCCATAAAAGATTCCATCCCCCCTACGAAGGTGCATCGACGCGAAGAAAGAAAACGCCAAAAAACATGCAGCAACAAGGTCCCACCCTTGTTCTTTTCGCTATTTTGCTATTTTGCAACGAAACGGTTGCGTAAGATGGCGTCCCCCTCCCTTGCATAGCTCGAAAAGTAAAAACGACAAAGGGTGATGGTGGGAAGGAACAGCGAGAGGAAAGGCTGCAGAATGCAGAATGGTGAGAGAGAGAAGGTTCTGAGGGTGCACTACCACGAGCAACGAGTGGAAGAGACAAGAGTTTGGCGCCACTACGAAGACTAGCTGGGACCACACGCGCGGCCTGCTGGGGTCCCAGCCTAGGGCCCAATAGCGCGCGGAGCGAGTCCAATACTTGGGTGGTCTAGGGTGCAGAAGGCGTGGTTTTATTTTGGGCGCTAGGATGATTTTGGTGCAGGGTCCTGCGTCCTTGCATGGTCCCAGCATGGTCCCAGGGTATTTTGGGAGGCAGGCGAGAGACATTCAAGCACGAACTCAACCAAGTCGACAAACAGTGTGTTTTCCTGCACATTTGTTGGCTGAGAGGCAAAGGAGGAGTTGAGTGTCTCCTCCTCCTGGTGGAGTGGAGAGAGACAGAGGCAACGATGCAGACTACATACAGAGCAACTGAGCAAGAAAGTGTGCAGACATATGGAGACGAGAATGAGCTAGCTGGAGATGGCGATTGTGATGCAGCATGGCGTTGAACGGACGCTGAGCAGATTGTCTGGCGTCTGGCGAGGGGGGAGGCGAACGGTGAAGGGCGGGAGGTCACACGAGGCGGCGCTGGTGGTGAGAGCGTGGGTGAGAGAGTACGATATACGAGACTTGTGCACAAAGACGGAAACATCGTGAGAAACGGGCGTGGGATGGATGGGATGTAGTGGTCTGTCTCGGCCCTGATTGTGCATCCTTTGTGTTTGCATCTTTCGAGTCTTTTACTGTACGACGTACGCCTGTCGACTTGTTGGCTCGCTCAGGTCGAGGCACGAGACCTGGCGCATCCGCGTGGCGTGGCCAACGTCCCTTGGAAATCGCCTGTTGGAAATCTACAAACTCAGCGCTTTCCTGCGCTTTGCACATAATTTTTTACTGGGTAGCATCTTCGGGGTCCTGCGCCATATGGCAACAAATGGCGAGATGGCCGAGATAGCTTGGGCCCAATGGTCGAGTCTAGGGGCAGAGCGGGCTTCCCGCTGGGCAGAGATGCGTTTGATTTTGGGTCGTTTCTTTGGTTCTTCGGTTCTTTGGGTGCATTGGGATGCTTTTGGTTGCTTCGGCTTGTCTCTTTCCGGTTGGTGCGCTTTCCGGGTAACTTCGTCTCCTTTTTTTTTTTTTTTTTTTTTTGCCAGCGGGCGCTTGGAGAAAATGAAAGACCAAAAAAAAAGTAAAAAGGCGTAAATGGTTGTAGAAAAGGAAAAAGAAGCTGACGGTCTGTTGGTCGGCTGTCTTGGCGATGCGACGCTGCGTATTGCGACGGATTTCTTCATCTCGTCGCCTCACCCACACCTGCCTCGGGCCAGTTGGCGCACAAGCTGATATCGCAGACAGACGGGGAAGTAACGCGGCAATATCAGTTGCGACTCTTGCGAGGACGGCAATCCGTTGTTATCTCAACCTCACGGCCAAGACAACTCTGCAGTTCCGAGTGGCACCGGTTGTCGACAAAGATGCATTAATTTGAGTACGACGTACTCGTATCTTATTTCGCAGATTCATTGCTGCAAACTTGGCCTCCTTTTTCAATTTCGAGATTAACGATTTGTTGGGGCCCGCTTTGCCTCGTTGCTTGCTATCCGCGCCTCTCTGTTCTCTGTTCTCCGTTCTCTGTTCTCTGTTCTCTGTTCTCTGTTTTCTGTTCTACTATTCTGTGTTCTGCACGGAGGAGTTCGTCGTGGTATTTCCTTTTTCTTTTCTCCTTCGTGTCTCCTTTATGTCTTCTCTCGTGGCGCCTTATAAACGCTTTTTCGGGCCCTTTTCCTCCTCGTCCGCGGATGTCTCTGGGGCGGCCCCACAACCCCTAAGAGCCCAAATCGTCCCATCCAAGATGCGGCGGCGTCAACTAACTCGGATCGAAGGATAAAGCAGGGCAACGGATTTGTGCCATAATAAAGTGCCATGATAAAAGATGCCGAGCGCCGTCCAGGAGCAAAAGGAGCGAGCAAGGAGGGATAGAAATGTAGAAAAGAGGCGTCGAAATGGAAATCCACCGAGACATTGAAGCGCCGTCATCGTGAGGGAGGGCTCGAAGTCGAAGAACAATGATACTCACAAAAGATAAACGCAGAAGAACAGGAATAGCAGAAACGGCTCTTCAGTCGAGCTGCATCTCGGTGCTGTTCACTGTCCTCGCCGTTCTCACCGCCGGCAGAGTGTGCCCGACTGGGTGCCACTCACCGTCGATATTGCTGGCCTCGTCGTGCAGCGAACCCCTTTGGGTTTGGGTTTGGTGCAAGTTGGTGCTGTCTGCGACGTTGAACGCACATCGATGCAGATGCACATCCAAGTTGCTCGCATGCATGCACAAAAGGCTGCAAGTCCATATCCGGAAAGTGCGCTTCTGCACGGCTGCTCCATTCTCGTGCATCTCACGTGCTAGCCGGGCGGGAGCGACAGGTGCGGGAACCACGTTTACGCGGAAGGCGCGGCCGGGACGGAACAACAGACGGGCCATTTTGATATGAATATTCATGGAGATCGCCAGTATGCACTTATGCAGATGATGCATCTACCCGAGCAAATCCAGCTCTGCCATTTTGTTTTTGTCATCTGTCGCTCCTCGACCCGTCCCTCCCTCTTCCTCGTCCTCCAAGTCCTACCACCGAATGTTCTGTAGCCCTTCTCGACTACGGGGTACGTATTCCGCATTTCAGCTGCAATGGCCTATCCTGGCAACAAAATCCGCCTACGGTGCTCGCCTGCCTTTCCTCTCATTGGCCAGAAGCGATAAGGCAGAATACTCAAGCTGATGTGGCACAGGACTTTCTTTTCTCATTCTCTGGGGTCTGCCCGCGTTTTTCTGCCTCTCCCTCTCTTTTCTTCCATTCTTGGGTCTCTTTTCACTGCCATCCAACAGTCAACACTGCCTCAATGGCATCGTCCTCGCCAAAACCGGCCAGTCTCGTTCCACCCCGCACCCTATTCTGCTCCGTAGCTGAGGCTGCCCGCGAGGATAGCGACCGACAGGACACTGACGAAACTGAAGAAAAAAAAGACCAAGAAAGACTGAGAGGCAGCCAATACCGTGCTGACATCGCCTGCGTCTTTCTCTGTTTCTCCGTGTGCTGCGAGCTTGCTCGCTCCTTCCTGCCTTGCACTTTTTCACTCTTCTGCTCTTTTGCTCTTTCCAGCCCACTCCACTCCGTAGACAGAAAGGGGCCAATAAGAACAGCGGTGGACCCCCGCGCCCCTCTTTTATCTCTCTTCTCGCTCGCTGTTTCCCCCAAACTGATCCACCACGCGAAAGTCCTACGAAGTCCTAATCCCAAAACGATTTTGTGCCTGGTTTTTGCGTTTTGCGCGTTTCCTCCGCTGTGACTCCATCGTCCTTTCCCTGGCTTTTCTGCCTCTCTTTCCACCTCCTTCCCCCGTAACGATCACGTATCAGACTGTCGATGGTGGCTGTTTCCCTCGTAGGACAATCGACAAACTCGAAACTCCCCCAGGCTCCTTCCCTGGAACGAGGCACGCCTTTTCGCCTCCCCCCCCCTCTCTTCTCTTCCGGCCCTCGCTTTTCTTCACCTTCGCTGTCCAATCCTTTCTTACCCCCTCGTCACCTTTCCTCCCCCAGTTATCTCCTCTTTTCCCTCCTTCATATTGTTTTGTTTTGCCCATAGGACTATTTAGAATATACGGAGTATGCAAATGGGAAAGGGATTGACCAGTGGCAATTAACAAAAGACAAGGGAAGGAACGACATGGCTCTTTCCTAACATCTGTTCAATCCAACGACTGTTCCTGCCAAAAGAAGAAAACAACCTGATCACATCATCACCGCCTTTCATCTCCTCCTTTTTTCCTCCTTCACCGTCCTTTGTCCATCTCGACATATCGCCACATCTAATCCACGCAACACCCGATTCGCCTCTTGGATTTTGCCTCCCCCTGGTGACGCTTCTGTCATCGCCAACCAACCGTCGCTTGTACCTCGACGGCGCCAAATACTCCCGCACGGATACGCCCGCGAACCGATTTTCCCCTTCTCGAAGCCCCTTATCGGACCTCCGTCCTACCTCCGTACCACCCTTATCCTACCACGATCCGGCTCCGCGATCGGTGCCACCCTACCGCCGCGATGTCGACTGTCATGGAGCCCAAGAAGTTCGCTTCTTTTATGAAGGAAGATGGGCTTTCGCTCTTTGGCTCCCGCCCACAATCTCCCGCTTTGAGCGGCCGCTTTGGCCTGCGTCGGAGCTCATACTCCAGCCGGTCCTCAATATCCCCGGACCGGTTGGACGTACCGCCCATGTCCTGCGTGTAAGTGATGATGAGCTTCTCTTTTATCTGTCGTACCCTTGATCGTTATCCTAACTCTCTTTAGAACACGGGCAACATCAAAAGAAGACTGCGCAACCCAGCGCTTTATTGTATGGGCTGCTGTTCGCCGGAATGCCTGCGACCGTATGACAGAGGGCGAGCGTCTTGAGTGCCCGCTGCTGCGCTGTACACAACGTTTCCAGGACCACGAGTCCATGCTCCGCCACTTGATTACCTGCGACCGCCTCGAGTACTGCGAATACTGGTGCTACGACCACATGCGCATTGAACGCTTCGACGACAGCCGATGCAAAAAGTGCCTGGGCCACCCGTCGAAGCGCCGCAAGATGCTGTCCATGGCCAAGAGCTTCTTTACATCCCTGGGTCACAACAAGGGCAAGGCCGTCGTGGACCAGAGTGGCGGCATTGACACGGGCTTCTCGCCTGCACCATCTTTTGTCTCTGCATCCATGCCGTACTCGTCTGTCTCGCCAGTATCACCAGACAGCCTCGACTTCAGCAGTGGCTACCTGAGCAGAAGTGGAAGCAATGGCAGCAGCAGTGCAAGCAGTGCCCGCTTTAGCGATACTAGCCGGAGCAACAGCAACCGATCATGTAGCCACGATGGCAGCCGCGGCAACAGCTACCGCCGTCCTCACGGCGCAGACTCGTCTAGCTGCTCGTCCTCTTCAGCATCGCCATTCTCTGGCAACGGCTTCCAGCCACCACCACGCTACGAAGACATCAACGCTCGTGCACTGGCTGGTGTGCATGCGGAGCTGCAGTCGACCGAAATTATCGAGATTGACTCGCGGGAACTCACCGAGATGCCCAAGCAGGTGGCGCCTTTCCGCTCTACAGCACCTGTTCAGCCTTCCTCGGCCACCATGACTGCACCAGCAGACTTTATTGCCGATATCACACTATCTACGCCTGCTTTCCAGGCCATGCCTTCTACTGCACCGCCGACAGTGTCCCTCACACCACCGCCGGCTTGCCCTTCCCCACCACCAGCATCGGCATCGATGAATGTCGTCTCCCCGATTGCAAGCCAGGCATCCATCGACCCGATGAGCCTGTTTTTGCCCTCGGAGCTGGACTCGACTGCCATCTCGCAGACGAACTTCATGGACTGGGAGAAGCCTGCTGCCACATCCAACGGCCTGGCCATGTCGGGCGCGCTTGGCGATATTTCGTTTATGGACTTCCAGAGCAGCGATGCTTTGTTCTATTCCTCGACTACCGAGGCGAATCTGAAGCGCCTTGCCCTCATGGACCAGGGTATGAAGATGGCCCCTCCTCTGCTGCCGCCTACCCGCCCCCAGCGTCCCTCTAGCACGGCGCCGGGGCCGCGCAGCAAGAACTTGTCGCCTAGCTCATCGGTCCGTTCGACGACGAGCACGACCAGCACTATGAGCACCACGAGCATGGGCAGTCTGATGAGCGACGTGAGCGAAGCCAGCTTCATGAGCAACGCCACCTCCATCTCGCCCGTGTCCGACTGCGGCCATGGCGCGACCGCTGCCTTTGCCGCCACCAACCCGTGGGCGGCCTCGAACTCGACTGGCGTCCAGACAGCCTCGGCTTCGCCCGTGGACGACGACTTTGCCAACTTCTTCGAGACCGACTTCTTCGCTACCGCGGAGAATGGTCTGTCGACTGACCTGTCCAAGCCTCTTGACTCGTGCTACGTTCCTGATAACGTTGGTGACATGACCGATGTCTTTGACAGCTTTGGCTCGGATGCCCTGCTCTACTCGTTTGACAACTCAATCATTATGGACTCGCTTGAAGCGCAAAAGTTACCCTTGCAGTTACCGCCGCCAACGCCCGGAACGTCTGCCATGAATGTCTTTGATGACCTCGTTGACACCCGTACCGCTGCCACCACGACTGTTTCTGCTCCTGTTTCTGCTGCTGCTGCTGCTGCTGCTGCTCCTGCTGCTCCTGCTGCTCCTGCTTCTGTCCCTGCTTCTGCCCACGACGACGACTCTGGTCTGTTCTTCCTCGACGCTCACGATATGGCTGCCTCTGCTCAAGACCTGCTGCTGACGCACGTCATGACCTCCATGGCCAAGCTCCGCGACATTGACTGCACCAAAAACCAGCTTGCTCTGCTCTTCCAGAACGCCTCGCCCCGCCTCATTATGGACACTGGTATCCAGGCCCTGCAGACTGCCATTGCTACTGGAAATGAGACTATGACGCCCTTCAACACGCTGTGCTTCCTCCACCTGATCTACGCCTTCTCGCTTGTGACGTACGAGTCGGAAGCCGCTCTTCGGTCCAGTGCCCTCTTCAACCAGTCGCTCGAATACTCTCGCCACTTTAGCTCTCGGGACCGCGAAAACTACCTGGAAATCGTTTCTCTGATCTGGCAGCCCGTCGACATGACGGCTGCTGTCCTGTCTGAACGCATCCGCCGGTTCCGCAAGCACGCCGCCAACAGCGCCGTGCCGTCGCTCTCTCTCGATGGTGCTGTTGCTAATGCCGCCCGCGCCTTCTTGGACGATCTGGAAATCTCGACTGTCTTTGTGCCTGAATCGACCTTGTCTGACGCTTCTGACCTGATCAAGGCCTCGCCCATCTACTCGCTGCACTTTGGCGGTGCCTACAAGAACAACAACATCCGCAACTCGCCCGCTCTCTCGTCGCATGCCCGCTCGGTTCTGGACTCGCTCCGCCGCAACTTCCCTAGTGCCACGGGCCTGAACGCCCGTCTCGACTCCATTGCTCGCCAGCTGGACAATATGCAAGCCAAGACTGATTTGTCTGATTTGTCTGATTTGTCCTCGGTCGTCGACAACGGTCTCATCGACAGTGTCCGGTGGTTCGAGATTAAGCTTCTGTATGCCGGCAAGGCTTCGCTGGGCACGTCGGTCCTGTTCTTTGACCAGTTTGTGCGCCAGACGCGTTCGCTTTGCGATCCCATGTACACGGCCCAGGACACGCCCCTGCGCCCCACCTACCACGTCGCCAGCATTGCTCTCCTGCGCAAGATCTTTGATACGTCCAAGAACGTGCACCTGCCGCAGGGCATGAAGGTCGTGTCGGCGGTGCTCGATGACTCGCTGCTGTCGGACAATCTGCTGTCGAGTGTTGTTACGGATACCACGACAGGGAAGGAGCTGTCACCTGTGCCGGTTGATGAGGTCCATGAGGTCGAGGAGGTGGCTGCGACTGAGGCTGCTGCTCTTGAGGGCACCGCTGCCGAGGACGACGCCGCGCCTGCAAAGGTCGAGGTCGAGGCCGACGACTGCTGCGAGCTCTGCGGCTACCGCCCCAAAGGCGACCCTAAATGGTTCCGTGGCTCCATGGCCAAGCACCGCCTAACAAAGCACTCGGCCGAGGTCATGTACAAGTGCCCGTTCCCCAACTGCACGAGCCAGTACCGCAACCGTCCAGACAACCTGCGGCAGCACCAGCTGGAGAAGAACCACTTTGTTGAGGGCGCCGAGATTGTGGCCAAGAAGCCGCGCAAGAAGAATGTCGGCGGTGACGCCCCGGCCTCGACGCGCCCGGCCAAGAAGAGAAAGGCTTCCAAGTAGGTCGTCTTTACCTCTTCATCTTGAGGCAGGCAACGAAGTCTGCCTCGCACTGTCCTTTTTACGTTTCATTTTCTTATATTCTCGTTATACGACCCCTGATGTGATACCACTTTGATTTCTATACTTATCTTATACTGCTTTTATTCTTTTCTTCTTTTCTTGATTTCCTTTCCTTTCCTTTCCTTTCCTTTCCTTTCCTAATACTTATATTCTCTGGCGTTTTACGGTTTGGTTTTGGGGACGAATGAACAGGATCTTTTGAGATCTCGTGAGATCTTCCGGTGTATTTGGAGGATTTGGGCTGGGTTTTCTGTGTCTATCTTTCTTATGTCTTTATATGTAAAAAGACGAAAGATTACGGCGAGGTTTGCCGGTTTTGGATGTACTCCATGGAAAACGGGAAAAACAACAGAATGCTTTGGGGCTGTCTAGATCTAAAGAAATTTCAAACCAAATCTTTGGCGAGATTGCTAAAAAAGCACTCGCCGAAGAAACATTCTAACGAGAACACTCTTGTGCAGATTTCTTGTAAATTAAAATAAAAGTGAAGAAAAAAGTGAAAACAAATCTTGATAAAGTTGGGGCAGGGCCAAGAAATGATGCGCTTTAGTGCCATGGTTTTGTCTTGTTCCCATTTTTAAGGCCGCTGTACGAACGTACGTCGTAGTGGTCAAGCCCCGCCAAAACTCCGCCGAGTTCTGCTCCCGTGGCAAGCCTTCTGAAACCGTTTCTTAGTGAGCGACAACGGCCAGCTTCCTTTTCTCAAACAGGAAGGAACACAGGAGCACAAGAACACATCTTGCGACAAACAACAACTTCTCCTCGATTACACCTTACACCTCACGATCAACCTCCCTTTGCACAACCACCCCACGCAACATGGCCTCCTCTACATCGGCCGGCGACGGCCTTCCCCGTATCACGGTCATCGGCTCGCTCAACATGGACCTCGTGTCGTACGTGTCGCACCACCCCAAACCAGGCGAGACCATGACCTCCAATGGATTCGCCGTGTCGCCCGGCGGCAAGGGCGCCAACCAGGCCATTGCATGTGCCAAGCTGTCGCGCAAGAAGGCCCCCGCCGCCGAGGGCCAGCCGCTGTCGACAACAGATGCGACGGCGCACGTCAGCATGGTCGGTGCCGTCGGTGATGATGCCCACGGCGCAGCGCTGCGGTCCAACCTAGAGTCACACGGCGTGGACGTTTCGGGAGTCCAGGTCATCAAGGAGAGCGGTGTGCCGTCGGGCGTGGCCGTGATTGTGGTGGACGAGCCCACAGGACAGAACCGCATCATCTTTACACCGGGTGCCAATTACAAGATTGACGACAAGGCAGGGACACAGTCTCTTGTGCCGGCCGGCACTCAGCTCTTGATCCTGCAGCTCGAGATCCCACTGGAACAAGTCCTGCGGGCACTGCGCGAGGCGCGCGAGGCGGGCATCCCTGTGCTGCTGAACCCGGCACCGGCGCCGGCAACAGAAGAGGCGCGGTCGCAGCTGGAGGCGGCGTTTGCTGTGACAGTGGGCCACGCGGGAAAGGGCCAGGGCCTGGCGCATCTTGTGCTGAACGAAACAGAAGCGGCGGCGCTGGTGCCTGGTCTGAGTGTTCCAGACCTCGACACAGAAGAGGGCCTGGCGCGGGCGGCCCAGTACTTTTTGGCGCTGGGCGTGGAGAATGTGGTGCTGACGCTGGGCGGCCGTGGTGTGTACTATGCGTCGGCAACGACCAACACGGTGGGCGAGCTGCTGCCGCCCGAGAAGGTGGCACAGGTGGTGGACACGACGGGTGCGGGCGACACGTTTGCGGGCCAGTATGCGCTGGAGGCCGTGTACGCGACAGCAGCTGGCAAGGCGTTTGACTGTGCGGCGGCGGTGCGCAAGTCGAACCGGGCAGCGGCCAAGACGGTGCAGCGCAAGGGCGCCCAGGACGCGATCCCGTGGCAGGATGAGGTGGTGTAGCTGTCAAGAGAAAGGGAAATATCCAAAAAGTGTATTGCTATCTGAGGTTCAGAGTCCAGAGTACTCGATCCAAATCAAAATGGAAGAAACGTACAAAACCCAAGATATATCAGTTCCTACAAGAGCTCGAGGAATCTCCAACTCGTCCACTCCAAACAACACGCCAACTCCTCAACCAACCCGCTCACAAACCCATGCTCACAAACTCAAACGGACCAAGTCACTTTTCCCACTCATTCATCATCATCTTGTCCATTAGAAGCCGTAAACTCTCGGCGCTACCGCGCCCAGAGCTTACGGGTTAATATACTCGCCCGGAATCATGGTGTAGCCGTTCGACTCCCTGACGGGCAGCTTCGTAATGTCCACATCATACAGCACGCGCGTGTTGATGGGGCTCATGTTGACAATGCGCTTGCGCCAGGCGGCGCTGGCTTCGGTCTGAGCAATCGCCGGCAGCTTGGCAATCTCTTCGTCCGACAGGTTCGTCGGCAGGTTCAACAGGGCCACACCGCAGATCTGGCAAAAACTCTTCTTGTTGATGTGCTTGCCAAACACGTAGTACTTTAGGTTGTTGCCTGGGTCGTGAACTGAAACCTGGTCGGCCTTGGGGTAGAACCAGCGGTAGCCGTTGCGCTGGCAGATGCTGCAGTTGCACTCAATGGTGCGGTCGCTCTGCTTCTCGCGATCCAGCGTCTCGTCCAGCGGCTGCGACCGCAGGGCGACCCTGACAGCGCCGCAGTGGCAGCTGCCGTGGTAAATCCTAGTCTTCAAGGATGCATCCCGCTCGCCCAGCGGCTCTCCCGTCGGCTCAGTGCCCGAGAAAGGAAACGGCTCAAACTTGGGGTCGAGCGCGGCGCCGTCAAAGTTGACCTTCTCGAGGGCCCAGACGTCGACGGGGCCCTGGAAGCAGCGCACATTCAGACCCTTGGCCTTGGCCGGGTTGGTGGGCACAATGAGAACAGGCGAGCCGCAGTCGCCACAGAACTTGTGGTTGAAGGCCTTGTTGCCAAACGTGTACGACGACAGGTCGTCGATGCTGCCCTTGACGACATTGATGTCGGAGCCGTCGGGTGGAAAGGCAAACACGTAGCCCTTGCGCAGACAGATGCTGCAGTTGCAGACAAAACCCTTGGAGAGAGGCTCAGGGAGGGTGACCTCGTAGACGAACTTGCCGCAATGGCAGTTGGCGCGGTAGGTTGTTTCGGACATTGTGATTGTGTTGTTGGGTATTTGTTGGGTATTGGTGTGGGTGGTATCAGAGATCAGGGGTTCAAATCCAGATGAGATCTGAATAGGATGGATAGAGGTTGAGATTGAGTTTTGGTGGAGAAAGTCGTGAGACGGAAGAGTCACAGGAGGGAAAATGAGAAGCCTTTTTTCACAGAGTTTAGAAGATGTCGGAGCCAAGTGAGTCCCGAAGATAGTGGCTAAGAGTGGATAGTTGGAAACGATGATCCGATGCAGGGTCAGTCTAGCTTGATTCCAAAGCAAAAGACGAAAAAGTGAGGACAAGAAGACAACAAGGCGTTATGCTGCAGGTGTTAGTCTGACTAGTCGTGGCGATGAGTGACGATAGGAGGGGAGAAGGATGCAATATATATCCCGTTGACAGACACAGAAGTATTCAAACGACGATCTTATCAAGTAGTCTCCGACTCAAAAGAGCGGCTTCGACAAGGGCCACGCCCAACGGCTGGGGCCTTACGCTTGTTTTTTGGTCGTTTTGCTTTTTTCGGTGTCCTGCTTCTGTTGGAACCCTTGTTCAACCTCGTTTTTCGGTTTCGGTTTGTGTTCTTTGTGTTGCCCTAGGCAATTGAGGATTGATTGGAAAATAGGTTGAAAAATAGATTGAAAGACCGTGAATTTCGAGATAAGATCGGTTGGATTGGGGACCCGTCTCTGTGCTCTGTGTGCTGCGGCTGAGACGAATAGAGAAAACGAATACGACGTACGAGTCGGCCAAATCAAACGATGTCCGTACGAGGGGATGTCGTGAAAATGCAAAGTGGCTTTTCTCAACGTTGGGGAGTTGAATTGTCTCAATGCTATGGGGCCTGGTGAAGAGATGAACCAAACTCTACGAATAGGGGTTAGGAGATGGACTACGTCGCACTTGCCCGATCAGACTTGAGTTCGCCGCCGCAGCTTCCTCCTTTTGCCTTTCCTTGTTGATCGTAGTTTCTTGTTTCGGTTGGGTGAGTCCAGTTGCTCTTTCCCAGCTTCTTTAATTCCATCAGGCCCAGATTCCCAGGCTCCCAGGCAGCAACGCAGTTGAGCGACGTTGCCGTGCACTTGCCTGCCGGGAATATCCCAAAAAAGAAACTATCAAAAAGGACGAAATTAGCAAAGGGACGGCATAGCCTCGATAGTTCCTGCCGCTTTCTTGCATCCACGGTCGTCCCCTCGTTTTCCCCTCTTCGCCCCTGCCGTTCCCCGCCCATTTTGGCGCGTTGCCCAGCGCCCTTTGCGAGACACGCAAAAGACACGCAATCAGGTGACTCAACTAGCGCTTAAAGTGCTTTTTACCATGAAAAAGGGCGTGCGCTGTCACACGTTGCCATACGTCGTGCGTGCACGGGACTGTATCGACTGTGTAGCTCGACATGGGCCCACCAACAGCTTACAAAGGAGGGAAGGAGCGCTCCAACGAAATTCCCCGACAGCTGTCGTCGCTCCTGCCCAGGTCTCGATTTCTCGGTTTCTGAGAGTGGCAGCCTTTTTCTTCCCTCTTTCATATAATTTGGCGATGTTGATACCTACTTTAATGACTTTGATCGCAGCTGTTTTCTTCCCTCAACCTTTCCGCTCCCACTCAACAGCCCAACGCCTACACAGTACTAACGGGACGGACTGTCGGATTACTATTCATCGATGCGACCCAGAATCGAGGCCGTTGTGTTGAGTGTTGGGGATCGACTGTCAAGACAGAGATAGAGCTTCGGGTAAGGCATTTTTGCAGGTGTTGAGCTGATCTAGAGTTTCCAGGTCGAAAAGTCAATTATCTAGCCTCTTCTGGAGTCTTGAAGAAGTGTACTCCGGTAACCTCATGACTGTCGATGGCCTCCAACGACATCTCAACAACTGAGACCTCAACAACTAAGACAACTTACCTGTGCGTCTGTGCTGACGTCCGAATAGAGGAGCGTTCCCTTCCGGTGTCTCTCTTCTTACTCTTTTTTCATTTCTTCACACCGTCCCCTGCATCGTGTTGCCGGCATCGCATGCACAGTCTTCTCGCGACGCACAGGCGGCCGGTCACAAGAGCAGAACATTTTTTTCTGCTCACCTTGCTTTATCTCTCTTTTCTCTTCCCTTCTTTTATCTCTTGCCTCTTTCTAGTCACCGCTTCCACGCCGGCTGTTTTGCGTGTGGGGGTTAGTCTTGTGAGGAGGGGGGCTTTGCGAGAACGGCGACAACGACGCAGCCGAGACCGTTGGTGATCAGAGAGAAAGACCAGAAAGGAAACACAACAGGTCCTTTGATGTGTGATCTGCTCACCTGGCCGTTGAATTCTGGCTGCTTCCTGTCTTGCTGCCCAGCCTGTCTTCAAGCTGACTGCGAGCCATCCTACGACGTGAGTACACACCTTTACTTTCCAAAGGAATTCCAAGGGAATCACGGCGCACGGAGCGGAGCACAGCGGGCAGTCTCGACTGTGGATCCGGATAGTCATGTGCTCTGCATCCAAGTCGATTCTCTTACTGTTCCTTTTCTCTTTTCCGCGATTTTTGTATTTAAATTTTGCGGTGCGCACCCCACGCCCAGACCCAGCAGGACCCAGCACAGCAGCAGCCCCTAAAAGTAAAAGCAGGAAAGAATGCGCTGCTTCCGCATCCCACTTTGGCCGCTCCTACGGAGTACAGCATGACAGAGAAAATAAAGAGGGGACCAAGCAAATCGCAGGCAATGCCATTATCTAATCGGAATGCAGGCGAGGGGAAAGAGCAAAACGGTCACAGAAAAGAGAGTAATACAGCGTGTGAAACAGCTGGCACAGCTCAGGTCACACGCATCGAGTTTGCGGGGAGAGTATGGTCTGAAGAGAAAATTGTAACGAGACAGTGCACCCCAACGATGCTTCAGCTCACAGGCGATCAAGGTGGGTGAGAGCGAGCCCGATCATCACTTCTCTCTTTTCCCGTCTGTTCTGACTCGTGCAGGCTGCAGGGGAGAAAACGAAAAGAATAGGGAATAGGAGAGGAGAAAGCGATGGGAAATACTCCGTAAAAGAATCAGACACAGAAAAGAGTCCTGCAGCATGCAGGTGCACCTGAACCTGCACCTGAACCTGCACCCCGCACATTCTCAATCAGGATGGAGGACGTTTGGGTGTGTGCAGACCTTTTTTGCTTGTCCCATACTCCGTACAAGGCCACCGTTTTCGTCTTACAGCTCACCACGACCTTCTCAGCCGCGTTTGCCTCGTTTGTCCGTGCCTCTGGCAGAACTCAGTACTCTCTCGTAAGCCATATTGACTTCATTAGCTATCAACTTTGGTCCGCCGCCATGGCGCGGCGTCTTTCGGTCGAGAGGGCCTGAGGACACCGGGCAAGGCTCAGTTGGGAAGTGGCGATTCCCCACCGGCGACTCGGCGAGGCTGCAGTATTTTCTTGTTTAATTATCAAAAAAAAATACAACAGATAAAAGAAAGTGGGCAGATGGAAAGGGGACGATCTGTTTGGATGTGCTCGACGACTTGTTTCCGAGAGGGCTAACACAACCTCGACAACGAGTCGAAGGCTACGACAAGCGATCCCTTTCTAGGAAGACGGTGCCCTGGCTCGCCTGGCAGGTCTCGAGGTCTGGGCCGGTGCCTAGCAAGTTAATTCGCCCTAGCTTGGCCGTCGTTCGTCTTTAGTATTCTTCAGGTAAGAGGACCCGAGGAGACAGAGAGCCGAGAGAGGGCGGTGAGACACAAAGGACGGAAATCTCACGGTCGGTGACGTATCTAATTTTGGTCAGTGTGCCTGGAGCTACAGGGCTCAGGGCATCGGAAGATGGAGGCGAGGCAGTCGTGACGGCGTCCAGAAAGGAGGCACAACCCCACCCTTTTACTCCACCACGCTTTTCTTCTGGAAGAGCTACGAGAGTTGTCGAGCTTGTATTACACTATCAGAATTACTCGAAACGGTCAACTCAACGTCAACGACTGCGGATCGTGGAAGAAGTAAGCAGTACGAGGGGAGGATAGCTTTCCCTGGGCGAATGAGAAGAGAGAGATCACAATGTGTTTCCTGCATCTGATACGTAAGTGCATTCGATCGTTGCCAACGCAGTATTCAGTATACTTCAGTTCATTTTTATATCGCTCGTCTGAGTTTCCATCTCTCCCGTTCGAGATGGATCTTGTAGCTTATTCAAAAGATAACTCAGGGAGAAGGAAAAGCCGGTGGCAAGTTCAAACTGGCATAGTAAAGGGCCAAGACACAGCCTTCTGGGGCAGACGAGAGATGGAGGAAAGAAATATGGTAAGGTAGCAGAAGATCGGCAAGAAAATGCGCGAGAGCTTATGGCATCACTCGAAGCGTACCTCGTTCCTTCCCTCGACGACATACGACGAGCCTTCCATCTACTTCCTTTTTCGGTCATATTCAAAACCCCGAGCAAGTATCTTACATTCAAACTGCATCGTTCCTGCCTTCCGAGATGCCTCTATTTCGTTGGTCTGCATAGCATAACGCTTTTGATTTCGAGCTCTTTCCTTTTTGGGTAATTAACGGTTGGCGACGACAACCCAAACCTGGCCTCCCTTCCCACCTTCCACACACCGGCCGGCTTCTGTCCATGCCATTACCTCCTTTCGTCGTTGCCACGCTTACCGATCAGACAGCCTCGAAGATGTAAGAAGCCGCACAAAACGCGCAGTCCTTTTTTCACGAGGTCTCCCAGGGCCACCTCCAAAATGGCCGAAACAGCCCAGTTCCGACAGCCTTCCTTGATGCCGACTCGACCAGCCGTGAAAACGAGACAAGTGCAAAGCAAAAGGAGGGAACAATACACCGTTACACACTTGGTCTAGTTTGGCCGCCGGGGCCATTGAATGCACCGCCGTCTGCCATAATGTTTCGCAAGGAGCTTTCCCACTCGCTCTTTCCCACATAGAGCTCCGTACGACCCGGCAAGAAACAAGCAGTCGGAGCTTGGATATTGGGAGCTGGGGGTGGGGGGGGGGAGGAGCTATCCTGCAGCTACTAGTAGTGCACGACTCTCCGCCCGTTATGCTTGGTCAGGAAAGTGCGAGCCGTCAAAGAAAAACGGCAAGGGGAATTTGGGGATAGAAGAAAGAAGGAGCGATGCGCAGGTGCAGTCGTGGAAAATAGTGGTGACGGAGATCGAATTCAAAACGGAGCCAAAGTCGATCTGTAGATACACGCCCCCTGTCGTCTCCGTTTTCTTTCACCACACTGACCAAAAATTGTGGATGCAAGCGATGCATCTCTAGCGTGGCATGATCGAACGAAAGACCTTCCCTGAAAGAGCCAAGAAAGTTCGCCTAGAGAAAGCTGGAAAAGAGCTAAAGAGCTGTGTTTTCTTTCACCCATTTGCCATTTTGCTTTACTGATGTACTTGCAGATACGGGGCCAAGAGTGTGTGAATATACGCCGGGTTGGGGGCGGAATGACCTCTGTGTTGCATGTATCTTTTTGAGGGAACTTTCAGTAGATCAACCAACCTGTAATGTATTAGTGAACTCCCAGCAAGTAACGAGACGGCCTTTTAAAGTTGTACTTTTGAGCCAATTCCTAAGCAAGCTCGTACTGTAGTTACAGAAGAGGACAGAGCACATGAAAATATGCAGGAAATAGACAAACTTTAGGGCCTCCGCCGTATGGCCTCCGTTATCCGTCTTTTCTTCGGCCTCTACTTCTATCCAACCTGCCAAGAGGCGTGTGCCCCGGCCGGCCGTTTCCCACTCTAACATGGAAAGCCACCTAATACGTCGTGCATGACTACGTATTTCTATTATTTTCCCTGCTACTTTATTTTTGTCTTCTCCCACCTCGTTTGTAACTTGTACCTTTTAATTCTTGCACTTTCTTCTATAGAACAAGCAAAAAACATCTTTTTAATATAATTATCTTCCTATATAAAGACGATCAGGAACGCAATATCTCGAACTTGAAGTTCTTGGATCACAGTTCTGCCATTTCCTTTCTGTCTATTCAACAGCGTTTCTTCTTTCCCATTTCAACATCACTGTCCCCCGGAAAGACACAATGTCTCCCTCGGCAGAGCCTCTGGCGCCGGCCAACGGTGTCAACGGCACTCACTCCTTCTCACACAAGACGGCACCAGCCAAGAAGGTGGCCTCATCAACGGCCACCGAAGTCAAGTCAAATGGCACCAGCAACAACATTATCGATATTCGCCAGGCATCCGTCGAGATGAACCTCCGCGACGAGATCGTGTCCCAGTTCTGCCCCAAGAAGGGCCCGCGGACGCTGCCCACACTGCTTCTCTATGACGAGGCCGGTCTGCAGCTGTTTGAAGAGGTACGTTTTTGTTCTATTACTAGTACTTGTTCTTGTCCTTTCCTGCCTCCTGTTCCAACTATTTCTGGATGCTCCTTCTTGTTTGGGAACGTTTTGTTTGGTTGCCGACATGTGCCATGCAGCAGCAGCAGCAGCAGCTTCGCTTGGCTGTCGTCGTTTCTTTACCCCAGGAAATGACAGACTCCCAGGCGGCCGTGCCAATGAGCATGCACTGTCGTTCCTGCCTCGGTGCTTGTGTGTGCCACGGCCGTGCTGGAGCTTCTGTGCTGCTGAACTCCCTCCTGCTTCTATCACACCCTCCTTTTAGAGCTGCTTGGGATCCCGCCCTGCCTGGCGCCCTGCCTGGCTTCTCTCAGCCAGCCAATAAGCCATGCCGGCCCAAGCATTGTCGTTCCTGCCTGCCGGCCAACTTTTGCCCACTATGGCTATTTTTCTATTATTCTCTACACATTCTCACACGTCTAGATCACATACCTCGAGGAGTACTACTTGACCAACAACGAAATCGACATCCTCACGGCCGCCGCCGCCGAGATTGCAGACCGCATCCCCCAGGATTCCATGGTCATTGAGCTCGGCAGTGGCAATCTCCGCAAGGTCAACCTGCTTCTCCAAGCTCTCGAACAGTCTGGCAAGCGCGTCGAGTACTACGCCCTCGACCTGTCCCTCCAAGAGCTCCAGCGCACGCTGTCCCAGCTGCCGCGCTACGAGCACGTCCGCTGCTTCGGTCTCCTCGGCACCTACGACGATGGCCGCGAGTGGCTCAAGACGCCTGCTATTCTGCACCGCCAAAAGTGCATCCTGACCCTGGGCTCGAGCATCGGCAACTTCCCCCGCGACGACGCTGCCAATTTCCTGCGCGGGTTCGCCAATGTCCTGCACCCGGGCGACTCGATTCTCGTTGGCCTTGACAGCTGTGTTGACGCCGACAAGGTGTAGTAAGTTTGGCTCGTCTCCCTCTCGATCTGGTCGTTTCTATTTACTAACAATTGCAGCCACGCTTACAACGGTAATTGCCTCTTTTGACTTTCACGTCCATGCCTTCCACAATAGGAAATACTAACATTCTGACAACACCAGACAAGGAAGGACTCACACACAGGTATGCTCTTTCCTTTTTGGATCTTTCGACACATTTACCCCTTTTCCCATCTCCTCGTGGCCCCCTTCGTTTCTCCTTTACTTACCATCATCTTTTCGCCACATCTAGATTCGTTCTCAACGGCCTCGTCAACGCAAACCGCATTCTCGGCAGAGAGACCTTCAATCTTGCCGACTGGCACGTCATTGGCGAATATGTCCACGACATTGACGGCGGCCGTCACCAGGCCTTTTACGCACCTCTCCGCGAAATCGAGGTTCTTGGCGAACGCATTCAGCCTCACGAACGTGTCCAGATCGAACAGAGCGTCAAATACTCGCCCGCCGAGGCCGACTACCTCTGGCGCTCCGCCGGCATGACCGAGTCCTACAAGTGGCAGAACGCCAGCAAGGAGCACGGTACGTACTGGCTTACAGAGTAGTCGAGCTTTTCTTTCTTTTGTCTATCGTTCTGTTTTCTTGTATTTTTGTATTTTGGAGCCCTTTTTTCTTCTTTTCCTTTTTTCTTCTTCTTTTCTTCTTTTCTTCTCGTTCTTCCTTTCGATCTCGTTGCTTTTCCGTCTCGCAGACCTTTCGCGTCACATTCACATAGTTCACCTAGCTGCATGAAATGCCCACTTACACCGTTTTCATCCTTCTTTGGCTCTCCCATCCCCGTCCTCGCATATCCTCGCACATACTCCCACACCATCTCCTGCAGCACCCCACGCTATTATTTTCGCCATCCTCCGTTGAGCGTCTGCCCCCTCTTCCCCGGCTGGCCGTGTGACTTGGACTGCCAGTGGATCTCATGCAGAATGATGAAAAAGCGAAAACAGAGCACACTTTGGGCAATCCTGAGCAGCTCCGAATAACACTTCACACCACCATTGACACTTCGACACATTTGTGTTTCTGTGTGCACAAGTTCCTGCACCGAAAGATGCAACCCTCCCTAAAAATGCAACCCTCCCTGCACCACCCGAATCGCAGTCATTTTTTTCTGTCGTTTTCTGTCCGGTTTGTCTTTTTTGTCTCCTGACTTTTCGGTATTCTCTCGTGTCATATTGCGGGGGTTGCAGTGATCCCCAATCCAGCGCCTTTGCTCGTTTTCTTCCATGTATTCTTTCGTTTTCTATGGCAGCCTCATTTTGTACAGTGCGCTGTCTTAGCTTTGTTGTTCACTTTCTCTTTTCTGTCTTCTGTGACTTTCCCGCCCAACCAACCACTGCTCTAAATTTGGTCATACTATTGCCTCTTGTTTTAATCATTCGTTCATCGATGAGGCATCCTTTATTCACAATTGCCCGACGGCTCGCCCGTCGCTGCAATTACGGCTGATGCTAGCCTTGTCTACGTTTGTTGGTTGTTAGTTGCTGGTTAGATGCAGGCCTGACATCAGGACTGACCGAAACAGCTACTTGACCTTTTGTACCTTCCCTAGCTTCGAGCTTTCTCTCTAGTGTTTGGAAGCTCAGTGATAGCTATCGTTTTAGTGACGTTAGAAGCACACCAAAATGCCCGACGCATACGGAGTATATGGATGTCAATCAAGAGTTCTTTATCAATACTGACATCGCCGTCTTTTTTCCTTTATCTGCCTTCTAGGTCTCCATCTCCTCACAAAGCCGAAGATGCCGTTCAGCTTGCTCCCATCTGTCTACGCAAAGTCGATCCTCCCGTCGGTAGAAGACTGGGAGGCCGTCTGGGAAGCATGGGACACCGTGACCCTCCAGATGTTCCCTAACGAGGAGCTCCACGATAAGCCGATCAAGCTGAGAAACGCTTGCATCTTTTATCTGGGCCACATCCCGACCTTCCTTGATATCCAGCTTTGCAAGACCACTGGCGAGCCCGCCACCGAACCGGCTTACTATGCCAACATCTTTGAGCGTGGTATCGACCCGGACGTCGACAACCCGGAACTCTGCCACGACCACTCCGAAATTCCGGACGAGTGGCCTGCCCTCAAGGATATCTTGGTCTACCAGCAGCGCGTTCGTGAGCGCATCCGGGCCTTTTACGCCGCCAATGTTGGCAACACACCGCAGACCGAGAGCCATGCACCCGTCACACGACCCGTCGCCCAGGCTATCTGGGTCGGCTTCGAGCACGAGCTGATGCATCTCGAGACATTGTTGTACATGATGCTACAGAGCGACAAGACGCTTCCTCCTCCCAACATCCTGAAGCCCGACTTTGCCAAGCTGGCCGTCAAGGCACGTGCTGCTCGTGTCGAGAACCAGTGGTTTGATGTTCCGGCTCAGGACCTTGTGGTCGGCATTGACGATCCCGACAACGGGACCGATCTGACCCGCAACTTCGGGTGGTAAGTCGGAAGCCAGAAGCTAAGTTTTAAGGTTTTGCACAAAACATTGATATATTTTACAGGGACAATGAGAAGCCGGCTCGTGCTGTGCACGTCCACGCCTTCCAGGCCCAAGGACGTCCCATCACTAACGAAGAGGTAGGACCACTCCAAGGTAGTCACACTGCTGCATTCGAGTATGTTTAACAAGAAATTTAGTACGCACTTTACATGTATAACAGTCATATCGACAAGGTCCCTGCTTCATGGGCCGACGCTACCGAGGGTGAGACTGCTACGAACGGCCACAGCAATGGGCGTACAAACGGTCACTCCAACGGTCACACAAATGGGCATACCAATGGGCACGCCAATGGCCACAGCAACGGCCATACCAATGGTGTCTCTAAGGAGCTTCCCTCGTCCTTCCTGAAGGGCAAGATGGTGCGCACAGTCTATGGCCTGGTCCCCCTTGAGTATGCTTTGGATTGGCCCGTGTTTGCCTCGTACGACGAGCTCCAGGGCTGTGCAGCTTTTATGGGCGGCCGTATCCCGACATTTGAAGAGGCGCGCAGCATCTACCACCACGTCGATCTGTCACGGCGTAAGCAGGGAGCCGAAAAGAAGCTCAGCAAGACCCTGCCAGCCGTCAACGGCCATCTCTCCAATGACGGCGTAGAGGAGACGCCCCCGTCTACCGTCGCAGGCTCGTCTTCCGGCCAGGCCGACCTGTTTGTCGACCTGGACGGCGCCAATGTTGGTTTCCAGCATTGGCACCCGGTGGCCGTGACGGCGCACGGCAACCGCCTGGGTGGCCAGGCGGAGATGGGTGGTGTGTGGGAGTGGACGAGCTCGGTTCTGCGGAAGTACGAGGGCTTTGAGCCGATGCAGCTGTACCCGGGCTACACGGGCGACTTCTTCGATGAAAAGCACAACATTGTCCTTGGCGGATCGTGGGCGACGCACCCGCGCATTTCTGGACGCAAGTCATTGTAAGTGGCCTCATTCTTTTTTGGGGAACTTTTCGTGTTGAGCAGCGACTAACAACGTAGTGTCAACTGGTACCAGCGCAACTATCCGTACGCTTGGGTTGGTGCCCGGCTTGTGCGTGATATCTAGGGTGGCCTGGAGAGAAATAAAATATCAGGCGGCAATGTACTCCGTATACGGAGACGGATTGTTGCAATACTCTCCTATGCTTATGAATTCTCTGATTGTCTCAACCTGATGTATCCATTTTTGTTTTTGTCTTGGTCAACTGCTCCCATTTAGTTATAATGGAAACCGCGGAACACGGTCGTTTTTAGATGCCCCTGGCCAGGTCCAGATTCCCGTGGGTCTGTCACGAATTGACGTGTGACTACTCCGTACACATCTCCAACAACAACGCTCAAGATAAGCACCCTACGTCAATACATTTCTTGTTACCACCAAATGCCATGTCAGGCTCGTCTCGATATATCTTGAGCACGGGCCTTGACCTATTCAAATAATTTGGAAACCGCTCTACGTACTCAAAGTAAATCAATAAATAAAGACAGTAGAAGCACGTTTAAGGTTTCCCTGCAAGACCCTGTGACAAATTGTCTCTGTTTTTCGTACTCCATAGCAGCTCCAAACCCACAAAACGCCACGTAAAATGTAGTTGTCAGACGACAGAAGGGGAACTAAAACAAAAGGGGAAAAATAGAAGAAGAAAAAGAAAAGAAAAGCGAGGAAAGAAAGACGGCAAAAGCTAATTGCTCCTAATAAGACACAACCCGGTAAGCGCCCGACGTTTCGATGATGCCGTTCTCGGTAATGAAGTTTGTGACGAGCGTGGGGGGCTATTTTGTTAGTGATGTGTATTCTTTCAAAAACACGGGGGAATGAGGACTCACAGTAACATCCACGTGCTCGTTGAACTCGAGAGGCGGCTTGGTGGTGACGGGCACACCGGCGCGCGTGGGCACAGGCGTGGGCATAAAGCTCTGGAGAATGCCGATGCGGTTGAGATGCTTGTTGTTGATGAGCAGCTTGTGCACAAACTTGTGCGTCTCGGCCAAGCAATAGACGCTGCGCACAGGACGCACCACCGAGGCCATCAAAGCCAGCTGGTACGTGCCGATGCGCGAGACGAGCTTGCCATCGTGGGTGACAGCCTCCGCACCGATAAAGATGGAGCGCACATTGTGGGCCTCAATGGCATAGGCGACGCTGCTGGGGTCGATTTCGTAGACGGGGATGCGGTGTTGGCGGAGGATAGCGACGGCGCGCAACGACTCGTCGCGCGAGCGTTCGTCAACCACATAAAGGACAGTGAAGGGGGCCTCGCTTTCGGGCGACAAAGACGAAGACGAAGAGGCAAACCTGTCGGCCGCTTTGAGGAGGAGAGCCCGCACGGCTCGCGATCCACCAGCCGTCAGGACGACATCGCCCTCCCGGACCAGCCGGCAGCCCCGGTCGGCAATGCGGTTGCGCGCTTCCTTGGCGCGCTGCACAAAGAGCTGGCTGTTGTCGAGCAGGTGCTGGCGGATCTTGTCGAAGCTGTCGAGGCCGGCCGTGACGGAGCGCGTAGCGGCCGCAGCCGCGGCCGCGTCACTATCCAAGGGGGACAGGGTATCGGCGGACGGCTGCCGCATGGACATGCTCAAGAAGTTTGTGAATAAACTGGTGCCGGCTTCCAGCGGCAACGAGTTGGGCACGGCCGCGAGCAGTCGCTGGACCTGAGCGCCGGTGATTTCGTACGTCTCCATGGCGGTGGACGAGGTGGTCTGGCGGAGGACATCGATGAGGGCCTCGATGGCGGCGATGGGCTTGGTGAGGTCGGGGTCTTCGGCGAGCAGGCGGTGGTAGGTGGCGACGATGTCAAAGGCGTCGCCCGAGGCAGGTTTTGATGCCGAGGAAGTTGAGGAGGAAGATGCCGTCTTCTCTGTGTCATTCGATGCGACTGGCGCCGGCGCCGGCGCTGCCGCGTCGGAGGCGGCCATCGTGGGAGCGAAAGGTGGACGGACAAAAAAGCGAATCGAAAACGGTGCAAGCGTGGGTGTGCGTAAGGATAGAAGCATGCGTTGGTGTTGTCGTGGTAAAAATGTGTTAGATTGTCGAGATGTTGGTAGATTAAAGTCAAGATGGCCGCATCGGGAAGAGCAGCAAAAACTAACTACGGAGCACTGTGAAGAGTACTGCGAAGAGTGACTCAAACTCCTACTGTGTACGACGTACGGAGTACGGAGTAGAATGCGCATTCTCCCATTGGGGAAAGAGCAATCGGGCCACCGTCTTCTTTCTGCCGCAGCTCACCGCCCAAATGTTAGAGGGGTAATGGTCACTGCGGAGCACCTGCTGGGAGCACGGTGCAGGACCCTTGTGGTAAGTACGAGGGGTGAGCAGGCACTCGCTCTTTCCTAAAGAGAGCTCACCAGGCGGCAGCTGTATGTTTAGCTACGGCAGGCGCCCCCTGAAGCACGTCGTACTTTGGCTGCTTCCCGAGGGCTACCGCAAAACGAGCAAAACCGTCAAAGCTCACCATTTGTTCCATTCATTTCAACAGGCAGCCGATTTTGCATGTTCTAGCATCCTGGCCTGTGCTGTTGATTTCTGAAACAAACCTGTCCTCGTTCTTAACCTTGTCCTTGTCCTTGGCTAGAAAGGCGATCGGCAGTCCGGCGAATCTCTGCAGCCTGGTTTATCTTTTTGTTTTCCTCCAAAAGAATTGACCGCAACTCAGCATCTTCTCTTCAACGTACGTCGTATCTCACCTTTTATTCTTCACCTACACCGCCTTACACCACCACAACACAACACATCGCCATGTCCGCCACCGACCCAGTCACCGGCCAGCCGCTGCCGGCCAATGCCATCCAGCGTGTCTTGTTCATCGGCCCTACAGTCCACGTCTACCAGATCCCGCCTCTGACGTCCACCAAGGGCTACACGGCCGCCACCTGGACCGAGGATGCCAAGCGTCACATCTTTACGGGCCGGCTGCGCGTCCTCGAGACGGGTGTGGAGCGGGAGGACGACGGCAACGAGGATGAGTCGTCCGAGGATGTCAAGGTTGACGTGATTCTCGAAGACAAGAATACGGGCCAGCTGTTTGCGGCTGCGCCTTACACCGAACCCAGCGTCATTGAGCCGGCGCTGGACAGCTCGCGCTTCTTTGCCGTGCGCGTCCAAGACGGCCAGGGCCGGCGGGCCGTGCTGGGCATTGGCTTTGAGGAGCGTCCGGACGCTTTTGATTTCGGCGTGGCCCTGCAGGAGGCGCGCAAGACGGTACGCGGGTTTGCCGAGCAGGCGAGCGCTAAAGCTGCACGGCAGCCGTCGTCGGCGGCGGCGTCATCATCCTCACAGAGTGCGGCTTCAGCAGCGGCAGCAGCTGACAAGAAAGACTACTCCCTCAAAGATGGCGAGACAATCACAATCAACTTGGGCGGGTCGAGCAAGTTTGGCCGCCGCAGTGAGACGTCGTCAGCAGCGAGCAGCAGCAGTGGAAGCAGCAGTGGAGGCCTTGGGGTTTTTTCTTTACCGCCGCCTCCGTCATCGTCTTCTTCTTCTTCCTTCTCGACTGCTTCATCCGGCTTCTCTCTGCCTCCGCCACCACCACCAAACCGCCGGACAGCCAACCGTCGGTCCGTTGGTGATCCGAGCGTGCTGGGTCTGGCGTCAAGGCAGCAGCTGGGTGGCCAGGACGAACAGAAAAAGTCGGCCGCCGAACTTGGCTTTGACGATGGCCAGTTTGGCGAGTTTGCGTGAAGGTGGAAGGAGAAGAAGAAGAAGATTTGTTTATATTTGATTTATATCTGCACATATGGCCCTCGATCTATCTAATGTTGTTTCGTCATGTTTCGTTTTGTTTCTTGATTTATTTTCTGGTATTTTTTGAACTATTTTTCTAATTATGTGTTGGAAAGAAGAAGGAGAAGAAGAAGGAGAAGGAGAAGAAGAAGGAGAAGAAGAAGGAGAAGGAGAAGAAAAAAAATGAGTTAGAATGAAAAGCTTCTTTTATAGGCCCCCTTTTCGCCGTCCATTTTTACGCAATGAGGATGCAATAATGCGATACAACAACAAAGCAACTAACACAAAAACAGACACATACAACAACCACAATTAACAGCAGCAGTCACAAGAACCAGCATCACCACCTTGCCTACTCAAGGCGGCCCTCCTCGGCCCAGGCAAAGCGCACCGGCGGCAGACTCATCCGCTTCTGCTTCGTCTGTGTTGAACGAGCTGCACTGTGCGACACACGACGGGGACGGGCCTCGGGTGGGAGAAAGGCCGTGTCCGAGACATCCGAGTCGCCCGCCTCGTTGTCGTTGTCGTTGTCGTTGTCGTTGGAGCAGCCATTGTGGGTGTAGTTTTGTTCGGTCTTCTCGTCATCACCAACAGCACCGACACCTTCATAGGCATTGTGCATGCCGACATGGTCGAGGGCGGCCGCCTGGGTAGCCGACGACGACGAGCGGCGAGCAATGGGCGTGGCAGCTGAGTCGCCATGGTGGTCGTTGTCGAAAGACGCCGATTGAAACGATGACCCCGGCTCAAAAACGGGTGCGAGCGGGCTCATCGGTGACATGCAGCTGTTCTTGCGGCTGTGGCCGCTTCCACCGACAACCGAGACCGGCGGGGACACAGGACTGGCCGGCATGGTGGCATGGAGACCGGGTGTCACAGGGCTGACCACAAACGACGGGGGGAGGACCAAGTTGGTAGTCGTTGTCTGATGATGGTGCTCCTGCTCCTGCTCCTGCTCCTGTTGATGGTGACCCAACGGAGGACCAAAGGGATGGGTAAACTGCTGGGTAAAGTGCAGCTGGTCCGGCGTCCAGACATCACACGGTGCCAGGTACGGCGTCTGCGGGACTTGCAGGGAAAAGTAGCCGGGGTCAGCAGTGAGGGCGATCGGCGACGAAAGTCCACAAGCGTTGGCGTTGGTGACTGACACACGCCGCTGCTGCCGCTGCTGTTGGAGCTGTTGGAGCTGGGCCAGCCACTGCCGCCCCTGCATCTCGGCCATCACCTCGCCGATGCGCACCACAATCAGCTTCTCCTGCCGCTCGGCCGAGGCAATCTTGCTCTGAATGAAACCGGCACTCTTGCGCAGCTTGCGGGCCTCGGCCGTCGTGAACGGCAGGGGGTCCTGGCCAGTTTGGGTTGCTGTTTCTTGTTGCTGGAGCTGGGCCTGGACAGCCCCGAAGGCGCCCAGCAGCGACCGAATCCGCACATCCAGACGGTGCAGCTCGTTGAACAGGTACTGGTTCTCGGCCTGGATGTGTTCGAGCGAGCGCGGTGTCGAGGGCGAAGCCAAGGTTGAAAAGGGAGATGAGAAGGGGGAGAAGGGGGAGGAGGAGTTTTGGAAAAAGGGAGACTTCACTTCGGAATGGCGTCTCTGGTTCTGTTGACTCTGTTGACTCTGTTGACTTTTTGGAGGTGTCATGAGCGAGACACCTGGCAAGATAGACGACTTGGGCGTGGCAGGCGTGGCCGTCTGGTTGTCACCCGTGGCCTTGTTGTCGTTGACAGCAACAACGTCCGTCTGCTTCTCCGTCTGCTTCGTGCCGAGATCCATTGTGGCCATATCGATCGTTGTTGATGTACTGTGGTGGATACTTATGATTATGAAAAGGGGGAAAGATCTGATGCCACCCACGCAGGCACGCAAGATGGTATTTGTATGGCGTGAGAGTCTGGGAGACAATATGTGCAGTAAAAGAGGGCTTTTATGATTGCAGTCTACAGTGCATTCTACAGTATCTTTGGTATCTTTCGTTGCTTCATCTCGCCGCTCACGGTATTCGTCTATGCCCACTCTTGTTTCCAGTCCGGCCTTCTGGAACTGTATTGATGGCTGTATTCAAATCCGTATTCACCATTGTTACAATGTGGTGGTCCACTCAGATAAGAAGGGGGGAAGGGAGAAGAGGAAACAGAAGAGAGGAGGGAGGCAAAACAAAGGCAAGACAAAGCCGCAAAGGGAGGAGAGTAGGAGGTGTTGGATGCTTGGTGGCTGTTGGTGAGTGGTTGTGAGGAGACTGGAAAGGTGTGGAAAGGTGGAAAGGAAAGGAAAGAGGAGGTGAAGGGCGAAAAGGAAGAAGAGAAAAGAAAGAAAGATATTCGACGCTTTGGGACACCCAACTGCACAGTAAACTGCACAGTCTTTCAAGGGGCAGTTTCCAAACAAAGAGATAAATAGGGAGGGCCGGCTTGTTTGCCAAATAAAGAATACGACCCAAGGATGACCAAAGGACAGCAAAAAGTCTAGAATCAACTGACAGGAGAGGCAATAAAATAAAATAGAAGAGAAAAAGAATTGAAAGAAATATAGCAAAAAGAACAGCAAAAAGAATGAGGCAGCGGATTGGACTGTGCCTCTTTTGGACTGCAGATGTCTATGGTGCGTGAGCGCTCTCTATTATCAACGCACAAACAGACTGAGAGATCCGATGGAAGAACCAACATCCAGCTGAGTACGGAGTACAACCCTCGACCCAAACCGGTATCTCCCTTGCTCAAAAGACAGCCGACAACCACCAACAGCCCACGACAACAGACGCGGCTAGCCAGGAACTATCTTTGGGTAACGCCACGTGCACACCCACATAGTTTCTTTTTCTTTACTCGTCATCTCGTTTTCGTCATTTCGTTTCAATCGTCATGTTTTCCTCTATTGTGTGTCCAAGCGCCTTTTGGAGTCCAGCCTCTACGCCGTACGTCGTACGATTGTTCTATTTATGTCCATGCGCGGACAGCTTACCGCCCTTTGAACACCGGCCGGCGCTTCTCGCCAAAGGCCTTGAGCGCCTCGTCGCGGTCTTCTGTGGCCACCACACGGTCGTACATCTTGTTCTCCACCACCTCGGCCGGGTACTGCACGGCCTGCAGGGCCGCCCGCACAGCGATCGGGCCGCCCTCGCAAATCTCCTCGGCCAGACGCACGGCCTCGCTCAGCGCGGCCCGGCGTGCCGTATCCAGCAGCTCCGCCTGGCTCTTCTTCTTTTCTTCCTCCGTCTTTTCTTGTTCAGGCTGTTCCTCGAGGACTTCGACCAGCCGGTCGGCAATACCCAAGAAATACGCCTCGGGTGCCGAGACCCGCCGGCCCGTCAGCACCAGATCACGCGCCCGTGCCATGCCAATCAGCATCGGCAGACGGTACGTGCCGCCCGCGCCGGGGATAATGCCCAGCCGCGTCTCGGGCAGGCTGACGACGGCATTGGACGTCAGCACACGCATGTGTGTCGACAGGGCCAGCTCCAGACCGCCGCCCAGGGCCAGCGACGACACGGCGGCAATCGTCGGGATCGGCAGGGCCGACAGCGCTGTCAGTGTGCCGCGCAGGTTGCCCAGGAAATTGGCCGTGTCGTCGGCCGTAAACGTGCGGCGCTCCTTGAGATCGGCGCCGGCACAGAAGCAGTTGTCGAGCGCGCTGGCCACAATAAGGGCGCGCGTGGGCCCCAGCTCCTTTGAAGAAGCAGCGGAAGCCACCTCGCGGCCTACCTCGTCGTACTGGCTGGCAACGTCGTCGACTTGTTCGCGCAGAGCCGCCAGCAGAGCTTTGGAGATGGCATTGCGGGCAGCCGGGCGGTTGAGCTCAAGGATACGAATGTGGCCCGAGCCGGGCGCGGGCAGGTCGGTGACGACAATCAAGGGATCGGTCGAGGAGGAAGAGGCAGTCGAGTAGAACTTGGGAGCAGACAAGAAGAAAGCCGTAGCAGATCGATGAGAAGAAGAAACACGCAGAGGCGACCTGGCAGCGGCTGCCCGCGTCAGCGACGCAGCAAAGCGAATGGGGGCCATGGTGAGGTGAGGTGGCGGCGGTGGGGAAATCAGTCGAAAAAAGAAAACACCAAAAGACCTCGGTGTTGGATCGGGATGTGGTTGGAGTTGCGTCGCAGAAAAATAGAATGTACGAGTAAAGAGGCAAGGAGGGGCGTAGAGTTTAAAGCAGCGACTGCAGAGAGGAGCTTCCCACGCTTCGCACCAAACGCCGAGAAACAGCAGGAGCGTCCCCCATTGAGAAACGGCTGTCTTCGGCTTTGCGTCCGGGGAAGTGGGGCCCCTGTAGAAAAGGCGTAAAATCGCGTAAAAACGGCAGGCGCTGGCAGTTGTCGGCCTGGCAGGCACTGGAACCGAGACGAAGCACTGAGACATTAGCGACTTCCTAAAACGGCATTAATCGCAACTTCACACGTCGGTCCGAAGGCGAGCAAACCTACGACGTATAAGGCAGATGGTAGATGGAAGAAAAGAAGAAAAAGAAGAAAAACAAATAAATCATGGGTTAACGGTCCAGCCGTGAGACCTCTTTGAGAATTCGTACTTTTCGCATGACAACCGTGCCTTCCGCTCCAATACGAAAGAAGTAAAAAGCAGGTTCCTGCCCCATTTGCGTCATCGCGCGTCCGCTGACTCACCTGAGCCTGCCACCTGCAGCTGTCATATACACCAGCTGTACGACGTACCTGCCGTTTATATCAACGCCTATTCTTTCCGTATTTGTCTTTACTTTAATTGACCTCCTTTCTCTAAACTTCACCTTCTTTACCCTCTTTACAGCAACAACTCACTCCTCGACTCTGTGACTACCGACACTTAAACCACCTCATCCACCTCAACCACCACAACTCTCACAATGGCTGACACAGAACAACAGCAAGCTCCTCCCCAGGAACCTCCCCAGGAGCAGCAACAGCAGCAGCAGGGCCTCCCCGACGAGGCCATTGCCCTCGCTTCCCGTCTCTACAATGGCGCCCGCGCCGGCGAACTTGCCCTCTTCCAACAAGCCCTGCCCGCCGGCCTGCCCGCCAACATGGCCAACGAAAAGGGCGACAGCCTGCTCATGCTCGCCGCCTACTACGGCCACGCCAACCTTGTCCGTTTACTCTTAAAGTACGGCGCCGACCCCAACCGTCTCAACGACAAGGGCCAGAGCCCGCTGGCTGGTGCCGTTTTCAAGGCCGAGGACGCTGTGATTGAAGCGCTGCTCGAGGGCGGCGCCGACCCCGACTTTGGCTCGCCCACGCCGCTTGAGACGATTGTCATGTTCCGGCAAGAAGACAAGTGGCGGGCGGCCTTTGAGTCTGCGCCCGGGCGCGGAAAGGCGGGGTAGAAGTCATGAGTCTTACAGAGTACACTGCCCTGCGGTGATTGTCTCTTGACATCATTTTCTTCTCTTTTTCTCGTACGATCACTTGGCTTGGGAGTTTGGGGGCCGGGGTTCGGCTTTGGACTTGGTTCTCAATTTTGGATAGACTATGAACAAGGCGTTCTGTCTCTGTATATTCATCGAATTTATAAACGATTTTTTAATGTGCTTTATTTTACATTAAGAGAAACTTAAACCATTGAGCTTGAGCGGCAGCACCAGGTCGACGCCCAGACACCGCGGGATGCCAGCTCGGCCCTATCGGCCGACCGTGATGCGACAGTGACGGCACCAGTGTTGGACGGTGCATTCTTGAAGAAGCCGCTGTCATCGCTGAAGAGGAGTGCAAAATTGACCGCCAGCTTTGCAACATACAATACCCATGAAGGCGAGGATTTTGTGCCGACATGGCTGTTCCCCAAGAGAGCCAGGAACGCAACGACACACTGAGCTGGCTGGCCGAGAACTCTATCTCGCCAGCCAAACATGCAAGCGACTCGTACTGGTGGAACACAGTCAACAAGGCACAGACAACAGATCCTCTGCACTACAAAGGCTACGCCGGAGCCTTGGCATCGTTCTTTACCACGGGGAATCCAAACCAGTATAATTTAATAGACTCTACAGTACCTGGTCTGCCGGATAGAACATCAGCAAAAGAATGGACCATCACAGCCGACGGATTCTCTACGCACAGTGCTGGACAACTACAGAAGAGGTGTGGCTTTTGGAAGAGAATTGCTCTAAGAATATCTGTTTGAAAAGAATATATATAAAGTTGAACCAACGCTGTATTAAAGAGTGTTTCTAGCATCTCATCTAAACTGGCAACACCCAAACAAACATTCTGAGGAGCCAATGCGGCATAGCACAAAAAGCCAACAGCATCTATAAGACTAGCAGCAAAAGCATCTCGATTAAAACAAAATCATCGCTAAGAGAAGCTTCCAAACCACCAAAACCACAGTCAATCCATTGCCGATAGTCGACCACCCACATTAATCAATCGTGTCGTCCCGCAGACGGAACAGCTGCGTCAACACCTCGTCTGTCCGCGCCCGGATCGCATTATGGTACATGGCGTTCGTCTCGTACACCTTGATGTTGCCAATCTTGTTCGCCGTCTCCTTCGCCAACCCATAGTCGACGTACAGGTCGTCAATGTAGGTGGCCGCATACACGGGCACGCGGTTGCGGACCAGCTGCTCCTCGTCGTACAGCTCCTCCCAGTCGTCGTAGGCCGCCAGAATCTCGGCCGCCTCCTTCATCTCGATGAGTTCCGGGTAGGTATCGAACATGAAGGGGTAAATCATCTCGCTGCTCAAAAAGATCGAGGTGCCAATCTCATTGAGTTCAGGTGCGTTCACTGGCGGTGCGTCGGGGGCCACAACATCGTCGGCGAGCCAGCTGAACTGCGGGAACTCGTGCCTCTCGCCTTCCGCGACCAAGGACCCCTCTCCCACTCTCTGCGCCGCCCATTTTGAGGCAACACCCTTCTTGAAGCAGTAGATCTGCTCGTGCAGCAGCCCATAGATAGGCATAACATCCAGCGGGAAAAAGTGCTCGACCAGCACTAGTGTCGGCCGCGTCAGAATTCCTGCCCTCTCAATGTCATGCCGCATTCTCAGCAGTATTGTATGCGTCGCGTCCAGCCCGCCGTGGAAGCCAAACATGTATCCAAACGTCAGCACGCGCTTGAACGTCAAGTACCCACCACCTGGCAGCGACAGTCTGTGACCCGGCTGGCTGTACAGATGCTGCGAAATGATCAGAAGCGCTTCAGCGTCCTCGGGGTACTTTCTGAAGAACGCCCGGTTGCGTTCCACCGCTTTGCGGTACGTCGCCCGGTACACTTCCTCGGGTGTCTTGTTTACGGGTGCCATGCCGCCCGTCATGAACACCTCTCTCAGTCCCTCACTGTAGAAAGACAGGTACGACAGGCTCACAAACCCTCCAAATGACTGGCCAAGGAGGGACCAGCGTTTCTTCGCCGCCGGCTGGTCTTCCGTCAGACACTTGCGCACTGCCTCGAGGTCGCGCACAATGTTGTCCGCCCGGAACTTGCGCAGGTACTCTGCCTGTGCCTCCGGCCCTCCACGCCGCTTAAGCGTTTCAGCACAGATCGCCGAGCTCATGCCCGTGCCGCGGTAGTCCAAAAACAACAGCTGGTACCCGCGTGAGAGCATCGTCCGTGTGAAGCCGTAGTCGTGCGGCTCGCGGTTGCCCGCGCCTGGGCCACCCTCCAGATACACGAGCCATGGCTTGTTGCAAAGGTCCCGCAGTTCCTGGATGCCAGCCTTTTGCTCGTCATGCTCCTTGTATGCCTTCCGGGGTTTGCTGTTGCTGCCACCGATTGCCGACCCTATTCCACCGCTGGCAGGGGAAGAGGGGCTGCTGCTACTGTTGCTGCCGCTCTCGCGAGCCTCGCTAAAGGGGAACGACGGGATGATAGGCCGCTCGCAACGGAAGGCAGCACGGGCAAACAAACGTAGCTTCTCGCCGTGCGGGTCACTGTAGTCGAGGGGAACGTCAAAGTAGATCTCAGCTACAAGAAGCTGCGAGGGAAGACGGTGCACCCGACTGCTGACAATGACGGCCGGGTCGGGTTGGATAACCCGCCGCAGTGCCCGGGCAGCTGCTGTCCGAACAGACATTGTGGCCTTGAGCTCGCTGGGGTTCAGTCTGATGGGCTCGATGGTGCCGGCTGACATGTGGCGTGACAAGGAAGTGGGGTAGATCTGGGGGCCAGAGTAAAGCTCAGGTGAGGTCGAGATCGGGATTTGCGAGCTCCAGAAGTGAGTGAGTGAGTGGATTTGGGCAGCAGGCTGAAGGGAAGAGCTGAGGTGACCCAAGTCGAGACTGGTCGATTGGTGAATGGTCAGCTAGCTGTCCGTAGTAAAGACCAAACCCGCAGCGGGACTCGATCATAAACGCCGATGGTTCGGATCTGGACCTGGTGCTGAGGATGAGATGGGTGCCGAGTCCAGACGTAGCTAAAGCAAGCTGCTTGACCTCTCCTCCTGTTGATCTCTCCCAAAAGAAAAAAAAGAGCTTTTTTAGGCTCTTCTGACTTGTTGATGGGCGTTGGTGCAGGTTGGGCTGCAACTGGCTAGCTTGGTTCAACGCGATGTCGGCGGGGTGGGCGGCTGGCGTTCGCGATGTATCCCACGACTGAAAAAGGCGGGTAGATTGATTTCAAAAAGATGGATGAAGGAGAGAAAAGAGCTACGCTTTTCTGTTGTTTATATTTTTGCAGAATTTGCTCCTGCTTTCTCTACAGAGCTGTTCACTCGACACAAAGCTCCCAAACTGGAAGGTGTTGGGAGAGGGGAAACGGAAGGTACGCCCGCTCATTCTACCTCTATCCGGCAGGCGATGCAGACAGCCGTGTCCATACGTCAGTAGCCACTTGGACCGACGCCAAGCGGGTTGCTCTACGACGTACGTGGGGAAGGTACGAACGAGTGGACTGTTGTCCACTCGCAGAATGCGATAAGATAAGCGCATTTACGACGTAAAGCCGGAAGGAGTGAGGGAGCAAGGAAACAAAAGACTTGGCCTGTGGGACGCCTATGGATTCCGCGTTCTCCCTTGTGACAGTAGCGAGAATGGGCCGATTTAGGCCTAAACAGCGTGTAGCAGCGCCTGGAGAGGGGGCGACACGCGCACTTTATTGCTCCGCGTTAGCAGTCCGAACAGTGCATTATTAATTGATTTTGGGGAATTATGGGGTGCGTCGGGTCGTTTGCTCTTTCCCACCGATCACGCTTCGCCCCTGCCTCCCCTTTCTGCGCGCATGCCTGGCTGCCCTTTCCCTCTTGCCCTATTATCTCTCCGTCACTTTGCATCATCTCCTGATCTTCTCATCTCGCCATCTTCGCATCGTCATCCATCACATCTCTCTCCCGCACCATCTCGTCGACATTCACTTTTCTATGCCGATTCACTTCGATTTTTCGACCGCTCGAACGCGACTGTATCAGATAATCGATTCGACTCAGCGCGCGCCACGCTTCACTACTCGGCCAGGCCCCTACTCATTTCGCCGTATCTCCACCTTTACGCAGAAATTTTCAACTATTTCTACCGTCTCCATTTCGACCGCCTCTCTCTCCCCTCGACCAATTCTTTCCTCCTCTTCATAAACATTGACGACACCTATCAATGGGATGAGCCGTCAAGGCGACACCCAGACTCTGGTCGAGTCGTTCTGCACCCTCGCAGATGAGGTGCAAAACCTGATTGACCGCAAGACCATTCTCGAGCACAAGCTGCGGTTTGCCGCCGAGCAGGTGAGTTTTTTCCCACAACACATTTGACAACAATTGCACACTCTCCTACACGCTTTACACACATCCCGTTTCTATATGATGAGAAGTTATTAGCTCTAGATCTTGAATCGCTTCGGCGGTCACGATAGACAATTTTACCACATTCTGAAAGAAACATTACCCCTTCACTTCTTCACAAACACACACAGACAGTCCCTCGTCTTGACGCAAACTAACACTTTGCAGTACCAGCAGCTTGCCGACAAGTATGCTCCCTCCGCCGCCGAGGTTGCCGACACGCTCGCCAACCTGCAAGTCCCGCCCGACGACCACCATAGCACAGTCGCCAATCCCAGCACACATGTCCCGTTGCCCAAGCGTGGACAACAGCCTGGCTGCAGCCAGCACCAGATTGCCCTGTTGATCCGTGACGGCCGGCGGGCTGCTCAGCAGTTGTCCGGTGCATCTCGAACAACTGACGCGCGGGACGGAAGGGACGGCAGTGGCAACGACGCCTCTAGCAAGGAAACGTCGTCAGGCACTGCCATTACGACCATGTCTATTGTCATGGAGCAGGATTTCACGGTCGAGGGCAAGAAGGGCGTGCTGGACTGTCCGCTGTATTTCTCGAAGCGAAAGCAGCAACTGCTACGGCAGCAACAGCAGCTTGAACAAGAGAACCAGCAGCTGCACATCACTGGCGGTGGCAGCAGTGCCCGGGGTGGAATCGATATTGACCATGACGGTGCCGACACAGCAGACTTTGTGGCTGC
Organism: Sporothrix euskadiensis; assembly: GCA_019925375.1. Taxonomy (NCBI): domain Eukaryota; kingdom Fungi; phylum Ascomycota; class Sordariomycetes; order Ophiostomatales; family Ophiostomataceae; genus Sporothrix; species Sporothrix euskadiensis. Next base: position 389,766 of record JADHKQ010000003.1, on the reverse strand, counting down.
AGCTCCTCCACCCGGTGACGGCACGCACTCTGCCAATGGCGGAGGCATGGCCAACGGAGACGGAGCTGACGGCACGGGGTCACACCCAGCCGAGGATCCCATCTGTGCAGCATTGGCCGAGGAAAACGCGTCTCAGCAAGGCGGTGCCACTTCAAGCGGTGGTGCTGCTCCACGATGCCCGATCCGTTTCCTCGACCAGCACTCGCCGGAAGAGGTCGCGCACTACGTGGAGACGCACAAGCACCAGCTGCCGCGCAGCCATGCCATTTGTCTAAAGCGGTACAACAAGAATGAGGAGCAGATCCGCAAGATGGACGCCAAGTACGGCAACTTGGTCAATATGATCTCGGGTCTGGGCCACTTCCACCAGCCGATGCTGGCCTCCGCCGAGCCTGGTATTGAAGGCGGTGCCGCTGGTGCTGCCAGTGGCGGCGGTGGTGGTGTTGTTATTGGTGTTGGTGAGCACGAAGAGGACGAGGACGACCGGGCCACTCTCCACAAGGACTCGCACGAGCGTGTCAAGAGGTGGGCCAACGGTGTCTCTGCCAGCACTGGCAGCGAGGACGCCGACGGTGAGGACAACGGCAACAGCGGCGACAGCCACGGCAATGACGTTGATGGTGTTGACGGTGTCCACGGCGTTGACGGTGCTGAACAGCCCCGTGGCCGGCGCCGCAGCGTGGAGTCGAGTGGCAGCGGCGGTGACAACACAGAGCCTGAGCGGGAGAGTCACTTTGACCGTCCGCTCAAGGAAGTGCGCCTTGGCGAGTCACCGAGTCGGCCATGGGGCATTGCCGTGCCGATCTCGTCGATGCCCTTGGATGCGGCTGCCCAGCCACCTCTGTCGCCACCAGCCGCGCCTGTCCGTATGCCGAGTCCGCTGCGTGCACCCCGTCCGACCACGACCTCTCGTCCTCCTCCTGTCTCACCGAGCAAACCCAAAGCTCGCCCGGCAGGCAAGTGTCCCTTCTCGGGCCTAGGCATCGCGATGCCTCCTGGTCATGCACCCGTGGATGCCGAGCCAGAGCCTGAGGTGGAAGAGCGGGAGCATGAGGAGGAGGTAGTCCAGACGCCTGCCGAGACAACTCCTCGTGTCAGCGATGGGCCCGACAAGATGGTCCAGACTGACCGTGCGTTTTCACCGATGAAGCCTCAGGCCACTCCTCTCCAGGCTGAAGCCCAATCACCGCCACCACCACAGCAGACGTTCTCACAGCCAGCGTTTGTCAACTTCCCGCCCCAGACTACTGCCGGCACTGCTGGTCCCGACGGAAAGACTGCTGTCCCGCAGATGGTCTTTACTGGTCCCGTCTTTATCGGCTTCCAGATGGAACAGGCCGCGCAGTTTCTGCAAATGTACCACAACCCGCAGGGGCAGGGACGGTAATGGCGCGAGCCTATGATCGACTCTGCTTCTTTGCTACCGCCACCACAACATATTCCTCGTAATGTTTTTTATACGATTCACGTGCAATGATACCAGCCTTTTTGGAATTTTTCTTTTCTCCTTACCATTGTTTATAGTTAGCGTTGGCGTCTTCATTTTCTTGGGCATTCGTTTTCATCTTCTACATTATTTAGTTATGACGGTGCTTGATTTGTCTTGGAGTTCTATCGACCATGCCGCGGCATCGAGTCTTTGTTTTTCAGTTTGGGATTTTCAGGAACTATTCAGATTGTCTGATACAATATACACAATACCCGTTATGATGTCTCATTTCTCTGTGTGACGTTTTCATCACTGTGCTTTATTGTCATAGGGAGTTACTGGCGGTCCCCATTTCAAAGAGTTTTAGAGAGCCACGTAACGGGCTCTGCTCCTTGTTTCCCATCCTACAATATCGCCATGAAGTTGTTGATTACGTACGTTGAAGTGAAAAATGGGAATCTGAAGACTGAACTGAGAGGTACCCCCACTCGTCCCTAAATATTTGTGTATTGTTTTCTTGCTGCATTTTTAAACAGACTTATACCCAGCAACATAAAATCATAAGATTTTTGAAGTTTGTGCAACCAATTCTTTTTTGTAAAAAGGAATTCAACACCTTCAAAAATAAAATAAATCCGAGAACAAAACAGGAATGCTAATAGACAGTCTTCTTTCCACAAAACTGCCAAAAAAAAAAAAAACTTCTAATGGAGCAAGTCGGGATCAAACCGACGGCCTTCAGATTTATTGACATGAAGTTTTAACTTCAGTCTGACGCTCTCCCACCTGAGCTATTGCTCCTGTTTCCTTGGAGTGGATTTCGATGAAGAGTTTGAGTGGGCTTGTGCATCTATCTAGCCGAGTTCACGATGTTTTGTGCGGCGCAAGCAACCAGTGGAGTGCGGTCAAAGTCAGTTGGGACAGGGAGAAAAAGACATGAATTGCAGTGTTTGTCAAGACTATAATTGAAGGCCAGTAAGAAAAGCAAGCAGAGACCGAGAATATACAAGAATACTTTATACTTTAAACTCCAGACGCAAAGAGAGTAAGAAAAGAAAACTAAAATGAATGCATAGATGACAAATAATCAACCCAAACGCCAAGCAGAAGGAGAACAAAGACTATTTAAATACGAAGTACGAGACTCTCCTCTCCCCTATCGCTTCGACCGTCCACCGACTTCACCGTCGCTCTCGTCATGGTAAGACGAGTCCCTGCTGTGGTTCTTGCTGTTGCTGGCGCTGCTGGCTGAGACATTGTCGTTGTCGGCCTCATCCACACCGTCGCCGTCGGCAAAGTGGTCGGCCGCCCACAGGGAAATGTCGTCGTCGTCCATAAGCGCGGCGACATCGGCATCCTCGGGGTCCATGAGCGGCGCGTTGTCATCGTAGTCGGCCGCGTCCGTGTCGGCATAGACACCGGCAGCGCGGTTGGCAACACCAGCGCGTCCTTCCTCTTGTTGCGCTTCCTCCTCGGCAATCTCGGCGGCGCGGGCCATGGTCCTCCTAAAGATAAAGAGGCCGACACCGACACCGACAAGACCAAAGATGCCCATGCTAATGTAGTTGAGGGCTTTGTCGCCGGCGGACATGCTGTCGCCCTCTTCGGCGAGCTTGGCGAGACGGCTGCCGATAAAGACGTGCACCAGCAGCTTGGGGCTGGCCATGGCGGTGCTCAGAGCAAAGTTGAGCGGGGTGATGCTGGGGATGGTGGCCAAGAAGCCGTTGCTCAAACTGTAGGGCAAGGGGCAGAAACGGACGGCCGCCAGAACCCAGAGGCCGTCGTGGCGCAGGACTTGCGACAAAGCAACGAAACGGTGGTCCGACCCGACGAGACGGTCGACGTACCCGCTGAGGACGGTGCGGCTGGCGACAAACGCGGCCAAGCTGCCGACGACATTGGCCGATGCGGCAATCGGCCAACCCCAGGGGAAGCCATACACCAGACCGGCCAGAGTACAGGCCGTACTGTAACCGATAATGGGCGGGAAGCCCGTAATAAACACCAGCAGCCAAATCAGGATCCAGCCGCCCTTCAAATCGTGCCAGCCCTTGGCCATGGGCCCCAGCGCCGCAAAGATGCGGTGGCTGTAAATCAGCATCAGGATGCCAAAGGTAAAACTGAGCGCGCCGGCGGCTAGAAACGCCAGCTTCTTCATGGGCGTCAAGCGCATGTAAAAGGCGACAATGTAGTTGCCCGAGGCATTAGCCCAGCGCCAGAGCGAGCCTGCCGTGGAGGAGGCGGTGGCAACAGCACCGCGGAACCCGCCCGGGCCGCGACGCCGCCGCGAGAAGGAGGCTCGGCTTCCTCGTCTGCCTGCGGCAAACGGTCGTCTCGTCGATCCGCCGCCACCACTGCTGCCGCTGGAGCGCGAGTTGGCACGATTGATAGAAAAGTGCGAGTGCTGGGGGCTGCTGTGGCCTGTACTGCCGCCCGTGTTGTCCGGGCGCAGAGCCCATGCAGGCGGCGGCGAGGGTGAGACCGAGCCGGCGGAAGACCGCACGGGCGACACAGAGGTCTTGATGTTCATGGCGCTGCCGGAGCGAGGGGCCCGCGGGGACGGCGAACGGGAGCCGTTGGGAGAGGGAGCCAGCGGGACGGCGGCGGCATTGCTTGGCGAGGCCATTGCACGTCGTAAAGGGGAGGAGGAGGGATGATGTCGTGGTCAAGGAGAGAAAAAGGTGTCGACAGGCGAGAGGACGAGATGTCGATCCGGAGGAGCCGGGGTGCCTCCTGAGGTATGTGGAGATGGGTTTTCGAGCTGGTCGTCGTGGAGGCGCACCCGGAATGGCGGGGCAGTCGCGACAGAAATAGGGGATTGTGGGAAGCCGATCAATTCGCCATGCGTGAATGTCAGATGTTGATGAAAGCCGAGTCAACAATTGGTGATGTTGAAAAGGTTGTTGATGTGAAATGGTGGAGACGGTCGCTCCTGCTGAGAAAGCGTGTTTCCTCCTCGTGTCAGACAGGAAAGGGCGGCTACAAAGGAAGGAAGGGGCAGGGCAGCACTAGCAGCAGCTGCTGGAAAAGCGCTTGTCAGCAAAAAGGAGCAGAAAAGGGTGAGACGGCCACCGCCTAAAAGCGCGCTACAAACGTACACGGGCCACAGACACGCTATTTTTTTTTCCGTTTGGGCAGTCTGAAAAGGAATGACGCAGGACCCGCGACAGGGGCTGCTGTGCCTGGACCTGGGCCTAAATCACATGCTTCAACGGTCTAGTCCTGGTGTCCTGAATACACGTCACATACGACGTAAAAATAGGCAGCCGTTTTCTCGGAGACTTTACAATCAACTCATGTCCGCACTCCAAGGCTTTGCTCTTAATTCATGACCAAAACTTATATGAAAAACAGTAGGTTACATTCAATCCACGTGGAGTCGGAGTGTCAATTTTGTATCCTTTGTTGTAAACGATGAGAAGCCTGAGAATTACAATGTCTTGCCAGTGAAAAGAAACACAAAAGACACAATCCTGAAACACATGAATCCCTTTCCCTCGTTCGTTTCTACAATGCCGTCCCCAAGTCCCCAATGTTGCCCGTACCTCGTGCGCTGAGGGCTGCCCACGTTTTCTCTTCGTTGGACGGCGGGGAGCCAACTGTCCGAAGTTCCGACAGGTTCGTTACAGCAGTCGAGCGCTGAGGCGGTGCTAAAGTGAGCTTTCTTTTTAGTGAGGCGACGGACAGGGGAAGCTTATGGGGAGCTTCTTGTGAGCTTCACATAGGCGACCCATTTTTATAGAGATACTGCCGGCAGAATTCAAGAGCAGAAGTGCACATTCACATGGCTCCTCTTGGTTCACCTTCTCTGTGTGGAATTCGTAGACATTTTAAAAGAAATTTGTTCTTATTAGTTCATCATGTAATCAAGTTCTCTGTCTCCTTTTCCTTTCTTCCCCAGGGGCCCCTTCTGAATTCTGAAATCTAAAGACGGCCACCAATGATATCAAGATTGTCAAGATATCGTGTCCTTTCCCCCTTTGTGTGTGTTGTTTCTGTCTTCTTTGATTCTTCCCTCACCTCACAGCTTTCCCAACCTTGGGCACTTCTTTGGCCGCCGTCACTGACGAGTCCCGCACAAGCAGCTTTACTTTGCCGTCGCCAATCTCGACACCCTGGGCCAACAGGTCTTTGGGGACCGCGACTGCCGCTGCAATGGCAGCCTTGGACATGGGGGCTGTCGCTGTTGTAGTCGTAGTTGTAGTCGTAGCCGTCGCCGTCGTTGCAGTCGTAGTTGCTGCCGCCGCCGCAGTCTGCCGCTCGCCCAACGACTTATCCCAACTTCTGGCGTCAATGCCCAAGATACCGCCCATGTTGTTGCGGTCGCTCGGCACGCTAAACTCCCGGTACGCATACCGCCACTCGTTCAAAAAGTTGCGGACGGCTTTGCCGACCTTGTCTTTGCCATTCTTGGAGTGGTGGCCTGTGCCCGTAATGGCATAGACAGGCTTGGTCTCGCTGCCGTTGTCGAGCAGGACTCTTTCGAGATACTCGACGGCCTCTTCGGGGTGCAGCCCGTGCAGGTCGACATAGATTTCCGACGCGGCCGAGTTGTTGTACCGGTTGCGTTCTTCGTAGAGCTCGCGTGCGGCTTCACGGTGGGCCTTGCGCATCAGGTCGTTTTCGCTCTGGCCGCGCAAACTCAAAGCCTTGGCGGCGCGCGCGTCGTTTCGGTTCCATGCTTGTGCGGCGCTAGTCTGTCAGTGGGGAAAAAAGAATCAAAACTGGCTTGTTCGGGGGGATGCCTACCTCTGCAAAAACTTGTTGCGCAGTCCGCCGTGCTTGATGGCTTCTTGGCGCGCTTTCAGGTACGCTTTGTTGGCCTTGTCGCCCGTCTCCAGCCAGGGAATGTGTTTGGGCGTCGGGATTGCTTGGGCGGCTGCACTGTTCTCGCCGTTGCGCAGGTTGGCCATGCTGCCGTTGCGGCCGAGCTTGCGGATCGTGGCCGGGCGCGGCAGCGATGCTTCGGGTGTTGGCGAGGGTGACATCTTGACAATGTCGGCGAGAGAGCTCGGCGTGAAGGGTGCGCTGGCACCAGAACCGATGCCAGTGCCTTCCTTGTGGCCGTGGCCGCCACGCTTGCCATGGTGCTTCTTGCCACTGGCGGTGCGAGACGACGAAGCTGCCGAACCCAGTGAGGGGAACGCTTCAGTATCGTCAATGGAAGGCGCAGCTTGGTTGTTGCTGTTGTTGCTGTTGTTGTTGCCATGATGTCCACCATCCTGGTTGCGGTGCATCTGGTGCCGGCTGCTTGGCCGTGACCGCGGCCGTGAGATGCCATCACCCAGGCTGGCGCCACCCAAACCAGGCAGCTTGAAGCCTGGAGGCGGTGTCAAACCGACCGCAGGGTATGACCCAGACGCCGGGAAAAGAGACAGCTGTTCCGGCGTCGAGGGCTGCGGCTGCAGAACAGGGAAAGCATTGTAGTCATGCACAGAGAGGTGCGAGGGCGGCGGCGTACTCGTGCCGTCGACGGCCAAACGCGTAATGAGATGCGCCGGGTCGTGCGAGAACACGCAGGTGTTGCCAGCGAGGCAGTTGCCCGCAACCCAGTATTTGCAGATATGGTTGCTCAGATCGTGACTAAAACGGCAGTCGGCACGCAGGCACTGGCCCGTCGACAAGAAGAACTTGCATAATATGCCAGACTTTTGGTCAAGGGGCGTACTGGGCCGCGCATCGGGGGTCATGGACTTGCCAATGAGCACACCGCCCGACGAATCGTCCATGGACGACGCAATGGATGTGGGTGCAGGAGGGACGGGTGTGCCACTAGCACTCAGTGCTGCCAGGGAGAAGGACGCGACATCTTGCTGCTGCTGCTGCTGCTGCTGCTGTTCCATAATAGCAGTGATTGTGGCACCAAGATCGTAGCCGTGCATGGCCAGCGCAGCGTCGATCTCGTCGTCGGTGCGCGACGGGCCCAGAATGGACCGCAGCATGTCGTAGGGTGTCATGTCGATCTGTTGCGCAGACAGAGACGACAGGGAGAACTCGGGCGCGGCTGCATTCAGTCCGCTTGACGAGGACGGCGTGGCCGTGCCCGAGGCAAAGCCACTGCCCGTATAGCTGCCGGAAAGGCCAATATTGCTGCCGCCACCGAGAGACGACGTCACACTCACAGCATCGTCGCTGACCAGCCAGTCGACATTATCGGTCTGCTGCGCGTCGCCAAAGATTTCGGCTGCGGGCGTGTGGTCGCTGGCAAACTCGTAGGCGTTGAGGCTGGGGCTGTGGGGGATGACGGGTGTTGCAAACCCCAGACGCGGCGAGGGCCGGGGCGAGCCAAAGGGCGAGGCGGCAGCGGACTTGTTGCTGCGCTGGAACGAAGCCGGGAAAGAGGCGCCCTGGAACGAGGCAGGCACAAACCCGGGCGGCACGAGCGGGCTCACGCCGAGACGCGGCGAGCCGGACAGCGGTGTGTTGGAGCCGCGCCAGGAGGCGGGCGAGGGTCGACGCAGGATGGTCTGACGGATGGGCGGTGGCGACGTGGCACTCCCTCCGCCTTCTCGATACCGCCAGACGGCATCTAGTACTGCATTTTCCAAAGACTGGCCCTGGAGGGTGGTTGCCTTTCGCAGGAGGGTCTCGAGGCGGTCGATCTTGTCCTCCTCCTCGAGGGAGGCGTCCTGGAGGATGGGCAGGCAAATGTCGTAGGTCTCGTCGGACACCATTTTGATGGATGGAGAGGTGTCGCGATGTTATTATCGTATTATCGAGAGTGAGAGGGGGTGGGTATCGCTATTATCGTTGGGAGAGAAGGAGAGGAAGACGGATCGGAGTTCGGGAGGCCGCGCGTGATGATGGCCACGGTGTTCGTTTTGAGAGAGAAGAAGGGGGAGAGGAAGTCGATCGCGTCAAGGGCGACTTTTGTTTCTTTTCCGAATGATTTGCTTTTTCACTTCGGTGGTATGTACACGGCCACAATCGCCAAAAACAAAAGTATGGACAAAGGAAGGAAGGAAAAAAGCAGAAAGAGTGATGGAGGACGATGGAGAAGACGTTGGATTCTCGTTCTCAGGGACGTTCAGGGTTTCAACGGCGGTCAACGACGAAGAGAACAGGGCGACAGGTTCATCGAGAGAGCAAAATGGACGGCAGCTGGGGCGTTGTCGGCTCGTCGCATGTTGGAGGAGAGCGGGTGTGAGAGAGACAAAAAGTGCGAGGAGAGAAGCACAACAGCGAGAAGTTGAGTTTGTTGAGATGAGGAGATGCGTAGACGAAGGCTGGAGCTAGCAACGAGGTGCGAAAGCGTTAGATGGCAAGGGAAAAGTGGATACGAGAAGGTCTGGATGGTGGGGAGGGAGGAGATGAATGGGGAAAGCACGAGTAAGGGGGTGGTAGTGGCAGAAAATGAAGCCAAAACATACAGGAGAGAAGAGAAAGATTGCGATTTCGTGATGCGATGATTTTCTTCGAAATGGACAAAGAAAGCGAAAAGGGGGAGCCAAAAACAAAGGGGTGGCAGAATACGACGTATGGATTGTTTTGTTGGAAGAGGAAGCACGAGGATCGCCAGTGCGGGAAGTGGGCGGTGGGCGAAATGGGGTTTGGCGGAATGTTGGGAGCCGGGACGAGGTCGAGGAAGGGAGAGAAAGGATTTAGAACGACGTCTGTTTAATAATGTGACGATGTAAATAGGGGTAGATCGATAAAGACAGTTGAAGGCAGGAACGGAAAGACGTTGAGCAGGAAAGACCGTTCGGTGGACCAAAAGACCAAAGTGGGATGAGAACGAGACGATGGGACGGAATGCGAGAGGAAGGAGCCGTTCACGGGTAAAAGTGGTGAGCACCTTGCAACGCGCAGGCTGAGCTGAACAGAACGGAAGGAGCGAATGGGAGACTAGTGGGTTTCGCTGGATTTTAGTGGTTTGGGGCAGTCGTTCTGCGAAACAGTGGCTGGCCAGGGCTGGGCCGGGGATACGACCACTGGACAGACCAGGGCGGGAAGGGCTGCGGGAGAGCGACAGAATAGCGCAACATGCGTCGACAGGGAAGAATGGCGGTGGATTTCGGGGGAACAGCGAGCAGGTTATGGGTAATACTGCCCTGTATCACGTCGGAATTAGCAGTGGCGACAGGCCATTCCGGCGTGGCAATAGGTGGCGAGAAAGGCGGTCAGCTCCTAAAGCACGCCGAAAGACAGCTGTTTGGCGCTAGGGAGCACCCTTTCGCCGTCCAGCGGCAACCTGAGCTCTGATTGGCTGGAATGACGTCCTGCATGTTGTCATTGAAAAGGGGTTGTCTCAGTCGTGGAAGTTCATGATTCCCGATCACACAACATCGTGGATCATGTCGTCAACAACCTCTGTGGGTTGAGGTATTGACAAGGCAATTTCGAAAAAGGCACCGGGACACGTAGCTGGAGTTGGAAATATGATGTGGATGAGGTGAACAGAACTTCAATGTCTGCCGAGGATCTGGTGATTGGTTGGATGAGGTGACAACGACCACAGACTTGTGAAATAATTATGTGCCACTTGAGGGCAAGCTGGAGCGGCCGTGACTTATATGTGGGTGACAAGTTGAGTTGCTGGAGATGTGGTGGTGAGGTTACAACTATATTAGCATTATTTGACTTCTCAGTCTTGTGGACTTTGCTTTTGCCTTGGGGTGCAGTCACCACGAGCTCAAACTCAAATATGTTGCAGACTTGATATTAAAGACAGTGATAAGTGGGTGGAAATATGAGGTGCGAGTCATACTTTGAGTTTTTTTTTTATATAAATTCGATAAATTCAATAGAGAAATTCAAATATTTGTTCGAAGATAAAATCAATAAATGATTTATTGATCATCGCTCATCCCAAGATAGATCCCACGTGGAAGCCATGCCTCAAGTCATGCCTAACGTCAAGTGAAAGAGACACGCGACTGACAAGCTGCCATCCGCTCACAAGCTTTTCAGATCCCCCGTCATCTGCACGTCACTCTTTGTTTACTTACCCTATTTCTCACCACCCTCTGTCATTCGCCTCGCCTCCCAGTCACAAATCGTTTGTCGTCCCAAGTATCTCACTTGTCAGCAGCTCGTTTGCTGTCGGACAGCGTTTGTTGCTCACTCCTTTGCGTGTGAGACTGACAAACTAGAGGCCTCTGCTGCTGATTGCGAGGCCTCTCCGGCTGCTCCCAAAAAGTATAAATAGGTAGCCTCCCCCACCTCCCCTGCACAAAAACTCTCCTCCTCTCTCCCCTCTCTCCCCTCTCTCCCCTCTCTTCACTCTCTTCACTCTCTTCATCCTCTCCATCCTCTTCATCTTCTTCGTTCTCTCCATCGTCCATATTCAGCACACTCAAACTGCCTCTTCTTATTTGTTACTTGTCTTTTGTCTTTTGCCTTTGTGTTTTTGTCCCTTACATAACACAATGTCACTTCTTCTTACAATTATCTGTAATCAAACTGCTCTCAACACATGAAGAGACAATGCCTGAGTTGCACCAAGATATGTGTACTTGAGCAACGACAGAATCCTCCCGAAGCAGAGTATGTGCTTGTCACTGATAGTATGTACCTTCATTATGTCTTCAACCCAAAGTGCCATCTGCTTTCGTGCATCCGTACTGACTTTAGTGAGACATACGTTACTCCAAGCATTAATACAAACACCAAGCCGGTATGATGTCAGTGACCTCGTTTCCATTGCCCGTCAGCGGTTCGCAAGGGAAGTTATCGCAGGCTGACTACTAAAAACAAACGCCACAAAGATCAATACAGGCAACGAGGAAGACAAAGCTCGACAGTCAACCATGCTTGAGGAGTTGTTCTGTTGAGCATTCTCCTACTACTCCCACTTCCATAATAGGATACTCTCCTCTAAAGACGACAGCCAACATGGCAACGTATGTTGTACTGTTTCATTTGCACATAAGTGCTGCACCAGAAACAGCAAACCTGGCTATATGTATGGCGGTAGATGACGGAGACTTGCGCCGTCTGCCATGACGCAGTCCCAGCGAAGAATTGGAGGATACTTCATCAGAGGGCCATACCTGAGAGAACTGGGACAGAAAACTGGCCTCCAGTTAAGCACCAACCCGAGTGTCTCATTTCTACCGTCAAAGCCAGCACCAGAAAACATCATCAGCATCAACAGCAGCTTTTGTAACTTGCATCTGTGCAAGTTCATTATTAGTTTAATTTTTTGCTGCTACAATGGTTGACCTAAATATCGACAATCTCCCCGGGGCGAATACCTGGGTGGGGGTTGACTTTACATCTGCGTCGCTCTGTACCCCACGACGCCTCTCCTCAAATCGCTTCTGTCGTTTTTCGTGATCACGACATACATAAAACAATAAGTGAGTTTATGCAGTTTCCTGACCTCAAAAACGATAGAGAATCAACATTATGACAAAGGATTGGACAACTATCACGCGAATGTTGTCGGGAACAGTTCTCCAATATGATACCCGACTGGTATATTCAAAGCCGGGAACCCTTTGGCCGCTGCATGGAGCTTCTAAAATTTGTGCACGATAGATCCAGTCCAGAAAGGAAAGGGAATTATTCCAGGCTCAACTGACCGAGCTGCACAATACTCCTGTCGGAAGCTAGACAGGGACAGCGGGATCACAATACGCAGGACATCCCTATTACCGCCGCCATGGCCAATTTTTCTATCAACAGCACTGTCGTTAGCGATGCGCAGCCGGAATTGTCTTAGTTGAACATTCGGACGCAGCACTACCACGACACGCCCCGGCTCAAAGCTGCGTGCGCGATCTGCTACTGCAATCTATCCATTGCGGGGATCACTACCCATGGCCTGCCGACACTCTGGGATGGCCGCCTGACGGGCGACGCCACAACAGATACCCCGCTGCCGCCACGTTACGCCCTGCAGTAGTCTTTCCCTGCGATCTCTTTAATACCGCCCGCCCCGCGCAGCCGCCTCGTTATTATCTTGTTTCCACTCTGCCATACTCAAGCCATTTTGGCCCATGGGACACAGTCAAATACAAACAGGTCTGAGAGTCTCTTGCTGCTCAACTTTGGAAACAAAACAGACTTGTGATTCATATGGCTCACAGTGTCCGCTTAGGCTACGCCGATCATCCAAGTTCACGAGTCTTGGTCCTGGCATCTGGCAGAAGGAGATTGCCCTCGGCAGAATATCAACGCCACATTGACTCTGGCACAACTGTCTTTGATGAAGACAAAACAGTTTGTCTAGACGTGTAGTACACCAAAGGGCTAATATTAAAGTTGGCCAGGGTTCGGGTTTAATTGGAGGATCAGTTCGCATCTGTGTCTGACCTCTGGCCAGTTTTTGCTACCGAGGCCGACTTACTATCGTCGTGCCTTTGTCGTTATACCACACATTCGTTTCGCCATTCTATCCCAATACGACAGTAACAACCGATATTCGCCCCCACTCGTACTACGTCTAAGCATCTACAAAGATTTCAACGCGGATCTGTACCCTGCCTTGAACCGCGTCTCTGACCGTTTCTTGCCTGTTTCGTCAGAGTTGGCGGACCCCAGCGATATAGTCTCAGCAATTTATGAGCAGAGATTGGACACTCGGTGCATGTGCCAGTGATACAAAGAAACTTTCAAGGCCAGATAGTTTTTTCCATGACTGTTGTCATAGCTCAACGGCTTCACGAAGCGCGTTAGCTAACAAGACATCGACAAAGCTAGCCCCTGGTACTTTTGAACATATGGCAGGTTTTTTTTCCTTCACGGTCCTCTTCTACTAGCTCGCTATGCGGCAGCCACGCAAGTGTTTCTCACAGCGTGGCGTAGAAGATTACCAGTTTCTTACATGCTCGTGTATACTCGCCGGGCATTTGTGCTTGAAGAAATAGAGGGCCAAGTTTGTCGGGTACCTCATGAAGTAGTAGAACAGCAGAATCACAAAATACTGAGATGGGCATGCAAGGAAACTGTCTAGGCATTGTATACTACAGTCTCCATGGAGCCTGAACACGGTATCTAGCAGAGAACGCGGCGTGCGAAACCATCGAGGGGTCGGCACTACTGTGCTCATGGACAGCATGCAGGACGAAGATGGCCGCGTTCAATACTGGTAACCACGAAACTATCGACCAAAAAGAATGGTGTCTCTGAAGGCTGCCATCGAGCGATACATCGACAACGACATCTAATCAGGAGCATGACGGACAGCAGGCTGTCGTAGCTACCGGAAGAGTCCCCAGCAACTGGGTCGGGTATGCTTTCGATACCTGGATCGCTGGAGAGGTGAGGGTCTTCCTGTGGCAATATGCAAAGGGCGCCACTACGTATTCCTATACGCAGTTTCGGGCGTCGCCTGCCGAGGCCCCCGCCATGTATCAAGGGACGATCAGGCTGATTAACAACTTCGACACCTCTGACCGGGGGGTAGAAGTCCCTGCCGATGGAAGCGACTACGACATTGACAGAGAACATGCTGCCTTCGTCACGGACGATTCCGGGATCTTCGAGAGCTCGCCGGCGGTTCCTGTGAAGGACACTATCAAAGCCGCCTCCTACCCCAGGGGCATTAAAAGCGAGCCGTCACCTGCACCATTCAAGCAGATGGATCAAGTAGATAGCTCAACTCGACTGGGCTTTACTCGAAATATGTTGGAGCTGAGCGTTGGCCGAGTCCTCAATCTCCAGGCGGCCGCCGTAGATGTGGCCTTGACTTCTTTCAACCTACGCCATGACGCCGCGAATACTTCCCTACTCCAAAATTATCCTCCGTTTTAGAAGGCGTCCCCTGAAGATTGGAAGCCTCGCGATCAACGAAGCATTCGCGAAATCGACACCAACCCCGGAACCCAAACCGGTGTCAAATCAACTTTTCTGAGTCCTCGTTGGTGGCCATCAAAGTCTCGATGAAATGTTCGTTATGTTACTTCTAACAGCATACCAAAAACCAGGACATCAAGAATGTAATGAGAAAACGGGGTAACTGTAGGACAGGTTGCAGTCCAGAGGGAGAATCCAGAAGAACGACATTGGTTGTGCCACCGAGAGCAAATCCTGTTATCCCGTGAGTTTAACGCGACTTCAACACGTGGATTTCTCTGCGCTCAGTCTTCGGCTGATCTAACACGCATCGCAGATTCTAGTCATTTTTCGTGGCTTTGCTCAATCGATTTGGAACACCAGACCGGGTTTGTTATTGCCTGGAAGAGCGACAGCGACGACACTACACGCACGGATGCCGACCCCCAGACCACCAGTAAACATACAAGGGGCATGGCCGTCTTCTATCGGCTGCAGATACGGCGGAAACAGCGCCTGATACGCAGCTGGCTCGGACGATACACAGCTACACTTTTCACTTGTCCCCGTGACGAGCACCGAGCTCGTTCATGAACTACCCACTCCCTTCAGTCAGACCAAAGTCTCTTTATACGAACTTGGGGAACCAAGAGTGTTCTGATGGCGACCAGGCACCTAGTCCTACTTTGGACGTGCAAGACAAACCGCCGTGATGATCAAGTCAAGCAAATGGACAATGATCACATGATTCGGGACTTGAGATACAGAGCAGACGACTGGGTATGAGCCCATTTCGTTAGACGTGCTCTTGTCCAGGGGCAAAAGGAATCATCGACAATTTTTCTTGCCTAGCTCACAAGATCGAGACATGCCCGCCAAGCATTCGTGGCAATGTGCGATGTTGCAACGAGGAGGCATTGTGCCCTCTAGCTTGGAGGAGCTAGAGCCTTTTCTGCGGCCGATGGATTTTGTCCGGGAGACATAAGATCGAGGTTTTTTTCCCTTGTAAGTCATCATGCTGAGAATTCAACTCTGTCATTATAACCATTTAGACTTCAGTTACCATCACTACAAAGGGAATGCTCATCTTGCCTAAGCTCAAAGCAGAGTTGAAGCCTGGATCCATGTCCATCAACTGACTCGGATGCTCCATCGAGATGTCGAAAATTCTTCAACCTTCTACATCCAGCCGGCGAGACTTCAACCGGGGCTCTGACAAAAAGATTCTGAGCACCGATATTCTGCATGCTCTAGATACATTGGAAAGTTCTCACCCGCATGACCTAATGTCAGCATGGTTTATTCATCAGAGTTTGGCTCACTCTGCAGACTCAGAGTGTGAGATGAGAACGAAAGAAATGAACTGGCCGGATGAGACATTGCCGTGCTCTCAACAATCATAATGGTACACCAAGCTTCGCCCACTAATCAGAATATTTGTCAGGTTACAAGCATGCCCGCGAAGGCCAGGAAAGACAGCGCACCAATCGACCGGATGTACCTATTATCACATCAGACAGCAGTCAGGCTATATTGCCCGATACGTAGGCGAGCACAAACAGCTGAATCAAGAAGTCAAAAGTTTCGTCGATCCAGTCGGGTATAAGCCGCCCAGCCTAGTGTGATCGGGGACCTGGCCCACGCGTTCCTAGTATGCCCGGGTTTACCCTCAGCACAACCGGTCTTGCACTCCATCTCCAAACTGGAGCCGACGACGATTGCGCGATCAAGTTCGTCAAGACGAATCTCTGTTTAGTGGAAGTACAACTACTTTTCTTCCCAAAACACGATTTATATACAAAAGTTTACAGCTTTATGAACGCCATCAAAAAAGCTGTGAAGAAGTGCCAGCTTTGATTGCGGCCAACGTTCGAGGCGCTCTTCGCGCCAACGCCCGTTGCCTCGAGCTGTGTCCCAACTATTCGCCCGAGCTGGGCGACGGGGCCTCTGGCCTCATCCTACTCGCAGACGAGTACCTCCGTCACATCAACTGTTTGATCCGCGCCCACCGGCTCGACTTTGGCTTGGCAACTGGGCCGACTGGCGCTGCGGCTCGCAGCCGTTATAACGGCGTGGTGCAAGAGGCGTGCAGCGCCCATCAGCGTAATCTGCTTGCCACAAACGACGACGGCGCCGAGCCGGAGCGTCGCTTCCTGCGCCTCTAGCCCGGTTGATCGCCTCTTCAACCAGTGGTCGACTGAGCGTGCCCAATTCCTGGGTGACGTCGAGTCGAATCGATGGCCCACGCCGAGGGCCTCTCTGTTATAAGGAGTCAAACAGTGCCAACAACTTCTCTTTGGAGACGATATTGATGCTGCCTGTGAGGCACTCGACATAATTCAAAGCAAAACAATGAATCAGGTCAAATTACCAGAATTTGAAGAATCAAAGAGGTAGAGAGCGGACGAAGCCAAGCATGGCTCGATGACGGGGCATGGTACGGTTCTTACCCCATGGCAAGATATCAACGACGAGAAAGTCAAAGCGGACGTCAATGCCGCCCTTGCTCACTCCAATCCCATAGTGAAGTCGCAAGCAAGATATGTCGGCAGAGTAACTTTTGCAGAAAGTATCGACAAGAACTGGAAAGCTCGCCAGAGATGACCGTGTCTTTTGCAGGTTGCTTTATGGCATAGGCTCGCCCACGACAGGCCTCGCAGGTCACTTGGGTCACACACTTTGTCAGTTTCGGAACAAAGGCCGACACTTCGGCCACCAGATGCGTCGTGCCGATTCCATCACATAGGTGGGAGTCTGCCATTGGCGCCAAACCGAAGCTATCGTTATGATCTCGGAAAAGAGCACGAACAGGCATTTGTCAGAGTTCATTGTTGAGAAGTAATGGATTCAAAAGCATGCTCTTTTCTACTTCCGGCACGATATAAGAACCAGTGCCGGCGTGGTTCACCAGTCCTACTCACGGTCCGCGTTGCTCGCGCTATGTGGCAGTGGCAGCGGCACACTGCCACATATAGATAGCCAGGGTTTGGTATCTGGAGCAAGACCAGACACTTTTTTTTTCAACTAGGTATGCCGTACGGTGCACATCGTATCGCCTTGGAGACGGCAGCCAAGTTCGAGTCACAGCTCAAAAAGATGATGAACAATGATCAGGACCCGACTCGAGTGATGCTTCCGTTCTTTGAGTGCATCTCTCTCCCAGGTCTCTTAAATGGTGCGTGCGGAAACTGCATGTACTACGTCAGTGCCCGTGGCTGCTCCTTCCACCGGCATCATATCCTGCCCAATCAGCCCCCGAGCTGGATTGATCCTCTTCGTGCCTCAGATACCGTCGATGCCCAGTGCGGCTCTCGCCGTATGTCTATTTCTGCCAGGAAGCCCCGGGGTATCACGGCCGAATCGCTCGCGAAGGCCCTGCGGTCGCTCAGGGAGTCAGTGGCTGAACTGTAGCAGTCGTTGACCAGCCAAGTTGACCTGCTCAACGCCACCGCGTCGGATAACGCGACTATCCGTGTTCAGATGATGGACCTCCAGTCCGCCTTGCTGGACTTGAAAAGCCAGGGCGCCGGTCCCCCCGTATGCAACAGCACACCATAGCCTCCCGCAGCCGCCAGGCGGCCGTCACCAGCACCACTTCGCCCCGCATCCCTCTCTCGTCTGCGGCCTCGAGACGGCGTGTGAATACGCCGGTGGCGTAGGTCGCTGATGGTGGTGAATACGGCTATGACAGCTGATGCGCGCCAAACAGAAAAGGTAAGACGAGAGGCGAGACAGGCAGACGGTTTTAGACGCGCGCGGGTGTCTAAAAGCCCACTGCATTTTTTATGCTCGTACAGTGCTAACAATATATCTATAGAACGGTCGTCTGATTCTCCTTGCGTCGTATACGACCATGACGCGACGTCAGTAGGAGGTATACTAAGAGGCCGCTGCAGGTCAAGACACTAGCGACAAGGACTAAGAGTTAGGGGATGACGACGAAGACGACGAGGCCGAGAGGGAGTACCGTAACATAGCAAGACTCAAAGAGCCGTCAAAGACGGCGCAGTTCCACTGCGCCGTGTTTGACGAGTGCCATCTCGTCTGCCGCCATCTCTCGACCTTTGGCTGGCTGATGCGCGCTGCACGCGAAATACCGGCGACGCCGTCTCCTGTTCATGCCGCACAGCCCACGCGCCCGCCGTCACTCCCGCCGTCTCGCCCCCACTCTCGCATGCCCTCGCAGGCCGCGCCCCAAAGTGTCTCGGACTTATCTGGTACTGCTATTTACTCCCGTATGAGTGACAGCGGTGGCGTATCCACAGAGATAAGGTACCCGACCTCGCCCACAGCTGATGTCCCTATGGCGGACGACGACAATAGCGACGATCAGGCATCTCTCTCTTCAAGTCCCGCCTTACGGATCGATCACTTCCCGACTACTCGAACAGGACTACGACCCTGACGAAGACCTGGTTGGATTTGGTCCGCTTTTCAAACCCAGCAGACTTCAGGAAGCTCCTGGCCTGGTAGGAGTAGAGGCGGCCTACAGGGCAAGCAAGGCCCGGCTCTGGGTGACGAACGCCCAAGTGATTCTGACGGCCGGGCAAAGCTCGGCATGGGCAACCTGGCCAGGAAACGCTGATCTTCGCCATATTGAGATCCAGCAGGTCGCACAATGTTGACCGGTTTGAGAGCGTCATTAACCTTTATGCACCGACTTGGACCACCAACGTGAACCACCGACATGAACCAGCAGCACAAACATATCGCGGCAGCGGCATAGGATCCTTCCAAAAAGGATTGACTTTGAGATGGCCAACTCTAGGACAAGCATCTCCTAGCGAGTCGTCGGCAGCCGAAGACGGTGAGGAGGAATGCGACAACGATGATGAGGACGACAACAACAACGAGGACGACTCTGAAGACGACGAGCCAGCCGCCCAGGACCCCGCCTCGGCCAGCGATGACACCGTCATGGCCGACACTCCTACGAAGAAGATCGCGGCTCGCTACATTCACGAAGTCGATGCCGACAAATATGATATGCCACAGTACCACCTTTGTTCGCACGCCTCCCTCGAAGACAACGCTCGCCGTCTCGCCGCAGTTCTCGACATGAACGATATGGCCCACACGCAGAAAAAGAAGGCCGCAGCCACGCGTTCCGCTACCGGTATGTTCTTGCCTGGAACGAGCGCCTCTACCAACACGGCATCCCCGGCCGCCGACACGTCCTCGCCTATTGTGTGGACGCACGCGCCCCATATGGGCGAAATCGATTGATTAGTATGCTGCTCCATGTTCCGCAGCATGCATTGCGCATGTATTGGAAGCCGAAAAGATGCACACTAAAAAGACAAACGGTTGTCTAGGAAACAGTGATGCTCGCGAGGACAGAATGCGGCACTTGGCGAGCATCACATTGCGATACAGAGTCAGAGTTTCCCCAAGACTTGGAGAACTGAATGTCTTGATCTATCATGTTTGCCGCTCTGAACAGACCGCATTTGAGGGCTTTATGCAGAACTGAACCAGCGTATCCTCCAGAGGTCCTATGTCAACAGGGTAAACTGCTCCAGGAGAGGTTATCTCCCTTCGGCGGACGTGTTTCATGGCCGTGAAGCCCAAGTTTGTTATTATCGTCATGAGCGTCACAAAGTAGAGTCATCAAGCCTATTATATGTCTCGAGCTCCAACTGGCCATGTGCGGCAAAAACACGGCACACCAGTGATGCCGTAACTACTGGAGACATGGAGACATACGTATGATGCCACAGTACATCGCCCTAACAAGCCAAAGAAGCGAAGATCTGGGCGCAAATCTGGAGCTCCGACACTGATGGCGACGTGAATGGAAGAACGGAAAGCGATGCCAGGCCTCCACAACACTGAGCGCCTGCCCCGATGATATACCGTCGTATGGCATAGCTCGGTGCATGAAAAGAACCCAAGGCACTCCGCACACATCAGGCAAGACAGTTTACAGCTGTGGGACTCACCCTTTCTCTGCTCGGTTGATGGCTAGTGGGCATCCGCCAACACAAAACACACCAGCAACAAGGTAAAAAAGACAGTCGAGGGAACGTCACAGCATTGGCTGGTTGCTGCTGCTGAAGAATGAACTCTGACATCTTGTTTGATTCCCTTGTCACCCTGACGGAAGGCATTGAGAGCTTGACCTTACGCTCCCCTGTCCCACCCAGAACCTCAAGCTCAGTCACTCATATTGTCACCCCTGAGACAGTCTCGATCACGACTCCCAGCATGGCTGACGTGGGAACTTTTACTAGCCTAGCTAGTAAGCGGTCTGCGGATTACCTTAAAGGCATTATGCTCCCTTACTTTACTTACCCGATCAAGGTCCAGGAGCGCATAATGCGGTACTTTCTTAAGAAGGGCCTCAAAGGAAGAGCCCGCCGCCAGTACGAGGACGTCGACGACGATGTCACGCAAGATTGGGCCAAGCTGAGTGCGGCCTTTAAAAGCAAGTTCGGCCAGTCCACGGCCGATTCAGCTGAGCTCCTGTATGAGATCGCCGAGTTCAAGAGGCTGGATGGGGAGACCGTCCCCAGGTATGTCCGCCGCGCCACCGCACTTTACCAGAAGGTCGGCGGCAGTCACCCTGAGCTGTTTCTGTGCAATGCTGTATTTAGAGGCATAAAGGACGGAGAGAGCGGATCGAGACTCCACGGACACCCCAGAAAGAGAAAGGACAAGAAACGCCAACACATACATGCAGTCTTGTCCGTCCATTCTCCCAGTTCGACAGGGAATATCCATAGGACCAAACTCCGCCCACCAATGCCATCTTCAAAACGTCCTGCCGGTAGAGACGGAGCGAGTTTCTCTCGCATTATGGGTCAGATGGCAATCGACAGTGATTGACTTCCTTCGCTGGGAGCATCGAATATCTCTCTGTGAATAGCTGTCAAAGGTAGTCCATACACTTGACCATGCAGTGGACCCCAACGGCAAGTCTTGTCCACTCGATCCAGCCGTGACGTCACGATACTCGACCAATCGAATGACCTTCACATCGGCGTCGCCGGGCACGACAACATCTATGATGATGTGTCCAGCAACAGGCATATAAACAGACGTATGAACGGACGTATGAACAACCTTCTTACTCACGATTCCTGCACCTTTCCATCGCAGTTGTCCTGTACACTGCCATACTTTGCACACCAACAGAGACCTCAAAATACCGTCAAGACGAGTGGTCTATGGTGGCTGGCACAAATATGCTGCCACAAGAAGCGAAACTCTCGAAGTGCTCGCCGAGATATGGTCCGGAAAAAACAAAAACAGGGAGACCATGCCGTTGGTTACACAGCCTTTCTTCTTCGAGTATCACTCCGACATTGGCAGTGTATGCAGAACCGTCTTCACCTCGTGGAGTGTTGAGCACACCGATCTGATCTCCATAACAGCCCTATGCTTGAACATAGATTCCACGTCCACCAGGCCAAGTAGGCACGGACACGCCTTCGTCAGACCCATGGATCTGTCTTGATATGATTATGCGGTCAGCGACGAGGTCTCGGGCCTCGGAAGCGCTAAGTATAAGTCGCAACGCAGCCACATGTTGACCACAAGAGTCGTTCTTGGACTAAAAAGCAAACAGCCCCCAACTGTTATTATAGACAGTATTAGCCACGACCCCTGGACAATTACAATTGGCATTCCAACTCTCTTTACTACCAGTATATCAAATGGTCCGACTGGCTCTAATGGCCATCAATACTGCCACTTTCCAGGAAACGATAACATCAGAGGCACTCGACGAGAGAGTGACCGACTGCATTCATATCACTTGAGCATTTGGTACTATACCTGAACACCGTTTCCATCAAAAAAAAATCAACACCATCATCTCCGTGCAGCTCACAGATGCACGTTGATTTGCCCAGGCAAACTTTCTATATCAACGGCGACGACCGAGCGCCAATAATCTCTGTGAACCACGTCAGCCACAACCTTACAGCAACATCCGACCCCGTGCCCATCATTCGCAAAGCACACCCAAACAACAACAGCCTTGTATCCTCACAGCCTCGTTCCCTACTCGGGCGTACGAGACAGTCAAGTTCAAAGTCGACAATGCCGGCAATGTGGACAATGATCATACATACCCAACAGGCGAATATATCGGGCGAGAAATGGCATTGCCTGTCATGCAGACTGGTGCCTGGTAGAATGGGCACTATGGGAGTCAGAGCCCGTGGCAGAGTGAGTCGTGTCCCTGGCTTGTGTCAACGCGGAACCATATCATGTTGGCGCCGGTACCACAGCTTGCCAAAGACAAGTATGAAGGCGAGTTGTGATTGCGATTGCGGCATCCAAGCAACGAGTAGCGGCGGATCGACGCGAAGCATGAAGTTGCACGTGTGGACCGTCTAACCAACGAGACTGAGTCGGCGTACGTTGGCGTAGAAGCTACATGCTAAATCATCCGTGCCTTTGTCACCCAGATCGCTACATTGATGCTCGAGAATGTTCTCTAGCTACCACGGACGGCTTCATGGACCAGACGGCCCTGGCCAGCCCAAATCATGAAATCACCCTCTTGGGGAACGAGATAATTCCATCCAAAGTCACCTTTTCGACGCAGTCTCCACAGATGGTTAAATTCCTGTCGAAATTCCACAACCAGATTGTCGACTTTCTCCGTGCAGCATCCATGCGGCTCGCGCATCGAATCAGCAACGACAGCTGCATAGGATGCCGTTCCCACCACAAGTTCCCAGCTCCATTTACCACGAGCTTGGGGTCGGCGGCAGCGCGCGATGGGTATCAGAGATGTTCATGTCAAGCGTCGTACTCGGCGCCCTGTACTGTACCCAGGCTCGTGAGAAAATGGCGTGCCAGAAAATCTCGGCATTCAATAAACGCCCTTCCGAGCGATCTAGTGACATGGTCTTATAGCAGCCCTGCAGATCTTGACTGCACAAGTCCAACAGAATAAGAAACTTGACTGTAAACAAGACGAGCTCATGTCCACTCTCTGCATAAGGAGTGAGGCGAACTAGTGGCTGCCTACCTACAATATATCCACAACTACAAGCCGCCGACACCCGCGAAGATGTTTTTGTCAACTTGCAACTGCCACCTCGCTGACAGCTCCGGTTCCTGAAAATGCAAGTGCTCTCGCTATTGCTGCACATCACGGTAGTATCTATTCTCGACACCGGCCACAGCCAATGGGCCCATGGGTGGTCTTCTCGCTCCGATAGAGATAGGCGACGCACGTGGACCGTCCTGTTCACAGATCTGGACACACGAGGTGATCGGGATAATCAGCCACATCGAGGCATGTGGAAAGGGACGAGACAAGGTCGGTCCCGGCGCTGAGTATCACAACCGCTTTCAGTGTTATGAGTAGCCGAGGGCGGGGCACAACTCACTTGGACAAGATCAGCAGCCCATCTCGCTACGACAGACACGTTGGAAGATCCACATAGCCGGGAAGCAAGCGGCATCAATACAGTTCAACACCACCTTGCGACTCAGGAATAGAACCGCGCAATTTGGGTATGGCACACAAACAGCTCCGGCAGTACGAAGACCTATCTCTGATCCAATGGCAAGACCATTCCGAGCACTGGAGCGTGATAAACCTACGCTGCATGCTCGCAAGAGAAGAAACGCTGCCAGAGTTACAAACAGTGGCTTGATAAGAGCACAGTTTGAATAACTTCGAAGCTTTCGCAAATATCCAGCAACCTGTTATGGCTTTTTCGAGCTTTCTTTATCAAAAGGGGTTTGATCTTCGCAACGGTCGGATAGCAGGCGTGGCGGCGTCCTCGACGCTCCGGTCGTCGTTTATACACCATCGCCCCCCGTCTACAAAAAGCGTCCGATCCAGGAGCTCTTGGACGAGCTCGGCATCGACTCCTCCACTGTAGCAGTCCAGATACCGTCTCGATCCATATACTACTCGTCCTTCGATGACCGCTCTTTGCGCGACATCCGCGCTTGGTTTACGACCAACGGTCCGCCGGCCGACGGCGACCCCGGGAATCTCCTGAACCTCCACAACCCGTTTCCTCCGGTTCATCTACCGCATTGGATCGCAGGCCCAAACTGCCGATTTCTCAACGCTATGCAGATGGCCCACCGTGCCCGCGAGGCAGCGGCGGCTTCCGCTTCAGCGTGGAAATATCAAAATCTCTTCGCCGCAACGCCATTCGCGACCAACCAAACCAGATTCTCAACCTCGTTTCCGACCATGGCACCGACAACGCCATCGCGCAACGACCCTCTGTCTGAGCGCTAGCGCCGCATCAAAGAAATACTGTGGTAACGCCCGCCGTCATGATTTTCGACTTTGGCGAGACTCGACAAACCGGCCCAGTCCCGATATTGTGCAGAGTGTCCGCCCATGTTTGCCGATGGAAGAGGTTGTCGTTATCAGTCAAGGACCGTTGTTCTGCGTGAAACAATGTGCCCCAGACGTATGGCGCAGGGGTTTCTCGATGGCCTCCCATCAGATACGTTCCAAGGGCACTCTGAGAGACGATCAAAGGTTCGGTGAAACATGGGACACTATGTGCACAGCCGTGCCCCGACTGAAGGCGCTTGCCGACTTCTTGGAGAATGGCAGAGCCTTGATCTGTCAAACTGACGACTAGACGCAGACGGCAAGGACGCCGTCCTTTGGACTGATGGCCACAGTCCTCACTAGGCCCTCTCTGTTCGCAGCAAGCTAGAGCCAAGCCGCGAGTCGCTCCTAGAGCGGCGCATTATCAACAACAGTCTGGCTTCTCCTAATTTCCCAGACCACCTCGGAACATGCTGGACCGCCGTGTGGCGTGGTTCATCGACTCCGAACATCAAGACGGTCCGGTCCACGACAAGGGAACCATGGCATGATTAGAACACGGATCCTGACACCCCTTCTCCTTATCGCGCCCGGTCCTCGGCAGTTGACCCTGAACCCTATGTGTTTCACAACACGTGGGCCACGCTTTGGGTCAACATGGCAGCTTACGAGGTTGAGGGCTCCGCCAATTCTCTCTACCTGTGCTGGGTCTTTCGGACCATCGCTGACCAAGATGCTTTCTGGAAAGCCATGTTACCTTCAGGTACCATTTCCAAGTTATGAGTGGTCAACCACGCGACTCTAATCCCGGCTGCTAACCCAGTGTATGTGGAACGCATTAACGGGCTCCTATTTATGTAGCTCTTATGCAGGGGCGATGTGCATGGACAACCGTCGCCTTTTGGGCCTTTTCTCCTAGGTTTACGGTAACCGTATTACCGTCCCCATTCAAAAAGAAGCTTTTACTAGGATTATGCGCCGCCGTGAATGCCGTGCTCCCCCTATATGGGCTACATTTTTACTCGTATTGAGGCGTTGTTCAAGTCTCTCAAATACCCGACCGCGGTGGTGGTACTCAGCCACCTGTCTGAAGTCCTACATGACGGCATGCCGGTTTCTCAGTCCGCCTTCACGCGATGCGTACGCAACAGATGCTTCTCCGTGTTTAAGAGTTGCGCAGGAACGTCAAGCAAGCCCGCGGACCCGCCAACCAATGCCATGATCATAACAACAAAAATTCTAGAAGAAACATCTATTTTCCCTAGTTTTATATCTTCCTATCTCTTCGATTCGGAGTTTCGAATCCTTATGCCGGAGCCAGACAAACCGCGGCTAAGTTTGAGTCCCAGTCGCCATATTGCAACAATCGCTGGCCAATCAAGCGCATCTACTCAACGCCACCGCGTCGGACAACACCTGCTCTGCTTGTAAGAGACGTTACTGCAAGGCAATCAACCCGGGCAGATCCGGCCAGAGCGCCAATCAGGATCCGACTCGGGTTATGACACCATTCTTTGAATGTATCTCTCTCCCGGGTCTCTCAAATGGTGCATGTGGCAATTGCTTATGTCAGTGCCTTGTGCAAGCTGTTACGTGGCCATTATTGACTATATTAACATGGGCCTCGGAGCTTCGACGTCTTTTCTACTTCCAGCTACAATTTGCGAGCACGGCCTAGTTGTTTCAACCTGCTTCAAAAGGCACGTACGCGTTAAGTCGATGTGTGATACAAGTGGATGATCGAAACGGTATGGCACAAAACTCTTGTCCCCAAAGTCCGCCGGGACAGATTCCACCGTCATCTCCAGACCTGAGACCCCAGCAGTCCCGATCACAACGCATGTATGTCTAAAGACTGTCAACCATCGCAAACACCACGGCAAGTAAAGTCGACGTGGCTCCCGCAACAATAAACAAAGACTTTGATGCCACCGAGCAGCCTGAAGATGATGGTCTTGGCAACATGAACGGCAATCTCGGCATCATGGACTGGACTCACAGTGGCCGCTAATTTGCTCAAAAGCCCCGACCGGCCGGCTCCCGAGTTATGACGGAAACAAGCGGAAAACACCATTTCAAAGAACAGCCCTGTTCAGTATATCCACCTGTTACGTTAAGCAGCCTAGGTAGCTCCTATATCCAGACTTTGCTCAGCCAGACTTTACTGCGCGATGCATTGTCAAAGGTGCATTGAGACCGTCGACATTTACCACACAACATAATTTCCGTCTACTCAACATACGGCTGGTTCACCTCGGATTATCAAGCAGCCACTTTGGCATGATGTATTTGCGCTATGTGTACATACAAACCTGACACACACACGGTTCACACATGATACCAATACTGGCATTTGCCGCCTTGAGTTTGTCGAAACAGAGGCATGGAAATTGGGCACTGCCCGCAATGATCGGCCTTGACAACGATACGACTGTACATGCGCCGCTGGCTCCGAATATCTTACCTCGGAGCCCAGAACTCATTTTTCGGGCGACAGTGGCCCAGGAGAAATGTACATAGAGACACTCACCGAGGACCTCGTTCCATGTACGGCTCTCGCCAACAAAACGAGCAGCTGCCCGTAATGTCTGACCACCGCCCGGTAATTCTTCAAGTAAATTTTTTTTTTTTTAAATATTATGTAGCGTCCAGCTAAGTACTAACAAATATATAGCTTTCGGAGCGGAGCGTGACGTTGCGCAACAACATCGCCAACAACAATAATAGCAATAACAACAACTGAGATGAGTAGGTTGTGGACCTGAGATTGCGGAGGGTGAGGGGCACATGGACGACAGTGTGTGTAACGGAGCCCGGAGCGACTAGACGTGTTTATAATACGGTGTCTTGGGTATCCATTCGCCACAAGACTTTATACACCTGCATCTGTCTCCTATTCCGTGTTTCCCTTCTCTCATTCCCTCAGTCGGCATTGTCATTCCCGCTTACGACACTGGTGTCTGAAGTGTTACAATGATTGGCCCTGACGACAGTACAACTGCATTGTCGTTTCTCGCTAATGCATGAGACGCATTGTGGGATTGACTCGAGACAACCCAAGACGGAAAACATAATCCATACTGTCCTGGATTGCATAACGGCTGGATTGCATAACGGGAAGCTTCACACTGATCGTTGCCTTCTTCAGTGGCGTCTGTAAGCTCCATCCTTGGACTGCATTGAAAGCCAGAACCTTGAATGGAACAGCAAACGTGAGATGGACGAGGCGCAAAAATCAGCCACAAAACATTACTTTCGATACACCGAGTATCTTTTGCAAACGGTCGCGAAGACACATACATATTGACACATGGTTGGCCACTCAGAGTCTCTCAGAGGCATCGTGCGGTGTACAAAGGGCCATGAGAAAGGCGCTCCAATACCATGCCGCTGCAATATTCAAAGTCTGCGACGATCTTACAGACTGTGCATACACTCAGGCGGCTTCAACCACAAACGATCCATGTGCGCCTTTGTGGTGCGGCGTCAGAAGTCGGGAGTCGAGAGTTTGAATCATCCAGGCACCCGATTTATCTTCGGACAGAATACGAGTTGGCTGCCGACAGATCTGGACCAAAGCTCCAAGGTGTACTTTGGAGATGGGCTCATCGGGACTATAGCCTCGAAAAGCAAAGGCAGTAGTATGAAACAGTTGCACCGCCGGTAAAATCTACGCACGCACCGTAAGCTAGAATGCTGTCGTTATCGACATATCATAAAGCAGCTCGAAGCATTAACTCTACCGCGCATGACCGTGCGTTTCGCAAACGAGTGTGGTGAGAAGTACGCCACCCAGCTCACAGAGGCGACCGAGAACAATGCGTCGGGTAGAGCAGCGAGAGGCCAGTGCCGGGCTACTACCGTTGGCATCAACAGTATATGGCCGCGTTGGCGGCCATGCCAATTCGCCGCTTACGCGACCCGGCGCCATACTTGCAATGGGAGCTGCCCACGAACCGGACAGCTATGCGAGTGTTTTGGGAGAATCTTCGGGTCGATGAGCACGTCATGGCGGTGATCCGAGATTGGCGATCCAGCTCCTACAACAGCAACAACCTGTGTACGTTGAAGCAACCCACGGCGGGCCATACCATACGATCATGGCCAGTATTGTCAACGAGCCCCGTCGGGCGCGTGGGCTGTTCGCTCAGGCGTACGGATGCAGCAGTGCCTGTTTGACGCAATGGAACATTATCCGTGATCAGCATACAGAAGCCAAGGCCAAACCTTGCCAGGACTGACTCTCATACACCGTTCTGCTGTGCGCCTTTGATCACAGAAGTGATATAGTGAACGTGGAAACCGGCATGGAAAACATGTACAGCAAAAGCTGCGTCACGACAATGAACTTTCTGACCGCCCGGGAAATATTGGCTTTGTTTACTAAGCCCCTATTTTGGTGTACAAAGCCCAGCAAAGCCAGCAAAAAAACACGCGACAGGGCGGCCGGCTTCTGGCAATGCACAAAGCACAAAGCAGCCCGACACTGCGTCAAGGCGGAAGCGGCCAGTACGTTCAAGTCCAGAAACTACTGAAATCTGTCATCCTTCGGGGCGTCTAAATACCTACTTTAGTACGGCATATTGCGCCCATACGTACATCCTCCTCCCAGATGTTGGCCCGTTGTCCATCTCAGTGGTCTCACCGGGTCTGAGCCGGGCAGCGTCTTCTCGCACAGACAGTCGTACGTCAACGCCATGCTCATCGCCAGAGCGGGCACGTATTCCTAGAACGAAGCGTGCCAGCAATGCGTCGAGAAAGCACAGCGGGGCGGGGGCTTCCCCCGCCCCTTTCCTGTCTGCGTACAACTGCCCGATTTCTTTAGCGGCGCGTGCGCCAACTGCAAGTGGCCGGACGCTGGCGCGGGGTGCTCCTTAGTGCGCGGCGTCTCTGTGGCGTTAAGCGGCGGGCGGCCTGGCTCGGCCGCCCAGCCGCTCGACTTAATATTATACGACGACGACGACAACGACGTCGAGTACGTGGGCGAGGCCAGCAACAGTAACAACAATAATACCGCCGCCGTACGCCCCCCCTCGACTAGACAGCCGGCCGGGCGCGCTACGCCCTCGTACGACATCCACCCTACCGCGCGCCGTTTCCGCCCTACGTCTGTCCTATCGCTTATATCGTAGCTAGTCGTCAACCTGGTTAATAGACGGCCGGCTAAACTGCGTACGACGGGCCGCCACATCGGGGGCGGGCTCTGCCCGCCTAGCTGGGAGGGCCGTACCCCCGTAGAGGGGACGCGGGTGACGATTAGGAACCTCCACTGGTATGTGGAGAATGGACAGTGGGAGTATGACGTTTGAGCGTACGAGAAAATGGGTTTTTTTTTTTTTTTTTTTTGTTGGCTGGACCTGAGAGTATGACTCGTACGATGGCTTTGTTTGTTTTTGTTTGATTTATCGTACGAACAAATAAAGTGGTTGACCGTATATTTTTTTTGTTTTGTGATATGTGTTGTGAATTCTCACGGTTACTCTACTGAACTTCTCAAACGAGGAAATGCTAGACAGTGACGGAGGCGACCCGCTCCCTCCGTCCTTGATACTTCGCCTGAACTCAACATCGACCCTATAGTCGACGCATACTGTTACTGTCTCAGCCGTGCCGCCAATGCCTTTCTCGGCAGCCTTTATATTCGACGACATAGACGCCACATCGCGTCAAGGCGGACAAGACAAGTCCTTGGCAGTTACAGTGTCGGCTATCGAAAACATATTATCAGCACCACCCAGGGTGACGGTGAGGGGAATCGTCCAGCTCCGACCAGCCCAGAAGCTGGAACTGTCTACACAAACCAAGTACCCAGGCCAACCGACCGACAAATGAACAACATTCATGACCGAGCCCGAGTCTTGTCATCACGAGCATTCGGCGTTGTCAAGAAGCAAATAACGCGTTGTACTGATCGTGAGAAGACACGGCCAAGTATAGCGGTACCAGACGCATGTGTTTCCTTTCAAGCGACGCTGACCGATGCGAGCTGAGTGATGCGAGCTGATTGATGCGAGCTCGGGTTTGAAAGCCCCGGCGACCAGTTGATTTTACCGACAGGCTCGGGAGCTTTGTGCGGCATATCATGCTGAACGACGACAGACTGGACCAGGCTTCGCAGGTTTCCCTATAGAGGATTGTGGACCTGCCGTCACGAATGTCTTTGTAGACCTAGCCATGACAGGTCGTATCTCCCCCAGGAAACAAAGCAATCATCTGGTATCTGGCCATACACCATTCAGGGGAAAGTCGGTGGGAACCTACCTCATGATCACCAAGGCAACAAGACAACTTTGACCACACACAAGCCAGAAGTGTATGGAGCGACCAGCTGTGGCACCGAAAGTCTCCATCGCAACTAACCTGACGGAACCAACCAGACTGTTTGCCAGCATGCGTGTCCTTGTCACCATCCGTGATGTCTAATAGATGTCTAATAGATGTCTAATAGATGTCTAATAGATGTCTAATGACTTCATCAGTGCAACACTCTGGCGGCATATGCGATGACCGGCAGCCAAACAAACTTGAGCACCGACTTTCTGCCAGTGAGGAACTCCAAGGTTTGAGTTGACAATCATTTCCCCAACTCGATCAATCCTCACCGCCGTTGCATCTTTGGAAAAGTAAAGCACGCTCCTATGCCCCCCATTGATGTTGCTCCTAGATGTTCTTCGCGATACCAGGTCCATGGAAAATCTGTTCCCAACAAGATACATCTGTGTCAAGTTGACACACTTGCCGGACATGTCCCTGATCAGTTGGCAATATTATGAGTCTGCGGCAAGTTTCAGGTCTTTAAGCTGGCCCAAGTCATCAAAAGTACAAGGGGGTGACTGAATGTGAAACATCATAAAGAAGTCTCAAAACTCAAACATGTGATTAAGAGCAGCTGTGGCCACGATACGATGTCGGCAACAAAACAACAGAAAAGCAGTTTGTAACTGGAAGCGAGATCACGCTTCACACCATCTACCGACAGAGGGTGTAGAAGTCCCATTGGTATTTGCAAGGAATCGCCGGTTCAACAAACTTTGCAAGACTTTCCAGCTACTGCTGAGCTCGCTTAGAAAAAGCGCCGACATCAGAATATGAACGTGGCATTTTCCCTCGTATATGTGGCAGGGTACAATTACACGCGTCATCAGCGTACAGTACGAAGAGCAGGACAGAGCCTAGTGGACATTTTATTGATCCCGCAACGAGGATCATATGCCCAAAAACCGGTATCAAGAGCAGCGTACCAAGAATAGGGCTCTTCAACAGGAGCTAATGAGCCGTATCTCCCTTCTCAGGTCCAAAACCTCAGCTTTTGCTGGTTGTTGGGCCGGTGTGACATGAGACGAAGTCAAAGGATTGGCTCTCATGGACTCTGTGTTGCGGCTGTATCGTAACTCTGATAGTGCCAGTATCTATGAGGGCTGACTACACATAGAAGCAGAAAGCTACAAGGGAAGAAGAGCCAGTCTGAGACCTGCCCAACAACCCAACAGTCTCTTTGCTCAGGAATTGTCGATACAATTGCGCCAGGGTCGGAAAGACCGACGCATGGCATGTACGTCGAGACAGTGCATACTACTCTACTTTATGACAAAGACGGGAGGTTAAATTAAGACAATGACTACCACCGCAGACTAGGCATCACTGTTGATACGTTTCTCATCGGCGAGAACTGCGAGGGCATCGTACTTCCTACCTTTGCCGGCGAGTACCCCTTCCGATGCCTCGTACCAGACCATTACCCAGACCGCCTACCATCGTACGGAACGTCGATAGAGGGCCGAACCCAGGATCGATCACCTTTGGGGGTAATCTGCCGAGCCCATGAGCGAGCCACAGTAGAGACCAACCGTTGTCGACATTCACTCGATGAGCGTGGACACCAAGCTGTATCGGTGCACTGGGACTTGTCTAGAAGACATGAAACTGGCGCATCAGACTGCTGAGGACGGACGGAACGTGACTGTTTGCCCCAACAAGAAGTGACCAACATCTTTCCGCATGAAAGAGTGCGGAGTACGTTGAAAGAGATCTCTACCCAGACACACAGAACAGTCTCGAAAAGGAAACCAGCATCCGATGATAGTAGTTCACGCAGCTCTATACACCCCTGGTCTGCAACGTGATCTGTCGACAGCTAAGTGGGCGCGTGGACACTTTGCATGGTTAGCAACAGACTGGGCATTGATCGCCATATGTGTGCCGACAACCGAACTGGCTATTCTAGACATGTTATCACAGCACCAGTAGTCGTGATTTCAAAGGCAATATCACTGACTGCCCGGACATGGGCCAGGGGACGACCAAAGCATTTTATGGACCAGAGCAACGAGGACCAGTTGCTGCTTATGAAAACACCGGGATGCCAGAAGTTGTTCATCGCCATACTTGCACGAGAAAAAGCGAAACAACTGACATTTGGGCAACAGACAGTCCCAACTGCATGTTGGCAAACTACAAGCCTCCCTTGGAACCAGGAAGGGAGAGTTTATCATACTCGCCTTTTCCGTCGCATCACATTAGTCTTTTAGTTTGCAGACACCCACCGCATATTCGACATGAGCAGCAATCCAGCTCGGATCACGATGACGAACGATCACTACACTGAGCCGAAAATCAACACGGCACTTGAAGCACCGATCCGATACCTTATGCCGTGCTTCTGCGACAGTGAAACGAAATTGGTCACCACAAGATCAGCCACAATAGCGACGAAGCGAGGCCGACTACAACACCAGCAATGGCCCGATCGCATGAACCCAGCCTTGTTCGCGACCGGTCGTTTCTCTATGCGAACCACTTTTCCTGCATCTGTCCCTGTCGATGTCTTGATCAGAAGACCTGTATCACTAACAGCGACGATAACAAGACCAGACCTACCCTAGAAGACTAAATACACAGTCACCAGCTAATCACTACGCCTATCACGCACAAGACCGTGACCACCGAGCAGCAGGCCTCTGGGTGGGAATGTGGACTCCTCGTCCTCGAAAACGTCCGCTGCTTCTTCAGGGAGCCCTCTCTCAAAGACCGCACTGGCCCGCACCCAGTCACTGGCTATGATGGGCGCGCTGGTCTCGAGATAATCTTGTCAACGTCAAGGTGCGGCCAGTAACGCAATGAGGGACGACCGCTCCCACCTTGATCGGGGCACGTTCAAGGCGTATTAGCGAACCTCTGTCGTCCCATCGGAAGCAGGAGAGCACAATATCGCTACTAGAGCAACGACGAGCGAAGACACGTTGGAGCCAATACCAACCGCAATCGTACCATCTTACGACGCCGGTGTAGTTTGTCACGTACTTGTGTTTGTTTTGGATCAGTTGTGTGTTTCTGCGTAGAGTCGACAAGTATTCATTATCTTTTCTGTGACTCTGCTGTGTCGCGTTTCTGTGCCTTTTCGACACATACTCTTCTCCATATCTACAGCTCCAACAATCATCACACAACGGCTCCGGTAACCTTCTCGCCCAGGAACGGCACCTCCTCCCGCGCCCATCTTTAACGTCCTATAATCAATAACGGCACTTCAATTTTTCGACCACAATATATGAGATCTATAACTGCATTATCGTCCTACTCTCCACTCTAGATAGCCGACAAAGACGTGACCGAGCCACCCAAGAACTTGATGTGCCTCATCAGCGACCAGAACTCTTTATGAGCTGTGGCCTCGGGTCGTTGACTACGAAAGAAGAGGCATACTTACTGTTTAACTGGCTGCCCAGATGATTGAAACCGACGGACAATGGTGGCGGTCAAAGAGAGCGAATATCTGCATACCGCGCTATGTTTGCATACCGCGCTATGTTCAGGCAACACCGACAATGACTGCATGTAGAACCGAGCCAACGGTGCTCACATTGTGTGTTGGAGGCTCATGAGAAGCAGCGGTAGCAGGAGCAGCAGCAAGAGGAGCTGCAGGAAGAAACGGGCTTGAATATCCGACTGGCGACGCCACAGCGCCATCGCCTTCGCAGAATGTGGCAGCACTCAGAACTATGGAGCATGAAGCCCGGCGCCTTGCCTTGTAGGCAAGTTTGATCACTTTGTATTTTGTGAGAGATTTTAAACATGCATGATGCATTTTATTGGCATGCTTCATTGTCTTTAATCGTCAAGGCCAACAATAACACCGCTCTTATGGAATACGGTAGCTGTAAAACCTCAAGATGCAGACATGATGCAGCAGACGACGAATCCGTTTCCTTTGGTACCGTTACGGATCTTCCCCCTTCCTATGCACAAGCTGCGATCACCGTCACAGACCGTCACGGTTCACTTTCCGCCTCCGTGTATCTCTATACTTTCCTCGTCTTCTTCGCCCATTTATTTAACGCAACCAGGTGAAAGCCTCGCAAAAAACGACGCGTACAAGCAGTATCAACGAGTCGTTGTGAACTAGTCGTTGTGAACTAGTTGCTGTGTTTATATCCGCAACTAGTCGTTTGACGAGATTGTGGCCGGACAGGTTTCCATGGATTGACGACATTTCCTCGACTTTATACAACAGCCTCAACGACATGCCGAGATTGCCTGGAACGGGACATGAAAGCTTCCATAGGGCCTCAGACAGACTCTCAGAGTAAAGAAGTCACTGTAGCGGCTCTCCAAGTCCAAAGCTATGGAAGGCCATCGATGCCCGCTGGCGAATGCGGGCGGAGGGTCTATCTGCTGTTCGCGTGCACCGGCGCAAGCAGTACCTAGACCCGTCGCCATGCAATTGTTTCCGACGGAACAATTGTATACTTCTCTCGACGATGACGACGACGCCGACGACGATAACGACGACAACAGCAGCAACAACAACAACAACAACAACAACAACAGCGGCCACGACGACGACGACGAGCTCCGCGCTGCCGCGCTCCTGGCCGGGCAGGCCACCTGGGGGATCCAGGAGGCCCTGCCTTGCATGACTTGTTTTTTGGTGGCCGCATGCTCGCAGCCCTCCAGCAAGCGGGCGCTTGCTTTTGTTTGCCCTCCCCAAAAGGGGAAGAGGGGAAAGTGCGCTGCTTGTGTGAAGCCGCTCTGCTCGCCGGTAAGTATTGGGAAACCCCAAGGAATCACCAAACTGGTTGACGAGAGCTTGTTGGGAAACTACCGGGAAATCCATTGGAAACCAAGCTGACCGCCCAGCTGCCCGGCCTAATGGTCGGCGATCTGGCCGTCTTCCTACGCCTCGTGGGCGCAGTGGAGCGCATGTGCGGGATTGCTACAACACTGCATGTGTCATTCCGCGTTTGAGAAGCTTTGGAAGGCTGAAGCACTGTTCCTGACGACACAAACTGGGCGCCGCCTTTATCTGATTTTCTGTACGGAGTATCAATGTAGCTTTGATGTGGTCTTACCATTTTATGAAGACAGTTGCTGTTGAAGCATATTGGGTATTGTTGCCCGCGAAGTCGGAACATGGCAGACTAGATACATGTTACACGCTGGAAAATCCCACCTCGTGGAAGACGCTGCAAGTCTATCCAACCCAACATAAGAAAACCTCAACGTTGCCCAGGGCACGGATACAGCTGAACGATACATGTGAGATGGTAGAATGGCAAACGAATTTCTAATGCTTTAGCACACACTCAAGCACTCCTCGAGGTCAGGATGAAAGACTGCCATGCTGGCGGAAGATCCATCAAGCGCTTGCGGTTTTCAACGACTTCATCCCGTTGTGAACATCAATCAACTATAATATCCAGATTGAAATTCAAAAGCTTCAAAAAAACCGACTGAACAATGCATCAGCGACGCTTTTCCTTTGTCCGGCATGCAAGTGCCATGAATATCATCCGTCTTTGCTGTTGTTGAGTGGGAGGGGACTGGCTTCATGACCTGAGGAGCCGCTGTACAGTTGTTGGTGCCTACCTGGCCCAGGAACCAGGGATGATAAGTGAAGGAGGGGAAAAGGTTGATGCTAGCTGTTCCTGGAGAAGAACACAAGTACGGTTGCAATGCAAACGTAGAACAATCAAGCTACCTTTTCCAAAACATCCTCCGTCTGGAGAATTTTGCTGTTCCACACCATCTAGACCGTGTCTTGCCTAGGTCGTCATAAACTCCACACAGCCAGTCCGGCTTATCACACATTTTCTGTCAAGTCAATGCCGATGGCTTGCTGGGCAAGGAAACAGAGAGATGCATGGATCTTATGGGTATCTATTGCCGTCTCTTGCCCCTAACGCGGCCCACAGAGGCGATGGATTTGCGCTAGTTCCTATATTTATTGACAGGTGTGCACAGCTACACCGAAACGGAGACAGCGCCGGCTATAGATGGATGGCGAATGGGAAGAGACATGGTCATCGCGTGCACCCCAGAAAATTACCCCAGAAAGCCAAGGCAACCGATCCGGGGTGGCTGGCTTGCGTGGGTACATCGTACGGAGTACGGGGCATCACCCCACAAGCCACATACTGGCCGTCATGGCGATGAGCAGGATATGCTGGCTGTCACTGCCAAGGGAGAAGGGAGTCTGATAGAATATAAAATAAGGCTGCTTTCGCAGGCCATTTTTCAAAATATAAAAAGTGAAAAAAGGATGAAGAAAAGAAGAAAAGAAGAGAAGCCGGTGAAGCAGCCAAGGTCGACTCAATGTGAACCCTCGTTTCTTCAACCTGCCGATAACAACACCTTCTACACATCGTCACTCTGTACTTTTAAAGACCTCGACGAAGCATACACCATTATCAATATATCGAGCAGGCCGCCATGATTACCAACGTTTACGCCATCACGGCTATAGCCGTCTTGGGCGGGACATTGTTTGGTTTTGATCTGTCGTCGATGTCTGCCATGTACGTGCATTTTCTCTTCTCCTTTCTGCCCGCCTCCTTTATGTACTTTATATACTTTATGTCTACTGTTCTAACACGCCACTCGCAGTATCGGCACCAGCCAGTACCGTTGCTACTTCAACCAGGGCCCCGACGGGTTTCCTTTTAATGATGACCCGCTGTGCTCAGGCCCAACATCCCTTGTGCAGGGCGGCATCACGTCTTCCATGCCCGGAGGTTCCTGGGTCGGCTCGCTGGCTTCGGGGCTGTTGTCGGACAAGTTTGGAAGAAAAGCATCCATCCAAATCGGGGCTGTCATTTGGTAAGTTTTCTGTTTTTTGTTGTTGTTTTGTTGTTGTTTAACGTCTCTGGGCTCGACTAATTTTCTTGCTCCACCCCGCACCCTCCACCCCTGATAGGCTTATTGGAAGCACAATTTCCTGTGCCGCCGTCAACATTCCCATGCTGATTGTCGGCCGCTTCATCAACGGGCTGTGCGTGGGCATCTGCTCGTCCCAGGTCCCTGTGTACGTCTCGGAGCTGTCACCGCCCCGTCGCCGCGGCCTGGTGGTCGGCACGCAGCAGTGGGCCATTACCTGGGGTGTCTTGATTATGTTTTACGTGTCGTACGGCTGCTCCTTTCTCGAGGGCGCGCAGGCGTTCCGCATTCCGTGGGGTGTGCAAATGGTGCCGGCCATCGTCATGTGTGTCGGTCTGGTTTTTATGCCCGAGTCGCCGCGCTGGCTGGCACGGCACGACTGCTGGGAGGCGTGCCACCAGATTTTAGCGGCCATCCACGGTGACGGTGATTTGGAGCACCCCTTTGTGCAGATGGAGCTGCAGCAACTAGCTGAGGTGTGTGCGCTGGAGCAGGACCAGGCGAATGCGAGCTACTTCGACCTGTTCCGACCCAGTGTCATCTGGCGGACACACATTGGCATGTTTGTCCAGATTTGGTCCCAGCTGACGGGCATCAATGTCATCATGTATTGTACGTAAGACGGTCTCTCTCTTTTACTCTCTTCTTCTTCTGGTTGTCCCCACACTAACAGCGCAGACATTACTTTTGTTTTCGGCATGGCCGGTCTCAGCGGCAACGCCAACCTCGTCGCTTCGTCCATTAGCTACGTCATCAACGTCGTCATGACTGTCCCCGCCCTCTTGTATGTCGACCGCATCGGCCGCCGGCGTCTCTTGATTCTGGGCAGTGTGTCTCTGACATTCTGGTGGCTCTTGTGTGCCGGACTCATGGGCCGCTACGGATCGCCCGCACCGCCGGGCGGCGTCAATAGCATTGCCGAAGAAAGCTGGACCATTTCCGGGAAACCCGCCAAAGTCGTCATTGCCTGCTCGTACCTCGTGGTGGCGTCGTTTGCGCCGACCTGGGGCCCCGTGTCCTGGATCTACCCGCCCGAGCTCATGCCACTGGGCCTGCGCGGCAAAGCGGCCGCCCTCTCCACCTCGAGCAACTGGATCTTCAACTTTGCCCTCAGCTACTTCACGCCTGTAGCCTTTGTCAACATCAAGTGGCGGACCTATCTCATGTTTGGCATCTTTGGTATCGGCATGACGGCGCACGTCTTTTTCTGTTTCCCCGAGACCAAAGGCAAGACCCTGGAGGAGATTGAAAAGCTGTTTGCCAACGAAAACGAAAACGGCACCTCGTCTTCTCCATGGAAACTGGCCATGGGCGGGTTCCGGTCCAGCGGCAGTTACAGTGGCAGTGGCAGTGGCAGCGGCAGCAGAAGCGGAAGTGGAAGCGGAAGCGACAAGGCGGAGAGCGTGCAGGGTGTCAAGAGCGAGCAAGAGCAAGACTCGCCGCTGCACGTCGAAGATTCCTACAAAGAAGGTGGTGCTACTGGGACTGTGGCTGCTGTGTAGTCTGGACTGAGAATTATCCGGATCTGTTGTTCTGGGAGTCTTTCTCAGGCAATGGAGCAATGGGGGGCGATGTCAGATGTCAGGAGGAGCTTGGAAGTCAGTGGAGGGTCATGGCGGGATTCCAAGTGTAGTGTTTGTAGATATAAATATAATTCAACTGAAAACACTTTGTACGTTCAGGAGATGTGTTGTTTTATTCCATTGTCTTTTTATCTACTTCTCACACATAGGAAACATTATTCATGTTGTAACTGGCTACACCCAACCCCCCGCCGCCCAGATCGAGGACTTGTGCCTCCAGAGCAGAGAAATCTGGACAAAACAGTGAAAAATCGGGCATGGCCCCAACAGAGAGGCTATCCATATCTGTAAAGGCAAAGCCAAACGGACTTGGGGCAGCGTCCTTTTGACTGCGATACTGCATGTGTTGGTCCTGCACGCTGGGTACGTCCAGGAAAGAATGGGTAGAATGGGTAGAAACGGGCGTTCTGGGAGGGAGGCTGGAGTACGACTCTGCAGACACCCCCGTCCCAATGTCAATGTTCTTGTTGTTGTTGTTTTGGTCGCCGCCGCCACCACCGTCACCCAGCCACATCCGTGTCAACAAACGGCCGTAGCGATTGCCGACGTGCTCATTGTTGCTTGGGGCCGCTTCCTTGAGGAGAGATATAAAG
Organism: Sporothrix euskadiensis; assembly: GCA_019925375.1. NCBI lineage: Eukaryota > Fungi > Ascomycota > Sordariomycetes > Ophiostomatales > Ophiostomataceae > Sporothrix > Sporothrix euskadiensis. The sequence continues at coordinate 350,022 of JADHKQ010000003.1, read as the reverse complement.
CAGCGCACGAGATTTCTCGTGTCGTCATGTTCCGTCTGTGATATAGCACCGAAAACGCTTGTCTTGTAGAGAAAGACGGCAGCATAGATGGTGTACACATAGAAGCGAAACGGCATATAGCGGATATGCTCTACAGGGTCCGTCTTGTTGGCAATCTCGAGAATACTGCGAGCGGCGGTGATGGCCTCAAAGACATAGGCGCCGTCGGGGCTGGCCATGAGTCCGCACGGGAAGAGAGACTGGGGTGTCCGCCCGCGTCCGGCGCTTACCGCCTCCCGTTCCTCCTGCCGGCCTTTGGCCTCTTTGGCCGCCCGGGACAGCGTGGCTTGAAAGGAAAAGGCATTGACATACAGGCACACGTACTCCTGCACAATGTGCAGGGTGCAGTCGAGCTTGGGCGATGCTTGCAGCCCGTTCCACCGTTCCTTCCAGGCGGACAGCGATGTGCGGAAGTCATCGAGGTAGCGGTTGTAGTCGCCGCGCACAATCATGTGGACAGTGCGTTCGCGCGACGAGTACAAAATGTCGTGGGCGTTGTGCAGCAGCTGTGTCAGCTCAATGGTGGCCTGCAGGACCATGGCATAGTTGTGTTGGGCATCTGTCGGCAGCCGCAGACTGGGAAAATCGCTGGCCGTGAAGCGGGTCGACAGGGACGGTCCGCGCGACCAAAAGGACTGGCCCATGCGAACGGAGATTTGGCGGTCCGAGATGTAGACGACTGGTCATCACAAACGTCAGTTGTGGACATTGAATAGGACCGGGGATCGAAAGGCTCACATATCCATGCTAGTCGTTTGCGGTTCTCGAGCTCAGTATTTGTATTTCCATTTCCGTTGCCGTTCCCCTTGAAGGATGCCTGGTCCAGGCGGAGCAGGTAGGCATGCCGCACAGCCTGGCCGATCAGAGACCAGGCCGTGTGGTCCTCGACGGCCGTCAGGGTTTTCAGAGCTTTGGGAAACTGTGCGTTCACGTTGTTTGTCATCGGTGTCGCGCTGCTGCTGCTGCTGCTGCTGCTGCTCTCCAGATGGGTGTATGGAACCCATTCTGCGAGGAGCAAAAGGCCTTCAACGGCGCCTACATTGACCGTCGAGGGTGCGGCAAAGAGAATGTCCACTAGGTGCCGCTTTAGATATTGCAGACACTGCTGGTGCACGTCACGGTAGATTGGCTCGTCTTTCGAGGCCACAGTCAGGACGACTGTCAACAGAAAAGGCTCATTAATGGCGATGGCACGGATGTCGGTTGCTTCAAGAAGAGACTTTGATGCCAGCGGACAAAAGGGATGGTATCGGCTGGCATACCGCGCGAGCAGGTGTTTTGTCGTGTCAATGCCAAGCACGCCAATGACCAGTGTTTCAGTGTCGGAGAGCATAGGCCGACATACGGAGAATGCGCCGCTGGTTTGCGTTTGCATTTGCGTTTGTGGTCCGCCGCTTCCACCACTTCCGGTTGCATCCCCGGCATTTTCTGGAGAATTGTCCCTGGGCATCGCGTTTTCGCCGTTGCTGTTATGAGTGGACATTGCCTGCGAGGCCGTCTCTGTCTCATCCGCCGCCAGCCGGGCCAGCATATCCAGAGCATCGCGAGGGTTACGGAGCTCGGCGTAGACTGGATCAACAGGAGCTTCGTCGCCGCGGTCGTCGCCGCCTCCATCGCTGTCCTTGTGGGTGCTGTCGGCGGGAATGGCGGCTGCAGCCAGGCCATCCTGATCATGCCCATCAATGGACGACACTGGTGTTGTTGAAGCCTGAGACCGCGTCTTGTCGTTCCGTCGAAAGCGCGAGTAGTCGCCGCCACGCCGCGAGCCAGCCAAGACGCACACGTCGCCGGCACGCAGACACTCGAAACACGAGCCGCCGGTGCCCTCAAGTGAGGCGGCCCTGTTGTCTTGTAGTTAGTCACTGTAGTAGACTGAGAAGTAAGACAAGACTCGAATAGGGGGACGAGGAACTGACATATCGCATTTGAGCTTCCGCCGCCGGCACCGCTGGCACGCCCGATACAGACGCAGATTTCTGCTGCGCGTCATGCTCTGGGGTCTGAAGTCGAAATGGGCGTCTCTTTGGATGTTGCAATGCTTGGAAGGTTTGTTGAGTTCTCTGTGCTTTGTTGTTTCAGTTTTGTTTTTGTATTTGACACCAGTTAAGCAGGAATGGAAAGGAGAGAAAAAAGGAGAAAAATAAGGGGAAAAAAAAGAAGAAGAAAAAGGAGCACAAAAAACGAAAAGAGAGAACAAGTCCCCGCACATTCAACAGAAACCCCAGCATCTAAAGATGCGTCTACTCCGTAGGTCTGCTCGAGGCCGCAATCTGTCGATGGAAAGTACGACGTATCCGTACAGAGTAGAATGCGGGGAAAAGTGGAGACGGCAATAGACGGAGACGACGTCGACGCCACGGGCCGTGTCACGTGAGCTGGCTGACGACATCCGACGACAAACTCTTTCCATGTTTGGAAATTCTGCTCAACAAAATATAATTACTACATAAACATACTCTAATCTCTTCTATCCTCCTCTTCTCTGCTCCACCTCACTTGAATATGTGCGTCACTTGGGCATTACAGTACTCGAGGTACCCGTGTGTCCCCCATTCCACACCCAGTCCGCTCTCCTTGTGTCCACTCAGCATGCCACGCGGCGTGGTTTTGGCCCACGAATTGATAAAGACACTTCCCGTCTGCATCGAGCGGCCAATGCGCTCTGCGTGTGCTCTGTCGGCGCTCCAGACCGAGGCGCCCAGGCCGGACACGCCGTCGTTGGCGCGCGCAATCACGTCCGCCTCGTCTGTCCATCGCAGGACGGGGGCGATGGGGCCTGTCGATGGTCTCGGTTAGCAGGAAATATTGTATGTGAGTATATGTGGACGGACCAACACTAACCAAACTGCTCTTCCACGACGATGCGTGACGTCTCTGGGGGATTGTCGATGATGCTGGGCGCTATAAAGAATCCAGCCTTGTCCGTGTTTTTCCTGTCGATGTTTGGCGGTCCCAGAGCAAACGTGTATCCCTGGTCTTTGCAGTCCTGGATCAGGCTGCAGACTTTTCCGTACTGCATCGCATTCTGCATGGGGCCCATGGTCGTTTCTGGGTTTCTCGTATCGCCAACCACCAGCTTGGCGGCCGCATCCACCATGGCACGCAAGAAGTCCTCGTAGATGCTGTCGTGGACGTACACGCGCTTGATGGCGAGACAGACTTGGCCAGAAAAGATAAAGGAGCCTTGGACAACTTCAGCGGCAACGTTGGCAATATCGACATCGGGAAGCACAATGGCCGCATCGTTGCCGCCCAGCTCCAGAGTGACACGCTTCACGGTCCCGGCCGCCGCCGCCAACACTTTTTTCCCCGTGGCGCTGGACCCGGTAAAGGCAATCTTGTGGACGCGGGGGTGCCTTACCAAGAGCGGTCCTGCCACGTCGTCATCACCGCCCACGGCTTGCAGGACACCCGGCGGGAAGATGCTGGCAGCGAGCTCGGCCATCTTGAGGGCCGAGTACGGCGTAAAGGGCGACGGCTTGACAATGATGCAGCATCCTGTCAACAGTGCCGGCAACACCTTGCCCACGGACAGCACCAAGGGAAAATTCCACGGACAAATAGCCGCAACAACCCCGACCGGCGTGTGGTGGGTAACAATGATGCGCTCGTCGTCTTCAATTCTCTCCTCTTCATCCCCGATAGCCAAACCCAGATGATGGTCAAACAGGCCCAGGACCTCCTTGACTTCGCCCTCCGCCAGCGGCCGCGTCTTGCCGCACTCGGCCATGATGAGGTCGACAAAGCCGTCGTAGTTGGCCTTATAGGCCTCGCGGAACTCTGTAATGAGATGCCGGCGTGTTTCGACAGGCGTGGCCGACCACGCCGGAAACGCCAAGTTAGCCCATTGCACGGCCGACTCGACGTCTTCCGCAGTGGCGACAGGCACGTCCCACAGCTTTGTGCCTGTGGATGGGTCTGTGCTGGCTGCCGACACATCAGCGCCCTGGCGCTGGTTGCCAACGATGTTGTGGTACTGGGTAAAATCAAGGATTGGAAGCGGAGCCATGTTGTCGGGAGATTGTCAAGATGGTGGCAAAAATAAGAAGGGGTAAGAAGGGGGATAGCTGTGTGACGCTTTGCTGACACTGGCAAAGGTACCTTGATTTTTGAATTGATCTTTGGACTTATATGTAAAGTTCTGACGTGACACCAAACGCTGCATCTACCACGGCCGGCTCCTGTAACTCCATATACCGGCAATAGACGACTAAAGGTAGCGGTGAATGGTGAATAGTCTGAGCATGAGGAAGAAGGCGAGGACGAGAAAAAGGACGAAAAAAGGACGAGAAAAAGACGAGAAAAAAGACGAGACTACTCCGTAGTATGAAATTGGAGTCATCTGGGACGGGGCGGCTATAGATGGACATCTCAACAGCAAACAATATGTGCCCAAACATCAATGACCGAGAATCGGCCACGGTCGAGCCTGGCTTTGGTTCGCTTCGTACATTGTTTCTTCAGTGGCGGAATGGTGTCGGTGGAGGGCCACAGTTACAAGTATTTAACTGTGGTGGCCGTGTTTGCTTTTCCGTTCCATACAGGTCCACAACGATAACGGCATCACATTGTGTCATATATTTTGTGCCTTTATTATCGTCAACATTCTGCGTCAACATTCTGGCCAAGAATCATCACCACCAATACCGCAAACATGGCCATCGATTCCACCCCGTCTACCTCTTTCAAGCACATCTCGGCCAAGCCGCTGCACCCAACCTTTGGCGCCGAGATTGTCGGCTTGGATTTCCGCGGCGACACGCTGCCCAGTGACGAGGCCGTCGAGGAGCTTCGTCGTGCCGTTGCCCAGTACGGTGTTGTTGTTTTGCGGGACACGGGCCTGACGGACGAGTCGCACATTGCTTTGTCCCGCAAGTTTGGCGAGCTCGACGACGTGCTCCCCTACATCAAGGCCGGCCGCAAGAACCGCCTCAAGTACCCGCAGCTCTTTGACGTCAGCAACATTGACGTCGACGGCACACTGCTCGACCCGACCAGCCAGCGGGAACAGGCCAACAAGGGCAATGGGCTGTTCCATGTCGACTCGAGTTTCAACCCGCGCCGGGCGTCGTACTCGCTGCTGCTGGCGCACGGCCTGCCTCCTGCCGGTACAGGCGGGCACACGGCCTTTGCAGATACGCGCACCGCGTTTGACGAGCTGCCGGATGAGCTGAAAACGAAGCTGCTGACCCAAGACTACATTGGCTGCCACTCGATGCACCACTCGCGCAAGACGGCCGCACCCGAGGCGTTTGCAGACATTAACCCGCTGGACTACCCCATGGGCCGCCACAAGCTTGTGCAGCGGCACGAGCCGTCGGGCCGGACGAACCTGTATATTGCCGCGCATGTGCACCACATTGAGGGCCTCGACACGGACGACTCTAGAGAATTGTTTGACCGGCTGTTCCGCCATGCCACCCAGGACAAGTACACTGTGGAAATTCCCTGGACGGCGCCGGGCGATCTGGTCATCTGGGACAACACTTGTACTATGCACCGTGCCATGGGCGGGACGTTCCAGGGCAAGTACAAACGCGACATGCGGCGGACGACGGTGCACGACGGCAGCTCGCAGGCGTGGGGACTCAACGAGCACACCGACGTGAGACAGGGACTTCCCTGATACCGGTTTAGCTTGAATGATTTACGTCTGTATTTATATGTAGACTGTATCAAAAAATGCAACTGTGACGCCTTGACAAGAAATCACTTGTTGTATTCGTATAAATAGGTGTCCCCCTTTCAAACCTGATGCATATGAAATTAAATCAGAAAATTAAAAAGAAAATCAAAAAGAAAGGTAAAAAGAAACAAAAAACGTACAGCAGCGGGTATTCGCTGGTCGTCACCGACCCAACTACTAATCCGCCGATTATTGGTTTGACTAGGGGAGAGCGGACGGGATCCCGTATTTTCCAGTATCTATGGCCGTACGTGAAAGATGAGGTCGTGGAGAGAGCTTTTGTATGGCGCTTCCGCGTCGTAGGAAGTGGGTGTAATTGTGGCAACTGGTGATGTTGTAAAGCGGGCCTAAGGAAATTGTGAGTCGATGATCGATAAGACTTTGTCAACAAACGCTACATGCTAGCCGAGCTCCCCTCTCTCCGCCTTTCAGCCATGGCACTTTCTGTATACTTATGCAGCCATAAAGAATAACGGCGGTAACAGATGGGTGGGGAGCTGTCTGGTAGAACAGAACTTGCTCATCACGAGTCTGGCCACCACCTCGATGCTAGTGCAGCGCCCCTTTAAATCTCCAACGGCAATAGATGGAAAGCCAAGCCACGAGATGTGCGCCGTATCCTTGGCGGATTTCCCTCGGAATGACACCCTTAGAAGATGGTTACTTAAGTTGATCTTTATAACCATCAAGTACTCCGTAAACCAATTGGCATTGATTTGTTCACCATTACACAAAGGCCCTGATATTTTTAAATTACACAGAAAGCCCTCCCCTTTCTCAACAAAATCAACCGCCTTCTGAATCTTCTAATCCTCCCACTTACCATGGCAGTCACGGCAATGGCTCCCACGTCCATCCCCAAGACGTACAAGGCTTTGACGTACAAGGCACCGGGGAAAGTAGCCACCGAGGTCGTCGAACTCGAGACCCCAGAGCCCAAGACCGGAGAGGTTCTGATCAAGCTGTCAGTCTCCTTTTCTTTTTTACTCATTCTCTTTTCATCTCATTCTTTTTTCTTCTCATTCTTTTTCTTCCTTCACTTTCGCACTGCACTAACCGCATCACAGCTCACACTCGGGAGTATGTCACTCCGATTTGAGTCTCATGACGAACTCTGTACGTTTCTTCTGTTTCTTCCCGTCTCTTCTGTTTTATCCGTCACCCGCCACCCGTCACCCGTCAGTCACTAACCTCCACTCACCACAACAGTGGGGCTTCCTGCCAGAACCCGTCAAAACCGGCCAGGTCGGTGGCCACGAAGGCGTGGGTATCGTGGTCAAACTGGGGCCCGGCAGCGACGAGTCCCTGGCGCCTGGCGACCGCGTGGGCATCAAGTGGATCGCGTTTGCCTGCGGCAGCTGTGCGCCGTGTTTGGTGGGCGCGGACGGCCTCTGCGAGAAGCAGCAGGTCTCGGGCTACTCGGTCCCGGGCACCTTCCAGCAGTACACGGTGGCGCCCGCCCACTACGTCACGCCCATTCCCGACAACGTCCCCAGCGAGCTGGCCGCTCCCCTCCTGTGTGGCGGCGTGACGGCGTACAGCGCCCTCAAGAAAAGCGGCGCACAGCCGGGCGACTGGGTGGTTGTGGCGGGCGCAGGCGGCGGGCTCGGGCACTTGGCCCTGCAGCTGGGCAGCCGGGGTATGGGGCTCCGGATGATCGGCCTAGACATGGGCAGCAAAGAGGCACTAATCAAAGGCTGTGGCGCCGAAGTTTTTGTCGACATTGCCAACGGCACAAAGACGCCCTCGAAAGTCCTGGCAGCCACGGGCGGCAAGGGCGCTGCGGCCGTCGTTGTGTGCAGCTCGAGCCACGCTGCCTATGCACAGGCGCTCAACTATCTCAAGTTCAACGGCACTTTGGTGTGCGTGGGTGTTCCGGGCGGCGACCCCACGCCCATTGCCAATGCCTACCCGCACTTGATGGTCGCAAAGCAGCTCCGCATTGTCGGCAGCAGTGTCGGCAGTCGCAAGGACGCCATCGAGACACTCGAGATGGCCGCCCGGGGCATTGTCAAGACGCACTATCAGCTGGAACCGCCGTGTGCCATTGACGACGTCTTCCGCAAAATGCAGGCTGGAAAACTGCAGGGTAGAGTTGTTCTAGACCTACAAGATGGAGGCTGGGCTGTTTGATGGAGCAGCTCGATGTACATGTATGTGAATAATTTAGAAATTGTATGTATGCAAGCAGAGGATACATGCACGAGTCAATTTGTAGCGAGCTGTTCTGTACTCGCTTTCGGGGAACTTCCCCGTGGGCGGTCTCGTTTTTTGTCTTCTTATTTTGGTCGAAAGGGGAATGTTGCCAATAGTGGCAAGGGGCGTAATGAAAAAGCCTACAAAAAGTAATACGTCAAAAAATAAAGAAACTCCGATACGGGGAATCGAACCCCGAGCTCGACGGTGAAAACGTCAGATGTTAACCATTACACCATATCGGATGTGGGCCTTTGCAGTAAGAACAGAACTAATCCGCTGGTGGAACGAAACAAGTACCCCGCAGCTACGTTCTGTTAGTTCGTAATACATCGTATCGCTGAAATCAACAAACGCCATGTATCACAGAAACCATGTGTGGTTGTTTTTGTGGAATGTTTTTTCTTCGTCTTTCTTCGTCTTCGTTTATACTCCGAGATCCTTTCTATGCGTTAAACTGACAACCATGGCTCTAATTGACATGTTTGCACGCAAGCCTCGCTCGTCCCAGATGACCATGCCTTCCATATGGCCTGGGACACGTGGACGTACAGAATGCCTCCTCTTCAACCATCATGGACTGAAGCCTTAGATGATTTCCGACTCACGAGGGGACAAGAATGGCTTCTGCAGAACGACAGGGTAACCGACCCTGGCATCATGAGTTAGTTCAACCGTACTTCTGGCTTACAGAGGACAGCGAGAAAAGGAGGGGAAACAGACTGGTGGGATTTGTTTACTTTGACTTTGCATCATTCTTTTTTCCCACCTGTTGATCGATGGACCGCAGATGGCCTTGCTGAGCAGCTCTTCAACATGTCTAGCATACCGAGGCCCGTTGTTTTGGATGTCTCTTTTGAACGTAGTGCATATATGTATGTAGCAACAGGTTATGAACAGCTGGTATGGCTAAGAGGACGTCCGGGATAGCGACGGTGCATGTGGGAGAACGACGGTTTAGGCCTTGCACGGAAGACAAATTCGTGTCGAAAGTGCCTGCAACTTTAGTTAGAAAACGGGAACTCAAAAGCCATCACTTTGGGTACTACCATCTTACCCTTGACGGCTCTGCCGATTCGCACGTAGATAAATTTCAGAGAGCGTTGTGGTCTTTTGGAGTCAAGCCGGACAACGAACGACGATCCGAGAGTTCCATAATCAACGGCGTCGATAATTGGAAGTTATCGAGCCATATCTTTCGGTAAAGTGGCGACTGTGGGATTCCGGAGAACTCGGGTATGCAGTGAGCTCGTCTATTGGGAATCAGGTTAGACACTTGGGTCCATATTGAAAGAGAAAATTAACACCGGGGCATTAAGAAAGGAAGAAAACTTACATCCTGATAAAGAATGTGTCTATCTTAAGACATCGGAGAAAGGTTTGAGAAGCACCGTAGAAGAGTTGAAGAATTTTCGTAGGAATTAAAGAAACATCTTGGATGAGCCGTAAAAGTATCCAGCAGATTTAGAGGAATCGTGGATGGCTTGAAGAAGCATCGCAGGAAGAAGCATCCAGCATAATCGAAGAAGTATCGTAGCAGAATTGAAAAAGCATCGTAGGAATTGGAAAGCGTCTTGGATACGTTGTAAAAATATCCAGCAAAATTGAAGACGCATCGTAGATGATTTGAAGAAGCATCGTAGTTGAAGAAGCATCGTAGGAAAGTTGCACTGACTTTCGGCCATTGTGGCGGGTTGATATTGAGAGAGTGAGGCCATTGTCGTAAATTGTTTGGGGAAGATGGACAAGGAGGCGATCACTGTCTCAATGTGTTGAATCGTGGAGTCTGTGCCATCGAGAGGAGAGCTCGAAAGATGTGGCAAGACGGCCAGGATGCGTGGATAGAGCACTGAAGATGGTTGGTGTGACGAAGTTCTGTGTGGTTGGGTTTAGAACTTCTTGTCATGGCGCGCATAGGGTGCGGCAAGTGTGTGAAAAAAAGAGGTCCGAAGTTGTAGCATCGTTGATGTGATGTTTGATGCTAAGCTCGACAAGCATAACGTGATGGTTGACTGCTCGTTGAGGTATGAGGTATGGTAGCCGTTTACACTCAAAGGGAATGAGTGAAGGTCGATCTTTGCTATCCGCCAGTTGAAGAGGGCGGATTCACCGGTTAATGTGCAGAGCACAATGCAGGGTACGCTGATATTGTGTTGTAGCGTCTGACCCGTCGACCAAAGCTGCCCGGCCCTACCTCCGAAGAGGAGGGTCACCGGCTACCAGGTGATCTCGGCCGCCTGCAGTGCCAAGCGCCGGAACTTGAATAGGTTTGAATTGAAATCTCCTTTTGAGGAACTGGGGGAGTTGGTGGTGTCGTACCGAGATTTGCACCGAATGGCCTCGAAGCTTCCAGTCCCCATCCGAGAAGTGCTCACGGCTGTACGCCGAGTGTTGCACCGAATGGGGCACTGGAGGATAGCTCCTTCATTCACGGAGTGCGCCTCACGGGATCGAATTTTGCACCGGGTGGTCTAGGAGAAGCTACCGTGCCATTCTCAAAGTGCTCACGACAGTGCCGAGTATTGCACTGAATGGCACCGGTATACAGCCCCTTCCCACCCTCGTGTGCTCACGACCGACTGATCGTCTTCAACCCGTATTGGACGTGCTTTGTTGCACCCAGACGACACCGCTTCAAACGGTTTGCCTGGAAGAGTGCTCAAGAAATGGTGCCTAACGTTGGCCACCAGACGTCCACTAACCTGGGCGGGCTCTCTATTGAGAGCCTTGCCTGTCGACATGATAGCCTAAGGCAGTCATTTGTCTGTCGTTTAGTACCCCGGACTTGATCACCAAAAACGACCTAAGCGATTTGAGCAAAGAGGCCACGAGGTACAGAGAGACGCAAATGTAAAAGACGATCCCTACCCAGGTATTCGCCCCGGGGAGATTGTCGATATTGAGGTCGACCATTGTAGCAATAAAAAAATTAAAGTAATAATGAACTTGCACAGATGCAAGTTACAATAGCTGCTGTTGATGCTGTTGATGCTGTTGATGCTGATGATGTTTTCTGGTGATGGCTTTGATGGTAGAAGTATAAACAAGTGGCCAGTCTTGCCATGGCGTATATATTCTGGCTCGAAGTATATAATACAGTGTAAACAATAAAATGTAAACAAATACATCTCTCCTTCCCTATCAACGTTGCCACGAGTGTTGACTGTGTTTCTTGTCTATGGCACCTTCCTAGGGGAAACTTGTCCCTGAGGAAAGAGCCGATGCGAGCCTGCGCTCTTTCCTTTGAAACGAGCTTCATCTCGCCTAGAAAGATAAAGACGGCTGCATCGTACCTTCTGTCCTCCTTGTAGCTAGAATCACAGCCTTTCCCCCAAAACAAAATGCTCTTTCCTTTTTACATCACCTGGCCGATTTTTGTTGACAAAATGCAACTTCCCGTGGCAACGATGTGAGCGCACCTTCCCAAACACCATACACAGGTTCCTTCCAAACCGTACATTGTTGTCTGCGCTTGGATCGAGCTTCCGCCTACACCCATGATTCTCGGTCTATTTCTTGCGTTGCTGTTGGTGCCTGCTCGAAGCTAGCTTCACCTGTACCTACTACTTGCGATATCTCAGATGCACCTTCCAAATATTGACTGTTGGTTCTTCCATTTCGCACCGTGTTTTTGGCCATGCTGAATTTCCCTATCTTGCGCCATTGTTGGGTACGAAAATACAAGGCTTTTTGCGTTTAACCTTTATTCTTTATCTTTAGTGTAGATTGTGCCTACTGTATGACATACGCAATAGTCTCTTGGTTACTATTTCTTCTAGTCAGACGTGTGAGCCCTAACGATGATGTTAATTGCTTACTCTCGGGTTTTGGAAGCGCCGACTAATCCTCGATCAGCTTGACCACACGCGTAAGGTTCTGGTGCTTGGGACCGACCTACATAAAAAAGCATGTACGTCGTAGACAACTACAGTTATGAATTGTAGCCACATTGCAAAAAGAACAAGACAAGACCTTGTCAAGGACGCTCCCAACCTATTGATAAATCAAAAGTATCATGATACACCCATGTAGGCGTAATATTTAGTGGTGGCACTTGTACGAACGACACCTGAGTCATGCCCTGTATACATGGTACATTGCACATGTTCTCACAAATTATCAAATTCGCGTGGCTAAAACTGTGCGTTTTTATTATATAATGCATCTTTCTCGATTTCAAAAAGGATCTAGACACTTTGTGGGTGAAAACAAATCCCTTGCAACTACGATAAAAACGGTACCATCAAAATATACGGCATCAACGAGTATTTCTCATCAAGGAACACCAAGAGATGCAATCACCAAACTGACGGCTGAATACCTACGTGCTCGATACATCAAACCTGTCCTTACATTGCCCAATATGACGTTGCTTTTCGATCGCCTCCGACGACAACGCGAGGAGCGACCCGGCTCAATGCAGAGAAACGACGGCGACTTGACGACGGAGAACGGTTTGAAAAAAGAGAACGGCGATAGCCCGCCGCCCTACGAGAAGAAGGCAACAACAGCGGCATCATCAATGCCGCACGTCCCTGCCCTTGTCCTTACCTGGCGGGACAAGAGGTAACGCAATCAACGAGAATCGCCGTTGTATCGGCTGCCAACAAACATATTGCGCCAAATCTTTGGGGAGTCAGACTTTTTGTCGCAGCAAATGGTACGGCAGGTATGCAGCCGATTTGCCGGCATCGTTTCGGATCTAGACATCAACGTGGACCAAGCGAGCCGGCAGTTCGATGAACAGTTCGATATACGGCAGGTGTGGCCATGCCACGGCAGTCTTGGTCAGCGCAAAGCCATCCGGAAGCAGTGGGCGGTCCTTGTCCGTCGGGACATTACGGATCTTTGCAGCAAGTGCCGGCATTATGAAGAGTCGGGCCTCCTCGACGACCGGCTTATTGCACTCAACAAGAAGAGGTGGTGTCCAGGATGCTTCAAAAACCACAAACGAGGGCTATTTATGCCATATGAACGAAACAATCCAGTATTTTTCGGCGATTGTATTGGACGGCGCACAAACATCCGCTTGTGCCCGCACGCGGAGCTCTCCTGGAAGACGTACAAGGATATGATAGAAAGCCATATTCGTCCTGGCGTTGATTTGCCACAAATCTCACGTCCCGAGGGATGCCATTGGCAAGGATGCGCAAACAGTCTGCCCCTCAAAAACATGAAGCAAATCGAGGAGGGAAACCAGGATACCCTCTCACCGACGTATGCCAGTGTCCTCCGAGACGAGCAAAATACGGAGCCGAAACCAACAGCTGTCTTGACGTGGGCGAATCGTCTCTTTGACGTTGACTCCAACTCGCAAACAAAATCGACGAGACCGTTCCGACACTTTCTCGATACGGTGGACACTCGCACATCTGGGCCTTATCTCTGTCCGCATATGCGCTTCAACGACGGCCAACTCCTTCGCCCTCTTCAAGCGCCGTACTGTACCTGTTTTCCTGATGATGGCAACGACATTGTCGACGAAAAAGGGCACAAGGATGCCGGCTATGACGTGCAGCCCCACAAGCATTCGGATGCCTGCAAGGCCCGTTGTCGGTGTTTCGTGGAGCAGCATTCCGTCTCCAGTTCTGGTCAGAACACTGCCGGGTTTTTCGGCGACCATCCCGGAGGACAGTTCCAACACACAGCCACGTGCATGGTCTGTGATGCCCGTATGTGCTGGCGGCGACAAGGAAACGCGGTCCATCTTGAATATGCCAGCACAATAACAGCGACTTCGCCGACAGACGGAGCCTGGATCCGGAGTCTCGATCCGCACTCATGGAACATCACAAAGGACGAAGAATCAAAACATGTGTACTGGTGTCCGACCAAATCGTGCAGGACAAATCATCAGTGGAATGCACTGTACAGGCGTCTCGGAGTGTAATACTTTGGGAAAACAATACTGGCCCAGGAAAGCAAAGGGAAGACAGAAGAAAAAAGAAAGAAAGAAAAAAAGAAAGAAAGAAAGAAAGAAAGAAAAAAAAAGAAAGAAAGAAAAAGAAAAAAAGAAAAAAAGAAAGAAAGAAAAAAAGAAAAAAAGAAAAAAAGAAAAAAAGAAAAAAAGAAAAAAAGAAAAAAAGAAAAAAAGAAAAAAAGAAAAAAAAAAAAAACTTTACCATTGCCCGTTGCGTGAAAGATAAAAGTAGAAGGAGCAGCCTTCCGTATGTGTTTTGTTCTTGGAAGGTGCAGACGAAACACCATGAAGTGCAAGCGCAGCCGGCCACGGCCAACTTTGGGAAAGCACAAACAAGAATAGAAAGGAAGGAGAGCAAGGCACCTCTTTCCCAAAGTGATAAATAAATTGGAAGGCGTCATAGGGAGGATAATCAACACTCATGGCAACGCCCACGTATATTTTTAGGGAAGGAGGGATATGGTTTGTTCACTTTTGCTTGTTTCTATCGTCTGCGGCAAGAACTGCCTGTTACCGCGATTGTTAGCGAGTTCAAACGTCTGACTTATCTCTCATAGACGACTTGACTGTCTTACTTGACCGTTCCAATATACTAGGTCGATATTCTTCTTGAAACGATGGTGGCGGACAGGCTATTGTTTTGTTTCTTTATTTTTCTTCTCTATCCTAGAACTGTGGAAAGACATACAGCAGATAGAGTTCATGACACAGGTGGAAACAATAAGTCAAGAGTAATTCGTTGTGTGAATTTTTGGTAATAAAGAGTAATGACAATTTTAGAGCGACCGTAAAAGAAGAGTAAACCAACGGTAAGCGGCATTGTGCCGATGATGAAGTAGAATAGGAAGTAGAACAACATAAAAAGCAACCAACAAGACCCCAAACAACGCAAAATGATCAATGCCAAGAGCATAAAGACGAAAAAAAGACTACTGTGAAAATCCAAAGGTGGAGGCAGCCTATGCACCAACACGGCCCAGGGTCTTCTGCTGCTGCTGCTCCGGCGTCGGCGTCAGGCGGCGGCGGTAGACGGGAACCACACCCAGGTTGCCGCTGCCAGCAGCGGCTGCACCGTTAGGCACGGGGATGCGGTCTCCCATCCGGTCCGGAACGAGGTCCACGTCCGAGTCGATGTCGGCGCCAATCAGCGAGGACTTGTTGGTGTTGGCCGCTGCCGCGTTCAGGCCAATCTTAGAAGCCATCGTGGGCGAGGCGTCCGGCGTATCGGGCGCACCGTGCACCAGGACGAAGCTCGGCGTTGCCCGGACGGGCGAGGGGATAACGAGCGGGGTGGTGGTGCCCGAGGCGGCCCCGCTGGTGGCAGCAGGGACGGATGTATTGAGGCTGGGCCGAGAGGTCTGCTGGGAAGCAGCAGCCTCTGGCCGCACGCGAAGCCGTGTGGGCAGGGCCTGCTCAAAGCCTTGTGTGCGTGCCACCTGCTCAATCGACTTGAAGTACTTGACAGTCTTGACACGCAGCTCGTGCGTGGCGTCCTCGTCGCAGACCACCAAGGGGTGGGGGTGCAGCTGCAGGCTGGACAGCGTCCACATGTGGTTGATGCCCTCCTCGATGCACTTTTGCAGTGCCAGGGCCTTGCGGGGACCCAGGACAATGGCCACGACCTCGCGGGCATCCAGGACGGTCTGGACACCGACGGTCAGTGCACAGCGGGGGACGGCGTCGATATCGCCGCCGAAAAACCGGCTGTTGACCCGGATGGTGTCATAGGCCAGCGTCTTGACACGGGTGCGGCTGACCAGACTAGACCCGGGCTCGTTGAAAGCAATGTGGCCGTCCTCGCCGATACCAGCCAAAAACAAATCGATGCCGCCACAGTCCACAATGGACTGCTCGTACTGGGCGCATTCGAGCTCCAGATCCGGCGCGTTGCCGTTCAGCAGGTGCACGTTCTCGGGGCGGATGTCGACGTGGCTGAAGAAGTTGGTCCACATAAAGGTGTGGTAGCTCTCCGGGTGGTCGCGAGCGAGGCCGACGTACTCGTCCATGTTGAAGGTGATGACATGGGCAAACGAGACGCGGCGCTGCTTGTAGGCCTCAACAAGACGGGCGTAGACATTCATAGGGGTGCTGCCGGTGGGCAGACCAAGCACAAAGGGGTGCTCGGCAGTAGGGGCAAAGGTGCGGATGCGGTCGACGATGTAGTTGGCGACGAAGCTGCTGGCCTGGTCCTCGTCGTCGCGAATGATGAGACGCATATTGGCGGTTGTGTGTGTGAGAGAGAAGAGGAGAGAGAAATGAAAGAGGAAAAGAGGAGGTGTTGTCGAGAGAAACGGGAAAGCTGTTGGGTGGCAAATCGGTGATGCGATAAGCTAGGTATGAAGAGGGACGATGACGATGGGTGGTCGGAGAGAAAGTTAAGAGAGATGTTCACAAGCAAGAGAAGAGAATGGTAGTCTATTGGCTTTTGGGTATCTAAATAATACAAACAGGAAAACGAGAAAACAGAAGAAACAAAAATAAGAGAGAGAGAGAGAGAAAGGAGGAGGAGGAGAGAAAAAGAGGGAGAGGAAGGAAAGAGAGAAGGAGAAATGATGTCAAGATAAGGGAAAGAGCAAGTGACTTGGCTGTCAATGTGTCTCCGAACATACGTACGTACCTTCCACGTCCCGAATCATAATGGCAAAAAGAAAGAGAAAAAATTCGAACGAAATCGAAAAAGTACGGCAAGTGACAGTGACGAGACCCAGTGTTGCCGCCCGTTCTTTCCCCTTCTTTCCCCTCAACAAAGGGCATGTTGGGTGTAGTACGGAATCGGTGGAAGGTGCGATCCGGGCTTTTCTGACCATACATACAATACAATGAGGAAGGCAGCACCGACAAGCGATGATTTTCTCGGTCACTCGCCCACTCGGTCGCTCGCCCCTTCCCCTCGTGGCGAATTGTCACTATTCTTTGGCCTCTTTCCCAGCCTCCCGTAGTCGCCAGTTGACGGGTCCTGACTTGGTTCTTGCCTTTTGCACTGGTGTCATACCGTTTTGCCCTCTTTTTGGCAGGTTCGGCGTGTTGTTGGATTACATCGGTTCACACTCCGAAATGCACTATTATTACGACGTGGTCACCAAAAGCAGAAAAAATGCGATATCCGACCATTTCCCCTACTCTGTACGAACTACTTGTTCACTTACACACCCCCTCTCCATCAAAAATCAGACTTTCACTTTCTCCGTCGTGCCCACTACCTGTCACCTGTTTGGATCACTTTTTTGTCACCTCACTTACACGCGGGTCTCGGACAGGTTACGCCGTCTGTCTGTCCGTTCTCCATTACTTTTCTCCATGCCTCGTTACGCTTCTGTTGCAGTGGGGTTCTTTTTACGTGTGTGTTCTTTTGTCGTGCCGTGCCTTCCTTGTCTTCTTTCGTATGTCTCTTTGATTTTCTTTGTACTTTCTGCTGGCGCTTACAGGTTCCCCTCTCCCTGCTTGGCCTGGACCGGGCACCATTACAGGCCGTTGATCAACGCGGCCAAGCAGGTTGACCGTGGACTAAATGAATGTTTAGAAATAGCGGAAATTAAACAATGTCGAGAATTGACGATAATGTGTAGTCTTTGCAGGTAGTGGCATGGCATGCATTTTTCGGTGGTGGATCTTTGGCGTGTTGAACGCGCCTTCCCTGCCCCGGATCTCGCGACCTTGCGCCTCTTCACATTACGAGTACATGACGAATAGGAAAGAGCAACCGGTATCGTTGGAGGTGGCCCGCTACAAGCGCAAGCAAGCGCAGGCAAGCGCAAGCGGCCGCCGTCCCACCACTGGCACCGGTAGGAGGGGTCGGAGAGAGACAAAAGCTTGAAGAAATTTGCAAAAAGGGAGATGGAACGTTGTTAGTGGTGGTTTTTGGCATTCTCATTGGTTCTTCGGAGCAGGCTCAAAGAAACCAGAGAAAAAGAAGTTTTGTGGAGCCTCGTCACTGGTGGTAGAGAGGTAGGCAACATGCGACGGGCGCTAATCGGGCACAGCGTTTAGGGAGGCAAAACGCTGGAACAGTGCCGGAGAACGCTGGAAGCTAGCCGTGCGGACGGACAATTATGCGCACTATCCGTATGGTTAGCGACCAAGGGACCGTCAACCACAAGCTCCCAAGTCCGTGACAAAACGTCTACTCCGATTTCATCGACGATAACCAGCTGCCCACACAGCACCATATCTGCTGCGAGTTGAAGATAGATAAAAAGTGGATCAGAAGCAACGTCGATAAGCAACGTCGATTCTGCTCATTTTGATCTTGTCCAATATTCTTTTTGCTTTTGTGGTCTGGACTGCATGAAACGCGCACGTAAAGCAAATACAAGTATTCATGTACTCCGTATGACGCAAGCAAAGCGAGCTGAGGTTGCGCAAAGCTATGTGGAGTGCACGGAGTAGGAATCACATTGAGGGGTACGACGTACAAAGTACAAGGTGAAGGCTCTTGTTCTATCTTGTCCTTCCTGGTGACCAGTCTTCCATGGCTTTTCTAGAAGCTTTCCATCTTTTTGAAGAAAAAAGAGTTGCGGAGCAAGTGGGTATATTTGTACGGAGTACTCGGTGAAAGAGACAGCGATAAGCGCGCAGTCGTAAGCTCTCCGGATATCGGGGTGAAAGGAAACGACTCCGAGTTCTCGGTGCCGCCGGTAAGTTGAAGACTGAATTTTGATAATAAAAGTGAGCAAAAGACGGAAACAAAGACACCATACGATATGCACAGAAATAAACGAGGACAGCGGTGCCCTCCCGTTGCGAGCTTATTGGGTCGAAATACTTTGGGAAAGCTAGATTACCGAACAAATTTTATATTTGGTGATATATTTGGTATTAAAACAAATTTACAACGTGAAACAAACAAGCGGCAACGAGAAAAGAAGAACAATAAAAAGCAAGGTAGACAAGAAAATAAAAGCTGTAAGTCTTGCACCATCCCAAAGCATTCTAGAACAGAGAAAAGAACAAGCACAGCAGGAGGCTTAATCTGAAATAGATGCAACGGGAGCGGGCTGCATAAATGGGAGTGTTTTGGGAGAGTTTGAAAGTCATTGTGCAGTTGTTGTCGTAGCGCTGCAGGGCACTGGGCCGGCGCCGTGCATCACGGTCAATACAGCTCGCTCCTTCCGTGCCTTCGTCGTCGGTCTTTCTTTCTTCGGCTCGTGCCCGCTTGTCGGACGTCAAAATGTGGCGCAGACGCAGCCACAGTTCACTCTATCCTGCTCATGTTTCCATTCTCCATCTCCACCACAGTACGGAGTATCGTCTCTATCAGGCTCCATCATCACCTTCCATACGGTCAATGGGGCAGATAATACGTCAAGCCAAGCGCAAGTGCAACCTTTCCCCTGTTTTTTTCTCCAACTGGAAGCTCTATCCGTTTTTAGTGGACAAGCTTGGCACGGCGCGCCATCATTGGCCGGGATCAGTGTAAATGACTGGGTGCCGTTGCCTGTTCTGGCAACTACGCCATCTAAGTTGCTCTGCGCCTTCTGGTTGGTCTGACGGGCGGCCGCGGCGGCGTACCTTTTTGGGGGGGACTTCTCACGGAGCTCCTAGAGTCTGCTTTCCACTCCAAGGCAACGTTACAACCTTAAAATAAAATAAAACCAAAAAAAAAAAAAATCACCGAACAGGAACAGGGGTGTGGGGTATTTGGCTTTTTTGGGTAAAAACCACCACCCACAACGACAACGTCCACAACCGCACCTTTTTTTCCGTTGTTACAGCATACATTGGCCCAAGACCCCAAAGATAGCAGTGGTTTGTCTTGAAAGCTCTGGTCAACTGGTGAGGAAATGAGAAGAGGACGAGACTGCACTTTTATCTGATTTACCTGTGTAGTGACCGGCCCCCTTCGCACCTACCTCATTGCCGCCCTGTAGCCCGCTGCACCTGCCCGCTGTAACACCTGTAACTGCCATCGCTCCTGCCTCCCCAAATCCCAAATTGGACACGCGACTGCCCAACTGTTTAGCTTTGGTGGCCTCGGCACTCTCTGGAAGCCGCAGATCGCCAGTCGCCTTTCCGCCCTTTCTCCAAGAACCCAACCTATGTTTACTGTCACCATGATCCTCACTTATCAATCCCCCCTGTCTCTCTTCCTGATAGCAGCCCTTTTAAACCCCCTGCCCTCACGCTGCCTCTCTCCACCCAAACTGGCTTGTTTCGTTTGGCCCGTCGAGCCCGTATATCATAATACATAATACGAAGTACGCTTTTCTGGGTGGCTATTGGCTTTTTTTCGAGAGCAAGAGACAAGAGCTTGTTTTGACCGAAATAAGGCCTCTTCAACTGCAATGTATTTTCTCCATGGAATTACGCACACCTACTACTTCGTCCTTGTTAAACTAGACACGCAGATGCAGCATCGATCTGTCACCCAAGTTCCAAAATCCCCAAGTCTCTAAGAGAACCCAAGATCGCCCTGTGCCGCGGTCTGGATGTCCCCCCTGCCCACCCTTTTCTCTTCGTCCTTTTTCCTTTTTTTTCTTTTTCTTCCGGACTGCCACCCCTGACACTGGCTCGTCTCGATTCATACATGAGATCCTCGATACGACAATGAGCAAGCACGACAGGCAAGAACCAAACACGAAACTTATGCACATAACAAACCTAGGACGACGAGCCTAAAATAAAATCGGGTCCCAGCCTTTACAGTACACAGTAGACGCTGACAGAGAGAGTTTTCGTGTGTCTTGTAACGACGCGGTCGTGGCTCTCCTCTCTCGCCTTTCATCTCGCCTTTCTCGACGTCCGGACCTCATTCGACCCTTTTCGGTTGTTACACACACCTCCCCACCTCGCCGCTACTCGGCTCGTCCCTCCGCAGACCTTTCTTCGGACCTTTCTGTCACTCCTGGTCTTGTATCTTGTGTCCTTTTCTATTCTCTAATCTCTATTCCATAACACTCCCCTCGTCTAGTTCTTGGCAGGTCTCTTTCCCACCGCCTTGCCCCAACAACTACCTTCATATTGTCGTCAACTTCTTCGTTTTCGTTGGCATATCTGCGGCCCCCATCTAGATTTGACGTCGGTGTGTCTCGTCTACTTCTTACCTTTAGGCTTTAATTCCAAAAAGAGACCAATAGGCAGGCTGGCACACAACAAGCTCCGCCAAGGTTGACACATGAGCTTAGCTCGACCCTTTGTTTCCTTTTCTACGTTGTGTCCATCGACCATCGACAGCCTTATTTTCTTTGCCCCTTTTCCTTTTTTTTTTTTTTTTTTTTTTTTTTTTGTATTTTTTGTATTTTTGCCTTTTCCTTTTACTTCACGCCCCATTTCAGTCTTGTTCTTGCACCCCACACCCCTCCCAAACTCAAACTCCACAACATACAATACGTTGAGCCGTACGTTCGTACCTTTATGCAAGACACTTACAGAGTACATGCAGAGTGGAGGCGATCAGTACACACACACATACATATGTGGTGGCCCCTGTCGTGGTTCCCTCTGGTTTAGTCTGCCGTCTGGCCTAGCATCTCTGTCCATCCGTCTCGTCTGTCTGCCTCTTGTCTCCAGCGTCTGTACTTCTCTCCCTCTGAATCTCTCATTCAGCCGCTTAACACGTTTCTTCTTTTGTCCTTTTGCTCTTGGTCATCGTTCCTTCCCACACGCACGCCGTGTACTCCGTACTTGCCTAGACCGCCTACTAGCATCTGCCTTTTCACCCGCTGTCTCTCCTTCCTATTCTCGCAGCATCCAGCGACGGAGCTCTTTCCTCACGCACCTCTCCATCTCACGCGCGTCCCGCCTTCGCCTGTCGTTCCTGCCCTTATTTTCTCCAGGACCCGCTCTGGGACCATCTCGTACACGAGAGAGAAAAGGAGGTACTGTGTACACTTCCTTATACAGAAAGAGTGACCAAGCACGCGAAAAGGGGGCTCCGCTCCTTCTTCCTTGGGTTCCTAGGTTCTCAGGTTCCCAAGTTTCTTAGGGCCCCTCCCTTTTCTCTTCGTTCCCTCACCACGTTTTTTGGTCTCGCCTTCGAATACGAATACCACAACAGAAAACAACACCAAAAGACTCAAAAAAGCGACTAATACGACTTGCACCACCACCTCCCTCCCCACGCTCTTTTGGTCTCCGCTTGGCTCTTGCGGCTGGGGCCTTGGCTGCTACCACCTTGGATTTTGGACTACTCGCCGCCTCCCGTCGCCTTGTTACCTCAAAACCAGAGAAAAAAAAGAAAAGGAGCCCAAGAAAACAAAGCTCTCAGCCAAAGGCAGCGTGAAAGGAGTCCACAACGCCCGCCGCGTTGTCCACACTGTCCACACAAAACCCACCATTACGCCTTACACGCCAGACACATCCTTTGGTCTTTGGTCTTTGGGCCCACGAGCCAGACGCAATAAGCCATAAGCTGTTGCTTCCCACAGTTGCTCAAGTCACCTTGCGTCGGTTTCGTCTCGTCTCGTCTCGTCTCGTCTCGTCTCGTCTCCTTTCCCTCTCGCTCTCTTTCTCTTTCGTGGCCCTGTATCCCATCCCGTTCCCAGGACGCCAATACTACCTGCAAACACGCAAGACGAGAAAAATCAAGAGACTTGGCCCGGCCGATCAGCATCTTTGTTGTTCGTTCTAGGTGTCGTTTCTCTGATCTTCTCCCGATCTCGTCGATTCTCTCTTCCCTTTCTCTATCAGGACCTCTTCATTTGCCTCCGTCCTCCGTCCTTTCCCCACGCCCGGCTCATAACGTTTCGCCAGGCGGCCTTGCGTCTCGACATCCCGAACGTACACAATACTTCGCCCTACCTCAAACCTCAACGTTCGTGTTTGAGTCTTCTTGTTGTTCTTCAGCCTCTTGGTTGATTGTTACGACTGTTGTTTTGTGGTCCTTCGGTCTTCTTTCTTCTTGCTCTTTGTCTCTCCTTCTTTTTACTGGGGCCTTTAGTTTTGTCTGTCAACAACAACGGCAACAAGAATCCAGTTGTGCCCCAAAGAAGGAAGCCACAGTCAACGTTCTCTTCGTGTCTGACGTCCTTGACGCGGCACTCTTGCACCCTCCTTTCCCCTTTCCTATTTTAGCTCACCTCGATTGTTGCTTGTCATACAGTCCTGTCTGTCCTGTCTATCATTGTTTTTCTCCGTACTACACGCCCTCCATCACATACATTCCCCTTCTGGGGTCCTCCATTTTTACATTCTACCACTGCTATTCCACATCTTGCCCATCGGGTCTCGATCTATTGTTCGAAGCTTTTTTTTTTTTTAAAGGTCATGAACCCCAAGCCTCTTCCTGATCCTTCCTCCTCTCTTTTCTCCCTTTCTTCTTCTTTCTTCTTTTCCTCTTCTCTCTTCCCTCGTCTGTCATGCAGTCACTCGCTTCTGCCATGACGTCCTTACGCCGTGCCCTCATCGCCGCCCTCAAGTCCCTTTTGAAGGGCAAGTCCTTTATCCAGGCCATCCTCGCCTTCTGGACGAACCCCAGCAACTCGTCAATACACGAGCCAGGGCCGGACGGGGACGCACACGGCGATGCAGCAGGATCGGGAGCTGCACAGACATCACAAACATCCCAAACATCCCAAACATCACCATCTTCACAACAACAATCAAATGGCCACGCACCATCACAAGAAGAGCCGGTCACACCATCGCTATCAAAAACGACTACCGCCACAGTCATCATTACACCCACACAATCCTCGCCATCGTCTTCACCTGCCTCACTGCCCACATCACCGGCTTCACCAGCTACCATCTCACCGCCTTCCTCGCCCGACCAGCAACCCCGCCTCTCTCTTAAGAAGAGCAAGAGCCAGATCCAGACTCAGCCTTCCTTCGCCACGTCAATAGAGCAGTTCCTCCAGGATGCCGAGCGGACACTGCTGCAGCCCGTCCAGGGCAGTCACCTCGAGGACTTTGCTACGGGCCTCCAGGTCCAGTTCCGGGACGGTCTTCTGAACAACGCCGCCTGCATGCTTCCGTCCTACAACCACCAGCTGCCCAACGGCCGCGAAAAGGGCCGCTATCTGTCGCTCGATGTTGGTGGATCGACGCTGCGTGTTGCTCTGATTGAGCTCTGCGGCAAGAACTCGGATGACGAGGTCATCAAGAACGCCGAGAACATGGTGATCCTGAGCAAGGCGTCCTTCAAGATTACGCCGGAACTCAAGAAGCTCGAGGGCATGGACTTTTTTGACTGGATGGCCGTGCGTATCATGGAGACGATCAGCAAGGCCGAGGGTGGTGGCAACAGCAAGAACGACGGCAACTACCCGCTGCCCATGGGCCTTGCCTGGAGTTTTCCCCTTGAGCAGACCTCGCTCCGTGGCGGCATGCTGCAGAGCATGGGCAAGGGCTTCCGCGCTGCCGACCCTTTGCTGGGCCAGGATCTCGGCGATATCATTCAGACCGCCTGCCTCGCCCGTGGCCTGCACGTTGAGCTCGCTGCTATCGTCAACGACTCCGCTGCTGCCCTGCTGTCGGAGGCATACGTCCAAGCTTCTACCCGCTTTGGCCTTATCCTGGGCACGGGTGTGAACATTGCCGTCCACCTGCCCGTCCCGACTGTCGGCCGCGCCAAGTTCGGTGCTCGCCCGGCTGCCTGGTTTGACGAGGCCAGCCACGTCATTATCAACACGGAGCTCGGCATGTTTGGCCACGGCATCCTGCCTGTGACTCGCTGGGATAGCCTTCTCAAGGCAGACCACCCCAAGCCCGACTTCCAGCCCCTCGAGCACATGGTCTCTGGCTACTACCTTGGCGAGGTGACCCGGTTTGCCCTTCTTGAGGCCGTCAAGACTGCCGGTCTCTTTGGTGGTGTTGCACCGCCTTCGCTGCTGACTCCCTATGCCCTCGACACCGAGACTCTGTCGGTTATGGGAACGTACGTATTCTCCACGCATAATCTTAATGAAAAAAAGAAATTGAAAACATTTCAAGCCTTGCTAACCCTTAACCCATGTAGTGACAACTCTCCCAAGCTGGAGATGGCCACTGCTGTTTTCCACAAGAACCACCCCACGGCCTCGGGCATCGCCCCCGCCTACTCTGACGTTCTGGCCGTCTGCACTTTGGCCTCGCTCATTGCCCAGCGGTCTGCCGCCATTGTCGGCGCATCCGTCTACGCTCTGTGGGCTCTCAAGGCGGATACCGAGACGGAGTATATCCAGGAGCTGTCCACTGAGACCGCCACGGCTGCCCAGACCCAGCACGCCAAGAATGCCACGGCCGAGCTCGCCATTGTGCAGGCGCGCACCGTCGTCGCCTTCAACGGCTCCGTCATTGAGCACTACCCGCGCTACTTGGAGCAGTGCCAGGCCGTGATTGACTCGCTGACGGCTGCGTCGACCAAGTCGGCCGGCTCCATTGACCTGGTCCCAGCCCAGGAGAGCTCTCTTCTGGGTGCTGCCGTGGCCTTGGCCTGTCTGGGGGCATAGAGGAGTCGTTGTGGTCACGTCTTTTCCCTTGTCATCTCTGTCCCCTTTTTATACGCATCTATAAAAAGCCAACATACATTGTGCATCCCACATTCTTCGTAAATAGAATCCGACATGGCGTCCTGTGGTTTTTTTCTTTCTTTCTTTCGGCTCGTTCGTGAGCCGATGCTCGAGTACATAACATTTTTATTTTTGCCGGCGGCTTAGCTTAATTTCTTCGCATTCTTATCTTACTTTTTTCTCTTTATCAGCATCGTATTTGGTGGAACGGTACTCCGTAGGAGGTTGCTCATTTATCATAGCACTGCTTGTCCCATACATAGATGGAGGCTGCTTTTTCGCCTCGATTCAAACAAAAAAGCAAAATACAAAGCCGGCGCTGCAAATACCAATCTAAAGCAGAATCATTTATAAGCGCTTCCAAGAAATTGCTCAAGTGAAAATATGAGCTCGCGAAGCGATGAATAGATACCACCAGCTAAGTAAAGTAAAATCCTTCTGAAGCTAAGGTATATAGCGTCCTCGAGTGTCCACGCAGAAACCAAACAGTGTCCAAGATGTGGGTAAGAAATGGTAGTCCAAAAAAACAGTCTTGTTTTCTCTCTCCAAAGTAAAAAAAAAAAAATAGAAAAATAAGAAAAATCCAATAGATTGTCACAAATCCCCATGATATCCAAGAACTAAAATACACAGTTATTCCAAGAAAAAATTGCCATAACCAAGAAACTCCCCACTGCCTACTCCGCCGCAAAATATCGTTTCGTCTTGCTGCGGACCTGCTGGGCCTTGACTTCGGGGGGCACGACGGTGTGGTGGACAACGTGCGGGCGGTAAATCGCATCGACGGGGGGCATCCTGTCGTAGTTAGCATGCGTAGCAACAAGATTCGTTTTTTAGGGCTTGGCTGGGACCTACCAATCATCCAGACTCAGCGGAAAGTACTCGTAGAGGAGCTCGCCATTCTCAAAGGAATCGCTCTGGGCGGCAGAGGCGGCGGCGGCGGCACTGCTGCCGGCTGCAGCGGATGTTGTGGACGACGACGAAACGGTGGGGAGGGCAATGGCAGTGGCGGCGGCGGCGCCACTCACGTTAAAGGGCGGACTGTTGGACGGCGGATCCGTCCCAATACGGTTGGGCGGGCTGCGTTCGTCTTCGGACAACGAAAGGTTGAGAGGGACGGCGGCACTGTTGGACCGCTGCAACTGGCTTTGCTGCTGCTGCTGCTGTAAGTGAAGCTGCTGCTGGTGCTGTTGTGCTTTCGGGGCCCTTGATGGTGTAGAGTCGCTGTTCCAGGCGGGGACCGGTGGTCTTGTTTGGCTTGGGGAGAGAGCCATCTTCTTGGCCGGGTGTGGGCTTTGCTGCAGCGGCTGCTGTTGCTGTTGTTGTTGTGCTTGCGCTTGTAGTTGTGCCTGGGCTTGGGCCTGGACTTGTGCGTACTGTTGTGACCAGTCGTTTTGCTGCGGCATATTCCCCAGCAGGTTGTACCGCTGGAAGTTTTGGGCCATGTCGATACCGCTGCTGTTGCTGCGGTGCTGGCCTTGGTGCATGGCTGCCTCGAGTGTGCCACCAGTGGAGGTTAAAGAGTGTTGGCGATCGAGCTGTTGTTGTTGCTGTTGTAGTTGCTGCTGCTGCTGCTGCTGTTGTTGCTGTTGTTGCTGTTGCTGCTGGATCTGCTGCTTCTTGTCGACGGCTGTGCTGCTGCCCGTCAGCGGCACATCACGTTTGCTGACAAAGTTGCGTGGACTGCGACCACGCACAATGACGGGCCCGGACTGAATCTCCGCAATCTTGACCCACTCGCCATCTTCGCTGGCCTTTTCACCACTGGCTGCTGCTGCCTCGGCATCGGGCTGGATGCGGCCCAGCAGGTTGATCTGCACAACATAGTGTTGCTGCTGGCCTTTGCGGCGGCCATTGTTGGCAGTCGCGTGCTTGAACTGGAGGCGCTTCCACGACACAGGCACGGAAACGCGGCCGTTGTCGAGTTCCTGGCCGTTGGCTAGGTCGATGGGCACGTTGGGTGGCGAACCGGCGACTTTGGACGAGTCGTCGTTTTGTGTCGCCGAGCTATTTGCGTTATTGGCGCTGTTGGCGCTGTTGGCGGCGCTGTTGGCGGCTGTGCTCTTCCAGGGAATACAGATAATCTCAGTCGTCTTGCCCTCGATGCTTTCGACGGCGGAAATGGATGCGGCAAGCTCGAGCACAGCGACATGCCGGCCTTGGTCGGTGACAATGTGTGTGACTTGCCGCGGCAGGGTGATTTGGCCAGAGCACCACCACAGGTTGCGGCGGTAGCAGGTAAGTTCGAGCGGGCGGCCGGTACTTTCGGCCGAATAGACGTCCTCTGCCAAGAAGAACATGCCAAAGAGCTCGGCCGTCATGGCAGGTTCGGAAAACTGGCCTGCTTCGTCGACGACGGCCGCCTTGATGACGGGCGCGCCGAAGCCGAGCAGTTTGTTATCGAGGCCTTCATCTTGTGGTGATGCGGACTGCAAGAAGCCCTCCGGGTTGTGTGCTGTGAGTTCATAGGGCCGGCCGGTGGCCGCGACGGAGTAGGGAAAGGGGTCTTCAAAGGTGGTGGAAAAGGTCTCGAAGTCGTACGAGGGCGTAAAAGGCAATGGCAGGCCGTTGACGTTGTCGCTGGGAGGTTAGCAAGACGTGCCGGCGCAGGAGAGGCGAGGACAAGAAAACAACTTACAGGAGAGCTTCGTCAAAGGCAATGTCCTGGTCAAAGGCATCGAGGTTCAGGCCGCCGCCGGGATTTGGGTGGTTGACATTGACATTGACGCCGAGGCCGAGCGCATCGTTGTTGGAGCCAGCGGTTACGGAGAGTGTGGACATGGAGTTGTAGACGGCCATTGTCGCATCGTGGACACCGAGTGTCGGGGCGATGTGGGTGTAGCTTGTAAAGAGTTTGCGATTGTGAGGTTGAGGTGAGGTGAGGCCGCGAAAGGAATGGAGAGAGTCCGGCGCGGCGCAAAGGCGGAGAAGGACCAAATGCCAAAAGCTGAACGGGGCGTGTGGGATTTGGTGGTTGTGAGATTGCAAGGGCTTGCTTGCGTTGCTTTCGCAGGCCGGCAAAACGACAAAAAGAGAGAGCTCTGCCTTTCTCAAGAACTCCAAGATTGAGAATAGGCGGCTGGGGGAGACGGCAAGAAAAAGGCAAGTTGGTCCCTTTAGAAGCGGCCTGTCCTCTTTTTTGTCTCTGTTTCTTTCCGTGTCTCTCACTTCTCTGCTTTTTCTCCTTTTCTCCTTTTCTCGTTGTTGTCAAACGTCCGAGTTGAGAAGAGTTTGGCTGGGCTCACCAAGCCTCGTTCCGTTTCGTGGTGTCAGTGTCGAACAACAATCTCGTTATCGCAGGTGTATATGCAAAGAAAGGGTCGATTTGGGAGACTGCAAAGAGGAAAAGAAGGGAAAATGCAAAGACCTTGTGCTTTTTGCCGTCTTTGTCGCCTCGATCCGTGTTGGGGCGAAAATGGTGTGGGAGAAGAAGAGAGCTGCCGCTAAGGATGGCGCTGCAGGCTGTGGTTGCTAAAGATGCTTGGTTGTTGAGGAGAAGCAGCTCTCAAAGACTGTTGCTAGAAGAAATGAGGGAAACGAAAAGAAGAAAAGAGAAGAGAGTATGGTCGTTGGTTGGCGATGTGGCTCAGTAGAGCAAGTGGTACGTCGTAGTCCTCGGCGCCTTCCCTGGGCTCAGCACAAAATCGCCAAATGGAAAGAACAAAGGCTTTGGTGAAGGGAAGGTTCGAATCAAGGGTCGGCTACAGAAACAGAATGAGGAAAGAGAAAGCGGAGGGGAGTCCCGTGCGTCTCGGCAAGAAGTCAAAAAGGCCAAGAG
The DNA here is from genome assembly GCA_019925375.1 of Sporothrix euskadiensis. Lineage (NCBI taxonomy): Eukaryota > Fungi > Ascomycota > Sordariomycetes > Ophiostomatales > Ophiostomataceae > Sporothrix > Sporothrix euskadiensis. The sequence goes on along the minus strand of JADHKQ010000003.1, from coordinate 320,977 downwards.
CCAACGAGCGCGTGCGTGTTTGCGAGGTAGTCACGAAGCAGGCACAATGGGGAAAAGAAGCAAGAGCAACCGTCGTTCTTACAAAGAGGGGAAGGAAAGAAGGGGACAGGAGGTAGTTCGTAGAGTTGGGAAGGTGCGCAAAGCTGTGGCTCGGTGGCGGAGACAGTCTCTCTTTCCCAGTGTGTGAGCCCCGTCAAAGATAGCATAGAGCGAACGAGAGGCTCTGAGAGGGCCAGAAGGAAGGAGGCGATATGGGGTGTGAGACTTGCCTTTGTAAGCAGGTTTAGGGGACAGCGGCCGTACCGATACGCTAAAAGAAGGAAAAGTTTAAAGAACGAAAAGTTTAAAGAAGGAAGAGAAGGAGAAGATTAGGGGTGTCCACTACCAAAGAGCTAAACAAAAAGCTAAAGAACCGCTAAACAGGGGTAGAATTCTTTTCTTTTTCTGGGGAAAAGTGGGCAAATGCAGGAAGCGGGACGGACTGGTTACAGTGGACCTTTTTGGCGTTTTTTGGCGCTCTTTGGCGCATGGAAGGAGATAAGGAAGGCCCTCAAAAGGTAAAGAGCAAAAAAGAGATAGGAAATGTGACAATTGCGACTGTTTCGTTTCTCCTGACCATTTAATTGCAGCATTTAGTTGCAGCGCTAACGTGGAAACAAATTGAAGAGAGAGAAAAGACCACATAGTTGGCTTGTGAAACACAGGGCTTAGTGGTACAAAATAACCGGCACAGGAAGCCCAGTTTACCTGTCATGATACGTCATATAAAGATACTCCGACCTACGGAGCACTGTGACGATATCTTGTGTTTCTTTACTTATGGGTCAACAGATTTTGCTATGGAGATGCACATCTCCTTAACCAATAAGATATGAATAAATAAACGCGAGCCAGAACATGAGCTATCAAGAAAAAGAAAGAAACCAATAGCAAACTCAACAAATACATAATTTTCCAACCTTGTGAACCGAGATATCCAAACTAGATACAAGCAAAAGCAGATTGTAACCAGCGTAAAGTGCAAAGAAACGTCAAACATTCAGGTATTCAGTCTCCCTCATGCCGAGCCAAGATCCGGCCACTGTAGTTGTTAGTACTGTGTTCAAAATCGTCAAGAAGAAAGGGGAAAGAAGATCCAACCAGAAGAAAGAAGGAAAGGGCCTGAAACACACTGGGATAGAAAGGCCACGAAGCACACGGGAATAGGACAACCCCCAGAAAACACCCGATACTACAAAACACTCACATTCTCAATGGTGTTGGTCAGCTCGTCGAACGCCTGTAGAACCTCAAACTGCATCGCCAGCAGCGGCTCGTACGCCTCGTCGGCCACCCAGCTCAGCACGCTGCGGACGGCGCGGTGGTTCTTGTTCTGGCGGACGGCCATCATGGCGAGGCCTTGCAACAACAAGAGCGTGGAGGCGGAGCCAGCGCCCGCCACGACAATGGGCGCGACAATGCCGCCGGTGACCGTGTTCTCGTCATAGGCCATGCTCATGCTGCTGGGACCCGACAGCATGCCGCCGTCTTCCGTACTCAAGCTGGCCGAGCGGCCGCTTCCTCCGCCGCCACCGCCGCCATTTCCACCGTTGTTGCCGCCGGCGCCGTGCATCGACCGCAAAGGCTGCAGCGGCGGCAGGAAGTTGGCGAGGACACTGCCTGGACTGCAGACAATGACGGTGCCTAACAAAGTATCTTCGGCGGTTTCGTCCGTACCACTGTTGCTGTCGCCTCCCTCAACACCGTTGCCGTTTTTGTTGCCGTTTTTATTGGCGTTGATGCTGTTGCCGGCCACTTTGGCACGCACGACTGCACAGGTTTTGTTGTTGCCCTGCGACAGGGCATGCCGATAGAGCTCGACAACTTCCGGCCCAGCCAACGAGGCAACATGGCTCAGCACGCCGTCGGCAATATCGGGCCCTTGGATGAGATCGAAGCTGATACCTGCATTGGCCAAGTGGCGTGTCAGACCCTCCGGTGGTGACCAGCGGCTCAAGTCAGGAATCACCAGGTTGGTGATGCGCCGGGGGAACGCGACTTCCCAGCCACCTCGGGCAAACCAAGAGCGCAAACTGGCGGTGCTTGTCGCGGCCGAGCCAGAGCTGCCGGGGCCTGTTGCAGCAGCAACAGCGTTGCTGGCACCGCCACCACCTCCTCCACTGCCTCCACTGCCTCCACTCGGCGTGTTGCCCGTGCTGCCGGCTGTACTGCTGCCACTGTCGTCGGCCACGGGGATACCGGGAAACACACCCGGGAAGCAGGACCCGAGCTGCAGTTTCGTGACGCCGGGTTTTTGCGACAATAAACGCAAGGCTGTGCGGTGCAGTGAACGGCCAACCGAAACGTTGCGCTTGCCTGGGTCGACAAACAGGCCACCGACAATGCCGATGCCCGAGTTTTTGATGTAGTAGGTAGCACAGAAGCCGTACAGAGCTTGTGTGCTGCTGTTGCTCACAACCAGGTGGGACTCTTCGATATTGGGGTTGTTGAGCTCAAAAGACGAGGCTGTGGCGCTCCGGAGGTACTGGAGGTGGGGTCCACTCGCCCGCGCAATGGCCTGCAGCAGCTCGTCCAGGCCGCGGCCGTCGCGGTCGCGGTTGTACGTCTCGACGAGCCAGTTGCGGCGGGACTTGAGCACCTTTTTGCTTTTTCGGAGGGTGCCGGGCAGGGTGCCGCTGGGGTTGTACTCATTAAAGAGGGCGCGCACGAGGGCGCCCATGGCCATTTCTGTAAAGTCAAAGGTGCATATATAGGTGCCAATGGTCTTGTCCATGGCAAAGTCGTATGGCGAGCTGACGGCGACGACAATCAGGTTCTTGTTTTGGCCGTTGGCGCGCAGCATGGAGCACATCATGGACACGTGCTTGGTGAAGCCTGCCTGGTACAGATTGCGGTTGGCGTCGGCAGTCACAATGATGATAGTAGAGGCGCGGTGTATCAGGTTCTCGTGGACGGGGCGGACACCGTTGGCTGTGTAGGATGTGTGGAGAAGCTTGCCGTGACGCGCACGGGCGAGTGACCGTCCCAATCCACGGAAGACGCCCTCGCCGCTCATAATGGCACCGCGGTCGCGGTGCAGCCACTTTTCATGGACGGACTGGGAGGATGCGGAAGACGAGCCAAACTGCTTGTTCTCGAGTGTTTTTGTTGCAGACGAGGCCGGCAGCGGTTTGACGAGGGGTGTCAACAACAGAAGCTCTTCGTGCTGGTGCATAGACCGGGAAAGTGGAAGGAGCCGGTCACGGTCGTGCATGACAGTAATAGAGTCGTCGTAGGCTTTGCGTGACAGGGCGAGATGTGATGGGTGGATCTTGGACAGTAACGAAAGGCCGGGTGGGTTGAGGGCTTTCGCCCAGGACGTGCAGCCATTCTTGAGGTTGAGGACACGGCGGAGAGAGGTAAAGATGCGGTCGCGCGTAAGAATGCCGTTGGCATAGCCGAGCTTGAGACCCGCAATGGCCTCGAGCTGGACGTCGTAGGCACGGCACAGCATGACGATATCACAGCCCGCCTCGACGGCCATGACCGTGCCGCCCTTGACACCAATCTCGTGGCTCAGGGCCTCCATCTCCAGACACTCGGAAAAGGCGACACCCCGAAACCCGAGCTCGTTGCGCAGCAAATCGTCGACGACCTGGTCCGACAAACAGGCATGGCTGACATTCATGGACGGGTTGGCAATGCCGCAGCCACCGACAAACATGGCGTCGAGGCGGCCACTAGCAATAGCGTTGCGGAAGGGAACAATAGCGCTGAGGCTGAGTTCTTCGAGTGTTTGTGTAATGATGGGAATGTCGAGGCTGGAGCCGAGAAAGTCGAGGTTGCCGTAGGAGGGGAAATGCTTGCCGCATGTTGCGAGGCCAGCGTCTTTGTAGCCCTTCATAGCAGCAATGCCGTACTGCGAGACTTCTTGCGGGTCGTCGCTGGTGGCGCGCACACCGAGCGGCTGATAGCGGGCGTTGGTGAGGACGTCGAGAACGGGGCCGAGGATCACGTTGACGCCGCAGGCGGAGATTTCGGTGGCGGTGGCTTTGGCGATCGAGTAGGCGAGGTCGGCGCTGCCAGCGGCGGCGATACCCATGGCGCTGGGGAACTGGCAGATGTAGTCCTCGTCGAAGAGGGAGTTGACGCCGCCATTTTCCTGGTCAAGGGCGATGAGGAGCGGGTAAGGGTGGCCGGCATTGCGAGCTATTGTCTGCAGCTCCTGGACGAGCTTTGCCGTTTCATGTGCAGCTGGGGACGTTAGAGGTGGTGGGGGAGATGGATTACATAAAGATAGACTCACACTTCAAGTTCTTTGCTGTGAGGAGGACGGAGCCGAGATGGTGTTCCTCGATGAGATACCGGATCTGGGGTGTGACCTCTGTGCCGTCCCAGCCCATGATGAGCATCTGGCCAATGGCCCTGGTAGATGTTAGCGGTGTCCATTTTCACACAGTTCTCGTATAAAGACTCTGGTGGTCGGCCTCTGGTGGTCGGCCTCTCGTGACCGGCCTCTGGTGGTCGGCCTCTCGTGGCCGGCCAATGCTTCGGAATATGACAGTACGTTATGCAGCATAACGATGCGACAACACGCATAGCAAGAACACAGCCAAAATATAAAGAGCAGCAATATCCCCAAACAAGAGGCACAAGAAGCAAAGAAAGAAAACATAGCTCACCAGTCCAGGTCCTCCCATAGTGGATCCAAGTCGCCATCTAGCTTCTTGGACGACATGGCGAGCTCGAGAGAAGTGCCGTGTACACGTCTTTTGACGACACGGTCGGAGTAGAAGTGAGGAGGGAGAGAGTACGTAGAGAGTACGTAGAGAGTAGGGGATACGAGACGGCGTGCAGAGGGCAGTGAGTGGGCTGTGTGGGTTCAGCTCAGGTAAGTGTACTCCGTAGGTCCAGGTAGGGATGGGTGTAAGTTGGAGCTCTTCTCTCTGCTGGAAGCTTGCCAGACCTGTCACGTCATGGCAGCAGGGCTCAGAGAACAGGCAGAGGATAGCGGATAGCTGCAGCGACGTTCAACCAGCGATAGCCGTGTCCAACAGACAACAGAAGACCAGGTTCCTGGATATCAAAGAGAACGTTGCCAAGAAGCGAAAGAGGAAGATCAAGCTCGAGAAGGGGGGCCTGTGGAGTGAGGGGAAGAGAGTGACGGAAGGGATGTCGACGGTCAGCAACGAGATCCGCGAGACGAGTGAAGCTCCGTAGCTGTACTGCGTAGCTGTACTGCGTAGCCGTGGCTGATAGCCAGGGGTCGTAAGGGTGGTGAAGGTGCGGCGTCAAGAAGAAAACAAAAAGTTAGTGCGGCGAGGCAGGCGAGGCAAGGCCAGAAGCGACAGAGCGTGTCTCGAAAGATTGGCTGGACGTGTCCGGCAGCGGAGCCTTGCAGGAAACCAGGTAGTTTGTACGATGAGGTGTTTAGTGTACGTCGTAAAGAGGGATGAGAGTGGCCGGAGAACGGAGTGAGGGGGTTTGATACGCCGAGATGCGTAAGTTGGTGAGATTGTCCTCAGAGAGAGAAGGCACGCTCACGCACGCAGTTGGCAGTTCCCCGTTCACAACTGCAACGGTCGGTGCGGGAAGGTGCTTAATGTCGAAGCGCGAGCTGTCATTGGCTGGTCGGAGACTGGTAGGTGCGACCCATGCTCATTCTCCGAAAAGGGCAAGAGAGCAAAGATACGGAGAGAGCTTGAGCGGGGCAGGAGCGAAGGGGGCTGTGTGGGCCCTGAGCAATGGAACGCCCAGAAAGAGAAGCGACAACCGTTCTCCGTGCAACAGTGCAGACCACGCTTTGACAGATAGCGCAGGCGCTAGCAGATGGCGGCAGTCGTTGAAGGACACTGTGCACGGACTGTGTCCAGTGCTCACACTCAAAACAAAGAGCGCCAAACTGGGGCCTTGGCTCAGTGCGTTTAGCAAAGATTGGGGACATTAAAGATTGCACAGCGACTTCCAGCAACGTTACATTATTTTTGCAACGCGCCACAGGGGGCAACTCGGTGGCACTTGGTCACTGGTTTCACGGATCTCGACAACGACAACCACCCTCCACACCTCCAGCTGTGCTACATGCCTTTTGGCCTTCTCGCCTGTTCCTGTTCGGGCAGCCCCGTTTTGCTTTGTGGAGCCGGATTCAACATTGCTTTTCTCTTTTTCTGTCGTTTCTGTCTAAAGCGTCTCGTTGGAGACCATATCCACCGGAAGCCGATGCTCGTCAAATTTGGTAGTCTCTGATAGTTCTGATATGCTCCGTAGCACGGACAAGTGCCTTCTGGCCCACTCCCGCGTGCACGGTATCCAACTTGTCGGTGCGCAAGGGGGGCGTGTCGTCTTTATTCTCCGTGTCCATCATGTCCATCATGTCCATTACTCGTATGTTCACTGCTATCAACGAGGTGGCACCGTGCACGGCACTGTCCGTCGTACTTTCCTCCTTCTCCTCTTGCACGGGGCGGCGTTTGAAGGCTCGAATGGAGTAGATGATAGAAGGTGGAGGCAAGAGCGACCCTACTCCGATGGCAACAGCGACCGATATGCGCAACGACAAGTTGGGGTACTCCGTAGAAAAGAGAAAGAGCAGTGACGACGTCAGGGGCGTCAAAACGCCAGGAACGGCAGGCACGACAGGCACCAAATCAGGGGCCAAAACGGAACGGCTGTCGTCACTCGTCGCTCGCGTGGAAGGGGCAAAGGCGAGCGAGCGAGGTGAGTGCAGTGAGCCAGTTGGATTTACACCGGACTAGCCGTCGAACGCCGTAAAGGCCAAAACGTGCTCGACTGAGTAAAGGGAATGTTGCGTTGTTGAAGGCGCTAAAAAGGGCAAGATTGGCCGTAATACAGCGAGCAAGCAGAAACGTAAGAAGAAAGAACGTGTTGCTATCAAAGATGAAAGAAACCCAAGAAAAACGGCAGGTACTAGCGGAGAGTGTGAATGACGAAAAAAGAAAGAGTGACTGACAGCGCGATACGGAGTAGAGTAACCCAAGGTACGGATAGGCCGAAGCAGGGAAAGAGCTTTGATGGCAAAAGGCTATAATCTGGGACCAGCCCTCGTCGTCTCTGTTTCTGTTTTTGTTTCTGTTTTTGTTTCTCTCTTTCATTTCTCTGTGTGTATGATGCCGGCATCAACCACTATCAGCAAGACAGCGACAGCCTCGTCTGCAGATTAGACAGAAGGCAGTCACAGCCTTCTTCTCGCCTCCTCTTTTCATCTTCCTCATCTTCCTCATCTTTCTCCTGATTCTCCCAGCTCTCCTAATTCTCCTGATAGCCCCTTTTTCTTCCTCCCTCTCGTCTGTCGTCATTGTGCCATCCAGACATCACGATGCCTTCCCTTATCACCACCTCCGTTCCCGCCTCGCCCATCACAACCACTCCTTCCTCTCCAACCGCCCCGGGCACCCGCGGCATCACCAAACTCACAAACTGCCGCCTCGTCCGCGGCAACGACCTTGTCTGGGAAGATCTCTGGATCAGCTCCAATACGGGCAAGATTGTCCGCAGCCAGGCGGCCTTTTACGACCACCATGTGCTGCCGGATGAGACTGTTGATTTGGGCGGCCGCATTGTGGCCCCCGGCATGATTGAGTGCCAGCTCAACGGCGCCTTTGGCTTCAATTTCTCGACTCTGTTTGGTGACGAAGACAATGCCGCCAAAAACCAGCCCACGACCTACGAGACACGGCTGCGTGAGCTCAACCGCAAGCTCGTGCAGACGGGCGTCACCTCCTACGTGCCCACCGTCACCAGCCAGACGAGCGAGCTGTACCACAAGGTGCTGCCGCACCTGGCACCGCACCGCGGCGAGGCCCAAGACGGTGCCGAGTCGCTGGGTGCCCATGTCGAGGGTCCCTTTTTGAGCCCGACAAAAAACGGCGTGCACAACCCCGAGGTGTTCCGTGAAGCTGTGGAGTTTGCCGATGTCGAGGCCATGTACGGCGCCAAGAACCTGGCAGGCGATGCCACGGCCGACAAGAACAGCCGCAAGCCGGCAGTCCGCATGATTACGGCCGCGCCCGAGATTGGCCGCATGACGGACGTCGTGTTTCCCGAGCTGCGCCGCCGCGGCATCGTCTGCGCCATTGGCCACTCCGAGGCCACCTACGAGCAGGCGGCTGCGGCCATTAGCCATGGCGCCACCATGATTACCCACTTGTTCAATGCCATGCGTCCCCTGCACCACCGCAACCCGGGCATCTTTGGTGTCCTGGGCGAGACGCCCCTCGTGCGCCTGGACAACCCCAGCTCGTCTCTGGAAGGCGCCGTGGCTCCCTCGCCGCGGCCCTACTTTGGCGTAATTGCCGACGGCAACCACCTGCACCCCACCACCGTCAAGATTGCCTACAACGCCTACCCGGCCGGGTTTATCTTGGTCACCGACGCCATGCACATGGTCGGCTGCCCCGACGGACCTTACGACTGGACCAATGGCGGCCACCACATGCGCCTGGTCAAAGACGGCAGAGTTTTGCTAGCCGAAGGCACAAACACCATTGCCGGCAGCACTATCACGCTGATTGAGTGTGTCGAGAACTTTATCAACTGGACCGGCGCCACCATCCCGCAGGCGCTGCGCACTGTCACATCGACTCCGGCGGCCATGATGGGCCTGCAGGGCGTCAAGGGCTCGCTGGACGCGGGCGCTGATGCCGATCTTTTGGTCTTGTCAGCCGAGGAGGTGCTCGAGCTGCCCTCGTCGCCGACCACTGCGGCCGTGACTGGGGGCGCCAGTGTCGTCACCACGCGTCTGCACGTCGACGAGGTCTGGAAGTTTGGCCAGCGTGTCCACCAGCGCAAGTAGAAGACGGAGCACTTGAGCACTTGAGCTCTTTTTGTATTTTATTAATGTCACCTTAGATACCAAGACTGAATCTGATTGGAGGTTCAGAGGGGGGTAAAATAGACGCGAACAGGATAGGACAACACAAACAAATCAACACTCAGGAACTGAAATGAACGGGTGGGATAAAGATACACAGGCGCTCTGCATGATTCAAGGAATAGACATGATGTTGTATTTTTATGAGTTTTATCAGTGTTGTGTGTTGACTTTATTTCATTTTATTTCTATATGATTCATTGTTCACTATTTGAATTTTTTTTTCCGCGTGTTTTTTTTCTCTTTTCTTTTTTATTTTACTTTCAGAGATTTCATTTCATTGTCAAAGATCCCACTACAGAAAGAAGCATACAGTTTGATGGAGCGTTAACTTTATTCATTAGAACTGTTCATTTATTGATGTGCAAGGTATTGTTTGGGCCAAGCTGCCCATGTAATTGTTTTAGGAGGTCGACGAAACTCCTTGTCTCTCACATCCTGACTCTTTCATATCCTATCCTCTCCAGCCCTTCAAGCCACACTCCCAATCACAGCTTCGCATTGGTCTTAACAGTGACGGGCTGCAGCGTCGACTGGAGTGCCAGCCTCTTACGGATGGTCTCTCTGATGTGCTCTTCCGTGTACGGGCTGAGCGTCGCAGGGTCGATGGGTTTCTCTTCCAGTGTCTTGGCCTTGATATGGGTGAACGACGAGCCGCTGCCAGGCCCTGTGGCACCCTTCCGCAGCGTCTCGGGACGCTCGACGGCTTGCCGAATGAAGTTGGACCACCCATTGAGGCAGCGCTTAGCGCCCGGCAGTTTGGGGAGCACCAGTGCGAAGCAGTGCGGCATGGCCTCGTACTGTTCAAACACCACGGCTGAAGCTCCATTGCCGTTGTTGTACAGCCGCGATGCTGTGATAAAGCCGATCTCGTCCGCCAGCATCTCCCATCCGACACAGACGTACATGGGCGGTGCACCCTCCCAGCCCTTGGGGTCACTGATGAAGAGCGATACAAGGGGGTGGGTAACAAGGTCTGTCTCCGTGTACAGGAAACGCCGCGGCGGCTTGGAGGGCCAGGCTTCGCACGGTGGACGGTTGAGACCATCGCTGCCCGGCAAGACCATGGGTGGTAGATAATCAAACTCTGCACGGCCAGACTCTGGTGATGGCTGCCACGACGGCGAGCTGTTGCTGACGTCGACCCAGGGCGAGTTGACAGCAACGCCTGCAGGCAACGGCACAATGCGGCGAGATCCGTGCCACATGATGCGCGTGTTGTTGCGCTGGAAGTCGAGCAACACACGCGTCAGTGCCAAACAAAGATTTCCACCGGCGCTGCAAAGAGGTTAGTGGTGATTAACAAAGATTAAAAGGGCAAACTTGACTCACCTATCTCCGGAAAACACAATGTGTGCTGGCGAAATCGGTTCATGAAAGGCACCCGGAGGCGGGTACAGCAACGTCAGATACGACACAAGAGCGTCGACGATCTGGGTTGGGAAAGCAGACTGGGGTGCTAGTCTGTACCGCACCGAGTAACAACGGCCACCGACGCGTTTTGACAGGGCAAGAGCAACACCGCGGTGTGTTGCAGGATCCAAAAGGTACATAGCACCACCGTGCAAGTACAGGATGGTCGTGGGCTGCGGGGCTTCAATGTGGCTCATCATGGCCGCAAACCGCTCTTCCTCTTCCATGTATTCAGGCAGGAGGGCACTCTCACGTGCACCAGTTCGGTGACCCGTCCATTCGGCCTCGACAGGGACCACATCGGGCCACTTGATGTCGGGCAAGGGTGCACCGTGGCGGCCCTCGCCCTCTTCAACGTGCAGACGCTTGACCACGTCCACTAGGGCATCACGGATGCCGGCGTTCTCTTCCGCATTGGCACCACCAGGTGCAGTGTATTTACTGACCCAGAGCGGGCCCATGACACCTGGATCACGGTTGAGCAGACGCTGTGTCTCTGTGATACTGCGTCCACCAGAGCGGTGGGCTCCATCGGCAGATGAAGAAGATGCAGACGAAAAAAAGGGCAGCGATGATAGAGGAGGACGCTGCGGGACAACCAAAGAACGGACAACGGCCACAATAATCTCCGACTTGAGGTCAAGGTACTTGGAGGGCTCTGACCAGCCCAGCATATGCCGTGCAGCCGTCCGGGCAGCGACGGGTATGGCAATGAGGGCTAGGTTGACGCGGTCAATCAGAGAGTAACTAACCTCCTTGGCCGGGTTTTCCTCGAATGACATCACCGAGTCCTTAACTTGTGCCTCGACGGCCACCTCGCCAGCGTCGGAGTGTGCCATTGTGAATGTGTGGAGAGAGAATGAATGGAGAGAAGAGATAGAATGTGGCAAGGAATAAGGACAAATAAGGACAAGACTAAGGGAGGCGGGAGAAAAAAGGAAAGCCCGTGAAAGACGAGGCTGTGGTGGACTTGTCGAATTCTGCCTTTGAAGTCTAAGATGGTCAGTACAAGCACAACTTGACCAAGGACTCGGAAGCAAAAATACTTTACCTGGAAATGGATGCAGCCGTTCAAGGTTGCAAACGTTCAAGAGGATCCGACGATGCAAGATGAGACCTGTAGGGATTGCGTTCGGTGAAGATTTGTTGATTCCAGGAGCCAGTCGAAACAACCCAAATAGATGCACAGGTCCGGACGATCGTGGGCCGCTTTTGAGCTGTCGTAGGATTGCAGATCCGAGCTGGGGGAAAGATATAAAAATAAGTGTAAAAATGCAGATGATGAAGGGGTAGTTTGGGCTTGCTTGGCTAGGATGAGTGTGAAAGGGGGAAACATGAGAAACATGAGAAACACGGAGGAAGAGAGGAGACAGGGACGGAGGACGGGGGACGGGGGCCAAGAAGCCAATATTCCAAATGCGACTGGCTACGCAGCGAAAGGAACTATCGGCATGCCGAGGCAAGTGCGAACAGGGGAGGTTTTGGCGTAAATTGCCTAAAAGTTGTACGGGAAAGAGCGTTCACAGGCTCAATCTCCACTAATTAGGGGGGCGAAAACTAGCTCTTTCCTCGTTTTGGCCATTTCGACCAAGTTCGTGAAGAAGGTACGCGCTGGCAAGTGTATTAAAAGTGCAGTTGCGACTGGCCTGCCGGGGTTTTCGGGGAAGGCGCCGTTGTCCAGTCGAATTCTATGATGCGCCTTCCGTCTATTCGGAAAATTTGGCGTGTTATTGACCGGATGACGGAAACTGCGACTGCTCAATCCGGGTCGCTCCTGTCAGTTTCAGCGCGCCGCAAGTACATGTCGGGAAGGAAGCGACTACCGACTGCCTCTACATACAAAAACAGGTGCATAACTGGGGCAAGTTTACGACATGTAGTCAGTCAAGGTGGGAAGAACCCTGTGCGGTTGAAAAAATTATGTAAATTGTAAATAACAAAGAAGAAGTTGGTTCGATATGAAAGAGTAAAATGCCATATAATACAGGTTTGCTTGCGTTTCGAAACACCCAATTTGTGAAGCCCACGTCCCCAACCGTGCCATCTATTTTTGTATTTTTGCCGTTTGTCAGGTATATGCGTGTGTTTGGAGTATCATTTAAGCACTGCCCGATGCCTCAGGCTGACCGCTGCTGCTGCTGGCGCCGCCGTTGGTGGCGGCAGCCGGAGTCGACGAAGCAGCCGGCTTCTGCATGGCGCGCTGCCATGCGGGGATCGAGGCCTTGCCAGCGGTGCTGAACGATGAGGGCGAGGCAGTCGAAGTGGCGGCGGGGGCCGGGCTGCTGGTGCTGGTGCTGTTGGCGCCCAGGTTGGCGGCCGAGTAGCCACCGACGAAACCGCTGCTGCTGCTGCTGTTGTTGTTGTTGCTGACAGTCTCGACAGTCGTGGCCAGGGGGTTGGCAGAGGGCGTCGCGGCACCCTCGCTCTCAACCGAAACAACAGACGGCGCTGAGGTCGTGCTGGGCGCGACACTCGAAGCGCGCAGGTAGCTGGGGCCGCTGCTGCCATTCACGGAGGAGCTGCCCGTGGTGGCACTGGCGCCGCCGCCCATGCGCTGGCCGATCAGCGTCTTCAGACCCTTGAGCTCCGTGTTCACCTCGCGCAGGCGGCCATCGGTGACCTCGCGCTGCGTGTCGAGTGCCTTGGGCAGGGCATCCTTGAGGCCGCGCACGTCGTCGCGCAGGCGCTCGGCGTCCTCTTCGCGGCGCTTGCTGGCCGTCTTGAGCTCGGTAATGACCGACTCCAAATTTGTCAAGGCCTGGTCCAGCCGCTCTGTGCGCTCCTTCTCTGCCGCCTTGAGCTCGTCGGTGTCCTTGGCCAGCTGGTCGACCAGCGCGAACGCGCGCTCAAACTGCTCGTCGATGGCCTTCTTGTCCTGCTCGAGCCGGTCCGGTGTCGGGGGTGCAACGAGGGGGTAGACGTATCTCTGAAGACTGTTAGCTGTGTTTAAGTCAAGTCGAGCGAAGCGAGGAAAGAAGCGAGGTGCGTACCTTTGTCATGCTGTACAGACCGTAGCCGACACCACCGACGACCGTGGCCATGATGAACCAGTCGCGCCAGTCGCGCCGCGGCATCGTCTCAGGCGGCGGCGGTGGCTGCCAGCCATAGGGAGGGTATCCTTGTGGCTGGCCGTAGGGGTTGCCGTAAAAGGGCTGCTGCTGCTGGGGCTGTCCGGATGGCTGCGGCGACGTGCCGTAGCTCAGCGGGCCGGCATTGCCGCTGTTGTCGAAGCCGGCGCGCGCAAGAGCGGCTGTGATCTCCTCGGGCGTGAGGTTCTTTGCCTTCAAAAAGGCCACGCGATTCTCGGGCGGCGACGAGGCCACTGAGGGATCCTGGAGGAATTTGGCCGCCGAGACGACCAGATCCTCGCGGATCACCATCTTGGGGGTGGTGGTGGACAAGGCGTCAATAGGGGGTTTGAGTTTCGTTCTCCTGCGGCCAGCATCAACGGGGATGGTGGAAAAAGAGATACCGATGAGAACCGCAAAGGTTCAATGTCGATGGTCGTTTGCGTCGATGATGAGAATTGAGGAATGGAAGGAGAAGGGGGAAGGAAGCAGAAGCACGAGGAAAGGAAAGAGCATTGGAGTCCTTCCTTCTCCACGAGACCAAGGACCGATGCTCCACTGGGGTTGGCGCCTTTCACACGTCGATTTGCGGAGAGCGCGCACTGCAAATTCAGGTGGCCGGGTTGGACCGAGGCTGAACACCAGCAAGCAGGGATGGTGGAGAGTGAGAGTCACGTGTGTCTGACAGAGCTTGCTGAATAAGAAAGTGGCCGCGCCCGCACGTGACCGTATCGCAAACTGCCTTTATTTTGGGACTGCTCCTTCCAGCCAATCATACCCCGCCATGCGCCTTGTTTACATTTCTTCCTGGGCAACGACCATTTTGGGATGCGGCGAGTCGCATTATCTCGTCTCTTAATTTCTTCAACCCATTTTGCATTTTGCGCACCCAAAGTCGCGACGGCAACGCTTCCTGCTTTTTACGGCCTTTGAATACACGCGACCACACTCTTTTTGCACACCGCATCGGACGATTTTGCCCAGCATTGACGCGACAACAACACCGCGACAAAACAGCAGAAAAGTGACGATAATCGACGATAATCGACGACCAATAAATAGAACAAGACCCCGCGACAAGAATACTACGACGGCATGGCCCAAGACACTGGGCACTGGAGTGTTCGGCGCCCAAGAGAGGTGTGTTTACCTCTGCTCGTTCTATCTTCTTTTTAGTTGTTATCCCTTCTAACATTGTAGACTCTCGGCGGCCTCACCCTCAACTCGACCGCAATTCCTCAACCTCCATCGGCGCTCAAGCGCTCCAACTCCTCTGCAGGCGCAGCAAACAACGCCGGCCCCGTCCCCTTCTCAACATCCGGCCATATGCGCTCTCTGTCCGGCTCGCGGCACTCGCTCGCGCCCACGCGGCCGAGCCAGCCGCTGTTCCAGCGCACATCCTCGTCCGGCAACAACCAGACAACACTCGCCGACATGGGCCTGGCTTCGGTCAAGCGCTCGTCGGTGCGGCAACCTTTTAGCACACCAGGCATGGCAGGGCGTGCGTCAACCGACGGAACCAGCGATAGGAGAAGCAGTGTCTACCGCGGCGGACGCCAGTCAACAGTGGGTGCCATGGGCGGCATGGGTGGAATGGGCGGCGCACTCGGTGGCGGCATCACATCAATGGGCAGCGGCGGCGGCAGCCACCAGAGCTTTTTCTCGCAGGCACCGGCACCCGCAGGCGCACTGCGCGACCCGCGTCCCCTCAAGGATCGGTCGTACCTTGCGCGCATCGGCCAGGAAGTCATCGAGTACATGACGCAGCACAACTTTGAGCTGGAGATGAGCCACACTCTGTCGCAGAACGTCATCAAGTCACCCACACAAAAAGACTTTGTGTACATGTTCCAATGGCTGTACCGGCGCATCGACCCCAGCTACCGATTCCAGAAGAGCATCGACCAGGAGGTGCCGCTGCTGATGAAGCAGATCCGCTACCCATACGAGAAGGGCATCACCAAGAGCCAGATCGCGGCAGTGGGTGGCCAGAACTGGGGCACGTTCCTGGGCATGCTGCACTGGATGATGGAGCTGGCGATTATGCTCGAGCGTTACTCCAGTAACCGGTACGACGACGCATGTGCTGAGGCCGGCATCGACGTGGTGGCCGACCACATCACATTCGAGTTCTTGGCACACGCGTACCAGGACTGGCTGGTGATGGATGTGGACGGCGAGGATGGCCAGGGCTCTGACGACGCTGAGCAGCTGGCCAAGATGCTTGCACCACACATTGACAACATGACACGGCAACTCGACCAGGCCTACGCGAAGCACGAAGAGGAGCTGGCCATCCTGGAGGCCGAGCACGCCAAGCTTCTCCAGGACATTAGCGATCTCGAAAAGTCGACGCCCGACCTAGCAGCACTCGACGAGGACTTTAAGGTCATGGAGGAGGACAAGATCAAGTTTGAGGAGTACAACGACCTGGCACTCCAGCGCTGCGAGCGCCACGAGACGCGCATTCCGCTCTTCCAGGAGGAACTCGACCGACTTATGGCAGAGGTGTCCGAGGCCGAGAATGAGCAGCGCAACCTACGGCAGGCGGTGGACGACCAGGGCATCAGCATGGCGGATATCGACCGCATGAACTCGGAGCGCGAGCGGCTACAGAAGGGCATTGAGGCCGCGGGCCAGCGACTAGAGGATGCAAAGAGAAAAGTGGCCGAGCGCGAGCTGGACGCCAGCCGGAAACTCGAGGAGCTGGAGCGGGCAGTCGACCGGTACAACACACTTGCCTACCAGATTGCGCTGATCCCCGACACAGCAGCCAACGCCAAGGGACGCGACTACGAACTACGGGTGCGGGTGAACGAGGGCCCCAGCTTTGGCGAGCCGCCATCCAACGACGCGGCTGCAGCTGCCATGAACATGGGCTCTGGGAACATGGAGAATGAGCGCCTGCTGGCAGACCCGGTAACGGGCTACCTGCCGGGCCACATCCTCAACCTGGACCTGCGGGGGCACGTTAAGAACAGCTTCCTGGCGCTGCGCAAGGAGGTGTCGGAGCGGCGCAGCACAGCTCTGGAAACGATGATGAAGGACCACGACCTGCTGGACAGCATCAAGGAGGCGATGGAGGACAAGCGCAGTGAGGTCGAAGCGCTGGAGCACCGGGTGCGGGCGGCCGAGCAGGAGCACGAGAAGACCAAGGAGGTCACGACGGCGCAGCGGCTGGCCTCGGACGCACAGATTGAAAAGATGGAGAAGGAGCTGGCCAAGATGCGGGCGAGTCTCTCAGAGTCTGTGCAGCTGATGGAGCAGCGCGAGATGAACACCAACATTGAGTACGAGCAGCTGACGCTGCGTGCAAGTGCTCTTCGCGAAGAGCTGCATACGGAGATTATGCGGATGCTCAACGACGTGATCAAGTTCAAGATGCACGTGCAGAAGAACCTGGAGGAGTACGAGGAGTTTGTGACGGAGGAGCTCGTCAAGGAGCTCGGCGACGGTGAAGAGGGCAAGTAATGGCATTGGCGGGAGAGCGGAAGGGCGTCAAGGTTTTTGAGGTTTTTGAGGTTCTTTGTCTTTTGTTTTGACGATGTCGATGACGGCGCCCACTGTGTGGTTTTGTGTTTTGTGTTTTCTGTTTTCTGTTTATTCTGTTGCTCTTTTTGGTTCTTGTCACCTTGTTGCTTTTAGTCTTTTACTTTATTTTTTGGTATATACCGGGATATGGACCAGCAGGCCAGGCGTAAGCGATTCAAATTTGTTTTTTTTGATTCCGATTCCATATTTTGACTTGACTATGTTATGAGAGTTCTTGATGTACTGCGTAAGCTTCGCTCTTTCCCTCCTAGACCGGAAGCTTGCAGGAGCTTCTTTGTAACCCCGCTTCCGCAATGACGTGCTGCTTTTTCTTGGGTCGTACTTTCCCCCGTGAACGGAGAGCTTCAGCGATTGGAAGGTGCAAACTACAATTTGGACTTGCCACGATCGCTGTCCTTTCCAGCTGACTAATTCTGCCTTGTATTGACTCTGAAAGAAAGAAGATAGATCGATGCTTTGTACAAAACAAAGGGACCAATTGCCATGTCGTCAATTGAGCTGTTTTGAACCATCAGACGAAAAAGTGGCAGCTAGTGCTGTATGTCGGTGCTGTGTCGCCGAACACCGAGGGCGGGGCAATCGAGCCAAAAAGGCAAAAGAAACAACGGTTCATACTGTTTAGACGCGAAAAAGCCAGAAAGACCCAATCAGTTTCTCCGGACTCATTCTGACGATTTTTACGAGCTCTGACAACTTTCCTTCAGCTTCCTTTGACACGTTCATCTTCACCCATGAACACACTTCGCGCCGCGCGCTTTCGCCTTGCCTCTGTCCAGCACCAGCTCTCCTCACCCATTTCTCGAACGGCTTCATCTCCAACGACCACTCGCCTCTTTGCAACCATGGCGGCCACCAAGACGACGGACCCCAGCACCTACAAGCTGAACCACACCATGTGCGTACCCCCTAGCTATGGAATCGAAATTTGGTGACGAACGTTAAACGCAAGACTGACCTTTGACCAGGCTGCGTGTGAAGGACCCCAAGGAGTCAGGTACGTAAAGTAGCTCCAAGAAAGGAGAGAGAAGGCTGAACAGGGGTGCGTGGGATGAGGATGTACGCACCCTTTTGTTTTGTCTTTACATTGTGATTGCACCCCCAGCTAACAAGAGCAGTCAAATTCTACGAAACCATTGGCCTCAAGCAAATCCGCAAGCTGCAGTTCCCCGAGGCCAAGTTCGACCTTTATTTCCTGGCCTACGACTCCCCCTCGGCTGTTTCGGCCGGCGCCAGCGTCTTTGACCGCGAGGGCGTCATCGAGCTCACCCACAACTACGGCACCGAGTCCGACCCCAACTACAAGATCAACAACGGCAACACGGAGCCGCATCGCGGCTTCGGCCACACCTGTATCTCGGTGGACAACATCCAGGCCGCTTGCCAGCGCATCGAGGATGCCGGCTACAAGTTCCAGAAGAAGCTGACCGACGGCCGCATGCGCCACATTGCCTTTGTCCTGGACCCGGATGGCTACTGGGTTGAGATTATCGGCCAGCGCCCCATTGAGGCCACGGCCGAGATTACGACGACTGACGTGACGACATACCGCATGAACCACACCATGATCCGCGTCAAGGACAGCGAAAAGGCGCTCAAGTTCTACCAGGAGGTCATGGGCATGTCGCTGCTGCGCACGGCGCCCAACCCGGCGGCCAAGTTTACCAACTTCTTCGTGGGGTACGCCGCCGGCAATGCCCAGAACGTGCCCGAGGGCATGAACAAGGAGGCCCTGCGCGAGGGTGTGCTGGAGCTGACGTGGAACTACGGCACGGAGTCGGACGCCGACTTTGCCTACCACGACGGCAACAAGGAGCCCCAGGGCTTCGGCCACATTTGCGTGTCGGTCGACGACATTGACGCAGCGTGCCAGCGGTTCGAGGACCTGAACGTCAACTGGAAGAAGCGGTTGACGGACGGCCGCATGAAGAACGTGGCGTTTGTGCTGGACCCTGATGGCTACTGGGTCGAGATTGTCCAGAACGAGCGTCTGGCCGGCAAGCCCAACTTTTAACGAGTAGGTTGATGTCCGGGAGATTCTGAAATTGAATACTGAGAAGCGATGCTGTCATTGGAACAGCTGTATATTGATGAGTGTATATTTGGTGGTGTTGATCGTATGGAGCATGGCAGGTAAAATAGATTGATCGCGTTGCAGTTACTGACATGGCGGTTCATTTTATATGAATGACACCGTATTGCGTTGTGAATATGAGAGTTTCTCGAAAATATTCACGAATAGCGTTTGCAAGGTTTTGCATGGAAGTTTGTAATACAGTCCAAATGCCTCCACGTGCAGGCGTTCCCCACGCTCTTGCCGTCCCGCGGCGCGGCTGCCGTCTGCGTTTAATAAAACCAGATTGGCCCAGCCAATTGCACTTTTAATGGACGTGCAAGTGGGTAAGTGCGCATCTCAAAACAGTCTCCAAGAGAAAGAGCGAACAACACAGCGGCCATCGCAGTAAAAGCAACGAGGAAAGCACCAATCAAGGGAGACAAGAAGACAGAGGGCAAAAGACAAGACAGGAGACAGACAGGAGACATGTGAAAGGAGCGTTGCCTCAAAGACGAGGAAGGAACCCGGGGTAGATACCGGCTCTGGGGAAGGGTCGACCGCGGGTAGTCCTAGTCCAGCCCGCACTTGCCATGTTAGTTGTGAACTGGCTCTTTCCCGGCTCCTCCCCCAGACTCTCCACTCGTCAACCCCACAGTTTCCCTAACGGCAACTCCATCTTCTCCTTTTCCGACCTCTCCTCCTTTTCTCTCTCCCTCCTTTTCTCTCTCCCTCCTTTTCTCTCTGCTCCTCTTCTCGCCCATCCCACTCCACGCTTCCAAAGTCGCCTCCCCCACACAACTTGCACTTGTTCTGCCGCCTTGGACGATCTTATTACGGGTTTCGGGGCGTGCTGGCTGTCCAACAGCAAAACCGACTGGCCAGTAGCCAATAGTTGTGCCTGTTGAGGAAAGTATGCGAGAAAGTATGCAGTCTCTTGTCTCAAAGCAGCGATATCGCAGACCAGTCTGTTTATTCCGTCTGGATCTTGTGCATACTTCTTCTGCATGTTTCTTCTGCATGTCCATCCTCTTTTCTTTCTGACGATGCCTGGTCTGCCGCGAGATTTCCTCGAGAATTCTTCCTGTCGTGCAATTGGCTTTGGTCTCTCTCCTTTCTCAGAATTCGCGCCATAGCCGAAGACTGCCAGTCCAGGTCATCTTCTTCTTTCTCCTACCCCAAACGCCCGAGACGCCGCGGCCGCTGTTGGCGCGTCCTTACACCTCTGTCACCCCGCGCCCCGATGAGCGGCCGAAACAACCACACCAACGCCATTGACCCCAACGAGGAAAGGGTTCGTCAGATTGCATCTCGTCCCTGGAGGCTGGCCCCCTTTCGGTTCCAGCACGCCCTGGGGATGATGGACCCTAGAGGAAGCCCTATTGGGAGTCATTAGCCTTCTTTGTCGTTCTTGTTTGTCTCTTTACTTCTCTTGTCTTCCCTTGCTGCCCCTCGTTTCTGTCTGTGATCTTTTTCTTCCCCTCCTTTTTCTGTTCTCTTCTTCCACATATTTTGTTTGTTCCAAGTTGAACATCGAGACCAATTCCAGATCCAAGTGATCCTCTTGTCTCTTTCCAACTACTCTCCTCTGCTTATTCTACTCTACTTTCTGCTCTCCAATCATGGCTCCCTCCGCTGTCGAAGAGCCCGCTGCCGCCGTGGCTACTGACAACCGTCCCCGTATCCTCGTCCCCGAAAAGGTCTCTCCGGATGGCCTCGCCATGCTGCAGGACCTGTACCAGGTCGACATCCGTCTAGGCCTCTCGGCCGAGGAACTGTTGCAGACCATCCCCTCCTACCATGGCCTTATTGTCCGTTCCGAAACCAAAGTGACGGCAGCTGTCCTGGCCGCTGGCCGCAAGCTACGCGTGGTTGCCCGTGCCGGTGTCGGTGTCGACAACATTGACGTCGACGCGGCCACGGCGCACGGCATTATTGTCGTCAACTCGCCCGCCGGCAACATCCGCGCCGCTGCCGAGCACACTGTTGCCCTGTTGCTCGCCACAGCACGCAACATTGGCCGCGCCGACACGACGATGAAGGAGGGCAAGTGGGCACGCAGCACCCTGGTGGGTGTCGAAGTTGGCGGTAAAGTGCTGGGCATTGTCGGTCTCGGCAAGGTCGGGATGCAAGTCGCGCGCATGGCCAAGGGTCTGGGGATGCGTGTTGTGGCCTACGACCCCTATGCGAGTCCCGAGGTCGCCCGCAGTGCAGGCGTCGAGCTGGTTGCCAACACGGCCGGCGCACCCGGCAGCGAGACGACCGGACTCGACGCTTTGTTGCCCCAAGTTGACTTTTTGACCATCCACACACCGCTGCTGGCCACGACACTCAACCTGCTGGGCGAGGCACAGTTCAGGGCCATGAAGCCGACGGCGCGCGTGCTCAATGTGGCCCGCGGCGGTGTATACAATGAAGAGGCTCTTGTTGCTGCGCTCGACAATGGCTGGATCGCTGGTGCGGGCATCGACGTCTTTACGGACGAGCCTGTCAAGCCCGACCCAGAGGGCAACCACTCGTGGGCCGTGCGCCTGGCCGCCCATCCCAAGGTCGTGGCCACTCCCCATCTGGGCGCCTCCACCGTCGAGGCCCAGGAGAATGTGTCTCTCGATGTCTGCGCGCAGATGCGCACCATTCTGAGAGGTGGTCTGCCCACGGCCGCGGTCAACGCCCCGCTCATCCTGCCCGAGGAGTACCGCAAGCTGCAGCCCTACGTCCGCCTCGTCGAGCGCATGGGCAGCCTGTACACACAGCACTTTAACCGTGCCTCGCGTACCGGTGGCAACAACCGCCGTCCGCGCCACCGGTTCGAGCTGGTCTACCGCGGCGAGCTGGCCGAAGTGGCCAACACCCGTCCGCTGTTTGCGGCGCTCGTCAAGGGCCTTGTGTCTTCGGTGACGGACGCAGGCGGCCGCGACGTCAACATTGTCAATGCGACACTGATTGCCAAGGAGAAGGGTCTAGCAATTCGCGAGACACACGACCGTAGTGAAGGCGGCAGTGGTGTCTCTTTGAGAGCGCAGGCAGACGAAGAAGTGTCAACAGTGGTCACGCCCGACGAGGATGGCCCGGCCCTGGCCCCAGTCGACGATGCGCCCGTCACTGCTGCTGCCCCTCCTGCTTCCGTCATACTCCCCGACGAAATCATCGAGGGCTACGTGTCGGGCAAGTCCATCTACATTAGCCGCGTCGACCGCTTTGTTGCCAACTTCGTGCCCGAGGGTACTCTGTTGGTGCTGCACAACTACGACGAACCAGGAAAGATTGGCCATGTCGGTATGGCCCTGGGCCGCCACGGCATCAACATCACCTTTATGCACGTGGCGAGTGTCGACCGCGGCGGTGCTGCTCGCCGCCGCAGTGTG
Source organism: Sporothrix euskadiensis (assembly GCA_019925375.1). Taxonomy (NCBI): domain Eukaryota; kingdom Fungi; phylum Ascomycota; class Sordariomycetes; order Ophiostomatales; family Ophiostomataceae; genus Sporothrix; species Sporothrix euskadiensis. Next base: position 298,660 of record JADHKQ010000003.1, on the reverse strand, counting down.
ACTACGGGCACGGAGAACGAGGCGCTGATGATTCTGGGTGTCGACGGCCCGGCGGTGACGCCCGCTGTGATTGACGATCTGCGTGAGTCAGAAGGTATCCTGGACGTGAGTCTTGTGCGGTTGTAGCGGTTGTAGGGCCTGTTGGCAAAAGCAAAAGGATGTCGAAGAAGAGAGTATACCATGCGTAGCAAGAAAGCTCAAATATACGACTGTTTCTTTATTAATCATAAACTTTGTACGTCGTATATCATTTCATTTTATCATCTGTCTCACGTCTATCTAAAACATGTTGTTTGTTACCGGTCTATTGTCTTCCGGTGTCTAACCTGTTGCCATCAAACCCACACAAAAGACTGCTCAACCAAGAAGCCATGGAATGGCCAGCGTCCCGCTCGTTGCGCCCTTGTCGGCCGTCACGCCCTCGGCGCCAGCCAGCGCTGTCGACTGCCCCGACGGTGTCCAGCCAGCCCGGGCCAGCGATTGTTTGGCCACTACACAGTCAAACTGGATATCTTCCACCAGTGCTTCCAACGAATCGTAATTCTTCTCGGGGCGGATATACCCCAAAATAGCCAGCCGCAAGTGCGCCCCGTAGAAGTCGTGTGCAAACGGATACAGAATGTGCACCTCGGCCGTGCGCGTCGTGTTCTGGTAGAAGGGGTTGTACCCAATGGACATGACCATGGGGTACAGGCCGGCCACACTGGCCGTCTTTTTCGAGGCTTCCGTCGTGTCCTCGGGCAGCTTCGAGGCCACACCTCCAATCACGCCCTTGGCCTCGGCGGCGGCGGCCTCGCCGGGCCGTGCAGCTTCCAGGGCAGCCCAGCCAAAGTAGACGCCCGAAACACAGTCGGCAATCCACGGCGTGGCCTCGGCGTCGACGGGCAAGTTGGCCGTAGGAATTCCGAGCTACGCTGTCAGTGAACAATTCAAATCACATGTACACGAAGGAGGGGGAGGGGGTTGGTGATTACCTCCTTCGACCCCCGGCCGAAACCGCTAATCACGGGCCCCTCCATCTTGACGGGAAAGGGCAGCTCAGGCCCCGCTTCGGGGCCGACAATCGACGGTCGTGAGGATGTCATTGTGTGTGTGTGGTGTGATTCTTTGGGGTGGGAAAGAAGATGCAAGTGGATGGAAAAAAGTGAAAGTCGAAATGCGTCGAAATGCGCAAGGAAGTCTGGTCTCCGTTTGAGGTCGGCTTGGAGATCCGCCGGGCGCGCCTTCCGTTGTCTGACTTGTTACGGTAGCGCCTGCCTTAGGAAAGGGAAACTGGGGTTTGTTGGGGTTCGTTCGGAACGTTCTTTTAGTCTTTTTGGCGGGGTGCGCACGTGACTCGCGCATGTGAAAATAGGCACGCTCTCATCTCACGCCAGGATGACGAGCTGCATACAGCTCACATAAGTCTTCGACATATGTATTAACGTACAGCTCATGTTGCACAGAATGGAAAATTGATAGGACACGATTACATCATACACAATCACGTAATTGCTGTTCCTGGCACACGTTGGTTCACAAGACGACTAACGGGACATTGCCAATATACTAAATTTACGTCATTTCATGGGCCTCGCAAATCAAACGTTCTCTCGTAACATCAGGTGGTACTTTTTTGTATTGATAAACAAAACAGCGCATTCTTGCAGGTATATATAAACGTGTAATAGAGTTTCCTGGAAGCCTTTCCAAGAAAAAGTAAGGAGCCCAAGAGGCGAGCCCAAGAGGCCTTCCCAAGGAAACAAAAACAGAAACGGATATGGAACAATGAATTCCGTTGGAAAGAATACGACGTCGGTCAGGCAATGACAGGACGGAAGAACAAAACAAACGAGTAAGAAAAAATGATAAAAAGGTAAAGGAGACCAAAAACGCCGCCTATGCCTGACCACGAATAGAACAACAGCAATGAAAGACGAAGAAAACGGATGAAAACGGAAGGAAATAGAAAATGAAAACCAAAAAATGCAGTATACAAAAACAAGTACTCCCAGACAAGACTAGACAGCAACGCTTTCTTCCCTTGTTTTCGACATAGTAATGTCCACTAATCCACAGAAGCAGCAACAGAGCACTCTACTATACAGCCAACTGGTGCGGCTCCTGGTTGGGATAGTAGCAAGGAAGGAACTGGGAGTGGTTAGTACAAGAAGCTCGTACTGAAATAGAGTAAAAACGCGTCAACGCGTCAAAAAGGGGGTGAAACTCACATTCATCACAATCATCATGGGTATATCAAAGGTATCACGCCGAATGTGCCAGCAGTACGAACACTCCAGCTTGCCGTCCCGCTCAATCCTGGCAATACCGTGCTCGCCGTCAATACGCGCCACACGGCTGCTCAGAATGCTGCTCGCGGGTCGCAGCGTGCCGGCGCCGGGGCCGGTCGTCGTCGTGCCCCCGGCTGTCGATGTGGGGCCGCCTGCAGCCTGTGGTTCGTCGACGACACTTCCGCTCGCCGACGACACAAGCATGTCGCGTGTCCGGTACTTGAGCAGCCGGCACTTGCGGTTGACGGAGCCACGGCTGTCGCCAAAGGCCAGGTGCGCAAAGTCTTCGTAGAATTCAATCACATTGTCGTCGTCCATAAGCTCGGCCAAGAACAGCGGCTGCGGCTTGCCTTCCGATGCCTTGACAATCTCGGCATTCAGGGTCCGTAGCCGCGGCGTCGTCAGGCCTGCACGGCCCGTGTTGTTCGCACTGCCGTTGCCGCTGTTGTTGCCGTCCTCGTTGCCCCGGCCAAGACCACCGCCGCCAGCCGCCGACGCCGTTCCGCCACCGCCCAAACTGCCCGACGCGGCACCGCCGGGTGTCACGCCCGTGTTCACATTGAGGTTGGGCTCTTTGCCCAGCAGCACATCCTTGGTCCAGCCCGTCAGCGCCGTAAACTCCTTATTCACAGCCGCCACCTCGCCGGTGCGCCGAAGAACAATCGTCGGGCTCGACACCTGGTTCATAAATTCCTCGTACTCAAAGAGCGTGCGCTGGAAGCACTTTTCCATAAAGACAAGATCTTGCCGGTTGAGTGTGCGCGTACACGAGATGAATGACGGTCGAATGCTGGACAGTGCTTTGGCAATGCGCAGAATCTTGCCAGCCGCAAACCGGCGCTGCAGCAGGGCAATCAGACGATGGAACCCGTTGACGTACATGTACGGCTCCTTGACGAGCTCGTAGACGGACGACGGGTCTCGGTGCCGCTTGCCGAGTAACGACTGCGGCAGCGCCTTGCTGGTCACGGGCCCCTTGGCCTTTTGCTGCTGCTGCAAAGACTGTTGCGACATCGGCTGTGCTGATTGTGAAACGGACTGGCGACCCTGGCCATTGTTGTTGCTGCCGCTGTTGCCGCCATTGTTGTTGCTCAAATTCGAGAGACCGTACACCGCCGTCGTCGGCGACCCATCAAAGCCGTAGTTTGTCGCTTGTGGGCTGTTGTTGTCCGTGCTCGGGCTCTGAAGACTGGCAGGCGCTGCGGCAATGGCATAGGCATGAGGCAGGCCGTGCTGCAGGTTGCCTTGCGTGTAGAAGCCGTTATTCGACGAGTTGTCCAGGCTCATAAAGTCGTTCATCAGGCCGCCAGCACTATTGGACGCAGCACCGCCATCATACAAGGTCTGGTTGACACCGCCGTTGCCAAAGACATCGGCAGCCGAGCTAAAGCTGCCAACACCAGAGCCAGCACGTCCGCCCTGCTGGGATATGGACGACGGGTCGTGCGGATCGTCAGCAGCGCCAGACGACATGTGGCCGAGCATGCCAAACTCCATGGCCGCATACTGACTGCCAAAGTTGATGCCTTCGAGGTTAAAGTTGAACAGGGCCGGGTTGCTGGGGTCGAAGAGCGCTGGTGAGAAGTTGGCCATGGCAGCTGACGCCGACGATAAACTCATCCGATTCAACGGATTGGTGGCTTCGCCGGCGGTTGTAGCGAAACTGGGCGAGACGGGCGACTGAGGGTTCGGGAACGTCAGGTTCTCGGGCAACGTACCCGCTGGTGTTTGCGAGGTCGAGAAGGCGGGATATGAAGGTGCACTAGATTGTGTGAAGAAGGTCGGCACATTGGATGCAGATACATCTGACCCAGTACTTGATGGGTGCCGGTGGCCGTTCGCTGCCCGGGACGGCGTATTTGTGGTGGCACCGGCATTGAAGTTGGGGCCAAGGACTGGCCTAAGGGCCTCGGCCGGCGCATCATGCAAGTACTTTGCCTTCTTACGCACGCCATCTTGGCAGCCGTCGGCGAGACCTCTCTTGATACATCTCTGGCATGGCCGTTCGTCGCCTGTTTTGTTAGTATAGGGTACATAAAACAGTATAAAAACATCCAGAGAACTGCACATACCGCATGTCAAGTGAGCCCGCTGGCAGGCAAAGCACGCCCGGCGAGCCTTCTTCCGTCGAGGACGTAGCGGGTCCTTGGGGTCGTACTTCTTCTTGGGCTCGGCAGCCGAGCCGTCGACACTGGCCGCCGTCTTGACCGTCTTGGCGTCGTTGTTCCGGTCCATGTCTTCGTCTTCGTCGTTGTTGTATTTTCTTCCGTTGTCGTTGTCGTTGTTGTCGACTTCGCGGAGGAGCTGCAGATTAACTTCGTCGTACTCGTTGTCAGACACACCATCTGAGACGTCGCCTTCGTTGGGCTCCATATCTCCCTTTCTTTTTTCTCTCTCTCGAGGCAGCTCGCTTTGCACGAGATGTCTCGCCTTGCTGGTCTTTATATAGTAGGGCGGCCGCGAGGGACCCCCTAGGGAAAGGCGAACAAAAGGAGAGAGGTGGGGGAGAACAGCAGGGCACACACGACACACTCAACCCAAACCCAAAAATGATGAGCAGGGGTGTGCGGTTTGGCTGTGTGGGGGGGCGGGTAGAAGCGTGGTAGACGAGAGTAGGAAAGAGAGCGGAGAAGCTGTTCAATACACGCGCGCGCAGGGACAGAGATGCCAAAGCAAAATGTGTATCCAAACAGTCGTTCAAGCTAGGGTGACCGTCTTCTCGATGTGATTGGCAGAGTTCGTATCAAAGGCTATTGTTGAGGGTGGGGTGGTGATGAGCCCAGTGCTCTTGCTCTTGGGAGAGCTCGAGAAAAGAAGGGGGCGTGTGAGAAAGAGACGGGACCAGAAGATTAAAGATGGCCAACGCAAAGCAGAAAGTAAGGCGTCTGCAGTCAAGAAGCAGTAAAAGAAAAGACGGAAAGCTAAGCCAGCTCCTGCAGCAGTGGCCCAGGGTCAGGTTGTACAACAGCACCAGCTTGGCTTCCGCGCTGTAGTCTGTAGTCTGTTGCGTAGCTGCGCAGATATGCTGTCTATCCAGTTGTGATGAAAGACAAAAGGCCTAGGCACAATGTTCACTCTCGATGCAAGTGAGGTGTCAAAATCAAAGACAAGTCTGTTGCAGGGCGACTGCGGGTACAACGGCAGCCGTTCGCAAGTCCGTGTGTCCGTGTGTCCGTGTATCGAGCTCCTGGTAGCTCTGTGGGTGCGATGTATGTGTTGGATGTGTGTTGAATGCGTACAGTATATGCAAAAGCGGTATGAAGACGCGATATTGCGATATGGATGCAGCGTTGCTTGGCTTGGGCGTGCAGAAACGCAATATCCCACAATATTGGACAAGGGGTGTTGTTTGTGTTGTTTGTGTTGCTGTATTCCTGTATCGATTCGAAGTACGCCGTATGGGCTGCTGTCAGGTCGGACAGACTGATGAGGAAAACAAGGCGGGACGCAGGCCGCGGGGCGGAATGGCGAGAAACAGATGAACAGATAAAGACTGTATGTGCCTGTATGCGACTGTATGTAGATAATACAAGACACGATGCACACACAAGGCACAGCGCACAAAGCACAAGCAGTGAAGCAGGTGCCAGGGGAGAAGACCTAGGCGTGTGCAAAGGTGCGGGGCGTGGGAGAACAGAGAAACCCAGAATTTTAGAAACCCGGAAACCCAGTAAATGAAAACGAGAGGAGGAAAAGGCTCCGACAGCGTGCAGCGGGGGCGCGGTGCACAGAGCAGTTGTTTCTTTCCCACTCTCGAATCTTTATTTTCTGTCGTATTATTTGGCCTGGGCTCGTACAAGAAGGACGGGCAAGGCTACACAAGACGTCGTATAGTAGCCAGAAGAAGCAAGCCGTCTCTTTCGTTGTCGTTCGTGGCGTCCAGTGCGCAAGCAAATAGCAGTGGCGTAGGTCGCAGGCCGTAGGATGGGCGGCGGACAGGGCGCCGGCGTCCTTTGTGTGACGAGGGACAGGAGATGGGGGAAGGATAATTTAAGGGTAAGAGTTATGCGGTGGGCGAGAGCGAGGGCAGGACCGTGAGTCGTGGAGCAGTCGTCTTCCCTTGGTGACTGTCGAGGACGGGCGGGAGGAAGCAGGCTGGTGCTGGTCGAGTTCGTAGACAGAGAAGCTACGAGACACAGAGTCCGGAGAACAGAGACAGAGATGTCGAGGGGAGCTGAAGAAGGTGGGGGGTACAGAAACGATGCAGGCGGCCGTTTTCCTGTCCTCTCTGTTCTTCTTTGTCCACCGTTGCTTCGTTGCTGTCGTGTATCGCAAGCGGCGAAGCGCGGCCGGTGTGAGGCTGTCTGTGGCAAGGGAGGGCGTTGCGCTGTATAGGGAAGGTCGCCGACCTGAGTGACGAGAGACGTCCAGCTGAGGTGCCCGAGATGCAGAGATGCAGAGATTCAGAGATGCAGAGATGCAGAGATGCAGAGATGCAGAGGGATAGAGGTGTAGAAAAGTCGATGTCGGGAAAAAGAGACAAAAGCTGCCGTTGAGCTAAGATCGCAATGGTAGAGCGGAGATTGGTCGAGAGTCGTGGTTGGTTCCTGGAAGTACCTCACTTCAGAGCCACATCGCAGTCTGTTCACCTTGTGAGAGAGTTTCGTCGTTTGTCGTTTGTCAGCAGTCGTCAACTTCGTCGCCGTCGCCTTCCTCACAGGTTTGGCCTCTGCTTCTTTTCTTCGTTTCTTCGTTGTTGTCTGGTCGCGTGGTGGGGCGAGGCAAAGATGCAAGGAGCTGTTGTATTTTTCCTATTTTTCCGAGGCTGGGGAATTCCCTCCCGTCAGTGGTTCCTCTCAGGACTGAAGGTCGTCAACAGACTGCAGCAAAAACTTTCTGAGGGCTGGCGGACCAATGAGGCGCCCGTATTCGGATGCCAATGCGACTTGGGTGGTGGGTTTTGTTCTTTGAGCGTGCTTTGGGCGTGCTTTGAGAGTGCTTTTGGGGCCAAGGTGCGGATCCCTATCCTCGGCTACCAATCCCACACCGTGGCTGGCACGCAAGAGAGGAGCAGCAGCAGCAAAAGCAACGAAAAGCCGCGATGGATCTCCGCACGCAGGTATTCTAGCCTTTAGCGGTCTCTTGTCTCTTGTCTCTTGGGGAGGCTTTCATGGGGAAAGGTACGTTTTCTGACTCGCAAAATCGCAGCTGAAAAAGGTAAAAAAGGGGAAAAGTAAAAAAGACGGTAGGCCGGATTGTGAATCGTTACAATAAGGATGTTGGACTCGGGACCGTGTCCACGTATTGCTGTTGCGCCATACAGCCTTGCGAGGGTGCGACGATGGAGGATGCGAGATGCAAGAGACGCAGTAAATGCAAGACACAAGCAAAAGTGAAGCTCAAAAAGGGCGTGAAGACGGAAAGGAGTCCGAAAGACGGTCCGAAGTTGAGAGGAAAGAGTGCGCGTCACAAAGGCCGCTGAAAAGGAGATGGCGGGAAGGCGCTGTAGGTCGCAGTTGCTTGGTCTGCTCGTGCAATGACGAACTCGCCGCACGTTCCAACCGACAGCAAAGAAAACAGTGGAGGCAAATTCGTGAAATAGTGCGCTTGCCAATTGGCGGGGAAGGTCCGTTGGAGCAAAACGGCGAGGCAAAGGCAACTGCAGTTGGCAACAACAACAAAACGGTAAGTCTAAAGAGGGGGCAGACAAGTCAATTGAGAAGGCACGATGGACGCCAGAATGGCGAACAACACCACGAAGAAAGAAGCAGCATCAAGAACTCCTTGTAAGGAAAGTGCGACAGTCGAGAAAGCCGGGGAAGGAAGCGACGAGTAATACGGGGCATCAAATCCCATGAGCAAATGAGCAATGACCAAAACGAATAAAATGCCTGCCGCCTGCCGCAGCCGACTGGGCCTGGGCCTGGTTCCGCTGAAAAGGCGGTCGCTCCTGCGGTCTGCAGCATGGCAATGTCAGAAATGTCGAATGCGCCTGCCATTTTGACACGCTTCTCCTTGTTCTTCACTTTTTATCCTTTGGCCATTTGCTCCTTCCTCCTTCCCTCTTTCATGCCAATACAGCTCGTTTCAAGTACGTCGTCTTTCCTGCAATGCTTGCGTATGCTCCTTCCTGTCCAAACGAACTACTGTGCTTCTTATTACTGCATGTCTTCTCATACAGGTCGTTCTTGCTGTGCAAGCCAAATACGGAGTACTCGTATTATCAATTGCCCGAGGGAGAAGGCGCAGAGGCGCACTCGCGCACTGCGGGGTTTTTCGCTAGCAACTTCCTCAGAGCTCTTTCCTTTCACCAGCCTTTTTATTCTTTTTAGTACTTCCTGCGTTCTTGGTTTCTTCGATCCTTCGATCCTTGCTTTTGATGTGGTACCAGTACCTACCCCAGCTGCTACTATGCACGTCAAGTGGTGTACCTACTACCTTATTAAAAACGCGCAGTGCGAGTGTGGAGCATTCTTGCCTTCGCTCTTCCCCTGTGCCGCTGCAAGTTTTTCCCATTTGCACGCGCCAACGCCAAATCGAGACACGCTGAATGCACCGCTAGCCCGGGCATGTGCGCTAGGGAGTATGGCTGTGACCCTGTGAGTTGTGCGTGTCCCAGAATACGTCGTAGAAAAGGCAAAATCAACAATCTTCACGACGTATGTTTGGCCAGGGTGAATCATGTTCCGCCATATTGCTGTCACCTCTTTCTTTGAGATGGCATGTATCGATTTGCTGAAAGTCTATCAATGGGGATTATCTGTTTTTCTTTCAAGAAGAGAATCTGAAAGCCAATTTTCTGAATATCTGTTTTAAAATGAATAAATTTATAATGAAATGAAATGAAGCATATGTAAAGATGACTGTTTTCAAAATAAAAAACGCCCGAAAAAAAGAAAAAAAAAGAAAGAAAAAAAAAAAAAGAAAGAAAAAAAAAGAAAGAAAAAAAAAGAAAGAAAAAGAAAAAAAAGAAAAGAAAAGAAAAAAAAAAAGAAAAGAAAACCCCAAAAGGAATAGTCAATCTTTAGAACCCCCCCCCCCAACATGGATTATAAAAGAGACAATTTAGAGAATAGAAGCAACCTTTACATTTTACATCTGTTCCATCTTCATTTTCAGCTCCCTTGTTCTTATGGCCTTCACATTTCCCACACCCGCCACACCCGCTGTCCAATAGGCATTGTGTCTCGTATGTGATCCTGCTCGTGTAACGAACACCCTCTCAAAGATGGATGCGTGATGGATACCCGAGCCCTTCCTTTCTTGAATCTTTGTCACGTAGGACTTGGCAGTGGATAAAAAGAGGGTGGGGGTGATGAGGCCCGACCAGGCAAGAAGTGAGAATTAGATGCGGAAACTGAGGACGGCAGTTGTTGAAAACCAAACAATTGGGAGAACGAAAGAAAAAAAAAAAAAAAAAAAACAGATGGGCGCCATGAGTGGGCTTCAGATTTGGCCCCATTTGCCCATCCGTCTGATCGATCCGGTGCTCTTTATGCGGGTGAGGACTGACGAAGCACTCGGACTGGCTGTGAGAAGGCGGAAAGAAGTCAAAAATAAGGGGGCAAAGCAAGTCAAGCCCAGTCTGCATAGCCGTCGTTGCTTTGTTGTCTCATCCACTGCCCACCTCATATATACTTTCACATGAGGCTTTACCATGGCCGTGGTTTAGGAAGCTCATATATCACTTTCTTCGACGTTGGATTCATATAGTAGATGACTGACTTCAAGGGCTGTTTGTATGAAGAATATTGTCCCCTTTTGTTTTGTTGTCTTGGTCAAAGAAAGTATGCATTTCTGAAAAACAAGACAACACAAACAGACCCGTTGACTCCCGCAAAAGAGACTCAGCTCAAAGACGAGCATGTGCCCATTATTGGCATTGAGCGCACCTTTATGCTACCCACCGTCTCTCGACGCCACCGGTTCTGCTCTGACAAAAGGCCAGCGCATACACAACTTCACGCACACACACACAAACATACATTCACGCGCACCATCCTTCATCACCATCACACCTATCATTAAAGTGAATAAAGAATGCATTGGCATTTCTTTGGCCAGGAAATACAGCGAGAGTAGCTCCAGGGTCGTAGTCGGCCGCTGGCATAATTCTTCCTTTGTCGAATCATACAGAAGCATGTGCTAGAACTATATCTGCCGAATGCATCTCTCTCTCATTCTCTCTCTCTTCCCTTATGCATGGGCTTTCTCATCGACTCTGCATAATCATCGTCATCACGAGAAAAGGAATAGGAACAGTGGTACCCTACCTTGACCTGGGGTATAGAAAAGAACCCATTGATGGACCTCTACATTTCCATCTGTCCATGTACTCCGTACTTTCTGGCTGCTTATTGGCGTGCTGTTGTACAGTCCAGCTGATGCATCAACTCGAAACTCTCTACTTTCATCACACTCGCACAGCATATAAGAAAAAATAAGGCAAGGGCCAAGACAAAAGCCAAAAGTAGAATATGACCGCTCGTGATTTCGTAAATGTCCCCTATCCCATGGTCTTGTCCGACTGACCCCCCTTCCCCCCTTTATTCCACAAAGTACGTTACACAGGCACAGTGAACGGACCTTGTCTACTCTCTCTCTTTAATTTTGAAATAAATCACGGCTACCTACTTTATATTTATTGCTTTTGTGCGTGGACAATATTTTAACGGCACGCCCCCCGTCAAGTCACCTTTCCCTCCAGTCTGCCACACCACACACACTCAAGTTGGGTTGAGGATGATAAAGCTGGGTTGAAGATGACAAAGCGCACTGAAGCCAAATTCTGGGTTCTTGAGAAGTAAAAATTGAAAAGTAAAAAAAGATAAAACAAACTAACGCCCTTCTTTCTTCCCTCCATTTAACGGCCCCAAATCCTGTTTATATTGGTTGACCAGTCAGCTGCCCTCAGTACAGCCTTACACAACAGCTGCAGGGCACCTTCTTTTGCAATGTGTAGTCTATTGTTTTATGGTTTTATTTGTACATCAAGTACCATACAACGTTGGCTCGGAAACAGGGAGACCTCATCCTTGGCCGTTCTTGCGTGTTTTAAGCAATGCCGCCATGGCATGTTTCTCCTTATTGACACACTCGTATTTGTCCAAAGAGCAGACCAGGAACAGGCTCCCAGACGCTGGAGCTTTGACTCACATGCGTGTCTTGGATTATAGTAACCATTATATATGTATTGTGCATTATTTCTCCGGTTATTAAATAAGTGTATACTATATGTCCAAAAAAGAATGTACAAAGAGAAAATCTAGATATGACAGCCTTCTGATGCGTTTTATGCAAAGCGAACAAAATATGCAAGCGCCATGAAGCCATGAAGATATATGCAGATGCCAAACAGCCAGCAATGTTCTTTCCATGACAGCACACCTTAAAAATCAAACGTCCCTTTTTCATCCCCACGCTGACTCATGAAAATAAATGGCAGTCTATGCTGATCTATAGTAACAAAAAAAATATGAAAGGCGAGTAAGAAGGAAGGAAGGTAAGTCGGCCAGCCGGGTATCGCCCTAAAGCTCTTTCAAAGCTCTCCGAGACAAAAGCTCTCACGAGCTCACGGCAAACTTGCTCCGGTTGCGCAGCTGCTTGCCGTACTTGAAGAACAAGAAGGGGAAGGGCACCATGGCGAGGGTCAGGAACGCCAGCAGCGACGACGCCCACTGGTCGCCCAGCTTATGGTACATTTGCACACCGAAGAGAGGGAATGCGGCGGCAAACGAGCAGCGGACAAAGGCGTTGGAGGCCAGGACACTGGCGGCGTAGAGCTGGTAGGTGTCGACAAAGAAGGTAAAGATGCCACTGAAAGCGAAGAGGGTTCTGAGTGAAGAGAAAGGAGAGACGGTTAGCTGCATGGACGTACAAAAATAACAACTCGAGAAAAAAGGTGTAAGAAATATACAAAAATATGTAGGCGAGAGGGGAGAAAGTGAGATTGGATGAGGATGAGGATGAGGCGTAAAAGATGAGGCGAGACGACGGATGCGAGAGTGAGAGCACAGTTTTGTGGGCTGTTGTTCAACACCACGCCTTGTGACCATCTCTTGACGACAAAACAAGAAAAGATGTGAGAAGGATGAAAGGGGAAGATAGAAAAGGAGAGACAGCCGGTTTACAGTAGCGAAAGATGAGGCAGAAAGGATCCTGGTGAGAGGGGACAGAGAGGTGCTCATCTTAAAAGGAGGGGGTGTGAAGGATGAGCTTCAGAGTGTTGGTTGTGTCGTGCACTCGATGCACTGCAGCAGACCGTGTGTACCGAGTACGAGGGCTACCAACAAAGCGTGTCTGTGTGCATCGTAGATGGAATACAAGGATACGGAAAGAGGTATTAAATAGGAATTCAAGACCGGATGCTCGTAAAATAAACGAAGCCTAATTATGCGGGCAGCCGTTGGGGCTGAGACGCAAAAGGCTTCGTATTATTTTGGAGAACATCGGCTATTTTTATCCAAGGTGAGGAAGAGAGAAAAGGGGTAGATAAAAAAAGAAGGGAGATTGCGAGTAGAAAACAAACCAGAAAGAAACGGAAGAAAAACTCACCCAATGGCAAAAACGGCCGACCCGATAATGGGCACGATCCAGTGAATGCTGGCGTACGACGTCCAGCCGAACCAGAAGATACCGATGGGCACAAGGATGGCGCCGGCCATGACGGACGGAAGACGGTCCTCGGGCTCGCTGACGGGGGCATCGGCGCCGAGTTCCTTCTGGCGCTTGACCATGAGATGATGACGGGCCTTGCTCCAGACGGGAGCAAAACACGCACCGAGAGCCATGCCGACAAACAGACCCATAAAGGAGAGACCACTCTGCCACAGGTTGAAGCCGTGGTTGCCCTGAAAGACAATGGGGAAGGCGCCGAAGAAGAGGTACAGGACACCGAGGATGATAGCCGAGTACAGGTTGAGGGCGAGGATCATGGGCTCCGCGACCAACAACTGGAAGGGACGCTTGAGAGCATTGCCGACGGTGCCCAGGATCGACTTGGTCATCTTCTCAATGGGCGCATGCCAGCGGTCGTCGCCGGTCTCCTTGCGCATGCGGCGGGCCTTGTTGCGCAGCAGGACAGGGTGATAGGTCTCGGGGACGAGGAAGAAGATAGCCAGCAGCAGACAGAAACTCCAGATGATTAGGACGTAGTGCGTCCAGCGCCAGCTGGCGTAGCTGTTGATGAAGCCACCAACCAAAGGACCGATGGAGGGGCCGATGAAGGGCGCAGCCGTAAATAAGGCCATGGGACCCTGCATCTGCTCGCGCGAAAACAAATCACCGACAGTGCCACCGGCAACGGACAAAAAGGCAGCGCCAGTGAAGCCCTGGAAGAAGCGAGCAATAATCATGGTCTCGATGTTCTTGGCGACGGCCGAGGGGATGATCCAGATAGTGAACAGCACAAAGGACATTAGGTAGATGGGGCGACGGCCGTAGAACTCGCTCAGTGGACTCCAGGCAGGGCCCAGAGCAATACCCAACACGAATGTCGACAGACCCAGCGTGGCCACGATATCGGAGGTGCCGAACTCGGCGTTCATGCCTCCGTACGACGAGGTGTAGATGGAACTGGCGCAGGTGACACAGGCAGAGCCGAAACATGTGATGAACACAATGAGCCACTTGCGCGCGGTACCCATGCTGCGCGGGCACATGGGATCCGCATCACCGCCGTCCCAGCTGACTTCGTATGGATCCTTTTCAGGGACAGCACTCGGGCTCGGCTCGGCGATTGGCGCGGGTGGCTTGCCGTCTCCTCGGGTTACACTTCGGCTCCGGGTCCGGATGTGCACCGGCTGGATGGCCGGGTCGCGGGGATCTTCATTCTCTTCGAGCGTGACGGTCTCTGATGCTGATGAGTCGCCGCTGGTGCGTGTCTGGTCGCGTGTGGCCGAACTTTCGTTGATCTTTTCGTTCTCGAGGTCGTTCGCCATGCTGCGGCGCGGTTGCTGTGTATCGTAGCCGCCGTCAAGGCTCTTTTCTAAGTCCTTCTCCATTGTGAACCGGTGTTGTTGTCGAGCCAAAGGATGAGCAGAGGAAGCGACAGAGGAAAGGGGAGAACAATATTAAGAAGGGTGAAGAAATGTAAAAATAGTTATCAGTAATCAGGAGATGTGACGCGACGAGAGATGTGCATCACAGGCTTTTCATATATAAATATAAAGCCAAAGTACCAGCGAACGCCGAAACTCCGAGTGTTTGCGAGTTCCAAGATTTTAAGACGGAGATACGTCACAAAAAAAGTAATGTTATAGTAGCTTGCGCTACTAAACGGTAGTAGCGTCAATGGGGCCCGCTAGTTTGCTCGTGTTTACCAACGGTCGGCGCTCCAAATGTGGCACTGATGCTAGGCGGTGGCGAGTAGAGGCGAACATGTAATTGTGAAAGAAAAGGAAGAAAAAAGGTGAGCTGGGTGGTGTAGTCGACGATACGTGTAAACGGAAATATGAGGAGAGAAGATGTGTCCGCAAGATGTGTACTGATGAGAAAAAGGGAAAAGAGAAAGAAGAAGGAGAAAGGAGACAGGAGAAAAGGGGGAGAAGGGAGTGGGATGTCCAAGAGGAAAGAACAGACGAGGAATATTGTCAAGAGGGAAGGAGGTAGTCACCAAGATGGTTATATAGGAAAGAACGTGTGAGAATAGAGAGGATGAGAAGGTAAAAATAACCAGGAAGGAGCGAGCAACGCGTCTGTCGATGTTGTGACCAAATAGGAAGTTCGCTTTGTATTCTTCAGGCCAGGCAAGAACGAACGACTGGGCGAGGACGGAGTCAATGGCGATAACACAAGGGATGAACGCAAGCAGTAAAGTCGCCCATGAGAGGCCTTTCACCAACTTCAACAATGTATCAGGGGGGATGGCTGCCGTATTGGGAAAGTGAGGTCAAAACAGGCGAGAGAGTCGGAGAGTAAGAGCCTGGAATGCGTTCTGGCGACGAATAGGTGCAAGGCGTGAATGACAAACCTTTAGCTCATTATTCAGCTGGGGAAATCGTTCGCCCATGACGGGAAGGATCAAAGTGGAGAAGCGACGTCGAGAACCAAAGGTCAAAGGGTAGGCGCGATGGGACGTGGTGGCCGAGATGAGGTGGAAGGATCAATGACTGAAGAGAAAAGGAAGGAGCCAGAATATGTGGAAATGCGGAGAGTGAATAGCTTTCTAACAAGAAGGAGCAATTACGGGAGAGACGGAGAAAAAAAGAGGAAGAATGGCAAGAAACGCAAGAAAGGAAGGAAGGCTGAAAAGGCCAAGACGCGAACTGCGGCCAGGAAACTGAGCAGCAGAAGCACACACAAAAAAAGAAACAGAATACGACTTTACGAGACAGCGTTGGAATTGACCGCGCTCCTGTGACCTAAAAAAAAGAAGAAGAAAAAAACGGCTGCCAGTCGGAGATTCCCCAGAGAGCCCCTACGACTAACTGAAAAGCGTCTCGAAATGCGCTGCCGCCCATTCTTTCCCTCTTAAACGGCACTAAGAAACAAACATAATTAGGAAGGAGAAAAAGGAAAGAAGGAAAGAAGCAGAAACAGGGCCAATGTGAGGCAAGAGCCACCCGGTAGCCGGCACCCGGTAGGCCTGTGGCTAGCTTACTCGCCCCTCTCCGCTCGGGGCTACGGCTGCTGCACGATGCAATGTTGATCGTTTCTCCAAGGTGCTCAGTTCACTGGGTTTTGCGCCCACAAGAGTCTCAATAACTTGCCAGCGGTTGTCTGGCACTGTTAATGCTGTACCTCGCTGGTCTATTCATCATACTGTTTCTGGGATACGATGGGAGTACGCGAAAGTCAATGTTGGATCACGAGAAGAAAAAGCATCATCAATCGATAAAATAGTTGAATGACAGAGACTGATGATACTGACAAGATACTGACAAGATACTGACAATACACTGACAGACAGGACATAAGGCAGCACATGTTTGACTACCTAGTGCTGCACCCCCCGCATACTCCGTACGTCGGATAGAGCTGCTGCTAAGAAATGGCGATGAGAAAGCTGCACACAATTTTTGACAGACGCATTATTTCAGGCAAGTTGGAGGTGGTGGTGTGTGGCCCATGGGTGACTGGACAGAGAGGGCGGTGACGGGAGCTGACCCCCATCTATCCATCCAGTGTGATCCTGAAAGTTGGAGGCCAAGCTGTGCCAGAAAATGTGAAAAGGAAGATTTGTTGTGACTTTGAGGGTATGCTGAAAGTGGACACAGAGTCACAAAAGGAGGTTGATCCAGAACATTGAATGTGCTCCAGCGTGCCTTGAAATTTGGGACTGCACGAATTATTCAGAGGCCGGAAAATCGACATCCACGATCCAATCCAGCCTGCCAGGGTATGGAGGAAAGTAAAAACGCGGACACTTTTTTTGACTTTTGTGCCTGACAAAGAACCAGGTGGTTCTCCTCAAAGAAAGCAAACAAAAAGCAAAAAACAACCCTTGCAGCACTAGCATCGGCCCTTCGCGTCTACGGCTTCCCTGGCAGGGGTGGTCAATAAATCAGCAGAGCAAGCGAGAGACGGTCAACTTGCATCAAAGTTTGAGCCCTATGAGAAGACTATCACTTCAAAATTGAACAATTTCCATCTGACAGTCACCATCACCGTATATTTCGGCATCTGACACACGGAGACATTACAGAGTGTGATGCGATATACGACGAGAGCGAGGCTCTAGTGTGGAAGAGACTAGTAGCAAAGCGGTGCCCCTGAAAAAATATGAGTAATGGATAGAACGACATGGTAGGAAGACGATGACAAACATGCTAGTTTGGTCAGTCTTCACAGCGGCCGGACTGGTTTTTCCCATCGCTAGCCGCCATTAGTCACTACGACAGCCGCGCTTTCTGCTGGCAAACATACGGCCTGGGATTCTGGGATCCTGGGATCCTGGGATTCTGGGCATATCATCTCTATTGGTCTGTTGATCTGTTGATCTGTTGCTTTACACAGTATTGTTATCGCTGGAAAGAGTCCCCTTTTTCATTTCGGATCCTTTTTCAAGATGCGAGATTCGATTGATAATCGGTTTTTGAGATGTCGTGGTTTCTGATATTATTCTATATTTTTATGCTGAAAGTCTCCGAGTCTTTATAGTTTGACATGTTTACAAAGTAGACAAGCATCGATAGAGGTCCTCTCTTGGCTTGTGACCATGTTTTTCCGGACCTTGAAGCCTCTGGTGAGTAAGACTAGAAGACAAGGCTGACACAAACGCTCTTAACACCGCAAAGCTTGCTGGTATCATGTTAATCCCACGGAGTACACAACGGCGTTTCTCTTGAATTCTGTTCCATTTCTTTCTAAAGACTCTCTCATTATTCTCCATCTTCTCCATCTTCTCCATCTTCTCCATCGTGGCAATTCTGTCTACGCGTCGTCAAAGCATATCATCATCTATCCGTCCTGCCCAGCCGGCTTGCCGGCAACAATCTTAAACGATGGACACACTTGTCGACCAGTCCTGGACATGACGACGGACAAAGCCAACAAGACAACAGGGTAGGGCTGGAGTGACTGGGACTGGTAGCACATGCGAACACCGGTCCACGGCCGGAGAAGCAAGTCACAACCGCCAGAGAGAGAACGAGATAGGAGGTAAGGCGATGGGGATCCGGGCTGTGCCTTTTCTCGGAACTCGCTTCGACCTGTGCATCGAAAATCCAAGGTTAATCGATGCTGTGGTGATTTAGCTGCTTTGACGTCCGCTTTGATTTTTTGATTTTTGATTTTTGATTTGTTGACGTTGTCCGCTCGACAACTCAAAGTATGCCAATTGCATCCGCCTTTCATTGACCACCTCGCGATTTCAAAAGACGCGAAAAGACGCGAGCTGGACACGACATTGGATTCAACATATCTATCATTTAACTTAATAGTACGACGTAAAAAACTAAGAATTGTTGCTATGCTCCTATGCTGTCTATATGCAATGTGCTCCGTATTACGGCCTGATATATGTGAAGATGCCAAGATGAGTGTGGCCAAAAGCAGATGGAAGAAATCAAATCATAAAAACAAAACCGAAAAAAGGATAACAAAAAATGTAACGACGCAAATCAGAGCACCAAATGCTGGCTAAAATGCTGAACAGAAATCAAATACCGCCACCCCTCCCCCTCAGTAGTACTCTGGCAGACCATCAAAGGACGGTACCGTGCTGGACGAGCACGAAAACGAGCGTGTCGATGCATCCGCCGGCAAGATACCCGCCGCCAGTCCTTGCTTGTACGACCACTGCGTCGCCGCCTCTGTATCCCAGGTCCAGTACCACCAGCCCCAGCCCTTTTCGAACGAGTCCATCTGCGCCTCTGCAAAGGTGAGCAGGAACTGCTTGTAGACGTCCGAGTAGGTGCTGGGGTCGGCATTGGCGTTGGTGCACGAGCACGTCGAGTTTTGCAAGGGACACATGGGCGTCAGGGCATTCAAGGACGCATTGCCGACATCGTACGTGCCCGTCCAGCGGTTGCCGTTGCCGACATTGCCCAGATAGGGCGCGCAGTCGGTGTCGGCCTGGGACCATTCGGCCGTGATGGTAGGACCGAAGCCCGTAGCAGTGTCCATGCTCTCCTCGGTCTGTGCTGTCCAGCCGCTGCAGGCGTAGGTAATCTTCTCTTTGTGGGTGTAGCTGATCTGGCCATTATTAAAAATCTCGTACTGGTGCACGTCGAGGGCTAGGTTGTAGGTGTTGGGCTGGCCCTGCCACTTGTCGAGACCACAGAAGCCGTCGCCAAAGACGATAATGGTGTCGTTGTTGACGCCATTCTTGCGGATGAGGGCTGCCGCCGTCTGTGTCCAGTTCATCACCGAGCTCATGGACAAGAATGTCATGCGTGGTTCGTTGGCCAGGCCGTAGTGCGAGATGACGTTCTTGTAGCGGGGCTGGGCAAAGAACTGGGACAGTTTGTCGTGGACGTCGAGCGACCGTTGCACGTTGAGGTCGCCGTCAGTCCCGTTCATCCAGCCGATGACGCCCTGCCGCCCACTGTGGTTCCAGCCGTTTTGACTGCCCGGCAAACCGTGGAGATCCAAGTTGACGCGCAGGCCGTACTTGCGTGCCCACTCGATGCCGCGTAGCAAGTACCGCCAGCTTGTGCGGTACAGATAGGGATCACCGTCGTAGACCTCGACTGCCCAGTAGGAAAAGGGAATGCGGACGTGGTCGAGTCCGGCAGCGGCAATCTCCTGGAAGGTCGACTCGGTCACAAACGTCGCGTAGTGATTCTCGAGCGTGCTGCTGCATTTTGCGGTGCCCAGGTATGAGCACATGGTGTACTCGTCGATGATGCCGAGCCGCGAGTTGAAGTTGAACAGCGATGGTGTGATGAAGGGCTCGATGGAGAGCCAGCCGCCCAGGTTGACACCTCTTGCGGGCGTCGTGCCATAAGAGCCCCATGCCTCGTTGAGTGGTTTCGTCTTGGAGTTGGCCGCGGCCGAGTCGTCGTAGCTTGTGTTGAGGCCCATGACGGGCAGACCGCCGACTGTTTCATTGGTGTATGTGAGGTTAAAGTCGGTGACGGAGACCCAGTCGTATGGGTTGAGCCATGTCGGCGCGCCAGATGGGATGCTAGATGGACTGATACAGCCGAGGCCACTGCAGTCTGAGTCCGAGCTGCTCGATGAGCCAGACGATGACGAACCACCAGTGCTTTTCTTCTTGCTCACGACTACGGCCACCACCGCAATAATGATGATCAGGATTGCTCCACCAATGCCGCCGAAGACCACTGCACATTGTTAGACAAGGACCAAATATGTATAGAAAGTGGAGACACAACTTACAGAATTTCTTCTTCTTTGTCCACGGCGTCTTCTGGCGCTGCCTCGAGTAGTACAGCTGCTCCTCCTTGACCTTTTCGATCGTGTGGCCCGAGTTGCTGCTGTTGTTGCTGCCTCGACTGCTCAGCCCGCCAAAGCCACCTCGGAGATGGCCCCTGAACTTGCCAAACAACCCGCCACCAACGGCAGCTCCAGCGGCAGCTCCAGCAGCGGCACTGGCAGCCGCTGCAGCTGTCGCATCGTGACGGTAGCCTGCACTCGTCTTTCGCAGCCCGCGTGACCGGCCCTCTTCCAAAACTGCACCGCTGGGTATCCGCCGATCACGTTTGGACCGGTGTCGTCGATCGGCCTGGCCGCCGGCCTCGACCCGGTCATAGCCATCGTCTTGGTCACGGTCGTGGTCGTGGTCGCGGTCGCGGTCGTCTTCGTGGTCAATGTAGTAGTATTTGGATGTTCGTCGGTCTGTTGACTGTCGTCTACCATCTCTGTTATCTCTGTCGTGGCGGTCATATTGTTCGTAGCGGTCGTAGCGGTCGTAACGCTCCGTGTGCCGTTCTCGCCGTTCGTCTTCGGTGTCTCGCCCACTGCCTGCCGCCCGTTCTTCTCGCCCCCGTCCGTGTTGTTGCCGCCGCCGCCGTTCTTTGCTTCTCGTCCGTGTTCGTGTACGTGACGACTCGTACCGGTCTCGGTCTGTGCTTTCTCGACGGGTGGTGCTCACCCGTCGATTGTTGGAGGTACGGCCCAGACCCTTTTCCCTCTCTTGCCGTTCTCTCCTTTCTTCCTGCTCACGCCGTGCCTCGCGCTCTTCAGCTTCCTGCCGGTCTCGTCTCTCACGACGCTCTCTCCTTTCTCGCCGCTCCTCACGCTCTCGTCGGTCTTCTCGTCTAGCTTCGCGGTCACCTCGGTCGCCTCGATCCCGTCGTCGCTCCTCTCGTCGTTCCTCTCGTCGTGGTGGTGGTTGTGCGCTGCTGCCGTCGCCGCTGCTCGATGGTGTAGCCGCGCCAGCGTTTAGTTGTGCCAGCGCATCGGCCGATAGTGTGTGTGAGCTCGTGCCACGCCGTGCACGGCCATCGCCGCTACTGGGAGGCCGTGATCGTCTTTTCTTGGGAGTGCCGCTCTGTGACCGATGGCGTCGTCGGTCGCCGGACTCGCGATATCCGTCCGAGTCGTAAGCCGGCATCGGTGACTGTATGCCGGTGGTGGGATGTGCGCAGCAGGAATGTAACCCGTGTGGGGTAGTCGAGATTGTGTGGGTAGTCGAGGTTGTGTGCGAAGAAATGGTGCTGGCAATGGAATGAGGTCAAAGAGGTCGCATTCCTCGAGTAAAGTGCTTTACAGTAAGGTGGTGACAAAAACACTGCAAGATTGTGCAAATCGTGGAACGCGACTTCCTTTTCTGAAAAGCTTCCCGTCTCAGCTTGTGAAAGTGCAAGAGGTGCGTGCCAAGAAACTAGAAACAATCATAGCGTAGCTTCCATTTGTGGTTTTGCTCTCTTTTGTTTCTATCCTTGTCTCAATCTGACTTTTTTCCTGGGTTTCGTGGCCTTGCGCTACATCATTGGCAGGTCGCTCCTGCCATTTGTTTAGGTGGGGATGCCGTGCCCCTGTGCCACGCAAGCGGAAAGTTGCCCCAGCAACAATCTAATCGCTCCTTCCCATACTGTGTAAAATGCAGCCCATTATAAAAACCACGAAATACACGGCACAAAGTGCCGGAAATTACGTATCACAGCGTTTATTTTTACTCGTTTCCATTTGCATTTGCGAAAATCTAGGAGCTGCGTAATTGACTGCGTCGAGACGAGGCTTCTCGTAATGCCAGGTTATCAGGGCTGTACGGAGTAAAATAAACAATAAGAGTAGACAAAAACACAGTCGTCGAGGATTCTCATTGACGCGACGTCACTCAATTCAACGACAGAACTTGAGAATGAGATATGGGATACGAGCTACGATAGAAACTCTCATATTATTGTCCTCTCGAGTATCTGACTGCTCCCAATATGAGATTTTCGAGCGCATTCAATCGTCTGGACCGGGCCGCGGCAGCTTGCAAATCTCCGTCTTCAATATGACGGCGATCTGGGGAAGGGTGTATCAATCGCAGTTCATCCGTAAGCCGACACCCGACGTATCGAGCTGCGCCTTAAAGTACACAGTATTACGTCGTATGTTGTAGTTATTGACGGTAGCATTTACCGGTTTTGTTGTGACTGGGAAGTGCTTGACTTTAATGTCGGCTCAAGACTTTTTCTAATTTTGGTGTATTACTCCGTACTGCGCAGAGCCAGTCGCGCCTACCCGCCGGCCTATCTTTCAGCTGATATTAGACCGAGCAAACGGTCGCAGCTTCCCCATATTCTTCGCTGTGGCAGGTGTCCTCCAGGGCACCCGTTGGGTGGCACGCTCCACTTCTAGGTCACTGGCTCGCCTGTAAAACGAGGGGAAGGTGGACTTGCGCACCAAATGGGCCGGAAACAGACAAAAACAGCGACAAAAGAGAGAGTGCCAGGAACACTACGCCGGTCAAAGCCGACATAAGCCGCAACTAGACGTGCTTCTGTGCTGACCGTCGGCTCTTTTGGCTCTTTGGCTCTTTCTTGATCCAGCTTGGCCGAGCATACCTTCCCCAGCAAATCCCAGCAAATTGACCTCCTGATATTCCTCTTTTTTGTCGTTTTCTTTCTTTCCATCACATCTCAATTGAACGACGAGCCACCGCGAGACGAATTGTGACAGGTTTTCTCGGCTTTCTTTCCTGCGCAAACAACCAACAAAATGAAGATTACATCCGCCTCTCTGCCACGGCGCGTGCTGCGTGCCGCTGCCTCGAGCCAACCCAGCCAGTCTCTATTTGCAGCCGCGACGACGACAACAGCATCACAGTCATTCTTCTCGACAAGACGGCGACAGCAGCCACAAAACGTCCTTTCTACGCCCTCGCCTTCCTCCTCCGTCTCCCGCCGCGCCTACTCGTCTGCGGCACCCGCCAATGCCCGCCTCAACCTGCCTATTGACTACGGCACGACGCCTCTCCTTGCACACACAACCCAGGCGGCCCTGAACAACACGGAGCTCCCCGCCGACATTCGCGGCGGGGCCACCAAGCGCATGAACCTGTACCAGGCCATCAACGACGCCATGTCGATTGCCCTCGCCGAAGACGAGAGTGTGCTGCTGTTTGGCGAGGACGTGGCGTTTGGCGGCGTGTTCCGCTGTTCCATGAACTTGAAAGAAACCTATGGCGACGAGCGCGTCTTCAACACGCCGCTGAGCGAGCAGGGCATCATGGGCTTCGCGATTGGCCTGGCCGCCGAGGGCATGCGCCCCATTGCCGAGATCCAGTTTGCCGACTACGTGTACCCGGCCTTTGACCAGCTGGTGAACGAGGCCGCCAAGTTCCGGTACCGCGACGGTGGCCACGGCCGCAATGTCGGCGGCCTGACAGTGCGCATGCCGTGCGGTGCTGTGGGTCACGGCGCGATGTACCACTCGCAGTCGCCCGAGAGCTTGTTCACGCACATTCCCGGTCTGCGCGTTGTGCTGCCGCGGTCGCCCGTGCAGGCCAAGGGTCTGTTGCTGGCGGCCATTCGCAGCAACGACCCTGTGCTCTTCCTAGAGCCCAAGATCCTGTACCGCGCGGCGGTCGAGCAGGTGCCCGTCGACGCCTACGAGCTGCCGCTGTCCAAGGCCGAAGTCCTCAAAGAAGGCGCCGATGTAACGGTCATTTCGTACGGCCAGCCGCTGTACACCTGCATGGCCGCCATCAAGCAGGCCGAGGCAGACTTCAAGGGCAAGGGTAAGGGTGGCAGCTTCTCGGTCGAGCTGATTGACCTGCGCACCATCTACCCGTGGGACAAGGAGACGGTGCTCAACAGCGTGCGCAAGACGGGCCGCTCGGTCGTGGTGCACGAGTCGATGGTTAACCAGGGCGTCGGTGCCGAGGTGGCGGCGACGATCCAGGAGGACTCAGCCACGTTTGTGCGGATGGAGGCGCCGGTGATGCGCGTGGCTGGCTGGAGCACACACATGCCGCTGGCCTTTGAGAAGTTTAACGTGCCAGATGTATCGAGTAAGTCATAACACGATGCGCGGTTTGAGAGTTTGAGTGGTTTGAGTTAAAAAGGACGACATGCTAACACATTCGCAGGAATATACGATGCCATCAAGACGTCGATGGAGTATTAGATGGAGACTAGACGCATTGATGAGCGGCTTGTATTACGGAGTACAGTAATCAGCGATGGGGAGACTGGGAAGCAGAATGCATTCCCTTATGTGTGAAATCAATGAATTGTAAGAGCGAGATTTGTGCAAAGTTGTCTTTATACAGCTGTTTTAACTGTTTGTATACAAATTATTTGAATAAATTGACCGTACTGTAAAAAAGGAAGGAGCTTCTCATGTGTTTCGCCTTATTTATGCGTTTTAAGCCGAGCTACAATTCCATAGCGATTGGACCAGGCTGGATCAGGCTGTTGGTGCGAATATACGGGGCTTTGGTCGCGCCTGCCTGCGTAGTTCCAGGCCCTGGACTTGCTGAATTGGGGACTGGATTGGCGGCCTTCCCGCCCCTCTTGCTCACATAGTAGTCTCTAGTCCTGCCCCGCATCGGACCTTCGCGGCAAAGCAAGGCAAGAGCATCGACCTCATCTCATCAGCCCCTTTCACGTCGAAGCTTGCGAGTGTCACCAGTTCCATCGACACAGCCAGCGACGGTTGACGACGAGCTACTTTCTTTTCGTCTTTCTTTTAGCGATCCTTTCTTTATCGACAACAGCACCGACGACACAGCATATTTCCAGCCCCCCCTCTCCTCCTCCGACATGTCCGACTCCGACATCGTGTCCTCGTTTGTCGAGGGCGCACCGCCCGGCGAGGTAAGCACTGCTGCCCCATGGACACACTCTCATACCGCTTGCTGACCGCGCATGTGTAGCTCGCCAGCGTCATCGCCGACATTGAGTCCCTCACGCTCGCCAAGCCCAAGCTCTTTGACAATCTCGCACCCGCCTTTGCCAAGTACAACGAGGAGCAGTTTGCAACTGTCCAGCTGCCCGGCAGCGCCTCCGGCAGCCAGCCCGCCATTGTCAGCGCCGACAGCCGCGTCGACCCCAACAACGACGCCCGCTACTACGACCCCTCGAGCGCCACCAGCTTCGCCTTCGACCACCGCACCCAAAAGGCCAGCGCCGCCCAAAGCCACTCTGTCGACAGCGACCTTGCGTACGTTTCTTCTTTTTGTCCTCGCTGCGCTCGCTTCTTTTTTTGTCCTCGCTTCGTTTGCTCTTCCCTCTCCTCACTCACTCTCTTCGCTCATTCGCTCGTTCGCTCGTTTGCTCCTTTTCTCGTTCGCTCGTTCACTCGCATACTAACGCTCCTGCAGATCCTCCACCCTCAAGTCTCTAGCCACCTACGTCAAGGACCACTACGAACGCCCCGCCTTTGGCGTCTACCCCATCGACAACGACTCCAAGATTGCCATCCTCATCGTCAGCAACAAGTACAGCCCGCAGAACTTTTGGAACGGCCGCTGGCGGTCACGCTACGTCTACGACCCTTCGTCGGGTTCGCTCGAGGGCAACATCCGCGTCGACGTACACTACTACGAGGACGGCAACGTCCGTCTGCTGACCGACAAGCCGCAGTCTTCTACGGTGTCGGGAGGCAACGGATCGGCACTGGCCCGCGAGATTGCGTCCCTCGAAAAGGCGTACCAAGAAGAGCTCAACAAGAAGTTCTTGTCGCTCAGCGAAGGCGCGTTCAAGGGCTTGCGGCGGCAGCTGCCGGTGACGCGGCAAAAGATTGAGTGGGACAAGGTGGCGAGCTACCGGCTGGGACAGGACATTGGCGGCGGTGCCAGCGGGCGGAGGTAGAGGACGGACCGACTGCGACCGAAGGCGAAGGGAGCTGTCCTGGCCACAAGCTGGACGGCGATAGAAGAGTCTGGAATAATTTTCACCAAAATACGACATGAGATGGATTTGCACCTACTGCCAAGAGAACAACTAATGCGGTGACAAGGCTGAGAGTCGGGACGTAAGGCTGTGGGTGTGTCTGAGTGTCTATAAAAGCATTAAATTGTGGACTGGACAAGTGGCAAGCAATATAAAAGGCGTGTGCAACATGAGACAGTTCTGGAGCCAGTTGTAGACAGCTCGTTGACAGCCGGCAAGATTAGCCGCGAGACCGAGACGCCGAGCAACCGGAGGGGCACGTTGGAGAAGCAAGGGGAAGATGTCATGGAAGACTATGGAAGGTGGTCCAAGGAAGATCTGTACGGAAGAATCATGCAGCGGACGTTGAATACGCCACTTGCAAAGCTTTATCTGATGCACAGAGTAACTTGTAGGCAAGGTACGTGCGGGACAGAAGCGTCTTTGGTGCCGTTCTGGGAGGCTGAGAGGGGAGGTGGATAAGCTCTTCCCGGAAGTCCGCCAGAACGCCAGAGCAAAGTCTAACGCAGGGCAGGAGCGACCAGCAGATAAGTACAAGGAAAGTAGTGCTCTGTTTCACAGATCCTGTGAGCGTTTTAGGCAGGCACAGTGTGCTATGTGTGGACCGGCCGAACGTGAGAGTTGGAGGAAGAGATGGCTGTAGGAAGAAAATTATGTAAAACAGAAGCAAAAGGAAGCATTGTCGACGGTGTGGTGACCTGAGAGGATACTCCGTCCTCAGCAAGATACTCCGCCTCCATCGGCGATAGCACTCGATACCAAAAGTCACTTTATCTGAGTGGAGCCCGGCAGCTTCCACTTCCACTTCCACTTCCACTTCCACTTGAACGAGAAGAGTCAAGGAAAGAGCGATGGGCAGAGTTAGGGTCGTGTGCACGACAGACGACTTTCGGCGCCAATTTGCTTTCTTTTGACAACGCATTATGTGTTGGGGCCTTCTCTTTAAGTACAGCCCTTTTCAGAGTAGACCTTCTCCAACGGGTGCATCACATCTTCGCTGTATCTTCGCTGGGAATAGCCCATGGCCGCCCCCGCTCCTCTCTCCGCCTCGGTGATCTGCCAATGAGGAATAGAAGTCGAGGGAAACAAGCAAACGGGTAAAATACTGCCAGACAAGACAGCTTCCTTCTCGTCAACCACTTCCGGGCTGTATTTTTTAGTTTTTAAATTTTCTAGTTCTTAGCTTCTAGTCCTGAAGTGTGAAAGTAGTCCCCCACTTTTGGCAAAAATGGGGAAGTAGCGAAACTGGCCCGTGCTTCTTGCCTAGAGCCAAAGGACAGAATTGCCGTTACCTTCCGTGGTTATACGTTTTTCTACGTCGTACTCGTAGGCCCTGGAGGTGTGTTGTGGGGTAAACAAAGACCCACTTTTATGTACATTAATCCTTCCGAATCATCCCGGTAGGGGAGTTTAGAACTTAGAAGAATAATCAACTTTTTCCCACTTCACTATAGCCGACCTCCCTTCGACTTCACTATCGATTGTTTCGACCTTTACTATCGAATTCCTTTATTTCCTTATCTGCCTCTAGCTATACTGAGCGCTCCAAGCACTGGTATCTGTTTGCTATCCCCTGCATTCTCTGGTTTAAAGCCCTTGTTCCCTTAAAGGATAGTAAACACTTAATTTCCTTATAAAAATCGTTTTTTAAAGGGGGAGGCTAGCGATTTCGAAAACTATATTAAAAATAATCCCCCTATCTAGTAACGTTATCTCTTATAATTCCGCTTTATAATAAGTTTTAATTATATCCGCCTTTAAAGTTATTACGCTTTACTTTCTCGAAGACTAGTTAAAGTAGTTAATGGATTTCTTTAATATTTTAATTAATAATAATATTTAATTAAATATCCGTTAAATTAACCGTTAACTTTAACTACCTCGACCCGGCGTTAATACCTTTAATAAAGTTTAAAAGCGTTTTAAGTAATAATAAGATATTAAAAAAGATATCCGTTATTAAATTCTTAGTTATATCTCAATACCTCTCGGAAATATCCTTAAAAATTTTTAAAATAAATTTCCGTCCGTTTAGTTTAATTATTTATATTAACGTTTAAATATTATAAAAGACCGCCTTTATATAAACCTTTAACGTAAATATAAAATAATTATATTAAAGATAGCCGTTAAATTATTAAACTTCGTTAAGTAAATTAAAGAATAATCCCTTATTATAACCCTTTATTATAATTAAAATTTAATTTAAATAAAGTCCCTTTAATAATAATAATAAAATTTAATTAATTATATTTTAATTATACTATTATATTAACTTTAAGCCTTTACATTAATAAACCGCGTAAATATTACGAATAATAATATTACTTTCGAAACTATTACGGAAGATCTTTAACTTTAATAAAAAATATTATTTATTATTTTATTTTTTCGTAACGCCGCTTTCGTAACGAGTACGGAAAAAATAATTATAATTATTAATAAAGATAATTATAACCCTCGTAAAAAATAATTAAGGATTAACGATTTAATTTACGAGACTTATAAAAAGAAAGGCTACGATATTAATAGTTACTTTTACGTTTAAAAAGCGAAGAGGTTTAAATAATTTACTTTAATTAACGCGGTATTTACGCGAGTCGTTATTAAACTCCGTTAATTAATATTAAACCTTATTTAATTACTCCTTCGTATTTATAATAATAATAAACTTAAAGAAAAGAGTACTTTAAAGTTACCGGTTATTAATTTAATTAATATACTTAATAAACTTTTTTAATTATACTCGGGCCCCTCCGAGCGTATAAGCGATAATATATTTATTATTATTATTATTTTAATAGCTTTATTTAATAATAAATTATAATTATTTATATTATTTAACTTAAGTATATTTATTTACGTTTTTAATTATTTTAATTATTTCCGAGATTTTAAGTATTTCTTTAACGGTTAATTAATACCTCTTTAAATAAACGGTAATTTAAAGTTTTTTATTAATAAAGGTATTATTTACTTATTACTATAAATAAATAAATCTTTTATAACTTTTAAATTACGCGAAGTATATTATTACTTTAACTTTCCGTATAATATTATATTTATTAATAGACTCGAGAATTAATAAATTTATTAAGATACTTAAAGTAAATTATTTACGTAATACTTTATCTTTATCGGTATAATTTATCGATAAAATAATCTTTATATTCTCGAAAATATATTAAAAGTTTTTATAGTAAAATATATTATACTTTTTATAGTAATTATAAAAAGAAAAATAAAAGCCGACTTCGATATTTAATATATTAAATTAAGTTACTCCGGAGACTTTATTTAACGATACTTTTTAAATAATATTATTAACCTCTCGATATTAAAAATAACTTTATTTAATAAAGTTTATAATATATATTAATTATTAAAAGTAAAAAGATAACCGTTAACGGGATAACGAAGGATAATAAAATATTTAAGCGAGCGACTCGTAATTAACTTTTATAACTTCGAAAAAATTAATAATTTATAAAGTTATATTATTATTATAAATATAATATTAAGCTTTTATTAAGACTATTATTTTTTAAACCGATTAACGGTTATAATTTATACTTATTTAAACGATATATTCCGCTTTATTAAAAATTACTTTAATATTATTATTAAAATAATTAAAATAAATTAAAAAATAACTTTTATTAAATCGGTTATTAAAAATTATATTAAAAGTTATAGTATTATACTCGAACCGTTTACTTTATATATTTATAAATAAAACGGCGGTATTAAAGTATACGGTTAAATTATTAAAATAAAAGTCCGGATATTAACTATTTATTTAAGTATCCTATCTCGCGTTTAACCGGAGACTATACGGGCCTCCGTGTTTATTTATAATCGTACTTTATTACCTCGGCGAAATTTCGTAACTTTATACTTTATATTATTTTACGAGAAACCGAATATTTCTTTTTTACGAGTTTATAATTATAAAGCTTTTAATTTAATTAAAATAGTATAACGGAAGGAATATAAACTATAACGCCTCGATTTTAAAGCTTAAGTTAGTTTTTTAATTAAGTATAATAACTTTAATATTTTTAGAATCTAGAATTTAATCGATAGTAAAGTATTAATTACTCGGAATATAATTTTTAATAAAAATACTTTATTTTATTATTATTCCTTAAAGTACTTTTATTATTTTTTAAAACCGTTTTTTTAATAACTTTATTTTAACTCTATATAACTTTAATACTTATTATTAAATTTTAATATTCCTTTTAACTTTTTTAACTTTAAGTAAATAATATTTCTTTTTAACTCTTTTAATATTAACGATAATAATATTTTTTTTTATCTCGATTACTTTTTTATACTAGAGTTATTTTTTAACCTAGAGTTTATATTTCTCTCTTTAACTTCGTTTCTTTACTCTTTAAACCTTTTATAAAAAACTACTTTATAAACCTAGTAATACGTTTATTTCGTAACGTTCTTTAAACTAATAAAGTTAAATAAGTAATACGTTATAAAAACTACTCTTTCTCTTAACGAGTTTATAGTTAAGTTTAAAGAGTTATAACTCGTTAATAAACTCTACGTTAATAATTTACCGTTAACCTCCCGTACTATAGCCGAAGTACGACGTAACTTACTCGTTAATAAATAAAAAATAATAATATAAAATTACTTAAAGACTTACGATAATATAAAGTCCTAGATAATTATAAATTACGACTTATCTTTAAATATTATTAATTCGAAATAAATATATATTTATAAATTAAACGAAGCTAGTTTCTTTAATAAACTTAAAGCCCGCTTTATCGCTCGCAACAATTAAATTTAAAGTATTTTTTACGACACTTATATAATAACACTTACTATTAAATCGTTACGTATTATCCTCGTTATAATATTATATTATAAAATAAGTATTAAATAATATAACGTATTTAATACTTATATAAACGTTAAGCTTTTAGAGTCCGTTTATATAAAGTAATTACCCGGTTTTTACGATAATTAAATTCTTAAATTAAATAAAGTACTTTACGGCCTTTTATAGTTAAAACGTTTATAATAATAATTATTCGTTAATAAACTTTTTTCTTTTAATTTTAATTTAATATAAGTTTCCTACGACCTTTATATCTTTACCGCTTTTAACTTAATTTTATTTTATTATATTAATAATTTTTATATTTATAACGAGTTTAATAACGAGTAACTCGTTAACGATATTATATTTAACCTTTAATAATCTTTTAAAATTATTAACGGAAAATAATTATATTAATATTTAAGTATTTAAATTATTAAAAATAAAAATATATATAAGTTATTATAAGTTACTTATATAATTAAACTTATTATTAATATAACCCGTAAATTTATTAATACCCCTCTCCTTTAAAATATATACTTATATAAAAATAAACTTTAAGTTATAAAGAGTAATATTTACCGCTTTTAAATTATTATCGGTAAAGTATTATAGTTATTTATAATTATAAGACTTAATATCTCCTTTATTATATCTTTACTCTCTCGGTTCGTTTTTAACTTAAGTTAAAAATATTTTAAATACTTTAATTATCTCCTCGATTATATTTATAATACTCTTAATATATCCCTTTTATTCTTTAATATTTTTATTAAAGCTTTTTAATTATTTATAAACGCTTTTTACGTTAACGATATTAAATAACGTTATAATTCGTAAGGCTTATTACTTAAACTTTTCGAAGTTTTTATTTTTTAACGTATAAATAAGTAATTAATAATAATTACGTTAAATATAAAAGTAAAATTACTCGTACTTTTATACGGAATAAAAGAAGTATATTATTAAATACGTTTATTAAAGGAGTTATATATTTAATTACTTTAAATTTTAATATTTTACGATAATACTTAAATATAAAGTAAAGTAAATAAAAGGTATAAAAGTTAACGTTAAGGATTAAATAACGAATAATATAATAGATTTAAGAGAGTAAAGTATTAAAGGTAAGTTTAATATTATATAAAGAATAACTTTTACTTTTTTTAAAAATAAAAGAAGTATTCGTTATTTATATATAAAGCCTTATCGAATTAAAAATAAAGATCTCTTCCCTATCTCTTATTAAAGGGGCTAGTATGACTTAACTATTAAAGACCTTATTAAATACTTATAAAAATCCTATAAATATCCGAGGCTTTTCCTAATCCTATAAGAATCCTATAAAAATTTAAGGGGTATCCTAACTTTAATATATTCTTATCCGTAATATTAAACCTTAAATATTATTAATAAAAACATTTTAATATTTAACTCGAGACTTAAATATATTAATATATATAACTACTAACTTAAATAAAAAACCGTAATAAAACGTATTTAATTCTACTATATCCTAACCACCGACTAAAAAGCGGACGGTTTTATAAAGGTACTCCCAATCTCTAAACATTAAAAATTTCTCTCTCAACTCCCTATATCTTCAACTTAACAAGTACTATTATAACACTATACTATCGCAGGCCATGACGAGATCCGGTATAAAGCGTTTAGGACTCTAGGCAATTTCTACGAAATTGGGGGGGTGTGTTATGGGGTAAACAAAGACCTACTTTTATATACATTAATCCTTTCGAATCATCCCGGTAGGGGAGTTTAGAACTTAGAAGAATGATCAACTTTTTCCCACTTCACCACAAGGTGCCAGAAGACAGTGGAGAGTGCCTGCCTATCTCGATTTTGGGAGCTTTGTTGCCCCGGAGGTATCTAAGTATCTTTTCTCTCTCGACAGGAAAGAGGAAAGAACCCCCCTAGCTCCCTGGCCTCCTTCCCACCCGGCGCAAGTTCTGGCCAATCCGAGCAGCTCGATTTCTGTTGCTTCCTTTTATGGACCCCGTTTTTGGAGCTCAACTTGCCGCTGCCCACATGCGATTTGCTGTTGCCGTTTTTGCTCGCTCTTTTGCTGGCGGGAACGAATACGGGCGCCTATCTTTCTTCGTACAGTGCTTCGTACAGTGAATAATTCACCTCCCGCAGGCACTTTCCCAACACAAGCACCCCCTGAACAACAGACAGCCTCCACCGATCCACCCAACACCCATTGCTCCTTCCCAACCACGACGCGCACCTTGCACCCCTGAAC
The DNA here is from genome assembly GCA_019925375.1 of Sporothrix euskadiensis. Lineage (NCBI taxonomy): Eukaryota > Fungi > Ascomycota > Sordariomycetes > Ophiostomatales > Ophiostomataceae > Sporothrix > Sporothrix euskadiensis. The sequence goes on along the minus strand of JADHKQ010000003.1, from coordinate 265,600 downwards.
AGTTGTTTCCTTCTGTAAACTCTGTAATTTTCTTAGTCGGCGGCCCCCTTTTTTGCCCTATCTGCGCCAAAGCACCTGCTGTACGGGGCAACTCCCTTAATCTCTTTGCACCATCGATTTGGCCTCTTCTATTTTTTTTATTCTTTTTTCTGTTCGCTTTTCTTTTCCTGTCCTCTTCTTCCATTCGTCTCTTTCTTCCTTTGCTCTTCTCACCTCCAACTAGACCGCTTTCTACTCGTGACATCTCCGTCGTCGACTTTTCCAACTTTTTCCTCCTCGTCTCGACGATCTTGCTTCTGACGCGCATCTTCGACTTCACTTTGTGTTTTCTTTCGACACTTTCGACACTTTCGACCTCCTCCCCCTTTATCACCACCACCTCTCACCCTCACATCCACAATGGCCGCCACCAAGGAGTACACCTTCCAGGACGTTGCTGAGCACAACACCCACAAGGACCTGTTCCTCGTCATCCACGACAAGGTCTACGACGCCACCAAGTTTGTCGACGAGCATCCGTATGTTCCCCCAGGTCTTTTTTGGAGTCTCGACTCTTAGCTAACACACGCAGCGGCGGCGAGGAGGTTCTGCTGGACGTCGGCGGCCAGGACGCCACCGAGGCTTTCGAGGATGTCGGCCACAGCGACGAGGCGCGGGAGACGCTGGAGCAGCTGCTCGTCGGCACACTGAAGCGGCAAGCCGGCGACCCGGGCCCGTCGAGCAGCGCCTCGGGCGCAGTTGCGCCCAAGGCGCAGACCGACGCTGCGGGCCTGGGTATTGGCCTGTACGCGTTCCTGGCCATTGGCGGTGCCGTTGCCTACTTTGGCTACCAGTACCTGCAGCAGCAGCAGCAACAACCGTCTGCTTAAGCGGTGGCGGCAGAAGACGACGCGAGCGACTGTTGACGAACGACAAAGGAGTGAGGACTGAAAGAGAAGATAGGGGGGGCCTTGACCATTTCTGTATAACTGCGTGGACTCGTGATTCCGAAGAAGAAAACAACGGGATCAAGAACTGACGGGGACGGGAAGAGACGAGACGAAAAGGAAGGAAAGACAAACAATATAAAACTCTAGACAACTTTTGTCGCCTTTTTCTCTCAACCAAGACTCTCTCTTGTTCTTCTTTTGTTCTCCAGACTTGATCTCGGGTTTCTTCATTATTTTACAATTTTAATCTACATTTACTCCCTTTTTACTTTTTCACAGAGTCCTTCAAACGCATGGCTTCGCTTTCTATTAATTGCTTTGTACATTTTCAGTGTCCAGCTTCGCTCGGCTGGTCGCTTTGTTGCTCACCCACAAAATGATTGCCATGGACGATTGCCGACCAACAGTTAAGCGAAGACTAGGAGGTGGGCGAGAGGGGAAACCACAAGGCAAGGCTTTCGGAGCTATCTCTGGGTTTTCTTGTCTGTTGCCTGGCCCGGCCCTTGGTCTTTAAAGGAGCCAGCAAAGAGTAACTCACAGTATTACGTCGCAACAAACTGGCAACTAAAACGACAACTCGCCGCAACCTCGGAGTGTTCTGCCCAATCGGGCAACGACAAATTGGTAGCAAAAACAGTTCACAAAAGAGCACAAAAGAGCACTCGAGAGACTTAGTCTTTTGGTGACCGGCCGTCTCCCGAAAACTATTGCCATTCGACTTCCCACTGCACCGTTTCGAGGCGGAACTCGAATCCGATTCCGGTCAATTGGACATCAGTTCGGGTACGCTCCTTTTACTATATCCATCTCTCGGACCGGTCCGTGAAAGCCACCGGAAAGCATTTCAAACCATTTTCATCCAGAAAAGTGAATTGCAAAAAGTGAAGCCTCACTGCCTTAGCAAACCACGCGATTGCTCCGTCCCCGGCCGGCCACTGCAACCTCCGCCTGTATATCCGTAGTCTGGACGGAAGACAATCGTGCCGTTTAGCACTCAATCAGGCCACTGTAACTACAGAAGACGGGGCCAACACGGACGTCTTGCTGCTCCTATTCCTCTTTTCCTCTTTTCCTATTTTCCCCTTACAAACAAGACACACCGATAGAATGAGACGACAAGGCTGCTGCCTGGCCGCTTCTTAATTGCCAGAATCGAAGAGGGACATGCAAAGGATACCCAAAAATACACAAAAATACACAAAAATACAAAATACCTCAATGGTGTGCAGTGTGATGTAAGAGACTGGGAAACAGCCTCGGCGATAGGATGCATCAGCTTGTGCAGCTTGTGCAACCGTGGCGACCATTGGCTTATATCAAGGGTAGGATGGTATCATTTTTTGGTGACGCTATTCAGGTACTGAAAAAGACTTCACTTTGCTCCAAATAGGCTGTGAAGAGTCCCATAAACTCAATTCTCAATAGATGCCCCATCAACCCGGTTTGTAGGCATTCGCATCAATAAATGCATTGGTTTCGTATGTCGGTCTGATGCATCCGGAAAGACTGAAAGCACGGGAGAAGAGTGGACAACAATAACTCTTTGTGAGGAGAAAAGCAATGAGGAGAAGACAACTGCGCGGAGAAGCGTTGGAAAGCATGTGCAGGGGACTGCCTGGATCTGGCAGTATTACACGTGATGCGCTTACCGCCTTCGTACCTGCCTCCTGCTTAGTCATTTAAGGCTCACGCCGCGCTAGGCTATGTGCAGCTATTGCCGTACAGCTCGTTTTGCCTTTTGCCTGCATCAACCCTTCGTCGCTCCATCACGCCCCTCGTCCTCTCCGACTTCTCCCATTCTCTCCGACGAAACTACCATCACCTCCGACCCCCTGTATCTGCCTGCCAGCTCTGACGACCGCACATCGACGCCTACCGCCCCCAGCTAGAGCTCTCAAAAGAGTTTCGCCCGCTCAAAGCGAGCAGCTCTGCTTGTCCATCTTGACGACATAAACCTCGAGCCTCTCAGTCTTTGCATCGCCTCCTTCTCCGACCCTTGTCAGCCACACCTCCTCCACCTCTCATAATGTCGTTCCTCGACCGCCAGCGCGACAGCTTTGCCAGCTCCCTCGCCTCGGCAGCCTCCAAGATCCCCGTCAAACGCTCACAGACATCCGCTCCGAGTCCACTCCCATCGCTCGCTGGCGGCGCTCCTGCTTCGCCCTCGCCCTCGGTCGCGTCTACCACTTCGGCCACTGCCGCATCGACGCCCAAGAAGAGCAAGGGCGGCGCCGCCGGCAGCCTGCCGCCCGGTGCCGCCATCTACTCGCAGCCCGAAAACACGGGCGTCGGTTCCGCCATTGGCACCAACATCGTCTATGCCCTGGACTATTTGAAGCAGCAGGGCGGCAAGCCCGTGAGCTTGGCCACCGTGCTGGGCCACCTCAACCTCAACCGCGAGTCCGAGGCCGTGCAAAAGCAGATTGTCGAGCGCATGCGGCACCACCCGCGGATTGCCTGGCGGGCCTCCGAGACCGGGCCCATGTCTTCGTCGACAGCCAACATTGACAACGACTGGAAGACGGGCACCTACGAGCACAAGCCCATTATCCCCAACGTCAAGGATAAGAAAGCGCTCCTGGACTATCTGGAGCGGCGGACCGACGCGCAGGGCATCAATGTCAAAGACCTAAAGGACGGCTGGCCCGACTGCGAGGCCGCCCTGACGTCCCTCGAAAAAGAGCACCGCGTGCTGGTCGTGCGCACCAAAAAGGACAACCACCCGCGCATGGTGTGGCTCGACGACCCCAAGCTGTGTTTTGCCGTCGAGCCCGAGTTCCAGTCGCTGTGGCACCGCTCGCTGCTGCCGTCCGTCGACGACATTGTGGGCAAGCTGACGGCGGCCGGCCAGAAGCCGACGAGCGAGGACCCGCGGCTGCGGGCAGCGCTGCATCCCAAGGAGAAGAAGGCCAAGAAGCGCGCGCAGCGGCGGACGGGCAAGTCGACCAATACGCACATGGAGCATCTGCTCAAGGACTTTAGTCACATGAAGCGGTAGGCGGCGTGGGAGGCCTGTGTACATTTGATGTCTTTCGTCTTTCGTTTTACATTCATATAGCGTTTTCGTTTCCGTTAGGATTTTGCTTTACTTTTATTGCTTTGCTTTTCTGTACTATATCGCCGATTATCATCAGACATGGCTACTTGGGTTATTGGGGAATTCTAAAGAGAAACAAGCCGCTACATGGCAGGGCGTTTTTAGACAATAGCATTTACTTTCAATTCATTTCATTATTCACATTTTTTAAATTTTAAGTATGGCGACTTATTGTAAGACAAACAGAAATATGGTATAAATAATAAGTAGCGAACTGCAGATAGTCTATATGGAGAGAGTAGATGGGAAACCTTAGGAGGCTATTGTCCGAGAATAGCAAATAAAACAACCAATAACCAAAGGGACAAGCAACAAATGGGAGAATGACAAAGGAAAAAGTGGTAGCAAGAGTAGAAAAGCACATGCGGTCTATAGTAAAACAGGTGAATCAAGTAGTAGTAAAAACAACAAGAAAGGCACATCAGATCTTAGGACAAAGGAAATAGGGGTACTCGGGAAGTTGAAACAGATAAAACGTACAGGACAAGACAAAACGAGACGTGACCAAACAAAAGAAAGAAAGAAAGAAACAAAAGAAAAGAAACAAAAACGACAGAACAAATACAAGGGTTGCGTACTAAAAAACCAAGGGGGTATGATGTAAGGAAATAAACAAGACAAAAAGCAAAAGCAATAGTGAAAGCATTTTTTGTTTCCTAGGCTGCTCTTCTACTTTTAAAAAGGAGCAAAAGTTGCCATGGATGCTGTGTTTCTTCTTTTCATTTTCTTGTTTTTGGTTTTCGTGTGTTGGTTGCCCGTTTCGTAGTCTCTCGGCGTCAAATTTGTATAATGTAGTAAGACGTAGAGTTGACGCTCCTCTTTTTCTCTTTTTTCTTTTTTTCTTTTGACGTGTGTCTGTTTCGATCCGGTCGTAATAGTAAAAGGAGGGTAAAAAGTATTATCGGAGTAGTTGTGTAAGTTGTATAGGCTGATTAAAGGAGATCGGTCATGAGGTGAATAACAAAAGCGCGCAAAGGGGGCAGAGGGTTTGTGATTAAAAACGAGGTAGGTGTGTAAAAAGAGGGGCGAAATAGGCAAAAAAGGCGAGGAAGGCGATGGTAACGCAGAAGAATGCCCGTTTGAGTATGGTTGTTTTTGTTTCCCGGAGATCCAGCTCGGCCATAAAAGACAGTGGGGAGAAATATGATTAAAGTGGTGATAGTAGTGCAAAGGTAAGGAGGGAGAGAAGGTAAGATAGAAGCACAGCAGACATTGTCCGCGCCGTCTACTGAGCAATCGCCCACAGCTCGCTCTGGCGAGGCTGCTTGCTGACATCAAAGGCACCCGCTGGAGGCTCGCTGCTGCCCGTGCGGCGCACCTGGTGGTGAGCGTGGTGCATGCCGGGGGCCGAGGTCACCGTGGCACCGGCGTTATCGGTGTTGGGGTTGCTCGTGGCATAGAACAGCTGGCTGTACGTCGGGTCCGGATCCGGGTAGATGTAGTTGCTGTGGCTGTGGGCCGGCGAGGCCGCTAGGTGGTGCGAGGCAGGCGAGTTGCCGCCGTTGTTGTGGCCGCCGTGGTGGTGCGACGAGGGCGACTGCCAGCCCGACAGGCTACCCATGTGCGGGCTGCCACCGCCAACACTGCCGGGGCCACCGCTGCCGCCAGATGGCTCAATGCTGGGCTCGAGCGTCGAGGGCGGGCCGTAGCCCGTGGGATGCGAGGTCGGGCGCATGTGGCTGTAGCCACCGTTGACGCTACCGCCGCCGTTGCCACTGCCAACGACACCGCCGCCGGTGCTCCCGAGCCCCAGAGACGAGGTGGTCGAAACGGGGCTCGCCATGCCGCTGCTCTGGAGGTCGCTACGCAGGTGAACGGGCAGGGAGCTGCTGCCGGACAGAGAAAAGTGGCTGTGCTGCTGGATCTGCTGGTTGATGGCGGCCAGCTCCGAGGCAGGCGACAGAGACATGGTCCGCTGACCGGGCGAGGGCGTAGACAGAGGCGAGCCAGCGTGGTCCGAGCCGCCATTGCTTAACCCGTCAGAGCGCGGCGGACGGCTGACAAGACGGCCCATCTGGTTGGGCGCGCCGCGCGCCAGGACAGCAGCCGTAGCGCGGGCGGCATCCTCAATGGTGCCCGTGTGGTGGTTTTGGTGGCGTGTGAGGGTGGTGCGGCGCGTAAACGTCTTCTGGCAGTCGGCATAGGGGCACTTGTACGGGCGCTTGCCAGAGTGAATGCGGCGATGACGGGCCAAAGAGCTGGAATCACTAAAGGGCTTGCCGCAGCGCTCGCACTGGTGCGGCTTCTCGCCGGTGTGGACCCGGCGGTGGACAGTGAGAGCAGAGCGCTGGATGAACTGCTTGCCGCAGCCGGGGAAGTCGCAGACATGGGGACGGACGCCAGTGTGAATGCGTTCTGAGGAGCGTTAGTACGGGCAACACCCATGATGAAAACAAATATGCCGAAACTTGGCTGGCTTACCATGGCGGGCCAGATCACTGCGCCGGGCAAAGCCCTTGCCACAGGTCGAGCAGGGATACGCCTTGGGCGGCTGGCCGCTGGCAATGGGGATCTTTGTGTACTGGATGCCGTGCGGCGGCAGAACAAGAGTCGGTCCCAAGTTGGGCGCGAGCGTGGGCGGCAGGCTGGGAAGGATGAGGCCGTTGCTGCTGTTGGGCGTCGTGCTCAGGTCGGGGATGTGCATGGTGGAGGGCGAGCCAAGGACGGCAGACGAGAAGCGGGAGTGGTCGGAGCCGTGGGGCGAGTCGGCGCGGTCCAGGGGGTGGTGCGACGGGTAAGGCGGCATGGCCATGGGCTGCATTCCAGGAAGAGAGACGGGCGGAAGAAACTGGTGTTGTTGTTGCTGGTGGTGTTGCTGGTGATGTTGCTGGTGCTGTTGCTGGAACTGATGTTGTTGGTGCTGTTGTTGTTGCTGATGTTGTTGATGTTGCTGGTGATGTTGCTCGAGCTTAATGTCCGGCAGGGACATGGCGTTTTGCTGGCCCTTTTCGTTCAGCAGGTCGTCGATCCCCATAACCTCGCCAGGTGCCGGCGATTTCATATTGTGCTGACAGGCTGGGATGCGGTGGAGAGTCGAGGGCAAGGGCGAAGGCGAAGAACAGAGAAGAGAAGTGAGGCAAAAGCTGAAGCTGGCGATCCGTTGCGATTGGGGTCCAAAGAACCGGGAATGGGTCGTGTAAGGAGGCGGAAGAGGTGTGCACAGGTCGTCACAAGGTCGAGGCGTCGTCTAGAGCGAAGAAAGAGTGTGGTAGGGAGTGTGTGGTTGGGTCTCTGCGCGTCTTGTTAGCTATCGCGAACTTGACCATCATGCGATGCAGCTTCGATTTTTGAGGTTAAGATCGTGGCGAGAAGGCAGAGAGCTCCGGAGATCGAGGAGCACGGTGGCGGCGGCAAGAAAGGAGTAGATTGAGAGGTAACTTACCAGTGGGAGAAGGGAATATTCTAGTCATTCAAAGTCGTGCGAGAAAAGGAGATTGAAAAGAAAGTAAAGAAACGAAATAGACAAAAATTGGAAACAAAAAACGAGGTTGGTATGGGGAAGCTTGCTTAAAGAAATCGAGAGAAGGAGAGCAGACGCAAAACGAGGAGGAGAAGGGAAGGACAAGGTAGATGTATGAGGTGGCGGAGAGAGAGCGAGAGGGCGTGTGTATATGTTTGTATGGAGGTTGAGAGAAGGGGAAGAAAAAAAGAAGCACAACGTAAAAAGGAGATGTTTGGGTGTGGAGCGTGTCGTGGGAAAGGGAGCACAAGACAGAAGGAAGGAGCCAGGCAGGCCCTGTCGTTTTTTTTCTCTTTGTCTTTGGGCCCTTCTTCTTTTGGGGCTGGCCTTAGTATTTTTTAGGCTCGGCTAGCCGTTGTATTTTATTTATTTTTTATCTCTTTTAAATTTGGCTGTTCCATTTACTGACTTCTTGACTGAATAGGTGCAGTAGCAGAGTCTTTGGGGCGGCGCGGCGCGGGTGCCAGTATGGGGCGCCAGTATGGGGCGCCCTGTAACCTGTTTCCTCTCTGGGGTGTGGTGGCCCCGTAGAGCTAGCGGTGTTGGGTGGTGCTAGGCCTTGAGAGGGTGTGAAAGGTCGTGGAAGGTGCGATGGAAGGTGTGGAAAGCGTCTAAAAAGTGGAAGGCGCGCGGGCTGAACAGGCAGTCAGGTCAGGCAGAAAGGGCGCTAAAATAGGACGGCACACAGCTGGCGCAGGAAGGACCACAGCGGGCAAATAAGGGGTAATGACGCCCGCTAATAATAAACATACAGCAAGGCACACAAACATACTCCCATGCTCCTGCCGTAACTGTGAAATTCACGCCCCCCAAAATCACGAGGAGACAGGGGGGAAGGAGCGACGCATGAGATTTGCAGCGGAGATTGAGGGGAGATGAGGAAGTTACGACACGGCGGCGACTCTATTCGTAGAGTACCTTCCATCATGAGAGGCCACGAGGAAAGTGCGATGCACGCACCTCATAGACACAGCAACTACGAGGACTCGGTTGTGCATATTCTCACATGCACAGTAGATGTGTGAATTCAGATGCAGGATGTGCAGTCTGCAGTCCATCACCGAACTAGCACTCGGCTGCAGCAACAAGACGCGCTCAATACACTCGACACGGCTACCGCAGGCAAGTGTGGCAAACCGAAAAAGGGGAAAGGGGAAAGGGGAAAGCGGAAAGCGGAAAGGGGAAGGGGGAAAGAGGAGGGAAATTGATGTCATCGGCGAATGAAAACGAAGACGGTGGACGATTTGAGGGGGCCAACGCAGGGGCAAAAGAACTGCAGAGATGCACACACGAATGCACACACAAATATACTCAGAGACAACAGAAAGGATTCGAGCTAGGCAGGAAACGGGCGTGGCTGAAAACAAGAGGAAACACGCGGCGGTGAGAGCAAGGCAAAAGAGGTGTGCGAGGAATGCGTGATGCATGCGAGAGGGCACTGAGTACGGAGTAAAAGAAGGTGCGGTGAGATGGGAGATTGAGGACGGCGAGGCAACGGAGTGCACAATGCAGAGGCAAATGCAGTGCAAGCAGAAAGACGCAGACGAGGCCATTGGAAGACAGACCACAACGAAAAAGACGACGTCAAAGACTCCAACCCCTGGCCGCTTTGGAAGCTTTGGAAGCGTTGGAAGCTTTTTTGGAAGGCTAGAAGGCCGGGAGAAGGAAACGGAGCATGGACAGAAAGGGCAGAGGCAGAAAGGGCAGAAAGGGCAAAAAGGGCTGGGGTGTGGAAAGCACAGGGGTGCGCAGGGGCTTTCTATTTTTGCATCGTCAGACAGGCCAGAGGCCCCAGGAGACCTGAGCTTGCTGGGGTCCCATGAGGGTTTTTCGCATGGACGCTGGTGGGCAGTGGAGAAAGGAGCTTGGGTGCTGAGGGTGCATGCTGGGCAGCTGGGTGCACGCTGCCCCGTTTTTCTTTCTGACTGAGAAGCTTCTTATCCTTCCATTGCTTTGTTCATCATCTTCCAATTTCGCCTACGTGCAGAGGCTGAAACGGCTACTGGCCTTGTTTGCTTGTTTTGGGGCCACGCGGATAACGAGATGACGAGATAACGATGACGATTGGTGTGGTGATGTAGTGTTGTTGATGGAGAGACTGAAGATGAAGACGAGGTCGTGAGGTTGTGAGAGGCTGGGCTGAACTGGAGGATGCGTCGAACGCATTGGGGGAGATCGCAGGACCTCTCTCAAAAGATGGCTCGGATGGCTATGACGAGCAATTCACAGCTAGCCCAAAAGAGACAATCAAACAATGGATGTTCATAAGAAACAGATGGTCAAACAAGACTACAAGAAAACAATCGACTTGTACGGAGTACTCGAACGGAATAGCTGTTCCTCGAGCCAAGTGCACATGAGCATACGACGTATTACTCCGTACTGAGCTCACAATATCGTTCACGCCTCAAACAGAGTGGGCTCTCTTCTAAATACGGAGTAGTATTTTCTTCAACAAGCCCCAAACACCCAAACAGACCCCTGTCGTGGGTAGCCTGGTCGCAGATTTGTGTACTCAGTAAAGAGTGTGTACATGTACGTTGTACCCGTACGTTGTACCCCCTAGTCCAATCTTGGGTCGCACAACCTGACCCCTGCACGCAACAAGTGGACAGGGCAACGCTTTGGCCGGCGAATGCTCAGTGAAGAAGGAGGAGTGAAGAAAGAAGAAGGAAGAAGGAAGGGCAGGCAGTTGAGGTGGCCCCAGCGCAAACCAAACCTTCCAGAACACATCGTGGAAGGTTTCCCCTCGTTTTCTTTTCTGAGGATCCTGAGGGTGTTGTCTCTTTGTGCCTGTCGCTTTGACGATCTCCTGCCCAGCTTTTATTGGTCTTTGGGAGTGCTCTTGTGTCTCTTGTACTCCGTACGTCGTATCTCTTTTTCCATTTCACCCTGCCTTCTTTTCGCCTTCCATTCCTTCCATGGCTTCCTTTTGTGGATCCCGCCTCATTCTCTCCCTCCTCTTTACATGGAGGTGCGATGCATTTGTTTGGTTTTGTTGCCGCAGTAGTTCGTATGTAGATTCAAGTCATAGAGTGTACGCCGTGCACCTCAAAGGGTCATCTATTTTGGCACATGGCAAAAGCCGCCGAAAGCAGCCGAGACGGAAAGAGGCTAGATGCGAATGAGAAAGAGATGAAAGTGGACTATCTAATACGGGTAGTGAAAGGTGAGACGAAGCCTATTTCCCATGGCCGTTGGCCGTGCGTGGGCGGCTCTAGAGTATGTACTCCGTACGCGTATTATTTGCCATGTGCCAGCTGCATGCAGCGAGCAACAGGGGTTTTCTTATTCCCCTCCACTTTCTCGCATTTTAGCTGCATCTCCACCATTTCCGACTCGTCCGTCGCTCTCAGTAATTACGAGTAGAGTGCAGGCCGTCGAGGGACGTTAAGATTGAGTCCATACGGCGCTGAAAACAAAATGAAAGTAGGAGGTCGTCAGACGATGTTACAGAAAACAAACTCGACAGGGCGTCGACTCGTCGAGGGCGTAGATGAATGCCGCAAGTCGTCAGAGTATGCTCCTAACAGCATGTTATTTTTGTCTTTGGAAACAGCAAGTATTCCTTCTAGAAGATTGTCCAATTTCAGCCTTAAAAAGTGGGTGAGAAACAATAGTCAATGGTATCAATAGGACCCGTTGTAATTACGACGTAACAGGGGAAAAGAAGGAAAGAAACATGACACTGGACGAAGAAAAGAAAAGAAAAGAAAAGAACCAGTGCACAATGCACAATGCAACAGCACGTTGCAGCAGTTCGTCGGGGGAGATCGACGGCACCTCTTATTATGTCGGCCACTCTGCATCCCGTGCTTTTTCAAAGCGTGCCCTCCGAGAACACTCGCTTTCCAGAGGAGTAAACAGATGGTTGGGAATGGCAAAAGACGAAAAGACAGCAAAAGCAGCAAAAGGCGAGAACACGGGGCATGGCATGGCCTCTGCGTTGTCGTTTGTCGTCAAGTAACTGTACCGTTTACTCTCTATCCTGTTGGCGTTCTGCCGGGAAGGAAGAAAAACAGAACACGAGCTGAGAATAGATTGCATTGTTTTTTGTTTGGCTAGCTTGGCGGGATTTTAATCTACACACTACACGGAGCAAAAGTCTGCAAAGGGAAAAGGAAAGGAAAAGATAGTGCAGCGGGCTGAAGAAACAGCGGGACAATACACATTAGGATCGAGAACGAGAAGAGCACACACAGTACTCCGTAGACACACAACAATACCAGAGGAAACGAAACAATGTTTGCCCAGCAAGATGAAGATGAGCGGGAGCGGTACAATGCATTTGTCCTTGTATGAAGTACAGTGCATTGGCCAAAAGGCAAAGATGGACAGGATGGACAAGATGGACAAGAGGGAAAAGAGGGAAAGAGGATGAGGCTGTTGAAACAGGTCGAAACAAGTCGAAACAAGATTGAGAAAAGAGCTCCAAATGCTTTGTACACAGTACATGGCTTATCTCAGAAAGAGGTCATGAGTTGTCTTGATCTTCAGCTTTCGCCTCTCTTCTGTTTTCTTGTCTACTGTGTATTTACGAAGAAACGGACAAAAAGAATTGCTTCTTCGTCTTCATCGTTCCCCGCCGCCGGGCACACCACTACCACCCACGATAGTCTAGCAGACAGCAGACTCGGCAGATTGCGGCGTAATCTGCAATAGGCAGATGCACCGCCGGCGTTTGAGGTTGTTGCGTTGGCGTGAATAAGTCGTGAGGGAGGGTACAATAAAGGTACAAAGTACCCATACATAGAGAAGGTACGAAGTACTCCGTACCCATACATAAAAGGTACAGCACCAAAAGGGAAGACGAGTGCGCCGTGCACCTGTTGGGGCCGCGTGCCGAAACTTCGATGGGCCTTCTCGAAGGAAAGAATGGGGCACCACCTCGTTCCTTCTCTTTCCTTCCGAACGTGGAAAACGTGGAAAAGGAGATGGGGGAAAGAGGGGAGGGGGGCGTGTGCGTTGCATGGGTTGCCTGTGTGGGCTGGGTGGGGCACCTTCCTCACAGAATCTCAGGCCTCTATTCCGTACGACGTACGAGTGAGTGATTGTTCTTTCCTCCTTCTTTTTCCTTTCGGCTTCCTTCCGTTTTGTGTGGTCCAGGGGAAATGGGAAAGTGGAGATTCTATCCAAAAAGCCAGGTGCAGCTGCTCATGCTGCCCATCTGCCCCTGTCGAAATCGACCCTCGCACCCACACACTTGCCGGCCTCTCCTTCTCTCTTTGAGCCTTTCCCACGTCGCGATTGAACTTGACAAAACACTCCAAAGCTCGAAAAAGGAAAGAGCAGCGAGCACCGTTTGACCCTTTTATCGTTTGTCATTCAGATCATGCTTCTAGTGCTCCTCTTTTCTTTTTTCTTTCTTTTTGCTTTTAGATTCTGCACTGCCTGCTCCGTATCATCTCAGTATCATCTGGGGAAACCCAGTCTTTTTTTTTTTGTTTCTCGTCTCCCGTTTCTCGTTTCAACACTTTCCTACGAAAGGTGTACTAATCTCCACCAAAAATAAAGCCAAAAAAAAAGTGCAATGCGCGACAAGTATTCTGAGAAAGCATTGGCTTTCGACCCTCACAGCCAGCGTTGGCATCTCGACGAAAGCGCCTAGCTGCAGCATTGGGTGCACACTTACTCCGTACAGCGCACTTTACCTTTCCGTGTGTGGCCTCCTCACATTGGACGCGGAACCGTCTCCGAAGAGGGTCGCAGCTAGTCAAGAAAGACAGAAAAGAACAAAAAAGAAGACGATAAAGACAGTAGTCGGTCTTCCTCCCCTTTTGGTTATCTTTTTTGGTCTCTTTTTGCACGTTTCCCCTCACCCAGACACCTGCCAAAACTGGAAAAGGTAGGGGAGAAGGGAGAAAGAAAAGAAGAGAAAAAAGAAGAAAGAAAGAAAAGAAAGAAAAGGGGAGGAAAAAGAAAAGAGAACGGCCGAGATGATCGCCAATGGGCATGAGCACGGACACGCAAGTTTCTCGTTACGTCAAACAAGACCAGCAGAATACAAGATCCGAGAAAAAGAAGATTGTGAAAAGACACCGACAGCCTTGTTTGCGCAGCTGTCCGGCAAGTTCTCCAAATTGTGGCTGGGGAAACACAAAGAGTGTCAAACGTCTGGTTTGGGCACACCGTGAGACAGGGGACGAGAAGACAGGTAGGCGAAAAGGCAAGAAGACGACACGATAGCGACAGCAACAACAAGATTAAGAAAGCCACGGGATAGCAGAGTCAGGGTAGCACAACACGCAAGTTGTGGTGTCAAAGTGGTGTCAACGTGGTGAGAAGACGCACTCCAAATAAGTGAAATAAGTGGACATTGATACGCACGGAATCCCTTGCAGCAGCTATTCCACATTCTAGAAGGCTTCCAGAAGGCGTCCAAAATGCTTCCAGAAGGTCTTTTTGTTCTTCTCTGCTCCGTCTGTCCCTGCTTCATCCTTTTTCCCCGTGCGGCCCCTGTCCGTGCATCAGGCACGCCCTCTTTTTTCCAGTCTTTCGGTCTTTCATGTCTTTCAGGGACTTTTTAATTCTACGACGTATCTTGCTCCATCTTTGTGCATGACCTCTCTTTTTCTCTTCCTCTTTTCAGTTGCATCTTTCGGTTTATGAATATTGCTGCTCCTCTTTTGATTCTTTTTTATCCCATTTTATCCCATCTTTCACAATGGATATGAGTAAAAAGAGGGGGAGAGAGCAAGAGAGAGAGAAAGTGGAAAAGGGAAAAGGGAAAAGGGAAAAGGGAAAAGGGAAAAGGGAAAAGGGAAAAGCAACCCTCTCAGCCGCCCCATAACGCCTACACGCTCTTGGCCTCGTGTGCTTTAAGCTGCCACCTGCAATCAGGGAAAAAACAAGCGAAAACAAGCGAACAGGCGAACGAGCGAAAAAGAGAAAAAAGGGCCATACCACAATCGGCGATGCAATAGATGAAGCTCATCTCCCAAAATTTCCCAAATTCCCATCCGGCGCCTTCACCCAGTTGCGCTAACAATTGGTAGATGACAGGACAAAACAGAGAGAGGAGACAGAACAATCACTCGGTCTGCACTTCCACTGTACTTCACTACATGCAGCTCATGATGGACAGGCAGACTGCTATCCATTCTTGTCTCGGAACCGAACAAAACTCGCCTCGCCCGCCTGCCGTCTGCCGTTTATCCCTCGCCCTTCCAGTCGTCTTTTTTTTGAAAGTTTGAGGTATATATGTCTTCTTGTGTCTTTTTTGTCTACTTTTCGGCATCCTGCCCTCCCTTCTCTTCCTTCTTCTCCTTCCAAAGCTTCCATTTAGCTTCCATGCAGGCTTCTATCGCTCATCGCTCTCTTTTCTCTTTTTTCATTTCTCTTTTCTATCAAAAGCACATCTGCTAGGCCCCAATTTTTGTTGCACAACACACACCCCCATCTCGGCATCTCCGTGAAAAAGAGGGCCCCCCTCTCCATTTCCCCTCCCGTTATCTCACAATTTCTCCCTGTAAAATGGAGTGCAGCGTCGTACTATACAAAAATACGTCGTACGTGGTAATGATTTCCCTCGATTGATGTGTGAACAATCGCCTGCAGCTGCAATTGCAATTGAAAGCGAAAAGGGCTGGGCGCAAGTCAGCCTAGCCTTCTAGAAGGAATCGAAAAAGGCAGCAAACACGACTGATTACAACTCGCAAATGAGGTTGACTGTGGCTTGAACTGAACAGGCTGCGATCGTCAACATGCAAAATATGTTGACGTTGAAAGTTATGAGTGTATAATCAGTATGTCACTTTTTGAATTAATCTTCTGTTTTGATTGAATGTGAATATTCAATCTTGCCGTCGGTTTAAAAGAAGAAAAGAAGAAAAGAAAGAAAAATAACTTATAAAGGAAAAAACAACATGAGAAACATTCTAATGTCTATATTAAAGTGACAAACCTCTAATCACGCCAGCGTCCCGAAGTGCGCGCTGCGTGAACTTGCTTCATCTGCTCGTAAAATAATGCAAGCAAACAAGAATGATACAACAGACTTTGTACTTTGTTTACAAAAGTCAGATATACTAGACGTCAAGTCTGCCCAGATAGTATTCCATACACACGAGGTTTATCATGTTGCATCCCGGCTAAACGTAGATCTGCGTCCACGTAGGATATACTAACCATCACAAAGTAAGCAGTATGTTTGGTGATAACAACCCGCCCACTCTTTCCATCTTCTCCATCTTATAACGGCATACGCACGACATGTTTACTAAGAGAAAGTAATGTGAAAAATATCAGATTCATGGCATGGGCGATCTACACAAAGGCAGGACTTACTCGCATGCCTCTGGCTAGGTTGCTAACATTAAACAACATGAAAAACAACATCAACATGCAAACAACAACTACCCCCCCACGGCGAGGCTATTCACCACGCCGTTCTTTTTGAAAGACAAAGTCAAAACAGAGAAAGACAGAAAGACAGAAAAGAGTCGTTGCCACGTCACCATCATTAAGGTCCCAGTATCTTGTCGAGCTCCCGTCTCGAGCTCCCTGACGGGAGCCCTCAGAGAACAGCTTATGTGTAAGCACGGCCGCGCTTGTACTCGGCGGCGGCCTCGCTGGCGTTATCGTCGGCCGCGCGCTTGGAGCGGGTGGTCAGGGTGGTTGCGTCGAGCTGGGAGGACTGTCGGTGGCGGAAGAGGCGAGGCGAAAATGGTAATTATGGGTCAGTCTTTATGCACGAAAACTTTTTAAAAAAAAAAAAAAAAAAAACATATACAGGGCGAGAGAAAAAGGGCGAAGCGGGAGGCGAAGGAGGAGACGAAGACGGAGACGAGGACGGAGACGAGGACGGAGACGAGGACGGGAGACGGAAGACGGAAGACGGAAGACGGAAGACGATCGGAGCGGACGGCCACGGTCACGACGACTTTACAGACGGGAGTGAGGTAGGGCAATGGGGGCAGCAGAAGGAGACTGAGGCGAGGACTTGGAGTTAGACTGAGAGGCAGAAGAAGAACAAGGGCCAACCTAGACGATCAGCAAAGGACGAGAGACGAGACGAGACGAGGCGGAAACGGACGGAAACGGAAAGAAAACGGAACAAAACAGACGGGCGAAAGGAACAAAAACAAATGGGTGAACATAGGGTGAGGGCAAGCAGAGAGCAGTGTCAGTAACAGGCGAGTGACGATCAGAACAGAGCAGTAAGCAGTGAGCAGCGCAGAGCAGAACAAACATGTGCATGTGCATGTTGCATCAAAGGACCGGACACTTCTTTTCCAAAAAAAGAGAAAAAGATTAAGCACAGTTATTTTTCTGGTTTCTGTTAGAGACAATAGAAAAGAGCACTCTACCAAGGTAGATAGATACATTTGGGTCTCTTCTCTTTTTTCCCACGTTGGAAACTCTTGTTTGATTTTTTTTTGTTTCTTTTTTTTGTTTGCTTCGTTCGACTTTGGTTTCTCAGGTTCTTGTTCTCGTTCTCGTTCTCAGGCCGCCGCTTGTTACACACTGCTCCTCGTATCTCTCTTCCGTATGTTCATGTTTCTGCCTAATACATTTGCATATATGCATCTTGTGTCGAAGTCCAGCTTTCCAAGCAATCTAGAAGTGGCCCATGACGAAAAAAGAAAAAGCAAACGAGATCGACATAAACGAGATTGTAGAGGAAGATAGTCAAGGCAAAAGCAAGTAAGGGAAGACATGCGTTGCACAAAACAGTGAAGATCAGGGAAAAGGGAGATGAAGACGGTGGAAAAGAAAGAAAGAAAAAAGTTCGAGGACAAATGGGGCAAAAGGGGCAAACGGGGCAAACGGGGCAAAAGGGCAAACGGGGAAAAATTGTGGTGATATCCCTCATACCTTGACGTCAAAACGGTCCGCGTTCATGACCTTGGTCCAGGCAGCAATAAAGTCCTTGACGAACTTGGCAGCGCCGTCGGCGCTGGCGTAGACCTCAGACAGAGCGCGCAGCTCAGCCTGCGAGCCAAAGACCAGGTCGACGCGCGACGCGGTCCAGCGCTCCTTGCCCGAGGCACGGTCGTAGCCGATGTAGGTCTCCGGGTGGCCGTCAGCAGAGGCAGGCTTCCAGGCAGTGGCCATGTCCAGCAGGTTGACAAAGAAGTCGTTGCTGAGGACACCGGGGCGGTCGGTGAAGACACCGGTGCGCGAGCCGTCAAAGTTGACGTCGAGCACACGCAGACCACCGACCAGGACGGTCAGCTCGGGGGGAGTCAGACCCAGCAGCTGGGCACGGTCGACCAGCAGCTCCTCGGTGCGGACACGGGGCGTGGACTTGCCGTAGTTGCGAAAACCATCGGCATGGGGCTCGAGGAAAGCGGCCGACTCCTGGTCGGTCTGCTCCTCGGTGGCGTCACCACGGCCGGGCAGGAACGGCACAGTGACGGCCTGGCCAGCAAACTGGCTGGCAGCGGCCTCGACGGCAGCAGAGCCACCGAGGACGATGAGGTCAGCAATAGAGACCTGCTTGCCGCCGGCAGCCGACTTGTTGAAGTCGGCCTGGACACCCTCGAGGGCCTTGAGGACCTCGGCGAGCTGGGCCGGGTTGTTGACGGCCCAGTTCTTCTGGGGCGCCAGGCGGATGCGGGCACCGTTGGCGCCACCGCGCTTGTCGGAGCCACGGAAGGTCGAGGCGGAGGCCCAGGCAGTGGAGATGAGCTTGTTGGGGGCGACACCCGAGCCAAGGATGGCCTTCTTGAGCGAGGCAACGTCGGCGGCGTCAATGGCGGGGGTGGTGGGGGTCGGGACGTTGTCCTGCCACAGGAGCTGCTCCTTGGGGACCTCAGGGCCAATGTAGAGAGCGGCCGGGCCAAGGTCACGGTGCAGCAGCTTGAACCAGGCGCGCGCAAAGGCGTCGGCGAACTGGTCGGGGTTGGCGAGGAAGCGGCGCGAGATCTTCTCGTAGACGGGGTCGAAGCGCAGCGACAGATCGGTGGTCAGCATGCGCGGCTTGAGCTTCTTGGAGGGGTCAAAAGCGTCGGGGATGATGAGGTCGTCGGTCTTAGCAACCCACTGGTTGGCACCACCAGGGCTCTTGGTCAGCTCCCACTCGTACTTGAACAGGTACTCGAAAAAGTTGTTGCTCCACTGGGTAGGAGTCTTGGTCCAGATAACCTCCAGACCGGAGGTGATGGCGTCCTTGCCGACACCCGAGCCGTACGAGCCAGCCCAGCCAAAGCCCTGGGCCTCGAGGCCAGCAGCCTCGGGTTCGGGACCCTGGTGGTCGCCGCCAGCGGCACCATGGGTCTTGCCAAAGGTGTGGCCACCAGCAATCAGGGCGACGGTCTCCTCGTCGTTCATGGCCATGCGGCCAAAGGTGACACGGATGTCCTGAGCAGCGGCAATGGGATCGGGGTTGCCGTTGGGGCCCTCAGGGTTGACGTAGATCAGACCCATATGGGCAGCAGCGACGGGGGTCTCGAGGCCCTCGGCGTGGCCCTTGGGGTCCTTGGCGTCAGCACCAGCATAGCGGACGTCGTTGCCCATCCACGAGGTCTCACCGCCCCAGTAGGTAGCTTGATCGGGCTCCCAGGTGTCGGCACGGCCACCCGAGAAACCGAACGTCTTGAAGCCCATGGTCTCGAGGGCGACGTTGCCGGTCAGGAGCAGCAGATCGGCCCAAGAAATCTTCTGGCCGTACTTTTGCTTGACGGGCCACAGCAGACGGCGGGCCTTGTCGAGCGAGACGTTGTCGGGCCAGCTGTTGAGGGGAGCAAAGCGCTGCTGGCCCTGGCCACCGCCACCGCGGCCGTCAAAGGCACGGTAGGTGCCGGCGCTGTGCCAGGCCATGCGGATAAAGAGACCGCCGTAGTGGCCAAAGTCAGCGGGCCACCAGGGCTGCGAGTTGGTCATGACAGCAGCAATGTCCTTCTTGAGCTGGAAGTAGTCGAGGCTCTCAAAGGCCTTGCGGTAGTCGGCATCGCCGTCGAGGGGGTTGGAGACCTCGTTCTGCTGGCGGAGAATGTTCAGACGCAGCTGGCCGGGCCACCAGTCGGTGTTCTTGGTGCCGCCGCCGGCGACGTTGTGGACGACGGGACACTTGCCTTCGGCCATGGTGGGCGCAGTGGAAGAGAAAAGCGCACGGGGGGTATGGGTATAAAAAGGAGAAAGAGAAGAAGTGGACAGCTTAGAGTGCAGCTTGGAATAAATATGAGAACTGGTGCGAGGTGAGAAACGCATCAGCGTCGATTAGAGAGGGAAAATAGAGAGTGAGAGAGGGAGAGAGGGAGATGCAGAAGGAAATAAGAGAAGAGAGAGGGAGGAGGAGAATAAATGGAGAGAATTGAGGGGAGGGCCAGAATATAACAAGAGAGGAGGGGAGCAAGGGTAGAAGAGGAAAAAGGGAAAAAGGGAAAAAGGGAAAAGGGTAAAGGAGGAAGAGAGGAAAAGGGCGGTAGAGGGACGAGGAAACAAACTTTGAGACGAAGAGGAGGGGAGAGCTGGGAGTTGAAGGAGACGGCAGGAACGCCAGAGGGCAGAGGGCAAGAGCTTGTCGGTACGTCGTACTCCTTCCTCTTTTGCTCGGTTTCTTGTGTGTCGCTCTTTCCTATTCCCATGCGTCCCAGTAGCTCTTTCCCTTTTTTTCTTCTTTCCCCCCCATCATGCTCTTCCTTTCTTTCCTTTCTGCTCTTACTTTTTGCCCTTCCTGCTTCTTTTATCGAGTTTGCCAGTTTCGCCCTTGCCTGGTCCTTGGTTCCTTCCTCTTTTCCCTCTTACACAAACGCGCCCGCCCAAGTCGAAGCTAGCCCAAGCTACGCCTGCCCGACTAAGCAAATGGCGCCCAGGTCGCTCTCTCACACAAAAAAAAAGAGGAACCTCTTGGAACCTCTGTCCTCTTTTCGCTCTTTCCCCTATCGGGGAGTCGCGCGTCGCCTGGCCCCGTGCTCTCGTGTTGAGCACAGTGCGCAATACCGTCGGCGGGACCCGGACGGACCAAGTTACCCCGCACTTTGTGTGCTTTTGTGTGCTTGAGACGCCCTTTTTCGTGCCAGGCATTTGCAAGCAAGACCCAGGGAGACGTGCAGGACGAGCAGGGAAAGCGCGACGTAGCACGGAGGCACGAAGGAGCAGGCGAGGCAAGAGGTCATATACAAAATGGAGCTGAGTGTGGTTCCAATTGGCAAGAGTGTTGGCAAGAGTGACCGAGCAATTCTCAATGGCGAGCAGGTGCGAACAGGGTCAGACACGGTCGACAAGGTCGCACCTGCAGGGCCGATACAGGAACTCGAACGTGAGGAAACAACGACCCAAAACGACGTATGTCAAAACGACGTATGTCAAGAAGGAAGATCCCAAACGCTCACGTAATGCGGCGAAGCTCATTGGCGGGGTGGAGGGGTGCAATGAGGGGCCAGGCGTCTTGTCGAATTCTCGAACCTTTTGCACAAGACCAAGACGCGATGACGACCGCCGCTGGCCCGTGCAGAAGCGATGCCGACGTGCTTTGCCGGTGCTTTTTTTAATTGTCCTTTTTCTATTTTATTGTTTTTCTACGATTTTCTTTTGAGTTTATTCTGGAGAAGCTCCCCCCAACCGCTGGTCAATGCCCACCGCCCAAGGAGCCCTAAAGGTGCCGCCTTTTGCATATCGGTGCAACCTTGTTGGATCAAGTTTGACGCCTGCAAGCCGTCGAGGCCGTGAGCTTAGAAATGGAGCTTGCGTGAGATGGCCAAGGTGAGAAGGAGGAGGAGGAGGAGGAAGAGGAAAGGTTGGGGGGAGAGGAAAAGAAGGTGAGAGAAGAATGACAAAGAGACAAGGAAGACGAATGGAAACTTCCGACGACTCCACGAGAGACGGCCCATTCACACGCCGACTCCTGCACGCAACTCTCACGCACATACTGTTATTGTGTATTCACGCCGCCTGCTCCAAACACACACAAGGCGGCACCAAACTGACCTCGTCCACGTTCGTCGATGAATCAGGACTATTGCTCCCTTCCGGGAATGGTTGGTGGGCCGCTCAGAATGGCCCCATTGGCCACCGTCCTGCAGGCGAGCGATTGGCTGGCTGGCTGGCTGGACAGGTGGCGCGATCGAGGCCAGAAGTGGAGTGCTCGAGACAGCGAGACAGCAACAGACAAGGGCAGACAATTGCAGACGATGTTGTGAACGACAGACAAAAGAGGAGAAGTTGCAGGAGATACGGAGTACTGTCTCACTGTGTACTGTGAGTGAAAGTGGAGGCCGGAAGGTGGAGGGAAAAGGACCGCCATGGATTGGGCATGGGCATGGGCTGGACGGTGGGCTGGACAGTGGGCTGGACTGTGATGAACGGCACTCGATTCTGACTCGGAGTTCCCTCGGAGTCTCTTCCCCAGGGTCGCTAGCAACCTTCCGCCAGCGGCTCCGACCCAGCCTCCCGCCACGACCAAACCGAAGTCCGACGGAAATCGGAATCGTCCAGCGAAATGCAGCAAAATCCTCACTGAAAAAAAGTAAAAAAGGTGAAAAAAGGAGTGAAAAATACGCCAGAAAAGCAGCCACCTGGAGCCAGACTGGAGGATTTCCAGCGAGTGCAACACAGCTGCATGCAACGGCGTCAGAGCTAACAGACCAGGAGACTTGCCAAAAGACGAGAAAAAAGTCCCAAAATACAAATACCCCCCTCCCCGTTCAAGGAGCAACTGCACATCACAAGATGGTCCGCCGTCGGACCGCTACTCAGAAACATCTCGACCGCACACTGCCACACTGCCACACGCTTCCCCAGTTTTCCACGGCAAAAAGCCACGCACTGTGGACGTCACTATTTGTTTCTGATGCTTCTCCAAGTTTTCTTCTGTTCCCTTTGCTCTTTTTTATTCTTTTTTATTCCCTTTTTTTTTTTTTTTTCTTTTCTGATTCTATTTTTTCTCATCCAAAAATGGATGTCCCGGGATCTCTCGCTATTTCCCGGGATCTCTGGCATTCTGTGTTTCTGGCCCTGTCTGCTTGTCCGCAATTGTCTCTCACAGACCTCTTGTCGTCGATTTTTCTCGTCTGATGCACGCCATGGATTCCATGGGATAACTGTTGTGCGAGTGTGTAGTTGGTAGACAGATTGTGTGTTGGATGCTCGACTCCGCTGCTTAATCAGTTCGACCTGCCCTATTGGCGGTTGCCAACCACAAAAATGGAGACAACTGGAGAGGAGCCACCAGAGTTGAGAACCAGCAACGTCCTTTCGTACGAGCATACATATCAACTGAGGATGGGGCGGCCACCTCACCTGTGGGTGGGTCTCTTTTTTTCCTCACCTGTGGGTGGATATGTCTCTTTTCTCCTCTCTTTTCAGATAATTCAAAGCACCGCAACGAAAAGAAAAGAAAAACAATGCAATCTCTATCCCGAACACTAAGACGAATAAAATAAACATAACCTTACTTAACCGACCTAATTTACCTAACATCTCTAACATTATTCGTACCTTTTCGAAGTGCGAAAGAATACAAAGTCGAATTAAAAAAACCAGGCCCATATTAAAATATTTTACACGTGACTCGGGGCCAATCAGAGTAAGGCTAGCACCTCGCCTGATACTCGGGTGAGGTCGACTTTTTCCCCCACAAAAAAAGGCCCACCCACAGGTGAGGTGGTCGCCCCAACCTCACCTGAGCTGAATGCTCGCCCTCTGAAGACCTGGGCTGAAGTGGACACGAAGTGGCCCGTCCTTTCTCCTAAATAAGCAATTCCGTCCGTAGTGGCATCTGATATTTGATTCAGACGAGGCTGTGGAGAGCGTGATAGAGGAAAAAAGACGATGAAAAATAATTGTGTGCCCAGCAACGCGATCCGCTATCTTCTAGAATCTTAATAAGGGTCGTTGCCTGTCACGGTTCAGGTACACAGACAGTCCGGCACAGGCACGATATGCACAGTAAGGGACAGAGTCAGGTACAACGGCAGTTGGCAGCACAGAACTAGTGGAAAGGAAAAGAATAGGAAAGGGAAAAGGGGAAAGGGGAAAGTGGCGACTGTTGCACGGATTACGGACGGACTGTCTTCGTGTAAGTCGGCGCCCAAGATTCTGATGCATAAATTTGGCGACCTTGAAAATCAAGGAATGACGAGGTGTTTGACGAGATTCCCAAAATTATATATAAGAGACGCATGTGCCTCTTGTCGGCACCATTTCAAAAATCTGACATTTTCCGGAGCTTGCCCGACCTTTGACCTGTCTTCTGATCGACCCATTCCTCGACCTGCCCGATCCTCGACATCAATTCGAACTCTCTCTCTCCCCTTTCGACCTCCTGCCACTCACGCAATGTGAGGAAAGCATAGTGCCCAGTTTGGCAGCTCAAACACACCGTCCGGCACATATGCCAGCCCGATCAAGCTCTCGACCACCAAAGATAACCGGCAGGCTGCGAGGAACAGGATAAAGAGAAAAGTCAACAGGACAACGCCAAGCTCAGTTAGCGTAAAAGCGGCCCTGAAGACTCCCTTACAACGGGCTACAGCTTCATGTTGAGTTGTGAGAAGTATGATTGTCGATAAACACAGTGCTAGAGCCACAGCCGTGGCTCTAAGTCTAATACTAGAACCTCGCCATAGCACCATCTCTGTATGCCCTCGAAAGGGGCCTGCCCATGCTAAGAGATGCCATCCGCCGTATGCTATGCTAGCAAGGGTAAAGAGCGCCGAGAGCTGCAAAGAGGCAAGGTAGGTGGCGTCAAAACGTGATTCTGGCGTTGTGGCGCTGTAGCCTCTAATTGCATTACAACGCGTAGCGTTCTTTGATCGATGGTATACGAAAGGGGGGCCTTTGATGCTGTGATCTTGAAGCGTCCTTCTTTCGTCGTCGCTGAATATGAGGGCCGGGGTTTGTTCCCGGTCTTCTTCGCCTTCTTGTCGAGTTTGTAGGCGCAAATGAGAACTTTCCTGATAAATAGGACGGGTGCAGTCCCAATAGTCGGAGGGTGTTTCCATGCAATGACCTAATGGAAGCAAAACTGGCGATGTGGTCGCGAAAATGTCAAGGTTACTCGTCTGAATGGAACGCTGGGCAGATGCTATCATCAGACCAGAATACATGTGCTCTCGATATGGTCGAGGGGAAGTCGCGTGGTAGTTCAGTAATGTCGAATGGTTTGTCCCACCAAATGGCGAAAATAAACAATGCACAAAAGGCTTGCGCAAAGGTGTTCATCTCGAGTTGCGTGACGGGCAGATGCTGCGCAAGTCCCGTCACGACTTGCAGACAGAACCACGTCGCTTGAATACAAGACACGGGCTTTGCGAGGCCATTCGTCTTGCTCTTATCCCGAATCACCTCGAGAAAAATGCCAAGAACGAGCTCGGGAGATAGTTCGGCGAGAAGGACAAGGCCTTTGCTGGTTATGGTGACACTGTTGCGTCCGTCTGGCAGCGGGCATTGGCCGGGTCGGCCTTTTTCAAAAACAAACCCCCCCATCACGGCGAGGTGGTTGTGAGTATCAGTCCATGGGTGGCGCGGCTGGAAATAGAACGAGGAGTACGTCGAAATGTGCATGATCTGAGCAGAATCTGATTTGTTCAGAGAAGCATCCCGTAAGGCGACAAGGCTTTTTGGTCCCCTGGATATGATGAAACCTGCTGTGCCTGTGAATGAGGAGCGAGGGAGCAAGAAGGCATCTTGCGTTTTGGCACTTAAAGAAGAAAAAAAAAGGTTGTTTGTTTAGAGGTCGGGATCCATTCGGCCGCTCTTTCCATCTCATCTCATCCTGAGCAGGTCGCCCTTTCCAACTTGCAGACGCGCAGCCTCGCAGCCTTGTCATGGCGGTGTATGTACCACTGTTTTTGGCAACTGCATGTCCAGGGCGCACCTTCCATATTTACGACGTAATACAACGTACACGGAATCATATCAATTGCCTCCGAGGCTACCAATCAACATGGTCAGTACTGGTGATGCCGCATCAATAGAAAAAAAAAATCTCGAAGGCACACACATAAGTTCCACTTTCTAAGCCTTTTCTTGACACATGGCCGAAGATGTGTCACTGGTGTAAGTGGTGCGTCGGTGCCAAATGAATGCCTTCAGATACGCAGTTTTATATCCTCAAAAAATGCCATATATCGTTAGTGATACAGATAAGAATGAATCATACTGAAAAAAGTATTAAAACAATACACAATACCATCTCCTAACTCGCAGATACGCCGTGCACTCCGATTGTCGCCGCCGTCGCAAGCCGGGCATGGCAACGACCGACAACCGGCCGAGTGGGCGACTGTGGATCATGTGACCACGTGACCGGCTGCGCGAAATGCGCCGGGGTCTTGCGATAGCAATTTGGCGCAAATAGGCGGCTCTGTGACTGGACTCCGCTTGCTATCAGATCGTTTTAATCGCATCTCCGGCCGAGTGAGCTTCTCCCTTGTTTTGCAAGTTTCCCCCTCTGGCCCCCTCCCTTATGCCGCTAATGGCCGCGTTTTAAGGGGTTTGGGCGTTGTCGAGACAGCGTCCCTGCAGCAAAGGTATGCTTTTTTGTCCGTTAAAAAAGGCAAACATGCGCCTATGCCTGCAAAGTGCCGCCAAAGCTCCTGCAAATGCACCGATTTGCCGATACCCCAGCGGGAAGCTATCAGTTGTGCGGAGCAGTCCGCGTGTTAGTCCCCTCTGGGAAGGTCGATAGCTTAATCGGGGCGGTTTGGGGCGGTTTTTTTGGCGATTTTGGCGCGACTGGAAGGTGCTGACGTCCCTTTTGACAGGCACGAGTTGCACGTATTGCACGCATTGGGGCGGGGGAAGGAGCATAAAACGCAGTTTGCGTCGCTCTTTCCTTTTTTTTTTGAGAGAGCTTTTTTTCTTATTTCTTCTTCCAGAAGGAGCAATCTACACAAATCTTGCGACGTGACACACACGACCTCTCCTCGCAGATTTTAATCTCTACAGCCTCGCTGTCAACCCTCTCCTCCTACCCCTCCCACCTGCCTCACCACACAACCACCATGTCTACCGTCTTTGTCAACGGCAAGGTGTTCCAGTCGGGCGCCGGCCCCAACGACGATGCCGTCTTCCACAGCGCCATGGTCGTCAAGGACGGCGTTGTGCAGGCTGTTGGCAGCGAGAGCGATGCTGCGATCCAGGAGGCCAAGGCTGACGGTTCTGCCACCGTTCACGATCTCGGCGGCCGTACCGTGCTGCCCGGATTTGTCGACAGCCACGTCCACCTGCTGACATTGGGTTATTCGCTCAACAAGGTGCCCCTGGAAGGCTGCCACAACTTTGAGGACATCCGCAGGGTGATCAAGGAGTACGCAGCGGCCAACCCGGACGTGAAGCGCATCCTGTGCCGCAACTGGATGTTCTCCATGACCCCCGGCGAGGTGACGGCCGACATGATTGACGACCTGGACCCGCGGCCCATCTACATTGAGAGCAAGGACCTGCACGCGACATGGTGCAACACGGCGGCCCTGAAGGATCTGGGCATTTATGATGACTTTGACAAAGTGGTGGGTGGCGGCACGATCCACCGCAACGCCGAGACCAAGCGGCCCTCGGGTCTGTTGAGCGAGGCGGCCGTCTTTGACCTGGTGTGGCCGTACCTGTCCAACGTGGCCACGCTGCAGGAGCGCACCGACGCGCTGGAGGCGGCCGTCAATGTCTACACAGAACAGGGCTACACGGGCGTGGTGGACATGGCCCTGCAAGAAGAGTCGCTCGACGCGATGATCAACTACATTGAGACGCGGCCCAACAAGCGGCCGCCCATCCGCATTACGGCCTACTGGTTGATCAAGCCCCAGGGCACCGAGGCCGAGCGCATTGAGCAGGTCGACCGCGCCATTGAGCTGGCCAAGATCCACAACGGTGCCACCGGCCGCAACGGCGAGACGCTGCCGTCGCTGCGCGTCGTGGGTGTCAAGGTTGTCTGTGACGGTATTGTCGACGCCTGCACGGCCGCTCTCACCGAACCCTACGGCGACTCGGCCCGCACCTCGGCCGACCTCATCTGGCAGCCCGAGATGGTCGAGCCTGTTGTCCGGCACGCCACCGAGGGCGGTCTGCAGGTCGCGCTGCACGCCATTGGCGACCGCGCCATTACCATGGCCGTCAACACGATTGCCAAGTACCCTGGCCAGAAGACGCTGCGTCCCCGTATTGAGCACCTGGAGCTCGCCTCTCACGACGACGCTGTCCGTCTGGGCGAGCTTGGCATTACTGCCAGTATCCAGCCTGTCCACGCCGACCCGGCCATCCTGCGCGCCTGGCCCCGCCTCATTGGCGAGCACCGCTGCGGCCGTGCCTTTGCGTACCGCGAGTTCCAGGATGCCGGTGCCCCGCTGGCCATTGGCACCGATGCCCCCACGGCGCCCCGCGAGCCGCTGGCCAACGCCTACATTGCGACGACGCGTCGGTCGGCACGCGAGCCCGATACGGCCGACCTGGGTGCCGTCAACCCGCACTTTGCGCTGACACTATGCCAGGCGGTGACGGCGGCGACGCGGGGTGCGGCATACTCGGTGTTTGCGGACGGCGAGACGGGTTCGCTGGCGCCAGGCAAGGCGGCCGACTTTGCCGTTGTGGACATGGCATGGGACACGTCCAAGCTGCTGGGCGCAGTGATTGAGGAGACGTGGTACAGCGGCAAGCAGGTGTTTAAGAAGGAGTAAAGAGAGGTGGATGTATTGACAAATGTGTGGACAGATGTGTTGACAAATGTGCCGAAGAAAGCCACCAGTGGAACCAACAGCACGGCGGATACGCTATGTGGGTGACCGGTCTTGTTGGCTCAGGGGTAATACGTCGTTGACACGAGAAAAAAAGAGGGGAGCGAAAACAACAGACAAAAAGACCAAAAAGACAAAAGAAAAAGACCAAACAAATCAACGGTCGATCGGCAAGCGCGCCGTCTACACAGTAAAGTTTGAAAGAGAGATAGGAAGGAGGAGTTACCTGGTTGACATGGGACGGATGGATATGGCGGCGTCCGACTAACAAGCAATAACAAGCAAAAGGGGTAAAAAAACGAGATATCACGGCATTCTGTATTTTTCTGTATTTTTCTTTGCATTTCAAAAGTAAATTGACAAAATCAATCAAACCCAAAATGGACTGAAGTGAAACCAGGAAAAAGAGTGAGAGTACGTCGTAATTAATATTGACTCGATTTACTCTTGCGTCTCAATGCAGACTGAAGAGTCAAAGAGGGTCAAAAATATCAACAATGCAATTTCCCGTATTCTTGATTCTCGATTTTGCCATATCTGCAGCATAGCATTTGTCTACGAGTTATTGTGGGATTTATGACTTTATATTTATTGTGTAGATGCAATTGTCGTTGTGTCTTTTGGTTGGATGCTCGAGTACGTCCGACGTCGTGCCAGTCGCACAAACTCGGGACGGCAAAAAAAGTTGGCTGCTGGGCTGCAGCTTGTAAATGACCATGGCCTTATTCTGACGTCATTGCCCATAGCGGGCGCCTTTTCAAAGTGCCTTTCGAGCCCGTCTGTGCGTCTGTGCCTTTTCCAAAGTGACAACAGCCGCGTCTCCACAGCAAGAACAGCAAGAACAGCAAAATGCACGCAAAAGCAGCAAGAGCAAAGAAAAGGTAAAAGGCAAAAAAGCGTGCTGCAAGGCTCAGACTGCGAGACTGAGTTCAAGCATCTGGAGGCCCCCTCTCTTCCTGCAGTAACACAAAGAGAGATTCATTGAGATCGCGGAGTCGGATTAGCCTCCAGACGCAGCATGGATCGGCAGCCAGGGCCTGTTACTCTTTTGTCATGCCTTTTGCTGCACCGTCGACGTCAACATTTGCGTTGGAAATCGCGGAGTAGCGAGTACTAACGGTTAGTATGCACACGCCATCAACTCTTTTTAAGGAGCAGAGAAAAGGAGCAGAGAAAAGGAGCAGAAAAAAGGAGCAGAAAAAAGGAGCAGACAACGAGGCAAACGGAGGCTCGAACAACGAGCCAAAAGGTGAATGATAGTCGGCTATGACAGAGCTATGATGTTGACTTTTGGAAAGCGCCTTCTTGAAACGGCGGATGTTCGCAGCAGAGACAGGCAGAGGCAGAAGGGCAGGAGCAGACTGTAATAATTACACCTCGGAGCATGTGCTGAGGGCAAGAGCAGAAGCAGACACAGACGGAAGGCACAACTGGCACTCGAAGCACTGGATCATTTCAGGGTCTCCACGCCAGTGCCAACCTTATCTGGCGGGCAGTAATTACGACGTAATACTCCGTACAAGAAAGCGACAGGCAGCCGGAACATGGGGAGATGCAGGGTTAGCTGTCGCGCATTTACGGCACTTACGGTGCTGTGGAGGGGCTGTAGAGGTTGTAGAGGGGCTGTAGCGTGTCCCGTTTGGCCCTCTTTACAGGGGCTACAGGGCGTTTCCCAGCGTGCACGTAAGGTGGGACAGTGCTCCAATCATATGACGCCATCCGTGTCACCCTGTAACTGGGTCCCTGAGGCCCCGAGGGAAAGTAGGCCGCCAAAAGCCAAAACTGGGGCCATTTTACCATACACAGTAGTCTAGCCCACCACACCCGCAAAAAAAAAAAAAAAAAAAAAAAAACTGGGCAATGACGCTGCTTTCCAAGATTCGCCAGCCACTACGTCATTCGTTCCCTTCTTTTTCCATTTCCCTTTTTCTGTCTCTTCATTCTCCGTCCAGTCCTGCCAGGGGCACGAACTGTGAAGAAGTGTATTTCTGCCTTTTGTCTCTCTTCATTTTGTTCTTCTTTTTGTTAGAAAAGACACTCGACACCCAACCCGTTAAAATTGGCCAAACGCCTCTCGCGACACCTCCTTATCTCGCTCGTATCCTCTTCATCGTCAGCGCTGTTTGCTGGGCCCGTCCCACGCGTAGTCTGGTTTTTTTTTTACTCGTCTATCGTTTCTATGTTCAAGTTGAGCCGTATGTCGTAATATGTCCTCCGCCGCGTCTTTGGTCCGCCGTCTCGCTCTTTCCCACATTCATCGCTGGTCCTTCCCCCCCTTCCCTTTTTTCCAGGCTTTCGCCTGCCAAACCAGGAACGTGTCGCTTGGCTTGTTTCCGTCCCTCTCCCACACCCTCACACCTTCCAATTTTCAGTGAAAGGTGCACGCAATTGATGTCTCTTGTTTTCCCCCTTACTCTTTCCCTATTCTGTTTATTTTGTTTCTTGCCGTGCCTCTGTGCTCCTTCCTTCTTTCGCTGCCTCGTCCCTGGCGCTGACTGCTTGTAATGAACGCCCCGTTTTCTCGCTTGCCTAATCCGTCCGCCATTTCGTCAGCCCTCCTGCCCGCCGTACGAGTATAAACTTCTAGCGTGCTTTTTTTTTGCCTCCACTGGATATGCCACACGCCTAACGCTTAACGGCCGCCTGTCGCCTTGTGTCTCGCCTACGCTTCCCGCCTTGTTGTGCTTTTTTCTGTTCATCATTTTTCGTCTTTTCTTCTTTACTTCTCCTCGTTCACCTCGTTTCCCTCTCTTCTTTCTTCCCTTTTCGCTGCCGTCATAGCTCTCTCCGTTCCTTCATTCTTGATCCCTAATCAAGCTACGCCATATTGCGTCCTCTTCATCATCCTCATCACTCTTCCCCGGTCCAAATCAAGAATCTCAAGTCTCCAGAGATCAACCTCGTCTTTATTGTCGCTATTGGTCACTTTTGGTCACTTTTCCAAGGCCGTCACCACTAACCAGCCGTGCGGCACCATCTGTCACCTGTCGCCCCGTTCGCTCCTTCCCCCAGCAAAGCCTTATTAATCCTCCCAAGTGCCTGGCGCTTTCCTCCCTTTTACCACGCTTCGTGCCTTCCGTCTATTCTCCATTCTCCTCCTTCTCTTTCCTCTTTCCTCTTTCTTCATTCCTCTTTCCTCCTATTCGTCTCTTCACTTTTCACTTTTCTTCCCAAACTTCACTTTACTCTTTCTTCCTTTCTTTGTCTCAATATCTCGCAATCTTGTCTCTCTACAACTGCTTGTAGTCATCCCACGACAAATCGTGAAGCCTTCTTCTCGTTCTTCAGTCGACTCTCGCCCGCATTTGGCCTTTATTTCCACACAAGACAAAAAGACAAAAGCCACCCCGCCATCATTCAGCATTTCGACAGCCAACAGCTCAGAACGCCCAAAAGCCCCAAAAGCTCAAAAGAAAAACGCATTATAGCATCGTCAACTTGTCAGCGACCGCCGCATTTACAGTTCTCAACCTTTTTGACGTTTTTGACATTTTTATTCGAACGAGGTGATGCTTGTTAAGAAACGACTCGCCTCGTCTTGACCCTTTTTAGCCCGACCGAAGGGGCAGGCCAAAATACAAACTTCGAGCGTCTTTGCCTCGACATCGACATTGGCTCGCCTTTGATAACTTTCGGCAGCCTCTGTCTTTTTCTCTCCCTCCCCGTCTTTCCATCCCTCTACTCTCAACCGGCTAGCCGACTAAATTGTCACCATGTCGACAATACAACAACTCAAAAACTTTATCCGCCATGGTGAGCATCCCTAGTACACTTGCAAAGACTCTTCTGTATTCTCTCTCCATCTAACCACCCTCGACCCTCGCAGGCAAGCAAGCCCGCGCCGTGGACGAACAGACATCGCGTAAGGAGCCCTCGTCGCGCGACTCACCACCACAGCAGCTCAGCCCAACCACGGCCACCACAACCCACCAACCCACAATCCCCCATGCCATCTCCGACCCGGGCCGCACAACGAGCACTGTGGCTGCCGCCCCGACGTCGGTGGCGACCGCTCTCGAACAACAGGACCCAGATGGCGTCCCCATCACAACGACCAAGGGCCACCGCGTAGGCGACGACGAGATCGCCAAGATTGTCGCCGAGGAGCGTGAAGGCCGCAGCAAGTTCTCCCGCTACCCGGGTCTCGAGCGCTGGGAGCTCATCGAGAAAATGGGCGACGGCGCCTTCAGCAACGTCTACCGTGCACGCGACCGCACAGGCGTCTACACCGATGACGTCGCCATCAAGGTCGTCCGCAAGTACGAGATGAATGCCACACAGGTGCGTTTATTTTTATCTGTCGTTTTATTATTTTGTTTTTATTTTTATTTATTCTTCTTTGGTTATCGTTCTTTTCGGTATGGGCAAGTTGGCTCAAGCTCCCGCATATGCGTCCCATGCATATGTTTGACTGCGTCGGTGCATCTTAGCAACGGTGCCAGAGTCAACGCAAAGGGGACCGAAAAATCAGGCAAAAGACATTAAAGGACAGACGTGGAAGCACGCGTTGTTTTCGAGACTTTTGCGGGTGATTTCTTTGATTTTTTTTCTTCTTTTCTTTTCTTTTCTTTTCTTTTCTATCTTTTCTTTCTTCGTTTTGATTTTGCGTTGTTTCGTTTCGTTCGTTCTCTCTTTTTTTTCTCCTTCTCGGATCGTTTGCCAACACCGGATTCCGCCTACTAGGGAGACAAGCACTTGCATCCGAATTTCAAGCCGAAGGTGCCCAAGGCTGCAGAGGTAGGAACCCCATCAACCATTTCCTTTGTCTTATTTCCTAGGTCCTGATGTCAACATAACTTCTCTCTCTTCTTCTGCCTCTTCTGTCTCGTCTTCTCTACTCTCCCCTTTTCTGCCATCACTTCCTGGTGTTTCTTCACTTTCTGGTCAACGAATTCACTTGTATGCCTCGTCATGTCTCGATGTCTTTTGCCTCTCCTCTTCTCCCACGACTCCCTCCCTCTCCCCTTTTCTTCACGGCGTTCGAGTGTCTGATCTTTTCCGTTTCCTATCTTTTCCCTCTCCTTTTCTCTCTTTCCTTCCGCTCCAAGACTTCATGACTGCATTTGTCCCACATTCTAACCCAAAATGTAGCGCGCCAACATCCTCAAAGAGGTCACGATTATGCGCAAACTTGACCACCCCAACATCGTCCGCCTTCTCGAATTCTCCGAAGCCAAGCAGTACTACTACATCGTTCTCGAGCTGGCCCCCGGCGGCGAGCTCTTCCACCAGATCGTGAAGCTCACCTACTTCAGCGAGGACCTGTCTCGCCACGTCATCATCCAGGTCGCCAAGGCCCTCGAGTACCTGCATGAGGAGCAAGGCGTTGTTCATCGGTGCGTCCACTTTCTCTCACCAGACGTGTAATTTTTCTTAAGAACCAGTGCTAACCCCCTCCAGTGACATCAAGCCCGAGAACATCCTGTTTTACCCAATACCCGTTGTCCCCGCCAAGCATCCTAAGCCGAGGCAGGCGGGCGACGAGGACAAGGTCGATGAGGGCGAGTTTATTCCGGGACAGGGCGCTGGTGGGATTGGCCAGATCAAGATTGCCGATTTTGGTCTCTCAAAAGTCATCTGGGAGACCAACACCACGACCCCCTGCGGCACCGTCGGCTACACCGCGCCCGAGATCGTCAAGGACGAGATGTACTCCAAATCCGTCGACATGTGGGCTCTGGGCTGCGTCCTCTACACGCTGCTGTGCGGCTTTCCGCCATTCTACGACGAGAGCATCGAAATCCTTACGGAGAAGGTGGCCAAGGGCCAGTTCACGTTCTTGTCGCCCTGGTGGGACGACATCTCCAAGTCCGCCCAGGACCTCATTAGCCATCTGCTGGACGTCGACCCGGAGCGCCGCTACACCATTGTCGAGTTCTTGAACCATCCCTGGATCCGCGGCTCGGGTCCCACGCCCCGCGATGAGAAGAAGCTGGGCGCCGACGGTGCCCCGCTCAAGGCCTTTGATATGCCCCGGATTGTCGACGGCGAACGCCGCGGCGACTTCCGCTCACCGGGCGCTGTCAACCTGCGCGAGGTGTTTGATGTCGGCTACGCCGTCCACCGCCAAGAGGAGGAGGACAAGCGCCGCAAGAACCTGGGTACCCGCACACCGGGTGTGCAGCGCATGGCTGAGCTCAACGAGGCCGACGAGGAGTCCTCGTCGGCGTCGACGACCAATGCGTCCAACTCTTCCGCGTCGACGGGCCAGGGCGGTGGCGACAGCAGCGGCAATAGCGGTGCCAGCGACCAGAACTACGCCGCCCATTATAGCAGCAAGATGGCTGCCGCACACAATCAGACGACGGGCACGCAAGACCTCGAGCACGGCATGCGCAACACCAACATTCGCGGCGACCAGCCTGCCGAGCAGAAGCGTGGCCGTGAACGGGAGCGCCAGCAGCCCGCAGCGGCGACCAACGAGCGCGGCTACGGCCAGCACTCAGCTGCTGTGGCGGCGGCTGCGCGCCAGCAAGTGCGCGACCACAACCGGGCCAAGGGTGCCTTTGAGCTGAACCTCGATGGCGCAACACTGCTCGGCCGCCGTGGCGCCAAGCCTGCTGCTGCTCGTGTGGCGTAGTTGTTCCACGTTCTCTCTTCTTTTTTCCTCCTTTCCTCTTTTACGGACCTTTCTTTTCCGGCACTGCATGATGTGGGCTCTGCATCACTCGCTTTCTTCTTCTTTTCCTCTTTCGTTTCTTCTTCTTTTTCTCTTTCGTTTCTTCTTCTTCACTTCTTCTGGCGCATAATAGGGATGGACTGATTGCTGTTCACGGTAGTTCATCTTTCTGATTGCGTCTTCTTTTTTATTATCCTCTCTCGCTTTGTCTCTTGCATTGGTATAGCAGCGTTTAGGGCGTTTATGAAATGTGCTCTCTCTTGACATTTTTTAGTCATTTTTTCTCATTCATCAATCAACTATTATATATGCCACAACCATGACATGACTACTCCAGTGACCGCCTCGTGCTTTCCCTTGCGCCTACTATGTAACAGTCGACATCACATCGCCGACATTACGCTTTTCGCTCTTCTCCTGCGCGTCGCGAGCTTTACGAAATAGGAGGCCGTAGCATCTATTACGTGCTATGGAGGAAAGAGCTTTCCTTATTGAGCTTGAGTACCTGTCGCTCTCTCTGTGCCACAGAGTTTCGTTGGGACTGTTTGGGAAGTTGTGACAGTTGCCATATTGGGAAGGAACGACCAACAACACCACGATCTCGCTGCGACACCATAAAAGTATCACAGATGCAATAAATCATGACCATGGAGCTCAATAGAGCTGTCACCTCTTCTCCATTCTGTGCCGTACGACTTGTTGCACTGCCATTGGGCTCATTGTTTATCGTTCTTACATCTCTCCATCACTGCCCTCCATTACACAGCGATCGAGGCAATATACTTTCTTGTTGTCTTGGTTTTTGTTGTCTTTTCCATTTCATCTTTATTTTATTCTTTATTCGGTGCAAGGCATCTCTCGAGGCATTATTTTGTTATCTTTTTGAACTGCCTTTGTACCTCGTATTTTTCCCTGCACAGCGGCCGGCCGGCGATGTCGGCGATGCATACGACATGGCTGATGCTGTCGACAGCGGTGATCCCAGCGAGGTCGTCGATGCAGCCACGAGCTGTCGGGCGGTGGCTGGAATGTCCTGCCCGGCCATGGCTAGCGGTGATTACTCTACGGGAAGAAGAACACTGTATGATAATTATATAATTATGTATGATACCACGAGATAGATTGGGCTTGCATGTATTATAGGAAATATTAAATTGTAACAACAAAGGAAAGATCATTCTAGACTAAAGGAACGGAAAGGAACGGAAAGGAACGCGAAGCAAATCATAAATCATGGGAGGTTTCATGCCAAAGACTTCTTTGGCAGGTAAGACTACGGAGCAACAATTGCAGCTTTGCATTTTGTGCTCAAGATACAACCAACTCACCCTGTCGCGTCTACGCCTCTACAGTCTACGATCCCCCTATCTAGTCTCGAGGGGGGCTTGTCTTTGGCCGACTACTTGTCTGTATCGGCTTCCGAGCAATCACATGCTTGGAAGACTTGGGTCTGGGGGTCTTGCTTGTCTGGGGCGCGGGTGCACACAATGATGGAATGCCCGCGCAGACAGCATGCAGTCGCTGGACGCCCTCGGCGCCAAACTCGGTAAAGTACATGCTCGAGAATTCTGGCTCGTAGACTGCGGGCACTTCGTGCGACATCAAGAATTGGCTGCCTGACATTGCGGTGCAGCCCAAGAGTCGGAGACAAGCATTCACTTGTTGACCGAGGACCTTGTGCTCCATCGAGCTTGGATCTGAGCCGCCGCTGCGCATATACGCTTGTGCCATGTGCTGCAGCAGACATGGCAGAGTGAGGACGGGCGACACAATGTCGAGAGTGTTGACCTTGCTGTAGGGTATGTAGCAAAGACTGCTTTCATCTTCAGGGTTGATATAGAATGCGGCCTCCGTACGGTCAATCTGATACAACGAGCCCTCGCCGCTGTCAAAGTCGTGATCTTCAACCCACTCGATGCGTATATTCACAAAACGGCCGCCAACACAAAGCTGCAGTCGGTGCGGCCGCCGACGGTCAAACTTGAAGGCATTCTGTGAAGCGGCTGCCCAGGATGGCAGGACATCGCGCGTCGCCAAGGGGCAGACGATTGCAGGCTGGAGAGCTGGGATGGATCCGTCCAGTGGCTCGCCAATATCAATGTACCACGTCGGGTCAATCAGTCGCAGCGCGAGAGGCCCTGTAATGGCATATCGTACGTTTTGGAGGGCAGTCTGGAGAGCCATGACAACTTGTGCATACGAGCGATTGTGGGCGAGCAGCTCACCTTGGGCGCCTTCGATGGGTGCCAGAGACAATGTAGACGATGAAGCATAGCTTGATGGTGAGATGAGAGTGCTGTGACCTCCATCAGAGCTCGAATGGCTGCCTTGCAGCTGTGTTGATTCCCCTCGACGGTGTGTGGTGTAAAGAGTGGAAGGTCTGCGAGATGACGGGGTCAGTGGAAGGACTGGGAATGCTGCAAGAGCTGGTAATGGGCGGTCTGCTGGCAGAGGAGGGAGTGGTCGTGTTGTTAGCTGCTGGTTGATGCGATGGGAGTGGCATACCAGACTCTCGCTCATCCGAGATGCTTGCTGTACGGCACAAACCCTGCAAGTCTGGACATGCGAACGGGATCGCGGGTGTGTGGGAGCGGAAGTAAAAGTAGAAGGAGTCTGGGTGTATCTGTAGTTGTAGTGATCGTGGCTCGGCTCGTAGAAGCTCTGGTTATTCTGAGAATCGGTGAGGGCTGCCAGCAGCCGTTTTCCGATTTGGCAGATACTCGAGCGAAAGCCCATTGTTGCGTGGAGAGAAAGGAGAGGGGGAAAAGGGGACAAGGACGAAAACGATGGCTTCTCTGCGGGATGGTGGCTGCAGGGTGTGGTCTGGCGACGGATTGCAGCGATGGAGCAGAAAAGACAACGTGTTCGTGGGTGAAGTTGAGAAATGAGGAATGAGGAAGAGAAAGATGGAAATTGGGCAGACGGCCCATTTTAATAGGGATGGAAAGTCGCAATTGTTCACTTGCATTGTTTTGATGTTCTGCGGAAGGAACAAAGGAGGTTGTGCGTCGTGCTTGCCCGCCCTGAACAAGACGAGCGTCTACGTGAACAACCCCAATTAATTCGACAATCCGGAAGGAGCACAAAGTCTTGCATGTAATACAGCAAAATCAACAAAGAAAATTGAGACTGACCATTCACCACGCAAAGGCATCGTCGAGTCTCAATGTACGACCGTTGTTTGATAGCTTTTCGCATTCTTGAAAAAACCAATTGACAAAAAGAACCATGCAATGCATTTCGAGTCGTCTACCAAATGATCCTCGCATCTAAGAGAACAGAGAACCCGCAAAAAGAGAGAAAAAACCCCTAGCCTATTCCGACACCTTGGTCTGCTGCTTATAACTCCTCAACGTCCATCTCGTCGTCCGCTGTGCTCTCGCCGTCGACAGCGCTCTCTTTCCGCGGCATCGTCGTCTCCTTGTCAATCATCTGCCGCGACACGGCCACAATGTTGTCCTCAATCAGCTGCTGGCCCACATCCTCCAGATGCTTCTTGGGATCCAGCTTGCCGACGTAGCGCGTCTTGAGCTGTTCCTTAGTGAGCTCCGTCTCCTCCTTGACGCGTTTCTCGTAGCCCTCGGCCAGGCCAACCAGCCGCTGCAGACGGTCCTTGTTGTGCTCGCCGGCCACTCTAAAGTCCTCCATCTGCAGCGCCTCTGTCCACGGCTGCTTGTGCAGGTTCATGAGCATGTTCTCCTCGAGCGCCGTCTTGCGGTAGTTGATGCCAATCGAGTAGTAGTGGCGGTTGAGGCCGTGGATCAGCGCCTGGATCGACGGTTTGTTGAGGTGGCCCAGGTTGCTTGTGCTCTGCCGGGGCTCCTGGCCCATCATCAGCGTCTGGGGTGAAATAGACCGGAACGCGTCAATGACGACTTTGCCCTTGACCGACTGGATGGGGTCAATGACGACGGCCACCGACCGCGGCGTCAGCTGCTCAAAGGACTGCTGCGTGTTGATATCCACCGAAGACAGCCAGCAACCGAAGCCAGGGTGCGAGTGGTACCAGCCAACCACGGATTCCGGACGGCCCGTCTGGCGCAGCATCTCCATCATCTTGGTTTGGAACACAGGGTCGACGGCCTCGACACTAACGCCCGTCCCGCTCTGTGGCATCGCAAATACGTCGACGACGCGCACCGTGAAATCGTCGACAAACTCGCCCAGCATCAGACCCATGACCTCCATCGGCACACCGGCGCGGCCGTGGCGCAGCATCTTGAGCAGGGCGAGCGAGGAGATGTAGACCGTCTCGGAGTTGTCGATCAGGTTGGTGTTGTCCTGGGGGAAAGGGCAGATTGTTAGCATTCAAGTTCAGACATCAAAGTCAAAGCGAACGTCACAGCGAGCACAAACACGTACAGAGCTCGGCTGAGAACCAAGGCCGGACAGGCCCTGGCCCGAAAACATCGACCGGAGGCGGTCCATGGTGTGTGTCGAGAAGCGGGGAGGGGATGAGAAATGTCGAGATGCAGGAGAGGCTGCGATGTAGATGAGCAATTGGCGATTGCGAGTTCGTCAGATGCGATGTGTGGCGTGATGTGGGGATGTGGTGTGTACGGAGCAATGTGTTTGTGATTCGATTTGTGATGCTTCGTTGCTTCGTTGCTTCGTCATGGAAATGGCTGTCCCTTGCTCCTGCTGTTTGTTTAGCACACCGTGCAAGGCCGCCTCGTTACGCCAACCTTGCGCAGCCTGGAGCTTGCCCTCCAGGTCCCACTGGGCGGTGGCGGGCGGCAAAAACAGCCAGAGCTTGGGAGAGTCACGTGAAGATTATGTAACTACCGCTAAAAACACCAAAATTGGGTGGCTGGCAGCCCTGAACCGGAGCTCTGACCCAAGTGCAGTACACATGCGGTGGGGCTAGACCTAATCGAGCTAGCTCCATTGGGGCGATTGGGGAGGTGGAAAGAGGGAAAGTGCGCCCGCCAGACCTTGTGGGATGCGCGCTGGTGCAAGCAGGAGCGAGGGAAGCCGAGAACTCATACTCCGTACACAGTACGACGTAGTTTTAGGAAGGTAACTGCTCGAAAGGCTCGAAACTCAAATCTCCATCTTCTCTCCTCCATCTCCTCTACACATCTCCATCTTTCTACGACTCTCCCTCCCTCGACACGCCCCGTTGCGCCTTTGACTTCTCGCCCCGATTTTCTGGTCTCCTGTTTGGAGCGAGGCGTCTGTCTATTTTTTGTTCTCTTGCCGTCTTCTGGTTGGCCTTTTCCGGTTCTTTCTTTCCTCGAACTTTTTTGTTTTCTCGACAGCGACTCCGACTCCGACCCCGACCTCCTCCCTCTTTATCTCGACCACCTCAACTCCCTCCCTCCCTCCCTCACAATGGTCACCGACGCAGCCGGCGTCGACCGCTCGCGGCCGCTGTACGACGTCGTGCACAACGACAAGAAGCGCGTGGCGTACTTTTACGACTCGGACATTGGCAACTATGCCTACGTCACGGGCCACCCGATGAAGCCGCATCGTATCCGGCTGGCACACAGTCTGGTGATGAACTACGGCGTGTACAAGTTTTTGGAAGTCTATGTGAGTCCCCTCTCTCTGTTCTTTTTCTCTGTTCTTTCTCTCTGTTCTTTCTCTCTCTTCTTTCTCTCTGTTACACTCTCCTCAGAAAGTAGCTTCTAACCCTTCCTTACCCTCTTCAGCGAGCCAAACCTGCCGTCTTTATGGAGATGACGCAGTTCCACACGGACGAGTACATTGACTTCTTGCAAAAGGTCACGCCGGACAATATGGACAGTTACCAGCGTGAGCAGAGCAAGTACAATGTCGGCGACGACTGCCCCGTGTTTGACGGTCTGTTTGAGTTTTGTGGCATCAGCGCGGGCGGCAGCATGGAGGGCGCAGCGCGTCTGAACCGCAACAAGTGCGACATTGCCGTCAACTGGGCGGGCGGCCTGCACCACGCGAAAAAGAGCGAAGCTAGCGGCTTCTGCTATGTCAACGACATTGTGCTCGCCATCATTGAGCTGCTGCGCTTCAACAAGCGCGTGCTGTACATTGACATTGACGTGCACCATGGCGACGGTGTCGAGGAGGCCTTTTACACCACGGACCGCGTCATGACGGTGTCCTTCCACAAGTACGGCGAGTACTTCCCGGGCACGGGCGAGCTGCGCGATATCGGCATTGGCACCGGCAAGAACTACGCCGTCAACTTCCCGCTGCGCGACGGCATTGACGACACGTCGTACAAGACCATCTTTGAGCCCGTCATTGCGGCTGTGATGGAGTTTTACCAGCCCGACGCGGTGGTTCTGCAGTGCGGTGGCGACTCGCTGTCGGGCGATCGTCTGGGCTGCTTCAACCTCAGTATGCGCGGCCACTCCAACTGTGTCGACTTTGTGCGCAGCTTTGGCCTGCCCACCCTTGTGCTGGGCGGCGGTGGCTACACGATGCGCAACGTGGCGCGCACGTGGGCGTACGAGACGGGCCGGCTGGTGGGCGTGGAGATGGACGCGGTGCTGCCCTACAACGAATACTACGAATACTACGGTCCCGACTACGAACTGGATGTGCGGGCGTCGAATATGGAGAACGCCAACAACTACGAGTACCTCGAGAAGATTAAGATTGCCGTCATTGAAAACCTCAAGAAGACGGCGCCCGTGCCCTCGGTGCAGATGCAGGACATCCCGCGGCAGTCGATGGGCATGACGGACGAGGAAGAGGCCGAGCTCGACGACCTGGACGAGGACGAGAACAAGGATGCGCGCACGACGCAGCGGCAGTGGGAGAAGAACCGGGCGCGCACCGACGAGTTTGACGAGAGCGACGACGAGGACATGGCGCGCGCCAACGGTCTCAACTACGACGGCCCGCCGCGGCGCTCAATCATGGACTACCGCAACCCGCATGCCGACGTCGAGGGTGATAGCGGCACCATGACGCCAACCAACGGCACGGCCAGCAAGGCGGCTGCTGCTGCTGCTGCCGCTGCTGGCGAGGATGGCGACATCGACATTCCGGACGCTGACGTGATTGCCGACGCCTTTGACAAGGCGAGCAAGAACAAGAAGGAGAAGGAGAAGGAGGCTGCCGCCGCCGCCGAGTCTGCTGCCGCTGTTCTCACCTCCACGTCCGCGTCGGGTACTGCTGCTGAGGCTGCCAAGGACACAGCCAAAAATGACGACGGCGATGTCGCCATGGAGGATGTCGACGCAGCCCCCACGGCTGCCGCCACCACCGAAGATACGGCTGCACCCGCGACCAAGGAAGCCGAGGCCAAGGAGGAGAAGAAGACGGCCGACGCCACCAAGGAAGCCGATGCCCAGGCCTCTGCCACCGCCGACGACAAGACCGAGAAAAAGAAGGACACCGCCACTGAGGCCGCCTCAAAAGAGAAGAGTGATGCCGCCGACAAGGCTGCTGCAGCTGAGCCCGAGAAGAAGGACGACAGCGGTGATGTCGAGATGACCGATGCCACTGACGATTCTGCTGCTGCTGCTGCTGCTCCCGCCGAAGCCGCGTCAGCAGAACCCGCTGCTACTGCCTCCTCTGCAAAGGATGCCGATGCTGCTGCCAGCAAGGACGCACCGGTTGCCGACGCCAAGTCTGCCGACACCGAGGCTGCCGACACCGAGGCTGCCGACACCGAGGCTGCTGCCAAGGACAAGGAGGCGGCCCAGGCTGATGATGCCAAGGCTACGGAAAAGACCGATGCTGCCAAGGAGACAAAGGAGGCCCCGGCTAAGGATGAGGCCGCCAAGGAAGCTGCCCCTGCTGCCGATGCAGCTCCTGCCGCTGCCGACGCTGAAAAGAAAAAGGACGACAAGTCTGCCGACGCTGCTGCTGCACCAGCTTCTGCCGATGCCCCTGCTGCGGCGTCCAAGGAGAGCTCTGGCGACAAGAAGGAGGCCGAGGCCGCTACACCATCCGACAAGAAGGATGCTGCTTCTGCTGCCACCGCCACCACCGAAAAGACCGAGTCTGCTGCCAATAAGGATGACGAAAAGGCGTCCGAGGACAAGGACAACAAGGACAACAAGGACAAGGCCGCGTCCGGCGAGAAGAAGGATACGACCGTGGCTGCTGACAGCAGTAAGGCCGATGCGCCTGCTGCGGCTTCAGGGTCGTCGGACGACAAGGCGGCAGCAGACAAGCCGGTTAAGGAGGAGACTGCTTAGTCGTCAGCCGTCCGCTTTTCACTCGACGTGTCATCCAAGCTGCTTTAGCAGGTGCCCAGCAGGCGAGCTAATCTCTCGTCTTTTCCCTTACTCTTTGGCTTAAAAAATTGTGTTTTCTCTTTCTTTTTTCTTCTTCTGCGGAGGCGGTACTAATACCAGCGGCGTCTTGGGGGATTTTTTTTTTCTTTTTTTCGTCTCTTTTTTGTAACACTTTTATGTCGTTTCTCAGTTTCTTGTTTCTTGCTTCTTGTTTCTTGTTTCTTGTTTCTTGCTCTTTGTCTTTTATCGTTATATTCCTATGTAGATGGACTCGAACCATAAAAACGTTGCTCATATCATCCACAGTCATACAGCGTATCGTGCCCACGTTCACTTCTTCACAGCCACGACAAACAGCCGCGGGTAGTGGATAATCACACTGCCGTCTACCCGCCGGTCGTACAGCTCGCCCAGCCGCCGCTCGTACGCCGCCAAAAACGCCTGCTTCGTCGCCTCGTCGGGAAGGGCATTCACCCACGGCTGCAGGCCCGTGCCGCGCATCCACTCCACAATGTCCTTGGGCCCGCCGGCCAGCACATGGTTGTACACGGCATGCCACACGTCCACGCTCGTGCTGTGCGGGATCAGAGCATCGTAAATCTGCTCGGGCGTCTCGATGGGGTCGCGGTCGTGCAGCTGACTCAGAGTCGCAACCCAGGGGTCCGATTCCGACGTCCCTGGCGCTCGGCCCTGCGCCACTTCACGGATCGCCTCGTGTGTCCGCTCGGCCTTGTTGTCGGGCATCTGGTAGGCAAAGACGCCGCCGGACGACAGAGTCTCGAAGAGCCGCAAAACCGTCGGCAGGCGTTCGGGCAGACTCAGCCACTGGAAGACGGCGTTGGACAGCAGCAGGTTTGCACCGGGTTCGGGCGCATACGTGCGCAGATCGGCCAGGCCAAACTCAATGCTGGGCAGAGTCGCCTTGGCCTTGGCAATCATGTTGGGCGACGAGTCGACACCCGAGAGCTGGGCACCAGGGAACCGGTCGGCCAGGACAGCCGTCGAGTTGCCTGGACCGCAGCCCAAGTCGATAATCCGTAAGGGAGGCGTGCCTTGCTTCTTGTCGGACAACGGGAACCGGCCGCCTGGCAGGGGCACGCGGTGGACGAGATCGTGGACGGCGCGTGTGCGCTCGTCGTTGAACTTGAGGTACTGGTCGGCGGACCAGTCCTTGCCGTCTTTCTTGGAGGACATCGTAATGGGTGTCGTCGAAAACAGACGAGATTGTGAGATTGAGAGTGAGGTCGTGGAAGAAAGTGAGGCCGCAATCGGCGTGGCTGTTAGAGGAGCGCGGAGGCAGAATTTACGCAATGGCGTCATACTGTTTTCCGTGATAGCGTTGTGTTCTGTGTGTATTACGGAGCACGTTCGTACTGTGAATTTAATCGACGTTGAACAGGAGACTTGGCAGATTAAGTATCGAATCGGCCGCTCGCATTTCTGCTGACACAATTCAGGAACGGTCCTTCCCCGTATTTGCTTTCCCCCTACCCTCTTTCCCT
This sequence comes from Sporothrix euskadiensis, assembly GCA_019925375.1. NCBI lineage: Eukaryota > Fungi > Ascomycota > Sordariomycetes > Ophiostomatales > Ophiostomataceae > Sporothrix > Sporothrix euskadiensis. The sequence goes on along the minus strand of JADHKQ010000003.1, from coordinate 221,201 downwards.
CTTTCCCTGGTCTCGCATGCCTTGTTCTGGCGATTGCCCCGTCGCCGCAGTGCATTTGCGCATCGCACCTTCTCTACTTGGAGGTGATGGACCGCCGGCAGCGAATCGGCCAACAAGCGGTTGTGCAGTGCCACTGTAAACGCCGCTTAAAGCCTAAATTTAGGCCTCCCTACAAGGCTACAGCACCCTAAAACAAAGACTCGCTCGTATATCCTCGTTGCTCGGTCGAGGATTCGCCGGGCGCGCCTTCCGAGCCGAGGAGTTTCGAGATATTCTGTAGAGACTGAAGGAAGTCGCCCAAAAAGAGTTGAGAAAGAGCGACGATCATGAGAAGATGAGGAGTCAGCAACAGACAAATGTCTCGTGCCATGTCGAGACTTATGCAAATGCAGAGTTTGGCTACTTCAGATTACCAAGCAGAAAAAGTGCAGTTCCTGTCCTATGTACGACATATTAATTAATGGTCAGAATTGACAGTCGATAGAGTATGATAGTGGAAGTGGAAGTAGACAACTTGGATATGTATTTTATTGAATTGAAAATAGATGGTTATTTTTGCTATACGGAGTAATGTTGACTGAGTTGTGTTGAACAAAAAGTATGACGGGTCACGGAAAAAGCAAAAAAGAAGACGTGGGGCAACTCGGGATCGAACCGAGGACCTTCAGATATAAGGACTTGAAGTTAACTTCAGTCTGACGCTCTCCCAACTGAGCCATTGCCCCTTGTTATTTGTTAGAGACGAGTTAACAAACATGCTATATATGGGGACACCCTGACTATGGCTGGCGCTAGCAAACAGCAAACTACCTTCCAACATCTTGTTAATCACACTCACAATAAAACCGTGGTTTGTACGTCGTACTTTTGTGTATGTAATTACGATTTTACAAGTGCCGAGTCTGGAGTTTCTCCAGAAAGATGAGGGGGGAAAGAGGAGAGTACGTTGTACTCAGTAGCTGTAGCATCAAACACCATTCATGACAGGATGACCAAATAAAGGCAAGAGCCACCAAGCCTGCCAGCAACAAGAATACCAAGTCATGACAGATCACAAACCCCAAATATCAAACAACAAAAAAAGAAGGGAGGGTATCGCAGCTGCTCAAACTCCAACGCTCCCAAAACACAAAAGCACACAATACTCTCAAAATTTCGTGTCAAAAATCTCAATCCCAATCACAAGACGCCAAAACAATACGAAGGGCCCTTGACATTTCAGATTGACCCCTCGCGGTAGTTATTCTCCTTGTCCCGCAACTGTGGCGATGGCTGATGATGCGGCTGTTCTTGGTTCCATAGTTCCCGCTGTGGCTGTGACTGTGACTGCTGCTGCTGCTGCTGCTGCTGCTGCTGTCGATGTAGTAGCTGCCCCTGCATCTGATCTTGTAGCTGTTGCTGAAACCTTTGTTTGGCCTTGATCCTATCCAAAGCCGCACGCGAGGCATAGCTGACCGCGTCCAGCTGGGCACGAATCGCCTGCAAGCTGCCCTGGAGCATGTCGTTGCCTGTGTTGTTGTTGTTATTGTCCATGCTGTCTGTGCCTGCACTTACTGTGAGCAGAGGCTGGAGGCAGCTGATTTGGGCCGCCGTTTGTGCTTTGATAAACTCGAGGATGGCCTCGGCCTGGTTGGCACGACGCTCTGCTTCACTAGACTCAAATGTGGCCGACAGAAGTTGAGGTGGTACAGAGACGGCGGGCTCACGGAGTCTCAGGTCGTAGAGAACAGATTCGTTATCCTTGTTCCCGTGCACGCGAGGCTGGAGCACTGGTGGAGCTGGAGCTGGATCTGGAGCTGGAGATCCTGGACTACGTGACGAGTCTCGGGCCTTGGCCGACGCTGCCAACTTGCTGACCGGTGGTGGCGATGGCCGTAGTAGCGGCGGTGACGACAAACGCTTGGACGAGGTTGCATTTGTCTTAGGCGGTGTTCCCGGCAACTTTGACAGACCCGTCTGTTGCTTGGGTTTGTCGTCGGCGTTTGACTTTGCCGGCGCCACTTTTCTCAACGTTGCCTGTGACTTGGCTGTCGTCGCCTGCAGCTTGGTTGAAGCTGCCTGCGCCTGAGCCTTGGCTGCGCTGGACTGTGTCTTGGACAGCATCGTCTTGGGTTTGCCAGGGTCAAGCAGACTCTGGTGTAAAGTCTTTTGTGCTTTCGATGGTGAATGTGTTGTTGTTGTTGTCGTTCCGCTCAGCTTGTTGAGTCTGTTTACAGTCTTGTCCACAGTCTTGTCCACAGTCTTGCCGGTGCTGCTGCTACCCATCTTGACCGGCGAGGATATCGGCTTTGGTGAATTCTTTTCAGGACTTAGGGGGAACAATTTGAAAGGCCGGGGAGGTGAGACAGAAGCAGGTTGAGTTGTAGACGGGGCCAGCAGTGAATGCGCTCCTGTCAAAGCGGCCGAGCCCGACAAAGATGACCTCCGCTTGGTTTGGGCGATCTGGGCTGGGGTTGGTGGCTGGTGCTCCGGGTTGTCATAACTAGGTGGGCCGAATGACACGCGCTTCCGGGGCCGCTCTGGAGTCCCACTTCTCGAGCCACCGTCAATACTAGCACTAGAACCCAGGGCGTGCTTTTTGCCTGGATTGATGCCGCTGTCCGAGGACACTCTATTGGCAACCTTCGGCACCGGCACCGGCACCGGAGTGCTTGAGCCTCCATCTTGTTTGACTCTTAGATAGTCTGGAAGGTCAAACTGCTCTGGAATCTCACGGTGGCCAGTGGGTTTGTCTTTCATCTTGGGGACGACGACACTGGAAGAAGTAATGGAACCAGTGCTCACAGTGCCCAGCGGGATTTGGTCGTCACATTTTGCGCTGCTGCCATCGTCGTCCGCATCAGTGTTGCCTGTCGCAACATCACTTTGGCCTTCTCGCTCCTCTCTCTTATTGAGACTCGATGACACAAACATGGGGCTCGAGGCGCCGGAACAGTTGGAAAGTGACGGTGAAACGGGAACGTCGGTGATGGGCCGCGAGCCGCGAGCAGAGGCAATGGCCGCAGAGGCCAAGGCACCGACAAAGTTTGCTACCTCGGGCTTTCTCATGCGGTTTGCCAGTTCGGCATTGTATCGCGCTCCTTCTCTACGTCTTGTTGACTCGGGTGTCCTGCGTGCTTTGTACACAGTCGTGCTCTTTGCAAGCGGGCTCTCATCGTTTGTTTCTTTTGTTTCCTTTTCGGCTGCTTTCTCCTTGACTTTAGCGTCGGTCGGAGAAAGTTTGTTTTGTGATTGACTGATGTCCATACCATCTGTGCCGGCAATGGTGCCGGCAAAGCTGGACTTGACCGTGTTTGCGAGAGCAGCCGCGGTGTTCACATTCGCGGCAACATCCGCTGCCATAGACGGGCTGGTGCTTTTGTTCGTCGCGCCAAATATGGCATTGAGGGAGTCGGAAGTGGCGGTTCTGGGGCTCATCAATGGTGGCTTGTGAATGGCTTTCGAGGCAGAAGTGACTACTGTGGGGAGATTGCGACTCGGCAGGATGGGGCTCGAACGAGCCACAGGACTCGTATTTGTGACCATAAAAGGCAAGTTGGCCGTTCTCAAGGGATGAATGAGAGGAATGGCTGGGTTGGTGAAGATGGCGCTGCCCAAGATCGGGCTTGAAAGGCCTACTCGGCCTCCATCGAGGGCCGCGGGAGGCTTGGGCGGGAGGCTCCCGGTGCCTTCGGCGTTGAGAGGTTGGGGCTTTGAAGGAAGGTCGTCTTGGACGGGTTTGTCTGGATTCTTCGTTGAAGTAAGCTCGTGAATCTCGGCACTCTGAGATGCAGTGTCATCGTTTTGTGCAGCTGGATCACTGTCATCCTCATTGTCGCTGCTGCTTTGACACGCAGGCCAGTCTTCACCGGCGCCCGAATCGGTTTGTTTGGACTGCTCGGATTCTGTAGACTGGATACTGGAATGCTTGACCTTGTCAGACTTTGGCGGCAGCGGCAGAGAAGAAGACGACGACGAAGCGGACACGACCCGGAGCGGAGTGGTAAACAAGAGGCTGCGGGGATTTGACTGGAACCGGCTGCACCACATCGCGCGGAGTTGGCTCCAGTAGCTGGCAATGTCGGCTCTGGTCGGCCCTTCCGCTGTTAATCTCCCATACAGCGTCCACTCGTCCACGAGCTCAATGAAGAACTCCAAGTGGTGGGCCATCTTGGCGCTGCAGTCCGGGTGGGTTTGTAGAGACAGCTGGCGGCCTTTGACGAAAATGTCTTGTGTTTCTCGAGCAATGCCCGCCGGCCAGCCTAGGTCTTCTTCCACTGCTCCGTAAAAAGAGTCGCAGAGAGAGGCCTCGCGATAAAACAGCAGGATGCGGAAGAGAAGAATAAGATTGTTGAGCGTGCGGACGGTCACTTCATAGCTTTGCAGCTCATCAAGGCCCGAACGTGCGCGGTGGCTGACATCGACGCCGTCGCCGTCATCATTGTCCCCCTGGACATGGGTCGTCTCGAGGTGGTTGCGAATGCGGTGCGGGATGATTTGGCTGAAACGAAAGGCCCCAAAGCGGTACTTGTAGGTGCCGTCTTTGTGCATTCTACAGTACTTGTCCGGGTTCACCGGCCGGGAAGCTGTTCGGTCCCCCATGGAGAGTGGAGGTAGAGGGACCGACTGGGATCGGAGAGACGCAGCTCCGCAGAGAAGAGAAGTGAGCAACAGAGAAAAAGGATGGGAGAGGGAGAAGTCATGGGGAAAAGAGAGGAGAGAGAGAAAAGAAAGAGAGAGTGAAGAGAGAGAGAAAAGGAGAAAGAAGCTTTCAAAACAAAGGCCTACAAAAGCATTTTGCTTTCGGAGGCAAGAGCGCGCACATTATGGACATCTGTTTAACTGAGGAAGGCACGCTCTTGTTTGACCCGCGTTGAGTCGTTTGCTCTTTCCTTGCTTGCATTAAAGTGAAAAGAAAACAACAAGATTCACTTTTTGCGTTGCAGAGGCAACAAACACAGCTAGCAGGAGCTACCGAACATAAAAAAAGAAGAAGAAAAATTGGCAGGTGCGACCGGCGATTGTCAATATTGACTTTCAGGAAGGAGCCATGGAGGACAAAAGTGGGAGGCGCCCAGCGGCGCAGGAGCCGGTACTTGTCCCGCCAAGAAGGAGGCTGCAATATGCATCGACCGTGTGTAGCAGCCTTGCCAAAAGCCATATCTTGAGCTTGCAGATGACACGGCCTTGTCAGTTTAAAGTGCTGCATATTTTTTTCGATATCAAGCTCGTCGGTCTAAGTGTCGCGTCGCGCACCCTTGTACCTCTTTAAGTGAGTGGGTCTCTCTCAAAGGTACGTACCGATTTTGTTAGCCTCGATTTTAAGGCATAAATATGGGGTACTGGTACATTGTGCATGTACTCCGTACGAGCTGCTACGTAGCTTTTGCCTTTTCGCATGTGCATAACGTCACAGGCGGTAGGCTGCACAAAACGCCCCGAAACCAGGGCAGCTCCTTCCCTATTACTCGAAGTCGACGCAGCCTGGATCTGTAAGGGGGCTCCACTTTTTGTTTACTCCATATCGTGCCTGCGCGCCTTCCAAGCTTCATTTCCCCTTGTCCCTCTCTTTCCCTTTCTCTCTTTTTCTCGTCTTCCTCACGACAAAATCCCTTCCCCTCCCTTTTTCCACGACAGTCTTTTCGAGAGACATGGGACGCGGCGGTCCTGTCACACCCGCGCACACGGCGCTCACGACACCGACGACATCGACGACATCGACGACGACAACCTTCTCTTCGACCTTCATTTCAACACAATGAACGCCCTCTACCAGTTTTTGCCGCGCGATGGCGGCAGCGGCGGCAATTCGACCGACGACTGCCCCGGCGACAGTTATGTCTCTCCCGGCAACAAGGACATCCAGGTCCAGGCCGTCATCTCGCTTGGTCTGGGCCTGACGGCTCTGCTGGGATTCTGTATCATGCGTCCGCGGTGGCAGTCGCTGTACGATGCACGCCGTCGCCGGCACCCGGATCTCGTTTCGGGCTTGCCGGTGCTGCCCGATTCTTTTCTGGGATGGCTGCCCGCTCTGCTTCGCATCTCCGAGGACCAGGTTCTGGCGTCGGCTGGTCTGGACGCTTTCGTGTTTCTGGCTTTCTTCAAGATGAGCATCAAGCTGTTTGCCATCATGTTCTTTTTTGCTGCCGTTGTGCTCGAGCCGATCAACCAGCATTTCGTGTCGAACCCCAAGACCCAATCCGCTTCATCTGCTTCTTACGGAAACATATTTGCCGTGCCCAACCCGGCTTCGTACAGCTACGGCGCCATCGTCGACGACCCGGACGAGGACGACTCGTGGAACCGCGAAAAGGGCCATCTCTGGGCGTACCTGGTCTTCGTCTACTTCTTTACCGGCCTCACCTACTACTTTATGAGTTCCGAGACTTTTCGGGTGATCAAAGTCCGCCAAGAATACCTGGGCTCGCAGGCCACCATCACCGACCGCACGTTCCGACTGTCGGGCATCCCGCGCGAGTTCCGCGCCGAAGACAAGATCAAAGCACTCATCGAAAAGCTCGAGATTGGACGCGTTGAGAGCGTGACGGTGTGCCGCAAATGGGGCCCGCTTGACGCTTTGGTTGCGGAACGTGGTGGCGTTCTCCAGAAGCTCGAAGAGACATGGAGCGTCTTCCTTGCGCAGCCGGTTGCCAAGATCCAGTGGCGGCGGAGACGACAGCAACGGGCTGCCAGCCAAGCGGATGGTCAGAACGACGCAGCCAACATTGACGAAGAGGCTGCTCTTGGCAGCAGAGCCGAGCCCAACGAGCCCAACGAGCCCAATGAGGGCGACAGCCTCTTACCCGGTGGTGGCGACGACAACGACGACGACGACGCCGACGACAATGCGGCCGAAGCTGCCCGTCTCGCACAGGAGCGCAAGCGTCCCCAGGTCCGCATCTGGTACGGCCCTCTGCGCCTGCGCTACCGCTACACCGACGCCATCGACTACTACGAGGAGCGTCTGCGCCGTCTCGACGAGAAGATCCGTGCCGCCCGCCGCCAGCACTACGACGCCACCGACCTTGCCTTTGTCACCATGGACTCGGTGGCCGCCTGCCAGATGGCCATCCAGGCCGTGCTCGACCCGCGTCCCGGCGAGCTGCTTGCCCGTCTTGCTCCTGCTCCGTCCGACGTCATCTGGCCCAACACATATGTCTCGCGCACGGCCCGCCGCTCGCGCTCATGGTTCATCACCATCTTTATCACGGTGCTGTCCATCATCTGGCTGATTCCCGTTGCGTCACTCGCCTCGCTGCTGTCTCTGTGCACCATCCAGAAGTGGGCGCCCAAGCTCGCCGAGCAGCTGTCACAGCACGATGTCACCAAGGCGCTCGTGCAGACTGGTCTGCCCACGGCCGTCGTGTCACTGCTCAACGTGGCTGTGCCTTATCTGTACGAGTACCTGTCCAACCGCCAGGGCATGCTGAGCCAGGGCGACGTCGAGCTGTCGTTGATCTCAAAGAACTTTTTCTTTACCTTCTTCAACATTTTCCTCGTCTTTACCGTCTTCGGCACGGCCACGCGTTTCTGGACGGTGCTGCGCGATAGCCTGCACGACACCACGTACGTTGCCTATGCACTGGCCCGTGAAGTGCAGCGCCTCAACATTTTCTATCTCAACTTTATCATGCTGCAGGCCCTCGGTCTGTTCCCGCTGCGTCTGCTCGAGTTCGGCTCTGTCGCCCAGTACCCCATCAACCGCATGGGCGCCAAGACGCCGCGTGATTATGCGCAAATCTCGACGCCGCCGACATTCTCGTACGGCTTCTTTTTGCCCACAGCGCTCCTCGTGTTCATCCTGTGTCTCGTCTACAGCGTCATGCCGCGCGGCTTTTTGATGCTGCTGCTGGGCTTCGTGTACTTTGTGCTCGGCTACATCACCTACAAGTACCAGCTGCTCTATGCCATGGACCAGCCGCAGCATGCCACGGGCGGTGCCTGGCGCATTATCTGTTATCGCATCTTGCTGGGGCTGGCCGTCTTTCATCTCACCATGTCGGGCTACCTCGGCGCCAACAAGGCCTTTGTGCAGGCCACCCTGGTGCTGCCGCTCTTCTTCTTTACCGTCTGGTACATGTACTACTGGCGCGCCCACTTTGAGCCTCTGACGCACAACATTGCGCTGCTTAGCGTGCGGCGCGACGGCGATGCGTCCCCGCTGAGCGACGAGGACGTGCACAATGGCTTAGGTAATCAGACGTTTGCGCGTCGCCGCCGCACCTGGCGCCGCCGTCGCACCAGCACGCTCGACGAGAACCGCGATAAGGGCTCGCGATTTGTCAATCCGAGCTTGGTTGCGCCGCTGGTCCAGCCGTGGATCTACACGGACCCGCCGCCCTATGTGCCCGACCCGGACGACGAGGTGTTTGTCAGTGGCGACAGCGACGATGCCGATGCTGATGAAGACAACAATGGCAACAGCAACTACATTGATGGTATCCTCCGTGGCGGTGGAGACCCAGGCAGTGGTGTCCCCGGCTTGTCTGGCACACAACAGCCCTCGGCGGCCAACGGTACCGAGACCACGCGCAGCGGCCGTAGCGCGTCCAGTTCGTTTAGTCTGGGCGATACACATATCTGGCGTGAAGCCACGCCTCCCTCGGGCGGTGGCGGCAGCGGCGGCGGTGAGGCTGCATCTGGCAGCAACAACGCATAGCCGGAGTCTTTCTATCACAGCCTTTTTCTTATGTCTACTAATTTTGTAACTATCCCAGCTTATTTCGTTAATCTCTCTTTTGTCGCGCGAAACACTTCAACATTGTGTGCCCACTGCCACTGTTTTATGACCTTTTATCCCCCGTTTTGTTTCCAGCCATCCTCCCGCTGTGTCGAAATATACCACCATAGAGTGCTGCTTTTTTTGCTTTTTTATTCTCAACCGTCTTTACCATCTTTTGACTTCAAATCAACACACCATGCATGCTTTGTTCACCTCACTTTGTCTATACGCGCCGATTACATAATATTGAAACAAGGATCAAGAAATAAGAATCGAGAGATAAGAAGCCGTCCCCCTGTGAACAAATACTCACCATCGGTAGATGTCTTCATCGGCGTAGTCGTCCACATCAATGTCCTCCTCCTCGTCATCGTCGTCGTCAATCACAATGGCATCCGCAGCACTTCCAGGTCCATACAGGTCGCCAAAGTCCCCGTCAATGTCGTCAAGGTCGTCTTCAAACATGTCCGTCTCGTCCGGCCGCTTCACTGCGATTGTGCCCTCAGAAACAGACTTCTCACGAGCCACGTCCTCCTCTTCATCCTCCTCATCCTCGTCTACTTCTTCCTCTTCGTCGTCGTCGTCCTCCTCCTCCTCGGCTCCCTCTTTATCATCGCTCGAGCTCAGCATCTTGGCCCAAAAGTCGTCGTGGATCTGTATCAGGTATTGTGCCAGCTCTTCATCGCCGGCATCGCTCTCATTGGCAAGCTGCAGTTGCCGCACCAGATTGGCCACCAGTTTGCGCCGCTTGGCCTCTTCAATCTCTTGCTTGTCTTGGCGGCTGGCCTGCGACTGCGCCCGCAGCTCGGCCGCGACTTTCTCGGCGTGGGCGATAAAGCCGGGCGGGAACCCGACGGCTTTGGCCAGGGCAATGCCGTAGCTCACTTGTGTCTCGGGGCCCTCGGTCACGCGGTACATCATTTTGATGGTGGGCACGTCGAGAGACGACTCGGAAAAGTGTGTGACAGTCTTGAGATGCCGGTTGACGACGCCAATGTTGTTCGCCAAACCTTGCGCAAGCTCGGCAAAGTGGGTGGCAAAATATACAGTCGCATTGCTCTGCAACAGGGCTTCAGACATGGCGGTGGCAATAGCCAGGCCGTCGCGTGTACTGGTGGCCCTCCCCAACTCGTCGACAATGACCAAACTCCTATTGTTGACGTTCCTGAGGATAAAGGCCATCTCGCGCATCTCAATGGAAAAGGTGGACAGGTTCTGCTCCAAGTTATCGTCTGTCGACACGCGCGCAAAGAGGCTGTACATGATGGGGATACGAGCAGTCTCCGCAGGGACATAGCAGCCAATCTGGACCATGATTTGTAGCATGGCAATGGCCCGGATGTACGTGCTCTTGCCGCTCATGTTCTGGCCGGTGATGATCTGGAAGCGTGATTCTTCCGTGACAAAGTAGTCGTTGGGGATGCATTTGTTGTGGCCGCGCTGGGATGTTAGTGGACTAGCTTTTAAGGAAATACGAGGGGCCTTCTTACAGAGTCCAGAATGGGATGCCGACCGGCAACGAGCGCGTACGAGTCGGTGTGGAGGGATGGCCGCTTGTACGCATACACTCGGGTGGAGGTCGCAAAGGAAGCCAACAGATCCAGCAGAGCAATGCTCTCGCAGTACTTGAAGAGTGTCGAAACCTGTGGCCGTATTTGAGACAGCAAGTCTTTGATGACCTCGTCACTCTCGACCATGGCGCCGTGGACAGCCTGGTTGATGCGCTCATTGTAGCCGACGAGCTTTAGTGTCTGGCACTCAATGGCAGCCTTCACCTTTGTCCTGTTGATCAACACGGGCGGTGGTCCACCTGGCCCAAAGTCCTTTGCGTGGACTTGGAGGTAGAACTTTCGAGCGGCAGTGTACTTGAGTGTGACCTTGGCGCGGATTTCGTCTAAGACGTGTGAGCCTCACATGGTATCGCCAGATAGAGTTCGGGCGACTCACCTTCCAGATCGTTGACGTAGTCGTGGATCTTGCCGCTGAAGTCTTCGTAGAGTTTTCTCTGGATATCGAGGCTTGCCGAGATCTCGTGCTAAGTTTGTGTCAGTAGATGTAATATCAGCAGCGCTTTATAGCTTTGCATCGTAATTTCACCTTCACAGTGTGGACTCTTTGGTTCCGTAACTCCAGCGGCTTGGTGGCGTACGATGCGTTCGCGTCGATTGTGTCTGAAATGACTCCCAAGATACTGTTTGCTCTCTCAGGCATGCAGTTGCGGCGTAGCTCCAGGAGAAGATCACAGGTTGCCTCAGACAAGGACTCGAACACATTGGGAATGGCCGTCAAAAATGCTTTGAGCTTGAGGATATTGTTGATGGCCTGCTCCGACTCGTACATCGAGCCGTCTTTGGGGAGGATGACGAGCTACGATGCTTTGCGTTAATAGGCAGTCAAAACTCCAAATTCGCTCAACGTTGTTTCTTCCTACCTTTGTCAACAGTTGTTCGACGTCACCCAGAGGCTTCAGCCTCTGCAAAGCTAGAGCATGTCAGTAGCCATTTGGGTTTATCAGAGTCCACCATACTACCCACCTTCCAGGATTCTCTCAATCAGACCATCCTTGTGGGCCAGCTCTCCCACAGCTTCAAATCGCGGGTTGAGGACGGCTGCCTGCGTCGATGGTTGCAAGATGTTGCTTCTCAAAATCCGTGATCCCATGGGCGTCGTGGTTCGGTTGAGGAGTCCGTACAGGCAGTCCTTGGAGTGACTACTGTTGGCATTCTGAATGAGCTCCAGCGACCGGATGGTGGGCAGGCTGATCATCATGACATCGGCGGGCGGCTGGTACTTGATGCGCACAGAGTGGTCGTCAAAGTCGAACCCAAAGTCGTCTTTGAGGAATTTCATAGCCTACAGGAGTCAGCACGAGAAACAATTAGAATGGTGAAGGAGGGCTCACCGCAGAAAAAGCACACAGCATGTGAAAGTTGTCTTTGGCGGCAAACTCGACACACGGAAGATCTTCTGTAAAGGCCACCCGCTGGATATCGTGCATCCCTTCGCCGGCCGACCAGCCTGCTTTGGCCGTCTCGACAATGGGCACGCCGTGCAGCTCCTCTTCAATGTGCGGCCGCAGTGCCAGCCCCGACTGCACGGTCGATGCGGGTCTTGGCTGCATCAGGATCCGCGAGGCCTCCATCATCTGGATCTTGTGGATGGTCCGCGGGTAGTACTGCGTGTCGGTCACGGTCGTGAGCACGGCTTCGGCAATGGGGATATTGACAAACGCCAGACCAACGGTGCGGTCGACACTGTTGCTGTCGCAGACGGCACAAATGACACCACGGTTCTCGCCGGGGCCAATGGAAAAGGGCGGGCGCTGCTCTATGCCGCTCGGTCGGCTGTTGATGTCGGATGCAGCGCCGACAGCGGCACCACCACTTCCAGTGTCTCGTCTCGGCTGTGTGCTTGGAGGATTGAATGCATTGAGTGGGTTTAGGGGGTTGTGTGTATTGATGGCTGTCCAGCGTGAGCTTGTCGGTGTTGCAAATGAGCGGATCGAAGACTGAGACGGCCTTGCCTTGTCGCGGGATGCCCTTTTTGAGTACATTTTTGAGTACATCTTGGTTGTGGATGGGATGACGAGGGTGAAGAAGACGAAGACGACGAAGATGGAGAGAGTAAAAGGGGCAAGTCAGAAATGCAGAGGAGCTGCAGAAGAAAAGGGGCAGTTGGGCAGTCATGTCGGCCAAACGGGAAGGAGTGATGGCTACGGCGATGGTACGGGAAAGAGCAACGCACATCGTGTAAGTCCGAAAGAGGCAGGTGCAGAGCGACACATAGCGGTTGACTTGCAGATATTGTGTCAAGCATCAAGTTAGTGTCGATTAACGATTTTGACTGAGCTGTAGATGGAAGATGGATGTATTCATATTTAGTTGTTCTTGTTTACATGATTTTTATTAACATCAAAAAAATAAGGAATACACGTCGTATAAATAAATAGAAAAAAAAACAAAAAAACATGATACAGCAATTTTACAGAAATGAAGACAAAATAAAAGGGAAAGCCATCAAGAAATAAAAAGGAAAGAGCTAAGAGAAACGACAAACCACCTGTCAAAAATCAAACGAAAAAAGAAAGAGCGAACAAAAAGAAAAGTCGCACTAAAAAAAAAAAAAGAGCGCAACTGCAAAAAAAATCATCAATGGTAAGTCGATGGGCTCAGTCGGGGATCGAACCCGAGACCTCGCACATGTTCCTGTGAAACAGAAGGGAAGAGAAAATTCCCGAAGCACGAATCATACCACTAGACCACTGAGCCGGGTGTTTCTGTTGTGGGAGTGAGCTAGTCTTAGGTCCTATATAGGGTGGTCAAGCGGGGCGATTTTGACAAGTAAATACAGACAGTTTGGAGTTCCTCAGAGCCAAGGGGAGATTCATTCTCAATTCCAATTCAGACAGCCACAATTATCTCTGAATATTTTTAAATCAATTTGATTGTACTGCATTTTATGTCAGGGCACTGTATTTTCCTGTCCTGGTCCGTGATCCCGATCCTGATAAAAGTAAAAATCAAGCGCTACCTTTGCAGTACGAAAACAAAGTGGGAATAAATAGAAAGAATAAACAAAAAGAGATACAGAATCGAGGGTAATCTTCACATGAAGTATCAGAAAGAATGAGAGCGTGCTCACAATTCGCCCTACTAGTTATGCCCACCCTTGCCTCACCTCACCTTCAGGTTCACCAGACTGCTGACAGCCATTTTGGCCGCCTCGGCAGCCACACTCTCCGTCACATTGCCCGTGCCGCCACCCAGCGAGTTGGCATCGTCCGTACCCGGATAGAAGAAGGAGGCTACGGCAATAATGACGTAGGCGGCACACAGCAGCGCACCCTCCAAGTAGTTGCTGCGGCCGTCGAGCACCAGAAAGTTGACGATAAAGGCCGATACGAACATGCTGACCGTCTCAAAGAGGGTAAAGTACAGACTCATGTCCTTGCCCATGATCCAGCCCAGTAGGACAACGACGGGCGTCACGAAAATGGCAATCTGGATGGACGAGCCGAGGGCGACACCGAGAGCCAGGTCCATCTTGTTCTTCATGGCGACCGTGACACCCGTGACGTGCTCGGCGGCGTTGCCAACAATGGGCAGCAGAATCAAACCAATAAAGGCCTCGGAAATACCCGAGTTGCCGCTGACGACTTCATTAATAGAACCGACCATGAACTCGGCACAGAGGGCGACCAGACCTGTCGACACAAGCAGCAGCAAAACAGCCGTCGTGCGCGAGATCTGGGGCGCCTCCTCCTCCTCGTCCTCGTCACCCGCAGCCGGGGCCACCATACTGCGGCGGTTAACGATGACAGGGACAATCGGCGGCAATGCGCCGGGCTGGTTGCGGTAGCTGCGGGTCTCGACGGGCATCGACGCGGTCCGGCGCAGCTGGGGCTGGGGACGGGCCTGGTTCGAGTGCGCGAAACCGTTGGGCGACGAAGCCTGTTCGGCGGCATTGCTGTTGCCACCACCACCATTCGCATGCGACTCGCCGGCGTGGGCGTTGAAAACATTGACCGACAGAGTTTTCGACAAACCACCAGGGGCTAAAGCGCGCAAAGAAAAAGGCTTGGGACGGGGCGGCTCCTGGGCCTCGACATCGGGACCCAGAGCAAAGTCGACACGACGAACGCGGCCGCTCTCGGCCTCGCCAGAGGCGGGCGGAACGGCCATACCACTGGAAGCCAGAACAGCATTGACGTCCTCCTCGTCCTTGGCAGCACGAGCAGCTGCCTCAGCCTCAGCGGCCTTCTTCTTCTTGTGGTGCTTGTGCTTCTTCTTGTTGCGCGGCTTGGCCTCGGGGACCTCGTCGTCTTCGTCGTCGGCAACGACGCCGTTGTCGATGGGAGGAGGAGGGACCTCGGCACTCGTCACTTCACTGGGGCCGCCCCCGTCGCCCGGCGAGAGGGGCGAGGTGGGTGTGCTGTTGCTGTCGGACGAGGCACTGCGCTTGTGCATCTTCTTCCGGCCCTTTTTGATGACGCGCTTGATACGCTTGGCCGTGCTGCGCGACTCGTCCGAGTCGGTGTCGTCGGTCGACGAGTCGGACGATGTTTCAGACGAGGAAGACGACGAGTTCCAATAGCCGGCGGCCGGGCCCGGCAGCGATTCGCGCTCGACAATCTCGCGGGGCGTCGATTCGTACATGTAGGCGTGCGAGTTGAGCTGGAAGACGAGGTACAGCACATACACGAGCAACAGCACAACACTGGTGCCGCGGCTGACTTTCAGAACTTTGGTGTCGGCATCTGTTGCGCTGTTGAACGAGGCGTGGAAGGCGGTGGGCAACAAGAGACTGCTGACACTCAAACTGAGCAGGCAGGCGCTCATCTGTGTGACGGTGCTGTTGTAAATCTGCTCGCGGTAGCGGAGACCACCAAGCAAAAAGCACATGCCGAGAATCAACAACAAGTTGGCCAGGATGGAACCGACGAGCGACGCCTGCACAATTTCGATTTCGTCCTTGACGAGAGCAATAATGAAGATGATGAGCTCGACCGCGTTACCAAACGTCACATTCATCAACGCGCCGACCGTGTCGCCCATGCGGCTGGCCACGCTTTCCGTCGCGTGGCTCAGCAGACCGGCCAGAGGAATAATGGCAATGGCGTTCATGGCAAAGATAATGCCGGCCGACAGCTTGGCAAAGTGCGCCGCGATACCGACGGGCACAAAGACTAGCAGGACGTTGACATAGCTCGAAAATAAAATGTCCTTGACGGTCAGGACAAACCGCTTCGCGACGCCCGGTTTTGTTGTTGTGTCCGCATGTGCCGCATCCTTCTCGTTCTCGGTCTGCGGTATTACTGTGTTGCCGGCAGCCGCACCATCGGCGGGGATCTGATTTAATACGACGCCATCGGGGCCCGGGCCCGGGACAGGCTGGTTTGGCTGATTTGAACGCGTTCTCGCGACGCCCGTATTTGTGCGTTGTGCATTGGCGACGAGCGGCGATCCGTGAGCTTTCTGCCGCGCCCAATATTGGATGCGGTCTGTCAGAAAAGAGAAAAAGGTTAGCAAGGTCAATTGATTTCTTGGGGAAGAAGAATTGGGTGGACATACGCATTTCGTGGGGAAAGAGTTTCGCGACTCGGACGCGTCGAGTCGATCTTGGCGATTTTTTCGATTTCGATTTCGATTCGGCGATGAGATCGGAAAGAGGAAAAAGGCGATGTGGGTGCTGTAGGTGTAGGCGTTGTAGGCGGTGCAGGCAGGTGCTGGTGTCAAAATGTGTCAGGAATAAATACAAGCAAATGCCAACCGGCCAAGAGAAGCTTGTCAACGGGATAGCCCTCGACTTTAAAAAGATCGAAAGGGTCCAAGAAAGGGACAAGACAGTCGGTTGCCAAGTAAAAGGGAGCCAAGGAGGAATCAATGGAAATAATGGGATTTTGAGGGAATGAAAGAAAAATACGTCGTATAAGAAAATAGAAGAAAATAAACCAAAAATAAAGAAATGAAAAAAATACAGCGATGATGACCTTGGCAGGCGCCTAACAGCTTGGCGCGATAGGGAAGGCCTGGGAAAGTGATGAAAACGGCAGCAACGAGCGACACCTACGGCGTAGTGCGACGCTGGAGGGAAGGAGTAAACAGCCGAAAGGACGAAAGAGGGCCAAAAAAGAACCAAAGAAGAAAGAACAGCGCCAAAGACAAGGCCAAAACGACAAGAACCAACGATCGTGCCTTCCAGGGCTGACCACGGCGTCATCGCGCGTGTCCTTTGTGTTCGAGGCCCTGTCGGTGGCCCCTTCCCCAACAGGTTCTGGCCAGGCCAACAGGGAAGGAGCATAACAGGGGCCTGCTGGTTCTAGCAGCGGCCGAAATTCACGAAATAAACACAAAATAAAAACATAACTCACACAAATGCACTGTTCTACAGCGTGCCAAGACGCTAACAGCAGAAAAACCTGCATGCGCCACGGATTTCATTTTACCCAGGCATCCTGTGAAAGTATGCAGTGGATTCTTTTGCGCAGCGGACGCGTAAGATGCCCCTGTTCAGTCTGGTTCAGGTCTGGTTCGTCTATCTTCTTCTTTTACTATGGAGACGTGGTGAGAATGCGAGAGCGAGCAGCGGGAAGGAGTGAGACATGCTAGAAGGAGCGATGGAGATAACCATAAAGTAACAGACGGAAGGCGCGATGGAGGATGGAGGCTCAGGGAGGTAACCTACTGCGCATTCGTGGGGGCACTAATAGAGTTAACATAGTCAGACAGAAAGTGAAGACTAAAGTAAAGTGACTCCAGACAGACCACATTGTGCGACTGCAAGAAAGCGATTGTCGAATGAGAAAAGGCGCCTGGAAAGCGCTGGAAAACAAACCTAATGTTTACGTCGTTTATGCATCGGCTCAATGACTTCATCGTTATTTCGCTCTTTGGCTCTTTCTGTACTTGGAAAGTGGGTGCGGAAGTGGCGCTGGAGCGGACTGAAACAGTGCGCTGTTCCTGCTGTTTCTACTGAACAATTTGGCGGCATGTGCTGGCATGGGTGCCGAGAATACGAGTGGGGCAGGCGCGACCAGCCGCATAGCTTGTTCTGTCACTTTGTGACTTTACTGTGTACTCCGTACTAGGCTGCGATAAGATAAGATAAGCCGATAACAGAAAAAAGTTGAAAGTTTCGTTGCAGGCAGGAGCGACCCCTCTGAAATCCCTGCGTAGGCACGACACTTGTTTACTTTGCTTCAACGTCGCCAAATACCCTCCCCTTTTTTGTCTTCTTTTTTCTACCCACATCTCTCCCACTCTACACATCTCTCTCTCTGCACACACACACACACGCACACACACATGGCGACCCTTGTACCGCCACCGCCCAAGCGGCAGCGCCGCGAGGAAATAGCCCGGACCAAGGTGCAGCAAGACATTACCGCCGGACTGCCACCAGACCATGGCTCGTTTAAGGCCCGTTTCGTCGACGCCGATGGCCAGCAGATGGCCGATGTGATTGAGGTGCCCATTGCCGACGCCTCGGAGAAGAATGTCTCGCTGTTGCTCAACACACTGCTCGGCCGCGAGCAGGACGAGTTCTTGCCCTACCGCTTCCGCATCCATATTCCGAATGACGACAACGCCAATGCCACCGATGCCGACAAGAAAGCTCCCATTATAGTCGACCAGTACCCGACCGACCTCTACGCACTCCTCAAAAGCCACGGCATCGACAACCCCTTTGAGACGACGCTGACATTGGCGGCTGAGCCGCAGGCTGTATTCAAGGTGCAGAGTGTCACGCGGCTGGCACACCGCATCCCCGGTCACGGCCAGTCGATTCTGGCGGTTGCTTTTAGTCCGGCCGCGAGCCGGCTCCTAGCCACGGGCAGTGGTGACCACACAGCGCGCATCTGGGACACTGAGACGGGCACGCCCAAGTTTACACTGAAAAAGCACCGCGGCTGGGTGCTGGCTGTCGCTTGGTCGCCTGATGGCGAGCGCCTGGCGACGTGCAGCATGGACGGCAGCGTGATTGTGTGGGACCCGGAGACGGGACTGATTGTGGGCAAGGAGCTGACGGGCCACGCGAAGCCTGTGCTGGCGCTGGCCTGGGAGCCGTACCACGCCATGAAGGACGGCGTGCTGCAGCTGGCAAGTGCGAGCAAGGACGGTACCGTGCGTGTCTGGGCGGCCAACTCGGGCACCGTGCAGCACGTCCTGTCGGGCCACAAGGGAAGCGTGAGCTGTGTCAAATGGGGCGGCGCCGGGTTTATCTATAGCGCCTCGCACGACAAGACGGTGCGCGTGTGGGATGCCGCCAAGGGCACGCTGGTGCACGAGCTGAAGGCCCACGCGCACTGGGTCAACCACCTGGCCCTGTCGACCGACTTTGTGCTGCGCACGGGCTACTTTGACCACCTGACGGGCGGCGGCGGAGCCGGCGGCGCGGAGGGCGTGCCGGACACAGAAGAGGGCAAGCGCGAGAAAGCCCGCGCGCGCTACGAAAAGGCCGCCAACGCCCACGGCAAGTCCGGCGAGCGCCTCGTGTCGGCGTCGGACGATTTCACCATGTACCTGTGGGACCCGCGCCAGTCCACCAAGCCCGTGACGCGCATGGTGGGTCACCAAAAGGCCATCAACCACGTCACGTTCTCTCCCGACGGCCTCTTTGTGGCGTCGTCGAGCTGGGACAACCACACCAAGATCTGGCGCGCGCACGACGGCAGTTTCAGTAGCACGCTGCGCGGCCACGTGGCGCCCGTGTACCAGTGCTCGTGGTCGGCCGATTCGCGGCTGCTGGTGACGGCGTCCAAGGATGCCACAGTGAAAGTGTGGAACGTGCGGGCGGGCAAGATGGCGGCGGACCTGCCGCACCACGAGGACGAGGTGTACGCGGTGGAGTGGAGTCCAGATGGCCAGCGTGTCGCCAGCGGCGGCAAAGACAAAGCCGTGCGCTTATGGCGGAATTAGAGAAGCGGAAGCTCTCCAAAACAAAAGAAAAAGGAGGATGAGGAGGACGACGACAACGTGGGACAAAAAGGCATATGCAGGTCATTCGGGCGACTGCAGGCGTTGGGTAACTCTTTTGTGTAGCACCTTTGTTTACATTTTGTTGATTTTTACTTTTCATTATTCTATCTATCTGCCTACGTTGCCTGTGTGAGTTGTGTCTTGTGTCTTTTTGCACGTGCTATGCCGTTGACAGTGACAACAAAAGCGTGGCTGTCGTGGAAGCATATCACAGGATATTACAGGGTTTGAAAAGATACAGGGAAGAAAAACCCGAAAACAGTCTGTGTAGACGTTGCGCAAGGGGGAACAGAACGTGATAGGTGCTGTTAGCAAACTGGCTTCTACCCCCGAGAGGAGACATACTGCTGTGTTTTGTGTTACCAGCAAGCGAAGGCCTAGTATTTGTTCTTTTGGCGTAGGCAGCACAGCGTTTAAAACCATCCAGGGCCGATAATGTCCGTACCAAACAAGAGGATGCCCGGCCGCGTTGAGCGACATTGTTCCCCGGCCTCAGTCACAGGGCCGACGCGTTTGTGTCAGGATCAACGCATTATCAATATTTCTTGTTGTCCGACCTTATGCAAAATTTTGTCAAGATGTAGCGGCCAGAGACATCAGCAGATATTGCAGCAATACTCGACCCTCGACCTGCTGGCAGCCGGTTTTCTTGTCGGATGCCAAGAACTCCGTGGAGGATGATGAGTGGTCAAGGTGGAAACGGCAAACAGGCTCGAAGAGGCGTTTCCTCTCTACGGAAGCATGATTGAACGTTTCGAACGATTCGGTGGGTGAGAGGAAACATGCCTCCTCCACATGGGGCAGCTCGGATCTCCCCATCTGGGGAACTCGTTTCCCCGCTGCTGTTTCTTCGGCACTGTGCCGGCTGACTGAATCAGAAATGAGCTGACGATGACCTCTCCTTGCAAACTGAAGAGTAAAATTTGGGGACAGAAAGACAAAAGACAAAAAGACTTCGGCAGATCCATCAAAGAGCGAAAGGCGAGCAGACAGCAGGTAAACTTACGAGCCCTGAAAAAAAAAGAAGAAAAAAAGATGGTGTGCTTGATCTAGGCAAACACGCCACCATATCACAAAAAGTCCCTCGACAGTTTCATGATATAGAGAGTAGTCGTGATGTACGGCAGAGGAGGAACATGAGAGATGGAGGAAAAAGAGAATGACCACAGCAAGTATCTGACAACAGGATAGTTGCGGGTCAACGATAAAAAATGCACACGACCGAAGCGAGAAAGCCGAGATACCACGTTTCTCCGGACCCCTCATTCTCACGATGGTGGTCGTCCACATTTACGAGTAAACGTTTTTGTTTCCGCATTTTCCTACTTTTCTATTCGTCATCATTGACATCGAACCGCCTCCATCTTTTTCTTGGACTTTTACGTACAGCTCCCAACGAACTAGTGAGCCGGACCGACCGGCCAGACCGGTCAGCAAGTCACTTCACGTCTATGGCGAGCGGCTGCTGTGTCTGTTGTCCTCCTCTCGAAAACGGCAAAAAAGGCAGCCCTTCCAGCTTTCGGTCCTTTCTTCCATTGTCAAAAAAGCCAAGAGATACCTCAAGAGTACTTGCGACCGTGCAAAGAGGCACGTGTGTCGGCTTTCCGTCTTTTTCTTTTCTCTCCTTCAGATGAGAGGGTTGGCTATCCGCTGGCATCGTCGCATTTCTCTTTCACATTTTGGTCAACCGCGCTGCGTCGGCCTCGTCCCCGATGCACGCTAAACGAACAGGTCTAGATGTGTGCTGCGTATCTGGGAGAGTGTACTCTGCAGACACAAGTCCTCTGGATGCAGGCAGCCTAGATGAGAGGCATGCGATGCGACGGCCTTGTGCAGGATCGTGCTTTGTTCCACATCCTTGGGGAAAATAGTCCAGTCTTTGGGCTGAGGATGCATCGCCCCAATGCGACGTAAAGTGTCAAAGTAAAAAAGATGTGCAGAAAATCTCTGCCAATGGTCGACCAGGGCGGAATGAAGACTTAAAGTGCAGTGCAGCAATTCACAAGAGTCTTCGGCTGGACGACCTCGTGCAGGACGAGACACGAGGCACTGCTATTCCTCTCTGACTTCTATGCACATCTCTAGAAAAGGCATGTGCTTCATGGAGTATTTAATGCGTCTTTTTTCCCTCGTAATTTGATGTTGCTGTTGCTGTTGCTGTTACTGTTTTCTTCTATCTTGGTCGCTCTTTCCTCTCTCTACCCAGACCCAGGTTAAGAGCGGCCCGGTCCCTTAGTAGCTAGGGGGAGGGCGCTAGCGTCGGCCGTCAACTGTATTTGGGGTGTCGATCGCGAAATGGCATCGTTGCAATATTCAAGGAAGTCTGTGTTTTTCTTTTCTTTTTATCTTGGCCTCCGGATTGCGAACCCCTTTTTCATGAACTCACTGTGAGCTGGTCATTCATTCGGGAGCATTGCCCAATGATCCATTATCCAGCCGTGAAGTATTCTGATATTCTGGAGCTTTTTTTTTCTTTCTTTTTCTCTCTTCTCTTTTCCCCCATTCGCAACTATTCTCGCCACTCTTTTTTCTTTTCATTTCCCTCGGCCTCATTTGAGTGTGCCTTCGAATAAATCTCTCACCAACAAAGATGATGCCCAACAGTTCATAGCACTCGATACCCGGAAGTTATCGGACCCTACTTGTGGCCTGGCCCGCCCCTCCGTTTTCTTTGAGAGATTTGGAGAGAGAACAGAACGACGGCACATGGCCCGTCTTTCGGAAAAACAAGGTAAGGATCGTGCAAAGACGTGAGAGACTACGACGTAGGGGTTGGTTGCCTCGGGCTGGGCAGAAATGATATCAAATAAAAAGGTGCACGTCGTACTCGGCATCCACATTTAGGAAAGCAGCAAAAGTCCTGGGGGTTGAATTTGGATGTCTAGAGTCTGATATGCCGGGGAAAATAGTTCCATTTTTTCCTTTGGCCGTTTCCGTTCGGGCCGGTCAGAACGGGCCGCTATTTTTTCTGTCTCTTTCATTGTCGCCTTTTCTTCAGCTTTCTAAATGCGTATTCCGTATTTTCTCACTCATTTCTGTCGCATATCATTTTTACTCCGAACCCATTTTCGACCTTTGACATTTCCGATTCTCCCCATCCGTGTCGTCACATCCATATGGGGAAAAGGGAAAAGGAAAGGGCTCTGTGAACTTTACTTGAAGATAGACAAAGTCCTAGTATGTCGTGCATTTTCAAAGAGTTGCTTCATTCGGCTCAGGTTATCCCTCACCATCACAGCTTACAGGACAGAGCGTTGTGAGAGAGCGACATTGAAATCATGAGCCATGGGCCACGAGGTGATGTATGCTGTTGTGAGTGGTCGACGGAAAAGTTGGAGACGATCCAGTTGGAGACTGTTTTCTCTGCTCTGTTTGATAGGAGAGCACCTCACAGACTCGGTTCAATGCTTGTGGAAAAACGCGAAGCGATAAAGCAACATGGATTTGGTGACGTTTCTCTGTTTTGCACAGTACTTTATCTTTCAACATTCTAGTATTTTCTACTCCGTATGCCCTCATACTCCCAAACATCGATTGCATCACTGGCACCGGCGCTGCCCCATAGGCCGGCCGAGAAATATAGCGAAGGCTCGGAAGGCTCAAAGCGCTAAGAGTGAGGGATCTGGGTTTGTTTGGCGAATCGGCCATCCAAAGAGGCGTCGCCGCGCCTGGAGGACCTTGCACATACGCTTCATGCTGTGATACTCCACCTTTCCGCCCGCCACATCCTTTCGAGACTCTTCTATCGATTTACTTTGCTCACTGGCTAACTTCCAGACTGGGCGTGCTGCATACCGTCGGCCTTGGCCTGGAAGTCTCCCTTGAAACTTTTTCGGAGAACCACAACAGAATAGAAAGAGTAATACGACGAAATACATCGTAAAAGGGATGCTGGTGAGGGGTTGTATTTATCACGAAACGGTGTTGAAAAGGCACAGCAGGACGTCACACGGGGCAAAAAAGTAGGGATTGACAGCCGACAGGAAGGGAAGAGTAGAGACAGGCAGATGACAAGTCGTTTTCAAGCTCAGTCTTTGCTCTGGTGAACACGGTTAATACATTGTGAATACGTCGTACTTCATGGCAATACATGCAGATTGTCGGCACAGCAAAAGCAAAAAGTCGAAGTGGCTGTCTAGGGCTCATCCTCAAGGGTGGTCTGGGCCTGGCCCAACTGGGCTGTTGATCATCCCAGCAACCCAAAAACAAACCGTTCCAAACCGCCGGCATTCCAATCTCCTCTTTCTCTTCCCAATGAGTTTGTTTTCTTCTCCCTTTGCCTCCTTCCCCTCTTTCTTTAGCTTTAGGGCTCTCCTCCCTCTCTCAAGATCTACAGCTCTCCTCGAATAGGGAGCTCCCTGCTCTCCCGGCTCTAAATCGAAACTGGCTCACCAGCTCAACCAGAGCTTGGAACCAACATCGTTTCTCCATTTACGCAAGGGTAGCTCCGACATGTGTAGAGGTGCACGAACTACTAGCGTGGGCACGCCAAAGAAGATAAACCTGTCAGGTACCTTTTCGGAGCACGGCTGTGTGCTGGCTGCTGGTCGGAGGACGTAAACATACAGGTGAGGTCATTTTCCTTTATTCTGTACTTTGTCCTCGGTTTTGTTTTCCCTTCCTTTCCTCAATAGCCAAGTAAACTATGGTGGCTCTGGGCCTGTCGCTTCGCTTGATGGCTAGGAACGGTGCCTTGCCCCAAGCTCTTGGGTGATGTGTCATGGACTTTTGCGTCGAGATCGCCCCTAGGACCGTCTTGACTTTGCTGACTGCTCCAACACACCAACAAAAGCAGCTGGGGCCAGACCACCAGATCTGACCTGACCGTTGCCCTGTTTCTTTTTGCACTTTTTTTAGTACTGCGCATGTTTTATCGGTTTCCTTCCAAGGTTTCCTTCCCAGATGAAACGATTGTTAGGAAACGACAAAGACGATCGTATTTCGTTTACCAGGAGATATTGAAACGGGCGTCTTTTCTTTTCTAGATGCCTCGCTTTGGTTCTTTTGCGGAGAAGGCAGCCAACTGTCACCTACCTGGAAAACGTGTCAGTCTTTTCCATGCTCCGTAACGGATCCCCAGAATCAAGAAAGGCGGATAGATCATTGTCTCCACCCAACAATAAATAGTATGCGTATGCCTGCCCTAGTTTCGAGTGTCTATATCGGGTTCTTCTCCGCCAACCGATTTCTTTTCTCAATCTCATTCTCCCTTGGCCACTCCCAAACGCATCATCTGCACCGGACCTAATCGTCCTTTTGTCGAGATGGGATGCTGGTCCACGTCTACGGCCCTGTTTGCTGAAGACTGCAATCGTCTACGGCCCTGTTTGCTGAAGACTGCAATATGGAGCCCGAAATCTCGAGAGTCTAGGCCTAGAACCCCTTCCCAGATTCCAAGATCTTGGTCTCCGGGCCTTGCTCGCCAGGCTGCCTCACCAAAAGTACTGCATCGAGTGCGTTATGATTCAGTCAATGTACGGTTTCCGAGTATAGCAAGCGAGTTATTATTATTAGTCTACTCGTCCAAATATTCTTCAGCGCTGTCTCGCTGTCTCCTACGTATTCTTATTGAACGGGATAAGAATCCCTCTGCCTTTTGAGTTTTGTGTCTTGACCCAAAATGACAGCGTGGGTCTTGAATTCCCGCCGCACGTCATGGATAGCGCACCCAAGCCGCCAGTGTCTCAAACAAAATTCTACACGCAAAAACGGGCCCAAGTCAAAGTCCATCTGCGTCAATGACAAGCATAAGCGTCCTGCTGGCGTTTTGGCCCACATCGACGTACGAGTATGTAAGACACAGCGCATACACAGTACAATGGCAGGCAAGGCCGTAGCTAAACCCTCACAGCTCACAGCTCACAGCTCACAGCTCTCCATCTCGGAGCTTCATCCGGTTGGAACATTGTCAGCTTTTCCTTGGAAATATATCACGTCGTTTTGTCGGTTTCCACGGTCAATTGGCCAGGATGGACACCAAGAGGCCCAAGAACCCAAGACCACCCAAGCCCATGCCCAGCTGTTGAAAGGCCTGAAAGACGCAGGTCATACGTGCACAAGTACTCTGTACAAGAAAGACACAACGCGAAGCTGGAAAGGCGCCACAGAAGTACAAAAGCTGTGATAAAAAGACAGTTAAAAAAGCCCTTTTCTCCTGTCGTGCGTGCTGTTTCGGAAGGTGCGACCAGTGTCGTGCTTGCCAGTGATCAATATTATGACCACCACTATTGCAGCGTGCATGTCCTACGCCTTTCTATACTCAGTACCTTCCATTTTCATGTCTCTATGCCTCCTCTGACCTTGTCTCTCTGTTGTCTCCTTGTCTCTCTGTTGTCTCCTTGTCTCTCTGTTGTCTCCTTGTCTCTCTGTTGTCTCCTTGTCTCTCTGTTGTCTCCTTGTCTCTCTGTTGTCTCCTTGTCTCTTTCTGTAATCCGTGTCTAAGATCTTGGTATTTTCCCGGTATCTGACCAGAGCCAAGAGCCAGGCCCAACGCAGATGCGTGTAGCGCCAACGTTACAGCGCTCCTTCCCCCGTCGCCGACGGCCATTGGTCGTTCTTTCCCATTTCGACGTTTTGGGGAGCGTCGCAGCGTTTGCTCTTTCCAACGCCCAGGCCGCCCGGTT
Organism: Sporothrix euskadiensis; assembly: GCA_019925375.1. Classification (NCBI taxonomy): domain Eukaryota; kingdom Fungi; phylum Ascomycota; class Sordariomycetes; order Ophiostomatales; family Ophiostomataceae; genus Sporothrix; species Sporothrix euskadiensis. The sequence continues at coordinate 195,399 of JADHKQ010000003.1, read as the reverse complement.
TTCCCACGCTAGCGCGCTCGTGGTTGCTTAGTCTCTCCTTTGTTTCGGCCTAAAGCAGCGAGACGGCGAGACAGCGAGACAGCGAGACAGCCCTGACAAAAGAAAGCAGTTGAGGTGCAGTGAGCGACAGGCCGTGTGGAGAGGAAGAGAGTGAGAGGGATTATTTTTTTTGCTTTCATGGATTTTAATGGGATTTTTAAGATTACCATGTCTCTGAAACAGAGCACGTCCTCGTGGTCCAAGGCTGGGAATACGACTTTGGGCATTGGGATTGGGTTAATCACAAGACGAAAAAATGAGAAGAAAAGAAGAAAAAGAGACGGGATAGAAAAAAGAAAAACAAAAGCTGGATGCATGGACAACGTAAAAAGAAGACGAAAAAGAACGGAAAGAAGGAAAAGAAGGGAAAGAACGAAATAGAGCTTTATACCCACTCACACACACCTCCCTCCCTCGCTCTTGCCTGAACTCACGCCCCGTTGGCGTTCTTTCCCGTTTTCCGTTGACCTTTTGGCTTTTCTGTTACCTTTTTGTTACTTTATTTTTTCTGCTCTTTTGGCTTCTGGTCGCCCTTTCCTGTTGCCAACAATAGCCTCGTCCCACCTTCTGTAACCAGCTTCCCCTGAGAAACACAAAATCGCCCTCCTTCCGGTTTCCTTTCCTTTTCCTTCGCTTTTCTCCAACTTGATACAAAGAGCCCGGCTTTCCTCCTTCCTTGTCGTACCCCTTTCACCCTTTCACCCTTTCACCCTATACCCTTTCACTCTTTCGCTCCTTCCCTCTTACTAGTCTTTATTACCTCTTTCCATGGCTCCAACTCATCCTCTGTCTCTCCTCATGACGCAGACGAACGCACCTTCCCCATTACTGCTTCTATAGGCAGGCAGCTTCCCCAAGCTCTTTTCCCCTTTCATCCAACGTCCTCTCTCCCCTTTTCTCCTTTTCTCCTTTGCCTCTTCACATCTTCATCTCTTCTTGTTTTCTTTTCTTTTCTCCAATCGTGAACTTCACACTTTTCACAACCCACCGTCAACTCTCCCTCCACCCGGAAATACACCTCTGCGCACATGGCCTGTTAGTCTTCACCCAGCAAGTCAGCCTGCTCCATAAACCACCCCACTGTGGCCCGCTCTCCTCTTTTTTTCTTCTTCTTTTCCTCCTCCACTTTAAGGCCTTCAAAACACTCAAGAGGCCTGCAGTCTCGCTCTCCTCGGCGCGTACTTACCCGCGATCATCCGCGGTAGGCTATTCCACGACCTGAAAAATTATCGGCACATCAACCACCACGCCACGGCGGGAACCACTTTTCGCCAGCTCCTCTCCAACCTTTTTCTCTTTTTGACCAAGGCTGCTCCAAATCGTTTCAACTCGATCCCGTCTTTTAGCCTTTTATGTTTAGTTCTTTTTAGGATTTGGGACGCGCCTTTCTCCTCAATCCCATCACCACAACACAACAAATCGGGTTCAAAGGGCAATTGAGCAAACATGACGGTCTTTATTGCTTCGCTGTAAGTTTCTTTCGTGCGCTACAGCTCTCTCTCTCTCGCTTTCAAAATTCCCTAGTGGTCTGCGTGCAGCTGCTGCACTGACGTCATGAAGCGTTGAAATTTTTACTGCATTTTTCGGCCTTCTCTAACGTTTCTCCCAACCACAGCTTCCTCCCGAAGACGGTCCATTTCGATCTGCCAGGGACGCCGCCACTCGTGGGCCAGTCCTCGGCTCTCGACAAGGAGCCCAAGAAGAAGAAGAAGAAGACCACCGCCTCTGTCGTCGCCGCCCCGAGCGGCCCCAGCCGAGCCAACACAACCGTCGAAGAGGCGCCCTCGCTGTTCAAGCCCCAGTCGGATATCACCCCACCGGACACACCCACCGAGGACAACAACATCGACCCCTTTGCCAACGAAGACGGCATTCGCATTGCCAACCTCCCGAGCGTCCTCTCCGACAGCCTTGACGCTGCCGCCGCCGCTGCCGACAGCCTTTCCAAGTCGGCCGCCAAAGGTGCCCGCCCCGCCGACCGCGGCTCGCCTGCCTGGGGCGCCCGCCGCGACCAGCCCAAGTCCCGTGCCAACTCGCCTCCTCCCGCCCTCCTCAATGGCGACCCGCACCTCAACGAAAAGGCCAAGGAGATGCGCCGCCACGGCATCACACAACCCCGCACCTACCTGCGCAGCGACTCCCACGACCGCATTTTCGCGTCAGCAAACTGGCGCATAGTGAACGCAGACCAGGGTAATGGCGGTCTGCGCAACGCCGCCGACGCTGCGGCCCGAGAGGGCAAGCTCGGCGACTATACCTGGGTCGGCACACTCGGCATGCCCACCGACGCTCTCGAGGGCACTCAACAAAAAGAGGACATCAACGACCGCCTGGCTTCCGAGCACGACATGTTGACCGTCTGGTGCGCCGACAAGGATTTTGACGGCCACTATGTTCACTTTTGCAAGCAGATTTTGTGGCCCGTCTTCCACTACCAGATCCCCGACAACCCGCGCAGCAAGGCCTACGAGGACCACTCCTGGAAGTACTATGTCAACGTTAACCAGGCCTTTGCCGATCTTATTATCAAGAACTGGAAGCGCGGCGACGTTATCTGGATCCACGACTACCATTTGCTTCTGGTGCCCGGCATGATCCGCCAGAAGCTGCCCGATGCCAAGATTGGCTTCTTCTTGCACGTTGCCTTCCCCTCGAGTGAAATCTTCCGGTGCCTGGCTGTGCGCAAGGAGCTGCTCGACGGCATGCTAGGCGCCAACCTGGTCGGCTTTCAGATCCACGAGTACACCCGCCATTTCCTGCAGACGGTTACTCGTCTCCTTAACGCGGAGGCAACATCCGACGGCATCCAGCTCGAAGATCGCTTTATCGACGTGATCAACATGCCCATTGGCATCGACCCGGTGGCGCTCGACGAGCACCGTGAAGAGACAGAGGTCATGTCGTGGCTCAACATTTTGCGGGAAAAGTACGAAGGCAAGAAGCTCATTGTCGCGCGTGACAAGCTCGACCATATCCGCGGCGTGCGCCAGAAGCTGCTGTCGTACGAGCTGTTCCTCAACATGAACCCCGAGTGGCGTGGCAAGGTTGTGCTGATCCAGGTGGCCCTGTCGACGAGCGAGCGTAACGAACTGGACGCTACCGTCTCCGACATTGTCACACGTGTCAACTCTCTGTGGGCCAACCTGGCCTACCAGCCGGTTGTTTATTTGAAACAAGACATCGACTACCCGCAGTACCTTGCGCTCCTAACTGATGCCGACGCGCTCATGATTACGAGCCAGCGCGAGGGCATGAATTTGACGTCGCACGAGTACGTCTTTTGCCAGGACGGCAAGCACTTTGAGAAGAAGCACGGCAGCCTGATTCTGTCCGAGTTTACTGGTACTTCGGAACTGTTCAACGGCGCCGAGCTGGCCATCAACCCCTGGGACTACCGCGCCTGTGCCGACGCCATCAAGCAGGCACTCGAGATGGGTGACGAGGAGAAGAGCAGCCGCTGGACCAAGCTTTACGAGGCTGTGCGTCATCACACTGGCTCGCACTGGTTCTCCGAGTTTTTGTCGCGTCTCGACCACGTCTACGATGAGCAGCACCGCCGCGATCAGACTTCGGTGCCGCGCCTGTCCATGCAGACGCTGATCAGCCAGTACAAGCGCACGTCGCGCCGTCTCTTTATCCTCGACTACGAGGGCACGCTCGTCAGCTGGGGCCCGGTGAATAAGATCATCCCCGTCAGCCCTCAGGTAAGTCCATCCTCCCGCGAGACCTTTGATATGTCCTACCTGCTAACTTTGTAGCGCACCCTTGATGTCCTTCGTGACTTGTTGTTGGACGAGCGCAACACTGTCTATGTCATGTCCGGCCGCAGCGAAAAGGAGCTCGACCGTCTGTTCCGGCAGGTGCCCAATGTGGGACTGATTGCCGAGAACGGTTGTTTCGTCAAACACGCCAACTGCGGCAGCGGTGCTAACAGCGCCAACGGCAACACCAACCCGTGGATCGAGATGGCCGACCCGGAACAGATCCGCACCTGGAAGGAGTCGGTCAAGCAGATTTTGCAGTACTACAAGGAGCGCACCCCGGGAGCCGAAATCGAAGACCGCCGCTGCTCACTCATTTTCCACTACAAGTCGGCCGAGGACTACGAGTCGGCGACACGCCTGGCGGCCGACTGTGCGTCACACATCAACGACTCGTGCGAGGAGCAGCGCGTGCATGCGATCCCGCTGGACGGCTCGATTCTCGTGGAGCCCATCGACTGGACTAAGGGTACAGCCGCCGAGAAGATTCACGAAGAGCTGCGCAAGGAGTTGAACGGCGACGGCAAAAAGCTTGATTTCCTTATGGTCGTCGGTGACGGCCGCGACGACGACAAGGTGTTCAAGTGGGCCAACCAGTTGGGCGACGACGGCACGGTCAAGGAGGTCGTGACGGTCAGCCTGGGCAGCCGTAGCACGGAGGCCGCAGCGACCATGACGCAGGGGGTCAGTGGCGTGCTGGTTGCTCTGTCGAAGCTGGCCAATCTGAAATGAAGCGGTTGATGTGCCGGTGTGCCGATGGTGCTGCTGTCTTGACGATCTTGCATTTTGCATTCTCCCCTCTCTACGCTCATTCCCCTCTTACGACTTTTGGTTTTTGTCTTTTATGTTTTTCACCTTTATCTGCTTTCATCTTCTTTTCATCATCTTTCCACCATCTCTTGATTTCGTTTTGGTTTTGACTTCTTTTGGTATGCCGGAGCAAGGAATAAAAAAAGACTACGGCATAGGGCAACAATGGTCGCGCGTTTCTTCTCTTCATATTTTGTCTGCTTTTACTTAGTTCACATTTGCTTTTCTTCATCTGTTTCTGCATGTTTGGGTAGCGGGCGACGGATTTTTTCTTTTTTTCTTTTTTTCTTTTTTCTTTTCTCTTTGTCTCTTTTTATTGTCTTTTTTTTCTTCATGACACAACAAACGCACAAGGATCATACAAATTTACAGATATACAATATGGGCGTCGCTGCCTTTAGTAGAACCCAGCAATGGGACCAAGCTCTCATTCTTGTAATGATGGGAAAACAAACGTATAAAATATAAAGCGGTCATTAAAGTTTACGTTGTATAAGTTTACGCTGTATGTATTGTGCTATGTATATATATGTGTGTGTGTGTGTGTGTGTGTGAGTTTTGTACCTATTAATGTACCTTTATACCTTGTATTTTCTTTCTGTCAAGTCGATCTGTTGATGTTGTCGATCATGATGCATCAATATTTTCACTTAATGCTCAACGCGCTCCGTCTACTCCCTCCATGATCTTGAATCATTCACTCTCAAATTCGAATCATCAATCATCTACACATTTAGTACCAGGTATTTCTCTTTTCTCTTTTTCTGTCTTTTGTCTACCTCTCTATGTCCCGTCCTCGATTCTTTCACGTGATTACCCCGGCTGTTAGTTGGCTGCTAAAGTCTGGTTCAACAAACTCTGATCTCTTTACGGAGTACAATCGACGACTCGCTCGGTAGAGTTTAGCGTTGTTTGCTGTCTGCAACTTTTAGTCTCGAGCCCCCCAGAATTTCAGAATGTTCCAGCTCAGAAAAAGTCTGGGGCACCAACCCAAGAACCGAGAGCACTCAATTGGAGAATGGCGCAAAAGGAACCAAGCCGCACCCCGCGATCGGAGAGCCCCTCCTCGCTCTTTCCTCCTTCTTTGACTGTTCGGTTCGCCAATTTGCGACTCTGACTCGCCCCTTCGTTCCTTCCCAATAATAATAAATAATACGCCATTGTCACTTTCGGCGCTCGTAAGCCAGTCTTTTCTTCACTTCTCACTCTCACACACCTCTCCTCTCTTCCCCGTTTCTCACCGCTGTGATCCGCCTTCTGGGTCCTTGCCAGTCTCAGTCTCGTATTCTTCTCTCTCGTTTCTCTGCTGCCGTTGTTTTGCCGTCTGAGGTGAGATTTTGGCCGCATCTCGGTCTATTTCGTCTTTTCGTCTTTTCGTCTGGGGTTTTTCTTTCTTTTCTGGACGTCCCCTGCTTACGTTCTCTTACCTTGCCATTGAGCCTTATTTTTTGTGTTATTCGCCTTACATTGCCTGATTAGTCGCAAATTTGTGTTATTCGGTGTTGATTGTCATATTGTGTTGTATTTCGTTCCCGGGTCGCGGTTGCCGTTGTGGGTTTTCTTGCGGGTTCCTTGCGCGTTCTTTCTCGTTCTTGTGAAGGAAAGTGCACCGCTTGTGACATACGAGAAAGATTGTTTGGTCAGCGTGCCGGCCGGGTTGTTCCTGCCCTTTCCCTTGTGCGCTTTCCTCGCAGTCTTTCCCGGCTCGTTCGCTCCTGTCACTTCTTGTCACTTCTTTGACATATCTCTCTGGCTCTTTCCTAATTTCGCAACTTGTTTTGCTTTCCTATTTTGATTCACCAACTGCTCGCCATTTGACCGCCATTTGACCTCTCTTTGACCTCTTCTGACTCAATCTCCTCCAGACCACCCTACCACCCGACTCAACCAACAACCTCCCTTACCCATCCTTTCACACACCCACAATGTCGTTCCCACCGCCGCCCGTCGACACCATCGACTGGTCCAATGTCGGCTTCCGCGTTCGCGAGGTCAATGGCCACGTCGAGTCGCACTACTCCAAGGCCACCGGCGTCTGGTCCAAGCCCGTCTTTGTCACTAACCCCTACATCCGCATCCACGGCATGGCCCCGGCCTTGAACTATGGCCAGCAGGCCTACGAGGGCCTCAAGGCCTTCCGCACACCCGGCGACAAGGGCATCCAGATCTTTCGCCCGGACCGCAACGCGGTTCGTCTCCAACATTCGGCCGAGACCATTTCGGTGCCCCCCGTCCCCGAGGACATCTTTCTGGATGCTGTCCACGCCGCCGTCGCCCGCAACGCTGACTACGTCCCACCCCACGCCACGGGCGCCGCCATGTACATTCGTCCCCTAATCTTTGGCTCCAGTGCCCAGCTCGGCCTGAGCCCGCCCGAGGAGTACACGTTCTGTGTCTATGTCCTGCCCACCGGTGTCTACCACGGCACCAACCCAGTCAAGGCCCTGATTCTGGAGGACTTTGACCGTGCGGCACCCAACGGTGTCGGCAACGCCAAGGTCGGCGGTAACTACGCACCCGTCCTGCGCTGGAGTGAAAAGGCCTACAAGGCCGGCTTCGGTATCACGCTGCACCTCGACAGCGCCCGCCACGAGGACATTGACGAGTTTTCGACGAGTGGCTTCCTCGGAGTCAAGAAGGGTACTTCCGAAAACGACATTACGCTTGTGACGCCCGACTCGCACTGCGTCATTGACAGTGTTACGAGTGACAGCGTCCAGGAGCTGGCCAAGAGCTTTGGCTGGAAGGTCGAGCGCCGCGTCATCAAGTACGCCGAGCTGCCCTCGTTCAGCGAGGTCTTTGCCGCCGGCACCGCCGCCGCCCTTGTGCCCATCCGCTCCATCACCCGCCAGCTCACGCCGGGCCACCCGCAGTCGCTGGCCGCCAACGGCGCTTCTGTCCCCAGCAATGTCGCCGTCGACAGCAGCACCGGCGAGGAAGTCATTACCTATATGCAGGACAGCCAGACCGAGGCCGGCCCCGTGTGCCTGCGCCTGCTGACCCAGCTCAAGGGCATCCAGCTGGGTAAAGTTGAGGACCCCTTCAAGTGGTGCGCGGCCGTAGTCGCCGAGGATGCTGCTAAGGCTGCCGACGAGAAGGCTGCCGCTTCGTCGTAGGTCGGCGGTGGCGATGGCGACTGTGAATTGGCCAGGGCGCTGCGCGAGGAGAAGAAGCGAAATGATGAGCTCATGGCTGCCAACAAAAAGGAGCGCGATCTTTGCCAAGGAATATTGTATCGTTGCCAAAAGGTAGACGAAATGGCTGAAGCACTAAGGGCAGAGGTAGAAAAGTATGGCATGCACGAAGAGCGGTATAACGAGCTTGAAAGAGCACTCCGGGCTGAACAGGAAAAAGTCGAGAAAATCGCGGCCTACATAACTTCAATGGGAGGCTGGGTCACACTCTTTGCGTTATGGCAATTCTCTTTGCTTGTTTACGATTGGGACCTGCACAGGATCGTCGGGCACAAAAGCTCTTGACGCTTAGGGAATAGACGCTGCATGCTAGTAGAAATCAAAAATAGAGAACGAGCAATAAAAATAAAACGAGCTTTAAACGGGCAGATTGTCGGATATGGCTTTACTATTCAATAAAAGCGTTGTGTGTGTCGATAAAAAAATCATGCGAAAAGCAAAAAATCTCCCGGGGGCGAATCGAACGCCCGACTCTCGGATATTATTGTGTGTGCAATTACAGTCCGATGCCATAAACCAACTAGACCACCAGGAGTTGTTGTTGAAGAAAGTTGGCTCTTAGCTCGCTTATAAGGGCAGGTCCACCTGCCCACAATCTTACTGTCCCAATTTGCCACTTACACGAGGAAGGAGCGACTCAACACGACACCACCTTTCTCCTTCTCTTTCCTTTCCTCTCACACAGTGCCATTCATCCCGCCCACAAACATGGTGACTAATAAAATAAATACAACGTCTTATCATCTGAACTGTTTGCACGTGTTCAACCGTTTGGAGATCTTTACAATCTCAACAGACACTCTCCATAGAGCAAACGGCTATCCACCTCAGCCTTATGAGGCCCCATCCGTCCCACACTCCTCGAACGCCTTGTTACACGCATGCGGCTCATCACGTGAAAGTCTGCTTTGACTTCAAACAACTGCATTTTTTTATTCCTTGACATGTGTTTTTTTGTTTTTGGCTATGATACCTTTAGCTATAATGCGGTTAGAGACAGAAGAGGTTTTTAGGCTGAGCACAGTGCTTTAGGCAAACATACACACATGCACCAACACGGACAACAGAACTCACATACAAAGGCTCACAAAATGAAGCTCTACAATCAGAATATGGATGGACTTTTGTCCAATACTTGATCCTCTCCCCTTAGTTTAGACTCTACCAGATAACAATAGTTTGTCAGTAGCAGTGCCAAGATGGAAAGTTTCTACGAATCATAATTAAGTCACATTTGCTGGCATATCACAGCATATCATTTCACAACTCACACCACACCACGTCACATCACATCACACATCACGAGTTACAAGTCACAATTGCATGGGAAAGGGGACTAGAGGGTTTAAAAAGCGCGTTGAAAAAAAAAAGTATATACAAGAAAGAAAAAAAGGGAGGATGACCTGGAGTGTGTGGAATCAACCTCCCCCCAAGACATTTAAAAAAAAAAACCAAAAAAAAAACCCCGAAACATCCACAGAGATATTGAGGTAGGCTGTGTGTGGGTGTTTCGGAAGAGACATATGCCAGGGGCACTTCTAAGCGAGAATGGCTCCAGTCTTTTGTCGGTTGACAAAGTCTGGAGGGTGGGCGGTCTTCTCAAGCCTGGTGGCCGGGTGTAAGGTTGGGTGGTCGAGATCAAGTTCCTCAAAGCTTTTCAGGAAGTCTGGGTTCTCTCAGCTGGCACTGGAAAGAAAGGTGTGGCAACGGGGTTTCCAGGCACTTTCAGTCCGTCTCGGGGCGAGTCGTGGACTCTAGTTGTCGCCAGAGGCGGCGGCGTTGTCACCGTCGCTGGGGTTGGCGGCGCGGCCGGCGGCGCGTTTGGCGGCTGGGCGGGCGCGCGGGGAGCGGCGGCGGCGATTCAAAACAGCCTGCAGCAGCAGCTTGTTGGGTCCGCTGTGCTTTGGCTTGGGCTCCTGTATGATGCGGGCAGGGTCCTTGGCCCATCGCTTCTGCTGGGCAGCAACCTCAAGTTGGCGCGCTTTCTAGGCGGCCATGTACTCGATGGCGGCAGCAGTTTCATGCTGCTCAAAAAACTTGATGGGAAGCAGTTTGAGCTCGGCCTCAAAGAGAGTCTCGCCGGGGCGGATGGTTGCTGGCTCGTTCTCGTCCTGCGAAGTCGTCGTCGGCGGCGGAGGCTGGATGGGACCGGGAGAATGGTCGTTGCCAGTGCTGTCAGGCTGGGCCAAGGCGCCCAAGGCGTTGGCGCTCTCGTTCCAGGCGCGGATCGCGTCGAGGTTGATGTTCTGGTTGAGCTCAGAAGCGCCGTAGAAGCTGGTTGTGAAAGCAGACGGAGAGCTGCCAGCGTTGTTGTCGTCCTCGTCGCCAGTCGTGATAGTGGTGTTCGCTCGGATAAGGTCAAGAAGGCCGATGGCGTCAGAAGAGGTGGACGGGCCAAGTCCTTCCATGGCAGTGTGGTCGTTAATTTGGTCGCTGAGTTCCGACTGTCCGTAGAAGGAGGTAGTGGCGTAAGAAGGTGCGGAATAGTTCTGACCAAAGTGGACAGGATAGTGCGCTGTCATGTTGGCGTCGAGCTCTCCACGTCCATAAAAACTAGTGCCGTAGGGAGAAGTCGCGGTGGTCGTGGCGCCGTCGTAGCCAGCCTCTTGATCTTCCATGTCGATGTCTTTGGCAGCGTTGTTGAGGCGGGATTCTTCTTCCATGAAGCCAGCCAGCTCCTCGCCATTGCGAAAGCTTCTAGTGTAGACAGAGGGGTAATGTGGGATATCAACTTCGGGGCCATTCTAAGGCTCCGTTGTGTAGATCTCGCCGTCTGTAGAAGAACTGGTTAGCTGGTCTGTCGAGAAAGATGGCGAGTGTGGTGGAATGGTGGACAACTTACCCTGAGAAGTGCCGCCGATCCGTGTGTTGGCGCCGCCGGTGCTCGCAGTGGGGATGGTGGGAGCGCCGTTGGTGGAATGGGTGTCTCGGCCCTGGTGGGTGATCTCGTCGCGATGGCGCTCCATATTGAAGTGTTGGGATGGAACAGCAGTTGCGATGAAACGTGATGGGCGAAGGGCGGAGAACAGAATGATAAAGATGATGATAAAGATGAAAGGCAATAACGATAGCGATGATGGTAAAGGTACTGCGTGGGATGGTCTGGAGAAGAAGGAAGAAGAGGAAAAAGAGAGAGGAGACGAAGAGGGGAGAGGGGTGGGGGAGGGCCCCTACTTATAGCCAGGAGGCAGGGCAGGAGGGCCTGGAGATCTCCTCGAAGGATATGGGGCATCATGGTGGCTAGTGAATTGAATGGCAGTCGAATGTGCCAAGCGTGTTATGTTGCCAGGTGGCGATGCTGTATATTTACTAGGAGAAGCATCGCGACATCGCGTCCGCGTGTTTTTGTCCGTGCGTGTTGTGAGAGGGGCGTGTGTTGCCATGCGAACAAATACCAGGGCAAAGTAATTACTGTGTGGGCAGGCGGATAGGTGCGAGGAGTGCTGTGATGCTGAAGATGGTGCTGTAGATAGTGCAGGATGCCCTGAGAGCGAGGACGGCAGCAAAACAGTAGCAAAAAAGCTCGAGTCACGGAACATCACTATCGAGTGCTGGCGCTCCACCATCATCTGAGCAGCATCATGTAGATGCCTCTTTGGCCCACCGGAGTAGTCAAGTGAATAAAATGAAGAGGGTGCCAAGGTGCCGACAGATGCAGTAAACCAACCGTGGCCAATGTATTGGCAGTGATGCAACAGACAATGCAAAAGATGCATATCGAGAGAATGCCACGACGGAGAGCTGTAGTTACGTATCTATTGGTAGACGAACAGCTTCAATAAAGTGAATGAGTAGCCTTCGGCATGTTGCGAGGCCGACAAAGTAGTTGACGAATGGTTTCTTGTCAATGATGCAGTTGATAGTACATTCGGAGAATGTTTGCGGTTGCATCGCGATCAAAGTTCAAAGCAGCGCACTTGGTGGCACACTTTGGCATCAAGTGAATGTTTAGGCACAAAGACACCAAAGCCATGGAAGAGAGTGACAGACAGAGAATAAGACAATATGATCTATCATTGTAATCGAAAACGCCCCTTGATGGAATGAACAGGGAAAACATGGAAAACAGGGAAAAGAGAATAATGAACAAGAAACAAGAAACAGGTAAAAAACACAAACCAAACAATGACAACACAGACACCCGTCATAACACCCGTCATAATGAGGAGGAGCGCACCTCCTGCACCACCTTTTGCGTCGCCGTCACAATCAGCGCGTGCTCCTCGGCGTGGATGCGCGTCTCCAAGTCGGCCAGCGTCTCGCCCGCCTGCACCACAATCTCTTTCGTGAGAATGGGCGCGCCGCGGTCCACCACGTCAATCACAAAGTGCACCATGATGCCCGTCGTGTTGTTGGGGAGAATGCCCGCCTGGAAATCGTCATAGGCGCGCTGGATGGCGCCGGCGCCGTCGTACTTGCCTGGCAGCGCCGGGTGCAAGTTGATCACCTTGATGCCGGCCGCGTCGAGCGGGTCCAAGAAGGCCTTTGTAAAAACATGCATCCAGCCGGCGAGAACGATCAGTTGGGGGCGCTCGTTGCTGGGTAGATTGAGAATCTTCTGTGATAAGGCAGCATCGTACTTTTCCCGCCCTGCTTGCAGCGCCTCTGCATCCTTTTCGCCCTTGGCCTGGAACCCGTGCGTCACGAGGTTGAAGTACTCCCAGGGGATACCGGCCTTGTCGGCACGCTGGGTCGCAAAGGCCTTGCTGCGGTTGACAAACAGCCGCGTAATGCGGGCATGCGTGATGCTGCCGGTCGCAATGCCGTCGACGAGCGCCTGGAAGTTGGAGCCGTTGCCGCTGGCCATGACCAGGATCTGGCACGTCTTGTCGGACATTTTGGGTGGTGGAGGGGTAGACGAAAGAAAATGAGTGAATAAAAAGAAGGGTGGTGGCTGACGATATCCCAGTCAAGCAGATCAGATGTTGGAGTGAACAAGGCATGTCGTTGCATGTCGTTGAAAGCAATGTCCAAAAATTCGAAAATTAAGTGGGGCGCTGCATGTCTCGGCCAATTGTGCCTCGAGCAGCCCACTATGAGATAGAAAAGTGGGTCCCGCTACCGGGCCGTGACAGCCTGCGTCCCCATCTGTACGAAGATACAATGTCTCATGCATTGTCCACAAACAGTTACAGATGTCTAGTCGAGGTCAATTTTCTGTCAATTACTCTGTTTGCTTGATAGTGTGGCTTTGTCTCGGATTGTGGGCAGGCAGTCTGATTGAAGAAACTGCAAATTGTGAGCTCGAGTCTGGAGTCAATGGTAGGGCAGGCCATGTGATGCGTCACGTGGTGCAAAAAGGTGACAAATTACACCAAAAGGGGGCAAGAAAACAAAAAGACAAGAGACAGAGATGCTCGACAGAGATATTCATCACAACAGGATATCGCAGCATTCAACGTTGTCTTTTTGAAATGTAAAGGAATTGAAAGTATCACAATAGTTTGCATCTAATTTTTTCTCATTTTATTCGCGTGTTTTGATGATTTGTTTGAATTATTTCGAATCAACAACTTATTCACAGTTTTTGGAGAAATACTTCTCGAAATAGTGAATCACAAACCAGAGTCCTCAACATATGTTGATTTTTTTCAGAGATAGATTCACTCGTCAGACTATAGTTGCAGTCAAGCACTACTGCATCTCCAACCCTCTGGTCTTCCACTTCACCCCCGTCTCAAGATGAACAGACAACATGTTCACCGGATGGCTGATTCTACAACGGTTATTTCAGTCGACCACAAAGGGCGAAATGCCACTAGATTAGACTGAATTAACTCACTGCTCTTGAGATAGATCACAAAATTGGCAGACTGTTGACTTTGTAGTGTGGCAAAATGTAGGATTGACCCAAACTCTCGCGATCGATCGCCACATTGCGCCCAAAGAGTGATCACGAAATGGAGCAACACCTCCTATATTCACAGCTGGAGTACCAAACGTAATTCACTACCCTCTTTGTTTATCTGTATTTCCTGCAGATGCACATTTTTTTTACGGTCGCGAGATCACACGCGTGCGACGCGCTCAACGCGCTCCATGCAATGGTGGCAAGATCGCGTCTTCGGAGCAACACGCCCGAGAGACTCTCTGCCATTATTTTGTGCCTCACATCCTGTATCCCACTGTCATCGAGACCGCAAGTGAATGCTCTCTATGCTCATGACCGTACACGGTTGCGTGTGCCCTAAGCCGCAGCGCGTTGTTCAGCGCGTTTCGCCCAGCAACGCGAAAATGCCGTGACAACCGCGATTTCCCTAAATGTGCCAGCGCCCAAACTTCCCATCAGCTCTCGCCTCTGCCAAAAGACCCAAAAGACCGTCACTAGCCAAAAAAAATGCAATCTACCCCTCCCCGGCAAACTTTCTCTCCCGTTCATCTGCTTGCCCACCTCAACACTCTTTGGCAGGCTCCCCGACCATGACACCTCAACACCCCACAGTCCCCGACTTGATTCACCATTCCGTCTTCCCATTGTCTTTCGCTCATCAATAGGCCATTTATAGTGCGAAACTGCCTATTCAGGCCCCGGACCCACCGACAACTCACTGCACCGTTTGCTCCTGCCCGTTACCATCACGACCACCACCATCACCACCATCGCTCCTGCCTCAACAAGCAGCACCTGCACCTTCCACCTTCACTTGCCCCCACCACAAACAAAAAGTCCTACAGCCCTAGGACGCGCCTTCCCATCGCGACGTGACTTGCCTCCGTTGCTCCTTCACTTTTATCGACTTTTATCGACCACTGACGCTCGTTACTGCCGTCGTTGCCATGCGCTCCCTTCACCGCTGCTGATTGCGCACACGCCCCTGCCCCTCCCCAACCCTATATATATCTGGGCCCCCCCGGCCCTCTCCCTCCTTCGTCTCCTCTCTTCTCTCCTCTCTTCTTTCTGCAAAACCGCTTCTGCAAACGCTGTCTGATTCATCTTTGCCGTGAGTATCTCTGACGCTCGCTGCATTCTTGCTTCAGTCTTCAGTCTTCGCCATTTCAACCACCACCAGTGTCGACTTCTTCTTCTCTTTTCACATTGTCGCCCTTCTTCTTCCCTTTTCACATTATCGCTGCCATCTTCCGCCTTCTGCCGCCAACCACTCTCCTCGCTGCAACGCGCGATTCTCACCATGGCGACGCTTTCCAAGCCCGTCGCCGCTCTTGCGGACGACCTGGTTCTCATGCTTCCCAAGGCTTTTCTTCCCTGCCTAGCTGCGCTCCTCGCCCTCAAGCTGTTTCTCTCGACTGGAGAACTTCTCGCCCTCGCCCTTTTCTTTTCGGCATTTGTCCAGCTTTCCACTTCTTCCACTCGCAAACCCGGCACAACCACCTCTCCCTTCAAGTTTGGAACAGTCTAGCAAGCTGTCTCCGACTCTGAAGAGGACGACGACACCGTCAGCGATCTTGACCTTGACCTTGGTCTCGACCCCGACCACATCGAGAACAACGAGAACAGCAGCACCACCGCCTGTGTCGGCATCGCCACTACCACCATCTGCGGCACGCGCGACATTGCAACCACCACAAAGTTGCCAGTCATCGACATGGCCTTTGACTTTGGTGGCTTTCAGCAGACTTGTGAGTTCTTCTTCTCTTCTCCCTCTTCCTCTTCCTGACTTCTCACTGACTTTTCTCTTCCTTCTCTCTTTACAGTTGACAACACTTTCCTCGACCTGATCGAGAAGACCTCCGCCAACGATGCCAAGCAGAGCGTCCACGCCCTCGCCATCCACCGCAAGCACACCGCCAGCCCGGCCTTCTACATCGAGTACCACGAAGATGACGAGGAGGACGACTGTGTCACGGGCCAGTCGATCCACTCGGCCGCCTTTGGTGAAGTGGATGAAGCTTTCTAGGACGAAGATTCTTCCATGTTCATTGACTTGTGAGTTTTCTTCAAACTTTCCAATCTTTCATCTCATCTTGCCATTTACTGACTCTCTTTCTCTACAGCCCGGACCAATATCACAGCAATACACAGGATGCAGCTGTCGAGGAGCCTGCCTCCATGGCCAACCACACTGACGAGCATGTCGACCACACCGCTGGCACTCGTACCACGGCCGCTCACATCACGGCCCTCGATGAGGACATGTCCATGATCGCCATTGACAGCATTGTTGACAACATTGTCATGCGCAGCCTTGCTCCACGTGAGTTTTCTCCCAGACCCAGCAGACTTGCTCTAGCACTCGACCCCAAACTAACCACTTCCACAGACGTCATCGAGCCCCAGCCTGTCCTTGACGACAGTGATGAAGTGGGCACCCAAGGACCTTCTAGCGTCGATACGCTTGAGCAATCTGACAAGCGTGTAGATCACATCACCGACCCCGAGGAAGATGATGAGGCTATCTGTGGCCTCACTGCCTTGATCCGTGCTCTTGCACTTGCCGACAACATCAACGACGACGAGCCCGAGCAGCCTGACGCGCTAGCCGCCAGCAACAGTCATGAGAGCACCGGCGACGATAATGCATCCGCTGTCGGCAGCACCTCCCCTTCCGCCGACATGGATATTGGTGGCCCCGACTTCTCTGGCCAGCCCAATGGAACTTCTGCTGACAATGAGCCTGACCGCAACGACGAGTCTTCCACCGGCAATGAAGTTGCCTTCTACGACGACATTCCATTCTATGACGAGGTGTCTTTCTTTGGCGAGCTCCCTTTTTACACGGAGCCTTCTTTCTTCAACGAGCTCTCTATCCCCAACGAGCCCCTCGCCAACAGCCAGCTGAGCAACGACAGCGGCGACGAAAGCGACACCAACGTTAACAGCGACATCGACAACGACAATGATCAGTCCGACTGCAACGAGCACTCCGCATACCTTCAGCGCGCTCGTGAGGGCCTCTTCTCCGCCGACAAGATGTTTGACACTCGCATCGAGGCCGAGTTTGAGTCCTCTGAGGATGAACCTTCCGAGACCGAGGATGCTGTCTTGGAGACCATCGAGGAGCAGCCTGAAGAAGAGGAGAAGGCGCCCATGGACACTCCCCACCGCCGGTTCAACACCAAGTACGACAGCATCGACGACGACACGAGCCTCGAGTCGCTCGGCGACAAATACCGCCACAAGCTGCCCACCATTCTCGAGGACTCGGAGGAGGAGCGCGCATTCTCAAAGTCTATGCGCGATGCTGCTGGACCGCCGCCGACCTTTGCTCCCATTCTGGAGATGGCCCGCCTCCCATCTTTCTCTGACGACGAGTACGAGGAGCCCACGCTGAAGACGCCCGACATCAGCATTGAGTCTTCCAACTTTGATATCAAGCCCTCGCCCCAGAAGGCCGAATTCTCGCCCAAGAACTCGCCCAAGAACTTGCCCAAGAATGCACCTTTGCCCAAGTCGACCCAGCCTCGGCGTCTTCCCGGATCCAAGCTGAAGATCTCCACCACTTTCTTGCTCCCCAACGCGGCAACCACGACCACTGCCCTGACGACCAGAAGCGACACTCTCGCTCGCGGCAAGGATTTCGCACCCCTCACACCTCCGACCACGCCCATTCCACCTGTCGTGAAAAGCTTTGACGACACCCCGTGCGAGAATGGACCTGGCAACAACAACATCGAGACTTTTAACTCTGCCAACACCACCTCTGACGACTGCGACTACTTTCTGAAGCAGAGCGAGCTGGAGGCGAAGGCTGCTGCCACATCCCACACTCCCGCCAGCACCCCCCCAAGCCGGGCCGACAAGGGCAAGGGCAAGGCCATCGACTTCAATGTCAACGACAACCTCACGCTTCCGACGATCAGCCAGACACGCGAGGAGTCCATGCACGAGGCATGGGAAACCTACAGCGTCGGCAGCAACGACAACCTCTACGACGGAGAGGAGGTCAGCCGTCTCTGGGAGCGCTCCCACGGCGTCCGCCTCCAGAAGTGCACATTTGCTCTTCTTGACAAGCCCAACGTCTTTGGCCAGTCCAAGGGTCCGCTTCTGGTGCTAACCACTCCGGAGGGCGAGACCAAGTATCCGCAGGACATGAAGGTGTATGGCGGCACTTTCAACTGGGCCGACGACAGCGAGGAGAGCGAGGAGGAGTAGACGACACCGACGACAACATTTCGAAACCACACCTCACAGAAAACACCACAAACACCAAAAAAAACTTGAAAACCAACAAAACAATCACCAAAAAACTTGAAAACACCAAAACCACAAAAACATTGCATTCTTGTTCTTGTTCTTCTATTCCGCAGCCGGCGTCGGCGAGCACTACTGCGACGGGAGTTTTGCTTCACACTTTGCATTGCTGGTTTTATTTCATCCCGGGTCGCCTTTCGTCTGCTCTTTCTTCTAGTCTTTCATCTGGTCTTTCTTCTAGTCTTCCATCTGGTCTTTCTTCTGCCTCTTCATCTGTTCTTTTTCCATCTTTTCTGTTACTGTCTTCTTCCTGTATTTTCTTATTTCATTTCCTGTCTCATTTCCTGTATAGTTGGTGCACGCATCTTCTTTTTTCTTCTTGTAATGTTCTGTCTTTTTTAAAGACGGACTTGCTTTTCCACAGCCACTGGCAATGGGTGTGGTTTTTTCTTGTCCTTCTTTTCTGACTCTATGTCTCTGGGCCTGGTCACCTTCCCACACTCGCAACCTTTTCACTGATTGTCGCAAACTGCGAGGACCGCTCAGCTATTTCTGTATCTTAGTCTCTATTTCATCTTCATCTCAGGTGCTGCTTTTTGCCTTCATCTCATTCATGGCTTTTCAAGTACCACCCCTCTTAGATACACACTGGTTTTTATGCCTTTGGCTTTTCCAGCTTTTTTTTTTTTTTTTTTTTTTTTCAAATCTCCAAACTTTAACCACCTCACATAGCCCGTCCCGCATATGCAAACGTGACTGTAGACAAACGTGACTGTTGAAATATTGTAAACCGTAGACTGTGTAATAGCGATTGTGACGTTGTGTTGTGACTTGTGTTGACTGTGGGCTAGACTAACATACTGACACAGTGATGTAGGTACCCAAGACAGACGGGAGACGGCAGACGACGAATAACCAAACCGACCTATAACTCAAGACGTGGGGCAAGAATAGAAGCCTCGATAAAGTCTATTGTTCAAAACAAGAAAACAGAAGCAGGTACGCATTTACAACGAGAGCACGTTGACAATTCCTTTCGAGTAAAGCTAATTAATACGTCTATTACAATACATCTATTTGGGTATCTCTATTCAGTTTGTCTCATCCGCTCTTCGCACGCCGCCCATGTCTGGCCAAGAAGAAATTGCCCCCAGACTGGTTCTGGCCATTTCCGTAGCACAACCATTAACTCGAGTCTCCGCCGGAGCTGCTCGGTAACTTCGCGTATCTCGGGCCTTTCGCTGTCTTCTCTGTTCCTTTGTCGTCGAGACCCATTTCTCACAAAGTACAGGAACCGTTCGTGGTCGCTGCAGCCAAGCCGCATCCACTGGTCTCGTTCCGCCTCTGTGATGCCGCTGTCAATTGTCTCCTGAGCCTGGGGCGGAGGCGGGGGCGGGGGCGTCGCCGTCGCCGTCGTTGGGTTGGCCGGACCGGCTGCTAAGGCAGCTGAGATTTCTGCCCTCGTCAGCGGCTGTACCGGCCCGATAACTGTTGGCCCCGTTCCCGGCGGCACCCTGAACAAGCTCGGGCCGGCCGCGAGGTTGTTTAGGACGTACTGCCTGACTCTCTCGCCACATGACATCTCCTCTGGACTGTCTTCCCGGGCCGTTTGTGCGTTCAGCTGCCTTCCTGCCAGGCCTATTGATGCGACCATTCTTCTCTTTTCTCTGGCTTCTTTGGCCTTTTCTCTTCGCCATCTTTCCAGTGCTCTTTGGTATGCAAAGACGAACCCGGACTTCTCCATCAAGTAGTCCTATCGGTCTCGATGGTGCAGCTGGGTTTCTCGCTGCTGCACGTGGTTGCGGGCGTCGAGCCGGCGGATCCAGCGGGCGAGGGCGGCAAGTGTCTCTCGTGGGGGGCAGAGGCCGTCCGTTGTGCTGCCCCCCAAAACAGCTCGTCCTGCCTCCACCCATTGACACCACACATCCACGGCCAACCCTAGCCGTTCGTCGTGAAGCTCACAGCACGACATTGGTTTCGCCAAGTCCAGATCGCCCTCAAAGCAGATGGGATCGGTGCAGGACACAGACGTGCCCCAGCGGCAGGGGTGCGTGGGACTGCGGGCATTGATGAGGCGGGCCACCAGGGCGGGGGCGTAGTCGGTGTTGTCCACCATGTCGGCAGCGTCGAGATCATCGACAATCTCGGACATTTCGCCGCTATGCTCCTCCAAGTACCGACGACGCGCATTGACGAGCAGCTGCACCAGCAAATAGAGAGTATGCCCCACACCGGGCGCGGCATAGGCATCAGTGATCCACGACCGCCGCGTCTTGTCCATCTGTCCTGGTGTATGGTGGTGGATGTCCTGTGGGTTGGTGTCGATGGTTTGAGCTGTATTATTATTCTGGGCTGATTCGTACTGCGCAAAGAGCGTCTCGGCGAGCCACGCCCAGAAGCGTGTATCGGTCTCGCTGGCAAGATCCGGTCGTGTAGGAAACACAGATGCGGTTGCTGTTGCGGCGGCCGAATCCTGCAAGTCCATATCCACATCGCCGAAATCATCAATGCCAAGCTCATGTATGCCGTTCAAGGCAGCCTCAGTCGTCGTCAGATCGAGTTCCCATGGAAGCCGTTGTAGTTGTGGAGGCTGTGGCAGCAACTGCATCTCGTCTGCGTTCACGTCTGCGTTCATGTCTGCGTCGTCGTTGGACGGCTGCGGCCACGCGTGTAGAGTTGGCGCCAGCAGAAGCAGCGTAACAAGAAACTGCGGCAGGCCCGTGTTGCGTCCCCGACAGGTGGACTTGTCGCAGCTGCAGACAATGGCGGGGTCGGCCAGAACGGCGCCGAGGAGGCAAGCAATGCGGTGGTGGTCTGTGTCTGTATCGTCGTTCGCGCCGGGCTTTTTGCCATCGTTCTCGAGAAGCTCCAAGAAGTTGGGGTCGAATACGAAGCCAGGCAAAGACTCCAGGGCCGTCCGCACGCTGTGCAGAGTGACAAACTGACGTGTAGACGTGCTAGGTCTCCTCTCGTCTATGGATGAGAATAAAGACGCAATATTGTGCGACGTCCAGTTTAGCTGCTGGTGCCGCTGGTAGTGCTGGCTGTATCGTCCCTTGCGGACGCGTTGCTGGGATGTGAAACGGCGATGGCGGTTCTCTTGGATGCGTTGCAGACGGCCGCTGATGCCGTTGAAGAGGGGCTCGAGTGCTGATCCAGCAAGCGTCGGGTCAATGTTGAGGTCACTATCGACACCATCGGCTGCCAAAGGGGCACCGCCGGCTGCTCTTCCTCCACCCATACCGCTGCCACTCACACCACTGCCGCTGCGTCCCCCGCTGCCGACGCGGCGATGCTGCACTCGTCGTGTGAGACCACGGCCTGGCTTGACGGGGATGTGAATCTTTTTGGGGTGTGTCGTGTGCTTTGTGGTGGAGCGCCCCCTGCTGCTTTTGTTGTTGCTGCCACCCCCTCTGGCCAGCACATAGTCATGTTCGAGATCGACATCGAGAGCGTCGTCTTCGTCGTCGTATCCGTCGTCCGCTTCCTTTCGGTCACCGCCCTCGTACTCGCCCTGGACACTCTCCTCATCAAATTGTCGCTGGCTGTACCTGCTATGGGCATTGCTCAGGACAGACGTGATGGCGACGGGAGCCCGTTCCTCGGTGGTGTGTCTGTGCTTCCCCAAGCATGAAAAGACAATGCCGTTTGGGTCGAGTTCTCCCGGGCCAGACGACTCTTTCGGTGTCTTGGTCTCCGTCTTTTCCGTCCGTTTTGATGAACTCGCTAGACTGGGCAGACTGGCTGCGTCTGTCTCAAAATCGTTTGGTATCTCGACACTGGACTCGCTCTGCTTAGGACGATGGGCCAGTGCAATTTTAAAAGGTGTGCCTAGTGACTCGGGCAGTCTCTGCTGCTGTGGCGTAGCTCGTGATGTTGATGCTGAATGTGACGGAAAAGATGAAGACGGCGTCGAAGGGCGGGGTTGTGATGCGCTGTTATCCGGCCCCGGCGCGCCGTTGTTGTCCATTGGAGTTGATAGTGAATGTGTTTGTCTATCTATGCTGTCGATGGGTGATATGTGATGCCGGCAGTACAGATGCCGAGCTTGGTTGCTCGTGGTCGTGGTGTTGTTGTTGACAAAAGAGAGCTGTTGATGTCATGGTGGGTTGGAATTGAGCTTGTGTGGGCCACACGTGCCGATTACGGTATCGTCACGTGCATGTATGGCCAACGCCTTGGCAGGCCAACTGCGACCTGCAGCCACACATGTCGTCTTGTCAAGCTTTCTCTATCTCGCGTCAAAACGGCCGGACAGGATGCCCAGAATGCCGAGGAGACCGTAAATGCTTCTCCTCCAAAGACTTCCCTCCCACGCCGAGCCGCACAAGACAAAAAGACAAAAAGACAAAAAGACAAGACCACGCCAAAACGCCACAAGTGCCAAGCCATAACGGACTAGGGAGAGGGAAGGAAGACCGAAGGAAGGAGCGAAGGACAAGGACAGGAAGGACATGAGGCTTGGCATGGGACAGCCCGACGCCCGTTGGAAGTAGAGGCAGAAGAGGCAGGAACGCAGACAGACAAAGGCCGATATTCTTGTCGTTTGTTCCTCATTTTCAACCCCTGCCATTATTACGAGTATATCGACTTCTGAGGACACCCCCACCTGGCGTCATTTCTCGAGTACTGCCGCAAGGCGACGGCCCCACTGTTCAGCGCCGCTCTTTGCACTTTGTACAGCTTACACGGTTTAGACTCCGCTGACGACATCCAATGTCGCCATGATAACATATATGATAACAGAGAAGAGGTTGCGCGTTTGTGCAAAGGCGTCTGCTCGTGCATCTTGACTTTTGGACGAATCACAGAAAGTGAAGAACGAAAACGGGCATGTGGAGCTCCGTTGGCCGACTTTTTCTTTCTTTCTATTTTTTTTTTTTTTGGTTTCAATCTTGTTCAATATTGTCCGTCGTCGACTACCCACGAAGCTACCATTATTAGCTCCCGTGTATGTATCCTCCTTTTTGGCCTGCCCACCCTTTTTTGTCTTTTCTGTCTTCGTCTCTGAAATGCACATGGCACCATCGGATCGACTGTTGACGAACGGCGCCATTCTTGCAGACCCTCCCCCGTGGGGCCCATGGGCCTATGGGGTCTACGGAGTACTGAGTATCGTCGTGTTAGTCCCTGTCCTGTCCACTGTACTCGTATATATATATATATATATATATATATATATATATGTAATTACTCCGTTTTTGTTTGCACTTTTCTCTTCTTCTTGAATCTACGACGTACTTTTGGAAGAACAAACACTCCCACGCACAAGCTTTTTACCACAGTATTTTCTCCTCTTCATTCTCGCACTTGCTTCTGTAGCCCATCTTGGCCATTACCACTCTTGACGTTGCACTGAAATTCCGTATTAGCTTGTCCCGAAGAAGGAGATAAGTCCCTGAAGTAAAAAAGAACAAAAGAAGATAAAAAGAAGAAAAAAAGAAGAAGAAAAGGGGAAGCCACTTCTCTTCCGAGGTACATATATACAGTTGACCTGCTTAATCTCACCCCCCCCTTTTTGGTGTCGCACAGACGTGCAGCGGCACTGCAGATTTCCGTGACAGGCCCAAGGGCTGCGCGTTCTGGATTCTGACTGGGTGCTGGGGTGTGAAGGATTGAAGTTTCGGTGGATATAAGATTCTTCTCTTCCTTTTACATGACACATGCACGTCTATTAATTTTGTTGTTCGTGGCCCTATTACCTCCCTTTGAATTTTGTAATTTTCACCGTTTATATTTACATATTGGTCCATCCTGACATTCGTCCCCTCGCCACGTTTTTTTCTTGCCTTTCCTTTCTACTTTACTTTGCATCATGAGACTTTGGGCCCGACAGAAGTGGAGGAATGCTTCCCTCGTCAATACTCAGTAGTGCGCATAAGGGAAGTGGTGTCGTGTGCTATCTCGCCGCCCTTGTTTTTCCTCTTCACCATCGACATACGTATCCATAGCCTCGGCCCTTCTACTTTGCTCTCTTTTTTTCCGGCTCCGTCCCTTCTCCTCTTTTGCCAAGTACCTCTTTGGAATCATTATTGACGTCGTCGGGGAATAATATTTGCGATTTTGAGCTTGTCCTTTTTCAAGCTTTGTGGCATCTGTTCATTTGCCTTTTCTTATTTTCTTTCTTTTCTTCTTTTCTTTTCTCTTCTTCGGCCTCTCCAAGATGACACGGCCGCTACAGATGCAAGCTCTTGCAAGCTTCGACAAGACTCGTGTGGGTCGTCGCGGGTCGCGGGTCTTTGTCTTTTCTCCTCGAAAAGCATAGCCCGTCCGACGTCGATCTTCCTAGACTCGAACATCGGTCATGTCGGCTCCGCCTTACAAGTATGGGCGACATGGGCTTTTATGGGCCAGGTGCAGGATCCCACTTTTCTCTGTTTTCTCTGTTTTCTGTTTTATCCTGTCTGTTGGACATTTTCTTTCCTCTCATCCCTCTTCAGAATGTGTCAACATACGACGGATCTCTACCTTGACGAGAAACAGAGCCTGGTTAATTCTTAACCGCATGGCTCTCTTCGTCTCGCAGCTGGCAGCTCGCAGGATCCATGAACCGGGTCCATGGGATGGAACATGAACCAATGTCGACTCAACCTCGTGTAATTGCCATATTGCCTGCCACGCTTGAGCCCCCACACTCTGCCGTTTGCCTTCCACCCTTCCATCTTCCGCGCGCCTTCGTTCCCTGCCTGCGTACGGCTTTCTCTCCCCCCACTCCCACCGTACAAGGGATCCCCATCACTCTATTCCTGGTCTCCTCTCGACCCTCTTTTACCCTCTTTGGTCTTTTCTTGTCTTTCTATTTTCACTTCTCCTCTTTCTTAGCTTCCCAGTTCCCGTCACGTACTTTGGATGCTGCATGCTGTCATTGGTTGACGAGACATCTGATTGGCTCTTTGAGTATTCTGGTGATCATCACGTCTTTCGATGCGGTTGCGTATGAGGAATGAGATGCAGACTGTACGGCGAGGAGACCTGAAAAAAGTCGAGCAGAAAGACAGGAAGGAAGCAATGAATGGCACGAGTGCCGCGAGCAAAAGAAAAGGGCGTGGTCACGATTGTCTTTGAACGACGGTAAAAGTCGATAGAAAAGGGCGGCTACCTCCATTCTCCCAAAAAGGTAAAAGGACAAGAAAGGGAAACAACCTCACGAGGAACAGTCGTCTTTTCTCTTCCATTTCGATCTGGTCACTTCAATATTCCTTGACACCATCCAAATCTACGCATCCATATCCACTCCTTCCTTCTTCCTTCTTTCTTCTTTCGTTCCACACTCACACTCCTCACCAATATCCCGATACTCCACTGGCCGGGCCTCTCGACAAGCTCCCCCTGTTGCCACCCGCTGCGTTGCTATCGTGAGAGAGAACGAGGACCAGCCGCGAGGCGAGACTGTACTTCTTTCATACTGTCTGATATTAGTCTCTCCTGGTCTTGTAGATAAAAGACGCCGATCCCTTCTTCCTTTTTTTTTTCTTTCTCTGTTTCTCTTCCCTTCCCTCTCGGTTCTCATTCAGGGTTTATTCAGTCCCACACGAGACGAGAGAAGAACGGTCTTGATACTCTTCATCTCCCAGCTGTTTCCTATCGCAAACTCGCCCACCATTCCTGCCTCAACTCGGCCACACTCGGACGAGTGTCAACCCCTGTTGCAAGAACACCATCAAGAACAACATCAAGAACGACGAGAACAACAAAGACAGCAACAGTCTTTGGTCAACTCGGTCAACTCGGTCAACGCCGTCGCTACCTCCATGTCGCTCAACGTGGAGCCGCCCGAGGTGGCCACAGCCATTGGCGTCGTCGATGTCCACGCGCCGTCGTCGTCGGCCACGGATGTCGATGGCAAGGATGCCTCAGTCACCAAGGAGACTGCTATTGCCAATGCGTCGGACATTCCCTCGTCCGACGACGACGGCGACGCGTTCGAGGCACAGAAGAATCCCTTCCTGGACCCTGACGTCGCTGCGTACTGGCGTGGTGTGTACGACAGTGCCAACTACGAGTGCCGGCACTTCTTTGACCCGCATTTCACTTGGTCCGAGGAAGAAGAGCGCAAGCTGGTGCGCAAGCTCGACTGGCGCGTCTGCCTCTGGGCCTGTGTCATGTTCTTTGGTCTGCAGGTCGACCGTGGCAACTTGGTGCAGGCTGTGTCTGACAACCTGCTTAAGGAGCTTGGTCTGACGACGAATGGTGCGTCCCCCGTGCGCTTCCTCTTCCTTGCGCTTCCTTGCGCTTCCTATATTTATTGTATGATTTCCTGCTAACGCGCGTGTAGATTACAACTACGGCAACACCGTCTTCCTCGTTTCGTTCCTGCTGGCTGAGCTTCCCTCCCAGCTCGTCTCCAAGAAGATTGGTCCCGATCGGTGGATTCCCATGCAGATGGTCCTGTGGTCGGTCGTGGCCATCTCGCAGACTGCTCTTTCTGGCCGCACTTCTTTCCTGGTGACGCGTGCCCTGCTGGGTGTACTGGAGGGCGGGTTCATCCCAGACATTGTGCTGTGGCTGTCGTACTTTTATACCTCGCGCGAGCTGCCCGTCCGCCTCAGCTACTTTTGGACGGCGCTCTCGCTGACGACCATTGTCACCTCGCTGCTGGCTTTTGCCATCTTCCATCTCGACGGTGTCGGCGGCCGCAGCGGCTGGCGCTGGCTGTTTTTGATTGAGGGTCTGATTACGCTGGCGGTAGGCATTGCTTCTTTCTTCTTGATGCCGGCCTCGGCGGTCCAGACAAAGGCCTGGTACCGTCCCAAGGGCTGGTTCACCGACCGCGAAATCTCCATTGTCGTCAACCGTGTGCTGCGCGACGATCCCAGCAAGGGCGACATGCACAACCGCCAGGCCGTGACCCCGCGCCGTCTGTGGCAGGCGCTCAAGGATTATGACCTGTGGCCGTTGTACATTATCGGCCTGCTGGCGTACATCCCGCAGTCGCCGCCGACAACCTACATTACCCTCATTTTGAAGTCAGCCGGCTTCAGCACGTTCAACACCAACTTGCTGACCATTCCCGCGAGCGTGTTCCACATTTTCGCATTGATTCTGCTGACGCGCCTGTCCGACCTGGTCAAGGAACGCTCCTTTGTATCCATGATCCAGAGCCTGTGGACACTGCCCTGCGTGATTGCCCTGCGCTGGTGGCCGGGCCTCATTGTCAACCGCTGGGGCACCTACGCCCTCGTCACAACCCTCCTGTCGTACCCCTACTGCCACGCCATCCTCGTCGGCTGGACCTCCAAGAACTCCAACAACGTCGGTGCCCGCTCCGTCTCGGCGGCTCTCTACAATGTAAGTCCTCTCTTTTGTGTCCTCGCTGCGTTGCTGTCGCTGCGTTGCTGTCCTCGCTGCGCTGGCTCTCTTTGATTACTTGCTAACGGCTGTAGATCTCCGTCCAACTTGGTGGCATTATCGCTGCCTACATTTACCGCGCCGACGACGCCCCCCACTACCACCGCGGCAACAAGTACTTGATTGTCATCAACTTCTTGGCCATTGCCAGCTTCCTGTTCGCCAAGGCCTACTACATCTTCCGCAACAAGCAGCGCGAGCGGGTCTGGAACGCGCTCTCCCACGAAGAGCAGATCAAGTACAAGCGCGAGACTCGTCTGCAGGGCAGCCGTCGTCTGGATTTCCGGTTTGCTCACTAAGGGGGTGGCAGCCACTGGCAGGAGTTGACGGGATAGAAGAAAAATAGAAACAAAGACTGCGGCGAGGAAGAGAGAGGTAAAAGCTGTTGCTGCTCTTCATTGCTGTTCACTATGATACTGATAGACGGAGCTGTTAGATAACCGGTTCGCCACTCTGCTAGAGAGATGATACAATATACCTTTTTGATTATGCAACTGTTTCTATGAGTGAGAAGATATAAATCCATTTTATGAAAGACAAACACGCTGCTGTACACTTTGGAGAAACACCAGCAAATCACAGCAAATCACAGCAAATCACAGCAAAATCACAGCAAATAGGCTGCTGCCATTATGATGCCATTTGGAGCAGGCAGCCACAACAGTATCAAACCCTTTTCTCTATTTGTTGTTTGTTGTTTGTTGTACGTCGTAAAGTCGTCGTTTCACAACGCTGAACCCACAATCTATCCGTCCTACAACACGGCCCGGGCCGTCATGTTGCCGCGTGGGGCCTCCAGATCTGGGCCCCGGCTCTTGGTCCAGACGATTGGGTTCATGTTCAGGTTCAGGTCAGGGGTAGTGGAGGTGTTGTGCCGTAAAGCGCATCCCTTGGCGACACACCCCTCCCTTCCATCCTCATCCAAAGAGTTATGTCTGCAGGCAGCCACAATACCGGTGTCTGACTCACAGGCCGAGACGGGATTTCTCCAAATGAGAAAAGGAAAACAAAAACTTGGGACACCCTCGACCACCTCCACCTCCAATCAAGCTTAACTGGGGAAGCTAACTCGGGATGCAGTACTGCCGCTGCAGCGTAGGCAACTGTCATTGCGAGTAAGGAGTACCGGGATTGGAGAACCAGGGGACAGGCACCCTCGGCCGATATTGGACACTCCCCAGGCAGCAAGGCTTCGACAGCATGGCAGCCAGGAACTTCCACTGCACCCCTCCAATGATCGACTAAGAGACGCCTAAGAGACGCCGAGTCGTGGTGGTTTGACGGGGTAAAGCACCATCGAGTCATGAAGATTGTGGATGCTGTTGCGACTGGTTGTTGATCTGTCCCAAGATCAACCGGATAGTCAACTCTGGACAGAAAGGGAGGGAGGAGTGTCGATAACCCGACCGGGCAGCAGGCGAGAATCCCTTCTTTTGAAAGAAGATGAGGCCGCTTTCCCTCAAGCGTTGTCAGACGGCGTATTGATACACCGTGTTCAGTGTTTATTCTGCGTGCTGTCTCATGTGTTGGGGACTAGAGGAAGAGGCATCCCTGTGGCTGAGGATCATTTACTAATAGTGGAACGACGATCTCGTTGGTAATTGTTGTTTGATTCCAAAGAAGAAAAAAAAAAGAAAGAAACAAAAAAAGAAACATAAAAGTTGAAAAAGAAACGCGTTAAAGACCTAGGCTCCTCGCCTGTCGTCCATGGCGTAAACCGTCCATAGTAAAATCCTAGACACCGCCCTATGGTTGTTTGGTTGTTGATGCAACCACAAAGTCACAAAACCGAGCCCCGTCGCTGGTTTGAAAGTAAAAGAATCAAGTCTAGGTATGTCAGTCATGTCCTTGCAGAGTGACGTAGATAGGCATCATCTTGAGTGAAAAAAACATGCGTGGCACAGGGTCAGAGGAAATTGGTAGATATAAAGTTATTCTCCTGCACGGCGGGTTCCACAAAAAACTTGTGGGCCATGTCAAGTACAATCTTAGCGATAAAGCATCATGCTGGCCACGCATGAGGGAGACAGATGTAGAGAAGGGGAAAAGAGGGGGGGGAAGAGAACGTACCTTGGGACCCTGCCCATACCGAAACACCGAACCCATTGAGTATTCATAGAAAACGCCGACCCAGGAAAGCAGAGAGTTGAAAAAAAGTGGAAAGAGAGTCGAAAGAGAGTCGAAAGAAAAGAGAAGGAGAAAGGGATGCCGAGGACACCGTCGTTAGTCCTCCGCCCGCTTCAGCCCTGTCGCCTGGCTGACACTGCCAAAGATGGACAGCGCACTGTCAACTACAGCCTTGGCCATGCCCTGGCCACGCTTGCTGGACGAGCGAGAGTCGCCGCCCAGACTGCTGCCGCCAACACCGCCAACACCGCCCATACTCGAGTCGCTTGCACCACCCATGGTCGGCAGCACATTGTCACTCGCCGACAGGCTCACAAACAGGGCAAAGGGCACGAGCCACACGCAGATGCCGAAATAAGAAGCAATCTGCATAAAGGTGGGCACGTTGGTGGGTGTGTCGTAGTACGAGGACATGTTTTGGTAGGCGCGCTGCTGGGTGGTGGAAAAGTACTTGAACCAGACGTAGTGGTCGACCAGCACCAGGATACACGACAGCAAAAACAGAGGATCGCTGAGCTGCACGTAGGGAAACCGGCGCATGTTCCCCAAATAAACGACGTGGGCAAAGACGCCCAACAGAGTTTGCCAGAGGGGAAACCGGTCGACGAGGCAGAGGACGAGTTGGAGGACGATAATGCCCTGGATGAGGCGGCTGAGGAATCGTTTGGCGAGGACGGTGTGTTCCTCGACAAGTTCGGAGAGGTAATACAAGCCGGAGGCTGGACAAAACGTGTTAGTTGAGATGACAATAGAGAAGAAAAGAGATCAGACGGGACGAGGAGACATACCAATGGCGAGCGTCAGGAAGCCAAAGCCCACGACGGCACCTGCGTAACCAACGAGCGGGAGAATCCACATGATGGCGGTTGAAGAGAGGGGAGAGGGGAGAGGAGGGAAGACGGAGAAAAGAAGGGGGAAAAGAGGAGGGAAGACAGAGAAAAGAAGAGAGAAAAGAGGAGAGAAAGAAGAGAGAAAAGAAGAGAGAAAAGAAGAGAGAAAAGAAGAGAGAAAAGAAGAGAGAAAAGAAGAGAGAAAAGAAGAGAGAAAGAAAACTAAACACGAGCTGTGGATGACACTTTGCTCGGCCGCAAGGCGTCGACCTATGCAGGCGTGGAGGTGGGCATAAGTAGAAAGAGAGATGGAGAGAGCGGGAGAGAGAAGAAGAAGAGAAGAAAGAACAGAATGCAGAGGAGGAAAAGGAACGAGCGTAACGAATGGAGAGTGCAGAGTCTGTCGAAGAAGTGGATGTCGGAGCGGTTCTACTCGCAAAAAGAAAGAAGGTGCGAAAGACGGGAAGGTGCAGCTTGTGATTTCGTGTCGTGGCCAGACCTATTTAGCGTGCGAGGCGTGGTTCGGCTCCTTCCTTTTCGCTTTTCGCGCAGCTTCCCGGAACCAGCAAATACCCAGTAGGAGGGACAGAGAGGAACAGGGACAAACAGGTGGCAGGAGCGAGTTGCAGAGCTTGGTTTAGCTGACTGAGCAGAGCTGTCGCTTCCACTGGTGGCCACCTTAGTTAATCCGGAAAAGCAAGCAGTTAGTCCGGAAATGGAGAGGGGCCCAAAAATAAAATAGGAAAATAAATTGGCAGCCACTCTCAGAGAGACAGACAGAGACCAAAAAAGCTGCGATAAGATAAGGAAGTAGCGCCCCACCAAAAAGTTTGAACTTTGAACGTCAGGAACGGCAGGAACGGCAAAGAACGTTGAGAACGTCACCAAAACGAAAACAAACGAAAACAAAGAGACGACGACGACAATATCGAGGTCTGTGGACATACTGGTGGGTGAAAATACGACAGAAAAAATCTGAAAAATACGAGACCCAACAAAGCACAACGAGAAACTCACTTACCCGGCAACACCGCCACCATGTCGCGCCCCGAGGATACCCTGTAAGTGTCAGAGATCCAAGATTGGTTTTGGTGAACACTCTCTAACAGCTGCAGCGCCGCCGACATCCACTACAATGACACAGAAGCGCGCAAGTACACAACCAGCTCACGTGTCCAAAATATCCAGGCGGCCATGACCCGCCGCGCCCTCGAGCTGCTCGATTTGCAAGGACCCAGCTTTATCCTGGACGTCGGCTGCGGCAGTGGCCTGTCGGGCGAGATTCTGACACGCTCCGGAACATCAATACGGAGGAAACGGGCAGAGAACACTTTTGGCGCAGCAGATGACGAGGAGGAGGTGGAAGGGGGGGACGACGACGACTCTAACGAGGAGGGCGACGACGACGAATTCTCTGGACTCAGTGACAGCGACAGCGACAGCATCGAAGAAGAAATTGGCAACGGCCCGCACGTCTGGGTCGGCATGGACGTCAGCCCGTCGATGCTGGATGTGGCGCTGCAGCGCGACGTCGAGGGCGACTTGTTGTTGGCCGACATGGGCCAGGGCGTGCCGTTTCGGGCCGGCAGCTTTGACGCCGCCATCAGCATCAGTGCCGTCCAGTGGCTGTGCAATGCCGAGAGCAGCGACACCTCCCCGCAGGGCCGCTTATCGCGGTTCTTCAACGGGCTGTACGCCTCGCTGCGCCGCGGAGGCCGAGCTGTGTGCCAGTTCTACCCGAAAAACGACACCCAGCGGGCCATGATTACGCAGGCGGCGGTGCGTGCGGGTTTCGGTGCGGGTATTCTCGAGGACGACCCGGGCACCAAGAATATGAAGGTGTACCTGGTGTTGACGGTGGGCAGCGGCGTGACAAGCGGCGATATTACGGGCGTGGTGTCCAACATGGACGGCGTGGACATTCTGGACGACCGGGGGGCCCGCAGCTCCAACGGCCGCCTCAAGAACAAGAACATCAAAAAGGGCAGCAAGGCCTGGATTGCCAAGAAGAAGGAGCAGATGGAGCGCAAGGGCAAGATTGTCAAGGCGTCGTCCAAGTACACGGGCCGGAAACGTCGGATTGCCTTTTAGACGGGGAAGGCGGGGAAGGCGGGGATGGTTGGGCTGTTTGTTTCTTTCATCGTTTCTGCACATATGGCGCCTCGGCGCTTAAAATGACGATTAATGCCTTTATTCTCTTCATTCAACACGACATACTTCATACATCATTTGTTCGTTTCTCGTTCATCGAAGCTCACGCCCGCCAGAATGTGTAGACTTTGGCCTCCCATGCGAACAATGGCTCCTGACCGATCCAGCCAGCCGGTACGTCCCGGTTCTGTGTCACCTCACGCCAGCCCGGCACATCCTGGTCTGGCCAGTTAGGCACATTGTACTCGGTACCTGGTGTGTCGTCATCCGAAAAGTTGGCCACAACGACAACGGGGGCCACGCCTGCACCTCCTCGCTGCCATGCCATAATCTTGCCGCCCCGGCTTGTGTCGACATGAAACACATTGGTGTCGTTAACACCGAGTGCTGGACACGTCGTGCGCAGCTGCACCAGGTTGGCCACATAGGCAAACAGCGCCTGCCGCCATCCGCCGTCGTTTTTGCGTTCGTAGTTGACCGGGTCTGTCTGCTTGTACGCCATGTTGACGCTCTGGTCCTCTTGGTCGGCAAACTCTTCTCCAGCAAAGATCATGGGGACGCCAAGAGACGTCAGGAGGAGGGCAAAGGCAAGGCGGGCCCGGCGGGCAATGTTGTTGGGATCAGAGATGCCGTTGTCGAGACAAAAATTGTAGAGCCGGTTCTTGCGGTAGCCTTCAATGTCGTGCGAAGTGATGTAGTTGATGGCTTGTGTGCCATCCGCAAAAGAACCACCGTCGAGCTGGTCCTCACGACAGTCGACGAGCCTGCGGACAGTCCACTCAAAGTCGTCGCCGCCCCAGCTCTCGCCCAGCAGGACGGCCCTCACACGCTGCAGCCAGTTCTCGTTCCAAAGCGCGTCCAAGCAGCCTTGCTGGACCATGGCAATGGGCATACTAAGCTCTTCGCCAATCACCAAAAACTTGGAGGGGTCCGACTTTTCGTCCACAGACCGCGCGTCGTACAGATCCCACGCCTTCTCCTTGTATGCCTTGACAAAGTCCCAGTTGCCGATGTTGCTGATACTATCAAGGCGTAAGCCGCCGACACCAAAGTCGGACATCTAAACAGTCAGCAGTGTGCGGAAAGGATAAAATATTAAAATGGAGCGCGCCCTACTCACCCATCGAGTCAAGTGTGATTTGTGAAAGACCCAGGAGGGGTGCACACCATCCGTGACAGTCTGTCCACTCTCTGGATCATAGGCCGCCCCGGCCACCGTCTTGATGTACCGCCACGACTGCCCGCCAAACCCGTCCCGCAGTTGGCCGCCCATAGTGTGCCCCTGGTAGCTGTCTGGGTTGTCGGGCTCCGCCGCTGGGTTGATGTGGAAGACGGCGGCCGTGCCACTATCCGCCAGTGTCCCGTACGAGTCGTGCCCGAAAGCCATGACCACGTCGGCAAAGAACCGGACGCCCTGGTTTTGTACTGTATCCACCAGGCCGACCAGCTCGGATGCCGTGCCCAAGTCAAAGTCGGGTGCAAAATAGTGTGCTGTCGCATACCCCCAAGCACCGCGAGGCTTGGCGTCTGTAGCCGGCAGCAGCTCTAGTGCATTGACACCCAGCTCCTGCAGTATGGCGCCCGAATTCACGGTAGGAATCGACGCGAAATTGCGGCCGGGTGTGCTGGTGTCCCAAAGCGCCTGCACATCGGCAAACGTGCCCACGTCGACGTCCATATCGCCGTGCGCGCCAGTGCCGCCCTTGGCCCAGGATGTCGGTAGTTCGTAGATGACCATGTGGTTGTTGGGAGGGAACGACCGAGACATCAAAGATGTCGAGGAAGTGGTAGTTGGCCGGCCGAGTTGTGGCCGTCCCGGCTCACTCCCATCGACATCGCATGGCCACAGCCGTCCGTCCCGACACTTGATCACGGCCGGCGGCTGCAGCGACTCGGTGCGCGCCTTGGGATCGGCCATGCCGCCAACGCCATAATCGACCGTAAAGGCAAACGGGTCGGTGACGGTGACGCCGCCGAGCTGGAAAAAGTAATGATACACAGAACCATCGGTAAGGACAGGGTCGAGCGTGTTGGGGTCCAACAGCCAGAGACCGGCTCGGTTGTTGTCGGCAGCTATAAAATCTTGCTGGACGAGTTTCTGAAAGGTGCTACCATCCGGCGAGTATGTTCCGAGGACAAGCTGTGGCGGATTGGATGGAGCAATGTCCGGCAGCCAAAAGACAAAGTAACGGCTCCGGAGGTTGAGAATGTCGGCTGCGTAGGCACTGGGAGGCGTCGAGGCCATGGCGGTCGCAGTTCGAGCCGTGTTCGTGAAGTACAGCAACTTGCTGTTGTTTTGTTTTTGTGATCCTTTGGTGGTCTTCTGGCCCTTTTATTCACAGCCCGCGATCATTTGTTTACGGCTTGTGAGCAGCTTGCTATTTCTTGCTATTTCAGCCGTTTGCCGTTTGCCTTTATTATGATGCGCTGGACGCGCCAATTTTGTTTTGCCGCAATCCATATTTGCAACAGTGTTGGCTATGACCAGTCACAGAGCTCGAGTGTCAACCGTAATGATGTCAACTTCTCAGTCGCTCTCTCTTTCTCTCCAAAAGAGGCATCAATCCTCACCGACCGTCCTCAATTGGCTTCGAGAGAATCAATTGGGCAGCTCTCCGACATCCTGCTCCATGCATAAGGCTAGAAGAGGTGTGGTCAAGCGTGAGCGATAAACGTCGACTCTACAGCCACGATAAGAAAGACGGAAAAGAGTGGTCGGTCGTACCAAATTATTGGCTGATGTCATTATCGCTGGCGAAGCTCGCCGTATTGGGTTAGGCCGGGCTGGGAAGGAGCTGTGTTGGGGGTGGATGGAGGAATGGAGGGAATGGAGGAATGGAGATGAGGGGTGGAGGGGCAGCAGGTGTCGTTGCGTTGATGGTTTTCAGTACAAACGTATGTATGGCCAGTCTACGAAATGAGGTTCTACGGAAGATCGTGAGCTGCGTAAATACATTCAGGAGAGAGAGTCGACAGAAGGAAAGAGCAGAAGCACAGAAAAAG
Source organism: Sporothrix euskadiensis (assembly GCA_019925375.1). Taxonomy (NCBI): domain Eukaryota; kingdom Fungi; phylum Ascomycota; class Sordariomycetes; order Ophiostomatales; family Ophiostomataceae; genus Sporothrix; species Sporothrix euskadiensis. The sequence continues at coordinate 160,046 of JADHKQ010000003.1, read as the reverse complement.
GAGGCAAAGGAAGGAGCGAGCTTTGTCGCGCATTCGCGGTTTCGTGTTGGAGAAATATTACCCCAATACGGAAGCTGCGGCCAGGAGTGGTCTTTTCATCCACTGTAATTTTTCTTTTCCTTTTTTTTTCTTTTTTTTAGGTAGCAAGTCGCTCTTTCCCCTTCGGCTTTGTTCGCGCAAGGACGGATTACGGCGGAGATTGGTCGGGGCAGTCATCAACGACCGACGCTAGTCCTGGTTTGGACAACAAGACCCACTTCTAGAAATGGCTGCCAGCTGGTGCCAGCTGCAGATCTCTTATCGGCAGGCTTTACGCCGAAACGGACCACTGCAAAACAGGTGCGGCATTTCGCGGTCTGCCGCTGTATGAAGGACAGAGTACGACGTACCTCCGTAGGAAGGAGCGGCCAACAATCAGTGCTTTCCCTCCCTTTGAACCTTTTGCCCTTTTTGCCTTTATTTTTTTCGCTCAATAATTTTCTGGCACTTGCCTTTTGCCACGAACACAAAACACAAAAACAGCATCACCACTTTACGATCATCGACTTGAGCTGTGCTCTTCCCTCTGAACCCTCCCCTCTCCTCGATCGTTTTCCTTCGCGCCCTACCACAACTATGATGTCCCAGCGCTCCGCCCGCGCGGCCCAGGTAAGCTTATCTCGCGGTGCTTTCACATGCCAAACAGTGAGAGTGAAGCTTTGATGTTTTCGACAACAAAAACGACGATCAACAACAATGGACACAATTCGATACCACCTACCACCACAAGCTTTGCTCTCGCAGCTTTCTTTTCTTCTTTTCTCTGTTCACTAACAGTCGTAGTCCCTCTTCAAGGCTGCTGCCACCCCCGCCCCCGCGGCCGCCCGCTCGTTTGCGACCGTCCAGTCGGACATCTTCAAGCCGACCAAGTATGGCGGCAAGTACACAGTGACGCTGATTCCCGGTGACGGTATCGGTGCCGAGGTTGCGGAGAGTGTCAAGACCATCTTCAAGGCCGACAACGTGCCCATTGAGTGGGAGCAGATCGAGGTGACGGGTGTGGACACGGCGACGCCGACCGGCCGGACTGAGGATTTGTTCAAGGAATCGGTGGCGTCGCTGCGCCGCAACAAGCTCGGCCTCAAGGGCATCCTGCACACGCCCATCTCGCGCTCGGGCCACCAGAGCTTCAACGTCGCCATGCGCCAGGAGCTGGACATTTATGCTTCGATCTCGCTCATCAAGAACATCCCCGGCTACCAGACCCGCCACGAGAACGTGGATCTGTGCATCATCCGTGAGAACACGGAGGGCGAGTACTCGGGCCTCGAGCACCAGAGCGTCCCCGGCGTCGTCGAGTCGCTCAAGATTATCACCCGCGCCAAGTCGGAGCGCATCGCCAAGTTTGCGTTCAGCTTCGCTCTGGCCAACAACCGCAACAAGGTCACGTGCATCCACAAGGCCAACATCATGAAGCTCGCCGACGGCCTCTTCCGCAGCACCTTCCACGAGACCGCCAAGGAGTTCCCCACCCTCGAGGCCAACGACATGATTGTCGACAACGCCAGCATGCAGTGCGTCAGCCGCCCGCAGCAGTTTGATGTTCTCGTGATGCCCAACCTGTACGGTGGCATTCTGTCCAACATTGGCGCTGCTCTTGTCGGTGGCCCCGGCATTGTGCCCGGCTGCAACATGGGCCGCGACGTTGCCGTCTTTGAGCCCGGCTGCCGTCACGTCGGCCTCGACATCAAGGGCAAGGACCAGGCCAACCCCACGGCTCTGATCCTGTCCGGCTCCATGCTGCTGCGGCACCTGGGCCTCGACGACCACGCCAACCGCATCTCCAAGAGCATATACGCCGTGATTGCCGAGGGCAAGGTTCGCACGCGCGACATGGGCGGTGTGGCCACGACGCACGAGTTCACCAAGGCCATCCTCGACAAGATGGAGCAGCAGTAAGCGCAGCGGGGCGAGGAGCGTCTATGCTGTCGTTTGTCGTTTGTCGTCTTGTCGTTTTGTCGGTTTGGTGTTGATTAATTTTACGTCGTTTTTTGTCTCTTGCCTCTGTCATGGTCTCTTATTCTTGTCACCCCAGCGTATATAGACAAACGAATTTAGTACTTTATGCATTATGCTTTTGGTTGACGCCTTTCTTGATTTTTGGTTATCGGACTGGTATTGGATTCAATTTCAGTTGCTGGCTTTTGAACGATTGAGATACGACTAAACAGCAGATAAACAGCAGCCGCAGAGATGACTGCCAACACACACATTACGGTGACGCCTTTTCTGATCTCTTTCTCTCCAACACCTACCAGCCAAAGCTCTCTTCGAAGTACTCAATCGACTCGCGGGTCGTCTCCATGTTCTGGGCCACGACGTGGCGCACATTGTCGGCCAGGTCTTTGGGACCGCAGACCATGACACCGAGCCGGGCGTCGGTGCCGTGGACGCTCTGGGTGAGCTTGCGGACGGTCGACAAAACATCCGGGCGGCCCGACTGGATACGGTAGCCGGTGGCGGCCGACTTTTCGTTCAAGTCGGCCGAGTTCTCCAAAACACCGCCTTTCTCGTGGTCAAACTGCTCGACAGCCTTTTCGCCGACAGCAGCGTCCTCAGCAGGCGTGACGGGCGAGTCGACGGCGTCGGTGGAGGAGGAAGCAGTGGAAGAGACGTTGGCAGCAGCGACACGAACAGACGACGACGGCGGCGGCTGAGCCGTGCCCGTCAGGTGTAACGCGACGTTGATGTCTGGACGGCTGAGCAGGCCAGCCAGCGGGCCGTCAGCAATGAAGCGAATAAAAGACTCATTGCGGTCGGACCAGACGAGGGTGAGGCTGCGCGTGCGGGTGGGGACACGGCCGTTGGCGCCTTCGGCAGCGCCGCGCTCGACACGCCGGACGTAGTCCAACAGATAAGGAAGGACACCGGCGATACCGGAGCCGCCGGCCACCAACAAAACCTGGTCGAACGTGTGGAGGGGCTCGGCCTTGCCGTAGGGACCCTCGAGGAGCATGGCCGGGGCTGTCGTCAGGGTGCTGCCGCCCTTGGCCTTGCACTGCTTGACGAGCTTCTTGGTCCAGCCGTCGTAGGGCCGCACCCAGAACTGGAGATGAAGATCGCCCGTCTTTTGGGTGGGCTGGTCCCAGTAGGCGAGCGTGAAGGGATGGTTCTCCCAGCCCAGAATGTTGAGGGGCTGGTACAGGAAATAGTGCTGGCCAGGGCCGGGGAAGAGGCGGGCATTGCCCGGGACGACGTCGACGGTCAGAATGTTGGCGGACTCGTGATAGGTGACAGTAGCCTTGGTGGACTGGAGGCCGCTGCGGCGGACGTGGATGTTGATGTAGAGCTGGCGGACGAGGCGCATAAAACGGTCAAAGCCCCAGATGACGCAGGCCGTCAGCAAGAAGGGGTAGTTGAAGTCCTCGAGGTCAAAGATGTTGGTATGGTAGTAGAGGAAGACCAGCAAAAGGACAGAGAGCACAATGTGGACAATCAAAAAGTTCTCGTAGAGCTTGTTGCGGAAGACGCTAAACGAGAAGATGATCAGAAAGGACATGACGACGGTGGCAGCCACACCGAGCGTCCACCACAGCTCCTTGTAGTTTGTGTAGTAGTAGTCGCCATAGCCCGCACAAAAGTAGTAGGCCGTGTAGCCAATGGAGTGCATAATGGCCTGCAGCGTGGCCAGCCGCGCAATGTGGCGATGGAAGATGTTGAACGTGCCAAAACTCCAGCCCGTCATCCACAAAAAGATGTTGTTTCTCCCACTAAAGATCCACAGCAGCGGGATGTTGCCATAGGACATGGTGCCCGTGCGGTCGGCAATGTAGCGCCAGATCTGCGGGGCGCTGCCGGACCAGAAGATGTTGGCGCTGAGGCTGTGGATGTTGGCAGCGCCCAGAACAATACTGATAATCCAGTAGGCAGCCACAACAAACGTCTCGGCCCGGGTCGGGATGGTGCACCCCAGGATACGCTGCTGGTGGTAGGGCGGCAGCGCACTGGGCATGATGGCGTACTTGCGGACGATGGCAGCAGCACGGCCAAAGAGGTTGGCCGGCTTGGCGGCGTGGTTGATGGTGCGGCCGCTGCCCTCGGCATCGGTATAGACATAGCTGTGGCGGCTCTCGATAATCTTGTAAGCAATGTTCTGGGCCACGCCAAAGGCCAGAATAATAGCCCAGAAGCCGTAGCCGGCAAAGGTATAGTAGGCGTGCAGACGCTGCTCCCAGTCGTACGCGTGCTCTGACCGGCGGGACACATCAAACACGGCCTTGGTCATGAGGAAAGGCGCCGTGATGTTGGCGCCCTCCTCCAGATCGGTATCGCTGTACACAGGAAGCGCGGCAATAGCCTCGGGCGTCAGGTTAGCCGCAAATCCCGAGGGAGGAAGCAACTCGACCTCGCCATAGCCCTCACACCAATCAGCCATCACGTCAACACCAGGCTGGAACTCCTCGGGCAAACAGTACTTGTACATGGAGGCGTACATGCTGACGAGTGCGTTGGGGTTCTGACACAGCGAGCCATAGTAGTCGCCATAGCCAATGCCGGGCCACTGGTACTCGCCGTAAAAGTCAAACATGACGAGACCGCACTCCTGGTTGGCGTAGACAATGCCGAGCGGCGAGTCGGCCTGCACGGCGCCGGTCAGCAAAAGAGCGGCGGTGGCCGTCAGCCGCGTATATGATGGGATCATGGTGGTGTGTGTGAGTGAGAGAGGGGTATGATATAAAGAAGAGTTAACAAAATAATAGAGTGAGGCGTGGTGACGATCACGTATCACCAGTGCAACGTCAGTCTCCTGGATGGCAGATCTGTTGATCTAGACCTTGAGCCGAGAACAAGGGTAGATGTGGATGATACACAAATATAAAGCGAAAGAAGAGAAAACAAAAAGAAAAACAAAGGAAGAGACAGAAGATCGCCCGTGTCATGGACAACCTCGCAATATATACCCGGAGACTCGGGAAAATGGGGATGTGGAGGACGTGCAGGTAGAAAAACAGGTCCCGAAAAACAGATCCCGAAGAATAGAAAGTTTTGAAAAATCAAACACCCTCCCCAGTGTACGTTGATATCCTCGGCTGCCCGTTGGCTGGTGTTAGGCGCTCACAAAAATCAAAGTCGAGCCTCTTCTTTTCTCATCTATCTTCTCCGGCCGTGGACGGCCGGGATCGACATTGAGACAAGGCAAGCATGGGTGGTGCAAGGCCCAGCTCACCATTGGCAGTGAGGGAACAAGAAAGCAAATAAAAACGAGGAAAGAGGGCTAGCCATGAAGAAGATGGGTTAGGTCGGCTTGTCTGTGGTGCGTCTGTCAGTCCAGGATGACTGTACGAGTTTACTGCTCTTTTTTTTTTTTTTTCTGTTCTCGTTCTCTAATAACAAAACCAGTAGATGCACCCCTCTCCTGTTTACACCCCTTCACTCTTAGCCTTCACCCCACAGTCTACTTTAGCTCTCAACCTGACCTTCTCTCTTCTTACGCAATAGTTTGCATTTGTTTTTGCTCTGACTCTTTTTCTTTCTATCCCCCACGTGAATACCCGCATCAATAGACCCTGTGAAAGAATAAATGCAGGTCACCCGTTCCCAAAAGCATTGCCTATTCACCTGCCTGTCCATCACCACGAGATGGATTTGATTTCTTGACCTTTCTGTAGGCCAGACAATGAGACCTTGGAGACTCGACACGTCCGCACAAACAGGAACACGAAACAGAAGCTCAACTTGCTCGACAATGACAACAATATCCCCAGATCATGTTCTTTGCTGTGCACATATTTTATGAAGAACAGAACAGACGGTCGCTCTATAAATCACTGTTCTGTCAATGTTATGTAATAGCATGCCAATGAAATGCCAGAACTGGGAGAGTAAAAAGAAGACCAAGAACGCCTTGACGTCCATCCCACTCTTCAACTATCCGACCCTGGCTCGCTTGTCTGCCGAAGCTATCCAGGATACAGGTAGCGTTGGGTGGTTGGGTCGTTGGGTGCACAGAACCATGGTTTGCGTGGGAGAGTGGCCCAAGTTAAGCTGGTAAAAGCTGGTAAATAGACTAGAATTCCAGGTGGAAGATTTAGCCGTCAAGTATTTGGAAACCGGGTAGGCATAAGAAGAAAGGTTTGTCAAGGGTATGGAAGAATATTCATTACGATATGAGCATGGATTAAAGACAGCGGGAGAGAATAGTAAGGTGATGGTCCCAGAAGACGAGTTATAACACATCACCCAAGTAGAAAGTATTGCCGCAAAAAAAAAAAGAAAAACAAACAAGTACTTTGTATTCAAGACAAACTAGACGGTAGCTGGAAGCGGGCAGACCTTGGTCCAGGCCGTCCAGTCCCTTCATATAATCTAATCAGATGGACGAAGAGATGGACCAAAACGCCACAGAAAAAATCTGCACAAGAGACTTGTACTGATCAAGCCAAAGTGGGGAGAGCAGAGTGCTGGGAGGGTGAAGCTAGGAGTGGTGAAGACATGCATTGTACGTGCGCTAAATGATCAGATAAAAACCGGAAAGCCACAAATGCACGAAAAATGCACAAGGTATTAAATCAGATAAATCAGATAAAATCGAGGTGGCATCATGAGCAGGGGACGTTGTAGACTGGCGCCGTTGATTTTAGTGCACCTTTGACCAGACTACGATGTGAGTGGTTAGCCTGCTTGTCCATCAGGTAAAATCTGCCTTTACACTGCCTCTCTTTGCTCGTTGCCTCATTTCCTCGATTTATTCTGGTCGTTGTACGACGTATCCCTTTGACTTTTTCCAGTTGACTATTTTATATTCGCCTCTCTTGCCGCAATCAGATTAGATTAGATGGATTTCCGCGTCTGGCGTCGTTTTTGAGGGGGGGGCAGTTGCAGAACCAAGCTTCTGTTCTAGCCCAGTCTCTGTCAAGTCTCTCTCCAGTCTCTCTCACTCTGTCTGTCCGCTCGCCCAATCGCCATGCACACTGCAACGCTGGACCACCCCCACTTGCACGACCCAAGCTACAACAGACCACCAGTACGTTCGTACGTATGAAGCTAGTACACATGAAGCAAACGAGTGAAGATGGCGGCACGAAAATGAAAAGAAAAGGATAAAAATATGCCGTCGTCGGGGCTTCTTTTTCTTTTTCTTTTCTTTCTTTCTTCTTCTTTTTTTCTGGTGTGTCCCTTCCTCCCCGAAAAGGGCACGGCGGGTGCTATTCAGCAGAGTCCAACCACAGACTATTGTCCACACTCTGAGAGCACAGTCCACAGTCCACAGTCCACAGATGCATCCAGAGTCTCGTTGACCTGCCCACTCGTCCATTCTGTCCCTCCGCTCGTAGCAGCCGAAGAAACGAAAAAAAGCTTGACATCCAAAAGCCAAGACAGAAGCCAAGACCAGGAGCCGAGACGAGTTGATTACAGAATGGAGAGCTGGGACGAGTCCTAAAAAAGAAAGTCCCTGAAAAAACACAAATGTTTGCAATGGCAAGACAATTCTTGCTCGGTGCCATGTGAAGGGGCGGGCAAGCCATACACAGTACAGCTTTCACGGTGCGTTTTCTTTACGTTTTATCCTCTCTTTTTGTAGTTTTCTAGTTTTCTAGAAACAAAAAAAACAATTAGCAGCCCGTAGTAAACAGTAATGCATTTGTCTCCCACCCACTTTGTCTTTACGAGGCGGAGAATCACTGAGATTCTGTCAAACGCTGGCACAGACAGGGGGCCAGGAACCAGGGCAGTGGAAGAACTGTTTTATTCAGAACAGAGTACGTCGTAAGAGGGTTGCACGCGGTTCCCCCGCGTGGCCCGCGTGGCCCGCGTGGCCTCGCTCTGTTTACTCCCACCGAGTGAGTACAAGAGTACCGTGCAGATCCATGGTGGTTACAGAAGACAGGCGAGTAAATACGACGTGCTCCGGGCGAATCCTACGTAGGTCGGAATGAGCCGGGGTTGGCATTTTTCCTTGTCCCATACGACGCATTTTGTAGTAGCTTGTGTCTGTCCACAGTAGCTCGTGCTTGTCCTTCCAAGCGCTGCCAATTCCGCTATGGAGACGTCTTTTTTCTGGTGCGGCCGCCGATTACCTGGAGAGTGGGGAGAGTGTGTGCTCTTGTCGTTTTTGTTGAGTTCCTCCGAAGTCGTATGACTGCAGGATATTTAAACAGAAAATGTGACATTGGTCCATGGTTATGGAGTTTTGGAGTTGAGAGTATCTCCATAATTCAGTCAGCATTGCACTGACCATTCTTCATCATGGAGCTTCCGAAGATGCGTGTAAGTGAGAGTCCATATTGTTTGGGCATCAAATCTGCACAAAATACATGGACCAGCCACGCCACAGATAACATGGAAAACCAATGACCCAAGAAAACCACAACTAAACATTACGCACAAATGCCTCAACCTTTTTGTTTTTCTTTTCTTAGGGGGGGCATCCCGGGACATACTTGTGGGGGTGTGTGAGAGCACAATCTGTGTCTGGCACTTTCTCCGGCAAGTTTTGCGAGGAAACTTCAACGCTAAACGAAAAGCTCTCTACAGAGTAGCTGGAAGCTGGTCCCTGCAAGCTACATGTCGAAGGAAAGACGTCTGTGTGCGAGGGCGTCGGAACCCGCTACCAGAAAGAGAAAAATGGAATGATCAGATAAAATTGAGGAGGGAAACAAAAAAGATGGTGGGAAGCTGAGGCTTTTCCCGGTACTCAGCCTCCGTTCTCGCATGGTTTAGCGGTTAAGCATGGGAGCGTCTGCAAACTGCCTCGTAACTCGTACTCGGAATTTGCCTGTGAAGACTGAAGAGAGACTGGATCGGCAGATGTTGTCTACAGGGCCGTACTTCTGATGGTTTTCTCTCATTTTCGTGTCCCTACCTATGCCAAGTACACCGGACACAAAGCCAAGACTGTTCGGTAGAGAACTACTGGCTGGAACAGAGGGAACCGCCCCCCATGAGCCCATAAGCTTTTGCACTGTTATGTTATGAAAAAGCTTGCCTTGTATTTTGCTGTTTTTTTTTCAGAGAAGAAAGGAGAAGAAAGGAGAAGAAAGAGGCCGAGACCGGTCCACACAACCCAAACCGCAGCAGGCCCTGGGGACTGAGGAAAACCTTACTTTAAAACAAAAAAAAAAAAAATGTTAGAGAGGAGGGCCAGTGGAGGTTGAGAGAGCTAGCTCTGTGGAGTCTTTTCAGGGACAGAAAACAGGAAAACGAGGATATCAAGAGAGAGAGAGAGAGAGAGAAAATGCAAGACGGCGAGTGCAGTTAACAGCAGGGAAAGCCAGAAAAAGCAATGAAAATGGACAAGCACAAAGTGTACCCGCCTTACTGGACAGTATGGCCTTTTATTCGTTCAAGTGAGTGTTGTATTGCCGGACATCTTGCCGGCAAACAAGAACAAACAAGAACAAAGGATTTGTTAAGTGGTCGATCCCCTGCAGATGTCAGAACCTTGTTTTGTATTTGCCTTTTCTGCCTTTTCATTATCTGATCGTATCACTTGCGGCCATTGGTCACTGATCGGCATTCGCAGCCAACAGCGGGTACGCGGAATTCAGGCCGTGCAAACTAGAAACGGGAAACTGGAAACGGGAATCCATAGCTGCGGGACAAAACACAAGTTCCGTTGTTGATCTTTTCTGTCAATTTTTCCCCATTTTGCTTTCTCGTCCGTCTGTTTCACGGAACACTCGGATGACACAGAAACTGGCTACACGAATTGTCCCCGCTTCGTCCGCAGTAGTACCCAAGACGTTGCATTTTGTCGTGTTGTATAACTTTGATATTTTGTGTTGGATAATCAAAAGCTAAGAGAAAGAAACAACTTTGATAAAGTGATAGTTACCTTCAGTTACCTACTTCAGTTACCTACTTCACCTTTCTGACTCGCGTCCTCTTTCTCTGACCATCCGTTCTTGCAAGGATGATCCTCTTTTACTTCCTGGGAAGGATGCAAATCAGTTTTTCTTTCTTCGTTGTGTGCCGTCACTTGCCAGCCTGCAGCTTTTTGGGGGGTGTTTTTTTCTCTGTTATTTTGCACCTAATGCATTTTGCGGCTTTACTATATTGTCTTAGTATCAAATCAGTTACAACGCAGATTCTGATCTGATAATGATAATGCTCGGCTGTTGATACGAGGCTAACTAAAAAGGGGCTCCCCACGCACAAAAATATTAATCTTTCCCGAAACCGGCTTGGCCTCTTATTTATTTCTCATCTACGGAGTACGTCGTACACTTTTAGTCCATCTCTCCCCGACTTCTTCCACCTTTGCTTTCTTTTTTTCTGGCCACCCTCCCCTCGCAACTGGTTTTCTGTTTCGCTTAACCGTGGTCCTCCACTGCACCCACCACTCCCTCACTGCTTCGCACGATGGATGCAAGGCTTTATTTCAACTAGGAAGCTTGTGCCTCGTGTTATTTTCTTCCTACGAAATACGGAGTACTACGCTCTTGCCGGCCCAGTCTGCCCCTCCATGTCCCATTTTCCCATCTCCATCCCCTATCAAGCCTCTCCCTCTGCCCACTATGCCGCTGCCCAGGGATCTAGACCTGCCCATGGACCGTGTGAACCAAAGCAAGGTCCGACATAAGAGGAAAGGGCTAACGCTGGTTTTGCAGGTCAGCCATACTCCGTACACAGTATTGACTTTTGGTGCAGGCTCCATATTAAAGAAGGAAGCTTTCAGAGCACGCGACATCCAATCCAACAATGTAGAATAAGTACAACGTACAACGTAGTCATAACACGAAGCCAGCTGGTGTGCAAATGGACAACTTTTTGAAGACTTTTGGGCCGAGAACGAGAAAAGGCTGAAGAAAAGCAAAAACGAGAGAGGTGAAAAAAAAAATGCTAGTGGCCGATTTGTGGCTGATATAGTCTGCAAACCTGGGTCCGCAATGGAATCCATAGACCGTAAAGGGGTCAAGACGATGCAGAAAGAAGCATTCTGTGAGAACAGATTAATGAAATTGGTTCAGAAAAGTACATTAGTACATTAATAGGCACTATGATGCCAGCCCTTGTCTTCTGCCCTGCACAAATTGCTCGTGCTGCATGCTATATCTCGCTGCAAATAACACACCTCGGCGCAATGGAACGACGGAACCAGAAACATGCAAACCAGGATGCGTTGCTTTTCCAAAGCAACTATGACACAGGCTGCTCCAACTGAGCCTTCCTTCGGCAGGCATTACATGTGCCTGCCATTTGAAAATGGCACGCCACTTTGGTAGGCTCAACACCTCGTACACTAATATCGTAAAATAAACACAAGTTGCTCCCTCGACCACGGCTCCCTACCCTATGGCTAGCATTATATCGCCTAACCCCCCACTCCATCCCAATGCATAAGTTCTCCTTGGAAAATGGTCGTCCTACACCCCTCCTCAAGGATCATGAGCAACACGCTTGCCCATCCAAGTCAAACTAGCCCAGTTGGTAACTCTGGTGGTCTGAGGATAATTCGAATCACACAAGTGTTGCAAATGTTGGAGTCATGGCAAGACATTGAGCGTAGTAGAGCTTCTATGAGAGAGTCCAGACCCGGCCTGCAGCCAGATCACCACGTAACAGCAGGCCTAGGTTTCTCTTTTTTTATACGTGGCGTCTTCGATTCTTCCTTCGTTTACAGCGTCTCTCAATTATGTTAGCAGAGAGGAAGCAGCTTACGTACTTGTACAACGTATGAATTGCTCTGACAGTAAAATGGGAGCTTTTTGGTGTATGAAGCACCGTACCTGGAAAGTGAAAATAGTTCTGCCACACAGCATCAAAATACTATCTAGCCGACCCAGACACATCCGTTAGTGCCAACATCCCGCATGTTGCCGATCGCATAACTGGGGAGGCTTTTAGAGGAAGAGGACAGGGGCTTGCACAGCGTTTTGCATATCGGCTGCCGATCAAATGAAATAGATTTTGCAACATGCGGGCTACCTTGTACGGCGCAGTACGACTCGCGGGTTCTACACAGCAGAAAAACCCGCAGTTTGCCGCTGTCTTTGAGCCTTTCACTTTTGGACACACGCCATCGATCCCCTTACGTTACATTTTCCGGCTTCTTCTACTTTTTAAGATGCGTAATACAACGGAGGAACTCATACTTACTACACTCAGTTGTGGATATAAAGAAAAGAGAACGGTCGTAAGTACTACAAAACAGCCCAACTTTGTGAATCTTTTTCTCGAGTTTTAAGATTATGTGCCGGTCTGCTCGTCCTCGTACGCTGTGATTTTACTCTATTCTGATTTTACCATAAGTCATGGGCCATAACTTTTGTAGGCGTTGTCAAGTTTCAACGCCAACATATTTTGAGATCTTTGACAAATGTAAGCCATATAGACTACCGAAAATCAGGTGACGAAAGACAGACACAAAACAATACAACACAGCAAAACTCAACTAGAACAGCACAATAAGTACACCACATATAAAACGGCACCGCTCAGATCTGCAAGTCGCCTTGTTGGGACAGAGAATGCACTGATTACCATTGCTGTGAGTGGCCACGATAGTCGACACCACCATCACATACATGCTATCTGCCTCACTGTCCGCAGTTTTCCCTATGTCCGAAAATATTCATATCCCGCGTTACGTCCGCCGAATCCGTGGGTTCGCGGATATTGTTCGTACCTAAATATTGTTTGTAGTCTGTGGACTTCCACGCCACCCTGTGTGTTTGACTATATTTAAGCAGAAACAACAAGTCGGCCTCATGGCTGCGTGGGATGAAGGCCGCATTGGTTAAGCAAGTTTACTTTTTTATTTTTTTTACTTTTTCCCCCTTCCTATCCTCTGGACGAGCATTTTGCCATGCTTGACGCATAAACCATGTACCTGGGTTTCTTTTCTTCTTTGGATGCCCATCCACCCTCCCAATTTGCTAATCCTTGTGTTTCTATTCATCACCTCGTCACATCCGAGACCATCCCATCACACTTGTTCCTTCGTCGGATACAGTCTACAGTAGTTTCTTCGAGTGACGCATTCCTTCATGGTTTCTTTTTTTTTTTTTTGCTGTTTTATTTTTGTCTTTAATTTTCTGTCTTGATTTTTACTGTCTTACGGCGGCAAACTCGCAAAGGAAAAATAAACAGATACGGACCTCCACGCCGATACAGGCCAGCCCCAGCAGGAAACACCGATAAGTGGGTGTAAACGGTAAATATGCCACCCGGTGACTCGTTGTAGACATCATTGGAAGATGTTGATTCCACAGCTTCTGGCAGCCTCATCATATTTCTTTGTGTACTTTGATATAGATCACAGCCAACTTTGTCAATCTGTTTTTACCTTGGTGTACATTTTTATCTCCTCGGAGATCTGCGGTTTGCTATGCTTTCGTGAGTGGAGTACTCTTCTTTTTACACTGGCCATGCATATGCAGTTCTGTATTAGTTGCACGGCCAGAAAGACCGTGGGCGTGGGTGTGGGTGGTCTGCCCCATGGCCGTCTATCTGTCTTGCCTCTTGTGCCTCGCCTCGCTGCGAGCAGGTCGATGAATCTGCAGGCAAGCAGGCAATGTCTGTGTCAGGATAGGACAAATCGATTGTCCACCCCACGCTTTACAGTACCACACTGTACCTGTCCGCTACGTTTCTCTTCTTGTCTCGTATGGGTCCCGACTACTGAGTGTGCTTGCTCTGGAAAAGGCCGATCACGGCCGGGGAAAGGAGTGTCTGATTGGGCAGCTGCTGTGTAGTTGCACATGTAACTTTTCAGAGGGCGTGCAGAAAGTAAACACTGGAGTGAAGGTAGAGATTTGAGAATTTACACTGCAAAGCTGGTGGGAAGAAAAAGAGGAAAAAGCCCGAGAAAAACCTGCAAACGCCACATGCCGCTAGAAGAATTCGATAATGTATCCAGAGCATGGCCGGTCACACAGTCACACTTGGAGCCTAGCTCTTCGGGGCAGACCAAGTTGCGAGTCAGGGATTTTCAATTTAGGACGCAAGAGAGGGAAACGAGCATGAACCAGCCTTGACCTTTCAGCAAGCTTCAAACTGGTCCTCTGGGGTGGCGACAGTGGGGAGAAGGATTCGTCCTTCTCACGGCTGGGACAGGGCCAGCTACGACTTGAGTAATGGAAATATTGTTCAACCCTAACGGGACGAGGCAGAAAACGCGGCTTGCCTTACTTGCTGCTCGGGATTTGCTTACCATGGAGCTATTGATTCTTGTAAAGTGTAAAATAATCAAGACTCATCAAGCCTGTAGAAGTGCAGAGCCTAGACTAAAGACAAAGGGATCGCAAGACGGTAAGCATCGACAAGAGAGTAGGCAGTAACAGCAAAGAAGACAAAGGCTGCTTTCGAAATCGCTTCTGGTTTTTTGGTTGTGTGAAAAAGAAAACTCTAATCGTATGCCATCAATGCTGTACAGAGAAAGACCAAAAAAGGTAAAGAATAAACAATGACTAAAAGACAAAAGAAATGTAGAGAGCAGGGTCCACAACGAGCTCTTCAGTGACCAGAACACCAGGACCAAAACAATTCCAAAACAATTCCAAAACAATTCCAAAACAACAAGCAATTCCGTATTCTCCAACATACACCAGACACCTCAAAAGACAACCACGTCAAAAGACAACCACGTCAAAAGACAACCACGTCAAAAGACAACCACGTCAAAAGACAGCCACATCAAAAGACTACTGGCCATCCCATACGGCCTCTTCATCGAGAGGCTCGACACGCACCAAAATCTCTTCCAGCAGACCTTCCAAAAAGGTACCGACATCTTTTCCCATGCCGACCGGCTCCGCCTTGTCAAAGTGGTCAATCTCCTTGCAGACATGCGCCAGCTTGTAGACCAGACGACGGATCTTGTCGTGGGCCACTTCGGCCTGGGCCACCTGGGCCGGTGTCGTTGTAGTGGTCGACGCCGCCGCCCTTGCTAGCTTCTGCACACGAATCTGCCTCCGCTTGAGGGCTTCCTCGAGCGCCGGGAAGATGACGTCGTTGAGCGCATCGAGTTCGCCGTTGGGGCTGGCCGGCGCCGGCGACGGGAACGAGACGGGCGTGCCGGTCGGTTCGGGGAGAGAGAGGGACTGGTTCTGTGCGGGCGCTGACACAGCGTCGGCCCGAGCTTGTGTCTGTTGCTGTTGTTGCTGCTGTTGTGGCTGTTGAGACCACTGCTGGTACGTCGGTTGGCCTTGTTGCGGCATAGGAAGTCCTGGAGGCGGTTGTAGGGTGCTCTTCTGCTGCAGAGGTTGCGGCTGCTGTTGTTGTTGTTGTTGTTGATGCTGTTGTTGTTGCTGCGGTTGTGTCGGTTGTGACTGGCCACCACGGAATGGAGGAATTTCGGGCAGTTGCATGGGGCCGACTCGGGACTGGGGACGTGACGAGGACGAGCCAGCCAAGGAAGATGGAGATGGGGCCAAACTCTGCTGCGAGCTCTTTGAGATCAGTACTTGTTGACCTAAAGACTGCCTCGACAGCGACGATATGGCCGACACCAGGTTCATGTCACCCATGTCGCGCTGCAGCTGGTCCGAGAGAACACGGTCGTAGTCGGGCGATGGCTGCACGGGCGAGACGTTTTCGTTGGTAGTGCGCAGGCCGCCATTCGTGGCTCGTGGTGTCTCGGGTAGGCGAGGCTGGTGTTGTGCATACTGCTGTTGTTGCTGCTGCTGCTGCTGTTGTTGTTGTTGTTGCTGCTGCTGTTGGTATTGTTGGTATTGTTGGTACTGTAGTTGCTGCTGTGCTAATTGCTGTTGGTGTAGTTGCTGTTGATGGAGTTGTTGCTGCTGCATCTGTAGTTGGTGCTGCTGCTGCGCCTGCAGCTGTAGAGACTGCAGGGATGGTTGGGACAGAGGACCGCTGCCGCTGCTTAGTGGTGGAATGTTGACCATGCTCGAGACGGGTTTCCGCTGGGGACTGACTTGCCGCGCCGTGCCTGAACCTGAACCTGAACCTGAACCCGAAGCCGAGGCTGCAGCTGCGGCTGCTTTGAGCGTGTCCTGTTCGCGGTCGAACGTGGCCTTGGTTGGGCTGCGGCTGGTCTCCCGCCGTGTCTCGCCATAGTCGTCGGAGCTCTCGCTCGACCGTGACGAGCGGGCATTTGTCGCCGCTTCGTCCATGGTATTGAGGCCTGGACGGTACCCTGGCTGCGGCTGTGCGAAGCCTGCCGGCGCACCACCGACTAAACGCACGGTGCCAAAGTCCCACATGTCTTCGTTGACGTCGGCCGCCATGCCATGGCCTTGTCCTTGTTGTGTGTGCGTGTTGCGTCCCCCATCATCGTACTCGTCGTCGTCTTCATCTCCGCTGCCCTTGTGCGTGGCGCTCCATCGGCTGTGGCGTTCAATGAGCTCGGTGAGGTAACTTGTCTTTTTGGCGCGGCGGATAAAGGGGTGCCTCAGCAGGTCGCGGGCGGTCGGCCGTTCCTTGGGGTCGCGACGCAGGCAGACCTCGATAAAGTCCTTGAAGGCTTTGGTAAAGTTGCCTTCGAGCCGTGGCGGCGGGTTCTTGGGGATTAGAAATAGCACCTTCATGGGGTGGATGTCGGCATAGGGCGGCTCGCCGTTGGCCAGCTCAAGCGCAGTAATACCCAGCGACCAGATGTCGGCCTTGTGGTCGTACCCAGACTGCTTAATGACTTCGGGGGCCATCCAAAAGGGCGTTCCGACAAAGGTGTTCTTCTTGGTCATGGTGGCCGACAGCTGGCCCGAGACACCGAAATCGGCAAGCTTGACCTGGCCGTTGGAGCTCAGCAAGACGTTGGCGGCCTTGATATCGCGGTGCAGTTTCTTGTCGGCGTGGAGGTAGTCGAGGCCGAGCAGCAGCTCGCGGACAATAATGGCAATGTAGTCCTCGCCAATGAGGCCCGGCTTCATGAGGTCGGCGCAGCTGCCGCCAGAGCAAAACTCCATGACGATCCAGAGCTCGGCGCCCTTGGCATAGGAGCCGTAGTATTTAGTGACATAGGGCGACTGGAGCTCGGAGAGGATGGCGATTTCCTGGATGATGTCTTCGACCTCGTCTTCGGCGCTTTCAATGTCGATAATCTTGATTGCGACGGCCTGGCCGGTGCGTTTGTCGACGCTACACTGTTAGCGGGGGTAGAGAAGAAGGAAAGAATATACACAGCAGCGCCTTGACTCACCCCTTGTAGACTTTGCCAAAACTGCCTCCGCCGATGCAGTACTCTTTCGTGTAGAGCTGTCCTGGGTCAGCCGAGCCGGTCCCCCTCTCGTAGGCGTCGTCTCTGCTCGCCATGGTGGCAACGTGCTGCTCGGCAAGTCACCGTCTATCGGCAGAGCATGTGTGTGTGGATGCGGTGTCGTCGATCCAGAGTCGTGAGGAGTCGTGAAGAGTCGTGAAGAGTCGTGAAGTGTCGAAGTGTCGCCAGATATTGTGTCGCAGACGTAAGCTCGCGGGCTGCCGTCACTAATAGGAGGAAGAGTCGAGAAACGAGTGGCGCCAGAAAAAAATGGGAGACCGCCAGGGCCTGCCGTATCGTCTGCCGAGTTGTCGTGTCTGTTGCGATCGCAGTCAGTTGTCGTCAAAGAATGTGAATCGACGTCGTTGAAGCCGTTGTCAGTTAGTCGTCTGTCGTCCAAAATATCGACCTGTCGTCTCGTCGCGGTTTCGTGTCGTCAAAAGTCGTCGCGGCGTGGGAGAAGAGAAGTCGAGTTGACGTTGAAAAGAATGAATGCAAAAGAATGCGGGAAAGGAAGCGACAAAAAAGGACGTGAAGAAGAATGAAGAGAAAAGAAGAAAAAACAAACCCCTGCCGTTCTGTTGACAGCCGAAAAAGGGACAAAAAAAGGGACGGGAACTGGGCGAGACTCGACTGGACTAGGAACTGGTAACTGGTCGGTCAATCGATATCTCGTGGGTAGCGTGCCTGTTGGTTGGACCAGTTGCGTCGTCAGAGAGAGGGAAGAGAAAAAGAGAGGGACAAAAAGAGTGAGGAGGGCTGAGGTGCAGGAGAGTGGTACCAGTAAAAACACAGTGAACACGGTGGGGACGAAAGGAAACGGCGGGGTAACGGCGGTGATGGTGGTGTGGGTAAGAGCCTGTGGGAGTGTGGGTAGCGACTGCCACAACAGGAAAAGAAGAGTCTACTCCGTACGACGTACAGTTGCAACACAGCAGATCGCCGTTGACGTGCAGGATAGGCAGGAAGGAAGGGAAGACGAAGACCAAAAAGGGAAAGAGAGAGTAATACTCCGTAACAAAAGTCAATCGGAAGAGAAGGCGTGGAGAAGGCGCGATGATTGGCAGTTTCCTGTTCTGAGTGTCTGTTCACCGTCTTGTGGAAGGAGCGAGGCAATTGATTGGCTGTTGTTTACTTTTTTGCGTCGTGAGGGGTGGGTTGCTGTTGCCGTTTCTGTTGCCGCTGTTGTTGCCGTGTGGTTTGTTCACGGCGGACCGTTCCTGCCGTCCTTTTGTTTGGTCCTCGTTCTTTCCCTTCTTCTTTCCTCCCGTCAGCACTAATGCGGTAGGCTCTGTCTGCTGCAATGGCCCTTGAAACGAGGCTGCAATTTAGTCAAAGACTCACCTGAAAACACACCACTCATCGAAAACGACCCCAAACGCCTCCAATTGCCCTAAGCTCAGCTCGCTCAGGTCCGAACGCGCCAAAACACACCAAAAACAAACCAAAATCGACGGCAAAATGAGACAGCGGCGGCGCGCCAGGCACAGGAACAAGGGTCAAATGGCGCCAAGGGACAAGCTTGTACGTTCGTAGCAATGAACATGCGCTTTTGTGATGCGATTGGCTGACAGCAACCGTAAGAGTACAAAGTACACAACTGACAAGTGAGCCTTACAAAACATCACCAAACATCACCAAAAATCAACATGAAAAACTTCAAAAGAACACACACAATATAAACATCAACACAGGGTCTATGTACGCTGTTAAAGGCTCTATTTTCTCTTTGAACGGTTGCTGCAGTTATATCTCCCAAAGTGTGCCTACTTCCACTCACTTTTACTTCCTCCCTTCAGCAACGGCTTCTCGCAACAGTTTCTGCACATCGAGAGAGCGTTCTGCCGCCAGGGCATTGTCCACGGCCGCCTTGATCGTGCTGGCTGCTTCACTGCCGACAGTTCCTAGAGCCCCCCTTTTGGCGGCTTTGACCAGTGCTTTGAGTGCCTTGGCCCGAGATGATCTCTGCTCTTCCGTGCCGGCCTCGGGCGTGTCGACATCCAACGACTTGAGGTAGGCAAGGCTTAGGTCGCTGCCGTTTTCAGATGAGGAAGACGCAGGAACATCCGTCGATGCGGCCGCCTCCAGCAACTCGGCCGCAGCTTTGTACCATGTGGTCCGGCGCACCAAAATGTAGGCATCGCTGTTGACAAACGGCCGCACGGCGGCCCAGACGGCAGCGAGAACGGCGCGCGGGTCACGCTGGAGGGATGGCCTATAATAACCGCGAGCAACAGCATCCAGAGCGTTCTCGGCTGTTTGACGGACAAGGCGTTCCTTGGAGGCGGCCGTCGGGTCTTTCTTGCTGCCATTGGTCGAGTTCACATCCATCCTGTCGTCCTTGGCGTCTTCCCATTCTTTGAGTGCCTCGAGATGGGGCGTCACAATCGTCACAATGCCGTCCCACATGCCGACGGCAGCCTCGTCTTCTCTTGCAGCTGCGACTTTCCAAAAACACTTGAAGGCGTGCACGCGGTAGACGTCGTTGTTGCGCTTGGCCTCGACAGTGGCAATCTTGCGCAGCGCAGCCGCGACTTTGGCGTCGTCTTCCCACAAGGCTTTGCCCTTGGTGACGACGTCGGGTAGCACGTCCAGCAACTTCTCCTTGCCTTCAAACGTCTTCAATGCGAGCGCACGCTCGTACAGGGGCCACAGCAGCTTGAGGTGGGCCACATTGACTTGCCCACTCAAATCGCTGGCGGCCAGGACGGAGCCGACGGCGGCCGCAGCTGTGCGAGCTCCGGCATGTTTGAGTGCCCACTGCGCCGTGTCCAGGGCGCGCTGGGTGAGGGCCGCAATCTCGGGCACGTAGCGCGCCACGCTCAGACTGCTGCCGGCGTGCTTGCTCCAGACCTCGTCGGCGGCCTTGTGGACGTACTCGTCGGCGTCGTGGCGGGCCAGGTAGGACAGAGGAAGTAAACGGGATTCGAGGGCGTTGAAGTGGTCCGGGCTGATCTTGGACAGGAAAAGAACAGCATCGGCGACTTTCTGGCGGCGTGTCTCGTCCTCCGCCCCAAAGTAGAGGTCGATGAGGTGGGACACAAACTTTTCGCGTGCAGCATCGGGTGCGGTCCGCACGACATAGGCCGCCGTTTTGGCATAGCTCTGGCTGACTTCGTCGTTGCGGTCGAGCAGCTGTTTTCCGAGAAGCTGCAGGAATCGAGCACTGTAGGGCGCAAAGTCGAGCGCGTGGCGTGTGGCCAGGGTTTGCAGGACGCGGCCGCAGCCAATCTTGGTGGGCATGCCAACGGCGCCCTTCATGGCCGACTCGATACCCGGGGCCAGTTTTGTCAAGACATCGGCATCCACGCTGCGCAGACTGTTTTCGATGGCTTCCGAGATGGGCGACTGCGACACCATGGCACTACGCATCTTGTCGATTTTGTCGCGATCATCGTCGCCGGAGCGCATGTAGTAGTAGTTGAAGGCCTGCGGCTCGATTGTACTGAGAAGTCCTAAAAGGTGCGGGACCATAGCGGCAATGTAGGGCCGCAGCGATTTGCCGCCGTGCTTGGCAATCTTGAGGACGGTGACGGTCGCAAACACTTTGACGTCCTCGACGCCGCTCTCGATGCCCTTGTCGGACATGAGGAAGGGCAGTGCTTCGTTCATCATGGCGGTGGCGTTCTTGCGCGCCACACCCGAGCTGCCGCTGCTTCCGTCCTCTTCGAGCTGCCGGACCAGCGTGTTGGAGAGTGTAATGCAGAGACGCAGTGCCGCTTCGCGCACCGAGCCTTTGACATCATCGAGAACTTTGAGGGCGCGGGCCCAAATGTCCTGGTAGTACTTTTCGTACTGAGCAAAGGGCCGGCCCTGCACGAGGTCGGCAACGGCGGCGGCACTAGCTTCGCGCACACGCCACTCCTTGCCCAGTATGCTTTTGAGGAGGTCCTCCATGATGGCGGCAAAATGTGTCTCGATGACGGCATTCGAGTCTTTGACCAGCGCCTTCCAGATGTCGTTCATCGACCGCTGCACATTGGGGTTGGGATCGAAGCGGTAGCGGAACAGTTTCGGGTAGAGCTTGGGGTCGACCGTCTCGGCTTCCGACGACAGGATGTTGCTCAGGCCAAAGCGGCCAAAGGCCGACCGCGTCGACCACGTCGCTGCATTCGCCGCCAGCGACATGAACTTGTAGATGAGCGTCTGGTCGCCGACCTCGTTGGCGAGGTTGACAATGTCGCGGTACGACGTGACCGACTTGCCTTCGCCCGTGGGCAGCGCGCCGGCGTCAAACAGCTCGGTGTCTTCGTCCACTTTGAGCTGGGTGCCGCTGCCGGTGAACGACGCCACCAGATCGCGCACCAGGTCGCCCTTGAGCGGCGCATCGCCCTTTTCGTAGACCAAGGCCAGACCACGCGACGCTGTTTCTTGCACGAGCTCGTCGCGCGCACTCAGCAGCCGCATAAAGGCCACCTGGCACTCGCGCAGCCGGCTCTGTACTTCACTAAGATGAGCACAGTGCTGGATCAGACTGAACAACCAAATGCCCGAGGCTTTCAGTAGGGCGGGCTTGGTCGTCTTGCCGTCTGTCAAAATCTTGTCGAGAGCTGCAGTCAGGCGGCGTGAGCGTTTAGGGATGCGGAAGGCGGCCCTGTCACTCTGAGATTGAGATGGCTGCACATCCAGCGACAGCTCAACGACATCAGCATCCCAGCAGGCCACAGCGGCCGTGATGGCACCGCCGATCGAAAAGTGCACCTCGGCCTGCTTGATCTCGTAGAGGTCGTACAGCTTGGACAGAATGAGGGCAGTGACATCCGTCTCCTTGTCTTTGGCAGCAGGCTCAGTCTCGTCTGCTGTCGAGTCAGATCCGACAGCCACAGCAAGACGGCCCAAGGCAGCAATGGCGCGCTCATTGCCCTTTTTGGCTTGTGTTGTGAGAGCATCGACAAAAGCGATGATGGTCTTGTTCTTGTCACTGTCGTTGTCGTTGTTATCAAATCCAGAAAGACAGGCAATGCCGGCTGTCCACAGCTGTGAGAGTGCGTCAAAGAGGGCATCCTGGAACGAAGCAGACGCCTCGCTGATCTCCTTGGCGGTAGGGAAGAGAGTCGCAACGTCGTCCACAAGTGCAGCACGCTCACCACCTGCGTCGGCAGCATCATAAAAGACAATTCTGGACAACAGGTGGGCCAGAGACACAAAGGCACCCTCGGTGGCGTTCAGCTCAGAACCGACGGCCGTCTTCCACGGCTGCGCGGCAGCCACGAGATCGGCCTTGAGCTTGGTGACGCTCTCAACCGAGTTATCGGGGTGGGCACCCAGGATGCCGATAGCGGCTGCTGCCAGTTTGCGGATCTCCTTCTTGTTGGATGTGGCGAGGGGCAGCAGCTCAGAGGCACGACCGGCGAGGGTTGAGAGTGCAGTTTGGGGCGCGAGCGAGGCCAGCTCGACAAAACAGCGGCCACACGGCTCAACAACGGCTGCCTTGTCTTTGAGGAGCATGCCCTCGAAAGCGGCCTCCAACAGGTTTTGGAGGGACGTTTGGTGCTCGGCTGATGACCCCAAGTAAGCCCGAATCGTATCCCGGCTGGCCTTGTCGGACCGCACGAGCGTCTCGACCTGCTGCTCCCAGCCCGGCTCGACCTTGAAGTCGGTGAGGGCGGTTAGGAGTAAGATACGCTTGCAGTAGTTGACGGCGAGCGCAAACGCGTCCAGAGTCTCGCCAGGGAAATTGACAAAGACGGATACAGAGTCGACGTCCATGCCAACCGACTCCTCGGTCTCGCCCACGCAGCCTTTGAAAAAGGTCTGGACAAGCTCAGACCATTGGGGCAGCACCAAGTCGTCGACGTTGTTGCTGTAGTACGTCCACGGGTCCAGGCCTTTGTGGCCCTCCTCAACAACATCGCTGCGCTCGCCACGACGGCCCGCCGCCGCCAGAATATCGATCCAGCGGCCCACCGGGTCGGCAAAGCGCAGACAGTTGTTGGCCCACTTGGCCGCGGCGTGGCGTGCACTGCGGCGGATGTGCGAGTTTGTGTCGTCATTCTCGTCGAGACCAATGTACTCGAGCAGCATAGACCGCAGCTCGGGCTCGATTTCGCGAAGGCCCTTGTTTCGTTGTTGCTTTTTGTCGTCTGAGTCGGCTGCTGCACTCGCAGACTTCTTTTCCGTCTCGGGCGTAAAGACAGACGAGAGGCTCGACAGGGCACCGTCGACATTCACCACCACTTCTGCGGTGGGATCCTCCGTGAGCGAGCGGAAAAAGTAGCGGGCCAGCGCCAGCCGCTCGGCCATGGTCATGCGTGCGCCCTTGGCCAGCTGGCCGATCGTCTCGTAGGCCTTGGCCCGCAGCGTCTCGTTGTCAACGCCTGTGGTGGTGGGCACGGGCCAGCCGAGTTCTTCAATGTATTTTTGGAGGTACTCAATCAGCGGGCGGCCAATGGCAAAGTCCTGTTTGTTGGGGCCAATACGGGCGATCCAGTTGATGTACTCAAACAGCGCCTTGTACAGTTTGGCCATCTCGAGACCGCGCGAGCGAGAGGATGCTGCAGCACCACCAAAGGGGTTGGGGTTGTCGACACCGCCAGCCTCGGCCGACGTGTCCTTGTTGGCGTCCATATCACGCATGACAACCTTGAGGATCTCATCCGTGTTGGAGGTCGAGAGTGCCGACCGGCTCAACAAGTTCAGTATGCGAATGCGGTAGGCCGGCGGAAGCACGGCGTGGGCGGCAAACAGCTGCTCCACGAGCGTCTTGGACTCGAGCGAGACTTTGCTGCGTTTGAGCAGATCCTCGCCCAGCGACGAGACACGGCTGTCGGTGTGTACGGCGGCATAGAGCGAGGGCATAAAGCGGGCCACTTCGGTGTCGTCGTTGTGGGCAAACGCACCGCTCGCCAAAAACTGGGCCACGCGGATGCGGGTGTCGGCCAGGTTGGTGCCCGCCCGCAGCCAGGCGTCTTCTTGGTTGAGCCCAAAAAAGGCGACGTCGACGGCCTCCACCATCTGTGTCTGTGCTTGGGTCCGCGACAGCAAAAAGACTTTGCCAAAGCGCTCGGCCACGTACGCCGCATCGGCCGGGTCGGCCAGGCCAATAGCCTCTGCGAAAGCATCGTCCTCTTGCGATCCACGCGAGGGCACTTTAAGGACAGCCAAAGTCTGCAGCACAATATCAAAGAGCGCTGGCGTGCTGCTGTTCACCCTCGATATTCCTTTGAGGAGCGCAGGAAGGAGGGCCCGCCGCTCCTTAGCTGACAGCCGGCCGATGCTGTGCTGGATAAACCCGATATCGAGATGACGCACGACGGGCGAGACGGTCGCCTTAAACTGGTCGACCAGCGCGGCCACGGGCAAAACAACACCGGGCGGCTTGATGAACAGCTTGAGACGCTGCGCGACCGTGGCCACTTTGGCACGCACCGAGGCATGCTCGCTGGCGCCTTTCAGGAGTAAAGGAACCAAGAACTTGCTCAACAGGTCCTGCAGCTTCTGCTCGTTGTTGGCCACATTGAGGATGCGGAAGTCGACCTTTTCCACCAGCGAGAGCTCTCGCTGCTCGGGCGTTTGCTCTGTCATTAGGGTGGGGTGTGAGGGTGTGCTAAGGGGGAAGAGTGCCGATAAACGGCTAGAGCAAGTTGGGGGTCAAGATGTTGCTCCTAGTTGTTGTGAGTTGTTGTTCAAGATGATGATGTTTCGAGATGAGATGTCAATGTCGAGATGTTGTGAAATGTAATCAGGGGAAACAGACCGCAGAGAGATGCCAGTCCATATGAAAGGTTGCTGAACACTCGTGTGGATCCTCGTATAATCATAAAGTCGTTTCGCTATAGATCGTCAAGGCTGCAAGTCGCTGTCGTCAACGTCGCCGTGCCTGGCCGGAACATGCGAGAACGGGGCCAATTGGAGGGGCGCCATTTTGGGGGAAGCTCCGGCCTGGGCGAGGACCGTGCTAGGCGCTAGGCGGCGGCCGTTGTGACGTGCTACGCTTTGGCGGCGTGTAGGAAAAGATGAATAAGCCGGTCACGTGTGCATGTGCAGTCATTAATATCACATTGATATCAGGCGGCAGAATCATATGACTCTCGCATCCATTGTTTGTCCCGGAGAATTTTGGTCAATCATCAGCCTGCCGTCTTCTGCATCTCATCTGCAAGGTACAGATAACGGCTGAGTTGTCATTTTATCATTTTCTTCTAAGATTTCCTTTTAGACTTTTAAAAATATCCTTCTAGGAGTTCTCCTTCTCAAAAACGTGGAAAACATCAAAAACACCATGGAACAATGCCAGTGCTCACCGTGGACATGAGCAAACTCACCGGCAGCCGACGTCGTGAATACTGTCTAGACAGAAAAATAGAAAATAGCCGCAATGTTCATCGGCCCGTCTTTGCTGACTTTTCTGATTTTGCATATTCCATCCTTAATGAGAAAGATAAACGGATGTACAGACGGATGTACGGATGAAAGAAAGGCAGGATTTACCTATGTTTGATGTGCCCTTCGGTGAGACCGCCGACAACAGATTTGTAGTCAGGGTCTAGATGAGCATTGTAGAAGTAAACATGTTTATTTTGTGTTTTCTTTTTCGTGGAATAAATCTGGAGTCAAAACTGTCAGAATATTCACGTCGAAATTATTTCCCTTTTTTTTCTCGTAGAAAATTAAAATTTGGAAAATAAGAGAATAAATCTACAATGATAGAAAAATGACAGAATATCAAAAGAAAATCAAGTCAAAATCCGAAAAGTAAACATAAAACTTACCAACCCTCCATGTCACTGATCGTAATTTATAAAAGTTTTTCACCAACGTTTATTGTCGGGACCGACATATTTGCTCATGGCTCTGCATTTTCTCAGATTCTCACAGATATACACAAGAAAGCTGCCGCTCTCGCTTCCTACGGGCAAGTGGAACATACAGATACTTTGATCCCGCATCTGAGAAATAAGAAACTGTCTTCTTGTGTGGTCTGTATTTTCGAGGTAATAGTTAATTTGGATGCAGGAACAAGTCAGTTCGGACATGCCCATGTCCGCCGTATTTCTGGTCATGGCCCGTGGCCGGCTCCCGCGGTTGAATATTGCCAACTATCAAAATCCAAAGAAATCATGGCAGTGGGAAATATGTACTCCGCAAAGCGCATTTGTTTCGTCTCATCTCGGACCAAGAATCAACATTGGGCGGGTCTGCAAACACCAGCGGGTTGATATCAAGAAAATTATGCCCACAAGGCGGCAGGCATTTTTGTATTTTGGCATTGCTGTGTTCTCTGCTCTGCATTCTGTTGCTGGCTGCTGGCTGCAGGGGCTGCAGCATTGCTTCCAGCCATCACTCTCGCAGGCTTCACCCCTGCTCTCCCACGTAAGATGGTAGGATTGCATTAATGCATGCCACCCATGCTGGTCTGCGGAGAACTCACCAAGTCCATCGTTGTTTATTCTCTGCAGGTCACCACGGCGCTTTTTTATTTTTATTTTTATTTTATTTTATTTTTATTTTTATTTTCTCTTCCTCTTTTCCTTTTCCTTCTCGGCACTGCAAAGGCTTGCTTGTCTAGATCAAGACAGTGCCGGCAACACGGCGAAGGGGACGACGGCTATGCTGGTCTGGGTTGGCCTGGCCTCGTGGGACAAGTACGACAGCATGGTGCTGAGTACAGAGTACAGAGATTAGGGCAGATCTGAGTCTGCGAGTTAAACTGTCACAAACCTACGTCGTACGTCGTACGGAGTACATAGGCTATAGCACAACACCAAGCTTCGTTCGTGGCCTCGCAAATCTCGCATGCGGCTGTTTTGTACTCAGTACTCAGTACTCACTACTCAGTACGGGCGTTCCTCTTCTTTTCCCCTTCCTGCTCATCGAAACAAAACAAAAGACGGGACGGGCTGTTGGGAACGGGGTATGTTCATTTTCCCCTCAGTTCTCATGTTCGTTTCTTGGAAGCATTGATAAGAGCGGACGGATAAGATCAGGGATGACGACAGGAAAAGACAGGAAAAAAAGTGAGAGGACACGCCGCAGAGCAAGACGCGTCCTGACAGCCCGAACACGGTATTCAAAATACAGGCGCGTCGGTAATTCAACTTTTCTTGACTGCACGCGTTTTACGTACGTGCGCAAAAGACAAAGGAGGAAAAAGAAAGAGAAAGACTAGACCGTTTCAGGGGTAGCACATAGCCACAACAACTCCAGCTTCTCTCGAAAACACCCAAGAAGACCTGAGCAAGACCTTCACTCAAGGAAACAGAGAAACACAAGGATAAGTCTCCAATCATCTCCTCCAGTCTCGCCCGGGCTTCGGAAGAGTGCGGTAAAGAGCACTGATGCCCGTCCCGCGTCTCTCTTTGCATGTCTCGTCTCTCGCGACTTGTCTTGACATTTTTTTGATGTCCTCTGGCGTATTTTGGCCCGTCCACATGGATACGTTCGTGGATCTGTACGCCGTATTCTCCCTTTTGTCTGTGCCCGTTCTCTTTTCTGCCCCCTCGGCCTCCTCTCACGTCCTTTTTAGCCAGGGATGTTCCAGGACGATCATTTTGGGGGCAAATCATAAATTCGTAAAGGCTCCATCATGAACATTGAATATCAACAGAGTCTGAGACTCTTTTCCTTTTTCCTCTACCCTCTATTTTTCTCGGGGCGTAATTACAGATGTTGAAGGACGAGCATGGGAGCATGGATCGTGTGAGAGCCTGTCACAGCTCGCCTATTTTGAATGATGGCGAACACAGAGGCCTCACTGTTGTACTCCAAACATGTGTAAGGGACAGGAAAAAAACATCTCGAATTGTCTCACGAGTATCTCCAGACTTCACAGCCCCGTCCTTCGTTCTCCCTAGTTCTTACGGACACACACGTGTTTCGAGATCTCCGGCTTTGCTGGAGTATGATCGAGGCAGTATGACATAATTGCTCACACTCTATCGGCCGTATGTCCTTCCTCCGGACTGTCCGGTCCAAGAGAGTATTACTGTGTACGGAGTAATACGTCGTAGTCTGCCGAGTATATTTAATTACGTCGTAGAGAGCTCAAGACCTGACAAAGGACGTCCGACAGGGCAAAAGCCCCGGAGACAGGGTGAACGTTGCCGATGGAGGGCAGGGCTAGTAGCAATTGGGCTGTGAGAGAGTGGGTAAATCGGAAGAAGGAAAGCTGAAAGCTGAAAACGACGTCGTTCTAAGTGTTGAAGTCGTTGAGGCCACGACAATGCAAAAAGCAACAACTCGCTCATTCTTTATTGGTTTGCGAGTTTGCGCGCCAATCAACGAGGATACCGCTGCAGTGGCGATCAGGGGGGAAGGAGCCCAGGAGCTGCAAATAAGAGCAACGAGAAGGCAGCGACGATGGGCATGCACGGGAACAAGAGCCGCCCGTGCAGAATGCTCTTTAAAAAAGAGCAGCTGCAAGAAAGGGAGAAACAAAGGGAAGGAGAAGAGGGTGTGAGGAAGGTGCGAAGCAAAGCAGAAGCACAGTGTGGGCCCACACGGCCCTCACGGCCCACACGAAAGTATCGCGATATTCCCCTCCTACTGAGAGAAAGAGGACAAAACCGGCCGCAGAGGGAAAAGATGCATCAGGCTTTGTGAACATCGTCGTAGTCTCGTAGTCATGGCCACGACCTGCTCGACCTGGTAGGGGCCAAGAGCAGCGCCGCCATGCTGCTGCGCTAATGCACACTTGGTCTCTCCCTTGCTTGAACTGCAGATTGCGGCGGGAACAGAAAAGATACAAGTACCTTGCACCTGCCCTCGCTGTCTTCCTGCTGTGGCTTTTCTTCCAGATGGGATGTGCTTCGGCATGCAGGCGCATGCGATGGCGATTGGGACCGTCCCCCGGCCAAAGTGGAGAGGGAAAGAGCGATGGGCGTCGACCTGCAGACAGAAAGCAGAGACTCCAGGAAACACGAGAGAAATGTAAGAACAGCTGTGAGAAATCGTGCTCGAATCTGCCCCTCCTCCGCGCCATCCACATCGACACACCCTCGACACCTCTTTGCCGACCGCGCGAGAGCTAAAGAGCTAGGGCCAACTTGCGGACAGCCAACCACAGGTCCCAATGGCCGCCGTCGAGGTAAAAGGCCGCATAAAGACACGATGTTAGGCGCACCAAAGGGAAAAGAAAAGAGGAAAGAGCTGTGAGCGCGGTATCTCCACTCTTTTTCTTTTGCTCTTGCCCTTTTCGCCCTGGAGCTTCGTCAGATGCGCGTGCCTGATCACTGGCTGCCGGTTCTCTCGCCTGTGAGATATTCCCATATCTTACGGAGTATCGGGCGCCATGACGCGCACATCTGCTCTCTCAGACTGAGCACTGCCCTCCCGCTAAATGGATAGTCCAGGGCCTAAACGCCCTAAAGTCTGTCTACTGTGTACTGGCACACCTGGATGGTCGTTCCTTCCTGTCGCATCAACTCAGCTGGTGATTGCACAGTACGCTGCGACTTCTAGGCCAGGCAGCCTGTAAGCTGGCTCGCTGGAAGCCGCAACCCTGGCTTCCTTCCTGCGGTTCCGCCTCCACTTCTCGGTCGCGACAGCTTGAGTCTGGGCTTGATTATTCTTTTCAGTACGAACGTATTCCAGCATTTTCAGCATTATAGCACAGTGTCTTTTGGTAGCGTCCTTTCAGCTATTTCCTGCTTTTACGAATATTCTATTTATTTTGAGCTTTTTTCTTCTCTCTTTTCTAGCCTGGGCCCGTCTTTCTGCCCAGTTTTTAGTGCACTATTTTTTTAAGTCGGTTTTTTCTCTTTCCCGTCCTTCTTCTCTTCGCTGCCTCGCTGCTCACCAGTCGCCCCTTCTTCGCCGTTCTCCCTGGTTCTCTACCCACTAAACAGTCATCCACACCATACGGAGTACCCTTCCTTCCACCATCCATTCTCCCAGACAGTGCGCACAGTGCTCCTCAACCTGGCCGTTCGTTCTTTCTCAGATACCCTCCCTGTCGCCCTCTTTCCACTCTTTGTCCCTCGCACCTTCCCCTAATTTTTTCCCACACCTTTTTTCACCTTTCAGGTAGCACCCATCCCCACCTTCCCTTCTTTCTGGGTCGGCCTTCCTCCCCCTCTATTGCTTTTCCGTTTTTCTTTTTCTCTTCACATTTTCGTGATCCTTCTTTTCTCCTTCATCCTTTTCTTGTCATCTCGTCATCTCGTCATCTCGTCATCTTTGCACCGCGCATTCCTTTTTGTTCGTGTTGCTTTGCTTCTTGTTCGTGGTTTCTTTCTTCTGTCTACTCCTGCCTGCTCCTGTTTCCCCCAAACCCTCTACTTCCCGTTTTCCTCCCTAAATTTTGGTGCAATTTTTTCTCGGCTTTGTCGCATCGCATCTTCGGAGCTCGCTTTTTCTGTTTGCTCCTCCGTTTTTGCCGACGCAACATTGCAAGACTTGTGACGCATAACTCTCTCATATCAGAGCATACTTCCCACCGTCCTCCGTCCTCGTCGTCGCTTTCTTCTGACCCGTCAGTGCCATTCTAGCCGTTCATTGAGCTTTGCGTTCAAGGTAAGCATTCTTCTTTCTCGATGCGATTGCAGGCCGCAACTCGCGACTGGCGATTGGCGACTCGCGACAATTGCGTTGCAGTTGCTGCCTCTCCTGTTTCTGTTCTACTCGTTTTCTGTGCTTCCTGCACCGTGTGCCTTGCGCGCGCGTTTCTTCCTGTCTCTTGTTTTTCTCTTCTGTTTCTGTTTCTGTTCCTTTTCCTGTGTTGCCTGGTACACGTTTCTCTCTCTCGTGTTTCTGGCGTCTGCCTCTCTCTCTCTCTTCTCTCGTGTCTCTGTCTCTTCCTGGACTACCTCGACTGTCTCGGCGCCCTTACTTTCGAATCAATCGACTTCCCGACTTTGCCCTGTTCGATCACTCAAAAATACGCGCACCCACCTCCATTTCCGGTCGCACGATGCGCCGCCAGACGCGACTTGAGCCGACCGAATTGCCGAGCCACTCCCGCTTATTTTCCGGCTCTCCCGGACGATCCCAAAAATCGACCAACCGACGTATTTTCTCGACTTTACCACTACATCCGGATATCCCGGGTCACCTAAATATCGCGACTTTTTCCTCGGCGCGTCATTTTACAACTGGCGGATGGCAATGCGTCGACCGGAACCGACGTTGTCAATTGGTGAACGTGGCAAGCGAATGATCAGGGCGCGATCGTCCCTGACCGCGCCAACCCGAAAACCAACAGTTGTCGACATCTCGCGGCGGTCCTCCTGGTACCGCTCGTCAGCGCATCAAATCAATCAGCGACTTAGCGGCTGTTTTTTCTCCAATTATCGAAAGTCAATCGGCTGCGACAGGGGAACCTTTTCTTTTTCTTTTTTTTTCTTTTTTCTTTCGCTTGACAGCTATTACGGTCATGGTCACGATTGCGCCAATCGCCACGCTTACACAATTGCGCGCTCCTGCATTCCACTCTGTCGACTGACTGCCTGGCTCTCGCTCCCTGGCTCTACCTGGACGCTTGGACTTTTGGACACACCGGCTCCTCCAATCAGCCACGCGCGGCCACAATTGGCTTCCGAAACCTTCCAAGCATTTCGAGACCTGTTAGGTGCACTACCGACTTTTTTACTCGAATAAGGCGCCAGATTTTAGGCGTTGCGGCTCCTCGGAGTTGCCACGAGAAAAGAGCATGTTCGGTTAAAGTTCCGGGTTACGAAAAAATTTCCCAAGAACGGGAATATGGAACAATCAAAGAAGCAATGAGCTCTGTCCCCACGCGATCTTGAATGTTCACTCGTCTTTGCCTTGGCCGACCTTTTGCCTTTATCAGGTTTCCCTGACTTCATTTCGTTTAAAACGCGTGTTGAAGCGGGTTTGGCTTGCTGGGCAAAACGGCTGTGTCTACCGTTCCGGATCGGCTTCCTGCCTTCTGGACAGTCAGAAGGTTGCTGTTGCACTTCGGGGTCTATCTGGTGACTGTCAAAGACATGCCTCGACCTTGCCTGATAAGCTGGCGACGTGTCACAAACCCCTGGCTATTCAGCATGCTAGCAGGCCACGAGGAGGACAGCGAACACAACAGGGAGCAGAGAGAAGAGAGCGAACTTTCCTTGGTCGTCAAGCGAGCTGTCTTGCGTCTGGACTGAGAGGTTCTCAGCTTACCGCCGCGTTTCTTGCGAGACAATCTGCCCATGCAGAGAGCCGCCAGAAACACACAGAGAATTATATATAGGGGCAGCTTTCTGTTCACTTTGTTTTGTTCTTGATTTTGGTCGACTGTTTTCATTTTCTGCCTGCTTCTTTTCACACTTTTATTTGCATTTAAGGGTCGTTACCATGTTCACTGCATGGCAGCTGCTAACATTTTACCGCCTCTCAGTTTCTGTACCATCATAACGACCGTTTCAGCATCTTTTGAGCACTTGTCACTGTCGTTTTCGCATTCCCACGTCGTCTACGTTCTCTACGCACCAACTTTCAACTTTCCCTATCACCTTCATCTTTTCCTTTTGAGGCGCTAGGTGTTACGTTTTAACGTTTACGATTACGCTTGAAATTGTCTTTGGGTTCCTTATTTCGGTACGTCAGTTTTTTCTTACTTGAGAAAAAGACTGTTTTTGTCCCATACACACTTGGTAAGTTGCTTGCTTCCCCTTTTGCGCCATATCTGCTTTTCAGTGCTTGCAGCCGTTGGTTGGCGTCATATCAACAGGCACGACCTCAGATCCCATTGAGCAAGCTTTTGTCAATGGGTTCGCTGGGTCAAGCTGTGTCTTCTGGCGTTCATTAACCTGGCTGCGAGTCACGTGAATTGCTGTCGCCACCATTTTCTTTGTTCTTTCTTTCTGCCCATCTCCATGCTCTCAGCTTCTTCTGACTTTTCCAAGATTTTTAGATCTTCCAGGCTCGTTCACATTGCCAAGCTCCGTCTTGGCTCTGTCATATTGTTCCCTTTCTGCTTCTTGCACTCTCTCCTAACATTCACCTCGTCTTCAGGCTCTTTTCCAATTTTAGCTTTTGTCTTTTTGTCTTCAAAATGAGCAACTTCGCCCCCCCTGCCAACGGCAACATGACCACCGAGTCGAACACGACCCCGATCAACGGCTCGACCATTGACTCGTCGTTCCCCCCTGCCGCTGCTCTCCCCCAGGGCAGCGAGTCCTCCAAGACCCTTTGGATGGGCGAGCTCGAGCCCTGGATGGACGAGAACTTTGTCAAGAACGTCTTCTCTACCGTCTCGGGCGAGAACGTCAACGTCAAGGTGATCCGCGACCGTGCCTCGGGCAACGCCGGCTACTGCTTCGTCGAGTTCAACACTGTCGAGGCTGCGACCAAGGCGCTCAGCCTGAACGGCTCCAACATCCCCAACTCGTCGCGCGCCTTCAAGCTCAACTGGGCCTCTGGTGGTGGCCTGGTCGATCGTCGGTAGGTGTCTCATTTCTGTGCTGAGCTTTTCAAACCAACTGCATCACGCATCCCTTCCCACCACCCCTATCAAGGCTAACCTGATTTATCCTCGACAGTGACGACCGTAGCCCAGAGTTCAGCATTTTTGTCGGAGATCTGGGCCCCGAGGTTAACGAGTTTGTGCTCGTCAGCCTGTTCCAGGCTCGCTTCCCCTCGTGCAAGTCCGCCAAGATCATGACCGACGCTGTTACTGGCCAGTCGCGTGGTTACGGATTCGTCCGCTTTTCTGATGAGAACGACCAGCAGCGCGCTCTCATCGAGATGCAGGGCGTCTACTGCGGCAACCGCCCTATGCGTATCTCGACTGCCACGCCTAAGACTCGGTACGTCAATTGTGCCCCCTGGACACAATATCCCTCGAACTACAGCTAACAAAAATTGACATGACAGTTCTCACCAGTACGGCCAGGGCCAGCACGGTGGCAACCACATGCACGCTCCTGGTCCCGGACAGGGCAACCAGATGGGCGGCTGGAACATGGGCAACGGTGGCGGCAACGGCGGCTACTACCAGCCTGGCGGCTTTGGCCCTATGGCTCCCCAGCCCATGAACCAGTTCACCGACCCCAACAACACCACCGTCTTTGTTGGTGGCCTGTCTGGCTACGTCACCGAGGATGAGCTCCGCTCCTTCTTCCAGGGCTTTGGCGAAATCACCTACGTCAAGATCCCCCCTGGCAAGGGCTGCGGCTTCGTCCAGTTCGTGCACCGCCACGCGGCGGAGATGGCCATCAACCAGATGCAGGGCTACCCCATTGGCAACTCGCGCGTCCGTCTGTCGTGGGGCCGCTCGCAGAACAACTCGGGCGTCGGCACCCCCTACCGCCCCGCCCCTCCCCCGCCGCACTACCCCGTCCACGGTGCTGTCCCCGGCGCTGTGAGCCCCTACGGCCCCGGTCCTTTCGGTGGCAACCAGGGTCCCCCGGGCGGTCCCTCCCCTGCTGTTTAAGGTGAGCTCCCGCGTGCCCTTATTTTTCTGACCATTTTCTGTCCAGGAGCACCGCTAACATTGTCAGTTGATCTAAGGGGCTGTTTCCTTCGTCGCGCAATGCTTTTGCTTTTCTGTAACAGTGTTGGCGTTTGGCGGATGTGAAAGGCGTCAAGGCGGCAAAAATAAAAGAATTGAACAAGAGAAAATAAAGGGGGCATTCTTTCATGAACTCCCCGACGTCCCCCTTTCTTTTACCTCATACCTTTTTGTGCTTTGGTGTTTGTCTTTCTCTTTCACTTTTTCACTCATGGGTTCACATGGATGGCATGGCATCTTATGTAATGTTTTCTCTCGTTTTGCACGCGGTTATTTACTATTTCATGAGGGTCTCTCTATTTTCTTTTTGTTCCTGGCCTCCATTACTTGTCAAAACCGGCCTCATTTTCTTTCTCTACTTCTTTATTTTTCCCGGTCTGCTCAACTTTTACCGCGTTTTTATGGCTCCTTTTCCAACCCTAGTCATTGCTTTCATTCTCTTACTTACTCTCCTATCTTTGTCATACTTGTCAAATTTTTTCATATGTCAGATTTCTCTCTTTTACTTTTTGCTACACCCAAGTCCTCAAGGACATGGGTCTTTGTTCTCGTTTTCTGTTCTCGTATCCCTTCTCGCTGCTCGTTGCTTATTGCTGTCCTTATTCTCTTCTCGCTCTTTGTCGGCCTGTTTGCGTACAATGTCCCCTAACGAAGTCTTCGGCGCGTATCCTTTCATTTCTTCCTTCATTCGTACTTGAATATGCCCTTCGAGATGATGGCACGACACGAGGCCAGAAAAGCCCAACGATAAGTTTATGAAATGTTACAGCAAGTATTGCAAAGCGAACTGTCTTTCAAGTCCTTTAGCCCAGCGCTTTCCAGCTTTCTAGCTTGTCGTCTTTTCTCCTCCCTTCATCTAATTTGACTCGTTTTATTTGGGTTACTTTCTTCATCCCTGCTTCTCTTCTTTGCTTTTTCTTGAAGTTTTGCCAAGGGGAACAAACGAAACGAGCATGCCCCTTACCGGTTTCGAGATTGCTTGTTGCTTCTCAACAGTGCTTCAATTTGTATGGTTGCTTCCTTCTTCTGCCCTATTCACCACGCTCCCATTTCTCTCTCTTCTTTTGTCAGTGCTGATTTCTTCTGGTGCTCTTCCTTTTACCTTTTCAATTCATCAAAACGAAAGAAAGGCGTGCTGGATACAAGTGGCCGGAGTACGGTTTGATGGAAAAGCAGGATGCAATTAACTGTCCTTTCTTTTTTCTTCTTTTCTTCTTTTCTTTTACTTGCTTTAGTTCGCAGCTTTGAAACTAGTTCCAAAATTTGATACTTCTTTTGACCACTTGACGTTGATTTTCCGTAATCAAATTCGTAGTATTTTTAAACATGTCGTTGAATCGATTGGATCTGATGACACGTTGGTTTTCGTTGACAATAAAGCATTGCCATTCAAAATTCATCTTAGATAAGAAACGTATCTTCACATGAATGTACCCTGCAAAATCCAGTGCTGGAGTCATGCTGGTCCGATTCCACTAAGACAGCTCGACGGTAGACATGCAATCGCCACCCAAAGAGCTTGTAGCTTGGGGAATGACGACGACATACGGAGCTTCAAAGCTTCGCCCCCAGATAGCTATCACAAAGAAGCAATGAGCCATAATCATGATGAATTTGCAGTGCAGTACAATTCTGATGAAAATCAAAGAACTGTGAAAAAAAGACATCGTATATTGGTATCATAAAAGTGCATCTCAACTTGTCCACACGATTCACACTGTGGCATCAAATACAAGTACAAATCAACCCCGCATCGACCAAACTGGCTTCTTTCCTTTTTGCTTCTCCCGCTTCTAGCGTGGCCGTAGCGGGATCGAGCCTTGCTGCGCAGTCATCGATATTCGTGTTGGTGTCTGGGTCAGTGGCTGTGGATCAATCATCTCGTACAGCTGCTGCATCGACGATGTGGATGTCGTCGACCGCCGCAGGTGGCTAAACCGGACCAGCTCGTCGTCTTCGCCGTTGAGTGTTGTTGGCGTGCCCGAGCGTTCCGGCCCGTCCCCGCCAACGTTGTCACCACCACCACCACCGCCGTACAGCTCGTCCAACTCGAAATACACCACAAGTGCGCCCTCGGCCGAGTACCGCCACGACAAGACGTTGCGCAGGGCCCGGGATGTGCACCAGGAGCCGAAATAGTCGGCAGCCAGGCGGCCAATCAGCGGTTTGAGGGCGACGGCATCACCACCCAAGGCACCCGTGAAGGCACCCAGTGTGGAGGACGGCCCTGTCCAGACGTCGGCGTGCCAGTCCATGCTGATGTGGTCGTCGGAGACGCTGCCAAAACCGGGCGTGGCCGTGGATGTCGATGTGGGCGTGCTGGGGTTGGAGGAGGACATGGAGTTGGACGACGAAGAGGCATGCGGCAAGATGCCGCGATGCTTTTTGGTGGCGGCACTACCACTGCCCGAGCCGGGCGAGTCGAGGAAAGAAGCACTACCGGCGTGCCACGCATTGTTGGACCGGCAGCCCACAAGGAGGTGGAAGGATTCTGTGGCTGTGGCGCCTGCGCTGCTGTTGTTACCGTTGCTGTTACTAGAGGCCGCTTTGCCAGAAAGAATGACGGCACTCTGTGTACCCAAACGGTGATCGCCCGCTTCAACGGCACTGTGAAATGGCACAAAGTCCATATCAGAGGCTGCCAGGGGCGTTCGGTCGAGATCCACGGGCCGGTTAAAGGTCAGAAACAGGACAGGCTGGTGTTTACTCGAGGCGTCGCCGGCCATGTTGATGGGCCGCGCGCTGATGCGTTGGCCCAGCAGCAGGGCCGTACCGCGGGACTGGGCGTTGCGGCAGTCCACAAAGATTTGCGTTCGCGTGGCGAGCAGCGCGGCGGGTACCTGCATAATGAGGAGCTGGGTCGACAGTCGAATGTAGTGGCCGCTCTGGACACGGTGCAGCAGAATCACGACGCGGGAGGCCCGGTCATTGGACGTGCGGCGGTAGCCAACATCCAATACAGCACAGGCGCCCTTGGCCGTGTAGAGCAGTGGCACCGAGATGCTGAGGCCAAAGTTGGTGATGGAATAGGGGCCAATATCCGGCGACCCAGACGCCGCGCCGGCACCGACCAATGCGCCGCCCAGACTCCCGCCACTGCCCGCCATGCTGCCGCTGCTCCACCCGCCCATACCGCCACCGCCGCCCGTGTTGCCAAACTCGGAAAAGTAGAGGGCCGAGTCGCGGAACACTTTTGGGTGCGGTGCCAGAATACTGGTCCATTGTTCGAGCTCGGCTTGGCGATGGGTGTCTTGTTGGACGGGCTTTGCGGTGACGCTGTTTCGGACACCTGGCGTGGGCGGCATGTCTTCGGTGTTGATGAGAGAGGGTGGTGGAATCCGGCCCATCTTTGTGGCTTGCCAGCAAAAGATGGTCTGGTCGTTGGACACGCGGATAATCTCCTCTTGCAGCCGTAAAAACGCACGCTGCCCCTCGCCATACAGCAGCGCCATGTGAATGCCAAACAGTCCCAGCAGGCAGTATGCCGTGTCCTCTACTCTTGTCGTGCGCCGTTTGGCCATCCATGACATGCGCCGCGCCACACTGGCCGTCGACACTTCCTCGGGCCGTTTGATGTATGTCCGGTCGATGTCGGTAATGTCGCTAATCAAAAGACCTTCCGTCTCTTTCGTTGCTAGTGGCAGCCATTCGTACGAGAAGAAGAGCACCTTTGCGGGTGCGAGCAGCTCTTGCAGTGTCCACCCGCGCGTGAACCAGGCGCTCGACTTGAAGGCCCGACGCACAGAGGCGTCGGCGAGGTATTTCTTGAGACCGCCCGGGGGTGGCGGCGGCCTCTCACCTGGCGTGCACAACGGCATGGGATTCCCATCCTCGCCGGGCACAACGACGTCCTTCATAAAGACATAGCAGACTTGCGCGTCGCGGTACCATGCAAACATGGAATTGATCGCCTCCGATAACTCGGAACTGCTCGTCTTGTCGATACAGTTTGTGTCCACCCATGCGTATTTGTATCCATCGTGGGCGGCCTGTTGGCAAGTGAGCTCAATTTTGCGGAAACCCTCCTTCTTGCGCGCGGATTCAAGATCCTTCCAGTCTGTGAATGACACCTCGCCATTGCCCCAGGTATGCGATAATATCGCATATGCGGGGATATTGTTGAAGTATTCCTCGAGCTCGAGCGTTTTTGTGTTGATGAGGCGCATAGCTGGCAGCTGCGGGGGCCTCGCCGCCGGAGGTCCTTGACTCTGGGTGTCTTTGCCAACGTCGTTTGTTGGGGGCGCCTGTTGGTCGGTGCTGCTGTCGTCAGTCGTCGCCACTTCGCTGGTCGTCGCTTTATCGTTGCCGGCCTGGTATGGATTCCTTTGTTGTTTCGGGAGGCTCCGCGGCCAGACAAAATGCAAGCACCTTCCTAGCTCCAAGGTCACGGGTCTTTCCTTTTTCAACAACCTCTTTCTCTTTACTGTCACCCAGCCCCCCTCCTGCCCTCCTATGTTTACTCTCGTTTCGTCCCTTCCCATTTTGGCCTCTTGGGCGTGCAATCTGCTCCCCTCCCTCTTTCCTCATGAGCCAACCACATCCCCTGTCCGTTGGCTCCTTCCCCCCACATCCTCGAAGCTCAGCACCGGCCACCCCTTCCTAATTGGCTGGTCTGCCATGCCCAGACCCACTCACACTTGCGGCGAAGCACGCCAACCAAGGCTGACCATTCTGTCCTGCGACGAGGGAAAGAAAGGAAGAGAGAGAAGAGAGAGAGGAGACGAGAGCGGTGTTCTTGAGACGAGCTTGAAAGAGGAGACGAGAGCGAGGAAACAGAAGAGAGACGGCTAGCCTTGTGTGTCCTCGCCGCTGTTTGCTCCTTCCCTCTGTGCCATATGCTCGTTCCTCTGTGCTGTGTGCTCTTGCCTATATTTCTCCTGCTCGGTCTGCTCCTTCTGCGTGTCATATTGACCTGACTGCTCCTTCCTGTTGTCGTCTCCGGAAAAAATGTAGCCCCCTTTCCATCGTCTTCTCAAGCTAAGCTTCTCTATCTAGTAGATTTCAAACTTTACAAACTCTGTTTCGTCGCCCTGTGCAATTCGCATTTTTGTTTTCTTCACTCGCCGCTGATCGAATCCCCGTCTCCATTATCGAAGCCATCCCTCAGCCTCCAAGCACGAGGCGGTTGGCCAATTCCGCAGTGGAGAGGCTGTGCACCTTTTGTTGCTTCACGAATCTCTTTCTTTTCCCTCCGCTGCTATCCGTTCCTGTTTCTACACAGTACACATTCTACCACTCTGCCTCGCACTTTGTTAGCCTCCCACTCAGCACTCTCGAGCCTCATCTGTTCCCTGCAGTCAGAATTACGAAGGAGTCAGGACTCGCTGCGACTCCACACAACCACCCACCCCCAGCCGCTTGCCGCTCTCCGGTCGGCACGGGGCTCGCGACAGGAGGGCCTCTCGCTAAACCGCATTTGTCAGTGAGGAGAGCAGGGACGAAGTAATTGCTGAGCAAAGACGGGGGGCCACGCCCCTTGGCTCTCTCTGTTAGCCGTCGCCTTTCTTTCTGAATTGCTTGATTTCTTGGTCACTCTTCACCAAAGGGCGGTTGAAAACGTTCCGGCTGCTCAAAGCTTCCTACAGTCGACAAACTGCACAACTACTCAACCTCGCAATTACGCAAGACGAACACGCCGACGATATTTACCAGACAGACGACAGACACACGCGCACAGCCTTCTCGAGTCAACACCGCAACTCATACTTCGAGCCACTACCTCACGACATCTAGCGATAAGACGACCTGCGATCCCACAAGCCAACAAATCGACTTTTTGCTTAACGGCATAACAACTGAACGACTGAGCGACTGAACGACTGAGCAGCCGTCTCTTCTTAGTTCGATGGCATCCTACACAACGGAACACCCTCCATCGCCTTCCTTCGCCCCATTTGCTCTCAAACCTCTCCCTCTAGGCCTCGTTGTCGGCGTGCCAAGCGGCCTTGGCTACAGCAACATGCCGTCATCCGGCAGCAATGGCGATGCTCACGGCACAACCAACGGCGTTGATGGCCAGCCGGGGCCCAGTCCCGTGCTACCACCACCCTCGGTTATACCACCCGGCGCGATTGGTGCGTTTCCCGGTGCCGATCCAGCATCTCCAATCGATTTCTCCGGACTTTCACCTGAGGTTGTCGCACGTCTCGAGCACATTGTCAACAACTTCCGCTCCTTAAATGGCGGCAGCCATATGAACGGCCTCGCCAACGGGTCATCACCCACTCCATCATCTCAGTCGTCAGTGCCGCCACCACCACAACCACAGTCTTCACTCGTATCATCGGGCGATGACTC
This sequence comes from Sporothrix euskadiensis, assembly GCA_019925375.1. Classification (NCBI taxonomy): domain Eukaryota; kingdom Fungi; phylum Ascomycota; class Sordariomycetes; order Ophiostomatales; family Ophiostomataceae; genus Sporothrix; species Sporothrix euskadiensis. Next base: position 119,220 of record JADHKQ010000003.1, on the reverse strand, counting down.
ACTGCTCAACCTCGAGAAACGTCGACACGAAGATACCAAGCGTCTGCTCACCAACGCAGAACAGCGCATTGAGAAGCTTTACAACCAGCTTGACGACCACAACGGGATCATGGAGGATTTCCGCATCGATAACCGCGACCTCAAGGACCGGGTCGAGGCCAGCGCTACGGAGATTGACAGTCTCCGCCACCATATTACACAGCTCAGTCACGTCGAGCAGCAACTAAAGCTGCACATTGACCGCCAACAAGTGCTCGAGACTCATCTCCAGATTGAGAGAGAGGGCCGAAAAGCCGTCGACGATGAGTTGATGATGACGCGGCGTGCCCGCAACAATGAACGCCTCAATTACGAAGAGGAGCGGAAGCAGCATGCACTTGCCAATGCGACAATTGCACAAAAAGACGAGGAGATCCGCGAGCTGCAGCAGCAGCTGGATGCCGCCAACAAGCGCATAGCAGCACGGGACCGCATGCTGGCCGATGCGGAGACGGAGAAGCGGGCACTGCAAGCGACCGTCTTTGACGCACGCCACAACATTGAGGAGACAGCCGCCGTCTTTGGCGAGGCGTCACTGGTTTTCAACACGGAGATAGACCGTCTGATGAGCACCTTGTTGTCGATGAAACTGTCGGCGACGCCACGGTCGATGCTGTCGTCGCAAGCACAAGCACCGGCACCGAGCCTGCCGCCGACGCCGCCAAGAAGATAAAAAGACAAGAAAATAAGCGCCTTGTCTCGTCACGGGTAGCATCCCTATACATCACGATCTTTTATCTTTCACGTCGTCGCTGTCTCGGGTTCGATGCTGTTGCTTTGTTTGTCTTTCTTCTGCCATTTTCATATTCATCCTCTCTTGGACCATTTTTGACCGCTTCCATTTGCCGATACCCTACATAATTCGATTCATCTTTTTTTTTTCTCTCCTTCTTGCTTGAGCTCTTTCGCAGCGAAAATTGCCTTGGGTGCATTTTGACACACATTTTGCGTTTCTTGGATATGTTGTTTTGGATATAGGATGGTTTCCATTTTCTTGTACACGTTTTGTATATGTTTATTTAATTTGATTTATATACTAATGAGCACCAATATATCAATACACACACGTACTTACCGTTCACTCGTCATCCGCGCCGAGTACACTCTCCAGCTCCACCCACGACCCAGCCAGCGAGGCAAGATCATCGTCGGCCAGCACAACATACTCGTACTCGAACTCTTCTAGGTCGCTCCACAGCGCGCGGCCATCAATCGGCTGGCCCTCGCCGTTGTCCTCCTCCCACACACCGCCGAGGGCGTAGAGTGGCGTCTTCGCCGTTAGTGGCGCCTTTGCCAGCGGTGTCTTCGCAGCGCTGGTGCCGACGACGCGCTTGCCCTTCCGCTTGGCTACTACATGGCGCACCGAGTAGAGCGGTTCCGCGTGGCGGATGGTCTCCAGGCTGTCGGCCTGGTAGGGATAGGTGGTGTCGTCTGGCAAAGCCGAGGCGGTAGTCGAGGCTGAGGTCGAGGAAAGGTCGGTGGAAGATGGGGCTGGTGTTGACTCATCAGCCGACTCCTTGGTCGGCTCATCATACAGAAGGCCCAGGCTGTACAGCTTGGCCACCTGCTCGTCGTCTTCGGCACTGTTTTGTGGAATGCTCGACGTCTCACCCGGCAGCTTGGTCTCGGCATACGCCAGCTGCACAAACTCGTCGAGCGTCGTCTCTTCCATCACAGGGCAGCGGCCGCCGAGGCCACGGCCGCCGTTGGTGGGGGACGCCATCTTGCTCTTCGGGGCATACGACCGCCAAGCGACAACAGGCAGGCCTTCCTTGCGGACGTTGTGGCCGCTAATATCGGGGGACGTGAACTCCCCGGTATCCGGGTTAAGGCCAGCGACGGCACGGCTGCTCAGCCGCTGGGTCTGGAGAACCAAACCCTTGTGTTCGCTCTTGTCGAGCACGAGACGCATGTTGCGGTGGCGGAAGACACGGCCCTGCTTGGTCTGGACGCGGACCAGGTAGCCGCGGAAGCCGGGTGTTTCGTGGCGGCCCATGGTTGCAGTGGGTGGTGTTGTCGCTCTTGGTGATTCTTGATCGATGGTACCTAAGAGGTGGCAAGTGCTGCCAAGTGTGAAGTGGCGAGTAATTCGAAGCTTGAGCTTGAGCTTGGCCTTGAGCTGGACCTTGAGCTGTTGAGCAAGACAAGTGTTAGAGACGCCATGTTGGTAAGGTCTACTGCTTGATTATCTTACATCAGTCTGGTGATAGGAAAGGCGGCTGGTTCAAAATGCAATTGTGATATGTCCCGTTTGTCTTTCTAGCCATTGTTGCGTGTGGTCACTCTCTTTCTCTCTTTCTCTCTTTCTTTTCCGGCTAAGAAGACCGAGACAATGCATTCCTTATATCAAGACTGCCACACGATAAAGCTATTCCAGTTTAAACAAAAAGGGTATCAGCTCGCATTGCTCGCCATCTTTTCCTTCATTTCTTGTGAGGTAAAAAAGCCTAGGCCCTGATGCTGCTACTCTGACTCGAGTCACCGGCGAGGCTGTGCCGCCTCAAAGCCAAGGAAGGGCAAGGAAGGGGTTTACTGTTGACTCATACTTGTGGAGGAGGGTGAGTGTGAGGAGGGTTAGAAGGAGTCAGGACTCATAATTACGCTGATACCATGTGCATCTGTGCGGGGAAGCCCAAGCTCCCGAGTTTGATTGGCTTTTTAGCGGTTTTAGCGGCTTTAGCGGCCCCAGCACTTCCCTTTGGCTGCCTTATGGGGTTGCGGCTAGGCCATTTCCCCCGTTTCCCAGGCACTAACACGTCGAACAAGGCTATTCTGCCTTGACAGACAACAAACAGCCTTTGCGACCATCACCACACGGCATCACGACATTAAGCACTTTGATTACAAGTCCGTGGATGCAAGGCTGCCAAAGATGGCTGTCGATCTCTACGACTGATAAGCTCTAGACTCTTTTCTCGTGGAGATGCAGCAGCAAGCACGGTCAGCTGACATTTTCTTTCCCCCTTTTTTCTTTTCTTTTTTCTTTTCTTTTTTCCATCTCAGCAAACATCCCCTCTCTCTTCCTTTCTCTCAACACATTAATCTTGTGCACGGATGCTCATAAAGACATGCCATCTTTAGGAAGATATACTCCGTAGCCATTGCATCTTTGTGTTGGATATAAAAAATTTTAGAAGAAACAAAGACAAAAGACTGTCACAGCACACATCAAAAAATAAGCTCAATGTATGACGTACATGTCTTTTTCTCTGACTGCATACGACGAGATACGAGGTTTGCAACAGACCTGGCGAATGGCAGGACAGGATATGCCAGGCGTCAGGGCTGTGCCGGGTCTCTTTCTGTCCTTGCATGCTTGCAATTTCATCCCAGAGCTTCGTCTTGGCTTGGTATTTTGGCTTGAAAAACAAGGCGTTTATTTTCCAACATCACGAGTTCTCTGTGACGACAATAAGAAAACGCCAGAGAACGAAAAACGCCGACAATTAATTTTCCGGGATCATTGTATTAGAAATTTCAATTCGAGGCAGATCGGGACACAGCCAAAATTCCGCTTATCGTGTGGCTTGGAAGGAGAAAGGGGGTCAAGGTTTGAGATGAGGATGTAATCTTAACAGAGAAAGGAGAATAGTGCCAGCACCATCATCGTCCGGGTGGCTCACCGGTGCGGTATGACAAGCCGAGCGGAGAGAGTAATCAAAGGGAGATAGGGAATGTAGAAAACTAGGTCAAGGAAAAACGCCATGTGGGAATATTGGACTATGGGCCCTTGCCTGTACGGAGTATGCTGCATATTGCATTAAACAAGGATTCTTGTGTCACCGAGCAGGCCATAGAGTGCAGTTTCCTTCAGTTCTGCCTTTCTCTTTCTCCTTATCCTCTCTTTTCCTCTCTTTTCCTCTTTTCTTTTCCCTCATCACTCGCCGGTGTCGACTGTCTGGAGTGGCATGGGCAGATTCATGGACAAGGCAAGAAGGGAAGAGGGAGAAAGGGAAAGGAGAAAGGCTGTGCGAGGATAAAGGCATGGACATTACATACTTTATTGCCTGTTGGTGATTGCTCTCAGGGCGCACAACATCAACAAATGCACAGAGGTGTAAATAAAGCTACTCCATAAAAAGGGGTACCCATGAAGATGCAAATCCACGAATAAAAAGTAGTATGTGCTCGCGGGCACCTGCTGTGCAAGGCGCAGGGAAGAAAATGTAAGGGTAGGGGGCTCAAGGGCAGGTTGGGCGACGGATAGCGACAAAACGCCAAAAAAAAAAAAAAAAAAAAAAAGGAAAGAGAGAGAAAGCCCTGTGCCCGTCTGCGGTTTGTCTTCAGCTGAACTCGGGGCAGCGGTGAGCGTCTTAGCTTGTGTGATTAACTCCTTCTTTGTGTCGGTAGGGTTTCTCTACATTTTTATTGCCATCTCTTTTCGTCTTGGCGTCTTGTCTGTACAGCGGAAATGGATAGCTACAAGAAAAGTACGTTGTAATGAGGACTCAATGGGAATATCGATACAACCTTTTCTGGCTTCCATCTTCCTTTCCATCCCCAGTACACCCTCGAGTTCAGACCCCGGCATCGGAAAGTCGCATCTTCCATTGTTTGTGGAGATGCTGGGATGAGACTATAGGTACGGAGTAAGTGCGGAGGAAAGAACATTACCGTATCTGGAAGACCGGCAAGATAGACAACACTAAAAGGGGACAACGAGGACAACAGCAATCAATGCAAGGAATCAACCGAGAGACAAACGGTTGGCAGGCCATGTTGTCACGATTACTGCAGCTTCTGTGCTTCCATACAGAGTGCATCGTAAACATTGGGTTGACTTCATCGGCCGACCGACACAGTCTCAAGCCTCGCGAGCCCGGATCTGAAAGCACGCGAGCCGGCGAAGACACGAAGCCATCGAGACATGCCAACAGTCTATTTCCTCTTTTTCCTCTTCTTTTGACTTCTTTGTCTTCTTTATGGGACCAGCCACTGCCAAGAAGGAGATCCATCTTGGCTCTCTAGTCAATCGTGTCACTTTCCTCTTTTTTCTCGTCTATATTTTCTCGGGATCGGTGGCGGCGGGCGTCGAGGTCCAGAACCAAGTCCGTGGAAACGATGGTGGGTAGATGGCGGCCAAGGTGGCTGTGGAAAGGTGGAAACTCGTTATGGTGCGGACTAATGCTGTTTCTCGTCTTGCATTGCATTGCATTCATGTCTTTTGTATTTTCCATGTCTTTTGCTAGCCATCTTCTTTTCGACTTTTCCTTCCCAGACAGACCCTCATCGTGGCACCGCGTCACCGCGTACAACGATCTTGCGTTACCGTACGTCGTAAAACGGAAAAAAAGAAGGCGGAGTGAAATATGAGAAGCAAGAACGATAATGGAGTAAGGAATGAGCGATATTTGCGATACTTGGACGTCAAAGCTACACCATTGTGTTAAGCCTCTTCATACTTGCTGGGTTCTGGATCCCGGCAAGTCGAGGTACATCCGATGTAAACCGTCCTGACCCGAGAACTGTCAACGGCTCACGGCTCATGGCTTCCCGAATCAACCAGAACTCCGAGGTCCGATACAGGATGCAGGGACATCAATAAACGACAAGAAGGCTGACCGAAGAAAGCTCTTCCAAAAGAAGCCGGTGCCCAGGCGCTTGTGAAGATGAAGAAAAGGCAAACAAAAAGGGAAAGCAAACATAGTAAAGCGAACCGTGATGAACCTGTCTCTGAAAAGGGCGTCGAGGATATCGTCGGACAGAAAGAAGCTATCCTCGTCACAGTTTAGTGGCATGCGGGGAAGCTTTGAGAGTATGGAGAAAGAAGAAGAAGAAGACAGACAAACTAAACGAATAAACGAAGACGAAAAAAAGCGAGAAGGAACAAAAAAGAGGAGACTTCCAAGAAACACCAATGCAAGAACAAAAGAAAAATAAAAGAGCCTCCGCTGGGCAGGAATCGCACCTCCGTGGGGATCTGCAAGGTGTAAGCTATGGCGGAGAAGGGGAGAAGGGGGGAGGCGTAGGCGAGGCCAAGCAAAGTCAGAATCTGGGCGTGGGGCAAGAGGAAATTGTAAACGATATTTCGACGTCAGTCGATGGTATCATACGAAATACGGTGAAGACTGATGAATGAAAGAATGTCGCTTGATCGAATAATGTGTTTGGATAATTACCGCCGCTATTAACTCTTGGATTTGAAGAGATTTATTTTTAACATTTTAGACAATAGAATAATAAAGAGAAAAGAGACCGTCTTCAAAAGTCGAATTGGATATTATAAAATGTGTTCAGATTCAATTTCAATTTAAGATTCGAAAAAAAAAATACGTCAACTTAGAAGCTAGAATCATCAAAAAAGAGTATTAATGAGAGCCCAAAAGTCAATTTTGATAGTCATCTTCCACCGAGTTGTCCACAGTTTCCTGCCTCCCGTCTCTTCCCGCTTTCATCCACATCCACATCCATCGCACCTCGCAAATCTCTGTGTATCCTCTCGTGTGCTTTTTGTGTTCTGAGGCGGCCTTTGCCTTTTCGATCTTGGATATGCGCCATGCTGCCCCATCGGTCCTGCCTCTTCCCCTTTTGTCCAAAATGTCTCTTCTCGCACTCTACTCGCACTCTTCTCGCGCCTTTTCTCTTGTCCTCTCCCCAAAATGGCTCATTTTCCATTCTCTTTTGCTCTGTGTTATCTCTTTCCTTCTCCTGTGCCACACATCTTACATTCTGTCTCTTTTCTTTCTCAACTCTCAATGTCTCTGATCCAGTGTCTCAGTCGTGGCAGTAAATGTGAGAGAAAAGAGAGAAAAGAGAAAAGAAGATAAAGAGGCGTAGAAGCCTCTTGGCTGTCACACCGCGTACAGCTGTACTCTGTGTATGACAATTGGATAGCACAGAGAGCAGAATGTGTGCACGATGGCGAGGCCGGCTTAGTCCGGGAACGGGGAGAGCCAGGGTGGAGGGATAAGAAGACGAGGAAAAAAAAGGGAAAAAGGGTGAGTTTTCACGGCCGAGACAGGAGGACAGCCAGCCAACAAAAGACTGGTCAAGAAAGAAGGATGAGGCGATGTCAACACACTTTTCCGTGTACACATACACGCAGTAGTAGTTGCCATTCTCTTCTGTCTGTCGTCCATTCTCTTGTCTGTCTTGATATCCGCGCGACGACGTCCACCAACGCCGATCAACGCCCACCAATAATCTTTGGAGACTTTGGAGACATGCCCAACGACCCATTCTGTCTGTGACAAAAACGTGCTCTTGGCAATACAGCATGGCCATCACAGCACCGGCCGGTGCGTGCTACATATGCAGGCCAGCAAGCTCCACAGCGCAAACTCCAGTCTTCCTCCTCTCCTCCTTTCTTTCGGCCATCCTTTTATTCTTCTCTTTTTAGCCCTCCACCCGGCCTTCTTTCCATCCTTCCATGCATTCCATGCGGGTGCAGATACATCCTGTAATACGGCGTACGTCTTGTGTCCATCTGTGCCCTCTGTGCCCGTCGCTGCCCGTTTGTGTGCGCTTGTGTGAGCCTGGGCAGAAGCACGCCTGTGAGCCTCTATGCACCTCTCCCCGTTCTCTGTACTCGCATACACAACGGCATGCGCGTGCATTGCCGTGTGTTCTTTCTGTGCTCTACTTTTCCCCCTCTTCTTTTCTATCAATGCCTCCTATCCTCTGTCCTCCTGTTGTGACCTGACGCAGCTGTCGTGTTCCTACGGAAGGCCGTCTTGTCTCCTGTCGTCGCCTGTCGCCTGTCGCCTGTGGTCTCCAGTCGTCTGTGCCGTCGCCTGTCGGTCTCTTCTCGTCTTCGCCTCCTGCACTTGCCATGTGGACTTTGTCAAGACATGCATAGCCATACATTGTTATGTCGACACAAACTGCGCACAAAATCCTTCTCGGCAGCCTGGCGACGACAGACGACCCGGCGACGTTGGTGTTTTTTGTGTGATGTGTAGAGTGTGTGATGGGTGATGTGATGCAATGGGGTTTACGATGCCTTTGGAAACAGGCGCACAAGAGTCAGGGCAAGAAGAGAGGCGGAAGGCGGAAGACGGTAGACGGTAGACGGTAGACGGAAAGCGGAAGCCACAGGGAACATATGGAGATGCATGGATAGATGGAAAGATGGAAAGAATATTCGCTTCGCGCCGTTGCCATATTTGTCTCTTCCCTTTTGTCTTTTCTTTTTGTTTTCTCCCCGTATCCTTTGTACTCACCCCATTTTCGCTTTTCGTCCATCTCCCTATCGATAGTAAGACGTCTCGCAGGAACGTGAGATCTACAGAGTGGCAGAACTAGAAAGTGAGACAGAAAGCTGCTCAAGTCTTGCCTTGTGGCCTTTATGGAGAACCTTTATGGAGAAAGGGCTCATAACGCAGTAGATTGTATATTGCCTTGCCTACCCTTACGTAGACATGTTTTGGAGTATCCTGCTGTCTGCCTTTCTTGTTGTCTTTTATCTTTTGCCCTGTCTTGTGCTTCCGCACTTCTTTCCAGTCTGCTCGCTCCTGCTTTTTTCTTTTTGATTTCCTCTCTCAGTATTCTCACTTTCTTGCAACTCTCTTATTTTCTGTCAGTCTTTTCGACCCTTCTTTTTGACTCTTCTTGTTCACTATTCTTTCCTTTTTTATTTTCGTCGCCTCTTCTCGTTCATCCACACTCCACGCCTCTTCATATATCGCCCCGCCACCCGCAATGGCCTCGATGTAAGGCCACCCCCTTTTCTATTTGCTTTCCCTTTCTCCGGCAGGGCAGGCGGCGCAACAACTGCACAACAACTGCACAAAAAGCACAAAAAGCACAAAAAGCACAAAAAGCACAAAAAGCACAAAAAGCACAAAAAGCACAAAAAGCACAAAAAAGCCTCCACAGCCACGCACGATACGACGGCACGAATACAAGAATACACGACTGCACGAGAAAACGGCAAGCACGACAATTGCATGGTAAGATGTTACCAAACCAGCGGATACCACGACCCAGTACATACGTGTAGGTTGCCCTATTTGAATTATTGGCTTAAGCCACCTACCGCCATGCATGTTTACCCTTTTCGTGTATCTTCCATGTCCAGGGTTTTCTCTGCTTTTATTTATTTTCTTCCCTTTTCGTTTCTTCCCATTTCTTTTCCTCCTCTGAGAACCACTTGTTTCCATCCTCTTACCTCCAACGTTCTAAAACCACCCAGCTCCATCACAGATCGACCCTGGACCAGCCACGCGGGTGCATGCTCGGCACGAACCCGACGAGGTTGAATTGGGATTCAATTCCAAAGAAAAGAGCGACGGAAACAAAAAGCGACAAGGCTTTCTTACTTCAATTTGCCCATCCCGCCTCGTCCAATATTCAATGCCCATGATCCGTCCGTCCACTGCAAGGATTCTTTTTACGTCTTGGCCATCCCTCACCGGATGAGTGAATAAACAGGAGAAAAAGACCCCCCCCCCCGCGAGCACTCCCTGTTCAGCCATGGGGAGCAGACCTGGCAGCGCGTCCCCAACAATACGAATAAGAACAATACCGACAAAAAAAGAGGCAAACGGTCTCTCAAAACGTCCGAGCGGACGTGAATGTCGACCGGGGCAAACTCAAGCTCAAGCTGAAGCTCAAGGTCAAATTCAGATTGAACACGGCACTTTACTCCTCTCTTGACACAATTCATCTTCACACAACAACCTCCAGCCCGCGAATGCCGAGCCCATCTCCGTCGCCAACCGACAACCAGTGCGCACCTCCATCTATTTGCTTTGGCCTTTGATCGCCCTGTCAGTCGCTGTCGCTGTCGCTGTCGAGTCGCCCGCTCCACATAGAAGGCTACTTGTGATCTTCCATCGCCGCTTCCATTGCCAGTCTCCAACCGGTTCCTCCTGAGTGGTTCCCTTCCCACACATCTCCACGCATCTCCACAGCATCTACTCCGTACTCCGTATCTGCACTGCGACGTGGGCGACGTTGGTTTCTATTTTCTTTCCCCCTTCCTTTGTCTTTCCTTCTTTACGAGCTACTCTGCCCCGTCACGCTCCTCTTGCCCGGGCCATTCACGTGGCTGCAACGGTTGCAGTGAGCTGTATTCCTCTACTTCCGATACAAACGGACGGTGCAGCCATTAGAATCAGACGGCAGACGTACGAGGAAGCCGAGGCAGTGTGCGGACGTCAACCACGATCCATCGGACGGAGCAACATCACGTCAGCGTCTCTGAGCCATCTGTGTGCAATTTTTCTGTTCCATGCCTGCCGGGCTGTGTGAATAAGGAAAATAAAAATACAAATTAAAGCTGCAGGTTGGGTTGGGTGGGTGGTATTGAACAAAAGAAGTAAAAAAAAAAAAAAAAAAAAAAAAAAAACAGAGATAACAAAAGTACCTGCAAAGAGCGAAAAGCGGAAAGCGAAAAGGCGAGAAGAAGAAGACGACCAGCCAGTGCAGGGGTTTAAGCACACGAAATCGACACGAAAAGTCAGGGACGGAACGACCTGGAGGACGGAAACCTTGAACGAAAAGACGACGAAAAAGGAGAGCAATGTAAAAACGGACGACCGCGAAGAAAGACTCCATCCTCGATCCCATATTCACTCAGCACCTTGTTCATCCATCTTCACGTCCCTTTGTCACTGACCCCGGGACAAGCTTATTCCTTATTTCTTAGGAACGTACAGTATTCCCTCGCGCTGTCCGTTGTCCGCCCGCCGCCCGCTTCTCCCGCACTTTCTAGCTTTGTTTTTGCAAGGTTGTTCCTCCAACCTTGTCGCCTCCCTCCATTGCCCTCCCTTTCAACTTCCACGCTTCCATGAACGACTAAACATCACCGCAATACGACTGCCGATCACCCACTGGCCCCATCTCCGCAGCGGGACAACCAACAAGCTCATACGCAAGGACCACCATCACAGGCCCATCCGCCCATCTGCTCCTCATCTGGCCTCATCTGGCTCACATCGCCGGTATCTTTCGAACCAGCCCGCCGCTGATCAATTACGGTTGTGCCCACCGTCGCTTCCCACATTTTGGCAACTCTCTTCCCCGTCGCCAGTTGGTTTATTAATTATCACGGCTCTCGCATTCTCTTGCGTGCATTTCTTCTTTTTGTTCTTTCTTCTTTTCTTCTTTTTCAAAGCCTTCTAGCATTCACCCATTCACAAGACGTTCCTCGCACTCGGACACCCTCCCGAATTGCATCATACGGACTACGGAGTACCTGTACCGTTTGTCTTTTCGATCCTACTCAACAGACAATTCAGCACTGTCTTTATTCCTCTTCTTCTTCAATTTCTTTCTTTTTCTCGCCTTTCCACTGCCCCTCGGCCCCGCTATCGCCTTACACTCTATTCCCGTTATTTTCCATATTCTCTCTGTTGCACCTTTTCCTTGTCCTGCATGTTGGTGGCTGCTGTTCATTTCGTTTCATTTATTATATCCTTTCTTTTATTCATTCTCATTCACTTCCTTGTTCGCCTCCTTCCCAAACGTCCATCGTTCTTACCTCCTCTTCCACCGCTCCTCTTTCCCCCCACAGCGCGTCCTTGTTGGCACTAGCCCCACCCCGACTTTCCCTTTTGGTCGCCCCCTCCGACTTACACCCTCGAGCTTTCACTACTCCGAGCCTACCACAAGTCGAGCCAGTCAACTTGTGTGCAACAGGTCGGCCCGGTTTTTTTCCTTTTTTTTTTCTGGGCGCGTGCTCGTCGAGTCTTCTGCGTATCTTTCTCTGGGTCGCTACTTCCTGTTCCTCGTTGTCGAAGCTTCCGCCCAGCTCGGCCCCCGACACGGAAGGAACGACCAGGACAGGAAAGAACGTTCAAAAAGGTTCAAAGCAGAAGGAGAGACCGGCTCAGGTCAAGCCAAGACTTTGGCTCCTGCCTTCTGAAGATACAAAACCCACGAGGGAAGGCGCATCCCACTACCAGACACCATCCATTTCCTGTTTCTGGCCGCGTGGTTGCCATTACTGGACAACAACAACAAAAAAGGCAGAAAAGGAAAAAAAAAGGGCAACTACGAACGTCATCGACCGGAGCTACTTGACTTGACTTGCTCTTCCCTTCCCCTCACTTCACCATCACCTCCTTTTCTCTTCTCTTCTTAATATTTCCGTCCACAACCTCTTCTCATTTTCGTCCTCCTTCTCACCTTTCCCACCAACATCACACATTGCAACACCAACCACTCTCGACACACATCATCAGAATGAGCGACGACGAAAAAGCCCACGGCGTGCCTGTGGCCGACACAATCTCGACCGTCCACGACCTGCCTCCAGACCCAGACGCACATCTGAGCGAAGCCGAACGGGAAGCCGTTGTAAGTGCAGCCTTTTATTAATAAAGCAGCCACCAACGAGACCGTCGTCCAATACTAACCATCATAGGACCGCAAACTGGTTCTGCGCCTGGATTTTATCCTGATCCCATGGGTGAGTCGACTGCCTCGAGTTTCCCTTGACTGCAGCCTACTAACCTCTCTAGCTCTGCCTTTTGTACTTGATGGCATTCTTGGACCGGACCAACATTGGCAATGCCAAAATCGCCAATCTGGCCAAAGATCTGGACCTGTCGACACCGCAGTACAACATGACCCTCACCATTTTCTTCATTTCATATTCGGTCTTTGAGCCCCTGACCAACATTTTGCTCAAACGCCTGCGGCCGTCCATCTTTATTCCCATAATCATGATCACCTGGGGTTTGAGCATGCTGAGCATGGGCTTTGTCAAGAACTACGGCGGCTTGTTGACGGCCCGCTGGTTTTTGGGTCTGTGCGAGGCCGGCCTCTTTCCCGGTATCAATTACTACCTGTCCTGCTGGTACAAGCGCTCCGAGTTTGGTATCCGTGCCGCCATTTTCTTTTCGGCTGCCGCGGTGTCCGGCTCCTTTGGTGGTCTGCTGGCTGCGGCCATTGGCTTGCTGAACAACAAGCGCGGCTACGCTGGCTGGCAATGGATTTTTATCGTTGAGGGCGCACTCACCATTGCTCTGGGCTTTGTTTCCTTCTTCATGGTCCACGACTTTCCCGACGCGGCCCGTTTCTTGTCGTCCGAAGACCGTGTCCGCGTCATACGCCGCCTCAAGCTCGACCAGCAGTCGTCGGCCGAGCACGAAGAGTTCCGCTCATCGTACCTGTGGGCGGCCCTCAAGGACTGGAAGATGTGGCTCGGCATGGTTATCTACATGGGCTGCGACATGCCGCTGTACGCCTTTTCGCTGTTTCTGCCGTCCATCATTGTCAACCTGGGCTGGGGCGGCACGGTCGTGCACAGCCAGCTCATGTCGGTACCGCCCTACGCCGCTGCCGCCATTCTGACCATCACCATTGGCTACGTGGCCGACCGCACGCGCCAGCGCGGCCTCTGCAACATTTGCACGTCTGTGCTCGGCATAATCGGCTTCAGCATGCTGATTGGGTCGTCGCGGCCGGGCGTGCAGTACGCCGGCACGTTTTTGGCCGCGCTCGGCATCTACCCGTGCATTGCCAACACCATTACCTGGGTGGCCAACAATGCCGAAGGTGTCTACAAGCGTGGTGTCGTGTTGGGCTTTGTCATTGGTTGGGGCAACCTGAACGGTATTGTGTCGTCCAACATCTACTCTGCGGCCCCGCGCTACTTCCAGGGCCACGGTGTCGTCCTGGCGTACATGGTGCTGTTCCTGTTTGGCGGCTCGCTGCTCATGACCATTTTATTGCGCCGCGAGAACAAGCGCCGCAAGCGCGGCGACCGTAACCACTGGGTGCAAGGGCTCAACCCGGCCGAGATTGATATGCTGGGCGACCGGCGGCCCGACTTCTTCTACACCACGTAAAGCTGGCGTGGACTGGTACGAAAAGAGATCGGAAGATGGATGAGACAAAGACGGAGATACCAGGTTGGACTCGGGGAGGCGAGCCAGCGTTGACGATTTTTTGATACTTTTGATTCTTTTTGCGCTTTTTGATACTTTTGATCTTTTTTGACACCTTTTCTTGATGACTTTGATTTTACAGAGTGTGGGAACAGGCAATATGGGAGGATTGAAGTGGGGAGTTGGCGGCTCACTGCTGACTTTTTACGGTTTGCTTTACAACGTTCTCAGTACAGTTTGCCGTTTTGTGGTGAAGCGTTTGCATGGGGGGTTATAGGAGAATTCTCCTTCACAGTCGTCATCACTACTTTCTGCTTCTTTGTTATTTTTTGAAACTCTTTTACCTTTTACTGATACATGAATCTACTCAAAATCACCCAATCTTGCCTCGACAAAGTCTGTACAGTCGGCCACCCGTGACAGAGATGACAGATGGATGGGACGACGGCCGGCTGCACACAAGTCGTCCTTGAATAGAGTGTCTTAATCGAGCATTTTCGACGACAACAGTTTGCAAGAGTCGACTTTACGTGTGCGAGAAGATGGAAGAATACCATTCCAGACAATTTCTCATTTCCTTTCTCATCTTCTTTGCTCCTATTGCACATCTCCCGCTCCCGCTGCCGTGTGACTTCTCGGGAAGACATAATGCACAAAAGAAAAAGAGCATCATGCACTTACGACATGCAGACGGGGTGTGAAGTATCAGTACGAAATACGGGCCAAGAAAGGAGACCACCCGGGTGTGTTGTAGGCGTATATGCAAGGCATACCGGGGATGGTGAAGCAGCAGCGAATGACGAATGGCAGGCGAGATGTCCGGTCCCGGGACTGGCCAGGGGTGGCTGACAATTGTCTTCTGAATGGCGCTGAGTTTGGTGGCGTTGACAGCCTGGGGAGCTGAGGAAAAGAATAAAAAGATGTCTGAAACGACGGGAACAAGGTGGGCCAATGGACAGGGAGTTGGCATTGTATGAGGGAAATGAATAGGAGAAAATAAACAATAGGAGAAGAAAATATGACCAACGACGAAAAGACCGACGACGAAAAGGCCGACGACGAAAACACGGTGAATGTTGGTTCTTGAAGAAGATGAAGAAGTGAAGAGAAATGAGATGATCACGATGGCAACGGGATGAAAAAGATATTGTTTACAAAAAATCTTTAAACAGTATGGCTAATGCTAATAGTATGCATGCTTCCGTGAAGCTGAAGCAATGCAAAGGGCAAAGGGCAAAAAGCGGTCATATTTTCTGACCAACAGCAACTGAACAAACCAAAAGAATGCATGTAGCCGCCGTCTCTCGCGGGATGCCTCTCATGGGGTGCCTCCTCTGGCAATGACCCGTGTCTAACATTGGAGAAGGAAGATAGGAAGGTCAGCAAAGACTGATGGAAAATACCATGTCAAGTCGAAAATTTTTCGATATTCTGACTGGATGCGCATTCTCGTCTGCTCATTTACTACCTTGTTGCAGCAAATATGACAACAAAAGAATACAATGGACAGCAAGCACAGACGAATTTGCGGCCTGTTCTGACAGATCTCAAGCGGACAGGTAGGAGGAAAGAAAGACAGAAAGACAGAAAGACAAAAAGACAGCAGAGACAACAGAGACAAACGAGGCGCGTAATGAAAGACAGCGCAGACGATGAGCAGCACAACAAAAAGATAACATAAAGAGACAGAGACACAGAGATGTACAGAGTACAGAGTCAAGACATACAAGATGACACTGTGGAGGACACAATGGCTGTCACTTGAGTGTGCGACGATGATAGAGCAAAAAAAAGATAAAAAAAAAGAATAAGAAGAAGAATAAGAAAAAGGGATGCAAAAAGGAAAATGACGATGTCAGCTGGAGACTTGCCAAGATGGCCCTTTTAGTCCATGCCGTGTGTGCCGACACTACATCAAAAGAAATCCTTCCCGACACTGCTTCTGAGGAAAAAAGGGGAGTTGACGGGAAAAACAAGCAAGATAAAGGGAAGGAAGACAAGGGGATGAGGATGGATATTGTGCCACGACATGCCGTGTTTGGGGGCTGTGTGTAGAGCTCGTTGTCTACAGTGTATGTACGGAGTACACTTTTTACTGCAAAACACATGCAAGAGATACAAACGACGTATGAAACAGTGCTGTTGTACAAAGAAAGCGAGAATTTCAGAACCGCCTTGGGCCGTCTTGGAGGACTGTGGGTTCTTGTCCTTTTGTTTTTCCGTTTTTTTGTGTCCTCTGACCGCCTATTTGCTTGCCAGCCAAGTTGTTTTCAGTGTTGTATTTCTGCACATCGTCTCCAAGTCAGCCTGTAAGTCAGTCTGTAAGTCGACTAATTGATACGCTTATATTATACCTTGACTGTCTTGACTGTCTTAACTGTCTGAATTGCTTGTCTCTCTTCTGCCACTCTTTCTTGGTGTGAGGCACTCCCGGCCGTTGCAACTGTCTTTGATTGTTCACCTTGACAGAAAGTACGTGTGGCGAGTAAGCTGGATGTAAAGTATCAGTCGAGAAGAGGTAAATCAAACGAAGATGGTATTGTTGACAGGAATTTAGGATGAGAAACCAGAGACTATTACATTGATAACTAAAGGAGGGGAACCCTGGCAGAATAACTTGATATTGTCACGACATTGCCAGATGCTTTGTTGAAGAAAATGGTACCGTTCAAGAACGGAAATCGGAGTCTGTGCAGGACGAAAACAGTAGCAGAATACTTTTCTACACCCAGGGGTAGAAAAAAGCTGGCGTAGAATCGATTTGAAAAGGAGAAGTAAAGACAACTGTAGCCCATATAATGCGACTCTTCAGCTTCTTCTGCCGCTCTTCATTACGAGATATGTTGGTCGGCTTCGACGTGCACAGCATGCTGGCTGAGAAAGACCCAAGAATGGGAGAAAGAAAGAAGTGTGCAAATGGCAATAGAACCAAGCCGCCAAGCAGATGAAGAGGAGGGTGAAAAAGAACAAAAGAAAAGAGGTTACACTGCATTTTCTTCGTGTTGCCCACCTTGCCGTCTGCCCTTTTCCTGTGACCTTGACCCCACGAGCCCCCTCCTGTTGTCTCCTTTTGGATTCAGCTGCACTCTGTATTCCGTGATGTTATTGTTCGCTGTTGTTGAGATGATTACAACTAGAAGAAATTGCAACAGTCGAGTCTTTTTCAAGAGGCAAAATTGTTCTTTAAACTCTTGTTCCTATTCTTTATAAAAGTAGCAACAATATTGCGGAGGGGTGCCGGCCACTAATGCAGCCCTCCGTCCACCGCCTTTTTCATCCTCAAGGCTGCCAACATTGCCAGCACTTTTACGGCTTGAGCCCGCGACAGTCTGAAAGGCAAGCTGTTGTTTTCACATTTGTTTTACCGTTGATGGAGCTCTACGCCCGAAGCCAGAGCTACTCCGTAGACGATGATATGTATGAAAGCAGGAGAAAGGAAAAGTGTAAGAGGGGATGGGACAGAATGGGAGACAATAAGGCTTCCCTGACCTTGTCTTCTTTGCTTTCGGCCTTGATTTGGCATTCCAGCCGTTGACGCCTTTTTTGCCTTTTCTCACGCTTTTGTTACTGCATTGGTCTTTGTCTCTCCGAGTTACTGTTTGAGGTCATATCTCCACCCCTTCACATCTACTACACAGTCTTCTTTCATCTGTCGTTTTGTGTTCCACGCAGATCTTGTGAACCAAACATCACACTCTCAGTTCCCAGATCCTTGTCTGTCCTCATAGACGGGATACCAACTACAAACAGAGCCAGAACATACAGTATGTGCATATTCAAGGATGCAATATATACAAACGAAAACAAGACAAAGGACAAAAGACAAAAGACAGACGACCTGCTTCTGTCCTCCTGCCCTCTGTCCTCTGTCCTCTGTCCTCTGTCCTCTGTCCTCCGTATGCACACGGCCTCTTCTTTTGTCCTCTTCCACCCACCTCATCTTTTCCTCTGTCAAATCACGGCCTTGTTCCATATTTGTCCGATCTTGTACGCCCATGACATGGTTTGTGTGGCGTCTTGTCCTGTCCTGTGCTCCGTCTTCTGTCCTGTGTTCTCTTTTCTGTCCTTTTGTGTTCATGTGTCCCTGTCCTCCTGTCCTGTCCTCTGTCCTTCCGTCTTGCCGTATCGTCGTCTTTCTCTCTCTCTTTCGCTCCCGCCTCCCCCCATTGTCCCCCATATTACACTTTTCACTTTCTCACTCCCCATCCCCAACCCCCGTCACTTTGAAAACACACGAGACACAGAAAAACAGCTGGTGACCAGGAGTAATTTCATCTCTCTCCTCTTCCAAGATTCAGCCATACCCTCTTGTACTTCTCGTTCTCGTCGCCCCCGTCCTTTTCGTCTCCTTCGTTCCCGCCCCTTGTCAATTGTCTCTCTGGTTTGATTTTCTTCAGTATCGCCAAAACCAAACCTCTCACCAGTTTCGTTTTGTCATCTTCCCATCACTTCTCCTCACTTCTCCTCACTTCTCCTCACTTCTCCTTCACTTCTCCTTCACTACTCCTTCACTTCTCCTTCACTACTCGACCTTCCATTTACGACCATCTCCGACCATCTCCGACAATCACGACTTCGACTCCGCCTCCTCGACATGAATGATGACCTGGCCACGATGCAGCTCTCGGGACAACAGGCCAGTGTCGTCGTGGGCCTCGAGCGCGCGGGCGCGTCTCTGTCCATGATCGGCGTGTTCTTGATCATCGTGACCTTTGGTCTCTTCAAACGGCTCCGGACCGTGCCCAACACTTTTATTCTGTTCGCATCCATGGCCAATATTGGCGCCAGCACGGCGTCCCTCATCGGTCTGTCGGGCATCGCCCAGGGCAGCAACAGTGCGCTGTGCCGCGCCCAGGCTTTTTTGTTGGAGATGTTTATGCAGTCGGACCCCATGTGGTCGTTTGCCATGGCCTTTAACGTTTATTTAGTCTTCTTCCACTCGGCCAACCCGACGACGTTCCGGCGGCACCTGTGGGTTTATTGTTTGGCCTGTTTCGGGCTGCCCATGGTCCCGGCTATTGTCTGTCTGTACATCCAGAACGCCAGCAAGGGGTCCGTGTACGGCGACGCGACGCTGTGGTGCTGGATCGGCGACAGCTGGAACGCCTTGCGCATTTATTCCTACTACATCCCTATCTGGGTGTGCATCTTTCTGTCTGCCGTCATCTATGTGGCCGTGGGCTACCACGTTTTTCACCAACGCAACCAGCTGCGCAACCTGACGCTCAGCAACCAAGCCAAAGACCTGTCGAGCTCAGAGGTAAGAGTAGTCCAACGAGACTCTGCCGAGGAGAAAAAAAAAGAGAAGACATATTGACTTTTAGAACCTCACGCGGCAGCCGGAAATCTACGGCACCGTGACGACCGAAGTGCAAATCACGTCCGATGTGTGCGAGACGGCTTTGTCGAGTGAACAGACACCGCCCATGACACCGCTTGGGTCGCCGATGCAGTGCCCCTGGAGCGACGATCCGTTTCCGCAGACTATTGACAACTGCACCAACAGTGCGTTTGCCAACCACCATCTTCGCCGTGTGGACGAAGAGCATGGCATCGTCTCCCCTCCAGCCGTCCACAGCAGTATACATGGCAGTTCTTTCCACGGCCACGGGAATTCCCACGGCAATTCCCACGGCATCCACAGCGGGCCAAGTACTGTGTATCAAGCCACCTCCACGACGGTCATCACTTCGCCCTCGCCGCCTCACGGCTTCCAGTCGGCCGGCCCAAACGCGCGCAACAACGACTACTTGGCCTCGTACCGTCTGCACCCGCAGATTTCGTCATCGCACGGCCGCAGCCAGGGCCACCTCGCCCAATCGCACCACCGTGGTCGTGACGGCCGTTCCGCCCGTTCCGGCCGTACGGGAAAACAACGCATCTCCTTGGCTGAACGTTGTCGCCGCGCCTGGCACCGCTTCACGGGCAAACTGCGCCACATGGACCCCGTCAAGCTGGCGTACCTGCGCACGTCGTTTGTCTTTGCCATTTCCGTGCTGGTGACGTGGACGCCCAGCTCCATCAACCGCGTGTACACACTCGTGTACGCCAGCCGTATCAGCTATGGCCTCAACATTGCGAGTGCCGCTGTCCTCCCCCTCCAGGGCGTCTGGAATGCCGTCATCTATTTCTCAACGAGCTGGAACCTTCTGCGGGACGAGGTCGGCCGGCGGTATGCCCGCTCACGGTGGATGCGCAGAGTGGGCGGACAGATTCACGGAGGGCTGTCGAGACTGCGGGGTGGAGGTGGTAGTGATAAAGACGCTTCTGGTAGCAGCGGCCGCATCCCGGGGATAGTCGTGGCTGGTGCTGGTGAAGACCTTGTTGGTAGTGGAGGTGTCACACAAATGGGGACAGTGCTATCACCGGCTCGGAGCTGCAGCTACAGCCAGAGTCACCCAGGGTCGTCGTCGCGCCGCATGTCTGAAGTTGGTCCAGGTATTGTCAGTATGAGTGCTGTGGCCCATGGATGTTATGACGAGAACGACACCGAGAGCGACGGTCTGGACGGCCTTGAAGGCCTTGAGGGCCTCAACGAGCACTCCGCTGCTGGTAGTAGCAGTCCTGGCCTGCGAGCCGCGGGTGGCCACCGGAGACTAAGACCTGCTGCCAGTATGGACCTCGATGCCGGTCCACCAGGACGTGGCCAGCACAGTCCACGGAGCCCGCCACGACTGGCAACAATGCGCGTTCAGCGTGGAGGCCAGTTGGATACGTGAAGAAGGGGAGTGTTGATTGAGGTTGTTGGATATTTAGTATTTGTTTTGTTTGTTTTGTTTGTTTTGTTTCTTTCTTTCTGCCTTGTTTTTGCATTATTGTCGTTCTTGGTATATCCTGTCGTGTTTTGTTTTTCATAGTTCGTTTTGTCTCTTGAGTCAAGTCCATAGGAAAGCACCGAGCGTTGCCATCTTGTTGTCGTATTGAATGATGTGATAAATAAATGTAGGCTACATCGTAGTCGAAAAATGTCTGTTGGTAGAGTTCAAATTGTCAGATGTGGGCCTAATTTTGATAAACACACTGCCGAGAGACTGGCAAGAGCTGTTTTGGTGGGTTCTTGCTAGGCTCTGATTACGGCAGTCACTGCCTTCTCTGATTGGTCCGTCTGCCCAGCTCTTGCCCCAAACGCCTTTCGGCCCCCATTGCGTCACGGCACTCTTCAGGCAGCTCCTGCTGTTTTTAACGCGGGGCAGACTGTTGTCCGCCTGCCCAGTAGCGATTTTGCCCGCCACCACAAACGGCAGCAGCGACCGATTTTCGATTTTCGATTTTCTTCCGTCACCATCGCGCCTGCCTTGTGTTCACCTAGCAAAGACTCTTGTTTCACTGTCTGTCTCCTGCCTTTTGTGGACACTCCTTTTCAAGCTTCTTTTCTTGGCACCTTTTCCCCTTCACCCAAACTTTACCTCGACTTCACCTCGACTCTTTCTTCCCTCAACACCACTCAACAGCACAGCAGTCGACCACTGAGTACCTGCGTCTGCGTCTGCACCTACACCTACATCAGCACCCAAAAGGAGGGGCAACTCGCGTTTCTTTTACCGATAGCGAACATCAACAGCAAAATCACAACAAACACGACAAAAACATCGACAGCAAACACAAAAGCTTCTCGACACAACCAACCTCTCACCTCTCCTGCCTCCTCTTTTCGCATCCTCCCACGACGTTCACGATGGACGACGATCTGGTGGCCAACTTTGTGGCCATTACGGGCGCGTCGGAGCAGGTAGCGCGGCAGCTGCTCGAGATTTCGGGCGGCAACATTGAGCAGGCGGCCGTCTTGTTCTATGATACAGACATGGCGGAGACCTTGGCGAGACAGCCACAATCCTCAGCTGCGGCAGCAGCACCCACACAGACGTCAAGAAGCACAAACGCAAGCAGAACAGCCAGCAGAACAGCCAGCCGGGCGGCGTCTTCCTCACGGCGGCGCGGCCAGTCTTCACGCGGACGTGAAGACGCTGATGGTGTTATTACAATTGACGACAGTGATGATGCCGGGGGTGACGACGACAACGACATGGACTTTGACGAGCTCGAAGATATCGACGACGGCGATGACGACGACGTGATTGACGTCGACGCCGACGCATCTATGTCGGACGCTGCCGCGGCCGCGTCGGTGGCGCGCACCGCCCAAGAAGAAGAAGACGCGGCCATGGCCAAGCGGTTGCAAGAGGAGCTATACGGGGGTGGGAGTGGTGGAGGTGGAAACAGCTCTGGAGGAGGCGGTGTCGACGACATTCGCGCGCCCATGGGCCGAACCACGGAAATGCTCGTCGAGCCTAGCTATGTCGGCGGCAGCGGTGGTTACGGCGGCGGCGAGTCCCTCTACGACATGATGCGGGCACAGCGGCTGCGGCAGGCGGCGCGGGGGCCCCGCAACCCGTTCAACCAGGTCTGGGACAACGACATTGACGGTATAGGCGAAGGCAGTGGCGAGCAGACGAGCGGCGTGACGGGTGGCGACTCTCCTTCACTGGGTCCGACGGTGCCGGCCCCCTCGACACGGCAGGCCCGCCTGGCCGACCTGTTTCGCCCACCCTACGATCTGATTGAGCATGTCTCGTCGTGGGACGAAGCTCGGTCGATTGGCAAGGAGGAGAAGCGCTGGATCCTGACCAATATCCAGGACATGTCCGACTTTCAGTGCCAGGCTTTGAACCGCGACATCTGGAAGGACGCCGCCATCAAGCAGCTGGTGCGCGAGAACTTTGTCTTTCTCCAGTACAACAAGGACGACATTCTAGCCGAAGAGTACATCCAGTACTACATGCCCGGCGGCCAGCAGGAGAACCCGGACAATTACCCGCACATTGGCGTCGTCGACCCGCGCACGGGCGAGCAAGTCAAAGTGTGGTCGGGCCGGCCGTTTCCCACCGCTCTCGAGTTCCATGCCCAGCTCGCCGAGTTTTTGGACCGCTACAGTTTGGACGCTACGAAGAAGAACCCCGTGCAGCGGACCAAGCCGCAGGTGGTGGTCAAGGACGTCGGCCGCATGACCGAGGACGAGATGCTTGAGATGGCGCTGGCCAACAGTCTGGCAACGGCGGGCGGTTCTTCGAGGGAAATTGGCGAAGCATCTGGCTCGGGCTCGGGCTCGCGCAGTGTCAGTGGTGCCAGCAACGGCAACGGTGTCCAAGACCCAGATGAGTTGACTGGTACGCCGGCGCCTGAAGCTGCACCAGAGACTGAAGAAGCAGAGGAGGCGTCTGCTTTTGCCGCCATCTCCTCGACAACACCCCACGAAGAGCCACCCACGAATGCTCCCCCTTCCTCAACTACCCGCATCCAGTTCCGCCACCCGACCGGCCGTGTCATCCGCCGGTTTGCCACGGATGACCACGTCGTCCGCATCTACGAGTGGCTCAAGGCCGCACCGCTCGAGGGTCACGACGGCGAAGCGTTTGAGCTCAAGGTGATGCCCCAGGGCCATGATCTATTCGAGGATCTGGACAAGACGATTGAAGAGGCCGGCCTTAAGCAGGCGACGGTTATGATTGAGTTTGAGTGAGCGAAGTGAACGACGTCCACGGAGTGGACGGAGAGAACGGAGCGAACAGAGAGGTGGGGGCTTGGGAGTCTACATGGCTTTTTGGTATTTGGCCTGTCTTGTCTGGTTTAGATGTGGATTTCAACATCGTCTTTTTTTTTTATCCTTTTGTTTCTTTATTTCTACCCGAATGTTTCTCCCCGAATGCGGGATGATCTTTCTGTACTTTACGTCTATAAAGCCTATGCTCGTAATAGAGAGGACCAGTACAACGTACAAGGTCTTGGCTGCTAAACTTGTTGCTGCCTGCCGTTACCGTATGTAAGAATGTGAGATGCCGTGAGAGCAGAAGATATTCCAGGAGAGAAGGTAAGTCTCGGCGAGAAGAGTAAGGCGAGAGTCTGTGTAAACTTATCTCACTTGTATCTTACAAGCCGCCCGGCGATTCTCGGTGGAGGGCGCTAACACTCTACTGGAAGCTCCAAGTCGCCCTAAAAATGGACTTCCACTTGCTGGCCATTGGCTTGCCTCGGGCACTACGGTGGGGTTTACAGCAGCTCTCAGCCGGCCAGTCGTGCCTGCCACTTTTGGTGTTGAGCTCCCCTTTGTTGCGTCCTTGAACATCATGACACCCTTTCGTCGTTTCTTCATCTTCTCTCGACAATACTCAACAAACAGCTCTCAGAGCATACAACACTCACACTCTCTCAAAACAGACACCTACCCACGGCTTCTCGTCTCTTCTCACGGCTGGCAAGCCGCAAACTGCTGCCCGCCATGGCTGACCGCAAGACGGTCTGCATCATCGGTTCGTTTTCTTTCCTCGCTCCGCTCGTTTTCGTTTTCTGTTTTGTCTCCGCCTTGCTCGTTCGCTCGCCCACTCACTAACAACACAGGCGCCGGCCCGTCCGGCTTGGCCGCGGCCAAGAACTTGTTGTGGGACCGCCGCGCCCGCTCCAAGTTTCAGGTCACGCTCGTGGACGTGCACTCTCGGATTGGCGGACTCTGGCCCAGCAGCCCCGACGACACTGATGGTCTTGTCCACCCGCTGATGCTCGCCAACCAGAGCCGGCACACGGTTCAGCTGAGCGGCGTGGCCTGGGACGACGGGTCGCCGACGTTCCCGCGTGCATGGCAGATCGGTGCGTACCTCGAAAAGTATTTTCAGCGGTACCTGCGTGGGCCGCTACACGGCGGTTCTTTCGTGATGAAGCTGGGCCACAAGGTGATAAAAGCAGAGCCTGTTGACGGCGACAGCAGAAAAGGGTGGCGCGTCATGACGGAGTCGACAGACGACACCCCCATCGACGCCGTCTTTGACTACCTCGTCGTGGCCAGCGGCTACTTTGGCAGTCCCATCATCCCAGAGAGTTTGCAGGGAGTGGCAGCAGCTGGATTTTCTGGAGCGGTGCCTGTCATCCACAGCAGTGCGTACCGCGATCTGGATACCCTCTTTGCTGAAAAGACGCCCTCCGCAAAGCAGGGCAAGATTGTCGTGGCGGGCGGCCAGTTTTCTGGCGTCGAGATTGCCGCCACCATTGCCAACCATCTGTCGTCGGCCAAGCACGCTCCGGGAGCCAAACCAGACAGTCTTCCCGCAACTTCGGTGCACCACATTATCCAGCAGCCGTTTTGGGTGTTCCCCCTGCACACATCACCAGCACCTGCTTCAGAGGCACCGCCCTTTCTCCCGTTCGACCTTCCCTCATACAACATCCGCAAACGTCCACAGCCGCTGGTCGACACACAGGGCCACATCACGATCGATACGGCCAAGTTTGTGCACGGCTTGTTCGAGACAGCACTCGGCACGGACCAGGCCAATATCCACCCGGCCCTTGCCATCAAAAAGGACAGCCCAGTGCGCGATGCACCGCCTATGATGGCCGTCAGCGATACCTATCTCGAGCATGTTCGTTCAGGTCGCATTAATCTGTCGACGGGTAAGCTGGCGGATGTGAAAGAGACTCAGGCTACAGTCACGACTACGTCTGGGTCAGAGACTGTCGACAACGTTGCCGCCGTCATCTTGGCTACTGGCTTCTCGGCGGCCACTTCACTCTCCTTCTTCCCCGACTTTGTAAAGAAGGCACTGCACTTTGACGCTACCGATCCTCGCCAGAATGTGGCTCTGGCGTTCAATGGCACCTTCCACCCTGCCGTGGCCAACCTGTCCTTTGTCGGCTTCTACCGCTCGCCGTACTGGGGAGTCATGGAGATGCAGGCCCGTCTGGCCACAGCCCTCTTTGTGTCGGATGCGGCATCTTCTCCACAACAAGAAGCCTCCTCCTGGGTCCCGCCTACACCAGAGTGGCCGCATCTTGCAGAAGCACTGGCTTCAGACCATTCCATCGAGCGCACTCTGGCCCTCCGTGCCGACCCAGAACGTACTTCGCAGTTTCCCATGGGCGACTATCTGTACTTGATGCACACCTTTGGCGAGGCACTCGGCATTCCGCGGAGGGCAGCCGACCCTTTGGATGCAGCGATCCAAAGTACCGACGTCACCATGGACGTTGTCACTCCAGCTCATTACTACGATGGCGACGGCGACCAGGGAGACGAGAATACGGGCGGCGAACCGACCGTCGATAGCCAGGACAATGCCAAAGCCATTGAGAGTACACGCCTGACCGTAAAGGCCGGCCTGCACGAGGCCAAGTTTGTCGCCCGCGCCGTCTTCCGCAGTCTGCAGGGCACGTGGAAGCTGGACCGCACACTGACAAGCCGTCTGCCCAGCCACCCGAGCGGCCGCTTTGTCGGCACGGCCGAGTTTCGACTCAGAAAAGGCACAAAGGATGGTCTGTCGCCGTTGGAGCAAAAAGCCGAAGTCGACGAGTACCTGTACGTCGAAGACGGCACTTTCACCGCGCTCAACGGCCCGTCCTTCCGGGCAACACGCCGCTATGTCTGGCGGTACAACTACGACGACAACAAGCTGAGTGTCTGGTTTGCACGAACCGACGACGCCTCGAAAGCCGACTACCTGTTCCACGCGTTGGAGTTTGAGCCGTCGCCTATTCGCACAGGATGGAAGGCTACGGCCGGCCACCTCTGTATTGACGACTTTTACAATGTCCACTACGAATTTGGCGTCAAGGGGGTCAACGTCACCGACTGGGCGCTGGAGTATGCCGTCCGCGGGCCCAAGAAAGACTACACCATTTCAGGGTCATATAGACGGTAGTCGACAGCAATGATAAATATACACTTGGATAGACGGTATACAATGATATTTTGGATTTGATGCAAAGTAGATTTGACAAAAACGGTGCTGCCGTTGCAGACAGATTCTAACCTATACAAAACAACGCTTTCTCCACGCACCAACTCCTGACAGAGTACTCCAATCTGACTTTTTCGCTGCGGGCAGATTAACCCCACTGGACAAGTACCTTCTTGCCGGCACGGCCCTTCTTCTTGCCCTTGCCCGACTCGTCCTCTGCTTCAGGAGGAACAGCAGCCGACGACGACGCCGCTTCTCCCTCACCGCCCCACGAGAAACCTGTGTCCTGGTTGCTGCCGCCAA
This sequence comes from Sporothrix euskadiensis, assembly GCA_019925375.1. Lineage (NCBI taxonomy): Eukaryota > Fungi > Ascomycota > Sordariomycetes > Ophiostomatales > Ophiostomataceae > Sporothrix > Sporothrix euskadiensis. The sequence goes on along the minus strand of JADHKQ010000003.1, from coordinate 92,378 downwards.
GGTCCCGGCGCACAGCCTTGCGGCCATACCCGAACACAGACGGTGGCGGCGGCTTGGGTGCCGCGGGCAGAGCAGGGAACGCATCGCGACCGCTGCTGATGGGCGTGGAAGAGCCAGAGGCGGGAGCTGATGACAAGGAAGCATAACGGCCGGCAGAATTGCCGCTGCCGCCAAGGCCGCCGCCAACACGCGAGGCCAGCGTGGATGCACCTGCACCACCGCTGACATTCACCCATGACGAGGAAGGACCCTTTTTGCTGCCGGCCGCACTAGGCAGAGCAGGGAAGGCAGCCGATGCCGGCTGTGAAGCGCGGGAAGCAGCAGGCCGCAGCGCCAAAGACGATGTTGGCGGCGCCGTCCATGTCGCACCGGGCACGCTACGACCGCTGGGACCGCGCGAGCTGGGTGTGCTACTAACAACAGACGAAGACGTTGATGGTCCGCCGAGCCGCGTGCTGTGCTTAAGACGCAGAACACGCGTCGACGGTGACGACGTGGTGTGGTTGGCGGCCGAGGGCGCATTGGCCGACGCAGCAGCCGCCCAGCCGCTCGTCGAGGTCGTGGCACCGTGCATACCTCTTAACGTCGGCAGCGAGGGGTAGTCTTCTTGGACACTGCCCTCGGCACCACCCGCAGCGGCACGGCGGTCGTGCAGCGCTTTGCGGAGCGCGTCGGCCTTGCTGGCATCGTCAAACAGGTCGGCAACTTCGCGGACAAGACTGCCGAGGGCCGTGTCACTCGTCTCGGAAAACAGCGTCGAGAAGGCATCAATCAGCTGCGGGGCGCTGCGGGCACCGGACCGATAACTGGAGATGTTGTACCGGAAAGCGTTGACTTTGGCAGGGTTGCTACCCAGCAAATTCGAAGCACGCTCGATAACGGCGCCGTGGCGGACGAGGCGGGCACGGTCGGCAGGAGACAGGTTGGCCAGTTCGGATGCGCTCATGGCGCTCATGGGGTCGATGTCGGGAGACGACGAGGGTGCGGAGGAAAGAGGAGGATTCTGAGGAGGGTTGCTGCGGCCAGCCGTTGCAGCGTTAGCGGGCGATGCCTGGCGTGAGGCTTGGGCGGGCGTGGGTGCAGGTGACGACAGGTGGCTGCCAAAGGTGCGGTTGGAAATCGACTGGGCCGAGTGGATGGCCATCTGGCGCTGGTAGGCAATCTCGTCACGACGCATGTTTTGCGAGGACGAGCTGGTGGCGATGGGTGCATCGGCGTTGGGATCGCGACCACGGCTGGCACGGCCCTGGTGGCTGCGTCCGCCTTGGTCTCTTCCACCACGGCCTCCTTCACCGCCCCGGAAATCGAAATCGGCCATGCTAACCACTTGCACATCACGACGCACATCCTTGGACAGCGTGTTGCCGTGCTCGCTCAGCTGGTGCGCTTTCAGGTCGAGCTCGGCCTCGAACACGACGAATTTCTTTTCGAGACACTCGCGGTCGGAGCATATGTAGTGGTCCTTCTTGAAATGCTTCTCGAGCTCGTTGTAGTTGCGGTAGTAGTGCGGCTGGCGCGAGTCGCGGCGGTCACAGATAAAGCAGCGTTCGTGCTTGTTGCGACAGTGTTCATAGAGCTTGTCGTCGTCATAGAACCGCTCGCCGCAGAAACCACACAGAGGGTGGCCCCGGAAGCCTGTCTGGTCGACGGCGCCCGGTTTGTCGTCACCGTGCCGCATGTGTTTTTCATGAGCCTTTTCGGAAAACAGCTCGTGCTCGTGCGTAAAGACCTTCTTGTTGCGTGTGCACAGGTCGCACATCTTCTTGTGGTGCGTCGACCGCACATGCCGGTGCAGATCGGGCCACCCAAGACCGGCATAGTCGCAAATCTCGTCGGGACAGTTGTACCGCAGCAGCAGCACCGTGTCGCCAACAATGTCTTCGTTGGTGTACTTGATACCAATGTTGTCGTCCGTACTCGAAATGTCGGCATCCGTGTAGTCCTCGAACCGCCGTGCCGGGTCGTCCGTGAAGATGACATAGGGCGCCGGCGTGCGGCAGTGCGGGCAGTCTTTTGTGCGGTAGAGGGCGCGCATGCGCAGGGCGCAGATGTGGCACGTCAGGTGGTTGCAAGGAGCAATGGCGTGGTGGATGACGGGGTTCGCACAAATGAAGCACACCTCGGCGTCGTCGTCGGCCGCGCCGTCTTTATCGTCACTGCCAGCCTCGCCGGCAGGCTGCGGTGGTCGCAGCAAAGGATCTTTGCGTGATTGTTGTGGGGCACCGTCTGCCTTGTCTTTGTCATCGGAAGCATCGCCAGAAGCATGCCGCCGATGGTCACCGCCGCCATGTCGTCCACCACGCCCGCCGCCGCCTCGTCTCCGTTGGCCGTCATTTTGTGCAGGAGAATCGCCACCACGACCGCCGCCACGACCACCGCCGCCGCGTCCACTACCGTCACCGCGACCACGTCCGCCTCCACGGCCCCGGCCGCGGCCTCCACCGTCTCTACCGCCGCCCTCTCCACCGCCTCGTCTAGGTTGTCTTTGTGATGAATTGTTACCACCACCGCCGCCGCCAGTCGAGGATGCGCCGCCGCCGTCAGCCATAGCTTGTTGGTCGGTTGGTTCGCGGGTGTTTCTGGGAAGAATGGCGGGTGGGAGGAGAAGAGTCGTTGTGCTCGTTGTTGTTGTCGTCGTCGTCGTCGTAATGACTTGGAGAGAGATGGGAGAAGACGTCGAAATGAGGTTTAGAAAGACTGACGGAAACGGTTGAAAAGTTGAAATAGCACAACGCCTAGCGGCAGTAAGGTATGATGCAGACAGGCTAAAGCTCGAAAAAATTTAATGCTGGAAACAAACGCTGTCGAAAGTCGAAAAGCCAAAGGAAAATGCGTGGGTATTTTGGAAATGAGGAGAAGAGAAGAAGAGAGAAGATGAGAAAAAAAAAGGAGAGACTCGGGAGAAGGCGAGATGCAAATGTCTTTTAAGGAAGTTGCTGCTTGTCGTCGTTTGCTCTTGCTCTTTCCGTATTCCAGCTGCTTCCTTCCTTCCCCTTGTGCTGTCGAGTGGATTTGCCATTTTTCTGTTTGAATTTCCAATCGAATCGCTCCTTCCCTAGTTGTGTGGCAGCGCTCTGATTGGCTGGATCGGCAGGAGAAGAGCACAGAAAAAAAGCTTCGCGGTCTCTTTTGACGGTGGCGCACGGACCAAGTGCCGCGGGGCAAATTCGCGTTCACTGGAAAAGTGCTGAAAAGTCGCTGGATATCACCATAAGGCCGCTGGAACTGTAATTTGCCCCCGCCGAAGTGCCCTGAAGACTCCCAAAGAGTGCCTGCCTGCTTCTTTCCAATCTCGGCAAAACGTCAGTGCTTCCTTCCCAGCTTCTGACCACTTGCCCCCTGTCCATATGGTCGCTGCTTCCCGTTGAAAATGTGTCATACGGCGGCAGGCGACCACGCCGGGGGGCTCTTGTTCTTCCCAAAAGCAACGCTAACTAGCTCAGCCTTGCACGAGTCACAGAATGAAGAGGAAGGCAGGAAGGGACGAGCAAAGAGGGAAGGAGCAAAGAAGAGGGAGAACGTTCTCAATTGCCAAAAAAAAGAGACGCCCCTACAATTGACTTGTTTGATTGGCCGAAAGAATAGAAGAATAGCTGTGGAAGAGTCACCCACTCAGTATGAATTCATTTGACTCATTCTACGGCAGTTTCAGTATGCCGCAAGGCATGTTTTTACGTTTAGGGGATGAAGGCACGCAACCAGTGGAAACCACGTCGAGAAGATTCAATATTTAATATTCAGCACTCATCAGGTTGTCGTTTAACAGCCATAACAATAAACTAGGGCTTAGGTAATAACAAAAAGGTCGAAAGTAGCAGCGACCATGCCGCAAATGCTTTGGGCAGAACAAGGAAAGAGAAAGGGCACAAAAAAGATCAAGAATATGGGGCAGCAGAGACAGGTCAAGCATGTCAGTGACATTGCTAGAGAGAAAAGACAGAGAAGAGAGAGAAATGCACAAAAGAGATCCAAAAAAAATCTTTGAAAAATAAGACGAAATAGGAAAAAAAGGCAACAATTGACAAAGGGCCGTAGGCAGAACAAATGCATAGTACACCCTGCAGGTAAACGTAAAAAGAGAATACAGATCCGCCATAACGCCATAATAATCAATAGTCAATATTTTTCACTGTCAGCCTCGTACCAGCCTCGCAGGCCAGACTCAGTTCTGCTCAACCAGTCACAGCCTTGCAGCGGTAGCTGCAGCAACAGCAGCCTCGTCTCCCCACCGCCATGCCCTCCAATCATGTAGTCGTCACTGTCGTCTCGCTTCGCTCGTAGAGTTGTTAACTCGCTCCGCTCGCGAAGTTTGCTGTTGACTCGCTTTGCTTGTCAATGTCAGTCCGCGCTTCGCGCGTCGTGGCTCGCTACTCCTCATCCACCGGATACAGATGGTTGCTCAGCAGTTTGTTCATCTGAAACATGTCAATCTTTTGCTGCTTGAACACCGCCTGCATCTTGTCGTCACACCGGATCTGCCGCTTGTCCTGTGGGTCTTGCAGGTCGTTGCCCTTGATGTGCTCCCACAGCTTCTTGACCACCTGCGGTCGCGACAGCTGGGGCACACCCACAAGCTCGCCGAGCTGATAGCTCAGGTTAAACGGCTTCTGGAACCCGCCCGAGGCCTTCTTTTTGGGTGGCGCGTCGCCATTCACGCCCTCGTCATCGCTGTCCTCCACCTTGGCGGAGCTTTTTGCTTTTGTTTTTGACGTCTTTGCCTTTGCTGTCGAGGCGCCCTTTCTCGGTTTTGATGTGCTGCCGCCGCGTGTTGTCCGTGCGCGCGCCAGCCGGTTCTCCTGTGCCTGCAGCTCGGCAGCGAGCCGCGCGTCGGCATCTTCCAAAGACGAAGACGAGCGCTTGTGCTTCTTTTTGGCAGGGCCGTCCTCGTCCTCTTCGTCCGAGTCGTGTACTGGTCGGCTGTGACTCTGACTCTGACTACTGCGGTCGTAGTCGTACTCGAGCGACACTTTAATCTCGTCGGCGTCCGCGCCGTTTCCATTGCCATTCACTTCACCACTGACTGCTGGATCAGGCGACTGCGACTGCGAGTTAATGGCGTCGAAGCGGGCCTCAATCAGGTCCTTGATGGCGACCTTTTGGTCGCTCAGATCCTTGCCACCCAGCGCCTTCTCCAGCCCCTTGCGGACCTTTTTGCGCGTGACGGTCTCGAGGTCGGCAGTCGCGAGGATAGCGTCGACCAGCTGAGTATACCGCCGCATCTCTTCGTCGGTGACTATAGAGCGGCTGGGTTAGCATGAGGGTAAGAGAGTAAGAGGTGAATAGAAGGTAGTCTGCCCGGACATACGTGGGGTCGTCATCTTGTCTTGTTGCGCAACACGGTTGCGATATCGGTCGTGGTAGAGAGAAAGGGAGGAAGGGTCGGAGAAAACGGTCGATCGACAGTCGCGTTGTCGCGTTGCCCGTGAGAGAGTTCTGACGAGACTCTGCAATTAATCGCAAGGTGTCGGCGTCGCAGGTGTATCTCGTATCTGGCGCGTCGGATGTCAGATGCAGTTCGGACGTGCGGGCTGCGACCGGAAGCGAAGTCGGCAATGTCCGCGTATCGACGTCACAGCGAGGCGCGTAGGACGTCTGTACGGATGCAAGTATGTCGTGGCGTAGCAAATGTTTTGTCGTCGCTTTCTATCACTGTTGTCGTCGTCGTCGCTGTCGTCGTCCGGATGAGGTTGGTCTTGAGGCGAGGTGTGGTTGTGGTTGCACGGAGCCGGGATTGCGCGGAGAAGGCTGTTTGCGGGTGGCTGGTTGCTTGGTTGTTGGAAAAGCTCACGCAGGGTTGTGGTAGTGTGTAGCGTGTGCGTGCCGTGTGGTGGAAGTGGAGAGAGGTGGAGGTAGCGTGGATGTGGATGTGGAGAGAGAGAAGTGAGAGCAGCGCACGGAATTGGTGCTTCTTGGGGCTTTTGGTGCACTGGCACTTGTGGCTCACTGTAAAAGACAAGTGGGTCCAAGTGGCTTGCGATTTGCGCCGCGAGCCAGGTGTAGACTGTAGTCTTGTTCTAGGATCGCTGCAAGTATGTTGCCCCGAAATGCAAAACAAAAACAGGCCAAAGGGATAAAAGAGAGGTGAGGTCAAAAAAGGTGAGAGATGGCCACGACTAGCTTGACCTCAAAAAGCGACATGAAAGAAGGCAGCAGCAAGGACTGATAATGTGGAGAATGTGCTATTCTCGTCTCCCAAATCTGTTATTTGTGACGTTGTCTTTGTTGAGCTGTTTTCTGTTTTCTGTTTTCTGAGCCCTCTTTTTGTCTCTTGTCTTTGTGGTCGAGTTTTGTTTTTGCGGGGGGGGGGGCCTAGAAAGACACCTAAAAGCTTAGAGGCGTGGAGAGGGTGCAAGATCGATCGACCAAGGAAAAAGCAAAGACGGGACAGTGATGGGATGACAAAGGTTTGAGACAAGCGGTGGTGATTCGGCAACAATGGCAGCCAATGTCAGCTGCAGGGAAGATGGATGAAGTTCGATGGAGGGGAGAAAACAAAGATAAAAGAGGAATAGGAGGAATAGGAGAAAAGGGGGGCGGGTTGGTAGACGCTGAAAAAGGAAAGAGAAAAGAGCAGCAAAGCGGAAGGCGCAAACTGTGGAAGGTGGTGGATGGTAAATGGCGGGTGATGGTTGACGGTTGGCAACGGCTGGTGGATGACAGCCGACAGGAAGGTGCGTTGTGCGTGCGATGTGCAGGGCAAAAGAGGAAGGTACGACGAACGACGATACGATGTCGGGTAAAGAAAGAGCGATGACGGAAGGTGCGAAAGAACCATGACTCCGCACAGGAAAAGGAAAGAACAAACAGCGGAGTCCGTATGCGGTGCGGTGCCGGGCAAGGAAGGCACGAGAAGACAAAACTAAGAGACACGACTAAAAGCGGACTCGTGATCTTGTGATCCGTTTTTGTCCCCTGTCGTTTGTTGTTAGTTAAAAGCCGGAAGAAAATCGGCAGGGAACCAGTGAGAATGAGCGCCGTTGTGATAGCGCTTGGACACTTTTCATCTGCGGTAGTTCGTACGGAGTACACGGTAGTTGAGAGATTATTCCCGCTGTCGTCATAATTTGGGGTTGTAGTGTCAGTTTATTGCTGCTTTACTCTGTAGTGGGTCGGTCTAGTAGCATCGACTGCACATCAGGTGGCTGTCATCGGCAGTGGCTAGGGTGCGTTACAGCGGAAGACTGACGGCGGAGTGGCTAGTGTCAGCCACACCATATGAGAACGACATATCAACATTCAACAGGCGTATAACAACGATGAGACCATGATATGAAAAAAGTATCTTCAAATAAGACTTCTAGAATACCGGATATAGCGAATGCCTTTCTTGGAGATATTTTATTAGCATAGTTTCATCAACCATGCTTTCATCCAATAGGTTAAAAAAGATCCTGAAAATAAAAATCGAACAATTCATACGACAGCAATGAGCACGAAAATAAACAAGAAAAAAAAGTACAACGATTACAGCGACGAGCCTTTTTGTATCGACAGTCTAAGTTCCAAGTAAGCTCAAAAGAAAGGAGAATGGTACGGGCTTCCACTACTTTAAGAATGAATACTCTCATGACAATACACGAACACAGACTGGGTGCACCAAAGTGACATGTTTGGCCCCCACCTCGTCCAAGTGAAAATGCATCCCGCAGCGAGGAACGAGACACGAGGCAAGCCACAGCTGAAGCAGAGTGAGCACACTTGAGCACGAGCCTGTTTTGAGGTCTGAGATCACGTAAAGGGATAGTGGCAGCTGAAAACAGGTGAACACAAGAACACGCCGGGCTGCATCTGGACCGCAGTGAGCACACTACGTCTCAGGGAATGGCCCAAAGGACGCCTCCACGAGGTGACTGCTGCATGACTCTGCCCTGTCATGAAATGTTCTGATGTTGCTACTTTGAAGTACCTGCTGCCTGTCGTGTATTTGCTAGAGTGAATCTATCTGGGCTATTCTTGGCTCGACGGTCAAGACAATTCATGTTTAATTCAAACACTTCGGCGATGACCTCAATCAAGACACGCGAAGCCACCAGAAAGACATTGCGAGAAGAATAGAGAGATAGTGAGAAGAGAAAAGAGCTCACTCTTGACCTTCAACTCCTCGGCATTTTGGCGCTCTCCTGTCTTTCCTTGTTGTCTACCTTGTGCTTGTGCCCGTCTCCGATTCGGATGTCGTGGAACAGAAGGCGTTCCCAGGCAGACAATAGGAGAAAGAATAAGACTCTAAAGTGGAAGCCAGCGCTGATGAGCGTTCTGGAAGTCATTGGCTCTGACTCAATGATGGCCAGTTGGACAAACGAAAACATCAAGAACGTAGGAAGGTGAAAAGACGTATGAGAGAAGATCGTCTGCAATGGCTGCACAAACACGCAAGCACGCAAACGCCCCGCCACACCAGCGCACGCAGAGACCCATGCACCATGGCCTGCAGAGAACTATGCTTGTTTCCCAGGAAAAACAAAAAAAAAAACGGAAAATCAATTGCACAGAATTGCACAGCATGCGCGACACCGTCAATCTGGTGATGGGAAGCGAGGAAACGATAATGGACGTTCCCCATCGGACATGACCGCCCATGCTCGTATTATTTTTCAGCTCCAGCATTGGACTCGACTTTTACTCACTTTCTTCAGTGCTTGTACACCGTCCTTGACCCCTAGTTCCCCGCCTCTCGTGTTTCGACTATGGGCATGTCGTACGTGATACAGCGTGAAGAGACGACGACAGAAAGAAACGAATGGGAAAGGAAGAAGAAAAAGAAAAGAACAAATGCAATGCTAAGGAGGTGTCTATGCCAAGGAATCTCTACAGAAATCTTAAAGTGCCTGACGTGTGACTCGCGCTCCTTGTCTTCCGTCTCTCCTGTCTCTCCTGTCTCTCCTGTCTCTCCTGTCTCTTTAGTCTTTATTCCGAACGAGAAGACGAAAAGAACGCCTTCTTACGTTGCCCCCCTTGCATCACTGTTACCGCTGTGAGACAACGTACCTTGCAGAACGAACATGACTTTCTTCTCTGGCGGGTAACAGTGATAGCAGTTGTAGGCTAGATGCTAGGGAATGCGAGTAAAGAGGGGTGAAGAGTACATGAGAAGGCAACACACGATGTCGAGCCGTGAGGATAAATACCTGCGATGACCAGCTTATTTTTGATTTTAGAAGCACCTCATCAGCAGCACTCACCGGAGAAACACAAGAACATCACCAAAGAACAAAGCTCACAAACATCTTCGAACATCACCTCAACCAGCTCACTCGACAATAACTCTTTAAAATGGTCCCATCATCTTGCTCTGGCGTTTCTGGCCTTCTCCAGACTTTGGCTCTTCTTGCCCTCGCTGTTTCAACTTCGGCAGTACCATCACCTGCACCTGCCGCCGCCGTCAACATTGATACCCGTACCGCCGCCGCCAAAACCAACTTTGCCTCCTCCTGCACCGACATCGCCTACTTTGGCTACTGCCGCATCGAGGCCAACTGCACTTCTGATGGTAGTGCCGTTTCGTCGAAGAACAAGAACGCACTCCAACACACATTCCTCGACCTCGGCCAGTGCGTCGGCTACGACGAGTCCAAAAAGGCGCTGGCGTGGCGCTCCAAGTCTGTGGCGCACTGGCAGTCGACATACTGCGCACCCTGCAGCCAGTGCACGATTGACCCCAAGTCGACGCAGATGACGTGCCACTGCCAGTACACCGACACCAAGAGCAACCACGCGACAAGATTGACCTTGGGCGACCATGTGTCAAACACGGCAGGCGTGCTGAGCTGCCTCAACGTCGCTGGCGACCCGGACCACAACGATAAGTGAGGTTGGAACGTGGGAAATTTTTGGGGAAAAACAGAGACATGAGGTTGTGGCGTTAGTTCGTGAATATGATACGGCTGGATGTTGGAAAAGGAAAACATATGAGAGATTCGAGTACTTGCAAAAGACAAAAAATGCTAGTGCACAAACTGTTATGGTAGATATAAGAATAGTTTATTTGAATCTTAAAAAAGCGTTGTATCACGTCCTTGGAACCTACTTACAGCTTGCACATAGCCCCGTAAACTCCTCACGTAAAACGATTTTGCAAGGCAGGTCCGGGCATATGGAATTAGTGTAGATCGCCCGCAACTTTATGACCGCAGAAACTCACAGACACTCTTTCCCCAGCGCACACCACCCTTGTATGTCCACATGCCAGGCACATTCCCCTCCTTTAGGCCTTCAATGGCATTAGCCAGATCTGGACCCACGCCTTCATCCTTCAAGTCTTGCACAGGAAAGAGGTATGTCTTGAAGGAAAAGAGGATGGCGTTTGTGACGGGCAGGCGTGTAAGTGTCTGGCACTCGACGCGAAGGCAGCTCTGGGAAATGTCGATATTGGCATCGTGTTCGACCTCGTCGCCGTCGTGCACATGGTTTCCCTTCGGCACGAACAGCGTCTTGTGTGTTTGGACGGTCCACTAACGGTTAGTGCGTGTTCACAAAATAAAGAGGGGGAGATTGGCGTACGTTCAACCGCCTCACGGACCGGTCGACGGTAAGCCGCTTGAAGAAGCGCTCCATACTCGGTCCAATCTTGTCATACGATGGCACCGGTTTGTGAATGTCTTTCAGGAGGAGACCAAGCTTGTTTGACGGGTCGAATCCGGCTGGAAAACAGCAGAGAAAGGCCACAAGGCGGTGGCTGGTCTCGGGGTAGGCGGGTCCGCCATTTTCGGGCACTGTCTGGATATTTTCTTCTTGCAGCAAGAACAGGTCGTCCTCGACTGTCTCGCCAAGGGTACGCAGTGCATCAAGTGGATTGGCGGGTGGACTGCACGAGACCGTCTTGCCAGTCGCAGAATTGTGCAGTGACGGTGTTTTCGACAGCAGTCTTGTAAAAACGGATGGATACCGTCTGGGAAGATAGTCTACCAGGTAGGCATACAGCTCATCGACAGCAGCCTTGGCCCCTGGTGTGCCAATCGTTCCCATTACTGTGTCTGGATTGCCATCCATGACTTTGCGCCGTGTCTCGATGCGCTCCACATAGTTGTGGTCCATCAAGATCAGGTCCTCGGGTGACGATGACTGCAATGCCATGGTGATATGGTAGGTTGGTTTGAATGGCCTGAACTGTTCTGGGGGTACTGTCTTGTAATCGAATCCCGGCAACGGCGTGATGGCCGGAGGAGGCGTTGTTGTGCCATTTTTGTTTGATTTTCGATCAAGGTTTCTTTCGTTTTGTTTGGCAGCAACTGCTTTGCTCTTCTGCCTCAGATAAACGCCTATCAGGGTGGCCGATATGACCAGGAACACAAGATAAATGTCCATGTCGACAGAAAAGGTCTACTCGCAAGAAAGTAAAAGAATAAACGAGAAACGAGAAACGAGAAACGAATCGATAAAATGTCCAAAACACACTGGACAAAAACCAATCAAGGAGGAGTCATGGCCATCTTATACAACCGCGATATCGCTTTGATATCCCTTGGTATCGTGGTCCGTGATGGTGGTCTCGAGCGGGGTGCACACCAACAGGACCAACTAGTGATTCCGGTGTGTCGTTGGGCGCACTGGCCGCGGCGCTTGTCGATTAGACGGACGTGCCATAGCGATTGCTAGTAATATGTCTGTGTAGTCTAGTCGATCTACTCCTCATTTTCCATTGAACGGCAACTGCCGAGAACGGCCGTTTTGATTTACTACATTGAGTATAAACTTACGGGAAAGAAGATATCAAGAAAGATATCAAAAACAAAAGATACAAAAAGACTGCGAGATAGAAAAAAAACCGGCAAGTTGGAGAAATGATAGCAACCTCAACAACTCACAGGGCTGAATATGACGGGCCCGATACCACTTAGCAATTGGTGTTATCGCTCTGTGACTTGATCGGTCTCCGCATCTCCACATCTAGGCCTGGGATGCTGAAACTGAGGCAACATCGACAAACATAATAAGTGAGCAGCCGTCAACAAGTCGTCAACAATCTTACTACGTGATGCCAACCTGAGAATACCATGGGATGCATCGTGCCTTCCTAAAGTAGTAAATAAGACGTGACATCTTTCGACAAGGAAGGAAGCATCAGCATACGGCGTCGTGCCTTCCATGTTAGGATGCCATGCAACATTGGCGTGAACAAACAATAAACAAAGTCGCAGAATCTGAAATGAAGCAATTCACCGTCTCCTCTTCTACTTTTTGGGAATTTCAGCTATCCCTCACCACAGCCCGTGAACAAGACAAAAACTTGCACGATATTCACGGCACGCTCAGAGATGCCCAAGGCATACGAATGGCCCATCCGCTATAGATAGGGGTGTTTTTTTCTTCTCTTCTCTTTATTTTTCTTCCCATTTGCGATCCACCGAACGACTATCAGCTTCTGATCACATTTCAAAAACTCAGTTTCATATGACAACAGGCTCACGTCCATACCCTCACCGATACGTCATGTACAACGAAGCCAGTAATCATTTCTGAGATGGCACCAATCGGGAGTTTGCAAAGCGACAAAAAGCGACAACGAGAGCGACGGATACGACAATGACCCTCAGGCGACTCTCGACTCGATTGAACGCAGCAAGACGATTATTTTCCCCATCAGCTCCAATTACACGCCTGGCTGGCAGCCTTGCGAAGCCTTTTGCGAGCTTGTGCAAAACTGGTACGCCATACGACTTCTTTGTTCTCACTGCACACTGTCCTCACTGTCTATGTGATGTACTCTTGACTAACCTTACTCCTATATATCAGGCGCGCTGGTATCATCAAATCCTTCAAATTGTCCGGAAACGACTTCAAGGTTGAACGCGTCGAGCAGACTCTCGGTCAAAAGACTGAGATAGTGTACCGCATGCCAGCTGCCACCGGGTCGGGCTCCAAAGACCCCAGATGGCTCGGATACATTCGCTATAAGGGGCGTGACGGCGAAGGTTCCATCGATATTGTAAACTGCTCAGCCACATTGCAGCCAAAACACCTCGATATGGGCGGCACAAGCAAGACCAGTGACACGGAGTAGCTAGACTGCCTGCGCCGGTGATGCCAAAGAAAACAAGGGCTATCTATCGTAGCCCGCCTCCGACCTCGCCCCGTGTTGGTACGTCATGATGATATTGTGGCCTTGGGACAGACAGGCATGTTTACTAATGTTTCTTATTTCTTATTTTTAGAGCTCGGCGCGGACCTTCAGCAACTGAACATCATCGATGTCAAGCATTGGTACTCTGTCATGAGAGATGGCGTTGTCTCGGCGCATGAAGTCATGGACATCTTGAAGGGCGATGATGATGACAAAGACCGGCCTTTGAAGCGCCGAAGATAGTTCTCTTGGAATGGAACGAAGAGACACATATCCAACTAAAACAATCGGAGGGCGATAGTGTGAATGGACTAAAGTACTGAAGGACAGACGAGCATGGGACGTCCTGTTAAAGTGGTGGCACCAGGTGGCGAACTCAACATCGATGATTTAAAACAGCTTATTTCTGAATGCTACTTCTGAATAGAGTGGACGATAAGCGATTGTTAATATTATGAGATCTCTAAACTACAGCCACGCAAACACACGCAGAGCCGCTCATCTAGGCACCATACGGCGGCTGGTAGTCTGGGCATCCTGAGCCGCCACAGCATTGCGGCTGGCTGTCACCGGGACACTCGTACGACGGACATCCGCTGCGGACCTGACTGGTATCATAGATAAATTCAAAGGCAGTCACGGCACCGGCCGTGCCAACCAGCTGGACAAAGACCTGGCCGGCATATAGGTAGAGCACACACTCGCCGGTCACTCCATTGAAGTAGCCAGAGGTACAGAAGCCGTTGGCGTCGCAAATGTTGAGGCATTCTTGGAGGGACTGTTGCGGGGCATTGAAGACGATCCGGTTGCTGCTCAGTGGATGGATGACTTGGTTGCAGTAGAGTGTCCACTCAGACCTATAGCAGCCCTGGCCGCGAACGACGGCGAGGTTGGTGCACCAGGGCACGACCGAACTAACAGTGCGGGAGACTGTCAGCGTTGTACTGGTCGTGTCGGTCGACGTGGTGGTAGTCGTCGTTGTTTGCGTGATGGCCGTGGAGGAGATGTCCGTTTTAGTAGAGATGACCTCGACAGGGATTATGGACGTGGACGTGACTGTAGCTGACAAGGCCAAAGTGTCCGTCTCGGTGGCTGAAGAGATATCAGTCACCGTAGTCGACGACACTTCGATGGAGTCGACGGTGGCTGTGCTCGTGACGGAGACATGGACAGTCACGACTGTGTGTCCAGACACGTAGATGGTGTCGACTACACTGACCGTTTGTGTGACGGCCGTGACCGGTGCTGGCAGTGTGGTCGTCTGTCCCAAAACACCCCACGCGGCACAGGCACTGCTGTAGAGACTGGCACTGTTGGCACAGGCAGCGGTGGCATAGTCTGGAATGTGAGACGGAGAGATGGTTGTGTCAAGCACAGAGACAGAGTCAGCTTCACTGACTGCAGACCGTTTTGCCGGGGCCTGGAAGGAGTACGGCGTCGACGTGGATGTGGACGTTTGCGTAGTCGTGGCCGTCGTGGTGGACGTATCCGTCTCAGACACAATGGAAACGATCACATCAGTTGTTGAAGATGTGCCGGTAATGGATGCCGTCGTAGTTGTCGACGAGGTCCAGGTGGAAGACGACACAACAGTTTCTGTCGACGTATGCGTGGATGTAGTCGTTGTCGTCGTCGTGTCGGTTGACTCGACCGTAGTTGCTCCCGCATCCATGGACACATCGGTGACTGTCGACGACACTGTGATTGTATCTGTTTCTGTGGACGAGACAATACCGATCGTGTCGCTGGAGGTGCCAATGGTGCTCGAAAGAATATCGTAGACTGTCGATGTTGCTGAAATGACCGTCACAGACAAAAAAGAGCTGCAGTCTTTTTCGTGCTGGGCCACCTGCCCTGGCGATTGGCCATCTTTACCCTGCACAACAAGGCTGCACACATCTGGCTTGCATGCCTTGGCTTCAACAAGGGCGACGAAGATTGAAAGGAAAGCAGCAACGAGAGGTGTTTGTGAGAGGTGCATCTTGACGGCGTTCTGCAGACATTGAGGATGAAACTCGAGCATGCTTTCAGACAGACCTATCCAAGATGCACGGGCTCGGGCAATCACTTTATTTTGAATAAAATTACTTCCGCATTGTCTACCTAAGACAGAAACGATAACGGCGTCACGAGTAAATGGTAACGGCCATCATGGACTTCATTTTGGTGACAAGCCAGCACATAAACACCGGAAAAGGGGCCGTGTTCCCTTCAATAAATCGGTTGGGCCGTTGACTCTCATCGCATTTTACTGGCCGGTCGTGTGCAGCTAAGATTAAAAAGCGTCGAGAATTGTCCATTTCCAGCATAGTGCCAGCGTCACTTTTCCTCTTCAGTTATTCTCCTGCCCAGGATTTCTCGTACTCCAGCCACAAATGCAACGGTGACATGCTTATTGATTTATTGACGGCGAATTTGGTTACAGCACCTGCAGATTTGCATAGGAATCAACATTGTGGATTAAGAACAGTCAAACTCAACCTTGAAAGGAGAGTGCAGGCAAAGCACACAAGATAGGTGTGCCAAAGTGAGCTGTTGTATGTCATCGCTGCGAAGCCATTGGCCTGTGTACTGTGAGTATTAGAAAATGCAAATGCAAAAGCCGTACGTCTGTACAGACAGATAAAGCTCGAAAAGACGGAGAGAGAAAAAAGTACAGAGAAATTACTTTGATAAATCTCCATTCTTAAAAATACAATTTGTGTCCCAGTGAAACATTGTTTTACGCAATGTTGTTACGGGAGTACGACGTACTTGCCCAGACCGACAAACAACACCGCGGGTTCCGTTGCATGTTGTAGGGTGGATGGAAGTCGTTTGGTTGTAAAAGTCTACCGAGTATTAAATAACATTTTATCATAAACACGTGTCTGATGTCTGTCGTCCGCCGGCTACCCTAGGATCGGTTGTCCTCTCCGTTTCAGCTCCCACCGCACTGACTCGGCCAGCACTTCGTCATGGTTGGCCACGGGCGCAAACCCCAGCACACGCCGCGCTTTGTCAATACTGTATGAATGCGACTCGACACAGTACGAGACAGAAGCACTCGTCAGCTCTGTAGGCGGTTCTCGCTTGCCAAACGTCAAAGCCCAAAACGCCCACTCGGTGATGGTGGCCACAAAAACCATGAGCCATGGCGGCAGGACCCGAATCTTGTCGACGGCCTCCTTGCCCCCGGCCACGCCCCAAATCACACGGACATGGTGCCAGAATGGGACTGGACTGCCATCAGACAAGTTGAATACCTCGCCAGCCACTCCTTCATCCTTTCCACTCAACAAAGCTTTCGCTGCCAGGACATGGCCCGAGGTAACATTGTCCGCCGACGCCACTTCCATCAAAACCGTTTCTTTCTTGCCCTTGCCGCCGCCCAGCTGGACCAGTGGACCCTTGGCTGCATCTAGCATCTCGTACAGTCCCTGCGTATGTCGTTCGCCATAGACGTGCCCTGGCCGGAGAACAACCGTTTTGAGCTGGTCGCTGTTGGCCGCACGCACGAGTCCATCTGCCACTGTCTTTGTGTAGCAGTACTCGCTCATCTTGGCCGGGCGGCGTTCTTTTTTTGTGCCTTTGCCCGAGTAGACATCGGTCCACAGCGGCTGGTCCTCGCTTACGTTGTTGTGTGGCGGGTCTGCGTAGACATCGACCGTCGATGTGTACACGAATGCTTTGACTGCCTCACAATCGGCGGCCGCGCTCAAAAGAGTGGCCGTGCCCACGACATTGGTCGCATGGAACTGGTTCTTGTGCTGCGACGGCAGCGATGCCGGCGGCGATGCCATGTGGAAGATGATGCGGGGCTGCAGCTTGTCGAGCAGTGCTTTGAGTGCCGCGCCGTCTGTGACAACACCCCGTGTGTAGGATGTGACGCCGTCGACTCGGTTGTTTGTGTTTGTCGTGTTCATATCTAAAACGTGGACGGGCTGGAGGGACTCGTTTTCGTCTTGCAGGAGATGGCGCACAATGTGGTAGCCAAGGAAGCCGCAGCCGCCCACGACCAAACTGCCGCCAGTCTGTTGGAGATGGGGCATTGCGTCGAGTAGGCGTGAAGAACTGATAGATTGGGTGTTGTGGTGTTGTGGTGTTAGGTGACGTTGAATTTGAGTTGTGTCGTGTCTGTCGCTCTTTCCTGCCCGTCCCTGTTTCTCTGTCTGCTGTTGCCCATTTTGTCGGATGTGCGCTGCGCACTTTCTGTATTTAAACCCCTCGATCGATGTTAAACGTAGACGGTAGGTGCATGTGCAGAACACACTCAGGGAAGGAGCGGCCTTTTCATTCTTTCCGTTGTGCGAGGCAAATCATTGCTGTCTTTGGAATCGGAGGGAAAACAGCGCCGTTGTACTCCGTACAAGGCACGGACTCAAGGTCGCTCAGGGCAGAGGAACTTACAGGGGCTGAGCGAGCATTAGCGTCATTATGATACAATGTTTGAAGGAAGAACAGACGACTTTGTACGGTGTCAGGCTGCGGAATACGAGATCGTGCAAAAGGTAAGAAATCAAAAGTAAAAATCAAGAATTAATAATCAAACAAAAAGTCAAATGGCACCGTCCAATTGCGGACAATTACGCATGCAATGATATGGGAGACTTTGTTATGCCGTCAGGCGTTGTGGTGAATATCTTGTGTTCAAAGCCAAGTATTACCCGCGTTTGCCGCATACACAGTGGTTTTAGTACACATACAGCTCTTCCCCACTAAACCCACGGTCCTGCCAAATTAGTGGCCTTCGTATTCGTTGTGACAAGCATCGAGCCGCAACGCACCACATTAAATAGCTGCTGAGCTTATTTGGACGACAACAATATTCTTGTGCAAACCAACGTCTTCAACCAACTGACAAAAAAATTAACAAAATTAATGAGAATGAAATTATCTTGACTTGGGTGCCCATATTCATAGAGCGCATTCATCTCTGTAGTTCCAGTCCGCTTTATTTACTTCCCTAACGCTCCACGGATACACAGGAGAGCTTCTGCCCGACATCACCAAAGCCACATTTCAAGGACGGTGTACGATCAAGTTTTCGGCCGCTGCTATTGGTGTAACTACAAAGGTTTGCACACTCTATATTGAGCACGAGTGGATCGAGAATGTGCACAAAAATCTGGTGAAGGACACGAATTGTTACATCGTCGAGCTTAAATGGCTCGCAATGACATCAGGCACTTTGCCCGACAACGTTCTTCTCGACATCATAGAATAACAAACGTTTTCTATTCTTTGTTTGTCTCGCAATCGGGGATAAAGTCATTTGACAATAAGTTAATGGAAGAATGAAAGAAGAGCAAGTTTTTTTCTCTCTCTTTTTTTTTTTCTTTTTTTTTTCTTAAAGTGAAATCCCATACGAGAAAAAAAGTGTGAAAAGTGTAAAAAACAACCAACAAAACCCTCGATTCTTCCAAAATGGCCCAAACATCTCATACAATCATATTGCTCGTTCATAAGTTCATAATAAAATACACACGCTCTCATACCGCCCCATCCATTCGTTATCTCCCACTCGATATCTCACGTCAAGCTCAGCCTTGACTCACCCAGCATGACCATGGCGCGTTCCCACGAGAACTGGGCCGCACAGGACCCCGTGCCTTTTGGGGCTGTAGTTGCCGACGTCGGTGCTCTCCCCCCTCTGGGCCGCCGTTCGTCGCATTCCTCTGTCTGCTCCGCACTGCTGCTTGTGTTGTCCGCCCGCTTCCACGTCCGGAATGAGCCGTTCCACGACGCCGCCACACGCGGGTTTTCGTCCACCGTCAAGTCCTGCTGCCGCCAGACCATCTCGACGACTTTGCGAGCGGGCGGAATGCTGCGGAACATGGTATTTTCGAGACGCGAAAAGATGTCCAGGATCCGCTGGCGCTGGTGGTCACCGTCGCCACTACCGGCCGCGGCGGTGGCCATGCACCCGGCCATAAAGACGGCCCACACGGGGAACGCGGCGGTGACGTGTTCGGCGGCGAGAATGGCCCACGACAAATCGACAATCTGGTCGACGAGACGTGTGCGGACAGCCCGGGTCCGAGGCACAATGTCGGGCCAGTAGAGGGCGCAGGTTTCGTCCAAGAACAAAAGGGCACCTAGGCGGTGGGCCTCGGCAGTGCTCTCAAGAACGAGAAAGCGGGTGCGCTCACTTTTTGGGGTGGCGGTGCTCGAGCTAGAGCCAGAACTGTCGGAGCGGTCGCTGGCCGGGCTCTTGATACCCTCCTCGCCGCTGAAGAGGTCACCATACAGGCTGTCGCCATCCTCAAACCAGTATGGTTTGGGCGGCAGCTGGCGCAGCGAAACAATGGCCTCTTCGATGCGGTGGACGGTGGCAACCACTTCGGCCACGGAGGCTGTCGTTGTGTTGTTGCGCAGCTCGCAGATGTCGTCAATCAGAAACAGCAGGGTATTACTAAAACCCTGGTAGGCGTCGACGTACGAGTCTTTTGTGGTGTCGGACCTCAGGTGCATGTACTGACTCGAAATGTGTGTTGTTGGGAGCCGTAGGGAAGACGTGGACGGAATAATCTGGTTGACAGCAAACGTAGTTTTGGCCGTCACGAGGTGGTAGGCAAAGTACTGCCAGGCAAAACGCACAATGTCCTGGGCCGACTCGGGCATGGCCGGGTGGTTGGTGCAGGCCTCAAGGAGCGCGGCAATGGCAGCCAGGTGGTCGGTCCAAGTCGGTTGGCAGTGGTCAGCGACCTCGAACCAGCAGAGCGGGATGGCCGCCGCCAGTGCCTCTAGCAAATCTTGCGGCTCGGTCGGACGGAGGGTCGACAGAAAATGCCGCAGGCCACCCAGAGCGTATTGACGGTAGGTCAAGGCCAGCGCCTGGGCCTGGTTGTTGTGGCTATTGCCGGGTGACGCCGCCAGTTTGCTTGCCGCGACGGCCAACAGACCGTAGTACACGCGCCGTGACGACATGGCCATCGGTAACAAAATGAACCGAAACGGGTTGTGGTCACGCTCGTCGAGCATGGTGGCCTTGGAGCAGACAATGGCGGTGTAGAAGTCGAGCAGGTGTGACTCGGCTGCCGGGATGTTGCCAAACAGCGGTGCCCAGCGTCCCGCTAAGGCACGATTGAGGACAGGCTGCGCAAGCTCGACGGGTTCGATGGGTGCTAATGTGTCGAGTAGTTCTTGTTTGACAAGGCTGTCGTATGGCAAGAGGTCAGGGTCGAGGTCGAGGTCATCATAGTCGACATTTGGGTTGGTGTCGTGAATACTGCCTTGGCCGACATCTCCGTGCTTGCTCTTCTTCGCCTTGCCACACCGCGGCTCGGCCTCTGATCTGTCGGGGTCCGAGTCGAGATAGAACATGACATCATCGTGGGATGTATTGATGAAGAAGAGGGAGTTGACATTGCTGTATCGCGTCCGGATGGAAATCTGGCCTGCACGGTCTGTGTCGGTGCTGGTAGCGCGATAAGAAGACACGTTGCGCTTCTGTCTCGCCGACGACACGGACGAAGTAGACGCCGATGACCCAGACGCCGTTGACGAGGACGACGACGACAATGAAAGCGCCCCCTTCCTCTTCTTGCGTCCCTTGTTGGCAAGTCCTTCCCGGCCATGGCACGTGCCCCTTGCAATAGAGTCCTCGATCCAGGTCAGGCGCATGCCATAGGAGCACGAGAGGCCCGCCTTGCTGCATTTGTGGCAGATGGGGCGGTGTTCTATTAGGCGTGAGATGGTGTTTAAACATTTTCCATAAACATAAATCATCGTAGGGGAAGAACAAAGACTCACCATCGCATTTAACACTGCGGCCGCGGCAGGTCCAGCAGCCTGTGCGTGTCCGCTGAGGGGCGCTCATGTTGTCACCTGTCTTTTTGACAAATGTCGTCGGGGATGTCGGGTACGCGTGGATGCGTTTATGCCAGTGAATACCGGACGCTTTGCTGTGATGCCAATTTTTGATTCTTGGTTTGTGACAATGGTGAGAATGTCCCCAGCAAGAGCAGCGTTGTGCGCCGAAACAGGCAGGAAGACAAGGCGGGCGAGGCAGGGAAGGTGGAGATGGCAAGATAGGCCTTTTGAGAAGCATCCATCCCCGCCTGCGGTGGAAATCATAGGCGAAGGAAAGGACTAAGAGGGGAGGGGAAGGAGCGATAATGACCAACTGGAAGGTGCCAAAACGGTGCATGGAAGGTGCCAGGGGGCCTGTCAACAGCACTAGCGCGACGTCACAGGCTGTCTTCAGTGGTCGAAGACAGCGAATGGCAACGAACGGCAACGAATGACAACAGCTCGTTATCTGTTTATCATGGCCTTATCGAAAACTCCGTCTGCTAGCGGCCAGCGCCGACTCCATTCTGGTCTGGGGTTGGCGTTGTTCGGTTGCTGGCGTTTGTTGTCGTTGGGATTCGTTAGGTCATCTTTAGCGCGTTCTCGGCCAGGACGCTCTTTCCATCTTGTTTTCCACTGCTCTTTCCTTCTGTACGGAGTAATTAGTCCTCTTTGCGTTTCCCCTTTCTGAACTTTCCGCACTGCAAGAGTCCACTTGTTTTCTTTTCTTTTTCTTTTTCTTTCTCTATCGGTATCTACAACCACTTCCTCGACGTTCCATCCACGCCAAGCCCGAGCCCAGAACTACCAGAATAAGACAAGACAACCACAAGTCACCGACGCTACGATGCCACGCTACTACGCCAGTCTAGACCTGCAGCAAGGGCCCCTTTTGCCCCTTTTAGGCCTTTTTGCCTGAACCGCTTTACCACTGCACAATATGCGGAGAAGTGGAAAGAAGCGATAGATATTGCTTCTGAGTACTCCGTACTCCGTACAGAGTCTCAGATTGTCTCGGAGCTTTTGACACTGGCACATGGACAGGACACGAACACGGACATGAATATGGATATGCAAATGCTCTATTATCATGATCTAATCTAACGATGTCTACTCCAGTGCCCCCTATTGACCCCAGACTACAGCTTCGCCCGTGGTGTTGACGAGAGATCGATTGTCGCCGTCGCTCTCCATGCAATGTGTGTTGGCTTGCCGTCGGCTTTGGGCTCGGGCTCTCTCCACCGCCAGCGCAGCAGCTTTTGCTCTCCCGCCGACAGCAGATCGGCCGCCCAGTCGCCCACAATGGGCATCATCTTGAAGCCGTGGCCCGAATCGCCCGACAGCACCGCCAGCGAGTTGTTGGCGGTGCCGGGCACAAAGTCAATGATAAAGTCCGAGTTTCCCGTGTCGGCGACCCAGCACAGATGCGTGTCGATGAGCGGCCGTTCGGCGATATGGGGGAGCACTTGCCGCAGCAGTCGGCGCGTCTGCTTGACGTCCTCCTCGGGGATGTACTCGGACTCGGCTAGCGACCCGTAGGGCACCGACAGACCACCGCGGGCCTTGTTGACGTTGGTGTAGCCGCCGCCCATGTAGCAGATCTTGATCTTGTGCGTGGCCGGGTCGGGCTCAAAGAAGAAGCCAATGTCGCGGACGGTTGTCACCGGGAAGCCGCGTAGCTGTTCGGACTCGCTGGGCGTCAGCTGAATATGTGAGACGCCCCAGCAGACGGCCGAGATCTGGGGACCGATGGCAGGCACAACGTTGGCCACGAAACCGCCGGCAGCTACAACAGTCGTGCGCGCCTTGTGGACAATGCCGTCTTTTGTGCGGGCGCCCACACAGACTTTTTCTGACTTGCTGCCGCTGTACAGCAGCTCCTCCACCTCGCCGGCCACGCCCACATGGAACGTGACACCCAGCTTCACACACTCCTTGTACACGGCCTGCATCGCATTTGAGGCCTGTGCATAGCCCGCCAGCCGGTTCAGGTAGCCTTGCCACCCAGCCAGCTCGCCCGTAAACTGAGACGCCACCGACTTGATCGCCTTAGCATCGGGGCACGGCACCAAGTACCCGTCAAACGCCGGGTTCTCGGCCACCGACTTGTTGTATTTGATGAGTGCATTCTGCACCACGGGCGGCGCATCACCTGTAATGACATTCAGAAACCCGACCTGCCGGAAGTGCGGCTGGTACAGTGGGTTCATCTGCCATTGCCGGATCGCCTGCAGGGCCACGTCCGTATAAAAAGGATCAATGTACTCGGACCGGATAATCTTGTTGAGGTCAAAACCACCCGAGAACCGACTGGGCACGCGGTCGTCCTTTTCCAGTACCGTCACATTAGTGTGGCCCAGCGTGGCGAGCTTGTGTGCTGTCGACAGGCCGAACGTGCCAGCGCCGATGATGAGCACCGGTTCACTCTTGTCGAGAGGCATGGTGGAGATTGTGGTGGCTGGGAAAAGAGATGGACAGAGGTAAAGTCGGAGGATGTGTTAAGGTGAGAAGAGAAAGCTCAGTCGAGCTGCTTCTGTGGCTTGTAGAGGTGAGGTTGAGGGAGGTGTCGGGAGGTATGGATGGTGGCTTCGGAGGCTCTACACCCGAGAAAGAGTAGCTGCAGTCTCGATATGTGTCGAGATAAGACAAGCAATGGATAGGGATAGAAACGCGTACATTTAAGTACGCCAATTTGTTTTGTGTTTTGTGTTTTGTGTTTTCCGTTTTACGCTTTCGGCAGTGGCAGCTCTCTCGAGTGATCGTATGATGTGGTGTAGCGTAAGAGACGGAAAAGAAGGCGAGGAAAGAATACTGGTAGGTAAAAATAACTGTAAAATAAAAGATAGTCATCTAAGCATCGTAAAAACACATGTTTGCCCATCAAATAGTGCAAAACAGCATGGAAATAAGACGACTGCTCGTCTATGCCTGCCTTGACAGCAGGTTCAATGAAGCTCGGTTCAAGCTGCTGCGAGATCTTCACTGTTTAAAAAGCTTACTTCCGTCGATATCCGTTAGCACAACCTAATCGATAGCAGACTGATACTAATACTTTGTTAATATTGTGGCCGATATGATACTCTCCCTCTGCAACTCCAGGCGATCTGGGCAATCTGTAAATATAGGTTTGTAGTCGTCTGAGGGGACTGTTTTCTGAGGCTGTTTGCGAGGAAGCTCGAGGCGAGACCAGGACGCCAGCAAAGGAGGAGTTATGCCCAATCGGGTGTAAGTGGCATCCGCTAGTCCCACTCATAACCCACTGTCGTCAGTAGCGTGCCCAGGCCGACCAGGGCCCTCGGCGCTAATCTTATCTCGGCAGATGCAGGACGACATGGAAACTCGAGTGGAAAAAAGAGACGAGGCAGAAGTCTACTCGTATGCAAAGTCGAAACATATGTGTTCTGGCCTCGGAGCCAGTCCACAAATTCAAACGAGGAAAGGAATCAACAGTCTCTCTGAATCAAAAGTGGCCGCAATACTTTACACTGTCGCCTCGAGCTGCTCCCGGGGATCGTCAGTCTTGATATCCTTCTTTCCCCCCTTTTGTCTTGGGGGGCCGCACCCTTGTCGACCTGCGATTCCCCGTCACCCGCGTGGCTTTTCTTGGAATATACGTCGTACTTCGTGCGGAGATATACTGGGCAGTTGATACGGAGAAATCCACTGCATTATCAATTCTAGTATCGACTCCAGTATCAATGCCGAGCTCCTGCAATATTAAAGGCCCTCACAACGTCTCCTGTCTCTTCCTTTTCCCATTATTACCCACCCACACAGCATTGTCTATCATGCACAGGCCGTGATACCACATTGGAAACGTGACTTACATCCATCACGTCGCGTGTCGTTGACTCCCTCCTGTCTATCATCATCCCGTCGCCTGTCATATTTATAAGACCAGCCTCGTGGAAGACGACATCGTTTGTCTGATCTCGTGGTCTCCATCTCGCATCAGACAGCCTCCGAAACAGGACATCTTCATTCCGCACTCTGCTCTTGCGTCTTCTCCACAATCATTCTTTTGTCACATCATCTCATCATACCATCTTTTCATCACCTCACCTCATCACCTCGCCACTCACATCACAATGTCGTCTATTCGCAAGTCGGTCGACGAAAAGGACGCCGGCTCCGCGCCGACTCCGTCCGTCGGTGCCAACGAGCCCATAAACATTGCTGACCTCGAGGGCAACACCAGCCACAACTCCCGCGATATTGACATTGCCGCCCGCTTCCTGGCCGGCCTCGACCCCAGCATCATCAACGAGCCCATCAGCGCCAAGGAGGCCCGCAAGGTGCTCTGGAAACTGGATTTGCACATCTTGCCCGTCTTGACGCTCGTCATTATTGTCGCCGCCATCGACAAGGTCATTATTTCCAATGCCTCCATCTACGGCATGCTCACCGACGACCACATGACGACGGCCCAGTTCTCCTGGATTGCTTCCATCTTCTACTTTGCCTACCTCGGTTTCGAGGCTCCGGCCGGCTACCTCGTCCAGCGTCTGCCCATCCGCTCGTTCCTGGCTGCCGCCGTCTTCGGCTTTGGTGTCCTGACGTTCTGCACCGGTGCCACCACTAGCTTTGCCAGTCTGGCTGTTGTGCGCTTCTTGCTGGGCGCCTTTGAGAGTATGCTCTTCCCCACTGCCTCCATCATCACGGCCATGTGGTGGACACGCAAGGAGCAGCCCATCCGTGTCGCCATGTACTTCAACACTCTATCTTCGGTCGTCACGGGCCTGCTGGCCTACGGTGTCGGCCACTCCTCGAGCAAGATTGCGCCCTGGCGTCTACTGTTTATTATCCTGGGTGCCATTACGACAGTCCTTGCCGCCTTTGTCTACATCTACATTCCCAGCTCGCCCGTCGAGGCCTGGTGGCTGACCGACCGCGAGAAGTTTATCTGCATCGAGCGTGTCCGCCAGAACAACACCGGTGTCGAGGACAAGACGTTCAAGATGTACCAGGTCAAGGAGTGTCTCAAGGACCCCAAGCCCTGGCTTCTGGCCCTCTCATCGGTGTCCCAGAACATTTGCAACGGTGGTCTCGTTACCTTTGCTGCCATTATCGTTACTGGTCTTGGCTTCACGCCCCTCAAGACTACGTTGATTGGTGTCCCCACGGGCGCCATCGGCACCGTCTGGCAGATTTTGCTGGCTCTCCTGTCGTCACGTCTTCCGGGCTACCGCTGCGGCATCATTGTTGGCGCTAACTGCTTTCCCATCATCTGTGCCGCCCTCATGTTCTCCCTCCGCGGCCATGTCAGCAACCTCCACCTGCTCGGCGCCTACTACGGCTTCTACTCCTACTGGGCCCCCTATGTCCTCTCCACCTCACTCAACATTTCCAATGTCAGCGGCCACACCAAGAAGGTCACCGCCAACGCCATGTTCTTCATCGGCTACTGTGTTGGCAACATTATCGGCCCCCAGGTCTTCCGCGCCAAGGATGCTCCCACCTATAAGCACGGCTACATTGGCATCCTGGCTTGTTTGGTGGTGTCGTCCATCAGCATTGCCCTGTATGGTCTGCTCTGTCGCTGGGAGAACATGAAGCGCGACAAGGCCCAGGGCGGCGATGGCACGGCAGCCGTCGAGCCCACCGACACGGCCAACGCCTTTACTGATCTGACGGACAAGGAGAAGCCCGAGTTCCGCTACCACTACTAAGTGGCTGGCAGAAAATGTGAAGAAGGTGTGCATCTTCGTCTTGTGATGCCCAGTTTGACATGGCTTGATGTTGGTGGATTTTGATTGTTTCGGCGAGGCAGACGGTGATTGATGGTATTGATGGTATAATATCTGAACGTAATTCTCATATGTATCTAATGAAAAACATTATGTGTTATTAAAATTAAACGACTTGCTTCCATGATGCGTTTGAATGCCGGTATTTATGGTATTTGATTTGAATTATTGCAGACTTGACCAAATAATCAACCGTAGACGCGCTGTATCTTACGGCGTAGTGCACCAAATTACAGGTCTCGGTTGCTAGCTTGCAGTGGGTTTACTGGACCCACAACGAGCCTCTGGGATTGTCAAAACAGCATTGACTCAATGGCTCAACTGTCATCTAATTTTTACGCAATACCGCCACGATGCTATTACTTTCTAATAACCTCTTTACTTCTCTACGTTTGTCATTTTTTATTACAATTTGATCTTCTTCAATGGGCTTCTCAGCAAACACATTTCCAAGCCTTCAATTACAGCGGATCAGGTCCCCAGACTTTAGCGGCTCAGTTACGTAAAACATCTACAGTGCCCCGGAATTACAGCGCCTTCCATACCCTGCAGAAAAGGGGAAACGCCAGTGGCACCTTCCCCGTCATGTTGTGCACAGGCCAATACCAAAAATGCAGGTGCCACCGACACATCGTCAAACAGGGAAGGAGTAATAACACAAACAGCCGCTTTTTTACAGTCAAGGCAGTCGCGTGAATCGAGAGGAATAATCAACAGACGCCCCCTTTCCGTCACGACTTTTGCCTCACTTCTACACAGAACAACCTCACAGCCTGGTCCTGTTCTCCAATCAGCCACTGAACACAACACCGGATTGGACAAAGACTGCAAGGACGAACAATCTCGCGCCAATTTAGCACTTCCACTGTGTGCCGCCGGCAACCTTTCGCCTCTGTCCCCTTGCTTTCTTTTTATCCTTCTTATCCACAAGCCGGTGTTCTCCCAATGGCAACATTGCCTTATCTGGCTTGCCTGATAGCCCAATTACCCCTCATAGGTAGCCTCCGCGCTTCTGTCACTGCTGACCCGTTTCTGCTGGTCCCCGGTCGCCTCGACCTGTTTCTTCGGTGGTTGCAGAGCAGCATCCCGAGAGGTGCGCCGTCTTTTAGCCTTGCTCTTGGTGGGAGTCTCCTCCACCTGCCACGTTGGATCCCAACCCATGTTGGATCTGTCCATTCCATGCTGACCCCACTCTTATCGGCCTCTAGATTACCTTCAAGTCTAGCTCTCTCGGATAAGATCGCCTACCTGCGATAACCGGAGACGACTGCTGACCTTTTTTGTGTCGCCTCGACCTGCTCGGCCAGGAACCGTCTCTTGTGTCAGGGTGCATAGCTTTGCATTTGCTGTAGACACAACGGCACTCCTTTGCTCCTTAGCGCACCCCACGATACGCTCGGCGTCTTGTTTGATCGCGTCGATAATACTAAACACACACCAAAAAAAAAGGGAAAAACGTCTCCAAACGCCCGCGGTCGTCAGCGTCTCGATGCTTCCACATATTTTGCCCTGTTCCCTTTGGGACACATATATGGGCATCGCGCCAGCAGACATAATGATGGCCTGATCTGGTCAATCCTCACCGGCCTCTGGTCACTAGTTATCGACCACTCCTCTCCTCTGTTTCCAACCTCTGCATCCTCCCTCTTCTTTCCTCCTCTCACACAATGGCGCCTCACGCAACAGACGACGTCACAGATGTCCCCGCCAGCGGGACAGCCAGCGGTGTCATTGTCACTAACCCTGTCGACGAGAGCAAACTGAACGTCAAGATTGCTATTGGTGTGTTCATCCTATCTCTGACATGTATTTTGTGTGTTCCTAGATGGCTAACCTCCTGCATCTTTAGACAGAGGTGGCACCTTCACAGACTGCCTCGGTATCGTCGAGGGCCGCGACGAGGACGTCGTGGTGAAGCTGCTTTCCCAAGACCCGGCCAACTACGACGACGCGCCCATCGAGGGCATCCGCCGACTCCTCGAAAAGATCACCGGCCGGCCCTTCCCCCGCGGCGAGAAGCTCGACACCTCCGGCTTCGAGAGCTTCGGAATCCGCATGGGAACGACTGTGGCCACAAACGCCCTGCTCGAGCGTAAGGGTGCTGATATCGCTCTTTTGATTACAGAGGGTTTCCGGGACGCCCTCGAAATTGGTCTACAGTCACGACCAAAACTTTTCGACCTCGAGGTTGTCAAACCAGACGTTCTCTACAAGAACGTTGTCGAGGTCGAGGAGCGTGTCACCGTCGAGGGCTACCAGGTGTCGCACAGCTACGACGCTGAGATGGCTGAGATTGCACAGACGGTCGGCACCGATCCTGCCGTTGTCCGCGGCTCAAGTGGCCAGATCCTCCGTATCCTTAAGCCGTTGAATGTCGACAAGGTGCGCACCGACCTGCAGAAGCTTTACGAGGATGGCTTGCGCAGTGTCTCGGTCTGCCTTGCCCATTCTTACACCTTTTCCGACCACGAGAACGTCATCGGCGAAATTGCCAAGGAGATTGGCTTCACACAGATCTCGCTGTCCAGCGCAACACTGCCGATGATCAAGATGATCCCGCGCGGCATGTCCGCCACTGCCGACGCCTACCTCACAC
The DNA here is from genome assembly GCA_019925375.1 of Sporothrix euskadiensis. Lineage (NCBI taxonomy): Eukaryota > Fungi > Ascomycota > Sordariomycetes > Ophiostomatales > Ophiostomataceae > Sporothrix > Sporothrix euskadiensis. The sequence goes on along the minus strand of JADHKQ010000003.1, from coordinate 63,205 downwards.
CCAAAGTCCAAGACTACATTCGCGGCTTCCGCAGTGGCTTCCACGACAACCTCGAATCGTCTGCCACTCGCTGCGAGTTCATGCAGAGCGACGGTGGTCTGGTCGGTATCGACCGCTTCTCGGGCTTCCGTGCCATTCTCTCGGGCCCTGCTGGCGGTGTCGTCGGCCAGGCCCGCACATCCTATGATCCTGATGACGCCACTCCTGTCATTGGGTTTGACATGGGCGGCACCAGTACCGACGTCTCTCGCTACGGCGGCACCTTCTCCCACTCCTTTGAGACCATCACAGCAGGCGTGCCCATCCTGGCACCGCAGCTCGACATCAACACGGTCGCTGCTGGTGGCGGCAGTATTCTGCACTGGCGCCACGGTCTCTTTGTCGTTGGCCCTGACAGTGCCGGTGCTCACCCTGGTCCCGCTTGCTACCGTAAGGGTGGTCCGCTGACCATTACGGACGCCAACCTCTTCCTGGGCCGTCTGCTGCCCGAGTACTTCCCTAAGATCTTTGGCAAGAGCGAGAATGAGGGACTCGACATTGAGATTGTCCGCGAGAAGTTTGCTGCTCTCACCGAGCAGGTCAACCGCGAGACGGGCCAGAAGAAGACTCCCGCCGAAGTCGCCATGGGCTTCATTGACGTCGCCAACGAGGCCATGGCCAAGCCCATTCGTGCCCTCACCGAAGCTCAGGGCTACGACACAGCCAAGCACAACCTTGCCAGTTTTGGTGGCGCCGGTGGTCAGCATGCTTGTGCCCTGGCCGCCTCGCTGTCCATCCAAAAGGTCATCATCCACCGCTACTCCTCCATTCTGTCTGCCTACGGCATGGCCCTGGCTGATGTCGTGAACGAGGCCCAGCGGCCTGCCTCTGGTGTCTTCAAGACGGCGGCGCCGTTCCAGGACACCATCGCCGAGCTGAAGAAGGAGGTTGATGCCCAGCTTGCCGTTGACGGCATCGAGCCGTCCAACATTGTGCACGAGGTCTTTCTCAACCTCAAGTACAAGGGCACCGACAACACACTCATGGTGCGTGAGCCTGCTGATGGCGACTTCTTGGCCGCCTTTGAACGCGACCACCTGCGCGAGTACTCCTTCACCTTCCCCGAGAAGGATGTGCTACTCGAAGACATTCGTGTTCGTGGTGTTGGCAAGTCCGGCACGGCCGAGTATGCCGCGCCCCAGCGTGAGCTCAAGACGGTCAAGTCGTTCACAGTCGATCCTGCCACGACCCGCGACAGCACCGCCACGGTCTACTTTGACCTCCACGGCTGGGTCTTGTCATCTGTCTATTTGTTGGAGAAGCTGCGTGCCGGCAGCGTTGTCGAGGGTCCTGCTATCATCATCGACAACACCCAAACCATCCTGCTCGAGCCCCATGCCAAGGCCACCGCCCTCCGCCGCCACATTATTCTGGATCTTCCCAGCAAGTCGACCCAGACCACCCTAACAGCTTCTGAGATCGACCCCATTGCCCTGTCCATCTTTGGCCACCGATTCATGTCCATCGCCGAGCAGATGGGCCGCTCATTCCAGAAGACGGCCGTGTCCACCAACATTAAAGAGCGCCTGGACTTCTCGTGTGCCGTCTTCTCGCCCGAGGGCCGCCTGGTCGCCAACGCCCCGCACGTCCCTGTCCATCTGGGTGCCATGGAGTATGCCGTGCGCTTCCAGAACGACCTGTACCGCAGCAGTCTCAAGCCTGGTGATGTTCTGGCAACAAACCACCCGCAAGCTGGCGGTGTCCATTTGCCCGACATTACCATTATCACTCCCGTGTGGAACAACGAGGGCACCGACATCATCTTCTGGGTGGCTTCCCGCGGTCACCACCCCGACGTCGGTGGCATCACGCCAGGATCGATGCCTTCCAACAGCAAGTTCTTGTATGAAGAGGGTGCCATGATTATGAGCTACAAGATTGTATCCAATGGCCAGTTCAATGAGGCTGAGACGCGCAAGTACCTCTTTGAAGATCCCAGCAAGTTTGACGGATGCAGCGGCGCTCGCAACTTTGCCGAGAACCTGTCTGACCTGCGCGCTGCCATCGCTGCCAATCAGAAGGGTGCGCTGCTGATCATGGCGCTCATCGACGAGTTCACGCTGCCGGTTGTCCACGCCTACATGCAGGCCATTTCCGACAACGCGGAGAGCGCCGTGCGCGCCTTCCTCAAGACCGTGGCCAAGTCCCGCAACGGCGCACCGCTGGCCTTTGAGGACTTCATGGACGAAGGCTCGCGCATTGCCCTGACGATCCGCATCGACCCTGAGACGGGTGACACCGATTTTGACTTTACGGGTACCTCCGAGGAGCACTACAGCTGCATGAATGCGCCCAAGGCCATTACCTACTCCTGCATCATCTATGCCCTGCGTGTTCTGATCAACGTCGACATCCCTCTCAACCAGGGCTGCCTGGCCCCTCTCAATGTCATCATCCCCGAAGGCACCCTCCTCAACCCCTCACCATACGCTGCCGTGTGTGCTGGCAACGGCATCACCTCGCAGCGCGTTGCTGATGTCATCATTGGTGCCTTCGGCGTGGCTGCCGCCTCCCAGGGCTGTGCCAACTGCATTAGCTTCGGCTGTGGTGGCCGCGACAGTGCCGGCAACACTGTGCCTGGCTTTGGCTATATTGAGACCATTGCTGGCGGTAGCGGTGCCGGCCCGACGTGGCACGGTGCCTCGGGCACACAGATCCACATGACCAACACACGCTGTGCCGACCCCGAGGTCTTTGAGCTCCGCTACCCTGTAATCCTGCGGCAGTGGACCCTGCGCAAGAACTCGGGTGGTCGTGGTCAGTTTAACGGTGGCGACGGCTGCACCCGCGAGCTCGAGTTCCGCATGCCCCTGCACGTTTCGGTTCTCATGGAGCGCCGCGTGCTGCAGCCGTACGGCATGATGGGCGGCGAGGGTGGCCAGTGCGGCCGTAACCTGTACATCCGCAAGGAGCACGACGGCGGTGAGCGTGTCATCAACATTGGCGGCAAGCAGGAACTGGATGTCTCGACAGGCGACCGCATTATTATCCACACCCCCGGTGGTGGTGCGTGGGGCGAGCCAACTGATGGTCCGCCGCTCATTGAGGCGCGCGTGCCTCGCCCTGTGGCATTTGAGCCTCGGGGCAGTGTTCATGAGTGGACGCTCGCTGCCCAGGCCGCCATCTAAGTGGAGTACTAGATGTGCACTTGCCGCTTTTTTGTACATATTGTTTTGACCCGAAATGATTTCATGTTTCCTCACTTTTGTTTTACTTGTCTTTTCTTGCTGTACATGGCATGTTACAAAATAAATTCATCTTTTCAAGATCACTGGGCACACTACTGCAAGGATTGAACGATGGTACCTGTGACAATGATTGGACAATCGAATTACTGAAAGGTGCCGGACCGTCCCAACGAGGCGAGGTTGCTGGAACGTCTAATGAAAATGGCACGGGGTCGGGCTCGGCTTCGGGGACTGGCCGCGGTGGAGGTCAATGGACACAAGAGAAGAGACGAACTCAACACCAATACGGAGTAGAAACAACAGCGCCAGCAGCACCAGAATATCTAACAACGAAATGCACAAACCATAAACGTCACCAGTATTTTTAATGTTAAGAAAATAACATAATTTGCACGTTTTGTCCAATTTTCCCTTTTTGGCCTTTCTTATTTTACTTCTTTTCTTATTTTTCCCTCCGCGTCATCCCCTCTGATCAACGCAGGCAATTGTGCTTTTTGTGTGGGGATATTTGGATCCTATGTGCTGCAACAGTTTGTCGTGGAGATGTCGACGTCGACGCGGTCACAAGCGGTTTCAAAATACTTTACTGGATACTACGGAGTACTGTGTGAGTGTGAACTCCGTATGTCGTACTTCCGTACGTCGTACGTTCACGTTCGTACAGTGATGGAGATCGGTCCGCCATCGGCGACGAGCCGATATTTACAGTTGCGCCAGTCCCTGTTTGGCAACCCCAACAACCAGCAACCAACAGTTCCAAGTTCTTGCACACCACACACTGTTTTGACACACTGTTTTGGCACACACCAATGGCACCCAGGGGTAGTTTACCGAGGATAAGGTATCGTTTTCGCCGACCGGCCGATAAGCGATGAGAAATGGAGAAAAGCAAAAGAGGACGTCACATCTCTCCAACTTTGCGATTTGTGTTTGGCAGAGTCACTCGACAAGTCACACGATGCAAAGTAGAGAGGAGAGAAAAGAAATTCAAGACTGGGACGGAGAAGTTAATCAAAACGGCAGTGACAGACGTGTACGTACTTTCCCGCCAACACAGTCTCAAGTGGCACGCCGCGACTGCCATTTTCGCAAGGGCTTAGGCAGCCCCACTCGGGTCGTTGCGGAAAAGGCCAGGATAGGCTGACGGGGGAAGGAGCAACCATCCGCACCTTCAATTTTTTCGAAAGGAAACAACTCGAATTGAACTACAGGTGGACTCAAAAAGGAAGCGACGACACGGGACACTCGGTGCCATCCGATCAGGACGGTCCGACAACGTTTGCTCGCGTTCTTTCCTATGTGGGAGGTCGTCAAAGTCTGCGAAATATGCGGTGTTTACGCCGGCTTTTTCTTGTACTCAGTACGGAGTAGTTTCTGTCTCGCTCTCATCGGGGTTTTCCACTTCTCCACAGAAGGGCTCCGCAGCCAGACGCAACTTTTCACGTTCATTCGCCGTGCTGACGGACAGCGGTCCGACAACAGGAGCAATCAAGAGCTCGAGATAGGCTCCGAATGACCAAAAAAAACGGACCAAAACAGGCCTAAAACAGGCCAGGGAGCGCCAAAAGAACGCGCAGACACCATAGTCGTAGACTAGACGACGGAAAAATGAGAAAAGAGGAGAGAAGAGAACAAGGCCGAGGCCGTATGGCCTGCGGCCGCGCTCTAGGCTTAGTCGGGAAGCCCTAATGGGCCAAATACCGAGCTGTGTGCGGCCAGAGACGGATGACCCAGACAGCCAGACTAACGCGGGCATAAACATGGACGATAGAGGGGAATCAAAGGAGAAGAGACACGGGGTCCCATAATTTCCCCAAGGGGTGCCCCCCAGACTCTTTGTCTGTGCCCCATCTGTCGGACACCTTTTGACCCCAGACTTGTCTCCTCCATGGCCGGTCTCCATTGTCCGCTGTCTCTTTCTCTTTCTTTCTTTCTTTCTTTTTTTTTTTATTTTTTTTTTATTTTGATTTTGCAAAGACTCATATATACGCATGCCCGCGAGAATCGATCCCCCTTTACTGAGCAGCTTTGACGTCTTCAGACCTATTGTCACCTGGCCCACAGAAAGGGCATCGAAGTAATAGAAACAGCTACAACGACATCTCCACCAAGAACCACCACGACCTCAACAACACGATGTCTTCAGCAGCCCCCTCCTCGTCGAACCCCGCGACACAAAACGACACAGCCAAGCGTCGACGCGCATCGAGAGCGTGCCTGGCATGCCGTGCCCGCAAGGTCCGCTGTGATGTCGTCCTCTGCGGCAAGCCGTGCACAAACTGCCGGCTTGACTTTAGCGAATGCGTGGTCCAGCTGCGTCGCAAGAACAGGTATAGACAGTCGACAGCCGGATGTGCAGGAAATCTGTGCCTCTCCTTCCTTCTTTTTTGTTGCACACCAACAGGGACTAACAAGGTGCCAGGTGTAGAACTATTGTTCTTCCGTCAAACAACCGTCTCTTGTCTGTCAAAGAGACCAGCGAGAGCGAAGACGATAATACCAACACAAAGACAGAGGTGCCTGCCTCTTCCTCATCGACACATCCAACAACCCTTTCCACAACACAGCCACCCACACAAATCGACTCACACAACAATGAAGCCAACAGCATGCCTCCATTCGAATGGAACGCCGCCATCGCATCTATTCTGCCGACCGTCGAGCCAACAGCCACCACACGGTCCCGTCCGTCCATCTCAGAAGCCCCGTCGGACGAGAGCATTGCGTTTGACCCGTTTATGGGCAGCGACAGCAGTTCTAGTGATCACGGCCTAGGCGGCGACAACGACCTGGATGAGCTCGATATTCTGCTCAACATGGGCGAGAAGGACAAGGCCAAAAAGACAGAGGATGTAACCGCACCACCACCCACACAGGAGGCACTGGCCGACGAGCCCATGTCCTACGAGCTGCTCAGCCACACCGTCGACAGCTTCTCGCTCTACGGAGGCGGCCTCAACGGCACAACGCACGACAACACCGGGTACAGCTATGCCAGCTCCGAGGCCTGGCAGCGCATGCATTTTCCCTTCTCGTCGTCCCTCTTCACAACCGCCAATGCCAACCTGGTGTCAATGCCCTTTGCTGCCACCATGGACGTGGACAGTGTCGGTTTGGGACTGGACATGGTCATGCCGCTAGACAGCGGCACCCTTCCTCCTCGGCAGATGAAGCCCCGCACACGCGAGCCCACACTCGAGGCGACGCCACAGCCCCAGCGGGATATGACGCCAGACTCCACGCCGGCATCTGTGGAAGAGAAATCGACAACAGTGCCGGATACCACGGCAGACACGTCCACAGCCGAATCGGCACCATTGCCAGGCCTCACATCAATATCAACATCAACATCAACATCAATGGCTGCTGCAACACGTTCCGGACCCAGCTCTGCGAGCAACAAAAACAGTGGCCCGGACTTTGTCATCTTCTCGCGCTACCCTTTCCTGTCGTCCAAGACCCTGTGGAAGCTCGACCACGAGGACGATGCCCAGCTGCTTGAGCAGAGAGGTTGTCTGCACGTGCCCAAGAAGCCCATTCTCGACGAGTTTATGAAAAAGTACTTCTTGCATGTGCACCCCATGGTGCCGCTTCTCAACGAGCACGAATTCTGGACCATGTACAACTCGCCGACGCCGCAGACCAAGCCGTTTGGCCAGATGTCGCTCTTCGTCTTCCAAGCCATGCTCTTTGTTGTGTCGCCCTTTGTGGCCCAAAAGACACTGTCCCAGCTGGGCTTTGCGTCCGTCCCCGAGGCCCGCGCCAATTTCTATCGGCGCGCCAAGACGCTCTTTGCCCTGGAAGAGGGCCGGGACGACATTAGTACTGCCCAGGGCGCACTCATGCTGACCTACTACGCACCCAACATGAAGGACCGCACAAACAGTTTCTGGATGAGCACTGCCATCCACTTTGCGCGCAACGCCAACGCCCACCGCTATTATGATCTGGAAGGCCCCAAGACGCCATACAAGCTCAGCGCCAAGCCCAGCGTCACCATCCAACGCCGCACCTACTTGAAGCGCCTCTGGTGGTGCTGCGTCTTGCGTGACAAAGTCATGTCGCTGGGCATGCGCCGGCCCATGCTGATCAACCCGGCCGACTTTGACGTTGTGCGCCAGGGTCTCAGCGAGCACGACTGCAGCGACGAGATCTCGGGCCATTCTGTCTACTCGTCGCCCACCAAGCGTGTCATGAGCCAGGTCTTTTGTGCCCTGGGCGAGCTCGCTAGCATTTTGACCGGTGTCCTCGACGTCTGCTATCCAGCCAGTGGCACGCGGCCCCGCTCAGACCGTCCGCCCGCCATGGTCGCCCAGGACTACGTGGCCAAGCTCGACGCCTGGTACGAGACCTCGGCCTCGCAGTTCCAGAGCTCGCTCGCCCGAATTGGCAATAACGTCGAAGACCAGCTTGTCTTGGTCACGAACGCGGCTTACATCTACTACTACATTGCCCGCGCATCCATCTACAACTACCTGTCCCACGTGCTGGCCACCCACCCCGAGGCCGCCGCTGGCAGTGAGACCTCCTGGGGCAGCCCGCCCGCCAAAGTCGACGAGTCGTTTCGCGGCGTGACCAAAAGCCTGGCCGAGTTGAAGAGGAGAGACCTGGTCCGCTATCTGCCCAACACCTTTGTGTCCATGGCCATCCTCCCCTTCAAGTGGCACGTCGCCAGTGTGCGCGTCACGGGTGGTAAGGTCTCTGGAAAGGAGACCGACCTGACTGTCTACTACGCCGTCTTCAAGGGCTTTGGCGAGATCTACGAAATGACCGACAGTGCTCTGCAGAGCGTGGGCACAATAACGGTGCCATGAGTTTTATTTGTTGAGAAAAAAGGTAGCGCCGGGTTTTGTAGTCTCGTTTTTGTATTCGCATCTCTTACTTGGGGGATTCTTTGGGTACTATGGATCTCTGGTTGGGAATTGGACGGCCGACGGGTGGCTTCTGTAGATTATGGATGAGCGGCTACTTCCTGCCTTATGGTCCAACTGATGTTTGCATCTGCATTTTTTTTTGTCTGATTCTCGTTCGCGTATTTTTTTTTTCTATTTCTTATTTAATTCTTCAAAAGTTACAAACAATTTTGTCTTGTCAATTGAGATTTACCGTTGATTTATCTTCATTCCCGGGGGCAAGTACGACGTACAACCTCCTCTAATCTAATGACACCCACAAGAACATCACAGACCGTAGCGAAAGTGAATGTTCTGCAGTCAGTCTTGCCCAAGAATCCCAGCCGAATGGCCTCATCGTCAGCATCATCAGCACCGTCAATAACGTGGCTGTCAGTACCCGCCGGCAGCAGCCGGTCCCGCCGACGATTATTCCACATATACTGGTGAAGCACCAGAGCTAGGACCATGGATGGACAAGTGGCACGTCGGGCACTTTTACGACGGCGGATACGACGACCACTCTGGCATTCACGTTCTCAAGCAACGAGTACCTGACCGTGTGCCTCACTAACATCGCTGTCTCGGCCATCTGTGAGATAGCCCCGTGAAGACGTGGTGTGTATTAAAGGGCCTTTTTTAGACCGGGGCTCTCATTTGAGATAGCGAGGAATCGTATCATGACCTATTTCCCGCATTTTATTCACTTGTTGCGTCGTCTATTCTTTTGATCATGGATTAAATTTTGACGTTATGCACATATGCACAGATGAATACCAATGCCTTTTACTAGTATAACCTTTTTTCTCAAAAGTTAAGGTAACCCGAACCGGGAGGCGTCTTACTGCCTGGCTTGAAGTGGCCAGGCTGCAGGGTCTGGAAGATCTGGGCAGGATCGTACTTGTGCTTGAGACCTTGCGCAAGCGAGCCAAGACATCCGCACCGGAGGAGCTGTTGACATCCCGGTGTATAACTCAAAGTCTCTATGTGTACGTCGTATTGCAACAACATCTAGGTGTCAGAAATGTCACCAAATTAGATGAGAGACACAATGGGCCTCCCTTCAACTGTCTGTGATACAGCACATAATTTATTCCAATCTGAAATGTTACCATAAACAATATATAAATAGATGCTGACATCGGGTTTTAAACGAAATTTTAGTAAAGCTTCGCTGCTGTCTTCAAAAATTTACTGGCCAACTACCGGCGAATTGTTACTTGAGAATATTTGCATTCCCACGGGCTTGGCAGCTGGAATCAATCAACTTTCAATATATCTTCCGCTCATAGAAAGAGGGTTGTGCGGGAAGGCTGTCACGTTGGTGCTGAGCCAAGAGGCAATCACACGGTCAAAGCATTAACGTATATTTATTTTATCGGAGGAATAGACAATGCCGGGGAAGGGGAAAAGGAAGTCTGAGTACATCAACTGGCCAAAAGGAAGGTTCGTATCGCGTTGTTTAGCGCCTATGTACGAATATAGTAACTAGCCGCTCTGCTGCACGGGTCTGCATTAGGGGCCGGCGCTACCCCGTAGGACTGCACCATCACTTCTGCAGTTTGATGGGCCGCCTGTCATGTTAATATTGTGATATTATTTGCCCGTCTGACGATAAGTGACGGGTTTTGGACCTAGCCGACCAGCACAGCCTTTCTCTCCGTCTGTTGGTTTCATATATACCGCTGCCGCTTGCATCTATTGGAGCTGCTACGCAATATATGATGCAAATGCTGTGTCATATTGGTGTGTATAAACAGAAGCTGGTAGATACCTGTACATGCAGTTGTGTTGATCTCTCTGTTAGGGGAGGCTTCGAGGGCTGGAGAAAGAAGCCCTCCACAGTCAGTTTCTATATCAAAGCGGACTTCCCGTCGATCATCGAGGCAACACGGTTCGTTTCAATACTTTTAGAAACCCATCGCAACCAATAAGTATCAGTTCCTTCTAACAATCTTAAGGTACTTCTTTTCGTCACCCAAAATGACTCACGCCATCCCATCTCTGCCTGCGAGGATGGGGCAATCTCATGATGATGGGCAGAATTCAGACACGTCGTCTCGAGGGTCAGGAACTCCAAAAGTCTTTTCTGTCCTCTCCACCTCTGAGGAAGATGAAGACAGCCCAGGATCACCCGAGCAGATTGCATCTGCCGAGTATCCCAGTCTTTCACAGCAGCCACAGCCCACTCCCAATGCTCGTCCTGAGCCAGAGGCAGACAATGGACCGGCTGCAATCGCCGAGAACCCATTCGAAAATGAGGCAAGCCTGGTGCTGTTCGACGCCATAGACACACTGCGCTCGTGTGGTGCCGGCGAATACATCGATATTCCCCCCTCGTCATTGTGGGAGGACAGTCGAGCGGCAAGTCATCCCTCCTCCAAGGCTTGACAGAGACCCCGTTCCCCGTTGGCATGGACACCTGCACGCGGTTTGCTACACGCATCGTGTCACGGTGGACCCCACCCGGCACGCCCCGACTGGTCAAAATTACAATTGTGCCGCCAGACTTCAACACTGAGAAACTGGCTTCCGTCTTTGGCCGCGTCGATCCTAAATCCTTTCAGGATTTTGTCCGCGTGCAGGACGCCTGACTGCAGACGAGTTCTCGGACATTGTTGGCGAGGCAGCAAAGTGGCTCGGACTTGACCCGGGCACGAGCACCCACCACAAGAACTTTGCACTCGAGATGCTCAAAGTCGAGATTTCTGGGCCGACACGGGCGCACTTTAGTATCCTAGACATCCCGGGTATCTTTAGCAATGATCTAGCCGTGAAGGCTAGCGAAATGAACGGCGTCCGCCAAATGGCCATTGAGTACATGTGCCAGCCCGAGAATATTGTCATGTAAGTGAGCGCGAGACAGTCAACATAATACGACTTGAATCATTCTGACTCGAAATAGATGCGTCACCGATGCTGGCACCGATCTCATGATGCAGGAGATCTTTATGCTGGGCAACAAGCACGTTGACCCGGCCCGCCTGATTGGTGTCTTTACGAAGTGTGACCGCCTGAACGAGGCTGATGCAGCACGGGTGGCTGAGATGACATCTCGGGGACGCGACAGCAATGCTGCTAGCACAAGAACCTCGGCCACAAATAGCCCAAGTGAAGTGCCGAAGCACGGCTGGTTCGTGGTCCGAAACCGTATCGAGGGTGACGGTGGCGAGAATGACCCAGATTTTGATCTAGGAGCCACTGAAAAGAGGCTTTTTGACAAGCCGGCCTGGTCCTCTGTGCGAGCTGATCGTCGTGGTACAGCCCAGCTCAGAGCCTACCTAGGCCGACTGTTGAGCGAGAAAATCCGGAGTGTTTTTCCGCAGCTTCTTAGCAAGCTCGATGTTATTCTCGCCTCATTTCAGAGCCATCTTTCCAAGCTCGGCGAGGCGCGCACGACCACACATCTACGCCGTGTATTCCTAGCCGACCTGGCGAGGCAATACGAAATCCACGCCCACGAAGCCCTCGACCGTCCATGGCAGCTAGACGACGTGCGGGCACGCGTGAGGAGTGCCGTGCGTGTGCAAAATGGCGCATTTGGCAACAAGATGCGTGCGTGCGGCCACGTGTACGAGTTTGAAGACCACAACGTCACTGATGAAGAGTACTGCCGGAGAATCAAGGAGGTCTTGCGGCCTGATAGTGAGGAGGACAATGACGACTCTGAATCGTCCAACCCCTCGTCCCCGGCGGCACGGCGTTCCAAAAAAGCCCCTGCGGCCGCAAACCGCAAAAACGTTTGGTCGGCCGCATTGCAGGCTGCTTCAGCAAACACATCACCCGTTCTCAGTACGGAGGCCCTCTTCAAGGTTATAGGTAAGGAGGTGCAGACGTGCGGCTGCACTGAGCTTCCTGGTTTCGTGCATCCGGATGTGATCCGCCGCTTGTACCGTCTGCAAACAGGAAAATGGTATGATGCAGCCAACGAGCATTTGCGCACCGTGGCCTTTACTGCCCAGAGGGCGGCACGAAGCCTCCTCGATACAGCAGTGCCAATGACGCTTGGCGGGGAAACCTTGAACAGCGGCCTCTGGAGTGTCGTCAGCCAGCTCTACGACGATTCCCTAAGGACATCACTCGACCGCTTGAAAACCTACAGTGACGGTGATCGAAGCAAGTTGCTGCAGACCACCGATCCTGGGTTCACTCGGCGGCTACGGTTGATGCAGTCTCTGCGTTTGGTTGCGACCATCAACAAGACCGTTATCAAGGCCCGTTTGTGGGAGGAGACTGTCGAGGAGCTGGGTGATGTTATGTTTCAGGATGCACATCACTCCTCCGAGGCAAACACTGTTCTCGAAGTGCATGATGCGCTCAAGGCATACTATCATTTTGCGCTGCAATCCTTTATCCAGCACATCAACAACACCATTGTTGAGGACTTTGTCACGGATCCTCGAGGTCCATTGAGGGGTCTCTCTGCCAAATTTATTTACGCTCTATCTGATGATAAGGTTGATCGTCTCGGTAGCGAGAGTCGGGACGTTGTCGAAGAGCGTCGCCGGCTTCACGACCAGGTCCAGACGCTGCTTGCCGCGCAAAAGACAGCATGTGGGGCTCTCGATAAGGCACGGGCGGTGGGCACGCAGTGCTGAAGCATACGATATGACTGTGTAAACTCTTTGTTCTGTTAAATGTCTTTCCATTTGAGTGGCTTGATGTTGTTTTATTCTTACTTCTGTTTTGATTTTATCAAATTATATTTGGTTATCCATTTGAGTGTCCGTATTTGGCAATATGTTGTTCCTGGATCCAATAGTTTTGCAACCTTATTTATGCTTATTTCAGGTTGAGATAAGGTTGCGTTGGACGAGGTAGCAAACAATCATATGGACAAATTGGGGGAATATTAAGCGTGGCTTTCTGCAGCTATGCATAAATGTGTGCCACGGTGGCCGACGATGCTATGTTACGATAAAAATTGAATGCTTCACTTTTTTAAACATGTAGAAGATGCTTTCGATCTTATCTGTAAAGTCATATCAGAATCAAGAGAGAGGGTGAGTGTGTGAACATCATATTTTGTTATTTCACACTTTTAGTTTTACTTTCTGAATTATTTCCCTTCACATTTAATTTTTGATGCTATTACTTGTCGGAATTAATTCAAATAATATTTTAATATTTTTTTCTTCTTTTTTTTCCCTTTGTTTTCTCGCCTAAATATCTGACAAACTTTGAGAATCACCCCGCTGACTAAGAAAACTACCCAAGCAAGTTATTGGAAATATACAACGTACAGAACATTCATTTTCGGTCGTCCACAGCCACTAGTATCTTTCTACCTCGAAAATCGAATTGTAAATTCTCTTATCTTTGGAGACGGCCAATCCCCTGAAATTTAGATGATGCTAACTGTGATCTCCTTTTCTCGGTTCTCTAGCTCACATTAACCTATCTCTCACAGCCGCTTATCTCAAATTCTCCGACCGAGGACACCACATGGGCCCGTGGATCTTTCATTTATTATTTCCGGTGTACCAAGACATCAGGTACAAAATAGATTGCACGTAATTAGTGTCCGGTTTTCGTCTTCTATCCGTTATGTACATAATCCCAATGATCCCCGTTACCCAGTTCCTTTAATCTAGACAATGCAAAAATAAGATAGTATGCGGTTAACACAGCGTAAGAAACAATGAGAAAGCAAGATGAGAAAGCAAGATAAAAAACCGTGTCAAGCCCCCCAGAACGCCACCCAATACAAAAAGACCCGCAAATTAGATTTATGGACACAAAGCTAGAAGAGACGATGCTCAGGACGTCGTCACATCAATGGAGAGTTTGGGCACCGAAAATGTGACAAAGTCCGTCGAGTAGTAGGCCTCAGAGCCAAAGGCAAAGTAGCCCAAGTAGTCGGTCTTGCTGGGGAAGTTGTTGTTCTTGAGTGTGAAGAGCTTCGTGATCAGCGGCAGCAGGTCGCCGTTGAACTTGTCGGTGGTCTCCGACGCCAGCCATGTCAACACATTCTGTTTCAGACTGTTGGTGCCGTAGTACAGGCTGAATGTTGTACCATTGAGCACTTCGGTCGTCACGGCACCCTTGGCAAGACCAATGGGCTGTGCGGCAGCGCCAAAGTCGGCAAACCACACCATGACTTCGTAGAGAGCCTTGGAACTGTTGCCGGAGCTGCTCGAGTCCTCGTCCAAGAACATATCGACAGCGACGTTGGCGTTGACGGAGTCGGCAGTTAGGGTGGTCTCATCGGTCGTCGAGGCCGACTTGTTGCCCACACCATAGGTCCACTCGACGTTGAGGCCGATCTGGGCAAGAGACTCAACCGTAGCCGGGAAGACACCACCATCGACCAGAATATTGGGGAAAGCGTGCACAGGCTGGCTCTCGGGGCCCTGAGGGTACTCCCAGGTGATGGACCAGGCGGGCGCAGTCGTCTTGGTCGGGTATGTGCTGTTGTCGTATGTGGTGACCTAACGGCGGTTGTTAGCGGGCGTTCAACGTTACTGACAACGGGGATCGCCAGGGCCGTCGACCATGTGTCGGCGCCTGTGGGCTTTCGAGGCCCGTTGAGAAACGGAAACAATGAACGAGACGCCGAAGCCGAAAAATAATCGCAAAACAATAATGAATGACGACAGATACTCACATTCATACAAAGACCACCACCTTCGGACGCATCCCAGCCCCACTGATTGGGGTTGACTGACACGGTGTTAGTATAGACAAAGGCGATGCGAGACAATCATGGGCGACACGAGGTCGACCATGAGTGATCGTATGCTTAGTAAGCACGAGTTGGGGGAAGGCATACGTGTGAATTCCTGGCCCTTTGTGTCTGGCGTGATACCATAGGACTTTTGGCAGTATGTTTGCGTCGTGAGCTTGTTGTCGGTTCCGCCGCCGCCGTCGGGGTTGCCGCCGCCCGGCGACGAGGGCTGCGGCGTGTATATGGGTGCATCGCCGGCAGCAGACCGCTGGGCGTCGATACCGAAAAGGACGCCGAGTGTGACGCCAATCGGGATGACGAGCAGCGCGAAGTTGACGAGAAACGACACGCCAATGACGGCCATGGTGAGGGAGGTGGTTGGTGAGGTGCTCAAAATAGAGGGGGAGTGCGAGGGCGAGGATGACGGCAAAGATGAGAGCGGGTTGATGTTGTCGACGAGGACGAAACGAATGGACGACGCACAAAGCGCAAATAAAAAAAGATCGTGAACCGCGGGTCGTTGTGCGAGACGAGAATCGGCGATTGAGACGGAGGGAGGGAGACGAGACGAGACAGGCAGGAGATTCAAGATTGCGGGTGAAAAGCGGCAGAAGGGTGTAAAAAAAAGCGAGTGGACGGCTTGGCGAGTACACGGGAATGCGACGACGTCAGGCACTGCGTGTTTCTGTTGTTTCTCGGAGCGGTTGGAGCAACAAAAAGCCGGACAAGATGAAGATACAACACGGCAGACGTGGGCAGAGATAGACAGATACACAGTAGATCAAGAGGTGGACGATCAGGAGCAGGCCAGGGACGGAAGAAATGATACGGCGACGCCCTTGGGGACAAAACAGGAAAGGAAGGGCGGCGTGCTGGGTCTCTTGGTCACTTCTGGGTCACTTCGGGGTGGGGGTTGGGCGATCGATGGCTCTGATGCCGGACCTTTGGTGCAGTCTCGAGGCAGTGTTTTGCTGGTTTTGCTGGTTCTGCAGTGGGTTCTAGCTCCGGTCTAGCTCGATACCTGTTTTTTTTCTGGATCTCCCTTGGCTATCGCAGTTTCAAGTTTGGCGGCGGGTTGGATCTCAGTATGCGTGTACGACATACGGAGTACTCTGTACGTGCTTCCTTCTACTCCATCGTTACGATCACAGTGACACGCCATGTCTTGCTTAGATAGGGGCGCTGGTAAATAGGTCGTATGCGCATGTTCGTGTTTCTTGTTGCTTTTCTTCTTCTCGTCTTGTCCCCCACTGTCTGTTTCCAGAACTTCCTTTCCTTATCTTACGGCGCAGTTGTAAGACTCCGCACCGTTCTTGTGCTCCGTCCTCGTAATGCGTACAATACTCCGTTTCGTGTGTTATGCGCCTTGCAATTTGCATGTTTATTGTGGCCGACAACCGAGCATGGTGTGCCGCAAGCTTGACAAAACTGCTGTGAAAGCTCGTAGCTGGGACCAAAACGACGTAAGATACGGGCGGCCCAGCAGGCGGCTGCAAGGATGATGAATGCATGCAAAATGCAAAATACGACGCACACTTACACAATGAATATGGCCTATTTGCGTACAGGAGGAACGCATGAACGGCCTGGCCAGAAGGAAGACTTTGGTTCCCTTTCCCACTTGTCCCTTGTTGGACATTTTTTTCTTCTTTTTTTCTTCTTCTTTTTTTTTTTTTTCGTCTCTCTTAAACTTTTTGCCATGCGTTTGCCTGGCCACGCTGGCTGGGCCCCCTGTACTTTGCCGTTTCTGGCTGTTGGATTGACTCTGTTTTGGTTCCTCGCTCAGCCTGCCCTGTCTGGACATGCCATCTAATTTACTTCCTCTCGCAGGGCCAGCCGGCGACGGACGACGACCAAAACCAGTGGCGCCCGGTCCACCCGTGGCTATTATTAGGCACTGTGGGTGGTTCCAACAAAGGAGCTACGTACACAGTAAAGTTTACTACGTTGTATTTACGGAGTAGATGGCAAAGGAAATTTCAAGTGTACACAGTAAATACGCATAAAGATACAAAGGGCAAAAGTCAAAATGAAGAGTGACAGGGGAGGAAAGGGCAGGAAGAGGAAAAACCACCGGAGCCACTCAACAACAGAAACTGGCAGTCGTCTTCAGCTGAAGCGGATAGCCATCCCCAGTTTAAAATCGCGAGAATATTAAAAAAAAATAAAAAATAAGCATACGCGATCGAGGCGATGAAGTTGAAAATAACAAATAGGAATAGAAAAGGACCAGGAACAGAATTTTCTCGCAAAACACAAAACACCGGACGGACGCCACCTGCAGAGGCAAAAGACCGAAAATACCACAAAAAACAGTAAAAAGCCAGTAGTAAAACCTGATGCAGGGCGCCGGGCGCCGACGGGCAACCCACAGGGGCGAATCGTTCTGTCGTCAATGTCACCATCCCTGCCTGTCTTTGCAAACCTTGCCAGGAGCCACTGTGTACGGATATGTCACCATGCAAACACAAACTACAGACTCCCAGACTGCCAGAACACAGAGCCAGAGAACCCACTTTAGGTCCACACCACACCGAACGCACCCACAACACACATCACAGCTTCACCACTTATCATCCACCGCGTTGGTGATAGGCGCCCCTTTACGTCGTACTCCGTACTGTGGTAAGGCACAGTGGGCCTCGAATCGCGCGCTAGCCACTAGCCTCGCGGGATTTTCTGCAGGGGAATCGGTTCCGTCTCGTATTTGGCACTGGCAGCTCGTGTTGGTTTGTACATAGGTGGGATGCCGCTGTCTGC
Source organism: Sporothrix euskadiensis (assembly GCA_019925375.1). NCBI lineage: Eukaryota > Fungi > Ascomycota > Sordariomycetes > Ophiostomatales > Ophiostomataceae > Sporothrix > Sporothrix euskadiensis. The sequence continues at coordinate 45,659 of JADHKQ010000003.1, read as the reverse complement.
ACAGTAATACTGTTTAGATGAACTCTGTACATGTACATACGGAATATTGGCGTGTTGTTTGCTGGTGGCACTCCCACTGGCCACTGCCATCGGGTAATAATGTGCCATTTGGTTGCCTTTTCTGGTCGTTTTTCTGCCATCTCCCATTCTGATGTCCTCATTTTCCTTCTGTCCCTTCTCCGAACGCGCCGTGGATGCCGTGGGTGCACACATATCGTAAACGACCACTCTAGAGGAGGCTTGGCTTTTTGGTGGGCTGCTGCATGCTGGTTTACGAGATGGCCCAGGGGTTTTTACAGAAGTTTTTCGATAAACTTTTACGATGCTGCAGACGAGACCTTGTGAAGGCTTGCTTGTTTGTTGTTTGTCTTGTTTTGGCTCTGCAATGGTCCTGATCAGTCAGACAGAATGGCCTGCACCAATTGCGACGCGTTGTGGCGGCCGCTCTTTGTCCCTGGCCTTTGGACTTTTTGGAACGATGTCTCGCCCCCTGTCTTGCTGCATTATCAGCACTTTCTTCTTTTATCGCCAATAAGATACGAGGACTGAGCACGTCGAATCCCACTGCAAACACTGACTGGAATGGGGGCTGAGGGGTTGAACTCACTACGAACTACATTGAGAGACAGGAGACAGAAGAAAGGGGAAGAACAGCTTAAACATATGTACTCTACGTGACGCGTTACTGTAAGGGGTATGAGGCGGCTTGGAGCCATGAGCCGGGCGTTTTGTTTCTTCGGCGGCCTCGCTCCTCCACGCCCGTCCAGCTGGAATGATGGGCCAATGAAACAGGGAACAGCAAGGGAACAGCGAGCGACCGAGGCATCGAAGCACACATATGTACCGCAAAGCCGTTACTACATGTACACTGTAAAAGAGGGCAGGCTGGGAGACACTGTGGACGAAGAGACGACAAAAACTGGAGCACTACGTAGCTGTATGAAAATCATGATAAAAAAGGGATAAAAAAGGACTTGCTAGGCCGGGAGGATCGAAGGGCAAATAGCAAATAGGAGAGAAAAGGGGAAAAGAAGAAAGAAGGCCGAAAAAGAAGAGAAAGAAAAAGAGCCAAGCCATTGCTACACGAATTTCTGCACGCCCGAGCTGCCCGAAGCTTGCATTTTCTCCATCTTCTGCACGGCGCAACGCTTGCTGTGCCGGACTGTCCGCAGGTGTCCGACGGATGCCTGACCCAGGAGGTATGAGCACCGAGAACTTACACAGTAGAAAAAAAAAGGAAGGAAATGGAGCTTGCCGATGCCTTAGATAAGGCCCTGCTTTAGCGCCAGGACGGAGTACTTGGCGGGTGCACGTTAAACCTTGTCCTTTGCTCGTACTTTTGCCTCGCGGTGGGGGTGTACTTTGATTTTTTTTGCCCGGCCTTGTTTGTGCTTTTGCTTTGCTTTTTTTTGTGGGTGTCTGGGCGTGGTTGTTGTCTCTTCCTGAAAGGTGGATGCTCTCGTATCGCGCCTCTCGTATCGCGCCTCCCGTCTTCACGGCCATCTCTCTTCTCTCGTTTTGCACGGGCAGTGAGGGAGTGACGCCGTTGTGATTCAGAACGAGCGCTGACCACCCCCATCCTTTCAAAGCCTTTCAAAGGTATTATCTGGTCGAGGTGGCCCTATGCACACCAGAAACGCCATTGCGGTGCTTTGTTTTCTTGTGCCATCCTTGTTCTCCTGTCCTGATGGGCCTTGTCTCTCGTCTCTTGCTCGCTTCCCTGTCTTCCTTGTTCTTGGATGCTCCGTTTTTGTTGTTGTTCCTGCTTTGGTCTTTCTGAATTTTTGGTCTCCAGTTGTCTCCAGTTCTTCTTGTCCGATCTCCTCTTTTTTCTTTTTCCTTTCCCTTTCCCGACTTCCCTCCCTCCCTCTCCCCCCTTTCCTCCTTTCCCCTTTTGTCTTCTCACCCCCCCCCTTCCTCCTCTTGCTGAGTCCGTTCGCTTCGATCGTTCGTTTTCTTTTCCGCCAAACCCGCCAACACTCGCTTTGCTTTCGTCCTTTGGTCCTTCGTCTTTTGTTTTCGTACCTTGTCTGCATCTTCATGACATACGCTCGTTTCCCTGATGTTTCTTTGTGAGTGACTGTGCACATCGAATTTCACCACAAATCGAATCTTGAACACAGCCCCTGTAGCTCCAGCTCGACCAGGGATCTCTCGTTATTCCTTGGCATCAAGCCTCGCCGCCAACCGGAACTCAACTGAACACTCGTTCTACCTCGACATCCACATTCCGTGGACTTCCACTCGCTCACGATAAAATAAACGGTACACATACACGATATACGACGACACTCGCTCACCAACCTACATTAATTCCAAGTCTTATTTCATCACCACCTCCGCCACTCGCCGCTCGCTCCCAGAGACGGGATGCAGTCTCACGACTATCACGACGACGGCTCTGGCGCCGACCAGCCGTACGATAACCCGGTCGAAATGCACGAAATGAACAACCGCAGCCCGCCGTACCAGCGGCAGCCGCCTCCGCGGCCGCAACATCCCCAGGCACAGCACACGCCGTTCTCAACCAACAGCAACAGCATGCAGCCGCCGGCGGCTGAGCAGTACGGCTACGTGTCCCAGGACGACGGCTATGCCACGCCCTCTCCCTACCAGGACCGCCACGACCGCCGCTGGATGGCTGGCCCGTCGCCCACAGACTACTCGCGGCCGCTGGTGTCGCCGCGCCAGACGCCCGTCTATCAATCGGCACACACGTCCTCGACCGCCGTCAACACGGAGGGCGACAATGCTTCTGGATCGCCGCCGTGGGCGCTCAACCTGAACAATGGCAGTAGCGGTTTTTTGACAGAGTCGCACAACACCTTTAACAGCGGATTCCAGTCCAATATGTCCTCGCCACGCAACAGCGGCCGCGCGAGCACCATTGACCTGGCCTACCTCAAGCGCCACAAACCCATGGCGTCCATGACCGACTCGCGCCCACCCAGTCGCGACCAGAGCCATGTCACCCTCACTAACCTGCTGAACCAGACACCCGAGCCTGTGTTGAGTGACGACTGGGTTGTTCCGGGTACTGTCGCCCAGATTCACAACCGCGACGATGTCGACATCTGGAAGGGCTGGCGCCGCTACATTTACAAGCTGACGCCCTATCTGACGGTGCTCAACATGGGCCTGTACTTGCTGTACCTGACCTACCGCATTATCTGCATTGTCGCCGCTCAGAACAAATTCCGCACAACCTTTGCTGCCGCATGGCTGTTCGTGGCCGTCGAGGTCGCCACTGCTATTCCCTCGCTCATGCACAACTGCTGGACCGTCATGTCGATCCACAAGCGCCAGCGCCCCAAGCTTCGGTGGATGGGCGATGACGCCCCCACTGTCGATGTTTTTATTACTTGCTGCAAGGAAGACAACGACGTCGTCATGGACACTGTGCGTGGCGCATGCGACCTTGACTACCCTCGTAAGCGCTTCCGGGTCATTGTTCTCGACGACGGCGCTGTTGAGAGCCTGGCCGAGGAGGTCGAGGCCCTGTCTGCTACATACCCAAACTTGATGTACATTGCTCGTCCCAAGTATCCGGGCGTTCCGCACCACTTCAAGGCCGGTAACCTCAACTACGGTCTTGATGCGTCACTCAACTTCCCTGGCGGCGCTGGCGAGTACATGGCTGCTCTCGATGCTGATATGGTAAGTTTCACTGGTTTTTGCCACTTTGACGTTGAATTTAAAATGGCGTGAGACAAGCTGTGAGATTCCTAGAAGCCTGGGATATCTGTCAAACTCCCCGGATCTTCAAGATCTGGAGATTTCCTAGTTCCCCAGACGGACCAAAAAAACCTGCATCTTGGCAACTGGCGGGGTCATGTCATTATGATGAGACGAGCCGACGCAAGGATTCCACATCTGACAGGGAGGGATGCGGGCGGATGGGCCGTGAGAGTTCGAGAACTTGGAACAAACACACCCACCCCTGCTCTGTTTTTCTGCGTCCCACGTCGCGTCTCATGCTTTCCGAGAGTTTAAACCCTAGATCCTAAAACCCGATTGACCGATGGATTTGCGCCAGTGCAAGAAAAAAATATCACGAATCATTTGGGCAAGAATCTGCGATCAACGCATATCTAGCACAGTAAGCTGACCAAACTCGCAGATTCCCGAACGCCAGTGGCTGCGCGCCATCATTCCTCACCTTGTCGTCGACCCCAAGATGGCCCTGGCCTGCCCTCCTCAGCTCTTCTACAACACGCCTCCTGGCGACCCTCTTGCCCAGAGCCTGGACTTTTTCGTGCATGTCATTGAGCCCATCAAGGATACCATGGGTGTCGCGTGGTGCACTGGCTCCGGTTATGTCGCCCGTCGCGAGGCTCTGACCGAGATCGGCAACTTCCCGCTGGGTTCCCTGGCCGAAGATGTTGCTACTTCTACTAAGATGCTGGGCAAAGGCTGGAAGACGGCGTTCATCCACGAACCCCTGCAGTACGGTACGGTTCCCGACGATTTCGCTAGTCATTTGAAGCAGCGTACTCGCTGGGCTATCGGCACCGTCGATACCTCTTTTAAACTTAATTTCTGTCTGTGGGGTGACTCGGTCCGCCAGATGTCCTTTGCCCAACGCTTCTCCGGCTTCCTGTACGCCTCGCTGTCGCTCTATACCATCCTGCTCAACATCTCGCTGTTCGCCATCCCTATTATTCTGCTGCTCGGTAAGCAGCTCGTCGCCTATTCGGATGAGGGTCAGCTCCGCTGGCTTGTGCGTGCCTGCTTTGCTGCGACCATCTGCAACCGCATCTGCGAGATTGTCATGTTCATCCCCGCTGGCTACCACACTGGCCAGCGTGGCTCGCGCTATCAGCTCTGGATGTCCCCCTACATTGCGCTGTGCTTGGTCCGCGCCTTTGCTCTGCCCAAGTGGCTTGGTGGCCAGGCTCAGGCCTTTACGCCCACCGGTTCCATCTCGTCCAAGCTCAACGAGCGTGACGCCCGGATCCGCAAGAACATGGTCAAGCGCCTCTGGGCCATTATCGTTAACTACATGGGCTGGTTCCACATCATCTTCGTCTACATTACCCTAGTCGGTGTCGCCATGTCTACCTACCGCTGCTTCTTCTGGTACACGACCGCCAAGACAGTGCTGCAAGGCCTGGTCACGCACGCCTTCTGGCCGCCGCTCACCTTCCTCTTCATCTGCAGCTCCATGTGGACGCCCATTGCCTACGCCATCGACCCGCCCAGCATGCCTGATCGCGAGGAGTTGCTCAACCGCGACCCCAAGACTGGCGTCGCTCACCCCACTGACAAGGCCAAGAAGATCGCCATGAACGGTCAGACTGCCTGGTACGAGCTGGAGTATACCACCACCACTCTCTACACCACGCTCATCTTTGTTATGTCATTCCTGCCCTTCCTTTTCTAAGGCCGCATGGCGTGCCAGTGTAGAGATTGTTGCACATTTCACTCTGTCCTACTTTCACCACTTTAGCCTATTCACGTTTTTCTCATCATTTGGTGGGCCATCTGATTTTTTTTTTCTTTTCCTTTCTTCTTTTTTGCAATCTCGTTCATTGTTCAAGTTCTATTTTCTTTTACTTTCCTTTTTTCACCCCTATCGGCTTGCACTCCTTTAGGTATACGACGCAGATTGGGGACAGGGTCTTACGGTTATCGGATACAACATGGCGTTTTGCATCTAGAAGGGCCGCTTGGCCCGTAATGTAATTCAGTACATAGACCACCTGGGCAACACCCGGGCATACACTTACGGCAAGGGCATATATTAGTATTGATATTTTTATTTGAATATTGAAATATTAAAACATTACTCGCTTTCTTGAACGTTTCATAGGTTGTTGTGACGTGAAGTTTATCGTGAAAGAAAAGGGAAGGCACGACTCGGCCCGCGGCTCGACCCGCTGGCATGGGCCGCGCAAGACGGCAACGTCTTAAAATGACCGCAACATCACTTTACACAACTCGGCAAGTGCAATGCACGTATTGATGCAGAGCACATTGGGCTGATTGTATACGTAATGCGATGGAATGTATTCTTTCTGTAGTTTTATCCGCCCGGGTTCGTTGTTGCACGACGTGTCTTTCGGAGACCGGTGCACGCCACATGGCGCTTTGCCCGCTGTAATACAGGCGGCTTTAGTGAGACTCTCTGCGTCGCCAGCTAAAATTTAGCGCTAACCGGCCAATTACAGCGCATCGATAGCAGATATAAAGTGCCGGGCCGGCCACTGTCGCATTTTCAGCAGTAAATTTGGGTGAACTCCGCGCTCACCACCAATCAATCCCCTAAGTTCTTCTTGGACGCGTCTCATTGGTCTACTCTCCAGTTCTCGCTGTAAGTTGCCATCACGCTGGAAGCTCTTTAAAGTTTTGATCTCATGTAATACAACCGTGGAAAGACGCAAAATATTGTCAAAATCACTACGTCTTTTGAGATTATTTACATTTGGTTAAATTCATTCGAAATGACCTTGAAATGTCATGATTTGTAATGGATACCGCTGGACGGACGGAACAGGTTCCATTGCGTGGGATGCACCGCCGCATCGGAGCCTCATCGGCCAACAGCACGTCATGTACTACGATGGCGAGCAATCTGGCAGAGCTGACGAGCTGACGGCGTGGGCAAGTGAGGAGCGAAAGCCAACAGACCCCCGCACAGCACGCCACAAGTCGTACGGAAAGGACTCCCGGGCCTTTGTTGTAGATAAATGAAGGGCTATCGCGTTGGTCGAAAGACTATTGATGTTCAGGTCTGCTGTCAATTTGACTTTTTTCTTTTCTTTCTTACTGTTGCTGTTGTTGTGTGCATGCACAACACCGCGAGACGTCTTGGCACACGTGCAACATACGGAGAATGCCTCCAACCATAAAATCAGTCGCCATCATCGGCGCCGGCGCATCGGGCGCCGCTTCTGCATCTGCCCTGGCTGCTGAAGGTTACTTTGACGTTATCAAAGTGTTTGAACGTCGAGAGGAACCCGGCGGAACATGGATTTACGACGCCATTCCACCGGATCTCAAGCTTGTCCCAGGTGGTCTGCCACATGACATCGACCCGCCACTGGCCATCCCCGAAGTCCTCCCAGCGACAACTGCACCAAATACACAGGAACGCTTTACCAAAACACCCATCTATGATGGATTAACGTTAGTCTATCTTCATGTCGTTCAATGCATATCATAATCATGCCACTCATATCTGACTTGTCCTGTCATCTCTAGCACTAACGTTCCCGAAATTGCCATGTCCCTATCCGACCGCCGCTTCCCCTACGGCCCCTTTGTTCCTCACTGGATCCCCAAGAACTACATCCGCGAATACTTCTCCCTCCACGGTGACGACTCTCTTCTGTTTCTCAACACAACAGTCGAAGACATCTCTCGTATACACGAAAAGTCCCGTGGTGCCCACAACCGTTGGAGACTGACCCTGAGGAAGCATGATCGCACCCGGGGCGTGGATGAGTGGTGGCAGGAGGAGTTCGATGCCGTTATCATTGGCAACGGCCACTACTCGGTCCCATTTGTACGTTGCCCGCGTTACTCGTTTTCGAAGAACACACTTCTAACCAAATTAGGTCCCTACTGTGACAGGCCTGCCCGAATTCCTTGTCAACTACCCCGGACGTGTTATCCATTCCAAGAGCTATCGATCACCAAAGCTCTATACCGGCAAGCGTGTTCTTGTCATTGGCAATTCTGCTTCTGGACATGACGTCGCGGACCAACTAGTAAAATACGAAGGAGTGCAACACCCCGTGTATCAGTCACGCCATTCACGGTCATTGTGGGAAGGCGACGAGCCCCCAGAGGGACTCGTGTGGAAACCAGTCATTAACGAGTACAAGGCAGACGGCACAATTGTTTTTGCTGACGGCACCACACTGGGCTCAAATGACATCGACGTCATCATCTACTGCACCGGCTACAAGCCATCGTATCCTTTCTGGAACGTCCAACAGAACGGTCGCAGGCTGTACAACTATGAAGAGGGTCGTTTCGAGGGCACGTTCCAGCATACTTTTGTGCATGACTTCCCAACTCTGGGCCTCGTTGGTCTGCCTCGCACACTGACGTTCCGGTCATTTGAGTACCAGGCCATTGCCCTGGCCCGTCTCTGGTCTGGCCGTGCCACCCTGCCACCTGTGGCCGTACAGCGGCTCTGGGAAGAACAGCGCACTGCTGAGCGCCACCACAGTGGAAAGAAGTTCCACGACATTGAATGGGACACAGGTGAGACGGACACATATCTCAACTTCCATTACCGCTTGGCCGGTCTTCCACAACTTGACGGCACTGGCCTCACCCCGCCGATCCTCAATGCGACAACACGTTGGGCTATTGAGAATATCAAAAAGTACCCCGTACTCCGGCCCTCTCCGCCTCCCCATCAAGACGCAAACAGGAGGGCGGCTGAGGATGACTGGGTGGTGGTCGAGGCTGTGAAGGATTCTCTTTGGTACATCTAGAAGCTCTTGGAAGAATGTCTTTAATGTAGTATGATATCTGGGGTACAACTACGAACTGTGAGTGGCTAGACACTAGATACAAGAAGAAACAGATTGACCACCCTCCACCTCTATGCAGCAGAAGATGCGGCCTTTGCCAGCTCTGAGGCGATGTTTCCGGTACTGCTCATCACTTTGACAGAGCAAATAAAGCGGTCTGTGCCGTTTGCGCCGCGAGAGCAGGGCCACTGTCAACCAATATCTCGTACGGAATGGGCTCGTTGACGAGCCGCGCATCACGGAGACCGAGCTGCCAACGATCGTAACCTCCAGCCGGAATAACGGGCGAGGTCCACATGCCATTGCTGCGAAATTGATTCGTTACGGCCACGGATGCCTCAACCGGCACATTGGGAAAGAGCTCGGCCAACTGGTCTTTGTACGTGGCAGGGTCGGTGTTGTTGACAAAATCGATTCCCTTGGCCAGTGCCAAACAGAACTTTTCCTGTTTGTTCAGGACCTCTGGGGTGACATTAACCGCCTCTCTGTAATAGACGCTCCAGGGAACATCTCCTTGCGTGACCATCTCCATGGCCACGGAAATATTGGGGTTTTGCTCCACCATGGCCCGTGCCGAAAGGTTATCTGTGACAAAATAGTCGCCCATACCGCCCTGGAATAAATTGCCGAGCATCAGACCATCCAAATCCTGAATGTAGTCCACTGCCCGTGCATCAATGTTGTGCTCGCGCAAAAGCATCTTAAAAAACAAACCAACACTAGCACCGCCACCAGACTTCATGAGAACTGTCTTTCCTGCGACGTCAGTCAGTTTAAATCCATCTGCCGGGCCATGCTTGAGAAGAGCCAGTGGGCAGCGGTTGGCGATTTGGGCATAAACCGTGTAGTTTTGCACCCGTTCCCGGTACATTGATGGCACCCAGATACCGCCGAGAGCCATATCAGCCTCGCTAGCTGCAAGTGCATCGAGGACGCCATCCCAGGGTGTAGGGATGGTAGTGACCACTTCCAACCCCTGTTCTTGGAAGAAGCCATGGCGCTGGGCGATGTACTGGGGAAGGTAGTTGAGATTGTGGCCGGTGGCCGTGAGGTTGAACGTCTGCATAGTGGAGAATGTCGTTTTGTTTTTTGAGATATCGGCAGCTGTGGTGACAGAATGATACCACAATACGTAGAGGGATATCGACCTAGTATTAAATATGTCGTTTGAGCCCAGTTGCGTCTGAGTTTATTCGTGGTATCCAGTTGCACTGTCGTGTAAGTGGCCTAACCGGTAGATGCGACCATCCACCAAAGTGCGGATACCCCACTGATGTACGTTCGTAAACACGCACTAAATCGTACGGGTAAGCATCGCACATCTCCGTCGGGCATCTGCGAAATCGACAGCTTATCACTTGTGGAAAACACCGAAGATGGCATCAACAATCCCATAAGAGGATTATCATCGCTTCAAGGTGATCGCTGAGCTTACTGTCGGCTATTTCCTCGTTACAAAATACATCAGGTTATCTGAGTGGGCGTATTTTGATGTTATTGTGAAAAAAAAGTTAAAAATTAGATTCCCCAATATAACTTATACGAGACATTTAAGAGACTACAAAAAAACTGTAAAGTAGCGAAACAACTCTAAGATATGCCAATACTAGGTAAAAGTATAAACAAACCCATGTTTTATTAGAGAAACGCAACATCTCGCAGAAATAAGAAGAAGAAAAAACCCTGCAAAGGCACACTTGGTTGTTTTTTCTTCTGCTCTATCTAGGTTAATGACAGGCGGCACCTAAAATGGCTGACACTACGCCAGTTGTGCTTTACACCAACCGCAATTGCCCCTGTAAGTGTCTTCCCACCAAATCGTCCCAGCAATGAGGGCTAACACGCCGAAGGGGCACACCGCGCGCACATTGCTCTGGCAGAGCTTGGCATGCCATACAGGGAGCATCACGTTAATTACAGCGTGCCTCGCACCGCCCAGTATCTTCAAATCAATCCAAGCGGCCAGGTTCCCACTCTTGTTTATGGTAGTCAGGTCATCCGCGAGTCTGCTATTGTGGCACAGTTTCTCGCCGACATGGCTCCCAGGACACACCTTACACCGCCCACAGGCGACGCCCAGGGTGCATTGATGCGTGCTCGCATTTCATTTTTTGTCGAAACATATTTCTCAAAGGTCAACACCTACTACTATCCCGCAATTGCCGCGCAAGCGGACCAGGAAGCAGATGCTCTGGGCGCCCAATTCTTTGCTGCAGTTTGCACAGAACTAGAGCCACTTCTGCAAGATGCGGCACCTTTCTTTGGAGGTAGCGAGATGTTGACAATGGCAGAGGTGAGTCCTTTTGCTTGACTTTTTAAATGTTGAAGAATGAGCAGCATTTTAACATCACAGGTCCTAACTGCTTCTTTCATTATCCGCATCTTCACGCTACCGACGGTCGAAGATCCGCCACTGCCAATGACAATGATTTTGCATCTCGACTGTAAGGCACCCCGGTTTTTCACATGGGCACAAGCTGTTATCAACCACCCATCTGTGACTGCCATTTACAGATTGGAGGGATGCGCGGCGGAGATGCGAGATAGACGGCGGAAGGCGCGTAGAGAGTCATAGTTGAGGTCCAAGTCGCTCAGAAAAAAGGTGGATAACACTGCAACTATTTAATTCGTTTGTTTTCAGACACCTCCAAGAACGATAGAAAGCCATGAAGTTTCGTCACATTAGTTCGCATTATGACTGACGTGCGACTGCCGGGTAAAAGAGTGGCAAGTGCTGCTTTGTGTGTCCTCCTCTTGTCACGAATTTGGAATTAAATATCGATTGAACACGTGCACGCTGCTTAGGAGAATGTATATGGCACTTATATTATGAGGGCACAGCTTGATAGCTATCTTTAAAATAAACGGCTCCTAAGTGAACTCCTAGTACCCGCTCTCCACACCCAGCATCAATCCTTGAAATTCCGGCCACTGAGCAGCAGAACTCAACAGCTCACTGAAAGCAAAGGCATCGGCCATGGCAGGCATGGACGTCTCAGCACTCTCTGCCACCGCAGAGAGTGTTCGTCGTGGCGGTTGCACCTGCTGCAAAAGTTCTTTCAACTGTATATCAAACTCCTGACGGCTCTGTTGAGCCTTCTCCGCGTCGTAGGAGATGAGCCAATCGATTGTTGCAGACGACAGAGTGTCAAATACATCACGGCACCCGGCAGCACCATGCAGTGTCTCAGACATTGCAGACAGTGTGGATGCACACGACTGGAGAGTCTGGATGCAGCTTCCAATGGAATGCATGTCACGGATGTCTTTGGAGTGCCAAAGACAGTATATCACACCCAGTCCTGCCATGAACAATTGATGGACCGACCGCCACAAAATATCAACACGACCGTCTCTCTGTAGCAGCTTTATGCTATTAATCATTTTGCAGCTTGCATCAAACGAGATAACCAAGCTTTCTGGAGACACATTGGGAACCATGGAGTTGGGTCGGTGCAGGAGGAGTATGGCGTTGTTGTAAACAATGTCCCAGTACGACTGGCAAGCAAAGATTGAGAGTGGATGGGCCTTTGTCGTGTCTGGTATCGTCGTGTACCACTCTTGCAGACGAGGTACAATGTCCTGAATCCAAGTCTTGTAGTTGGCCCGTGGATAGGCGATTTTTAAAGACCACGACTGGGAATGCTGCACGTGTGTGATCTCTGACTCCAGATGTGACATTTTGAAGATGTGGTTCAGAGCTCGCTGACTGTGGATGTCAAAATAGTCTGTCGCAGATACCGTGTTAATAGTCTGTGACCCGGCCACAGTCACCCATGGATTTGGTAGCTGCACGCGTATGCTTTCGTCAATAATGCCGAATGGTCGACCGAGCGTGATGCTGAGAAAACGATCAAACTGGTAAGTTGTATACCACAGACGACGGCGGTCTCGAAGTGCAGCCGGGTCCATCGTCAGGCGCTGATCATCCGTTTCCCAGTGGAGACCAATGTCGATGCACATTCGGAGTGCAATGCCGGTGAGATGCCAGAGGCTTCCTTGAGATGGACACAGCGCCACAAACTGGGCGAGCAGAAGAACAGATCGTAGTGTCTCGATGTCGCTCTTTGCATACACAATCGCACTTTCAACACTTGAGATGGCAGAACGAAAGCAGCCCTCGCTCTGGATAGGGCGTCCGTTTCCTGATGGACCTGGAACGCCACATAGAGCAATTGCGAATATCATGTATGTCGTGAATATATCCTTGTCGTTTTGGTCGGTATCTGGACCAGGCGCAGCATTGTTTAATGCCTGGTAAGCACCATTGACAGCCATGGTCGCATGTGACCTCTCGAGAATAGGAAGATGTGGTGTCAGGTACTGGAAGTATGTTTCGACGAGATGATCCGCGGCATGTCGTGGCGGCAAAGATGCTTCCTCGACCATCATGCTGGAGAATGGCCCATATGTGAGGCCGGCTGCTTGTGACGGCGAGGGAAGAGCGTCGACGCGGATGGCAGCCATGACAAGCTTTGCAAGGGTGATACCGCCACCCTGTCCAAGAAACCGAGGCTGTCTCCCAGAAGGCTCTACCACGACATCCTTGACGCTTTGCACGAGATTTTGAAGATGGTCTGGCGTCTCTTGTGGCGGTACACCGTGTAAGCTGGACGAGTTGAGAGATGTGAGGCGACGGGACGGAGGAGACTCGGTTTCGGCAGATGTGACAGATTCTGTCCGTACACGTTCACGTAGCTCCGTGTTTTCCTTTGTGAGTTGTTCTACCTGTGCTTCGAGGTTGGCAACATAGTTTCGAGGTAGCTGATAGGATAGTTAGTAGTGGTGATGTGTTTGTCGCCCCCTCGACACGATTGTGAAGCAAAACTTACCTCTCTCTCTTTTCCCATATGGTATGTCAAACACGCAGCGCCAGCCGTGGCACAGTTTGTGCAGTGTGGATATTTCAAGTCACACTGCGTATCAAGCCGAAATTAGTAAAGGATGATTGTGTACGTTCATATTGACGAGCTACACAGACCTTCTGTTTCCTTCGGCGACACCTGTTGTCATAGTTAGTGGTACCCTCGGCCGACAAGCAAATACAACTTCTTACCTTTGACATGCATTTATCCCACGAGCAATACGATCGGGTGTGCGCGTGCGCGGATGAAGCCGGCGTGGAGTGTGTTCTGCCATGATTGCTTAGGATTTTGGGGGTGGTAGTGGATTGGCGTGAAGATAAAATATTATAAAGAATGAAAAAGAAAGCCTTATTGTTTCAAAGGTGACTTCCATAACTTTGTACAATTTACTCAATTTTACGGAGTACAATTGGCGATGTTCTGATTTGATTTTTATCGGCTTCGCCCGATCGGATCGATGCGATGTCATTCCTATCACGTTTCTTATCTCTGGCACTCCAACACGCACTGTTGATACGGTTAGTAACAGACTGGGACTAATGTCGACCTACCCCAATGGAACGCTAAGAGAAGCTTGGCCCTGGGAGTTTTTTTTCTTGAGATAATGCCACATCAAATTCCCGTATCTACCCAACAGATGGCCAAAGACGATAAGCAGGCATACTCACGTTATCGCGACAAGCTCACTACCAAGATCGGCTAAAAGCGAGTGCCATCCACATACAAGGTGCAATCAACATTACAGTATCTTTCACAGCTTCGACGCATCCTCAGCATACACCTCCAGGAAAACATTTGGTCGTTATCAGATAGTATGGCAGACAGCTCGACGGCCAATCCAGTTCACGACATGAAGTACGAAGCGTCGATGTGTCCTCGTTGTATTTAATGATCATCTTGGCATTCACCACGGAGATGATTTTATTATCCTGAAAGTATCGACAACAAAAATAACACGCACGCAACTGGCTACCATCCTAAGAAACAAGTCACAAACTTTGTCGAAGTGCCCTCACTAGACACATTTCCTACAGCAGACATGGCCACCGACATCGCCAAAGACGCGGACGTCAAGACGATGACTGCCAATACCATGGCAGCAAATGAAGATTGCGGCGAGGGAGACAGCTCTGTTATTTACATTGACCCCGAGAAGGAAGCTGCTGCAATGGCCAAGTTTGACAAGACGGTTCTCCCGGTGTCAATGATCTTTCTGATTTTGTCCAGTCTTGATCGCAACAATGTGAGTAATTTCCCTACATACACAGAACTAGTTCATTTCTGACTGTTACAGCTTGGCAATGCTCGTGTTTTCGGGTTTGATAAAGATGTTGGTCTGACTGGCGGGGACTTTGGCAACATCAACACTTTATCGAGTGTATGTACCATCCTTTTCGAGCTGCCCTGGGTCCTTGCCGTGCGCCGTTTTGGTGCCAACAAAGCGATCGGGACTGCATTTGTTCTGTGGAGCCTTTGTACCCTTGGCACGGCATTTATCCATACTTACGGCCAGGCCATTGCTGTTCGTATGCTGCTCAATGCATCCGAGGCAGGTTTGGCTCAGAGTTTTGCGTACCTTTTCTCGACAATCTACCCACGGGAGACAGCGGGCAAGCGTATCATGACAACCAACCTTGCCCAGTGCATATCAGGCTCCTTTGGCGGGCTGTTTGCGTATGCTGTGCAGACCATGGGAGAGCGCCGTGGACTTGCAGCATGGCGCTGGCTGTTCATCATCGAATTTTGCATCACTGTTGTTATTGGCGGTGTCGGCTGGCTGTTCATTCCCACATCGGCGGAGTCTGCTTGGTTCTTGACTACAGAAGAAAAGGAAACCATGCGGTTGAAGAAACAACGCGACATGATGCACAGAGGCGACACAAAATTTGAGCGCAAGTGGATAAAAATTGCTCTTTTGGATCCCTTTGTATGGATGCTGGGCGTCGCTTTCTTCACTTCCTCCATTGCTATCAATGGTTTCGGTGTTTTCTTGCCAACAATTCTCTCTGGTCTTGGGTAAGTTTGGCTGCCTCAGCCCCTCTCAAGCGGCGATGACTCGTTTCCTAACATACAAATAGGTTTGCCTCCCTTACAGTCAACTATCTCACGATTCCAGTTTACATTCTAGGCGCCATATCACTTGTTATCCAGTGTTATTTCTCCGACAAGCTTCGCCAGCGTGGTGTATTCATCATAGCCTCGTGCATCCCCGTATCTGTGGGCTACCTTATTTGTGTTGGTACATCCAACCAAAATGCAGGCTACGCGGGCATGTTCATTCTGGTTCTAGGTGAGATATCTAAAACGATGCACGCATACTTTTCTTCGTTGACTAACACCAGTAGGCTTGTATTCCATCTCGACACTGGCTGTCACCTGGATATCGACCAATCTTTCCCCCGACTCCAAGCGGGCCATTGGAATGCCTATCGCATATTCGATTGCGAACATCTCCGCTGTTGTTTCTGGGCAGCTCTACCCGGACCAGCAGGGGCCACGTTACATCCCGGGCAACTCAATCTCTGCAGGCCTTTCTGTCGTGGCCGGACTTCTGTACGCTTCGTGCTACGTCCTTTTGAGACGCCGCAATGCGAAGAAGGCCAAATTGATCAGTGAGGGTGCCACGACAAATGGCCTCGAAGGGGACCAGAGTCTGGAGTCGATGTACATTCTATGATTGCATCTAAGCGGCATATTGTGTCTTACTCTACCTTTTGTTCATTCAAAGATATCTACTATTGATAATGGTAATTGATTGAGAAAGATTCAAGTTACTATTGAAGTGATAATACATTGACAAGAGGCATTGGTAGCACTGTATAATATGATGACCATTGCAGCCGTGAATGCACGTTACAGTCTATGTTTTCTAAGAGCCTTACTTTAGTAGACAAACTTCTCGCAAACAAGCTTCTCGCTAAGGGCCCAAAGCTTTTCAGCATCCACCGCGTCTCTGGCCCAGCTGTGGATTTCTTCAACACCGACCACCTGGGAGTCCTCAAGATGCGATCCATTGTTTTCGGGAGCATCCAGGCTCGGGTGGAAAGCTGCAAAGACATGCGTGGCAACGCCCTCTGCAGCCGTCTTCACGTCGAAATGCTGGTTCCAGTACTTGCGGTAGCCCAATTTGTGATCCAGCACGCCCAGCTCGGCGAAATCCTCCATTGCAACATGGCGAGACAGGTTCGTCGTGAGAATGACGCCCGGGTGGAGACTGACAGACACGACACCACGGTCGCCAAGCTTCTGTGCCAGTGAGCGTGAGAATAGCATGTTGGCGGTCTTTGACTGGCCATAACTAGCCCATCTCTCATATGTAGAGCCATCCTAGATTTGTTAGTTTGTGCTTTCAAGGTGCACAAAATTTATCTCGCTGTGTTAACTTACACCAAAGTTGATGTCCTCAATCCGGACCGGACCGAAGCGGTTCCCATTGCTGCTCACATTGACCACACGCACGACCTTCTTTTCAGCACCATCCAGGGCGGCCGAAAGAAGCAGGTTTGTCAAGAGGAAGTGGCCAATGTGGTTTGTGCCGAACTGCGATTCAATACCGTCCACAGTCGTGCTGTAAGGAGAAGCCATAACACCGGCATTGTTGACAATGACGTCGATCTTCTCGGTGATGCTCAGTATCTCTTTGGCAGCCTTGCGCACCTGCGAGATCGACGACAGGTCCAGCTGAACAACACGCGTCTTCACATCGGGGGCAACGGCTGCAACTTCCTTGGCCGTCTGCTCCGCCTTAGCAGCGCTGTGGGATGCAAGGATAATCAGAGCCGGGCCAAACGGAGCAATTGTCGTTGCAAAGGTCGCACCCAAGCCATTGGGAGTGGTACCAGTGACCAAGACCGTCTTGTTGGCAATCTGGTCCTTGCAGTCCCAGGCCACTTCGTCTCCTATGGTCTTTGCCGTGTAGGTGGTCATGATGGGAGACAGAAAGGGGGGGGGAAATGATTTGTCTTCGTATAGCTCGAAATTTGACTGTGTGTTCGTGAAGATATGGGAGAACGTGATGGATTGTGTTTATTGCTGCGACAAAGTGATGGGTTGTATGCAGAAATAGCTTTCTACGTGAGGACTACAGGCCATATTTATATCCGTCGTCATGGATTTCAAAGACATCTCATGATTCTCAAGTACGACGTATAGATGCGATATGAGAGATGTAAATATATATCGAGCTACTCCAAATATGGACAATTTAAAGAGTTTTCATTTTCCTATTCTGTCGACGGCCGGGAGGTGCTGATGCTGATTACTCACAGAAATCAGATTCAGATCTCACCACACGGACTTTGGGCTGGAGTTAAGGAACTGTCCTAAATATTTGGGTCGCGCTTGACCTATTTAGGCCAATTTTTCTGGTTGTCATTATCTATTTGCGGTTTAGCGCTTTCCCGACGACCTCGTGCTCCTTACGTCGTATTACAAAGGCAACTGTTTTTGAACTCGTTTAATCTTCTCTTTCTGCTCTCCCTCCCATCGACCCAACTCGACCATCATCGACGAGTGCCGAGACCATAATGCATTTCAATCCAATAGAAGTGGTCTTTCCTGCAGCATGTCCTACGCCGGAACACCCGGAGGTATCGGGGCGCGAGGCAGTCTTCTCCTACCATGCAGGGCCGGCGAAGGTTCCAGGCCCGTGGAAGCGAGGTCGCCCGAGAGGTTAGCATCTCTACGGTAAATGACACTGGAAATATGGCGGGACTGTACTGACGCTTTTGCGGCAGGAGACAAGCTCAAGAAGCAGTCGACGCGAAAACACAGCAACCAGGACTCGACGTCTCAGCCTGCACCATTTGAATTCGTCCACTTATCGCCAAATACTAGAAAGCTCGACGCGCGGTCAAAGCATCGCATCCGCAGCCATGCTCGACGAGGACGACAGGCACGAACCTCCCCGATGACAATCGCACAATATCAACACCCACCACAAAGCGTGCCTATAGGTGTTTTTGTGGAACACTACAACCTTCGCCAAATCGACGGCGTTGATCCATTCAACACACTCCCCATTCATTTTGAGCCATACATGCACGATCTACTTTCTTCTCGTACGTAAACTGCGTTTTTGGTGCCCTGTCTTCCTGTAATGCAGATCCCCAGCTAACCTGTATAAGTCTGCACAACTGTCTGGAAAACCTTGTACACGCTCGAATGGGCTGTTGGGTACAATCCATTCGTCGAGTATGGACTGCCAATGGGGTTTACCGACCCAGCTCTGATGCACACATTTATCAGCTGTGCCGACACTTTTTTGTCCTACTTTTCTCGCCATAACTATGCCGCACGTTCGTTGTGGCACCTCCACCGCGCCATCTCCATCGTCAACAAACGTCTCGAGGCGACAACCACCCATCCTACCGGTGCCAATAGAGGACAGATTGACGGCAGCACGATAATTATGGTCGCAGGTATTGCCATGTTCGAGGTAATAATTTTAATAACAATTTTACAATAAACATATCGCATATGCTAACCTCTGATAGCGCGGACATGACTACCCGGAAAATTGGAAACTGCATATGACAGGTCTCACTAAACTTGTCCAATATTACGGCGGCATTGAACGCATCCACGACCAGCCATATGTTCTGCAAAAGATCTTTCGGTACGTACTTGACTCTGCCGTACCTACATCTCTACAGGACTGACAAAGGCAACAAACAGGGCAGATCTGTACGGCTGTCTTGAGAGTGATAAGCCGACTTATTTTGACGGCCACACAGTCTGCAGCCAGCTGACCAACCCATTGCCATCAAAAGATGCCCCACGCCCCTGTCACAACGATGGTTTCAATCGGTTTTCTCTTCTATGCTCAAGCAGTCCAGTACTCCTTCAGTGTATCTTCGAACTGGATAAAGCGTTGAAGCTCAATGGGCAGTACTGTGTCACCTCAGCAGCTCGGCACCCAAGTCAGTTGATGAATTACGGCATGCAACGAGAAGACCGGGGACACCATCCGGCGTCCGTTGCTGCTACTCAAATTCGATACCTCCTGACAGGTGCGCAGTACCTGCTACTGTCTAGCAAAATGCGGCACTCTATCGCGGCTACAGAGGATCCGCTTGATCGGCAGAAACACGAGATTTGCCGTGTCGGCCTTCTTCTCTTTTCACTTACCGTCCTGAACGAAAGACCAGCATGCATTGACTACGGCTTACCGCTCATGCAGAATCTGTGCAATGCGCTGATATTGGCGGATGGCGTGTACCAAAGCAAGGCAGCTTTTGCTCAAGTGCAAAACTCGGATCATCTGGATCTTGTCGTCTGGTCAATTATTGCTGCCGTCAGTGTCATCGGGGTTAATGGTGAGAATACGCAGACGTCGGCAACTGGGATGTGCAAGTCGAGGCTGCAACATATTTTTTCCAACGGAATCCAGAAATATGGCCCAAAAGATGATGTTGCCAAAGACTTACAAGCCCGAATGAGACAATATCCGTGGGTTGCAGGTGTGTTTGATGACTCACTCCGTGAGCTATTGAGGGACTCGTATTAAGAGTAGAATGTCATGTGGGTTAGTATTCCCAAAATGCATCACGTTGTCAATTATCCATACATAGCTATTATAGGTTTTTTATATAGGCTCTCCATTTCCTTGCCGTGTAAATTCTTGAATTGGTTTTTTAACATTGTCAAGTTTTAATTTTCCTTTACGTATTGTTGACGTTAAAAAAATAGGTTATTTATGAAACTAAAATAAAAACAAGTTCAGCATTAGTCTTACTTTACAGAAACAAATGATAAATAAGGATAAAATGCACAACAAATGGGAGGAGTGGACGATTGGGAGTGCCCCGAAAGGTGGAGTGATGAATGAGAGTAGATTGTGAACGAGGGTGGAGTCATAACCAGCCAATCATACGTGGATTTAGGACGACGACGGACATTCTTATTTAAATGTCGTCACGGTTCGATTCCCCGCACTGCCGACCTCGGCCAGAATATGACTGAGAACTGGACATATCACATTATCAACAAGAGATAAAAAAATCGTCTAAAGCGAACCCCGAGAAAACAAAAAGCACAAGGACAAAAGTCAAACATTTAGTCCAGACATACCCCACTTATCCACAACAATGGTGTTGACGGTGCGCTGCTCGGGCAGTCCATACGAGGTAGGTCGATGAAGAGTGTTGCGATAAATACGCACAAGCATAGCGTCTGACAGCTAACCGAACAAAGATTGGCCAAGCCCATGGCAGTCAAACTGAAGCACATATCGAAAGCTCAATCGAGTTTTACCCCGGTCTGTTTCAACGCACAGCAGGGCTGGGCTGGGCTGAAGTGCAACAGACTGCGCTGAATTTCGTACCAAGCATCCAGTCCAAATGGCCAGCTCTTTTAGAGGAAATGCAAGGTAGGCTTACTGAAAACTACCGTTTGTGATGCTACAAATCTGAGGACTGATAATGACGTGTTGTAGGAATTGCAGATGCCGCCGGGCTCGAACTGGCTGACATTGTGGCGTTGAATGTCCGGACTGAAATCACCTTCGGCATGTTCACTGACGCTTGTACTTCTGTTGGATGGGAAACATCAGACACGGTCTACCTGGCTCAAAACTGGGATGTAAGTGGTGCTGTGAGGCCACCATAAACTTGATATTTTCTGACTCTGTGTTTTACAGTGGATGCAAGAGCAAAAGGACAACATCTTGCTCTACTATATCGAGCAAGATGGATATCCTGCTATCCAATACTTGGCTGAGGCAGGGCTGATAGGAAAGATCGGCCTCAATTCTGCAGGTGAGTCTTGGATTATCAAGCGTTATCATCAACCGCTATCACTGCATCGAAGGCTGAAAGAACAGGCGTTGGTGTTTGCGTGAATACCATTCGGGCAAAGGGAATGGACCCGGAAAAGCTGCCGATGCATCTCGCCCTCAGACTTCTTCTCAACTTCAGATCTATGCGAGCAGCCGTAGATGTGATGGAAAAGTATGGTGTTGCATCTTCATGCCATTTCCTTGTGGGCGACCCATCAGGAACACTCGGACTGGAGTGGACACACTTCAGAAACTCCATTCAAAGAACGGCCGCATCCACCATGCAAACCACCTGCTGTTGGAGCACCCAGGCGCCATTGATACCAACTGGATACCGGATAGCTAATACAGAACACGCCGCGTCGAGTAGCTGACTGATGCTATTGGCGACGTGTCGGCGGAGTCGATCCAGGCTGTGTTTCTAGACGAGGGGAACTACCCTGGGTCAATCTGTAAAACGGCGTCAGGATCTAGCACTGTTGTAACTCTCTTCAATATTGTGATGGATTTGAAGAAGACAACGGCGGAAGTCTGTCTGGGAAAGCCAAATGCCCCGGATGAGATACTGACGCTCCAATTTTGATTGGCGGTATTGGTAGCAGCTGTAGTAGACTGTCTTTATGAAGCTGTTAGACTATCGAGATTGTTGGTGAATATTCTTCGTAATTAAACGAGTTTATGGACAGATTATTCTTTCAACTCCTCCAGTCCACCCAATTCCCCAAGAAAGGTCTCGACCCGCAGTAGCATCAGATTTGTCAAGCCCTTGGCCCCAGCTGCACCGTTCACAGATACTCGGCTGGCCCATCTCCAACGCCGGATCCAGACAAGAAGCTCGCGGTACTCCTGTGAGAAGCCGGGCCGCACAGTGAGACCGCCTAAACCTGGAGCATCGCCTGCGTCTTGTGCCGATGTTCTCTTCATAGTTACCGCATGTAGCAGGTATACGATAAATGAGCCGGCCATAGCAAAGTTTGCCCGGCTCCAGCCATGCCAAAAGGCGTTCCAGTGTGTGGGTGTCATGGCCTCAACAAACTCGACAAATTCACGCACGCAAAGTAATGCTCCACGTGTTACAGCTTGGTTACGTGCATTTTCATCGGCCCAAGAATAGTCCATTGACAGTCCGGCGTTGACTTGGTTGCGAGTGCTGTTTGGGCTACTGTTGACGTCTTCTTGTTGTTGGTGGGAATAGTCAAGTGGACGAAGCAGCGCGCGGAACAGCATCATATGCGTCACAATATATGATAGATGCAGTGAAGCGTTACCGTCAAGCTTCTGTGGCAGATGCTCGATGCCGTTTTCCTCCACACTGCCGCCACCGTTGCTGGTGCCACTGAAGTCAGTAACGCCGCTATCATCTTGTTTTGAATTTGACAAGATACTGTCAATAGTAAATCGCCACGGGCGACTGAAGCGGAGACCGCCAGGAAGTGCGTCACGCCAGGCTTGAAGGCGTGAATGTAATGGCTTTCCGATTGCCATGGCATGCGCCAGGTTTGTTGATGTTTGCCGCGTGGCACGAAGTGTGTAGAACGTGTGCTGTATGTCGGTAAGGATGGTCGTGAGGTTGACCAAGTGCAACAAGTAGCTAGATCTGTCCGTGCCCTTGTCGACATTGGCTGGCAAAGACAGGGTATCTCCAGGCATGGTGTCAGACTCCTGTAGAGGCTCAACATCACTGTTCTCGTCGTCGCCTGCGCGTCCTAAATGTGGCGGCATACCGCGTGTCAGGGATACCCAGGCATCAATTGTCCATAGAGTCCACCATAGACGGCGCCGAAGACGTCGTTCCCAGGCCGGAACAGTCGTCCAGGTTGTGGGATCGCGATGCAAGCCCACAGTCTGCGCCACGGAAACGGCAGTGGCCATAAGTGACCAAGTGAACGCGGTATCGTGGAGGTAAAGATTTGTGGGGAGGCGCTGCTGCAGTAGTAGACATGCTTGCAAGGTGCATAGTGTCGGTGCATGTAGCTCTTGGGTAATGCCTTGCCAACACATCCGGTAGAGCTGGTCGCTTGAAGGTGGTCGAAGAAGCAGTGCATACAGCGAACGGTCGTGGACGACAAAGGGAAGAGCGGTCGCAGACATGGCCGCTAAAAGAGCCAACGACATTCTCTTCTTTTGTGAAGAGTGCCACGCCGGTGACATAAACTCCTCGAGGGTGGAAGGCAGCTGGTGTGGTGAGACGACAGGAAAGTATGTATCGACAAAGCGAGTATACAGCTGCAAGAGACTCCAGGCAGTTTTGCGATCAATTATTTGCCAAAACGCAGCCCATGTAGTCTCAAGGGTGCCACCATCAGCTCGGGGCTCAGCCTTGTCAAGAAGTACATGGTCTGTGATGCCAAATAAGACTGCGTCGCTGTGATTGACAACTTCACCCAAGCACTGGCTGTCTGGCGCTGGAGCAACACGCCTGTATTGCAAGCCCTTGACAGTTGCCGCAGCCACACCACCCGCACCAAGCAATTCTCGCTGGAGAAGAAGAGAGTCTGAAACACCTGTTGGGCCGATGTAGAAGCTGAAAGCATCTGGCAACACTTCAAGTGAGCCATCAGTTGAAAATGTCCCATCCGCTTGTGTTATGGCGGGCTGAGATGGATGAGAGGAGTGTTTGTGTAGTTGTGGTGATATAATGTTGCCCTCTTCTGTTGCACTAGAATTGGTACTTCGCCCAGTCGCAGTCTGGAGGTGGCCAGAACGCCCATTTTCGGGGCTTGGTGGAGCAGCATCTGGTATTCTGGGAAACGGAGATGACAACGAGTTGTACGACTCCCATGAGAAATCAAAGTCCAATGCGTTTGGCTCATCGTCCAAAAAGGCTCGGTGATGCAATGGCTGATGATCAGAGATGGAGTCGACTTGAATAGGACCATGGATACCACCCCAGGGCGATAGATTTTGATCTCTGGTATCCGTACTCCTCGTATGGGGGTGGTCACGAGACCCACCGGCTTCACTAACATCTAAAAACGTTGGTGTTTGACCGGCCGTAAAGGGGAGAAAAGACACATTGTCCATTGACGTAGCATTATTATGCTCTATTTGCTGGCAGAGCGGGCGCGGCGGGCGCTTTTTTTTGTCTGGAGCCTGGTTGAATGTGCAAGCCAGCGTCTTACCCCGGCAGCGTTGACATGGTGGGCCAGTAGGCATATGGCACATGACCTTTCTGCGACGGCAGGCATCGCATGGGCGAGCCTTGCGCGACTTGTAGAAGCGGCCATGTGGCGGTACCTCCGTGTGATCCACTACCGAAGAGCTGAGGCCGTCGATTACAAACGCATCCATAAGAGAGAAGGCGGTTGTCAGAGCGGGGAGCGGGGCGAATGTCAATAATAGCTAAGGCGTGTAGGTGGCGGTGGAAAGTGAGAAAGAAAAGAAAAGTCGTGCAACCAGACACATGGACAATGATGTGAAAGAACTGCGGAATGTCGACAACGCGGGGGAAACAATCTAGCAGTAAATGAAAGTGTGAAAGTAGTGATGGCGATAAGCGTGTGGGGCGGGACGGAGCTACTGGCCAATCGGATAACACCGCTCGGCGCAGTCCACTTTATTGTAGTTAGGACATAACAAGCGCCGAGATAAACATCGCCAGCAGTGCTAGTTTTTGACGTATCACGAAAAACACCTACTGTTCATTTTCGTTGGCTTTCAATTCGAAATACAACATGAGATAAAACTTTTGTATCTACTTGTGAATTTCCATATCTTTCTCCCGATCAAGTAGTTCCCTGAGATATTGATGAGTGAACATTGGCTTAGCTTCTTCGTCAGTCATCGGCATAAGTGGCCGCCTTGGCAGAGAGCTGTATCCAAACTGTCGGTTTAGAAGCTTCTTCATGCCCGGAATCTACGTTAGACGTAGTCAGTATCTCTGTCTGTAATTTGTAAACAGTGGTATTGGTAATATGCATACCCCGACTTTAAGCTGTATTCCATCGGCTAGTGACACTAGATTTTGAAGCTCCTGTGCTTCCTTGTAGCACTTAGGGTCATCGAGCTTCTGGCACATTTCCCAGAGTCGCACACAAACTCGTGGTGCCACATTGGGCAGTCCACTGATGGCACCTGCGGCACCAGAAGACACGGATGGGAGGAGAAAGTCGATGAAGCCGTCGATAACCTCGAAAGCGTATGGCCCGTAGATGCGCGGGTATGCTGTACGGAAGGCTTCGCTGTGCACTTGTGCCGTAATGCGGGTCAATTTTCCGACATTTGCGCAAGTCAGTTTGGCACCACACACATTGGGCGCCGTTCGTACGATATCGACAATCGTGTCGCTGTCCATGTCGATGCCACCCGACACGGCAGGGAAGTTGTAAATGATCCTAGAAAGTCAGCGACAATCGCCTCTTTTGGTATACAAACAAAACTCACACAGGGACAGGAGAAGCAGCAGCAAGGTCGACATAAAAATTTTTGATGGCTGCCATGTTGTTCGCCATTAGACTTCCTGCATAGTATCCCGGGGGAATAGCGAGTACAAATGTGGCACCGGCAGCAGCGGCATCTACTGCAAGTTGAATTGACTCTCGAGTGCTTGCGGCACCTGCTCCTGCTATCACAGGTACAGCTTGTAAACCTGCCTCGTCCAGCACAACGCGAGCCGTCTGCACCAACTTTGAGCGCTCTTCGCGGGTCTGTCTGTCAGAAGATGCCTCTAAATGTCAAGCAAGTTGGATGTTAACATACCAGGTGGACAGCCTCGCCGGCAGTGCCAGAAACAACTGGAACGGTACCTGCTTTGGCAGTGTCTTTCGTGTGTTAGAGTGCGTCATCTAGTATCTCTACCTAAATCTCTCGAGGAACTGGCGCTTCTACTTACACAGCACATGCTTTCCAAAACATTCATAGTCTGCAACTGTCAATACAGATTTTGAACTCCACCACAGCCTTCACCACACCGGTCATTGAACTCACCGACATCCTCGACGTCATTGAAGAAGCATGGAAGTGGTGTGTAGATGCCTCGAGGCAGTCCCTGAGTTTCCATATTTGGTGATGTTAGACGGATGGATGAGGGCTGGAGCTTCTTTTTTTCCTTTTTTTTTTGTTTGTATGCGTCAGTATCTGAAAGAAATGTTATGGCACGGATTGACAACAGTCGTTTGTAGCCGACTGTCGCGATATTAAGCATCCTCTGACAGTGGGACTTCCTGTTCGGGCCTAGCCGCACCGCAGCGGGCAACCAGAAACGTGGGTCCGGGATCCACCGCGGCCAACGATAAGGACTGGACGTCGTTCGCTGTCGTCAATCAAGCTTTATCTGTTGTACATCTGCTACAGGAGGATCCGTGGCAATGACATGGTGATATACTCTGTAAGCAACATGCACATTCTCTGTCGGAATGCTTTATTAAGAGCGTCGCTCAATGTAATGATCTTTTATGTGTGGTTTTCTCGTTTCATTTTTGATATTAAAAACAACATTAAATAGTAGAGAATGTTATAAACTATTTTGAACTATTTTAAAATAATATAACAAAATACAGCATACAGAACAGATCACTTTATAGAACGAACAAGATACATTGCAGTTATAAGAAGGCATGTGGGCCACCGTCACCGGCCGTTCAAAGGCCCTCTAACAACAAGACGCCGGCAATAGCTACTCTACAGGATCCCTCGCGGCACGGACGCCATACTAGACGTCAAAAGCTATACAGCGCCGCCACCAACACCTCAAGTAAGCCGAGAGTAGTCTCTTTACACAAATCCGCACCGGCCACATCGGCCTACGAGCTTACCTATACCGACGGGGCACCCTTGATTCACCGACATATATAGACGGTGACGGAGACGAGACTGCGGCCTACGTTTTATTGTTTTATACGACATTACTTATACGACGGGCCAACTAGCTATAAACACTCGATAAACTAAACCGCTGGCTATAAGTCGGTCTTAGGACCAGACTACTCCTTTACTGACTCATTTAGAGCGGCAGGCTGCCGGAGTATAACTTAATAAGAGAGTTTAACGGTGGCCGACGCCGGCTTGAAGCGGCGACAACCCCGATAATATACTAGTTCTCCTTTATACTCTTCACGTTATTTATTTTGTTTTACTTTACTTACTTCGTTTTCTTACACTTTATTCTATGATCTATAACTTTGTACTTCTTCGGTGACTATATAAGCTCACCGCACGCAACTGTACTCGAAAAGACTACACACTTAGATCTATGACAGTTTTTCCCCCTAGAGGGTTCTGTCTAGCTAGTCGCCAATAGTCAGGAGTGGCTAGAAAAGGCGGGTAATAGTAATAATAATAATAATATGAGAAGATTTGTAATAAAAAGCTTTAATAATAAAGAACCTCTTCGAACAGCGTCGTGTTAATATTTGTCAGGTAATTCCTCAATTACTGTAACTGCGCGTGAATATCAGAAAAAATAAAATATATAGTGGCTACTTGCTCACTACCAGCAAATTAGGCTCACCCGCAACCACCACCAATCTATCCGATCTGCCTTTACGTCGTATACTTGAAACAGTCGTTCTTGAGATCGCTGATATCCAGCCAGTCACGATCAGCCACCGTGCCGCTCTCCATAGAAGCGGCACGGCGACGGTTGTGAGCATGGCACAGAGCACCGTAGCCCAGGATGGCCACAATAGCAACGACGTAGCAAATAATCATGGCAATAGTTCCACCGGTGTAAGCGGGCGCTTGGTTGGCGCGGAATGTCTGCGGACCAATGATGTTGCCCGTAGCCCAAGCGACATAGAACCAGGCGTAGAGAACAATCTTCTTGGTGTGGCCGGCAATGTTGGCTTGGTAGACTGACACGAGGGTGACATACGGAGCCCAGTACGTGTAGAGAATGCTGTATTTGTTAGCTGTGACAAAGATAGACCGACGTAATTTAATCATTAAAAGACTTACTAGAGACCGACGAGTTGGCCGGCGAGGTTGGTGCGGGGAAGGCAGTAGCAAAGCAGGGCTCCAAGAAGAGGCAGCAGAATAGAACCAGCCACCATAAGAGTGCGGTAGCGGCGCGTGGTGGCTGCTAGATAAGACAGAGCGAGACCAGAGAATGTGCTCATGGCACCAGGAGGCATGGCCAGCAGCGATGTCTGGAGCGGCTTGAAGCCAAGACCGGAGATGATGAGCGTGTTGAATGTGGTGAGGCCGCCGTTGGGCACTTGAAGCGCTACAATGGCAATCCAGATCAGCCAAGTCTTGGGGTCGGTGAAGGCCTCGATAATCTGATCGTACTTGATTTTCTTGGTTTCAACACCGGTGTTGTCGGATGCCTTGCGCTGGATAATGATGTACTTCTCACGCGCAGAGAAACGCTTGGCCTCGTACGGGTTGTTGGGTAGATAGAAGAAGACCACAGCAGACCAAACCGTGGTGAAAGCACCGCAGAACAGGAATATTACTTTCCACGTGGGAAAGCTGCCCTTGTGGTAGCCGACAGCCCAGGCCAGGAAACCGTTGATAATGGGTGCGATGACGTTCAAGATGATGCTGTTGCGTTTCGGCTGCTCCTCAGGACGGTACCACATGGAAACAATGAGCGTCACAGCCGGGATAAGTAGAGCCTCGAAGCCGCCAAGAAGGAAACGGCAAATAAAAAGCCCGGCAAAAGAAGTGCAGGCAGCCATGCACATTTCGAGAATGCCCCAGCACAGGACATTAAGTGCGAAGAAAGTGACAACCGGCATGCGCTGGAGGCAGTAGGCAGCCGGGGCCATGAAGACGAGGCCACCGAAGAACGGTGCAGAGCCAACCCAAGAATACTGCGAGCCAGAAAGACCGAGGTCACCTTTGATATTGTAGATCGCAGCTGCTGAGATGGCCGTCTTGTCCAGGCCAGAAAGCGTAGCGCAGACAAAGAGCTAGCTTTGTCAGAACCGAATATCTAGAAAGGACAAGTCGACAATGGGAATACTTACAATTGGAACCAACCACCAGTCTACCTTTCGCATCAGCTTCTTTTCCTCCTCCTTAGTCCAGCCCTCAGGCCCATCGATGTCGGCATAGTCGGCAAGAATCTGGGCAGCAATATCGACCTCGTTGGCGTTGCCGGTTTTGATCGCCTTGACAGCAACTGGCGTATCACCAACCGGCGCAACAGCCTCGATGGGCATTTTGGACTCGTCGGACATGGTGATTTTGATGTGGTGTTCAGCACGTTAGTAGAGGCTGTAGGGAAGAAAATGGTGAAAGTTGTGCTGGCGCTGAACACTCGTGAAACACTGTCCAGGGGGGCGGTTGACTCAAGGGTAAATATAGAGAATACCTTGAGAGTTCAAACGATATGTAATGCGTGCATGGAGATAACGTGGCATCCTCTTGGCATATCACGACGGCTAATGGAAGTTGACATCCGTCGAGCTGGCCTGGCCGCTCGATAAGCAGCAACTGATGTCTTCTCGTTGGACACCCCCGCACGTTCCTATTGATCTTGATCTTATCCTGCCCTTTTCGCAATCTGGATTCTGGCCATATGCGGCAAGGCAATTGATAAATCATGGCATCGGTGCTAGCCATCGCCGAGAGATACAGGGTCAACGATAAAGACAGCGTTAATGGCGGGAGGCGCTATGATCCAGCTGGAGGGCGGGCAAGCTAGCCTGGCTCGCCTGGCAGGCCCCGGCGTCTCTGGATAGCGGCCAGGTCTACGGCAATTTAGTGCTGGCCGCAGTGGAGTAATAGTGGGGACGCGGCCAACTGCCTAAGTCGACGGCCATCGTATCGCCATATCAGATATCGAAAGTGGCCAGCTTTAGAATGACAAGATTTTGCGGGGGTACCGGTGCAAGCTGGGATATGTAAAGTGCGTAGACGATAAGCAAAGATTTGTGAGACGAGGTTAGCCAAATGTCGTGTCAGTGCGATAGCCTTACACGCAACAATTAAAGGGAGATCCACAAAGTTTTTTCGGTGCGGCCAGAGCGGCGACATCGTCCCTCTGACCCAGAAACCAGGACAACATAAAACAGGTAGAAGCCGCCCAAATTTCCGTATCATCCGTATCGATAACACTCAACACCTGCCACAATCACGACCACTACCACCAACGACCACTGTCAACCTTCCACCATGATCGCCAAGACAGAAATCGCAGAGTCTGAAGCTCTTCCACCGCCTCTTTACCCTGACTACCTTCGTATGTTTTTTGTCCACTGGCCAAGGAGAGGTAGAGACATACTAATAATACAGCCCACTATGACCCTCTCGAGTCCGTGGAGATGGTTGGTCCCTTTGAGCATGACGAGCCCGGCCTGCGTGCAGACAAGTCATGCCCGAATCTTCTCAAGGGTGCCACGAAAATCTTTGAGCTGAGCCCGCACTGTGGCACGGAGATCCTGGGCGTACAAATCTCCAAGCTGTCCAAGGCGGGCCTCGATGAGATGGCCTACCTCTGTGCCGAGCGTGGATGTCTTGTATTCCGGGATCAGGACTTTGTTGATATTGGCTTCGAGGCCCAGAGAAACATTGCGTCGCACTTCGGCCCACTGCACAAGCATGGCTGGATGCCGCACCCTGAAAATGGCCCGGCCGAGTTTGTTATTGTCTATGACTCCAAAGAGTAAGTAGTTGACTCTGTCTGTCGTTGTACTTTTTTTTTATTTTTTATTTTTTTTATGACTCGTACTCACACGTCGTCAGTGACCTTCGAATCCGCAAGTCATGGTCACGGAAAAGCCCCATACAGTTCCATGTCGATCAGTCGCCAGAACTGCAGCCTCCTGGCCTAACCTTCTTCTGTATGCTTGAGTCGCCGCCCGGTTCTGGAGGTGACACTATCATCTCCAGCATGTCCCGCGCCTTTGACCGTCTATCGCCGTCCTTCCGCAAGCGATTGGAGGGTCTGACTGCCATCCATACCACTGCAAACCCGATTGCACGCGAGATCCGCGACAACGGTAACCTTGCCGTGCTCCGCCGCCCCATTACCAAGGCCGTTCATCCGGTCGTCACTGTGCATCCTGTCACGGGTCGCAAGTCACTGTTCGTCAATTCGTCCTACACCCAGAGAATCACCGGCTGGGATGATGAGGAGTCAGACATGATGCTGCGCTTCCTCTTCGAACACGTGTCTCGGGGGCAGGACTTTGCGTGCCGTGTAAGGTATGAGCCAGGCACTATTGTTGTGTGGGACCAACGCTGCACCCAACACTCACAAACGCTTGACTACGAAGCTGGTGGCCGTCGCCATGCGTTCCGCCTGACACCGCTGGCCAACGTTCCCATCCCAAGCAAGATCGAGGAAGACGATGGCGACTGTGCGAGGGACAACGAGCGCGTCATTCTCAACCTGTGTTGATTTGTTTATGACGTATGTTGGATATTGATGATAGCACTCATTTTTTTCGACGTTAATTTTGAGCCAATTTTATATTGATCTAATTAGATCCGTCTGTATGAATATATGTCCTATTTATACTTTGTCTAACCTGATCAATGCTCTCCATTTTGACCCCCAAAAAAGGACAGGCATAAACCAATAGAGCAGTACCCCTTATTGGCGTCGCATGCTGGAACTAGAGAGCCGCTAGTATCGGTTGTCGATGTACCGTCTGGCGACGTGACCTCAAAGTAACTCTGGCTACACCACCTCCGTTGGCAAACAGCCATATTATGGGAACGGCATCACCTTTATTGAGAGTAAGAGACGTGACTCCGCCATAATAGCCGTCACCTGTACGGCTCGCCTGGAAGGCTGCATTACTGTCACTCCAAGTGCTGTAAGATACTTCGCCTGTCTATAAATAGCCGTAGTTGTCGATATAGTCGCCAGATGAGGACAATGAGTATGTGCCAGACTGGCGCGCCACAAAAAATCCCTTGGAACAAAAGTGCCGACTGAGAGCTCTCAAAATAGGCCCCGTCGACTAGGGAGAAATATGTGCCTCCACCTGGCCAGCCGGGAGCCGAGAAAGTGAGTGACTTCAAAGTCCCTGTTGACAACACCGGTGACCGGTTTGGGTTCTGGGGACTAAAGTCGTAGGAAGTGAAGCCATTGTCCTCCAGGTTGGCGTTGTAAGGCGAATAGTAGCGACGGTAGGCTGCAGTACCATTTGTAGAAATCGTTCAGGGAGCTGGTATGGCCACGGTCTAGGCCGAGGCTCAGCAAAGAGCCGCAGGCGACAAAGGATATCTCGGTGGACTAGAAAATCACGATGTAAAACTCCGACCGGCTATAAAACGCCTGCAAAACCGGAGTCGTCACATGGCGGCGGTCAACATCACCAAGAACCGCAAGATTCTACCATACTCTTGGATTGTTTCTTAGATGGCAAATAGCGTAATGGCGGGAGTGGAGCTGCTTAATCAGTAGCTATGCCGGGTCAGTGGTTCTCCAGGGCTACGGTCACTCTCCAGGTTGCACATTATATTTTTCTACTATCATCTCAAAATACATGGCTCTGCCCATGTACATATATACACTACACTTGAATCAGCTATAGCCTGGCTTCAAATTTTCCAACCCCTTGCTCGTTGTCCAGAGTCTGAATTGCCTTTGTAAGTGCTGCATCAACCTATTGTGCCCGTTAGCCTTCGTTACGCCTGTTGTGAAGCAAAAATGCTTAAAGTAGGGGAGCTGACCGTACCTCGTAGCGGTAGATCCAGTTGTTTTTCGGATCCCACACAGATTCAATGCGTGCCCGAATTTCTTCGCTGGGCGGCAAAGATTGTGCGGCAACAATCTGCTCTGACTGCCCATATCCGTCAAGAATGCCGTACAGGTCTGCATAGTGGGGCGACCGAACACGATCATACAACGATAAGGCTGAATCCAGTCTTGGACGCACATCTGTTAGTGGTACAGCACCAGATTGGAAAGCCCACGACAAGGCTCCAGCCAGTGTGTAGGCATCCTCGAGAGCAAATCCAGCACCAGCACCAAAGGCGCCAGAGAGCGGGTGCGAAGCATCTCCAACAAGCGCCACGCTGCCCCTTGCCACCACCGTTTCGAGCCGCGGCCCAGCAAAGAAATCGTATTGCTGGACGCTGGTGACAAGATGCAAGAGCTGCTGGACGGGTGGACAAAATTCAGCATATTTGGCGACAAATTCTGGCACCGACGCTTCTCGACCCCAGCTGGCCCGCAACCTATTCTCGTCGCCTTCTGGATCTTTGCCCTCAATAATGCGGCATGTAACTTCAAACGTGTTGCCGCCGATCGGGCAAGTGTAGACCCACTTGCTGTCGGTGCCGTGCCAAAAAATCACCTCCGGCAGCATTCCATTGACATCCAGTGCATCCGATGTGCGCACAAGTGCCCGGTATGCAGTTGCACCTGTGTATGACATCTGATGGTCTGGGAATGAGAAATCTCTCACAGGCTGGTGCACATAATTATTAGCGTACATAACTTGCGTGTAAAAAAAATATCTTGCCGGGTGGCTATTTCATACAGATCTGAGACCATCTGCGCCTATGAGCAGGTCCACCTCATCCAAATGCCCGTTTTCGAAGCTGAGGCGGACACGCTTCGAAGACAACTCCTCAATGCTGATGAGTTTGTGGCCAACGTGGACGCGGCTCTGGTCAACTTGTTTGAGCAGCGCTTGCTGCAAGACGGCCCGGTGTGCGCGGCATGGCTGGTGATGCGGGGCAGTCGTTGTTGATCCTTTTGTTTCAGCTGCGAGAACGAGGTCGCCGGTGAGGCCATCGCGGTGTTGGGTAATATGGCCGTTGGTCGGGCGGAAGATGTCAGACTTCCGCAGGTGCTTTGCAGCACCCAGGTGCTCCAGCATACGCCATGTATTTCTCTGTACGGTTAGACCGCTGCTGTACTCGCCGATAGCCGCCTTCTTCTCGTACAGATGCCAGTCGACAAAGGGAAGCCGGGCAAGCTCGATGGCGACGCCTAGGCCGGCTGGACCTCCACCGATGATGGCGACCTTCAGTTTTGGTGGCATTGCGTTGATACACAAGTTTTGTAGGAAGTGCGAAAAATAACTTTGCAGTGGTGTTGACGTGTTATGTTTTCGTTTCGGTTTCCGTTTTCGTTTCCGTTCTCAATTCATTTTCTTTTTCTATTCATTCAGATGTTTTCTAAACTTTTGAAAATTAAACCCAAATATAAAGTTCCAGGAACAGTATTAGTGCAACAAGCGCAAGAAAAATGTACAACAGCTGATAAATAAATTTAGTGAGACCACCTAGCTAGCTAGAAGTGTCTGTATGCATTGTGTGAAGATTACATGCAGATGTCGACATTGAGGCTAATGATTGCAACCGGTAGAGGACTTCCCAACGGAGTGGTGAAACCGCCAGGGACCTGAACGATAAAAACGCTCACTTATACGAAACAGGCATCGCCGGCCGGATATAGCGCTGGGTCTAGCGCCAAGTCTGCCGATAACGGGTAGCGGCACATGCCTCGACGCCGCACACTTGGCGTTTGTGGTGGCTTTTTTTCACTACAGGCGACATAAGCGGGCAGCTATTATACAGCAAGGATCACCACATGTCAGATGAACTGATGTGTTGTATTGTATGTGGAAAGCCTTTTGGAAAGTGGGAAGTACCAAAAACCCCCAAAAGTCCCTACTAAATGCTGTGAGGGATTTCCCCGCTAATTCCTGCATAGATTCCTTAGGCCACAATCTCCAGCCTCCTGCTCCTATTTGACACCACACCCACGTGGGAGATAAAGACGGCTAAGGCAAAATGACGAAACATTTGACATGTATGAGTAATGAG
Source organism: Sporothrix euskadiensis (assembly GCA_019925375.1). Taxonomy (NCBI): domain Eukaryota; kingdom Fungi; phylum Ascomycota; class Sordariomycetes; order Ophiostomatales; family Ophiostomataceae; genus Sporothrix; species Sporothrix euskadiensis. The sequence goes on along the minus strand of JADHKQ010000003.1, from coordinate 10,851 downwards.
AACGATTTATTTTCATCGGCCGTATATCCGGCCACAGTTCCTGCAATTGCGAGATGTCTGGTCCCGACGACAGGAAATAGGGTTGAAGATGGAAAAGGGCCTGAAATAACCTAAACTGCACAACACATATCTACGAACCGGCAAGGATATTCAAGTCCCGCATGATGGCATTCTGAACCTCAAGCTCGACATCGTGCTCGGTAAGCCAGTTGTTGGACGGATTTCGCTCCACAAATCTCCGCATCCACTCCTTCTCGTCTGCAGCTGCCTCTGCGACATACCGTGCATCTTGGCCATCTAGAACCATCTGCTGCTCAACACGAAGTAAGAACGGGAGACGGGCTTGCTCAAAGATACGGAGAGCCTTTGTAGTGTCGTACTGCAAGACCGCATCCACTCCGCTAATCCCACCACGGGTATCATTCGAGTATCGACTTGCAAGCAGAGCCCGGTACAGGGCCCAGCAATCGCCAAATCCCATTGCTGCACCAGCACCGTATGCTCCGGCAGTTGGGTGGGCTGCATCACCAACAAATGCGACGCTGCCCGCCTGAGACAACTGCTGTAGCCATGGCCCCGAGTCTAGAGGGTAGGCATCCAGGTCATTGACAACATCCAAGACCCTGCTGATGACGGGATCCCAATCTGCGTACAATCGGCGGATCCGGGCCACGCCATGTGGCCCTATAGGGTGTTCCCAACGCAGCCCGGTGCTGGCAACATACTCTGATGTCTCAGCACGGATAATCACAACACCATAGACACCAAGTCCAAGCTCTGACAAGAAGACGACCTCGCCATCTCGACGCCAGGCAGAGGAATCATCGTGTATGCCTTGGATCCCTGCCACGAGCGAGGCCGGAAATATTGTCCTGTAGGCCACAGCACCCTTGTACTGCACCTGGTGGTCTGGCCAGAATGACTGGCGGACGGAAGAGTAGAGACCGTCTGCGGCAACAATGAGGTCAAAGTCTTGTGTCGTGACGTCTGTGTTGTCGCCCAAGAGATGCAAACGTACGGAGGAACCCGTTGCATTGGCCCTTTTGTCCAAGAGCTCAATTTCGGTTACTCGCTGTCCATAGTTGATTGTGTCTTTGGGGACGTGTGAGACAAGCAGCCTCAACAGTGGTTCTCTGTGCGTGCGAGCTTGTATGTAGTCATCCTTTAGGTCGTCTGACGAGTACTTTCGCAGCAAGACATCCCCAGTACGCCAGTGCCTTGTCACATACACTGCACGGTCTGGGGGCCGATATAATATGGCGTTGATCTCAGCCGGTGGAACCAATTTAGTGAGCACCTTTAGGCCAGTGACCGTGAGGCTAATCCATGCACCAGCTTCTCGAGCCCTTGGCGCCTTTTCAAAAGTAGCGACTTCAACATCCGGAAGCTGTGAAAGAGCAATGACGGCCGCACTGCCAACCAGGCCGGCACCCACGATACTGTTGCTTCAGTTAGATACAAACTTGCCGAAGAGAATTTTGGTTGTAAAAACACAGTAAGAAAAAAAGAGGGAAAAAAATTTCACTTACCCAATACGCAGCGGCATGGTGCTCATTTCAAGTTGAGCTGAACAACCACAATACCAACAACCTAAAAAACCTAAAATCCCACATGGTGAATATATAAGAAATGTGTCAAAGAACGGGGATATCCTTAAACGGTGTCCAAACACGTGGATCTCCGGTCGTCGAAACTTTAACGGATACAGATATCATGCACTAGTTGTTTTGTCTCATAGCTACTATAATGATGTTATTTCTTTATTTCCGGGAAACTATAAGTATACAACCGGCCGGCAATACAACAGTCGGATCGGCAGCTATACCACATGGCAATTCGCGTAGATTTGAAGCAGACAAGCAAACAGACAGACCATGTTTCCACTATTTTTCTTTCCTTGCATTTCTTTTTTGCCATCCTGAAAAAGTTGAACTTGTAGCTCATTACGCAATTTTGTCGATCGCAGTCATGGCTTACACCTCTGTAATAAATTATCTGGTTGTTTTTAAGTGACTAGCTCGGATGGTGTCGAATACCACTACAGTTGCTCATCGCTTCCAGCTAGTCAGTCGTCGGATATTCCCCTTTAGGACAACCCACTACTAGTATGTTTAGGTGGGACGGTTTGGAAGTCGTCTTCCTGCACGCAGCGGCATGGTCAAATACAAGACCGCGCTATTTTCAAGTTTTGAATAAAAGGGGCGTATATGTTTTGATAGAAGTGACTCGATTTGCAATGTTTCTGTCTGATAGACAATATTCTGCATCTCAACACAAACCACGAAACCGACACATCAACGACCACCACAATGTCGGACCACGGAAACGAGCTGCACCCGCAGCAAAACAGGTCATGGTACCGCTCACCTCTTTTCTCCGTTGTCATGGTTGCCTGCACAGCTTGTACGTGTCCTGGCATCTTTGGTGCACTGAATGGCATGGGAGCTGGTGGCGGTGCAAGTGCTGGCACATCCAATGCAGCCAATGCCATTGTCTTTGGTATGCTTGCGGTCGTGTCACCTTTTGTTGGCATCTTTTGCAACTACCTCACGCCTAAGTGGACTCTTTTTGTAAAGAACCGCCACCATACTGATATATTTGAGATGTATCTAACACCCTTTGCAGATTGGCACTTTTGGCTACGCTCCGTATGCTGCCGGCTTCTACGTTGTTGATCATTATGGAGAGTCATGGCTGCTCCTTTTCGGTGCTGTCACATGTGGCCTGTCAGCTTGCTTCCTCTGGGTGGCCAGCGGCTCGATCATTATGGGATATCCCGAAGAGAACAGAAAAGGCCTCGCCGGTAGGTACAGGTCGTAAAGACTGGTAGCATTGTCAGCCACACACAAAATGCTAACACCTGCAGCGTCTCTCAAATTCTCGTTCCAAAACCTTGGCGCATCTATCGGCGGTATCATTAGCTTGGCCCTTAATGCAGAAAAGGCCTACCGCGGTTCGATTAGCGAGGCCACGTACGTGGCACTAATGACCATCATGTGCTTGGGATTCCCGTTTGCCCTGAACGTTTCTCCCGCCAACCGGGTCCAACGCCGTGACGGACGGCCTGTTGTTCTGAACAAAGCCCCGACCTTGGCAAAGACATTCAGCATCTTATGGACCCTGATCAAGACCCCCACCATTATTGGGCTGATGCCTTTCATGATCTATTCCCAATGGTTCCTGTCTTATCAGTGGCAGTTCAACTTTGCATACTTTACTGTGCGGACACGTGCTCTCAACTCCATGCTTTTCTACCTTGGCGGTCTGATTGCCGCCCTGTCTTTAGGTCAGCTCCTTGACTGGGTCCGTTTCAGCCGGAAGACACGCGCCCGCATTGGCTTTTTTGTCGTGTCCATCACTTCAGGGACATCTTGGATCATTGGCCAGGCTGTTCAGCATCACTACATGACTAACCCACCCACCTTTGACTGGGCGGAAGAGAACTACGGCCTGCCTTGCTTCCTGTTTCTTCTCTGGGGCATTTCTGACCCGCTGTAAGTAACATTGCCGCCCCATTCTATATCCTAGTTTCTGTCTAACAGGTCTTATAACCCAGTTGCACCGTCTACATGTACTGGCTCACAGGCAGCCTGACAAACAATGTCAACGAGTCTGCTCTCCTTACCGGCATTATCAACTCGCTTGGCTCTTTTGGCTCCACATTTGGATTTGTTGTTTCTGCCATGGACTTCAACTATGACGGTGCATGTGCCATCAACTTGGCTCTCTTCTTTTTATCTCTACCGGGCTTGTCTTGGGTGGCGTTCAGCAAAGTGACAGACACCTCACACGGTGCAGACCTGACTGCCATCCGCGAGCACACGTCAGGTGACAGCGACTCGTCGATAAAGGATACAACTGGCGACGTGACGCCAGAGAGCGTTGTTGTTCTGGGCGAGAAGGGAACTGTCTGAGTGTGTACATGATGGAAATGATGTCTGTTTGGAGCACATGCAAATATGACTCTCAACAGTGATGGTTCGGAGAAAAAAATATGCAAGTTACAAAAATATGTTGGCGGAAAATAAATCAGGGATGAAAAATTCACAAGGAGAAAGTATCAATTTTTGAACAATTGTGTCACTTCGTGACGGGATCAATTTAATCAAGTCAATGCCTATATAATGCAAGTTTCTCTAAACTGATAGGTCCACAATCTCATTAGCAACAGCGGAATCATCCAAAGCACGCCCATCACGGCTGTGCTTCCACGAACCGGTTAAAACTTCGGTGCCAGTCAGATTACCCTCGGCATCAACCTCGATTGTGCCACTGACGCTGCCGTCAGCGTTGACAACAGTAGCCTTGATACCGGGCTGGACGCCATACGTGACAACCTCGATGTCGCTGGCATAGTCATAGACAGCACTTCGACCAGTAGCAGCAGAAGCACCGCCAAGAAGAATAACAGTGTTCTGACGCACATATAGAGGCATGGAGCCAAAGCCGTGGCGCTCACGGAACCAGCCAGGACCAGTGCGGACCTTGTTGGTAAAAAAAGAGGTCCACTGACCACGCGGCAGATAGAAATCGACCTCACCGTCGTCTTCAAAGATAGGTGCGGCAAGAAGGCTGTCGCCAATGAAAAACTGGCGGTCGAGGGTCCAGGCAGTTGGGTCATCGGGAAACTCGATGCACGTGGCGCGCACACTCACAGGAACGCTGTCCTTGACAGACTTGTCAGCTTGGGCCAGCAAGTACGGGAGAAGACGGTTTTTCAAAGCAGTCCAGCGTGCAAGTGTGGTCGTTGCGCTGCCAGGAGAGCGGTCGTCGTTGTCAATGGTCCAGGGCACACGGTACGAGTTGCTGCCATGCAGACGGCTGTGGCTGCAAAGGAGACCAAAGGCCACCCAGCGCTTATAGATCCATGGAGGCGGAGAACCCTCGAAGCCACCGATATCAACAGACCAGAAGCTGAAACCAGACAGGCCAAGAGACAGACCACCACGAACAGATTCGGCCATGGCAACAGCCGTGCTCTCGCAGTCACCACCCCAGTGGAGGGGGAAGCGTTGCCCACCGGCAGTGGCTGAGCGAGTAAAGAGAATGCCCTGACCTTCGCCGTAGCGCGCCGTGAGTGCTTCATAGACAACTCGGTTGTACATGAACGTGTAGTAGTTGTGCATGCGGGACGGGTCAACCGACCGGTCATGCCACTGCACGTCACGTGTGGGAATGCGCTCGCCAAAGTCTGTTTTGATGGCATCGACGCCGAGGTCAAACAGCTTATTAAGACTCTCGGCATACCATTTGCAAGCATTGGGGTTGGTGAAGTCGACAAGACCCATGCCTGCTTGCCACAGATCCCACTGCCAGATGTCGCCATTGGGCCGACGCAGCAAGTAGCCCTTCTCAGCAGCGAACGCAAATGCAGCACCATTCTGAGCAATGTAGGGGTTCATCCAGACACAGACCTTGCGGCACAGACCAGCTTCCTTGAGTCGAGCAATCTGGCCTGCAGGGTCGGGGAACCGCTCAGAGTCAAAGACAAAGTCTGTCCAGGTGAAAGCCTTCATCCAGAAGCAGTCAAAGTGGAAGACGTCGACCTGAATGCCGCGGTCACGCATTCCAGTCAGGAAGGCCTGCACAGTAGACTCGTCATAGTTGGTTGTGAAGCTTGTGCTGAGCCACAGGCCGTAGCTCCACGGCGGCAGCGTACTGGGCTGGCCCGTCAGCTGTCCGTAGCGGCGAAGAACATCGCGAGGTGTTGGCCCGTAGATCAGATACCATTTGAGACGCTGGCCGCGGACAAGGGCCTCGACACGGGAGCAGCGTGCGCTACCAACCTCGAGCTCAACGCGGTCAGGAGTATCAAGGAAGACGCCGTAGCCACGAGAGCTCATAAAGAATGGGATGTTCTTGTACGCCTGTTCACTGCTGGTTCCACCGTCGGCATTCCAGAGCTCCACCTGTTGGCCGACCTTGTTGAAGGCACCAAACCGCTCGCCCAGTCCGTGGATAGACTCGCCAACACCCAGATCTGTCTGTGTGAAGATGTAGTGCTCCTTGTCGTTCATGGTCTCCATCTGCTGCGGGTTGGACATGGCCGGGCTTATGGCGAAGCCGACGCTGCGGTGGCTCATGGAAGTCAGCGTGCGGCGGCTGTCCTTGTCTGCCGACGGGTGGAAACGCACACCAAACATCCGGCCGCCATCATCGTCGTTTGTCGTGACAGTCACTGCCAGAGAGCCAGACGCAACTGTCGTGCTGGTTGCGTTGCTGGTGATGACAGCCTCTGTCTGTTGCTTGCCGTGGGGAAAGAGCTCAAAGTTGGGACCGCGGCGTCGGGCGCCGTCCCAGTGCACAGCTTCAACTGACAAGATACCGTCTGCTTCGGCCTCGATTGTCAACGTTACCGTCGGCTGGTTGAGCGTGTCACCACGAGATCGGATCTTTCCAGTCGGGCAGAGCAGCCGAACACCATGGGTTGTGGTTGTGGTCTCGTAAACTTCCTCAGCATACTTGACATACAGGCCCTCGGCCGTGTGCCACATGCCATCGCGTATCTTCATGTTGCCGGGCCGGGATGGTCTTTGGGTTTAATTGGGGTGTTGCTGTGTACGGGTCAGTGCGTAATGGCAAGGAGGGATGAGCCGGAAGTTGACAAGAGGACTGCTCTTGTATGGAACATTGCTTGGGTGGGAAAATCAGAGAGAAAAAAATCAAAGGAGGTCCTCAAAGAGAGGAATCGCCGATGTTGGATCCTGCAGTGGATCACAAATGTAACGAGATGGGCTCATGAGCACCAACTTTTTCCTTGTACACAGGATGCTCCGGTGGGAGATGTGTGGAGGATCACCAAATCAGCAGCCACTGAATGAACTCCGGTGGGGGAATGGGGAAGCACTGCGTGAGGGGAACTGTCGTGCCGAGTGGGTCGATGTAGCACTAGGACAGTAGCGTCGGCATGGAGGGCCGACATGTCGCAACAATGAGTGAAGAGTGAGGTGACATGTTAGCCAACCTCAAGTGGAAGGTGAATAAAAAAACCACTACTTGGATTGTGCTGTTGTATATTTTTACGTGATGGCCTGTGTCAAATCTTCAACCTAGGATTACACGCCATGTTCGGGCAGAATATTCCCCGGGTGGTGCTGCGCCTCTAAATTATTCTTGACATTGTTGGTACTCCTGAGTACAGAATCGAATAATTCAATTTATCTGTAGTTGTGTGACTTTGCAGGAAACAAATCAGCATAAGCACTTAATAGCAGCATTTGAGAAAGACTTAGGAAAATAGGAAAACAAAACAAAAAACACAAAGTACGGAGTACATGTCGCGCCGTCGATCACGATGTAAAGTCACAATAGTGGGTCGGAAATCCCACCAATAATGGGCAGGTTTTGGCCGGGGTCCACCAACCACGCGTTCTAGCTTCACTAATTCATAAAACTCTCCGTCCATACGGTCTAGCCGCTGGTTAACGAAAGAGCCTCCATTCTCCGCCCCTCTGGGGGAAAAGATGAATAGGGTTACTACCGGCTAAACAGCCGGTTAAATTCAACTGCCAGTGGCAATCATTTCTCTTGAAGAAACAACTGCAAACAAGACAGAAACCGGAGAATAAGTCAGACAATACCCGCGCTTCCTTGCCCAAATTGGACATGTACGCCGACCGATACGTCGTAATAGTAGTGGCCACCGGCCCGCTGTTCCTACCGACTCAATTCTGTGCCCTGCTATGCCGAGCAGGATACTATTGTGGCTTTTTTCTAATTTCTTTCGCTCTCAGTTTTGTGTATGACTTCCCCGTGGGGTTCTGCATCAGGAGACGCCAAGGGTTCTTGTGGGGAGAGCCTGTGGATACGGAATATGCGATGATGGTGTGAAGGTAATGGATGGTCCAGAATCATACAATACGATACATGGATGTACGGGTCAGATATATGAGTTATGGTCGCCGGTTTGATATATATTAGACGGGACATTGCCAGACTTTTTGTCTGTACCGTGAACCAGGAATCATCACCGTCCCATCTTCCTTTCCAGACACCTACCACTCATCCATCTAAACGGTATTCGTCATGGCTGATCTTGAAATCGGCACGCAGGCCGCCCTGCACCTGCAGGACAAGCTTGGTGTCACGTCCGTGCTCGAAGCAAAGAAAGCATCTGATGAAGAGCACAACGAGACTAGCTGGGAAGCACTCAAGAAGAACCGCAAGGCTGTCTTGTGGTCTATCATGGTATCTATGTCCGTCGTCATGGAGGGCTACGACACGATCCTCATCGGCAACTTCATTGGCTATCCCAGCTTCGCAAAGAAGTACGGTCACTACTATGGCGAGGAGCAAGGATACCTGATTTCCACGCCGTGGCAGACGGGTATTGGCATGGCCAGTACTGTTGGTTGTATTTTCGGTATGTTCTCTCTGTTTTCTGTCCAAGGTATTCTTCCTCTTTACGAGTTCGTCTAACAAATCAGGTGGTATCATGAACGGCCAGCTCATCACTCGTTTCGGCTACCGCATGATCATGTGCGTCTCGCTCATTTTCATGGCTGCTTTTATCTTCGTCACTTTCTTCGCGAACACCCTCACGGTCCTGCTCATCGGTCAGATTCTTTGTGGTTTCTCATGGGGTGTCTTTGCCACAGTCGGTCCCTCATATGCTTCTGAGGTGTGCCCGACCAACCTTCGCGCGTACTTGACGACATATGTCAATCTGTGCTGGGCCATTGGTCAGTTCATCGCTGCCGGCGTCTTGGACAGCTTGATTGACCGCCCCGATGAATGGTCGTACCGCATCCCATTTGCGATCCAATGGCTCTGGCCCCTGCCGTTGTTCATTGGCTGCTACCTCATGCCCGAGAGCCCCTGGTACCTTGTCGGCCGTGACCGTATCGAGGACGCCAAGCGCAGTCTTCGTCGCCTGACCTCGGGCCGCACTGAGGATGAAATCAACGGCCAGCTGGCCATGATGGTACACACTATCAAGCTCGAGTCTCAGATCACTTCCGGAACCAACTACATCGAGTGCTTCAAGGGCACCGACCTCCGCCGCACAGAGATAGCCTGCCTTTCCTTTGCTGGCCAGATTCTGTCTGGAAGCACATTTGCCTATGTGAGTTGTTTTCAAACATGTCGGCAGTGGCACATAATTTCTGTGTCTTTTTCTACTAACGTCTCCTCCACAGGTTCCCACATATTTCTTTGAGAACGCCGGTCTCAGCCCCGCCAACGCATACAAGCTGAACCTCGGCACAACCGCCATTGCCTTTGTCGGCACAATTCTGTCATGGTCTCTTATCGGTAACTTTGGCCGTCGTACCATCTATGTCGGTGGCCAGATAATTACCTTTGTTCTCCTCCTGCTTCTTGGCATCGTCAGTGTGTCATCCCACACCTCGGGTGCTCTTTGGGCCCAGGCTGCTCTCTGTATAATTTGGGTGTTGGTGTACGCCATGACACTCGGTCCCATCGCATACTCGTTCATTGCAGAGATCTCTTCTGCTCGTCTCCGGCCGTTGACTGTCTGCCTTGCCCGCACATTCTATCAGCTTGTCAACATCTTCTCTCAAGTCGTCGAGCCTCAGTTCATGAACCCAACGGCTCTAAACGCAAAGGGCAAAACAGCATTCTTCTGGGCTGGAACAGGTGCACTCATGCTCGTTTGGGCTTACTTCCGTCTGCCGGAGCCAACTGGTCGCACTTACGAAGAACTTGATATTCTCTTCCACCGCGGCGTGCCGGCCCGCAAGTTTGCCAGTGAGAAGGTCGATGCCTACCAGGATGTCAACGAGCTCGTTAAGGTTGTGCCCGCCGAGCACCACGAGGTGGCTGTGCCGGTAAAGATCGAGTAAAGCTTAATAGTTTATATTAAAAGAGTTAATAAGTAATAAGAAACGTTCGGAGAATATTATTTTATAATATAATATCTACGTAAGTCGCTTAATATTATAATGTTACGAACATGGCCCCCACGGGGCCTCACTAACAGGCCCGGACAACACAGCCGACCCCTCAACGGGTACGGAGGAAGTATAATACGACCGATGCTTAGCGGGCAGTGTAGGTGTGGCTGGAAGGCAGCCGCCCTTTAAGGCGCTCCTTTTAGAACCAAGGAAACGACTGGTATAGACGGACTAATTAGAATACACGATAGAAACCTTATATAACCTTATACGGGAAACCTTATATAAGAATAAGGTTTAGTAGAAACCTTATATAACCTTATACGGAAAACCTTATATAAGAATAAGGTTTATTAAATATATAAGACTAAGGCTTCCTCTTTATTAAATAAATAAAAGATTAACAGTTAAGATAAACCGGATAAGAATTTATATATATAGTGGAACCGACTTGTCGGATTTAATTTAACCTATAATTTATATCGGACAGCCTGTTACGAACATGGCCTCCACGGGGCCTTATTAACAGGCCAGGACAATATAGCCGACCCCTCAACGGGCACGGAGGATATATTATACGACCGACGCAAGGCGGCGGTACTGGTGTATGTTATAAAGACACTTCCCAAGGGAGAGAATCTCTACTAGGTAATTAAGCTAGTAGAGGGCTTGTTTTTAGTGAGAACGATAAGAAGGTGTAACGGTTAAACAATAGTTAACACGTTTAATAGGAGTTAGTGATTGTATGTAATAAGGGTATAAGAATATAAGTCGGGTAAATATAATTTATATTTTAAATAATCGGTAGCGACTGAGTCTTTTATTTATTTAATAAGGAGGAAGCTTTAAGTTTATGTTAGTGTTAGTGTTAGTGTTGTTATGTTAGTGTTAGTGTTAGTGTTAGTGTTAGTGTTAGTGTTAGTGTTAGTGTTAGTGTTAGTGTTAGTGTTAGTGTTAGTGTTAGTGTTAGTGTTAGTGTTAGTGTTAGTGTTAGTGT